>JAPDNY010000002.1:4814708-6014708 GCA_029375565.1 Gekko gecko | reverse complement strand
AGGGTGGGGTATAAATCCAATCTCTTCTCCTTCTTCTACCTCACAGGGTGTCTGTTGTGGGGAGGGAAAGGGAAAGGAGTTTGTAAGCCACTCTGAGACACCTTTGGGTAGTGAAGGGTGGGGTATAAATCCAATCTCTTCTCTTTCTTCTACCTCACAGGGTGTCTGTTGTGGGGAGGGGAAGGGAAAGGAGTTTGTAAGCCGCTCTGAGATGCCTTTGGGCAGTGAAGGGTGGGGTATAAATCCAATCTCTTCTCCTTCTTCTACCTCACAGGGTGTCTGTTGTGGGGAGGGGAAGGGAAAGGAGTTTGTAAGCCGCTCTGAGACACCTTAGGTAGTGAAGGGTGGGGTATAAATCCAATCTCTCTCTCCTTCTTCTACCTCACAGGGTGTCTGTTGTGGGGAGGGGAAGGGAAAGGAGTTTGGAAGCCGCTCTGAGACGTCTTTGGGCAGTGAAGGGCGGGGTATAAATCCAATCTCTTCTCCTTCTTCTATCTCACAGGGTGTCTGTTGTGGGGAGGGGAAGGGAAAGGAGTTTGTCAGCCACTCTGAGACTCCTTTGGGGAGTGAAGGGTGGGGTATAAATCCAATCTCTTCTCCTTCCTTCTACCTCACAGGGTGTCTGTTGTGGGGAGGGGAAGGGAAAGGAGTTTGTGAGCCGCTCTGAGACTCCTTTGGGTAGTGAAGGGCGGGGTATAAATCCAATCTCTTCTCCTTCTTCTACCTCACAGGGTGTCTGTTGTGGGGAGGGGAAGGGAAAGGAGTTTGTCAGCCACTCTGAGACTCCTTTGGGGAGTGAAGGGCGGGGTATAAATCCAATCTCTTCTCCTTCTTCTACCTCACAGGGTGTCTGTTGTGGGGAGGGGAAGGGAAAGGAGTTTGTAAGCCGCTCTGAGACACCTTAGGGTAGTGAAGGGCAGGGTATAAATCCAATCTCTTCTTCTTCTAAAATGTTTTCCCCCACGGCTTCAAAATTTCTAGAAGTTTGACGTCCTCTATCCCTGAGGTGGCTTTTGTTTTAAAACTAGATGTGAGCCTGCTTGCTCTACTTGTGAGATTTAACGGTAGTTTGAATACTGAATCTCTAGATGGGGTCTGTAGGTCTCCTGGGATCACAACTGATATATATACACACTATTGAGATCAGTTCCCCCAGAGAAAATGGCTCTTTTAGAGGGGGGACTCTGGCATTATTCCCCACTGAGGGGAATCCAAGGGGAGCTGTCGTGGGCCACAGTTGCCAGAAGTCTCTCTTTTGTCTTCGCCCTGATGCCAGATGGATTCAGCCTCTTTTTTCTTTCCGGTTGAGAGACCTCTGTACTTTGCTCTCAGAACAACCTTCTGGCTTTGCGGGCTCCCTCGCCCTTGTCAGTTTGGCTCTTCCTGGAAAGAAAGAAACAGGTAGAGAAACCTTCTAGCTTTGTCTGACTCTCCCCTAGAAGACAGAAGAAGAAGACTCTGTTAGCCGTGCGGCTGAAAGAATCCCTGAGGCCATGGAGGAACGGAAGAACAGGGGATTCTGGGAAAGAACGGTGCAGAAGGCCCCAGGTGAGGACACCACCAGCTCAGATGTCCAGCAGCGGAGCTTCAGGAACTTCCGCTACCAGGAGGCCGAGGGGCCCAGAGAGACCTGCAGCCAACTCCACCATCTTTGTCGCCAGTGGCTGAAGCCAGAAAGGCACAGCAAGAAGGAAATCTTGGACCTGGTGGTCCTGGAGCAGTTTCTGGCCGTCCTGCCCCCGGAGATGGAGAGCTGGGTCAGAGAATGTGGGCCGGAGACCAGTTCCCAGGCGGTGGCCCTGGCAGAAGGCTTCCTCCTCAGCCAGGCAGAGAGAGTGGAGCAGGAAGAGCAGGTGAGCCCTTTCCTCAAGGGCACCGTTTTTTAAAAGAATTCGTCTGCAGAACATCCCCTTCCTCTCCACCCTCCTTCTCCAGGCCTTGTGCTGAGTTGGGGTTTTCCTCATCGCTTTCCCTTCTTCTTTGCTGCAATTTCAGGGGCTGTTCAGAGAAACGGGGAACAGTGCTTCAGCCCCTGGGCAGAATCTGCTATTTCAGGAGATCGAGCAGGCGAGTGATGGAGGTGCCAGTTCTCTCGGTAAGGCTTAATGGGCACTATTCCCCTGTGGGCACCTCTCGAGTGATTCTAGCCTCAAGCTATTCACCCAGATTTAAAAGGCGTGAGAAGTTTTATGGGCCCAAACCACTGCTTTTGAAATTTCAGCCAAGAAGCAGCTTAAGGTGTGCTTCAGTAGGAGGTCCCGTTAGCGGCGGTGAGAGAAACATTGAAAAGAAAAATAAGGCCTTGTCTACTTAACAGGAAGTTCTTTCCATACAGGCCCCAGCAATGACAAAGGTAGCTCTAGGGATCGCTGGAAACTCTATGGTAAGAACTTCTGGTTTTACTCTAGCATTTCTGGTAATTCCTAGAGCTACCCTTTGTTACAACCAGGGAGTTCTAGGAATCTCATAGAGCACTATGGTATGTACTTCCTGTAAGTAGACAAGGTCCTTATTTCTCCCAGGGTGGTACCCCACCAAACCCTTTTGCTGGTTGCCAGGCATTGCCTGCTAACCCAGGTAGAAGACTCATAGAATCATAGAGTTGGAAGGGACCTCCAGGATCATCTAGTCTAACCCCCTGCACAGTGCAGGAAATTCATAAATATCTCCCCCTCCACACCCACAGTGACCTCTGTTCCACGCCCAGAAGGTGAAGTATAAAATACATCAGAAAAACCATTTACTAATGACATGATTTGTTGTTTATTCGTTTGGACTGTCTCTTGCCCCATGGCTTCCTCCAAGAACCGGCACCTTCCTACCAGCCCCTACTTTTAATACAAGTGGTTGGTGGCACTGGATTGCCCTCAACAAGGATTAGGGTCTTTTGGTGGTGGCTCCACATATGTGGAATTCACTTTTCCCAGAGCCTGGGAGGGTTCACTCCCTGCCTACTTGTCAAAGTAGGAATCACATCTGTGTTGGGGAACAAATAAGGACCTCCTCTTCTGTTAGTAGGTGGATTTCTGATTCTCAGTGCTGGGTGCAAGTCAGCTTTTACATATTGGGTGTCTCTGTTTTACTGGGAAATGGGAGCTGTACAGTGAGGGAGCCAATCTTCTTTCCCAGTGAGGGGATGGCAATGTAAAATGTGATACGTGTAGGGATCCGAAGCAAAGCCTCTCCAGAGCAGGGGGCGGGGGTGATGATCTTTGAGGTGCAGAATTGTCAGGCTTCTTAAGTGTAAAAACAAGCAGAAACTTGAATTTGGCCAGGCCACGGACAGGATAATCTTTCCCCACCTCCGTTGCCTCCCTTACAGGCAGTAAAAGGATGCAGCTGGGATATGCGGGGCCTTCCCCCTTTTCTGGAGCCGTGAAAACAGGCTGTGTGCAGCCGGATCAGGTAGGGGAAGAAATATTTGGGGGCATCAAGCATGTCTCTCTTCCCTTTATTTCTTGGGGGTGTGTGTTAAGTAATCCTTCTTCCCTTCTTTTTCTTTATAAACTGCCCACTGTGAAGGCATTCAGGAACCCTCAGGCAGATTTGAATCTTAGAGGAGAAGGTTCCGCCATTTGACTTTCCCTTCAGACTGTCAGATGTATCATGAAGAGTAAAGATTTTCCTCCTTCTTTCAGGTGCTCATTACATTTGAGGATGTGGCTGTGTACTTCTCGGAGGAGGAGTGGGCTCTGCTGGATCCGGCCCAGAGGGATCTCCACAAGGAAGTCATGGCAGAGAATTCTGGGAATCTGGCCTCTCTGGGTAATAACTTTTATATATTTATGACCAGGGGGGGTTTTGTAGAAAAAGCCCAGCAGGAACTCATTAGCATAATAGGCCACACCCATAAAAACCCACCCTGAGCCCGTTGAGGGGAAGGCGGGATAAAAATCCAATAAAATAAAATAAAAAGAGCCCTGCTGGATCAGACCAGTGGTCCATCTAGTCCAGGATTGTTTCTCTCACAGTGGCCAACCAGTTCCTCTGGACGGCCAATAACAGGGCATAGAAGCCAAGGCCTTCCTCTGATGTTGCCTCCTGGCTTTGGGGATTCAGAGGATTAGTGCCTCCGTACGTGGAGGTTTCCCCTCAGTCACCATGGCTGGTAGCCACTGATAGACCTTTCCTCCTGGAATCTTTATCTGATCCCCTTTTAAAGCTTTTTATTTCTGTGGCCATCACTACATCCTCTGGCAGTGAATTCCACGTTTTCATCACTCTCTGCGTAAAGTAGTGTTTCCTTTCTTCTTTGGATGTGCCCTCGAGTTCTAGTATTTAATCTGTGTAAAGCATCTGTATCTTTAAGAAATAAATACCCTCGGTAACTGTTGATAGGCAATCACAACAGCCCTGCCAGCCTTCAGATCTTGGTTTCTGACAAGAAAATGGAAGGGGAGTGGTCCTTTCTAGAGGTGTTTTGGCTTTTGAGGTAGCGTTCATTGGGTTCAGGCCTAGCAACAACCATTGGGCAACAACCATTGGGCAGCCATATGACTTGCATGATCCACTCAGGTCTGGCTGCTTCTGCTGTTCAATAGTGGTCACCCCGTGAAAGCCCATGTGGTGTAGCGGTTAGAGTTCCAGATTAGGATTTGGAAGACACCCATTTTAATCCCCCAGTCTGCTGTGGAAGTTCACTGGGTGACTTTTGGCCGGTGACAAACTCTCAGCTAACCTCAGAGCATTGTTCTGAGGGTAAAACACAGAAGAGAACTGTTAAGTATGACACTTAACAAGGTAGTGATTTCAACAAGTGATTTCAGCTTTATTTAACAGCAAACAAGTTGATCAGACAACACACACAAAACAGTGGAGCACAGCTCCCTTTTTAAATAATCCGGGCTCTCAAAGCCACACCCATACTTCAGTTAACAACCCATCATAATTTAGGAATAAAGACCAATGAGGTTTGTTCCCTCCATAAAAGTATATACAGTTCTTATTGGCTATTTACAAACGTTTCACAGAAACAACCAATGGGAATGTCGACTCTTACAATCCATCACACTGACTCAAGCTTAACATAGCAAAAGATAGGACTGATTCATGAGTCGGAACATAACAAGAACGATATAAATAGGAGCACATCCATCCTAAATGGGAGCACATCCAGCCTGCACTGAAGGCACTGCACTGGCTGCCAACAGCATACCAAATTTGCTTCAAGGTGCTGCTGTTGATCTTTAAAGCCTTATATGGCCAGGGTCTGACATTTCCCCATATCTACCCCAGAGAGCACTACGGTCAAGGTCACAACATCGATTGGCCATCCCAGGCCCTAAGGACGCCAGGCTTGCTGCCACCAGGGCCTTCTCAGTGGCAGCTCCATACTGGGGGAATGAACTCCTGGAAGAGATCCGGGCCCTGCGGGACCTTTTACAGTTCCGCAGGGCCTGTAAGATGGAGCTCTTCCACCAGGCTTTCAATTAGAAGCCACCACACTACTACCACCAACATCTGAGTTTACAGGCCGGCTTTGGCCTGGAGATTGTGCCGTACCACTGCGCTATGTTGAAGATCATGGAGTTGGAAACAACCATTAGCACACTATATAGTATGCCATCTTGATTCCTGAAAGATGATTACCATCACTAGCACTTTAAGTATCAGATTGTTTTAATGTTTAATGTTATTGTTTAAATGTTTTAATCTTCGTATACGGTTTTATGGTACTGGGTGTCAATTAATGTAAGCTGCCCTGACCTGTTCGCGGGGAGGGTGGAGTATAAATTGAAACAATAAGTAAATATAAGCACCTTTGAACTTGCATTGTGGAGAAAGGCAGGATATAAATGAAGTAAATAAATATAGCCAAAGATGGTGGGGGGACAGATGAAAGTTAGGTTGGTTGGTGGGTAGGAATGGGCAAAAGGAAGCAGGGAAAGGTGAAGATATGGGTCTGCCAGGAAGAGGGAAAGAGGAGATAGTTTGGGGAAAGGGGATATAGGAGGAAGTGAAATGCCCCCTGCAAGTCCTTGTGAGGTCCCCACCACACAACTGGGCCCAGACCAGCCTAGTGACTAGAACCGTGCAGAGTTTTCCCACAGGGAGTCTGCCAATGGGGAGGGAGAGAAGGAAAAGCTGAGACAGTGGACAGATAAAGGTGGGCTGGCAGGTGGGAAGGAGAGAAGGAAGCAGGAAAAAGAGAAATGGTAAGGAGGCCTTTGGGGAAAGGAAAGAGAAAATCGTGGGAGAGGAGAAAATGAGAAGCTCCCTGTAAGTCATAAGAACATAAGAGAAGCCAATGTTGGATCAGGCCAATGGCCCATCCAATCCAACACTCTGTGTCACACAGTGGCCAAAAATACCAGGTGCCATCAGGAGGTCCACCAGTGGGGCCTTCTGAGTCCCCCTCTTTAACATCTGTAATATTTAACATCTTCTGAACATTTGGGCATAGCTATCTTTTTAGTTAAAAACCTGCTTCATCACAGGAGATATATCTTGAAATTATGCCTTTCTTTCTTGTTTTGCCGTTCTCTTTTTCAGTGTAGGAGTTGACTGGGTTTGTTTGCTGATTCTTCCCTGATTTAATTTTTCTCTTTTGATTCTTACAGAAAGGGAAAGCAAAAGTGAGGAAGAGGAGCAGAGAAGGAATACTGAAGCAGAGAAAAAGCAGAGGAAGGAATCCCTTACTTCTATAGAAAAGAACTTTGGGAAGCAGAATGACCTTACTGAACATCAAAGAGTGCAAAATGATGAAAAGCCATATAAATGCTCAGAGTGCGGAAAGAGTTTCACTCAGAAGATCTCCCTGACTACCCATAACAGAATCCACACAGGGGAGAAACCATATAAATGTTCAGAGTGTGGGAAGAGTTTCAGGAAGAAGACCAGCCTCACTACCCATTATAGAATTCACACCGGGGAGAAACCATATAAATGCTCAGAATGTGGAAAGAGCTTCAGTCAGAAGATCCGCCTTACTACCCATAACAGAATCCACACAGGTGAGAAACCATATAAATGCTCAGAGTGTGGAAAAAGCTTTAGTCAGAAGACCTGCCTTACTACCCATCACAGAATCCACACAGGCGAGAAACCATATAAGTGCTCAGAATGTGGAAAGAGTTTCAGGAAGAAGACCAGCCTTACTACCCATCACAGAATCCACACAGGGGAGAAACCATATAAATGTTCAGAGTGTGGAAAGGGCTTCAGTCAGAAGATCTGCCTTATTACCCATCACACAATCCACACAGGGGAGAAACCATATAAATGCTTAGAGTGTGGAAAGAGTTTCAGGAAGCAGACCAGCCTTACTACCCATAAGAGAATCCACACAGGGGAGAAACCATATAAATGCTCAGAATGTGGAATGAGCTTTAGTCATAAGATCCGCCTTACTGCCCATCACAGAATCCACACAGGGGAGAAACCATATGAATGCTCATATTGTGGAAAGAATTTCAGTCATAAGGAGACCCTTGCTTACCATCAAAGAACCCACACAGGGGAGAAACCATATGAATGCTCATATTGTGGGAAGAACTTTGTTTGGTTGTCAGAACTTACTTCCCACAAAAGAATACACAGTGGTGAGAAGTCATATAAATGCTCAGAATGTGGAAGATGCTTCAGGCACAGCTCAAGCCTTGCTTCTCATCACAAAATCCATACAGGTGAAAAACCATATAGTTGTTCAGTATGTGGAAGAAGCTTCAGTCATAAGACCTACCTTACTAGCCATCACAGAATCCATACAGGGGAGAAACCATACCAATGCTTAGAGTGTGGAAAGAGCTTCAGAGATAGCTCAAGCCTAGCTTCTCATCACAAAATCCACACAGGAGAGAAACCATATAAATGCTCAGAGTGTGGAAAGAGCTTCAGTCATAAGACCTGCCTTACTTCCCATCACAGAATCCACACTGGGGAGAAACCATATAAATGCTCAGAATGTGGAAAGAGCTTCAGTCACAGTTCAAGCCTTGCTGCTCATCACAAAATCCACTCTGGAGAAAAGCCATATAAATGTTTGGAGTGCGGAAAGTCCTTCAGTCATAAGACCTGCCTTACTAACCATCACAGAATCCACACTGGGGAGAAACCATATCAGTGCTCAGAGTGTGGGAAAACCTTCAGTCAGAGGGCCAGCCTTACTACTCATCACAGAATCCACACAGGAGAGAAACCATATAAATGCTTAGAGTGTGGAAAGAGCTTCACTGACAAGGGTAACCTTACCACCCACTACAGAATCCACACAGGAGAGAAACCCTATAAATGTTTAGAGTGTGGAAAGACCTTCAGTCATAAGGCCAACCATACTGCCCATTACAGAATCCACATGGGAGAAACCATATAAATGCTTAGAGCATGAAAAGGGCTTTGAGTACAGCAAAATTCTTATTTCCCATCAAACAATCCACGTAGGTCGAAACTACGTATTCCCAGTATAGAAAGAGTTTCAAATTCCCTTCCAAGAATCCACACAGAAAGTATGTAAGATAAACTCACAGTGGGGATCTAACCCATGCACCAACAATCTATAATAATAAAAGGATCTGTCTGTCCATCTATCCATCTTTGAAATGCGTAACTTATCAGAAAATGAAGCTAGGAGTCTCAAATTTGGTCAGCAGTGTCAGGATGATTGTTGGAGTTGCAGTCCCAAGCATGAAGGGAATTGGAGAATCCTGGCCCATGTAATCTCCAGAAATCCCCAAAGTGCATGCAAAGACAGACATACACACGTGTCTGCGTGTTCTGCTTTGGAAACAATAGCTGGCTCTGGCAGACATAGCTCATCCAAAAATAAATCTAGGACCCGCAAAACTGGCAAATTGTCTCAGGATTATTGGGAATTACAGTGCCGAAATGAGGGGAATTGGAATCCCCTGGCATAGTTTAGCTCCCAAACATCCTTCTGGTATTTGCAGTGGAAGTCAGCAAGGGCAGGCAGTACAGATGGAGGGTAGAAAATATTCCCTCTTACAAAACAGGGCGAGGTTAACTTTCCTTACCTATTGGAGCCTGTGTTGTGTAGTGGTTGGAGTGTCTGATTGGGATCTGAAAGGCCCATGTTGGAATTCCCAATCTGCTACAGAAGCTTGCTGGGTGACCTTGGGCCAATTACACCCTCTCAACCCAACCAACCTCAGTTGTTGTAGTGAGACTACAACAGAAGACAGGAGAACAATGTATTGGGAAGTGTGTTGGAACATGCCTGCTCTGACTTGCAGGCCCTGTTCCACCCTGCTCGCCAAGGGGTTCCCAACTCCTGGAGAAGCTTTTCTTTCTCTGTCTGGTAATGCACCACCACCTGACCTTTGTAAGGGATTGCCTGCTTTGGAGGGTCAGGGCTCCCAGTTTCCCTTCCAAGATCTGAGGCCTTGCCATTGTGTCTCTCACTACCCAGTGCTAGGTTACCATGGGGACTTGGGCGCCCTTGGGAAAATAGCCACTTGCTAACTACCTGCCTCCCCCCCCCCGTGCCCCTTTTAAAATAACATGTCTGAGCCAGTGGAGGTCTATGTAGTACAGAGAACCACTCCCAGCATCAAAAGTCTAAAGTATTTGTTTAAAAAGTGCTTAAGCATGCTTTTAGCACTGCAGCAGATTTGAGCAAGGGATCCAAAAGAAATTGGGTAAAATGCAAATCCTCTGGACCTCTTGCTATACATGCCCTATCAGATGTTAAAATTAGGAGACACTGTAGCTGAGAAGTTCTAGATCTCTGAAGAGTTTCCCTTACCTTGAAGATTGCTCCAACTCTCCCAGGCAAGCACATGGTCAATCATTGCCTGCTTGCAGTGGAGAAGTCTGTGTGTTATCACAAAGAAAGAGCCCTACTTTCTCCTGCAAGGAGGTTTTTTATCATATCTATTTCTCTTCCCCTTTCACCCAATCAGGCCAGGTTGTGTCAAGGAAACATTTCTTCCAGCTTCTCCCTGGAGATTATCCCTGGGATCTGTTCTAGTCTCAGATCCTCCAAACTCTGTTCCCTGCTTGGAGGAAGGGGGAGATCTGGACCTATTAGCATTTGAATGAAGGTGAGCGGAGGTGCATCTGGACAGCCATTGGACAGACTTCCTCCTCCCATGCCTGTTCTCTGCCAAGAGGAAAGGAAACTTTTAAAATGCAGAGTGGAGGCTTTACTCCATGCCAACCTCCCAGGAGAAAATACATTTTTTCCACAGGAAGAAAGTCATCATTTACAAGTAAGGTACAAAACATCCCCTTCTTTACAAGCAGAGGTGGTTTAAGAACCTCCCCGAGCTATCTGACTCAGTGTGGATTAGTTGATAGACCGTATGAGTAGGATGAAAAAGACCGAGGTTCAAATCCCCATTCTGTCAGATATGGATTCCATATCTTATAGTGGCCAGACTTGGGTGAATGAGATTAACTTAGAATGCATAAATATTCTCGATAAAGCTTTATATCATTTTAAAGGATTCTTGCCTGGGGCAGTCTGTCTGTCCACTGCTGGATTTGAACCTACAACCCCACAACTCTGCTCCAGGATCCAGTCCACCCTGGAGCAGAAGGCACGGAGCCACAGATGAATTTTTGCATCTAACAACTCTGCTTCTGAAAGATGTTGGCTGACTTCAGGCCAGTCACACATTCTCAGACTAACCTGGTTGTAGTGAATATAAAATGGAAGAAAGAAGAACTGTGTAACCCACTTCGGGTCGTTGTTGGGGGAGAAAGTTGGTGTGAATGAAATTTTGTCAGCAGTTCACCAAAAGTAGACGATCTCTCTTGTTGCTTCATCCAGGAGTGCTGGAACTCTTGACTGGAGGCAGAACTCATCAGTCAGTAGTCAGACTACCACTAAACATTGCAAGCACTGCGAGCTATGGGGTTGGTGAATAGGACAAGCGGGCACACCTCTAGTCCAAAATAAGGCATATATCACTTGGTATTTAACCACAGGTTAAGGAACTCCCATGGGTTGTATCACCAAGACTGCTTAGTTAAATCAGAAGTGTCAAACTCATTTCTTACAAGGTCATAAGAATATAAGAAGCCAACGTTGGATCCAGCCAATGGCCCATCCACTCCAACACTTTGTCACACAGTGGCCAAAAATACCAGGTGCCATCAGGAGCTCCAGCAGTGGGGCCAGGACACTAGAAGCCCTCCCACTGCTGCCCCCCCCACAAGCACCAAGAATACAGAGCATCCCTTGCCCCAGAGTCCCTATCTAGACCTTGTGGCTAATAGCCACTGATGGACCTCTGCTCCAGACGTTTATCCAATTCCCTCTTGAAGCCGTCCATTCTCCAGATCTGACATAAATTTCACTTTGTTGGGCCTGGCCACGTGTGCCATAAAATATAATGCCAGGTACCAGAGATATAAACTTTGTAAAAGACACAGGCAAACCCAATTAACGGCATCATTTTTTACTCAAGATACAAACAAAAGCAATTGATTCCTAGCAGTGAAAGCAATTGATTTACTGGGGAACCCACAAGAGCTCCAATGAATATTTAATCATATGCAAGCTTAGTTTTTTCCCCCAAGGAATACCATAAAAGGGGGAGTACCTTACATTTCCATACATACCAGTTGCTTGCGGGCTGGGTAAGAGCCCTCGGCGGGCTGGGTCCGGTCCCCCAAGCCTTATGTTTGACACCCCTGGATTAAATATTGTAGTGAGATGAGAGGAAGAAGTGGGAGGGACAGGAGATATGTTTACAGTTATGATAATGGAAAGAGGTCCAAGCATCTTCATGGGTTTGGTGTAGTGGTTAAGTGTGCGGACTCTAATCTGGGAGAACGGGGTTTGATTTCCCACTCCTCCACTTGCACCTAGCTGGATGACCTTGGGCAAGCCGTAGTTCTGATAAGCTGTCCTTGAAAAAGAGCAGTCTCTGTCAGAGCTCTCTCAGCCCCACCTACCTCACAGGGTGTCTGTTGTGGGGAGGGGAAGGGAAAGGAGTTTGTAAGCCACTCTGAGACTTCTTTGGGTAGTGAAAGGCGGGGTATAAATCCAATCTCCTCTTCTTCTTCTAGGAAGAAGGGGGAAATATGCTCTTTGACAAAACAGGGCATCCCAATCCTCCACTTGCAGCTGCTGGATGATCTTGGGCAAGCCATAGTTCTGTCAGAGGTGTTCTTGAAAAAGAGCAGTTTCTGTCAGAGCTCTCTCAGCCCCGCCTACCTCACAGGGTGTCTGTTGTGTGGAGGGGAAGGGAGAGGAGTTTGTAAGCTGCTCTGAGACACCTTTGGGCAGTGAAGGGCGGGGTATAAATCCAATCTCCTCCTCCTCCTCTTCGTTTGATTGGAGGGTGCAGGTCTGATGGACTGGAGATGGGAGGCTCAGCGCCCAGATTGGCTAAAGATCCCAGAGAGCATGTGGAGGTGGGGTCTGAAAAGGGAAGCTGTTCCTTTGTTTGGAGAGTCCTTCTTGGCTCCTTTTTTAGTCGGGAGCTCTGCGGAGGATGCATTTTGCCATGAAATATGTTGGGGAGACTGGGGAGAAAGGGAGGCATAGATGCACGAGGGTGCTCACATTCAACACAGATGGTTGTAGGTATTTCAAACTCGTCTTTATTTTATTCAATTTGTAGTCCGCTCTTCCCTGCATAGCAGGGCTTAGGGCGGGTAACATCAGTAATGGAACAACATTGAAACAATAAACATCAAAACAACATTAAAACGATCGTTTTCATTTTTTTTCCCTTCGCGTGCCCAGATCCTGACCTTTGCAATACCCTGAGTTTGTGTCCTGTAGAAATGAAGTCTTATTTAACTCGAGAGAGTCTGCTCAAGTCCTTACGCACTTGCCTGGCTCCTTGGCATGCTACTGAACCATACCCCTGCGAGGTTGGCTTCAGGGCACCACACTGGAGAGGGGGCTAGATTTTACCCAAAGTGGTGGTGGCGACCAGAAGCGGGGAGCAAAACAGTGGCTAGTCTCGTAGTGGTTCAGTGCGGGGACTCTAATCTGGGAGAACCGGGTTTGATTCCCCGCTCTTCCCCTTGCAGCTGCTGGATGACCTTGGGCAAGCCATAGTTCTGTCAGAGCTGTTCTCTCAAGGACAGCTCCCTCAGCCCCGCCTCCCTCACAAGTTGTCTGTTGTGGGGAGGGGAAGGGAGTTTGTAAGCCACTCTGAGACTCCGAGTGAAGGGTGGGGTATAAATCCAATCTCCTCCTCCTCAATGTGACAAAGACCACAACAGATATGAATAAATTATTCAGACAGGACACTTGGACAGATTTATGCTTTTTATATCCTCCTTTGATCACGCCTATCCTAACTTGTAAGATGCAGCTTTGGAAAGGTGGCTGGTTTGATGGGACCAGTTTGGTGTAGTGGTTAAGAGTGGCATACTTTAATCTTGTTTCCCCACTCCTCCACATGAAGCCTGCTGGGTGATCTTGGGCCAGCCACAGCTCTCTCAGAGCTCTCTCAGCCCCACCTACCTCCACATGGGCAGACGTAGTAGGGCGGCTTTCTCCAGGGAGGCCAGATAACTGGATGTCCATTGCCGCAACCAAAGGCCTGGTGGAACAGTTCCATTTTACAGGCCCTGAGGAACTGTAATAGGTCCCTCAGGGCCCTGGTCTCAGGTGAAAGAATGTTCCACCAGGTGGGGGCCAGGACAAAGAAGGCCCTGGCCCTAGTCGAGGCTAAGCAGACATCCTTTGTGCCAGGGATAATGTCAAGTATGCAACTCAACACGAAAGATTTCAGCAACAAGTGATTTCAGCTTTATTTAACGGCAAAACTCCAACTCAGGAACACACAACACAAGTGGAGCACAGCTCCCTTTTTAAACTCTCTCGGGATGTCAAAGCCACACCCATAAGTTAAAGACCAATCATAACACAGGGATAAAGGCCAATCAGGACTGTTCCCTCTTTGACACATTTTCAGAGCTTGGTGTAGTGGTTCAGTGTGCGGACTCTAATCTGGGAGAACCGGGTTTGATTCCCCACTCCTCCACTTGCAACTGCTGATGTCACCTTGGGTCAGTCACAAGCTCTGGCACAGCTGTTCCTGAAAGGGCAGTTCTAGAAAGAGCTCTCTCAGCCCCACCTACCTCATAGGGTGTCTGTTGTGGGGAGGGGAAGGGAAAGGAGTTTGTAAGCCGCTCTGAGACTCCAAGTGAAGGGCGGGGTATAAATCCAATCTCCTCCTCTCCTCTTCCTCCTCCTCCACACAGTGACAGGATATTTGCAATGGTTTCGCAGAAACCAGCCAATGGTAATGCGACAGATTAAGAGCCACATTCAGACTGAAGCTTAACATAAGATAACATAGGATGGATTCAACTTCAGTACATAACAGATAACCAGTAGATATTTATCAGTATAGAGCAAAACTCTCCAGAGGGGTGGATGGGAAGAGACGGTACCATAGATATGTCATTCCCTGGTCGCCTCAGGGCTTTAAAGGTTAATACCATCAACTAGAAATTCATAAGAACATAAGAGAAGCCAATGTTGAATCAGGCCAATGGCCCATCTAGTCCAACACTCTGTCACACAGCGGCCAAAATATACCAGGTGCCATCAGGAGGTCCAGCAGTGGGGCCAGGACACCAGAAGCCCTCCCACTGCTGCCCCCTCCAACACCAAGAATAGAGTGCATCACCTGCCCCAGACTGAGAATTCCCATCTATACCCTGTGGCTAATAGCCACTGATGGACTTCTGCTCCATATGTTTATCTAATTCCCTCTTGAAACTGTCCATGCTTGTAGCTGCCACCACCTCCTGTGGCAGTGAATTCCATATGTTAATCACTCTTTGGGTGAAGAAGTATTTCCTTTTATCTGTTCTAACCCGACTGCTCAGCAATTTCAAGGAGTGCCCACGAGTTCTTGTATTGTGAGAAAGGGAGAAAAGTACTTTTCTCAACCTGCTCAATCCCATTCATAATCTTATAAACCTCGATCATGTCACCCCTCAGCCGTCGTTTCTCCAAGCTAAAGAGCCCCAAGCGTTTTAACCTTTCTTCATAGGGAAGGTGTTCCAACCCTTTTATCATTCTAGTAGCCCTTCTCTGCACTTTTTCCAATGCTATAATATCCTTTTTGGGATGTGGCGACCAGAACTGTACACAGTATTCCAAATGAGGTCGCACCAATGATTTATACAGGGGCATGATGATACTGGCTGATTTGTTTTCAATCCCCTTCCTAATAATCCCCAGCATAGCGTTGGCCTTCTTTATTGCAGCTACACACTGTCTAGACATTTTCATTGAGTTATCTACTACGACTCCAAGATCTCTCTCTTGGTCCGTCTCTGCCAGTTCAGACCCCAGTTCATCCAGTACCCAATTGGTAGCCAGTACAACTGGTGGAGCACCAGCTGAATGTCTGCTCGCAGAGATACCGCAGTCAGCGGACGAGCTGGTGCAAAATGTGGCAGGTCGTCCGCTGACTGCAGTATCTATGCGAGTTTCTGGAACAGATTTCAAGGGTAAGTCTGAGTTAAGTGAGCTACGGTAATCTAATCTGGAAGCGACCATTGTATGGGTCACTGTGGCCAGGTCCTGGGCGGAGAGATAAGAAACCAGTTGCCCAATCGCTGAAGATGATAAAAGGCAGATCCGTCAACAGTGGTGATCTGGGCCTCCACCAGAAACCAAGGCATCCAGGATCACCCCTAGGCTCCTAACCCTCGATGCCGGCAACAGCCATTGTCATTCTCCAGAGGTTCTGAAGGGACATAAACCGTTAGGGGATTTTGCTAAAATCCAGTCACTACCCCTCCTTTCTCCAAGATCAATCTGGGAGAGAAAAAGACTTACTCAAGGCATTTGTTGACGGAGTGTATGATTTAATTAAGACTGATCATTCTTGATATGAGCCATAGAGAGGTTAAGGTTAAGTGCGCGGACTCTTATCTGGGCGAGCCGGGTTTGATTCCCCCACTCCTCCACTTGCACCTGCTGATGTGACCTTGGGTCAGTCACAAGCTCTGGCACGGCTGTTCTCTCAAGGACAGTTTCTGTCAGAAGTTCTCTCAGCCCCACCTACCTCACAGGGTGTCTGTTGTGGGGAGGGGGAGGGAAAGGAGTTTGTGAGCTGCTCTGAGACGCCTTTGGGCAGTGAAGGGCGGGGTATAAATCCAATCTCTTCTCCTTCTTCTACCTCACAGGGTGTCTGTTGTGGGGAGGGGAAGGGAAAGGAGTTTGTGAGCTGCTCTGAGTCTCCTTTGGGCAGTGAAGGGCAGGGTATAAATCCAGTCTCTTCTCCTTCTTCTACCTCACAGGGTGTCTGTTGTGGGGAGGGGAAGGGAAAGGAGTTTGTGAGCTGCTCTGAGACTCCTTTGGGCAGTGAAGGGCAGGGTATAAATCCAGTCTCTTCTCCTTCTTCTACCTCACAGGGTGTCTGTTGTGGGGAGGTGAAGGGAAAGGAGTTTGTGAGCTGCTCTGAGATGCCTTTGGGCAGTGAAGGGCGGGGTATAAATCCAGTCTCTTCTCCTTCTTCTACTCTCACAGGGTGTCTGTTGTGGGGAGGGGAAGGGAAAGGAGTTTGTGAGCTGCTCTGAGACTCCTTTGGGCAGTGAAGGGCAGGGTATAAATCCAGTCTCTTCTCCTTCTTCTACCTCACAGGGTGTCTGTTGTGGGGAGGGGAAGGGAAAGGAGTTTGTGAGCTGCTCTGAGACTCCTTTGGGCAGTGAAGGGCAGGGTATAAATCCAGTCTCTTCTCCTTCTTCTACCTCACAGGGTGTCTGTTGTGGGGAGGGGAAGGGAAAGGAGTTTGTGAGCTGCTCTGAGACGCCTTTGAGCAGTGAAGGGCGGGGTATAAATCCAATCTCTTCTCCTTCTTCTACCTCACAGGGTGTCTGTTGTGGGGAGGGAAAGGGAAAGGAGTTTGTCAGCTGCTCTGAGATGCCTTTGGGCAGTGAAGGGCGGGGTATAAATCCAATCTCTTCTCCTTCTTCTACCTCACAGGGTGTCTGTTGTGGGGAGGGGAAGGGAAAGGAGCTTGTAAGCCACTCTGAGACGCCTTTGGGCAGTGAAGGGCAGGGTATAAATCCAACTCTTCTTCTTCTTGTTCTTTTTCTTCTGTACTGGCAACCCAAACAGACAAGAGAGTTCCCTTTTTAAGTATAGATAAGAACAAACAAAGGAGGTCAGAGTCTTATTTTGAAAAGCGTCCATTCTGTTCCCAAACATAACTGACTCTTCCCTCTGTTTAGAGTGCATCTACATTCAGCAGTTCGAGACCCGAATGCCGCATGATGGAGTGAGCTCCCGTCTCTGGTTCCAGCTCCTGCCCACCTAGCAGTTCGAAAGCAAGAAAATGCAAGTAGACAAATAGGTGCCACTTCGGTGGGAAGGTAACAGTGTTCCATGTGTCTTGGCGTCTAATCATGCCGGCCACATGACCACAGAAACGTCCTCAGACAGAGCTGGCTCTTCGGCTTGGAAATGGAGATGAGCATTGCAACCCTAGAGTTAGATTTGACTGGTTTCAAGGGAACCTTTACCTTTACCTTACATTCCTGACAGGGAGAAAAGGAGAAAAAAAACATATACTGTGAGAGAAAACAAGGCACTAGCCCTTGCCTGGGGCAAAAGTACTAAGAGATCAGAGGTCAAAAAAAAGATTTCGGTCAGCAGGGTCAGGATAGTGGCTAATAGCCACTGATGGACTTCTGCTCCAGATGTTTATCTAATTCCCTCTTGAAGCTGTCCATGCTTGTAGCCGCCACCACCTCCTGTGGCAGTGAATTCCATCTGTTAATCACTCTTTGGGTGAAGAAGTCCTTCCTTTTATCTGTTCTAACCCGACTGCTCAGCAATTTCATGGAGTGCCCACGAGTTCTCGTATTGTGAGAAAGGGAGAAAAATACTGAGGATCTTTCCCTCAGTAGAACTCTCAAAATAAACCAGGCCATGATTACTGAAATGGTTTTTATTAAAGGAATAATATCAAATGTATTAATTTAAGAGCACTCTATGAACACACATATACGTTCAGAAAATATAGGTGGTAGTTTATAGAGACAGAGGGGGGAACTTATTTTACGGGACTATATTTACCTATCCAAGAAACAGAGATCCAAAAGAAGGAGGAGCGAAATGAACCAGCGTCTCACTCCAGGCAGTGTGCCTAACCTTTGCGTTGGGGGTGTAAGTTAGTGGACGTCCAGAGACACACACACATTACTAAACAAAGTGTGTCTGGTTATACCCCTTTGGAGCATGACATGATTGCTCCTAGAACAATGTTGTAATGGTTATAGTGAAACACTGTTGTCTGAGCAAGAAAGCTTCATAATGTTCCCAGCCATTGCAAGTGCAATGTAACATTCATGTGAAATGTCTATTGTGTTTAGTGACTTCTTTTTTTTTTATTACGAAGGTTTTTATTGGAATATATTCAACATTGTTAAACACAATTTCCAAAACAACTTATTAACTATATCCCTTCCCCCTTCCCCCCCAATAGGCTTCCAACACTGCTATTGCCAATAACGAAGAAAATCTAAGAGTAATCAGGTTTAGACTTATAGCAATCGATAAACCAGGTAACATATTTTTTTGTATCATTGTGTTTGGTGACTTCTAACTGCCAGGACAAGACAACTATCGCGCAAAGGATTATGGGATTAAAATGGTTTCTACCAGGTATTTACTTAGGATGGCCAGGTAGGGAAAGGTCAGGCAAGGCAGGCAGTCGGTTAGATTTACGGCCCTTTCTGAGAAAATCAATCTTTGACACTGGTAGATTTAAAGAAGGAAGAGAACTGCCCAAAACCAGACCTGTGTACCTTTAGGAGCAGTTTTTCAGACAGGCCTCTGGTCAATATTGGATGGCACACATCCCACGTGACTGTAGGAGCTATTTTGATTTCTTATTTGCAGAACAGTCTTGAATGAGTGATCCTGTGACTGACTATCACTTGGAGTAAAATAGTATCACCTGTTTATTGCCACGAGGCTCATCCTTCCACGGGAGGAGGGGTCCAGGCCTAACAATTAGAACATACTGATGTTGTTGGGTTGGGGGACAGCAGCTTTTCCTTTCACCCCCAAATAAATCCTACTGCCAGAGCTCTTTGGGCTTCAAGGTGGTGACACCCCGAAAACAGCTCACAGATGGCTGGGCTGGGGCAAAATTAGGGTTGTGTAATGCCTCTCTGATAAGGAGCTGCGGTGGCTCAAGTGGTTAAGATGCTGAACTGCAGGCTGTGGAAGGTCAGTAGTTCAGCAGTTCAAGACTTGGGTGCCGCAAGACGGAGTGAGCTCCCGTCTCTAGTTCCAGCTCCTGCCAACCTAGCAGTTTGAAAGCAAGAAATTGCAAGGAGATAAATAGGTACCACTTCGGTGGGAAGGTAACAGCGTTCTGTGTGCCTTGGTGTTTAGTCATGCCGGCCACATGACCACGGAAAACATCTTCGGACAGCGCTGGCTCTTCGGCTTTGAAACGGAGATGAGCACCGCAACCCTAGAGTCGGATTCGACTGGCTTTCGAGCAAGGGAACCTTTATCTTTACCTTTAAGGCCTCTCTGAAACTGCTTGTAATCTAAACATTTTTATGATACAAGAATGCCGGCTAGTCACATTATGTTTATGCCAGTAGCAGAGAGGCTATAGATACCTGTTACCCTCAACTTGTCTATTTCCTCAAAGGATTTGGGAAAGGAAATGTTTTTGCCAGTTCTGTAGATGTCAGAAAGAGTTACACTGGCAGATAACCTCAAGTGGCGAGTTTTACAGAGGAAGGCAACCACTAAAAAGGCCCTCCTTGGTGAAACGATTTTCTGAGCCTTTCTGAACCTCCGACACCTGGGAGTCTGAAGAAGACCCTCATCAGAACCAGCTATAGGGATGTTTCACCCTTGTATGGATTCTCTGAAAAACATGAAAATCGGACCTGTGCCTCAAGCTCTTGCCACACACTGAGAATTTATGAGGTTCCTGCCTCGTGTGGACTCCTCCAGGTTAAAGGAGACATGAGCTGATCTTGAATTTCCTTCAACCGGCAGAGCCCATCCTTGCTTTCTTCCCTGTGAGATCAATTTAAGGGCTTCGAACATGGCTAAAACTCCTTCCACATTCCAAGCATTTTTAACATTTCTTCCTAGTTACAGTAAGACTTCTGCGTAGATTCAAGCTTTTGACAGTTTATATTGTTTCAATGCTTTATGTGGTCTATGGTTGTCTTTTAGTTGTGAAATAAGAGAACAGCTCTTTTCCTGGGCTAAGCAGTTACATGGCTTCTCACCGTGTGGGTTCTTAAATGCTATAGAAGACTTCCATGCTGAGTGAAACTCCACACTCTGAGCAGTCAAGAGGTTTTTCCTCTATGTGGGTTCCCTAATGCTGTTGAAGACTGCTACTGTTACTCGATATCTTTCCACACTCTGAGCACTCAGAATGTTTCTTCTACATGGGTTCTTAGATTCTGTTGAAGAAGGCAACTCAAACTAAATCTCTTTCCACACACTGGGAATTCAAAGGGTTTCCCCCCTGTGGGTTGTCAGACCCTGTTGAAAATTGCCATTCAACCTGAATCTCTTTCCACTCTCTGAGCATTCAAAAGGTTTTTCCCTTTGTGGGTTCTCTGATGCTTTTGAAGATGGCCACTCTGACAGAATCTCTTTCCACACTCTGAACATTCAAAAGGTTTCTCCCCTGTGTGACTTGTCAGATGCTTTTGAAGATGGCCACTCAACCTGAATCTCTTTCCACACTCTGAGCACTGAAAATGTTTCTCTCCTGTGTGGGTTGTTTGGTGCATCTGAAGATGGCCACTCTGACTGAATCTCTTTCCACACTCTGAGCATTCAAAAGGTTTCTCCCCTGTGTGGGTTCTTCGATGAAGCCGAAGATTGCCACTCCTAGTGAAACTCTTTCCACACTCCGAGCATTCAAAGGGTTTCTCCCCTGTGTGGGTTCTTAGGTGCTGTTGAAGACTACGTCTGTGACTAAATTTCTTTCCACACTCTGAGCATTCAAACGTTTTCTCCCATATGTGGGTTCTTTGATGCTGAAGAAGATTGTTACTCTGACTGAATTTCTTTCCACACTCTGAGCATTCAAAAGGTTTCTCCCCTGTGTGGGTTCTCTGATGTCGTAGAAGACTGCCACTATTACTGAATCTTGTTCCACACTCTGAGCACTCAAAGGGTTTCTCTGTTGTGTGCGTTCTTTGATGCTGTTGAAGATGGCCTCTCTGACTGAACTTCTTTCCACACTCTGAGCATTCAAAAGGTTTATCCCCTGTGTGGGTTCTTTGGTGTAGTTGAAGAGTGCCCCTCTGACTGAATCTCTTTCCGCACACTGAGCATTCAAAAGGTTTGTCCCCCACATGGGTTCTTTGATGCAGTTGAAGATTGCCACTCTGACTGAATCTCTTTCCACACATTGAGCATTCAAAAGGTTTCTCCCCTGTGTGGGTCCTTTGGTGCAGGTGAAGGGCGCCACTCTGACTGAATTTCTTTCCACACTCTGAGCATTCAAAAGTTTTCTCCCCTGTGTGGGTTCTTTGGTGCACAAGGAGCTGTGATCTATTTCTGAAGTACTTTCCACATTGCATGGATTTACTTGCCTTCTTTGGAAAATCTACATTATGCTTTCCTCCATCTCGCTTGTCAACCATATGGTCCCCTTTCTTTCTTTTAGGTCTGCCTCGATTCCTCACGTTTTCTTTCAGGTCTTCATTTTTAACTCTGTCTGGCATTTTCTGATGAAGCTTCTCACCCTCCTTATTCCTCTGATCATCCTCTTCTGGAATAAATAGAGAGTTCCTGTTAGCACAAGGGAGGACTGCTGTGACTGTGGCAGGAAAGGACTGATGGCTAATCTTAACCCACTCACCTTTCCCCAGAATATCTAGTATATCTAGTATCCTTAACCTCATCCCCTGAAGAACCACTGCTGAACTCGTACCCAGAAGTTCTGAGCCTCGATATTTCAGGCCTCCAGAAGGTCTCCCTCCCACCTTACCCAGCAGGCTGTATGATTGTACCAAATCAAACATTGCTCTGAAGTGAATCTGAAATCTTGCATGGCTTTTGCTTGCCTGTTCCCTGGACGTAACCACGAAGGATACTCACTCTCAGCCAGGTCATTTGGGAAGGAAATATACTCTTGGGATGCTCTGGAAGAACTCTTCAGCCTTTCTTTCGATGCAAGGCTGTCTGTCTCCACCGTAGTCTCTCTTATACTTCTGACTTTTTTCACAGAGAGAGAGAGAGAGAGAGAGAGAGAGAGAGAGAGAGAGAGAGAGAGAGAGAGAGAGAGAGAGAAATCATTCTTATATGGGGAAGGAAAGAAATTCAAGAGTAAAAATTCTTCTGGAAGGACGGAACCATGGTCAAGATCAAAGCCCACAATCCCAACCAGTACAAGGGAAATGGTTCTGTGATTAGGTTAACACGATTGTTAAGTGGCCTGCTCTGAAGTCACAGGAGTTTGTGATTCGAATCTCCCTGCAGCTCACATCCTTATCCTTTTTCAAGCCCAGACTCCAGAATGTGGTCTTTGGTTAATCGTGAGAACCCTCATCCAGTTGTATAACCAGGAGGGTTGGAGGATTGGGACCACCTGACCTTAGAGAGGCAGAAAGTATAATACAGGTATAAACCAGAGGGAAGCCATGCTAACTTTATGCTCATGCCATGCTAGTATGCCTTGGTATTTTCTTGCTACATCATGATGAATAGTTTTCTGTAGAGCAACTTAGGCTACAGCGGGAATACTTATGCTGCAACAAGAGCTGCCATCTAATACCAAGCATTTCATGTATTAGAACGGTTAGCTTTCCTTGATCTTCTGTTGCTGAGCTGCAGAAATGGTGCTGTTTAGGGATGTCTCATTTGGTGTAGTGGTTAAGTGCGCGGACTCTAATCTGGGAGAACCGGGTTTGATTCCCCATTCATAAGAACATAAGAGAAGCCAATGTTGAATCAGGCCAATGGCCCATCCAGTCCAACACTCTGTCACACAGCGGCCAAAATATACCAGGTGCCATCAGGAGGTCCAGCAGTGGGGCCAGGGCACCAGAAGCCCTCCCACTGCTGCCCCCTCCAGCACCAAGAATAGAGTGCCTCACCTGCCCCAGACTGAGAGTTCCCATCTATACCCTGTGGCTAATGGCCACTGATGGACTTCTGCTCCATATGTTTATCTTATTTCCTCTTGAAACTGTCCATGCTTGCAGCTGCCATGACCTCCTGTGGCAGTGAATTCCATATGTTAATCACTCTTTGGGTGAAGAAGTATTTCCTTTTATCTGTTCTAACCCGACTGCTCAGCAATTTCATTCCTCCACTTGCACCTGCTGATGTGACCTTGGGTCAGTCACAAGCTCGGGCACAGCTGTTCTTGAAAAAATAGCAGTTTCTGTCAAGAGCTCTCTCAGCCCCGCCTACCTCACAGGGTGCCTGTTGTGGGGAGGGGAAGGGGAAGGAGTTTGTGAGCCGCTCTGAGACACCTTTGGGTAGTGAAGGGTGGGGTGTAAATCCAATCTCTTCTTCTCTTCTTCTTCTTCTAAACCTCTATGTGTTTTTAAAAGGGGTCTGCTTTACTTGTGTGCATTCTCCATGTAAACACCCTGAACTGGATGCTGCTCAGGTACAAAGAGAGGTGACCCAGGGGGACCCAGGCTTCAGTTCTTGACAGGATCATTTCCAGATCACAGGCAGAGCAGAAGTTCGTAATCCTATCCAGGGGGAAGGGTGCGGTGTAAAGGATGGCAACAGAGAAATAAGGATCTGGCCCCTTCCAGAGTCTTTCTGAGGGCCTCTCAATCTCCCCTTTTGACTCAGGCCAGGACACTTTCTCTGGCTTGGGTGATGGCCTCGGTTGCCCCTGGGAAAGAACACACCTGCCTTATACTGAATCAGACTCTTGGTCCACTGAAGTCAGTCTTGTCTTCTCAGTATGGTAGCAGGTCTCTACGGCCTCAGGCAGAGGTCTTTCACATCACCTTCCTACTAGATCCTTTTCACTGGAGATGCTGGGGATTGAACCTGGGACCTTCTGCACGCCAAGCAGATGCTCTGCCAGGGAGCCACAGAGCGCACCCCCCCCCTCCCAGTAGCAGGACAGGACCTGAAACAGTGTACTGCTATTCAATATTTTTTGACTCATGCCCCATTCACAATGGCAGCAATTCACACCACTGGCACCAAGGAAAGATCCTTACCCAGAGAGGCCACGTTCCCATAATTCTCCAGCACGACTTCCCTGTACAGAGCTCTCTGTCCCGGATCCAGCAGGGCCCATTCTGCCTCCGTGAAATCGATGGACACCTCCTCAAAGGAAAAGGGACCCTGAAAGAAAAAGCAGATTCCCTCCTCAGAGACCACGCCAGGCAGAGATTGAACCCTAGAAGGGAGTAGGCTGGGAAGGTATTGGATGTAAGGCTTGGGATGAGTAAAGAGAAAGGAGTTCAGAGGATCTCTCGCCCGGACACTGATCATCTCTCCTACCTGGACTGGTAGGAGGTAGGTTTCCACGCCTCTGAAAAGACAACGGTTCAGCGGCATCTCTTCACTGCCTGTTAGTGAGACAAAGGAGAAAGGAAGGGTTTGTTGGTTGGTTCCCCGCTTCACACACACGCTTCCCAGGGTTGTGAAACCTTCCCCTGTGAACAGTCAACAAACTGTTGAACACTTTTTACTAAATTCTGGGAGAGGCAGAAGAGAAGCACCAGGTACCTATGGGGCCTCAGGAATTATAAAGGCTGCCAACATATTTCAGAGTTCTGTGAGACCTGTGTCGGGCCTGAGGGGAGGGAAAGACGTCCCATGGCCCTTTGGGAAATGACGTCGTCTTTAAATTAAAGACAGGGGGAAAATTAGCAAGTGAAAACAAGCTATCCCGGTGGGAACAGATAATGCTATGGGATAGATTTAAAAAGGACATGTCAAGGGGGTTTGAAGACCAAAATAACGAACTAGAAAAAAATCTGGTTGTCATCAAATGATAAATTAATACAGAAGATATATAGGTTTTTGTTGGACGACCACGAACAAGACGAATCAATTAAAACGGTAATGGTTAACGTGGATGAAAGATTTAGGAGAAAATATAGAGATTGAACCATGGAATAAGAACATAAGAGAAGCCAATGTTGAATCAGGCCAATGGCCCATCTAGTCCAACACTCTGTCACACAGCGGCCAAAATATACCAGGTGCCATCAGGAGGTCCAGCAGTGGGGCCAGGACACCAGAAGCCCTCCCACTGCTGCCCCCTCCAGCACCAAGAATAGAGGGCATCACCTGCCCCAGACTGAGAGCTCCCATCTATACCCTGTGGCTAATAGCCACTGATGGACTTCTGCTCCATATGTTTATCTAATTTCCTCTTGAAACTGTCCATGCTTGCAGCTGCCACGACCTCCTGTGGCAGTGAATTCCATATGTTAATCACTGTTTGGGTGAAGAAGTATTTCCTTTTATCTGTTCTAACCCGACTGCTCAGCAATTTCATGGAGTGCCCACGAGTTCTTGTATTGTGAGAAAGGGAGAAAAGTACTTCTTTCCCAACCTGCTCAATCCCATTCATAATCTTATAAACCTCGATCATGTCACCTCTCAGTCGTCGTTTCTCCAAGCTAAAGAGCCCCAAGCATTTTAACCTTTCTTCATAGGGAAGGTGTTCATAGGGAATAAAATATGGAAATTGGTTCAGTATAGGAGAGCTATCACATATAAAGAAAATGTATACAAGATATTTCACAGGTGGTATTGGTCCCCAGATAAACTAGCCAAATGTTAATCTGGCTATTCCAGCCAGTGTTGGAAATGTAAAGCAAAGGTGGTGACCTTTTACCACATGTGGTGGAAATGTGTTAGAATACAAGAGTTTTGGAGAATGGTGTGGAAGGTGATCCAAGAAGTTCTGGAGAAAAACTTAGCGTTAAAACCAGAAATATTTCTGCTGAATATGATACCTAATGGATATAACCCACAAGAAACGTATGTTTTTACATATATAATTACTGCAGCTCGAATATTAGTGGCCAAAACTTGGAAGTCAGAGGTAGTACCCTCCAGAGAAGATTTAATATTAAAGATATTAGATTTAGCGCAAATGGACGATCTGAGTTTGAGGCTTCAAAATAAAAATGAAAAGGTACATAAAAAAAGATGTTCATGTGTATATAAATGGATGGAAAGTCAAATGGATGTATAAGACTCCACAATTTATGTAAGACGTATAGTTGGAATGTGCCACAGTTATAATAAAACTGAAAATAAAACGTGGTAAAAAAAAAAAGAAAAGGAAATGACGTCGCATGACCCATCTCCATCGTATTCGGCTCAGACACGGCTTGAGCGCATTTGGAGACTCAAGCATGCCAACTTCACAACCAGGTTTCCATCCAGACGTAACATCGACATGACACCACATCTGCCCCAAGCCCCTCCCCAAGCCGTCCCCAAAGCCGGGCAATGTTCCCTCTAAGATGAGTTAGTGTGAGCTAGCTCACAGTTTTTTAGCCCCCAGCTCACACATTTTTGTGTTCGCTCAGGAAGGATGGCTCCAGAGCAAACTAACTCATGCAGTAGCCAAATGGTTTGCTCACAACTTTAATGCCAGTAGCTCAGAAAGTAGCATTTTTGCTCACAAGACTCCGCAGCTTAGAAGGAACATTGGTGCTGGGCCATAGCTCACCCTCCCTACTCCTGCATCCGGTTTCTCCACAGCAGCCCACCAGATGCCCCTTGAAGCACAGGCACGGAAGCCAGATTTCCCCATGATTATTGGCTTTTAGGAATTGGTTTTCAGAGCTCTGCTGCCCCAGAAGGTGGAGGCATTCTATATTCACGAGTCTGAATAGCTTGGCGGAGATGAATCTACCTTTCCTCCTTTGAGCCACCTTGAGTTCCTCTTATAGAAGGAAGGTCAACGCTTAAAGAAGGCCAACGCTATGCTGGGGATTATTAGGAAGGGGATTGAAAACAAATCAGCCAGGATCCTCATGCCCCTGTATAAATCACTGGTGCAACCTCATTTGGAATACTGTGTACAGTTCTGGTCGCCGCATCTCAAAAAGGATATTATAGCATTGGGAAAAGTGCAGAGAAGGGCAACTAGGATGATAAAAGGGTTGGAACACCTTCCCTATGAAGAAAGGTTAAAACGCTTGGGGCTCTTTAGCTTGGAGAAACGACGGCTGAGGGGGTGACATGATCGAGGTTTATACGATTATGAATGGGATTGAGCAGGCTGAGAAAGAAGTACTTTTCTCCCTTTCTCACAATCCAAGAACTCGTGGGCACTCCATGAAATTGCTGAGCAGTTGGGTTGGAACAGATAAAAGGAAATACTTCTTCACCCAAAGAGTGATTAACACATGGAATTCACTGCCACAGGAGGTGGTGGCAGCTACAAGCATGGACAGTTTCAAGAGGGAATTAGATAAACATATGGAGCAGAAGTCCATCAGTGGCTATTAGCCACAGGGTATAGATGGGAACTCTCAGTCTGGGGCAGGTGATGCACTCTGTTCTTGGTGCTGGAGGGGGCAGCAGTGGGAGGGGCTTCTGGTGTCCTGGCCCCACTGCTGGACCTCCTGTTGGCACCTGGTATATTTTGGCCGCTGTGTGACAGAGTGTTGGACTAGATGGGCCATTGGCCTGATTCAACGTTGGCTTCTCTTATGTTCTTAAGGTGAGATGTGGATATTTAAATTAATGGGAGGGGTTGCCCACTGTGAATTTGTCTAATCCCCTTTCAGAGGCATCACAGTGAGTGGACGTTGTGTGAAAAAGTATTGAATTTCTTTCCTGACCTGAACTCTCCACCCATCCAATTCACAATGTGCCCCAATCGCTTCCAGGCACATTGGGTCCTTACCGCAGGAGAGGGCATCTTGGGCACGCTCCTGGGCGTGCATACTCTGCCTTTGCTCCAAGGAAGGTCTGTCCGCCACAGGGAATGTAGCTTCTTTCTTCATGGATGGTGCCCACATCTGAAACAGCAGTGAGGGAGAGGGCTAAGAGATGGAATGGAAAAGAGACCAAGGAACGGATCCTGCCCCACTCCCAGGCTCTGCACCCTTCCATCAGCAGACCTGCTGAGTTATCTGGAGGGATCAGAAATTCTCTACTAGAAGAGGCTGCTGAAGGCGGCTGTAAAATCTCCCATTTGGATGATTAACACTTGGACAGACGTCTGGCAGGGAACCTTTAGGATAAGGCCAGATATCGTTGCTTGAATTGGATGTATCCGGAGGCAATCCCCTCACCTGTTCTGCCTGCCTCTTCTCCTCTGCCTGACTCAGGAGGAAACCTTCGGCCAGGGCCACCGCCTGGGAACTGGTCTCCGGCCCACATCCTCGGACCCAGCCCTGCATTTCCTGGGGCAGGAGGGTCAGGAACTGCTCCAGGATCACCAGGTCCAGCATCCGCTTCTTGGTGTGTCTCTCCGGCTCCAGCCAATGCTTGCAAAGTCCATGGAGCTGGCTGCAGACCTCTCGGGGCCCATCGGCCTCATGGTAGCCAAACTGCCGGAAACTTCGGCAATGTGCATCTGAGATTGCACTGAAATTTTCACAGATATCTTGCAACGGGCTTTCCCAGAATTCAACACCAGTCCCACCTTGGGTGGATTGGGGCTCTTTCCTTGCTGTCTTGCCAATTCCAGATTTTCCTGGGTTCTGTTCTTCCATCTCCTTTCCCCTTCTCTCGGGTCACCTCTGACTGTGAAAAAGATGTCTTTACTCACTTGGCTATGAAGAGAGGCTACTCCCTTGGGTGGTGGGGAGGCAGACGGGCAGACAGGGAGCAATGTGTCAAAAGGAAAATAAAAATGAATGGAGATATACCACTGAAAATAGCAAGCATTCATATGCTCAGGAGACATGCAAGAATTGCACGGATTAAAAAAAGCACTTCTTGTGGTTTGTAGACCGGTTTAATATCATACCAAGCTATCTTAGATCTTCCTGTTTAGTTCTTCGGGAAAGTTAACTCTCTGTTTCGCTCTTTAAGGATGTTAAAAGCTTAGCCTCTCATTCCTTTGGCTGAGCCTGTCCTAGGGGCTAGTTCTGGAGGAGGAGAGGAAGAGGAAGAAGAGGAGGAGGAGTTTGGATTTATAATCTGCCCTTCGCTACCTGAAGGAGTCTCCCCTTCCCCTCCCCACAACATACACCCTGTCAGGCAGATGGGGCTGAGAGAGCTCTCTCGAGAACTGCCCTTGAGAGAACAGCTCTGAAAGAACTTATGACTAACCCAAGACCACACCTTGTGGGGAAGTGAGGAATCAAACCCGGGTCTCTCAGATTAGACTCTGTGCTCCTAACCACTAAAGTGGAGCCCCAAAAGGACCAGAGGGAGTGGTGACCCCTTAACCATTGTATGTATTTCTTCAAAAGGACCTGAAGTGTTAGTCAGGAAGAGCTCTGCCCAAGCACCAGCTGAGGGAAAGGGGCAGGGATGTGTCTGTGTGAAGAACAAGGATCTGAGCTCAGGAGAGAAAAGGTTTCAGCTGAAGATTTGACTGAAGAACTGCGGAAACTCTCCGTCTGGACATCTGATGTGGGACAGAGGACCTGCTGCTCTGTGGGAATTCCTCTGACTTCCACCTGGGCTCAGTTCTGTCAGTATGTTACTAAATAGAACCAGGAACATAAGTAAATAGAACCAAGTCAGTAAATAGAACCAGGACACCAGAAGGCTCCAAAGCTTTCTCCTTCCCAGGGGAACCAACCCAGGTAAACGGTATCCCTTGAAGCGACTGACCACATAAAGAAGTCGGGCATATGTGACAAGTCTTTAATCGAGAGAAGAATCACTCTGACTCTGTCAGAAAGACCGTTTTCTAGAGGAGACAAGCCCAAGTCCAGCCCTTGAACAATTCTGGATGGCTACGAAGCCTCTCAGGAGATATGCCCACCCAAAGACACATTGGCGCCCTGCTGGTCTGGGCATGTATAAATCCAGTGTTGGCATCAAGTAAATTAAGATGTGGAATTTACTGCTGCAGGGACTGGTGGAGGCTACATGCACAGACAGCTTCAAGAGGGATTGGATCAACATCTGGAGCAGAGGTCCATCGGTGGCTATTAGCCACAAGGGACAGATGGAACACTCTGTCTGGGGCAGGTGATGCTCTGTATTCTTGGTGCTTGGAGGGCAACTGTGGGAGGGCTTCTGGAGTTCTGGCCCCCCTAGTGGACTTCCCAATGGCACCTGGTTTTGGCCACTGTGTGACACAGAGTGTTGGACTGGATGGTCTAGTGGCTTCTCTTATGTCCTCACATGTCAGGGCTGTGGTTTGTGCATGGAACGGCGCTCAGCCGACTTCCTGAGGCCTCTCCCAGTTAGGGCCCAAGGGCTGCTGGGATGAAAGGAGTCAAGGGAGGCAACAAACTCCGCTGAATGTACAAAATCCCAACTCCTGGAAATCTGGGGCTGGAGCCTGGGGAGGACAAGGTATTATGGCACAGAGTCCACTCTCCAAAGCAGACATTTTCTGCACACAAACTTATTTATTTACTTATTTAATTCATACCCTGCCCTCCCCACCAAGGCGGGCTCAGGGCGGCTTACAGATATTTCATAAAGATACAATTAAAACCTACCATAACATAAAATCACACACATAAAATACCAGTCATTTGAAATACAACTGAAATGCTGGAACGTTATCAAGTCAACAGGAGCAAGGATTATTTATAATATGACTCAGGTGACCACATAATTCCCATCACACATAAGAGTACAAGGCGGATCAAAATTAGCTTTCTTCCCTGGTGTACTTTACATAAGAACATAAGAACATAAGAGAAGCCAGTGTTGAATCAGGCCAATGGCCCATCTAGTCCAACACTCTGTCACACAGCGGCCAAAATATACCAGGTGCCATCAGGAGGTCCAGCAGTGGGGATTTTCTTCCTGGCGTTTAACATAAAGTTTCTGTTCTGAATAAAGCCCTTTCTACATACAAGTGCAACCAGTATTCCCTCTGAGCTGAGTGAGTGTGAGCTAGCTCACAGGTTTTTGCCTCAGCTCAGGAAGGGAGGGCTCCGGAGCAGACTAATTTATCGCTCGCTCACAACTTTAATGCCAGGAGTTCACCGAGCAGAATTTTTGCTTATGAGACTCCACCGCTTGGAGGGAGTATGTCATTTTCTAAGATATTTTATGTATGAAATGTTTTACACAGCAGGGAGCAAAAGGACACATATTACCGCCACCTGCAAGAGAGCCCTCCCTTCAGTCAGACTGGCCCATAGCAGGAGAGCAACGGCCCAGAGCTTGACTGAGGGGAGAAGTAATTTCTTCCCACTTAGGTGATGGGTTGCAACCAGCACCACAAAAAGCAGGCACCCATCACTTTGTGGCACCACCATGATGCAAAAAACCAGGGTCCAAAGCAGGGATCCTCAGAGACCCTCATGGTTTTTATACTGGGTCATCCCAAACTGTCCAATCAGCTAGGAAAGGAGAGGGAGGAGGAGGAGGAGAACAGCTCTGACAGAACTATGGCTTGCCCAAGGTCATCCAGCAGCTGCAAGTGGAGGAGTGCGGGAGGAGGAGATTAGATTTATACCAGGCCCTTCACTCTAAGTCTGAGAGCTGCTTACAAACTCCTTTCCAGGGCTATTTTTGGGCAGGAACACACAGGAGTTCTGGCAGGCTGCCGAGTTGGCCACGCCCAGCAGGAACTCATTAGCATAATAGGCCACACCCAACAGCAGAAACTCATTAGGGTTGGCTACATTTGGGGTGTGTGGCCTAACATGCAAAGGAGTCCCAGCTACAAAAAAAGCCCTGACAACAAACAAGGTACACAGAATAAGAAGCAAAAGGTGGGTGGGGCTGGATGACCACACTTCTGGTAACATGGGTGTGTGTGGCCTAATATGCTAATGAGCTGTGCTGTCTGGGGTGTGGCCTAGTATGCTAATGAGTTTATGCCGTTGGGTGTGGCCTGTAATGTTAGTGAGTTCCTGCTGGGCTTTTTCTACAAAAAAAAGCCCTGCTGGTTTCCCTTCCCCAAAGCACACCAGACACCCCTGAGGGTAGGTGAGGCTGAGAGAGCTCTTTCAAGGACCGCTCCTGAGAGAACAGCTCTGACAGAACTATGGCTTGCCCAAGGTCATCCAGCTGCTGCAAGTGGAGGCGTGGGAGAATCAAACCCGGTTCTCCCAGATTAGAATCTGCGCACTTAATCACTAGCACACCAAACTGGCTCTCAGGCCTCTCCAGGATTCGTGCCGAGGAGGGGCTGCTGCTGAGATCAACAGGAGTAGGGAGAGGTAATGAACCCCCCCATGGAAGCGGCAGATGGGGCGGGGGGAGCCCTGGCCAAAATGCGGGGCGCATTGCAGCAGCTGTTCGGCGCTGGAAGGTCTCTCCCATCCTGATCTGATGCGGGCCTCCTTTCCGGGCCTCCCGGTAACCATCGCGGCTGAGAGTTTATTTATATTTATTATACAAAACCCAGACCTCGCCGTCCTGAGCTCAGAAGGCCGCCGCGGCGCCTTAACAAATTAAAAGATGAGCCCATTTAATGACCCTCCGCCTCGCCCAGACGCCGGACAGCAGGATTCCTCTCTCCCGGTTGCAAAGCTCCTCTCGCCCGCCCTCCGCTTACTTGCGAGCAAAGCTTCTCTGGATCCGGCTGCGAGGCTTTTTCCTTGCAATTGCATAGCGGGATCCCCTTCCCGGCCGCTTTTGCAATTCGGATGCAAGCCCTTCTCGCTCTCCACGCCCCCGGAAAAGAGCTTTATTATCCCCCCTCCTCCGTGCCCGGTCTCTCTAGGCACAGCTTTGTCCCTTTTACCCTCTCAGTGCTGCAGTGGAAGGAGAGGAGGCTTCCTGCCTTTCCGGTGATCAAGACCCGGCATACTGGACTCCGGCCAGGCTGGACTCGGCGGTGCTCTGTCCAGCTCTCAGTGGGGCTGCTTTATGGAAGTGGTTTTAGGATCACATCGGAAATGTCTGCTTCTATATCCTCCTCCCTGCTTCTCAAAACAAAATGTCAGTGAGCCTGTTCCCCTCTCACTTCCCCGGGTACTGTTGTGATTTCTGCCTCATTGGACCGCGTTGCCATCTCTGGTTTGGGGTATTCCTGGAGATTTGTCCACCTTCTCTGCCCTCAGACGCTATGGAGGATATTCAAATGACTGTTTTCAGGGCTTGGGGGGTGGGTCTGAGGAAGGGCACCCCCTGACCTCACTGCTTGTACTTGCAGAGAGTTTCAGATGAATAGTAGAATGTTAGAGTTGGAAGGGACCTCGGAGGTCATCTAGTCCAACCCCCTGCACTCTCAGGAGCATAGCGGAAAGATAGCCCTACATACCTACAACATACCTGAAAGATGGTCGTCCAGCCTCCGCTTGAAAACATCCAGCGAAGGAGCATCCACCACCTCCCGAGGCAGACTGTTCCACTGCTCAACTACAGTTAGGAAGCTTCTCCTGATATCTAGCCGGTAATGACTCCCTTGTAATTTCCACCCATTAGATCTAGTCTTGCAATCCAGAGCAAGAGAGAATAGAATCATAGAATGTTAAGAGTTGGAAGGGACCTCGCAGGTCATCTAGTCCAACCCCCTGCACTCTGCAGGAGCGTAGGCAAAAGATAGCCCTACATACCTACAACATACCCAAAAGATGGTCGTCCAGCCTCCACTTGAAAACGCCCAGGGAAGGAGCATCCACCACCTCCCAAGGCAGACTGTTCCACTGCTCAACCACTCTTACAGTTAGGAAGTTTCTCCTGATATCTAGCCGGTACTGACTCCCTTGTAATTTCCACCCATTAGATCTTAGGGCTTTTCTCTTTTTTTGGTGGCGTACTAAGAACCAGGAGCTGCGGTGGCTCGGGTGGTTAAGATGCTGAACTGCAGGCTGTGGAAGGTCAATAGTTCAGCAGTTCGAGACCTGGGTGCCGCATGACGGAGTGAGCTCCCGTCTCTAGTTCCAGCTCCTGCCAACCTAGCAGTTCGAAAGCAAGAAATTGCAAGTAGATAAATAGGTACCACTTCGGTGGGAAGGTAACAGCGTTCCGTGCGCCTTGGTGTTTAGTCATGCTGGCCACATGACCATGGAAAAGTCTTCGGACAGTGCTGGCTCTTCAGCTTTGAAATGGAGATGAGCACTGCAACCCTAGAGTCGGATTTGACTGGCTTTCGAGCAAGGGAACCTTTACCTTTACTAAGAAACAGCACCTTTCGGTGGGCGTTCTGCCAAATAGGGAGCGGTGGCGCAGGGAGTAAAATCACCTGCAGTAACAACTAGCGAACAGCCACTATGGCTGTTCGAGTCCCACCGCGACCGGGGTGAGCTCCCGGTCCTAGTCCCAGCTCCCGCCCACCCAGCGGTTCGAAAGTAAAAAAACAAGTAGATAAATGGGGACCTGCCTTTAGAGAGGCGGGGGGCACCCTCCCTTTCGGGGGTGAGCAGCGGCGGTTAAAAACTGGCGGCGAACATCGGCGGTGGCAGAAAATGGCGGCGGCAGCAGCGGGCAGCGGACGGTCGAGACCTGGCAGTGGGCGGAGCCGCAGATGGAAGTCGAGATGTGCGGACGGCGGGCGGCGCAACGGCACGATGGAGCCAGCTGAGTGCGGACCGAGAGCCAAGGCCGACGCAGGCCTCCGCACTGAAAGAAACCCGGCCGCGGAAGTCTCCTAGCCCAGAGATGGAAGATCTTCGCCAGGACTTGAAATCCCACGCCTGGAGCCCCGCCGGGAAGAAGAACAGGAAGCCCTGCCCTGCCCTGCTCAGGGTGCTGGTAGGATGCCCCTCCCCCTGTAATTGTGGCCCTAGTTAGGAAATACTAATATACTATGTAAACCGCTCTGAGACCCCCTAGGGGTTTGAGCGGTATATAAATTGAATCTATAAATAAATAAATAAAATAAATATAAATCCTGAGAGGTGGGAGGCAGGGCAACTTATATTTGAGTACAAGCACACTTTTAAAAAAGCAACAAAAATAAAACCACTGGTGCATCAGGCACAGTTTTGTGGGGTTTGGTTGCAGGTCAAGATCAAGTTGAACCCTCTCCTGAGGACTTTGTAGTATAACAAAAGTGTAGGGATCTGCCTGCTCCCTGGATCCCCTGTGGATCCCTTCTCAGAAAGAGTGTGCCAGTGACAATTTAGACAGCTTGTGAGACTCCTTTCTGTGGGAATTGGATTTGGCATAATGTTAGCATGCTATTCAGCTAGGGCCACATCTGTACCAGTAAATCTGATTTACAATGGGTTTGATTTACAGTTTGAATTACAATATGGCTGCTATGTCAGGAACATATTCATGCAAGTAATTCGAATATGGTAAGAAATGGTGCTTCTTTGTTATTCCTATTAAATCCTGTACTTACAGAGCTTTTCCCCCCAGGTGATTTCAGGCTCAAAAAGGTTTTCACTCTCCAGTAGAGTTTTCTGGCAAATTATGAAAAGTAATCAAGTTCAGGGGAACCTTGAAGACCAAAGAAGTTTTTCTCAAGACCAAAAAAGTTTTATTCAACTTTCGTGTACATGCACACTTCTTCAGATACATTGAAATGGAACTTATCAGAACATAAGGGAAGATAAGAGAAGCCAATGTTGGATAAGGCCAATGGCCTCTCCAGTCCAATACTCTGTCACACAGTGGCCAAAAATACCAGGTGCCATCAGGAGGTCCAGCAGTGGGGCCAGGACACCAGAAGCCCCTCCCACTGTTGTTCCTTCCCCCAAGCACCAAGAATACAGAGCATCACTTGCCCCAGAGTCCCTATCTATACCTTGTGGCTAATAGCCACTGTTGGACCTCTGCTCCATATGTTTATCTAATTCCCTCTTGAAGCCGTCCATGCTTGTAGCTGCCACCACCTCCTGGGGCAGTGAATTCCATGTGTTGATCACTCTTTGAGTGAAGAAGTGATTCCTTTTATCCATTCTAACCCGACCGCTCAGCAATTTCATGGAGTGCCCACGAGTCCTTGTATTGTGAGAAAGGGAGAAAAGTACCTTCTTCTCAACCTGCTCTATCCCATGCATAATCTTATAAACCTCGATCATGTCACCCCTCAGCCGTCGTTTCTCCAAGCTAAAAAGACCCAAGCGCTTTAACCTTTCTTCATAGGGAAAGTGTTCCAACCCTTTTATCATTCTAGTTGTCAATGCACAGAGGTAGAAGGTGAGCAGCAAATTAGCATAAGCATAATAAAAGGTATTTATCAGATGTAAGGACCAGACAGGAAGAACAAACTCAGTTTAGATGGTCACCATTTGTTTGGATTTAATTCTGGGGCGGGGGGGGCATAGTGAAGCAAATAAATATATTGAAATGGGAGATTTGTGTGTAAATGTACCTTTCTTGGTGTAGTGGTTAAGTGTGCGGACTCTAATCTGGGAGAACCGGGTTTGATTCCCCATTCCTCCACTTGCACCTGCTGATGTGACCTTGGGTCAGTCACAAGCTCTGGCACAGCTGTCCTTGAAAGAGCAGTTTGTGTTAAGAGTTCTCTCAGCCCCACCTACCTCACAGGATGTCTGTTGTGGGGAGGGGAAGGGAGAGGAGTTTGTAAGCCGCTCTGAGACTCCAAGTGAAGGGGGAGGGTATAAATCCACTCTCTTCTTCTTCTTCTTCTTCTTAATTGTGGAATGCTGGAATTAACTGACACCCTGTTGTTATGTTAGCATGCTATTCAGTCCTGCAACGACACAAGTTGTGATGAGAGCCATGTGGAGATGTTTTTCACACACCCCAAAATACATTTTTACTGGACATCTGAACCTGGTCTGATCCAGCAGGGATGCTGTAACCTTTGGAGCTCCAGAATTCACCCGGGGAACATTTCAAGTCTCACAGAAGCCTGAAATATGTTTGGCAGTATTTATAACCCCCGAGGCTCATGGGTACTTCTCTTCCGCCTCTCCCAGAATTTAGTAAAAAGTGTGAACGAAGAGAGTACACATGGCAAGGTTCCAAACTCCTGGGAAGAGGATGCGTGAAGCAGAGAAGGAAGGAAGGAAACGGAATAGGGAGTCAAAACCAACCGCCTTCTTCCTCCTTTCTCTTACTAACAGGCAGTGGAGAGATGGTGCTGAGCCGCCATCTTTTCGGAGGTGTGGGAACGGCTACTTTACCACCAGCCCATGTAGGGGAGATGAGCGGAGGCCAGCTTGGATCCCCCCTACTTTCTCAGGGGGCCTTTTGCTCCTGCCGTTTCTATAGGGTGTCCCGCTGTGGAATTGGGGGGAGGCATCCTGGGACCTGGGAAAAGATGGCTCAAAAGGCATTTAAATGCCTTTTCAGCTCCCTGCCACGGGGCAAGAAAGCCTAGAGGGGCACTCAAGAGCAGCTCCTCAATGTTGTGACCAAAAATTCTACCCCGTGAGCAAACAAAGCTAGTAGCATTAAAGTTGAGAGCGAGTTTATATTTGACTATCACATAAATTAGTCTCTTAGAAGATTATTTCCATAACCTTGTAAGAAAATCTCAGAATGTATTCTTTTAAGCCATATTTAAACTATATCTTAAGAATAAACATTATAAGAGAAAACAGAATCAAGTCAGATTTCATGACAGGAAACGTCGTCTCTAAGGGGCAGACCAGGCCTCTGGAGAACAAGACGTCTTTCTCCTTTCTACTATATTGGTAGAATTATCCTCCGGAGAACAGGTCTACGCTCCCCTTTCCACTATATTGGTAGACCTGGCCTCAGACCGTCGCCCATGCACGGACCTTTCGCTGCAGAATAGGTTTTGTTTCTCCTCTGCTCTTAGTATTAAAGGTAAAGGTTTCCCTTGCTCGAAAGCCAGTCAAATCCAACTCTAGGGTTGCGGTGCTCATCTCCGTTTCAAAGCCGAAGAGCCAGCGCTGTCCGAAGACGTTTCCGTGATCATGTGGCCGGCATGACTAAACACCAAGGCGCACGGAATGCTGTTACCTTCCCACCAGATAAATAGTGGTACCTATTTATCTGCTTGCAATTTCTTGCTTTCGAACTGCTAGGTTGGCAGGAGCTGGAACTAGAGACGGGAGCTCACTCCATCATGCAGCACTCTCGGGTCTCGAACTGCTGAACTACTGACCTTCCATAGCCTGCAGTTCAGCGTCTTAACCACTTGAGCCACTGCAGCTCTTAGTATTATGGGATGATAATTGCCTAGTGGCATAGGGGAGACTGACATCATCTCCCTGGCCTCTCCTTGGGTTAAAGGCCTAAACCCACTGAGGGACCTTTTTTATAAAGTAAGACTCTTTCAGTTGCATGATGGTGCCTGTGATTATGGACCTCGCTTGGTCACTAGTCCAGAAGCAACCCCAAATTCCACTTTGAACTCTGCCTGGATGGGCTGATTGTGTGGACATCCGGTTTTGCGGGATATTCTGCCTCTACAACACCTGGAAAGGTAAACTGAAACTGTGTATTTCATGCTGGAAAAGCCTAGTCTATTTTGTTCCCTTCATAGTCCCATTTCTAATATTCCTGCACCTTATTAAACCTTTATATTTTACTCTGTCGTGGTACCCGTGCTTAATGAACCTCAAAGTCTAAATCCATTTGCCTTGACTCTTGACCGCTACCAGAAGTAACCGTTTTGTCTTTTGAACTCAGACTGCAGTTTCACTCTGCAGGGCTGACCTTCTTTATTAACGTTGGGAGATTTGGTCTTTTGCTCCCTGGCAGCTGGGATAGATCGAAAAGGCCTGGTGGCAGACTACCAAGGCTTGAGTATAGCACAAGACGGGGAGGTGATAAACGGTAGGTTGGTGAAAGGCTGAGAAGGAGAGAATGAGGCAGGGAAAGGGGAGAGGATACGGGGGTTGCCAAGAGGAGGAAAAGAGGAAAGAGTGTGTGTGGGGTGGAGTGAGGTGCCCATCCAAGTCCTTGAGGACTCCCTACCATGCAGACCGGCCCGACTCCATGGCTGGCATCAAACTAACCTTTGGTACATTTAATGAATCCCAACTCATTAAAAAAAACCACAAAGCACGTTATTATAACTATTTATCATATGGCAGAGTTGCACACAGGAAGCATATCATAATATAAAACACATAATCAAGTTGAAACAATGGGTATGCAGACCAACTGGGCAATCCCCTTGAATACAAACCTCTAAATTTTCAATCCACTCAATCACAGCTGGGGAGAGCTTAAAGATCCCACAAAGCACAGAAGACACAAAGTCTAATTTATCTGATACAAACAGTAATATCTTTAATGAGCTGTGACTCTTCCTTAGCTGAGTATTGTTTTCGCTGATTCATAAAGGAACACTTAGTCTAGGGATGCCAACTGCCTGGAGGAAAAAAGTGTGCTGTCCCTTTAACAGAGGCTTTCTGGGATGTTACTTATCTTGTCAGATACCCATTTTATCTTGTCAGATACCCATTTTATCTTGTCAGATACCCAATTTATCTTGTCAGATACCCATTTTATCTTGTCAGATACCCATTTTATCTTGTCAGATACCCATTTTATCTTGTCAGATACCCATTTTATCTTGTCAGATACCCATTTTATCTTGTCAGATACCCATCTGCACACACATTCAGCCTCTGGGAATGAGGGAGGATATTTTTTCCCCTTCGAGCCTGTTACCCACTCTAATGCAGATACCTTTCCAAAATGAAGTAGGAAGATGGAAAGAGGATTTTCTCAGTCGGCGCCATTAAAGCACAATCTCAATGGAGGAATTCAAGGGGGGGGGGCTCTGAGGTGGAAGACGTGGGGAGGACACCTTGGCCCAGGGCTTAGTCCAGCAGGTCATTTCCAGCACGTGCACAGGTGGTGGCAGTGGTAGCCTAAAGAGCAGGAGGAGGGAATCCAACTTCTCCCTCCTGATTCTCTCTCTGAGTATCTGAGGGTGGGGGGAGGATAACTTGGACTGGGGAATTCGTGCCCCAAAAGGGCCACCTGCCAACTCCATGGATACTGGTCCATTTCAGCAATAGTGGTTGTTGTGGTGGAAAAGGGGGGGGTCTGACCCCTTAGAACTTACTAAGTTGTTGCGTTAGGGGGGGACAACTTTTCCCCTGAGAGTCAGCTTGGTGTAGTGGTTAAGTGCATGGGCTTTAATCTGGGAGAACTGGGTTTGATTCCCCACTACTCCACTCGCAGCCGCTGGAGGACCTTGGGCAAGCCATAGTTCTGTTACAGCTGTTCTCTCATGGACAGTTCTCTCAGAGCTCCTCACCTACCTCACAGCGTGTCTGTTGTGGGGAGGGGAAGGGAAAGGAAAGGAGTTCGTAAGCCGCTCTGAGAGTCCAAGAGAAGGACGGGGTATAAATCCAATCTCTTCTCTTTGTTCTACCCAAATTAACATAAGAACATAAGAGAAGCCAATGTTGAATCAGGCCAATGGCCCATCTAGTCCAACACTCTGTCACACAGCGGCCAAAATATACCAGGTGCCATCAGGATGTCCAGCAGTGGGGCCAGGACACTAGAAGCCCTCCCACTGCTGTCCCCCCACAGCACCAAGAATAGAGTGCATCACCTGCCCCAGACTGAGAATTCCTACCTATACCCTGTGGCTAATAGCCACTGATGGACGTCTACTCCATATGTTTATCTAATTCCCTCTTGAAATTGTCCATGCTTGTAGCTGCCACCACCTCCTGTGGCAGTGAATTCCATGTGTTAATCACTCTTTGTGCGAAGAAGGACTTCTTTTTATCTGTTCTAACCCGACTGCTCAGCAAGTGCCCACGAGTTCTTGTATTGTGAGAAAGGGAGAACAGTACTTCTTTCTCAATCTGCTCAATTCCATGCATAATCTTATAAACCTCGATCATGTCACCCCTCAGCCGTCGTTTCTCTAAGCTAAAGAGCCCCAAGCGTTTTAACCTCTCTTCATAGGGAAAGTGTTCCAACCCTTTTATCATTCTAGTTGCCCTTCTCTGCACTTTTTAATCCTCCTGCCAGAATGCCTTGGGTTTCAAAGTGGCGAGACGCCCAAAAAGCCCACAGCAGGCTGGACTGGGGAGGGATTAGGGTTGAGAAATGCCTCTTAGAACTGCTTGTCAGATAAAAATGTTTGTGAATTAAAGATGCCGGCTGGTCGCACGATGGTTATACCAGTAGGAGAGAGGCTGTCGGTATCTGTTACTCTCTCAAGTTGTCTATTGCTTCATACAATTTGGGAAAGGAACTGTTTTTGCCAGATGTCAGAGTCAGAATGGCAGATAACGTGAAGTAGCGAGTTTCACGGAGGAGGAGGGAAACGAAAAAGCCCTTTCTTTCTGTAACTATGTTCTCAGCCTTTTTGAACCTCCAGGGTGACACCGTTTGAAGAACCTGATCAGAACCAGCTATAGGAAAGTTTCACCCTTGTACGGATTCTCTGAGGAACCTGAAGATCGGATCAGTGCCTCAAGCTCTTGCCACACACTGAGCATTGATAAGGTTCCTTCCCTGAGAGGACTCCTCGATGCTAAAGGAGAGATCAGCTGATCCTTCATCCAGCAGAGCCATCTAGTTATTCCTTCCTTTCTACTCTGTGGGAACCTTCTGAGGTTTTGAACATGGATAAAGCTCTTTCCCCACTCTGAGTATTTATAACATTTCTTCCCAGTTAGCGTAAGGTTTCTGTCTAGATTCAAGCTTCTTACCGTTTATATGTTTTCAGTGCTTTGTATGGTCTGTGGTTGTCTTTTAGGTGCGAAATAGGAGAAAACCTCTTTTCATGGCTAAGGACTTACATTGTTACTCCTTGTGTGGATTCCACATTACAGTAGAAGGGTGTCACTGACTGAATCTCTTTCCCTGCTTTGAGCATTCAAAAGGTTTCCAATCTGTGTGGGTTCTTTGGTGCCTCTGAAGATTGGTATTCCCACTGAATCTCTTTCCACACTCTGAGCATTCAAAAGGTTTCTCCCCTGTGTGGGTTCTTCGATGCAGTTGAAGACTGCCACTGATTCTCTTTCCACACTCAAAGCATTCAAAAGGTTTCTCCCCTGTGTGGGTTCTTTGGTGCTTCTGAAGAGTGCCACTTTGACTGAATCTCTTTCCACACTCTGAGCATTGAAAAGGTTTCTCCCCTGTGTGGGTTCTTCTGTGCTTACGAAGAGTGCTACTGTGACTGAATCTCCTTCCACACTCTGAGCATTGAAAAGGTTTCTCCCCTGTGTGGGTTCTTTGATGTTGTTGAAGATAGTCACTCCGACTGAATCTCTTTGCACACTTTGAGCATTCAAAAGGTTTCTCCCCTGTGTGGGTTCTCTGATGTTGTTGAAGAGTGCCACTGTGACTGAATCTCTTTGCACACTCTGAGCATTCAAACGGTTTCTCCCCTGTGTGGGTTCTTTGGTGCTTCTTAAGAATGCCACTGCCACTGAATCTCTTTCCACACTCTGAGCATTCAAAAGGTTTCTCCCCTGTGTGGGTTCTCCGATGTAGTAGAAGATGACCACTCTGACTGAATCTCTTTCCACACTCTAAGCATTCAAAAGGTTTCTCCCCTGTGTGGGTTCTTCTGTGCGTACAAAGAGTGCTACTGTGACTGAATCTCTTTCCACACTCTGAGCATTCAAAAGGTTTCTCCCCTGTGTGGGTTATTTGGTGTTTATGAAGAGTGCCACTGTGACTGAATCTCTTTCGACACTCTGAGCATTTAAAAGGTTTCTCCCCTGTGTGGGTTCTCTGATGTTGTTGAAGATGGCCACTGTGACTGAATCTCTTTCCACACACTGAGCATTGAAAAGGTTTCTCCCCTGTGTGGGTTCTCTGATGTTGTTGAAGATTGCCACTCCGACTGAATCTCTTTCCACACTCTGAGCAGTCAAAAGGTTTCTCACTTGTATGGGTTCTTAGGAGCAGTTGAAAACTGCCACTTTGACTTAATCTCTTTCTGCACGCTGAACATTTGAAAGGTTTCTCCCCTGTGTGGGTTCTCTGATGCCATTTAATATTCCCCTTCACACTGAATCTCTTTCCACACTCTGAGCAGTCAAAAGGTTTCTCAACTCTGCGTATTCTTTGGTGTAGAAAGAGCTGTGATCTGTTTCTGAAGTACTTTTTACACCAAATGGATTTTCTTGCCTTCATTATCGTGTGCTCTGGAATATGTACATTATGCTGTCTTCCATCTCTCTTCTCAACCATATGACCACCTTTCTTTCTCACTGGTCGGCCTCGATTGCTGACATTTTCTTTCAAGTCTTTGTTTTTAACTTTATCTGGCATTTGCTGATGTTCCTTGCCCTCTTCATTGCTCTGATCATCCTCTGCTGGAAAAAACAGAGCGACACTGTTAGCACCTGGGAGGGCTGCTAAGGTCCATAGGCATCTATGTGACTGCAGTAGATAAGGATTGAGGGCCCTTTGGCCTTGTCCAGCTTGGCTGATCTGAACCACCCCTCCACCTTCCCCCAGAATATCTAGTATTTAAGGGTACCTTACCTCCTCCAGAGCCACAGCTGAACTCCTGCCCAAAAGGATCTTCTGAGACTCCAGATTTCAGGCCCTCCCTCCTTCCCCTGCGGGCTGTATGACTGTACAAAATGTTTCTCAGAAGTGAATGAGAAATCCCCCATGGCACTTCCTTGCCTTTTCCCGTGACATAACCATGAAGGTGGCTCAAGTGGTTAAGATGCTGAACTGCAGGCCGTGGAAGGTCAGTAGTTCAGCAGTTCAAGACCCAGGTGCTGCAAGACGGAGTGAGCTCCCGTCTCTAGTTCCAGCTCCTGCCAACCTAGCAGTTCGAAAGCAAGAAATTGCAAGTAGATAAATAGGTACCACTTCGGTGGGAAGGTAACAGCGTTCCGTGCACCTTGGTGTTTAGTCATGCCGGCCACATGACCACGGAAACGTCTTCAGACAGCGCTGGCTCTTCGGCTTTGAAACGGAGATGAGCACCGCAACCCTAGAGTCGGATTCGACCGGCTTTCGAGCAAGGGAACCTTTACCTTTACCTTTAACCATGAAGGATACTCACTCTCAACCAGCTCATCTGGGAAGGAAAGATGTTCTTGGGATCCTCTTGAGGAAATCTTTAGCCTTTCTTTAGATGCAAGGCCGTTGTCTGTCCCCACCGTCGTCTCTCTTCTAAACCTGGCTTCGTTCGCAGAGAGAGACAGAGACAGAGAGAGAGAGAAATTCTTAAATGGGGAAGGAAAGAAATTGAAGAGTAAAAATTCCTCTGGAAGAATGAAACCATGGTCAAGATCAAAGCCCCAAATCCCAAACAGTATAAGGGGAATAGATATGTGAGGCAAAGCATGCTAGTTCCCCCAAGGATTTACACGATTATTAAGTGGCCCGGTCTGACTTTCAGGCATTCGTGATTCGAGTCTCCCTGTGGCTAACATTCTTATACTTTTCAAGGCCATCAGTTAATCGTGAGAACCTGTATCCAGTTGTGTAGGCAGGAGGGAGGGGGGATATATAAATTCTTCTGGAAGGATGGAACCGCGGTCAAGATCAAAGCCCACCATCCCAACTAGTATAAGGGGAATAGTTCTATGTGGCAAGGCATCTTAGTTTCCCCAAGGGTTTACAGGATTAGGAAGTAGCCTACTCTGATTTGCAACTATTTGTGACCCGAGATATCCAGCAGCTAACATCCTTATCCTATTCAAGGCTGGACTCATGAATGCAGTCATCGGTTAATAGTAATTGGTGAACCATGAGAACCTGTATCCAGTTGTGTAACCAGGAGGGAGGGGGGATTAGGAAGGTACTGACAGCCTCTGGAAAATTCCGTCAAGGAGGACCCTTGTTGATTGGGTCATTAGGACCACCTGACCCTAGGAGGCAGACCCTAGTCTTTCACATCACCTCCGACCTGATCCTTTTTACTGGAAATGCTGGGGATTGAACCTGGGACCTTCTACGTGCCAAGCAGATGCTCTGCCAGGGAGCCACAGAGCCCCTCCCCCTGCCACATAGTGGGACAGGTCTCAAAACTGTGAATAGATATTCAATATTTTGATCCATGCCTCCTCACAACGGCAACAATTAACACCTTTGGCACCAAGGAAAGATCCTTACCCAGAAAGGCCACATTCCCGTAGTTCTCCAGCATGACTTCACTGTAGAGAAGTCTTTGTCCCGGATTCAGCAGGGCCCATTCTGCCTCAGTGAACTTGATGGACACCTCCTCAAAGGAAAAAGGACCCTGAAAGGAAAAGCAGATTCCCTCCTCAGAGACCACGCCAGGCAGAGATTGGACACTGGAAGGGAGTAGACTGGGAAGGTGCAGGATGTATGGCAGGAGGAGGAGATTGGATTTATACCCCGCCTTTCACTCGGAGTCTCAGAGTTGCTTACAAACTCCTTTCCCTTCCCCTCTCCACAACAGACACCCAGTGAGGTAGGTGGGGCCGAGAGGGTTCTTTTCAGAACTGTCCTTGAGAGAACAGCTCTGACAGAACTATGTTTCGCCCAAGGTCACCCAGCAGCTGCAAGTGGCAAAGTGGGGAATCAAACCTGGTTCTCCCAGATTAGAGTCCGCACATTTAATCACTAAACCGGCTCTTGATTAGGGTAAAGGGACCAACGTTCAGAGGATCTCTCGCCCAGACACCTTGTAGAAACCGATGGAGCAACTTGTCCCCTGAGAAAGGATGAGGGACCGGGACTGTCCCCTGCTCATCTCATTGTGACAGAAAAATCAGCGAGCCTGGGGGCATTTCTCTAGAACAGCCTGGATTGGCTGAGGCCTCTCTGTTGGGTTCCTCTCCCATAAGACTTTGCAGGCTTAGCTGCTGTCATCCCTCAAGCCTCTCTTCAGCCTGACAAGGCACTCTGCTCCAAAAAGAATAGTTTTCATTTCTCTAGGTCCACCATCTCAACCCCATACTGTGTCAAATAGTCCTAGTAAGAAGGTTTGTAGCTTCTGGCTAGCGATATACTTGCTGAAGCGGGTGTCTGGGCTTCCGACAAGGTCACAATGAAGTTTATACATACCATCCTCCACTCTCTCAGGTAAGGTTTATTACGATGTTAATAGAAATGAGAGAGAATTACTTAATCCACTAGAAAAATGGTCTGTTTTTTTTTGGAAAAGTTTGATATAAGTGTGCCTCAAAGACAATCTTTTCAATTGTGTTATTAAGCTGATTTTGATGGTTAGCTGAATTCTTTGCTTTATAAAATTGTCTTATGGGCTTCCTGTTCTGCTGTTGAGGTACTTATGGTTCTTATGATTTTACAATGCTCTTGTAGCTTACCAATTACTGTTTGAAGTTTGTTTCTAGTTTGTGATAATGTTTTGCTCTTTGTCATTCTCTGTTAAAAATTAATAAAGTTGTTGTTTAAAAAAAAACTCTCTCAGGTAACTTGGATATGAGTTCAAGGAGAATACTGTTCTTTTTATTTTGATATTCTTCTGCTAAAAGTGTGTGTTACTCCATGTTGGCTGAACTTTGGTTACTGAGGGTATAAATGGTTGAAGACTTCTTTGCTCTAGGGTGGTCCTCAATCAGCTCTCGGTGAGCTCTTGTTGACTATTTCACATGAGTGCACTATGTTTTGAAGCCAGTTTGATATAGTGGTTTAGTGTGCGCACTCTGATTGGAAGAACCGGGTTTGATTCCCCAGTCCTCCACTTGCACCTGCTGGGTGACCTTGGGCAAGCCATAGTTCTGTCAGAGCTGTTCTCTGCAAGGACAGTTCTGGAAAGAGCTCTCTCAGCCCAAACCTACCTCACAGGGTGTCTGTTGTGGGGAGGGGAAAGGAAAGGTGTTTGTAATCCACTCTGAGACTCCGAGTGAAGGGCACGGTACAAATCCAATCTCCCCCTGTTATGCTGAATATGGAAATGTTATGTTTTTATCCTAAAAGATATGTAAGTGCTGAAGTGCTTTCTGTCCTTAGGAAGCTTATATTGTAAAGAACCTGGGTTTGTGTGAGAACTACGGTCTCTCTCTGTTGATTCACTCACTCCCTTGCCAGTCGCCACCCAACCAAGAAAAGAACTCAAGGGGAATGGGAGGTTCTGCTGATGAGCACCTGCTGATGTGGCCTTGGGTCAGTCACAAGCTCTGGCACAGCTGTTCTCTCAAGGACAGTTTCTGTCAGAAGCTCTCTCAGCCCCACCTACCTCACAGGGTGTCTGTTGTGGGGAGGGGAAGGGAAAGGAGTTTGTAAGCCGCTCTGAGACGCCTTTCGGCAGTGAAGGGCGGGGTATAAATCCAATCTCTTCTTCTTCTTCTTCCCAGGGAAATAGTCCCGGGGTCCCAGAGTACTGTAACACTCACCTCTCCCACCTGGACTGGAGGTACGGCCGCCGTTTCCACACCTCTGAAAAGATGACGGCTCAACAGCATCTCTTCACTGCCTGTTCCTGGGAGAAAGGAGGACGGAAGGGTGTTCGGTTGCTTGTTCCCTGCTTCACATAACCCCTTCCCTGTGTACACTCAACACATTTTTAAACACTTTTGACTGAATTCTGGGAAAGACAGAAGAGAGTCACCAGGTACCCATGAGCCTCAGGGATTATAAATGCGGCCAATAGATTTCAGACTTGTGTTTGCTCTGCAGGGAGGGAAAGACGTTGCATGACACGTCACCGTCACATTCAGACCAGATGCGACTTGAAGGCATCGAGGGTCATAGTAAAGGTTCCCTTGCTCGAAAGCCAGTCGAATCCGACTCTAGGGTTGCGGTGCTCATCTCCGTTTCAAAGCCGAAGAGCCAGCACTGTCCAAAGACGTTTCCATGGGCATGTGGACGGCGTGACTAAACACCAAGGCGCACGGAACGCTGTTACCTTCCCACCGAAGTGGTACCTATTTATCTACTTGCAATTTCTTGCTTTCGAACTGCTAGGTTGGCAGGAGCTGGAACTAGAGACAGGAGCTCACTCCGTCATGCGGCACCTGGGTCTTGAACTGCTGAACTACTGACTTTCCACAGCCTGCAGTTCAGCGTCTTAACCACCGTTTTCAGAGTGTCTCTTGGCATGCCCACTTCCCAACCAGGTTTTCAGCCCGACACAACATCAATATGACATCAGATCTCTCCTGAGCCCCGCCCCAAAGAAGAAGAAGAGAAGAAGAGATTGGATTTATACCCTGCCCTTCACTGCCGAAAGGCATCTCAGAGCGGCTTACAAACTCCTTTCCCTTCCCCTCCCCACAACAGACACCCTGTGAGGTAGGTGAGGGCTGAGAGAGCTCTTGACAGAAACTGCTTTTTCAAGAACAGCTCTTATCAGGACTACGGCTTGCCCAAGGTCATCCAGCCAGGTGCAAGTGGAGGAGTGGGGAATCAAACCCGTTTCTCCCCGATTAGAGTCCGCGCACTTAACCACTCCACCAAAGCTGCTGAGGGTGCCAGGCAACAGGCTGCCATCTCTTCCCCAGCATCCTGTTTCCCACAGTGGCCTGCCAGATGCCCCTTGAAGCACAGGCACAGAAGCCAAATATCCCCAATATTATTGGCTGGTTCTCAGAGCTCTGCTGCCCCAGAAGGTGGAGGCTCCGTTTATCTACCAGTCTGAGTAGCTCTGCCGAGGTTTGTCTGCCTACCTCCCACCCCCCACCCCCAGCAACTTGATTTCTTTTCATGAACTTTTTAATTAATGGGAGAATTGCCCTCCAGGAATTTATCTGATCTCCTGTTGGAGGCATCCAATTTAATGGATATCGAGTGCTGCGAATTCAGTCTTTGTTGTGTTAGAACTATTCATTTTTATCCTGACCCGAACTCTTTACCCATCACATTTACGGGTTGCCCCAACCGCATCCAGGAACCCTGGGTCCTTACCAACGGAGAGGGCGTCTTGGGCACGCTCCGTGGCCTGCGCCTTCTGCCCTTGCTCCAAGGAAGCTCCAGACACTTCAGGAACTGTAGCTTCCATCTTCAGGGATGGTCCCCACATCTGAAACAGCAGCGAGGGAGAGAGGGGTAAGAGATGGGATGGAAGAGAGACCGAGGAATGGATCCTGCCCCACTCCCAGACTCCGCACCTTTCCATCAGCGGACCTGCTCAGTTATCTGGAAGAATCAGAAATTCTCCAGTAGAACAGGCTGCTGAAGGAGGCCGTGAAATCTCCCACTTGGACGATTAAAACTTGGGCAGTTATCTTGCAAGGAAACTTTAGGATAAGGCCCAATATTATTCCTTGAATTGGACATACCTGGAGGAAACCCCCTCACCTGTCCTGCCTGCCTCTTCTCATCCCACCTGGCTTTTGTGTGCTCTAATCCCCCACCTGTGAATATACCCTTATGTTATCTATGACAGCAAAGCAAGCACAGTCAGTGTTTCAAGGACATCCTAGCATAGGGAGGTATCTTCGGAAGAGTTACACTGCTGCAACAACATAGCCATTCTCACACTCTCTCACACACACCCCTCCCTTTGCATCCCCACAAGACCGGACCAACGAGAGTCCAAGTTTGACACATAGGAGGGAGGGGGCCATAGGGAGGTTTGTATACCCCACTTTTCTTTGCCTTAAGGCATCTCAATGCAGCTTACAGTCCCCTTCCTTTACCCTCCCCACAACAGGCAACACTGTGAGGCTGGTGGGGCTGAGAGAATTTCGGGAGAACTTGTCCCGGACCAAGGTCACCCAGCAGCTTCACGTGGAGGAGGAGTGTGGAATCAAATCCGGTTCTCTATATTCGAGTCTGTCACTCTTCACCGTGACGACACGCAGAGTTCAGCAGGTGCTGATTTCTGGCCACAGAGCATTTCTCCCCTGGTCTGATAAAGCAGGTTCCTCTTTGCCTGGTACCTCTGCCCCTCACATGTTCAAGCTGAAAGAGATCAGAGCATGATCTTTGATGAAGATAATGACGAATCATAAGTCTTGCAAGACCTTAGATCTGAGCTGTTCCCCCCCACACACACACTTCATGTCCCCTCAGGCTTTTCGAGGCCACGGGTCGTCCTACTCCACCGCCTCTCCGTGTCCCTCCCAACATTGTTCTGCTCAAGACACACCAGCTCAACCCACCCCTCGGCAAGATCGTCGGCTAGTTTGGCTTCAGGCTCAGCTCTTTTTTTAAAAAAAATATAAATATTTTTCTTTATTTTAAAGACATACAACAGCTATAGACATACAAACATATATGGGCGGGGAAATTCAGTTTCAGATCTTTAACACACTTATGCCTAATTTATGATACATTTATACGGTCCATCTTACAGCTTTAAAGTCTCTTCTGCAAATATATAAAGTTCATATTTTGGATATCCTCAAAAAAATTCTAGTTGACTGTAGTTTTTAACTCAGTATAGTATAGGTTCCCTTGATCGAAAGCCAGTCGAATCCGACTCATCTCCGTTTCAAAGCCGAAGAGCCAGCGCTGTCCGAAGATGTTTCTGTGGTCATGTGGCTGGCATGACTTAACACCAAGGCGCACAGAACATTGTTACCTTCCCACCGAAGTGGTACCTATTTATCTACTTGCAATTTCTTGCTTTTGAACTGCTAGGTTGGCAGGAGCTGGAACTAGAGACGGGAGCTCACTCCGTCATGCGGCACTCTCAGGTCTCAAACTGCTGAACTACTGACCTTCCACAGCCTGCAGTTCAGCGTCTTAACCACTTGAGCCACCGCAGCCTTTATAGTTTTTCAAACCAAATGTAAAATCTTGACCATGTATTTTGAAATGTATTTTCTGGTTTACCTTTCAAAAATAAAGTTACTTTATCTATTTCTGCTGATTTATTTGCTTGGCTGTGTTTCCCCCCAGAATTAAATCCAAACTAATGGTGACCAGGTAAACTGAGTTTTTTCTTCCTGCCTGGCTCTTGCACCTGATAAATACCTTTTATTATGCTTATGCTAATTTGCTGCTCACCCTCTCCCTATATGTATGGACTGATAACTTCCATTTCAACGTATCTGAAGAAGCGTGCATGCACACAACAGCTTATACCTTGAGGAAAACTTTCTTGGGTCTTAAAGATGCCGCTGGACTCGAATACTTTTGAAAAATTTGCAAAAGAAAAACCTCTACTGGAGAATGAAAAGCTTTTTGAGCCTGAAATCACTTTGGGGGGAAAAAAACCTCTGTAAGTGTGGGATTTAATAGGAATAACAAAGAAGCATCATTTCTTACCGTATTTGGATTACTTGCACGAATATGTTCCTGAGAGAGAAGCCGTACTGTGATCCAAACTGTAAACCAAACCCACGGTGAATCACACTTACTGGTACAGATGTGGCCCTGGCCTAGCTGAACAGCCTGCCCAACAGAGAGTGCCGAATTTGATTTCCACAGAAAGGAGTCTCACAAGCGGTCTATAAATGGTCACTGGCACCCTGCTCCTGAGAAGGGATCCGCAGGGAATCCAAGGAGCAGGCAGATCCCTGCACTTTTGTTATGCTACTAAGTCTGCAGGAGAGGATCCCACTTGATCTTGACCTGCAACCAAACTGTGCCCGAGGCATAAAGGTAAAGGTAAAGGTTCCCTTGCTTGAAAGCCAGTCGAATCCGACTCTAGGGTTTGCGGTGCTCATCTCCGTTTCAAAGCCGAAGAGCCAGCGCTGTCTGAAGACATTTCCGTGGTCATGTGGCCGGCATGACTAAACACCAAGGCGCACGGAACGCTGTGACCTTCACAGATTGAAGGTCAAAGAAGAAGGGGACGGCAAAGGATGAGATGGTTAGACAGTGTCATCGATGCAACGAACATGAAATTGAGCAAACTTCAGCAGACAGCGGAAGACAGGAGGGCCTGGCGTAATCTGGTCCATGGGGTCACGAAGAGTCGGGCTCCACCATGCGACTGAACAACAACAACAACAAAACCAGTTGTTGTTTTTTTAAAAACATGTGCTTTTGTAACCCACTGAGGTCCTAATATCTGCAGGGAGAGTGGGCAGGTTCAGTCGGTGTTGACAGCGGAACTCCCACCTACGGTTAGTAAGAATGTGTAATGGATGCAACTACACGTATACTTAAACACAGACATAAGGGAGGCAATACAACCAATGCACTTTAAACATTTAAAATAAACTCTTTATATAAACAAAGCACGGAGGTTTTCAGATAAATCCTCATTCATTCCTGGTTGGTTGCTATTACTTCATAGCAATGAAGCTTCAGGATTGTTAGCCAAATTGCTCTTTTTACTAAGCAATTGGTACAAATATGGGATCTGGCCTATATATACAGAGGGTGATGCCGCTGAATGATTATCAGTAAGAGACACAGAGACCAAATATGCTTAATAAAGGCCCCGTTCGCACTGAGCATTTGCCCCGCTGAAGGCATGGGAGCCCTGCGGACTTTCCGTGCACGATCATACGAGCACATCTGGGAGGCGTAGTGCTCCCGTGGCCAACCCATGGCTTCCGGTGGAAAACGCGGAGTAAAAAACTAGTAGGTCCGAAGTACTAGTTTCTGGAAACCCCGGGGCAAAGGCTGGCGTCTGATCGTGGGAGCGCCAGTATCCCGCGGCTTCCGACGCCCGCCCATGTCCCCGGGGTTTCCGGATGTTGTAAGTGTCCATGGGATGCGCACCAACGCTGAACAGCACATGCGCACACACAAGACACCGACAGCGGCCCGCCCCCCCAATGGCGCATGCGCACTTCGCTGCTTTTTTGCCGCGCTGCAGCAGCGCAGTGTGATCGGGGTGCAGAGCTGGAGTGTGGCAACCCAGTGGCCCATGTGATCGGGCTACCGCGCCTTATTTAGCTCCGGGGCGAACTGCCACGCCTCTCCCCCGCGTTTTCTGGCCCGTATGACCGGGGCCAAAATAAGTTTACTAAAATAATTCCCATTCACTGACTTACAAGCACACACACAATCGTACAAGGCTATGAAGCTTAGATAGATTTTGGATAGGCCATTTGCTTTAGCAGGAAATCAACGGTGAGGGGCAATATTTACCTCGCTTCTGTGAGTAGGCTTTAGTTCCAGCTGGAGGAAGGGTGGTGGGAAGGAAGAAAAATGGGGAAGAAAAGACACGTGAATCCAGACCAGCTGAATACAGTGCTGCTCTAGTCTGCAGAACTAGAGTGCAAAAGCAGGAGGAGGGAACTGGATAGAGAGCTTGGCATGTGGGGAACAGCAGACATATAGAGGGCGTGAATAAAAGAGAGCGATTCCCAGGTGTGCTACAGTTTTCATACCAGGGGAAAAAGGGGCAGGATATCCTGGTTACTCCTTCTGATGACGCTACCTGCAGTCCGTCCCCTAGAAGTGTGTGTGATAGGTTACACAAGATAAAAGGGCAGGCAGGAAAAGGAGTGGTCAATATGGAGATCTAGACATTTAGCTAAAAGATTGACACCTGGGTGCAAGTGAGACGATCCATTGTGTTGTAGATGGGTCTGGCCAAGTCAGGTGATGGGCGAGTGATTAGTTGCTCGGTAACCCTGAATAGAGTTCCTGTAAGATACGTGCAGGTTCGCAGGTATGGGGGGGGGCCCCTCTCTGCCTATGTGTGAGTGGAATGGTTCTCAATGGAGTTGTGCATCTCTTTGTCTTGACAGCATGGCTGCATGTGCTCAGGTGCAGATACTGGAACTGTTTATGGCAACACTGGGATACCTCTGGAGCAGCAACACAAAGGTTTCCTTCTCTCTCTGGTTTGCATCTCAAACTGGGCATCTAAACATGAGCTAAACATGAGCCTGCAGTGTGATGTGGCTGTGAAGAAAGCTAATGCAATCTTAGAATGCATTAGCAGAAGCACTGTGTCCAGATCACGGGAGGTGGTAGTTCCGCTCTATTCTGCTATGGTCAGGCCCCACCTGGAGTACTGTGTCCAGTTTTGGGCACCACATTTTCGGAAGGATGTTGACAAACTCGAGCGGGTCCAGAGGAGGGCGACCAGGATGGTGAGAGGGTTGGAGTCCAAGTCTTATGAGGAAAGGCTGAGGGAGTTGGGTATGTTTAGCCTGGGGAAGAGAAGTTTTAGAGGGGACATGATTGCAGTCTTCAAGTATTTGAAGGGCTATCATGTAGAAGATGGAGTGGATCTATTCTCTCTTGCTCTGGATTGCAAGACTAGATCTAATGGGTGGAAATTACAAGGGAGTCGTTACCGGCTTAATATCAGGAGAAACTTCCTGACTGTAAGAGTGGTTGAGCAGTGGAACAGACTGCCTCGGGAGGTGGTGGATGCTCCTTCGCTGGACGTTTTTAGGAGGAGACTGGACAATCATCTTTTGGGTATGTTGTAGGTATGTAGAGGTTTCAGCTGTGTTCCTGCAGGGTGCAGGGGGTTGGACTAGATGACCTGCACGGTCCCTTCCAACTCTAACATTCTATGATTCTATGATTCTATGATCTTCAGCAGGTCACCACACAGTACAGTTCCTTGGCATACTTCATCAGGTTTCACAGCAGTCTATAACGCTCATACGAGTCCATAAACACACAGAATGAGGCCTGCTGGCTTACAGGATATTTCTGGTTACAGATATCTTCAGCACCCACAAGGATGCACAGAACAGAAAAAACACTAAGCACATAGATAATGCATATGTTGTAGGTCCATATTGTAAGCTCACAGATACTGGAACCGCATAGGAGGCTGTACTTGGGAGGCCGCAGCTCTTCTCAGTTGAATCCAGGATTTACCTGCAATAATTCAAGGCAGGCCTTAACACAGCAAAGTCTAAACAGGCCTCTCCCCACCCTTCTGATGAGGTTGCCTTTTCCTGGGCCAGGCTGGACTGCTGGCTGCTGGGAATACCCCGCCTCCTTTAGGGAAGGCTACAAGCACTGAGCATGCAAAGTACAGGAGGGGGGGGAGGGAATTAATTGCTACACCACCTATTAGCAAAAGCAGGCGTGCCTGATCTCTGTATGCCGTTAACAGCTACAAAACTGCATGGGTTACACTTGCACTCAGATATAAGTTGCACTGCTTCCCACCAGTTCTCCTGTCAGGACTTGGCAGAATGCCCACCCAAAGGTGCCGGTTCTCAGTAACCCATGAATACCGCCACCCCCCATGTAGTGTATCCAGCTCAAAAGATGGCTCCGGCCAGCCATGTGCTCGGACCGGTTTCAGCAGGTCCGACCTGCGGCCAGGCGAAGTGCTTGAGTTTCACTCCAGAGAACAATGGACAGTAGGAACCTAGCTCCCTCCCAACCGGGGAGCAGGAATCCTAGGAGATAATCAATGTAAATAAACCAATCACGGGTTGTTGTGTGTGTTGGGGCGTGGGTTCCTTTGGGAATAAAAGCCGGCCTGCAAGCCGGCTTCACTTGTCTTGTTCTTCACTTAATGAAGTATGTGAGAGCGGAAATCGCTTGTCAGTCTCAGTACTTTTCAACCAAAAAAAGAGAGAAAAGCCCTAAGACTGTTGGCAAGAACAAACAATGAGGTCAGGGGTGCCCTTCCTCAGCTCCACCACCACCACCACCCGAAACCTGAAGCTAGCCATTTAAATATCCTCCAAAGCCCCAGAGTCCAGAGAAGGTTGGTCAGATCTCCAGGAACTTCCCAAACTGGAGTTGGCAACTGAATCCAGTAAGGCAGTACCCGGGAAGTGAGAGGGGATATACTCCCTGGCTGTAATGTACCCAGCACAGAACATGTGCTCAGGCCAGTCATGTGCTCGGATCGGTTCCAGCCAGTCGGGTATGCGTGGGGTGAAGTGCCTGAGCTTCACTCCAGAGGACAATGGATGGTAGGATCCTAGCTCCCTTCCAACCAGGGATCCGGGATCTTAGGGGATAATTCAATCAGTGTAAATAGTCCAATCAGGGGGTGTTGTGTGTGTTGGGGTGTGGGCAGGCCTGTAGCTACAGCGGGGCATTTCGGGGCCTGGCCCCCTGACTTCCTGCCAAGGCCCCCCCCCAACTTCCATCCAGCCCCCTGGCCCCCCAACTCTCTGGACTGCCTGGAGGACTCCTGACTCTCTGGGCCACCTGGAAGACTCCCCACCGCTGCCCCTTCCCCAAACGTGGCTTGCTTCCCCAGCCAGAGTGCGAATGCTGCAACAATGAGTTTTTAAGAATTGTATTTTTATTTTTTATTTTGTGATGTCAGTGCCCCCTGACTTATTGAAAGGTCCCCCAAATTACAAAATCCTGGCTACCGGCCTGGGTGTGGGTTTCTTTGGGAAGAAAAGCCGGCCGGCGAGCCAGCTAAAGTTGTCTTGTTCCTGATCTTCTAATAAAAGTATGAGCTGATTTCACTCTAGGGACTGATCAGTCTCAGTACTTTTCACTGGCATTTTGTTTGGAGAAGCAGGGAGGATGCTATAGAAGCAGACATTTTCGCTGCAATCCTAAATCCATTCCTGTAAAGCTGAGCTGAGCAGGGCATCGCTGCCTCCCGCCTGGCGGAAGTCCAGTCCGTCTGGTCCTTATAGGAAAGGCAGGAAGCCTCCTCTCCTTCCCCTGCAGCACTGAAAGGGTGAAAGAGACAGAGCTGTTCCTAGAGAGACCGAGCACGGAGGAGCGGGGATAATAAAGCTCTTTTCCGGGGGTAGGGGGAAGAGGTAGGGCTTGCATCTGAATTGCAAAAGCGACTGGGGATGGGATTCCGACATGCAATTGCAGGGAAAAGCCTCGCCGCCAGATCCTGAGAAGGTTTACTCGCAAGTCAGTGGAGGGCGGGCGAGAGGAGCTTTGCAACCGGGAGAGAGGCGTGCTGCTAGCCTGGGTTTTGCTGGGTGGGTGAGGGTGGAGGATTGTCAAACGGGGCTTTCTTCCTTACGGTTTTAATTTGTTAGCCAGGAGGGATGGTGGCCCTTGTGGGCTCAGAAGGGGCGAAGGGGGTCCGGATTTCGCCAATGAGCATCAGTTAAGGGATAAGTGAATTCTCTAAGCTATGGGGCCTTGTGAGCAGAAATTCCACTTGGTGAGCTCCTGGCGTGAAAGTCGTGAGCGAGCGATTGGGCTGCTGCGTAAATTAGCTCGCTCTGGAGCTCTCCCTTCCTGAGCCGAGGCCAAAATGTGTGTGCCGGAGGCTCAAAACGTGTGAGCTGGCTCACACTGACTCAGTTTCGAGGGAACGCTGCCCGGGAGACCCAGAAAGGCGCGCCACCCTTGGGATCTTTCACGATGGGCGGGATCTTTCAGGATCCACCAGCTGCTGCAATGCGCACCGCGTTTTGGCCAGGGCTCCCCCATCCACCTGCTGTCTCCCGGAGGGAGGGGAGTTGTCTCCCGGAGGGGGGGAGTTGTCTCCCTCTCCCTGCTGCTGTGGATCCCAGCAGCCCCTCCGGCCCCAGCCCTGGAGAGAGAGCCCCTGCAGCCGTCTTCTGCTCCCCTCCTCCCTCCTTGGACAGTTCCGGATGACCCAGCCGGAGGATCCCTGTTTTGGAACCTCGTTCTTGCGTCGTGGGTGGTGCCACAAAGTGATGGGTGGGTGATTTTTGCGGTGCTCTTTGCACCCATCCCCTAAAAGGGAGGAGGAGGAGGAGGAGATTGGATTCATACCCCACCCTTCACTACCCAAAGGAGTCTCTGAGCGGCTTACAATCTCCTTTCCCTTCGCCTCCCCCCACAAGAGACACCTTGTGAGATAGGTGGGGCCAAGAGAGCTCCTTCGAGGACTGCTCCTGAGAGAACAGCTCTGAGAGAACTTGTGACTGACCCAAGGTCACACCAGGGTGGGGTATAAATCCAATCTCCTCCTCCTCCTCCTCCTCCACCACCTTCTGTGACAAAATACTTTAGGCATAACTGAAATACATGGGGAAAATGAACATCAGTGGCTATTAGCCACAGGGTATAGATGGGAATTCTCAGTCTGGGGCAGGTGATGCACTCTATTCTTGGTGCTGGAGGGGGCAGCAGTGGGAGGGCTTCTAGTGTCCTGGCCCCACTGCTGGACCTCCTGATGGCACCTGGTATATTTTGGCCGCTGTGCGACAGAGTGTTGGACTGGATGGGCCATTGGCCTGATCCAACATTGGCTTCTCTTATGTTCTTAGGAACTCTCAGTCTGGGGCAGGTGATGCACTCTATTCTTGTTGCTGGAGGGGGCAGCAGTGGGAGGGCTTCTAGTGTCCTGGCCCCACTGCTGGACTTCCTGATGGCACCTGGTATTTTTGGCCACTCTGTGTCAGAGTGTTGGACTGGATGGGCCATTGGCCTGATTCAACATGGGCTTCTCTTGTGTTCTTAACATTCAGCACTTTACAAAGAAATACTGAATGCGTAATCTAGACGTCGAATGTAGCCCTGGTTATTGTGTTCTGCTCATTCAGCTCGAGATATCAGCCCCTTGGCCGGAGGCTTCCTCTCTCGCCAGTGCCAGGAGAGAAGAATCCGGCAGCTCAGGTTGCGCAAAGCTCATTTGAGGCTCGGGAGCGGAGCCTGAAGCCAAACTAGCTGAGGGGCCGAGCTGGTGTGTCTTGAGCAGAGCAATGCTGGGAGAGACACGGAGAGGGTGTGGAGAAGGAGGGCCCATGGCCTCGTAAAGCCTGGTGGGACATGAGCTGGGAGTGGGGGGGGAATGGCTCAGGCCTAAGGTCTTGCAAGCCGGACTCTCTGCCTTGCTTGGAAAAAGCGAGGGTGGGAGAATTAATTCTACCCCTTTTGTATGCCTTGAAAGCCTTGTGGGCAGGTACCCTTTCATTTCCTACACATCTCCACAAAGGGATATGCTTGGGGTCCGTGTAGGTAGGAGAAGAAACCTTCCTCTCAGCCTCTCCACAGGGATGCCAACAGCCCGCTTTTCTTGCTTTGCCGCTTTACAGGGACCTCGCGGTTTGCTCATCCCCAAAGGGCCCCCAGGAATTGCAGGCCCACTGGTAAGCCCCGGGGAGGGGATCTGCCGTCTCCCAGAGCTGCAGCCCCCTAGTTTTGCCACAAACCACCACGTCTCTCTGTCCATGTCTTGGCAGGGCGTGTGTGGCGTGGAGGGGCTGCACGGGCCAAAGGGGAACCTGGTGAGTATCTGTGCCATACGAGGGGGTGGGAGAGGGAAAGGTTTGGCTGACAGGCTTGTGATTTTTCATTATCTGCATCAAAGAGATTTCTGCATTGTGGAAACAAAGCCGCTGAAGGAGCGGAGATCCCGGTGCCCTGATCTCTTTCGGCTAGAAAGTGGGAGGGACAGAGGTACCAGGCCAAGTGTAATCCACTTGATCTAAGCAAAGGAGAAATGCTCTTTGGCAGGAAATCCGCACCTGCTGAACTCTTCACGGTGTCCTTCTCTCAGCCCCACCAGCCTCACAATGTTGCCTGTTGTGGGGAGGGTAAAGGAAGGGGACTGTAAGCTGCATTGAGATGCATGAAGGCAGCGAAAAGTGGGGTATAAAAACCTCCCTATGGCCCCCTCCCTCCTCTGTGTCAAACTCGGACTTTCGTTTGTCATGTTTTGTGGGGATGTGAAGGGAAGGAAATTCCTGAGGGGGTGTTTGTGTGTGTGTGTGTGTGAGAGAGAGAGAGAGAGAGAGAGAGAGACTGGTTCTGTTGTTGCAGCAATGTAACTCTTCCGAAGATACCTCCCTACGCTGGGGTGACCTTGATACACCGACTGTGTTTGCTTTGCTGTCATAGATAGGTAAAGGTAAAGGTTCCCTTGCTCGAAAGCCAGTCAAATCCGACTCTAGGGTTGCGGTGCTCATCTCCGTTTCAAAGCTGAAGAGCCAGCGCTGTCCGAAGACATTTCCGTCGACATCTGGCTGGCATGACTAAACACCAAGGCACACGGAACGCTGTTACCTTTCCACTGTAGTGGTACCTATTTATCTACTTGCAATTTCTTGCTTTCGAACTGCTAGGTTGGCAGGAGCTGGAACTAGAGACGGGAGCTCACTCCGTCATGCGGCTCTCTCGGGTCTCGAACTGCTGAACTACTGACCTTCCACAGCCTGCAGTTCAGCGTCTTAACCACTTGAGCCACCGCAGCTCCTTATGAAGAGATACTGAATGCATAATCTAGATGTCGAATATAGCCCTGGTTTTTGTGTTCTGCTCATTCAGCTCAAGATAGCATAATGGTATATTCACAGGTGGGGGGTTACAGCGCACAAAGGCTAGGCAGGATGATTGTGGGGTATGATTGGACGGAACCCAAGCGGGGGATTCTTTGAACTGTCTATAACTGTGGGTTTTGGCACCAGAACCTCAGTTCTGACTCGGTCTTGGTCTTAGCTTGGAACATCTTTACTCCTCAATAAACAAATCACTGCCGGAGAGTGTTGTTGAGAGTAACTTTGTCCAAGAGTCTGACAGTGTGGTGGTGGGCGCAGAGTGGCTTCTGCCCTGACCCAGTGCTGGGTCAGAGATCCAGTCCCCAGGTTTCCTCCTGAGTCAGGCAGAAGAGAAGAGGCAGGCAGAACAGGTGAGGGGGTTTCCTCCAGGTATGTCCAGTCAAGGAACAATATTGGGCCTTATCCTAAAGTTTCCCTGCCAGATAATTGTCCAAGTTTTAATCATCCAGGTTTTAAGAAGAAGAAGAGATTGGCTTTATACCCCTCCCTTCACTTGGAGTCTCAGAGCGGCTTATAAACTCCTTTCCCTTCCCCTCCCCACAACAGACACCCTGTGAGGTAGGTGGGGCTGAGAGAACTCTAGCACAAACTGCTCTTTCAGGAACAGCTGTGCCAGAGCTTGTGACTGACCCAAGGTCACATCAGCAGGTGCAAGTGGAGAAGTGGGGAATTAAACCAGTTCTCCCAGATTAGAGTCCACACACTTAACTACTACACCAAACTGGCTCTCCAAGATCATCCAAGTGGGAGATTTCATGGCCTCCATCAGCAGCCTCTTCTACTGCAGAATATCTGATTCTTCCAGCTAACTCAGCAGATCTGCTGATGGAAGGGTGCAGCATCTGGGAGTGGGGCAGGATCCATTCCTCAGCCTTTTTTCCATCCCATCTCTTACCGCTCTCCCTCGCTGCTGTTTCAGATGTGGGGACCATCCCTGAAGATGGAAGCTACACTCCCTGAAGCGGAAGGAGCTTCCTTGGAGCAAGGGCAGAGAGCGCAGGCCGTGGAGCGTGCCCAAGATGCCCTCTCCTTTGGTAAGGACCCAGGGTTCCGGGGTGCAGTTGGGACACTCCGTAAATGTGACGGGTGAAGAGTTCAGGTCAGGATAAAAATAAATAGTTCTACACACCACAAAGAGTTAATTTGCGGCACTCGATGACCACAAACTCTGTCTATTCAATCTATTCAGACTGGTGGACAAACGGAGCCTCCACCTTCTGGGACAGCCGAGCTCTGAGAACCGGTTCCTCGGGGCCAATAATATTGGGGAAATTTGGCTTCTGTGCCTGTGCTTCAAGGGGCATCTGGCAGGCCACTCTGAACATAAGAACATAAGAGAAGCCAGTGTTGAATCAGGCCAATGGCCCATCTAGTCTAACACTCTGTCACACAATGGCCAGAAATACCAGGTGCCATTTCTGGCCACTGTGTGAAACGCTGGGAAACAGGGTGCCGGGGAAGGGATTATGGGCTGTCGCCTGGCACCCCCAACAGCCTTGGGAGGGGCTTAGGACAGATGTGACGTCATGTTGATGTTGTGTCCCGCTGAAAACCTGGTTGGGAAGTGAGCCTGCCGAGAGACACTCTGGAAACTCAGTCACATGACCCTGGAGTCTCCAGATGTGTTGAAGTCACATCTGGTCCGACTGTAATGGTGACATGTCATGCAACGTCTTTCCCTCCCCGCATCGCAAACACAACTCTCGCAGAAGTCTGAAATATACTGGTTGCATTTATAATCCCTGAGGCTCATGGGTACTGTGTGCTTCTCTTCTGCCTCTCCCAGAATTCAGTCAAAAGTGTTTAAAAATGTGTTGAGTGTACACAGGGAACAAGCAAGCAAACAAACACCCTTCCCCCCCTCCTTTGTCTCAGGAACAGGCAGTGAAGATATGCTGTTGAGCCGTCATGTTTTCAGAGGTGTGGAAACGGCCACCGTACCTCCAGTCCAGGTGGGAGAGATGAGTGTTATGGTACTCTGGGACCCTGAGAGTATTTTCCTTGGACTCTCCCATTCCCCTTTAGTTCTTTTCTTGGTTGGGTGGAGACTGGCAAGGGAGTCACTTACAGCTGCTGGATGACCTTGGGCAAGCCATAGTTCTGTCAGAGCTGTTTTCTCAAGGGCAGTTCTCTCAGAGCTCTCTCAGCCCCATTAACCTCACAGGGTGTCTGTTGTGGGGAGAGGGGAAGGGAAAGGAGTTTGTAAGCCGCTCTGAGACTCTGAAGGGCTGGGTATAAATCCAAACTCTTCTTCTCAAGCCATACATCCTGCGCCTTCCCAGTCTACTCCCTTCCAGTGTCCAATCTCTGCCTGGCCTGATCTCTGAGGAGGGAATCTGGTTTTTCTTTCAGGGTCCCTTTTCCTTTGAGGAGGTGTCCATTGAGTTCACGGAGGCAGAATGGGCCCTGCTGGATCTGGGACAAAGAGCTCTGTACAGGGAAGTCATGCTGGAGAACTACAGGAATGTGGCTTTTCTGGGTAAGGGTCTTTCGTAGGTGACAAAGGTGTGAATTGCTGTCCTTGTGAGGAGGCATGAATCAAAATACTGAATAGCTATTCACAGTTTTGAGGCCTGTCTTGTTACTTGGGGTGTGTGTGCTGTGGCTCCCTGGCAGAGCATCTGCTTGGCATGTAGAAGGTCCCAGGTTCAATCCCCAGCATTTCCAGAAAAAAAGGGTCAGGTCGGAAGGTGATGTGAAAGACCTCTGCCTGAGGCCCTGGAGAGCTGCTGCCGGACTGAGTGGGCAACACTGACTTCAGTAGAAGGCAGCTTCCTGTGTTCCTGTGTGTGTTCTTGCCCTTGCGCAACGGAGGCCAGTGTTGTGGCCATCAGCCAAGGCAGAGAAGGTGTCATGGCCTGAGGTAAAGGTAGGGATGAGAGGACTCTGGAAGGGGCCAGATCCTCATTTCTCTGTTGCCATCCCTTACACCACACCCTTCTCCCTGAATGAGGTTATGGACATCGACTCTGAAATATATTGGCTGCATTTATAATCCCTGAGGCTCCTGGGTCCCATGGGCTTCTCTTCTGCCTCTCCCAGAATTCAGTCAAAAGTGTTTAAAAATGTGTTGAGTGTACCCAGGGAAGGGCTGTGTGAAGCAGGGAACAAGCAAGCGAACACCTTTCCTTCCTCCTTTGTCTCAGGAACAGGCAGTGAAGAGATGCTGTTGAGCCGATATCTTTTCAGAGGTGTGGAAACGGTGGCCGTACCTCCAGTCCAGGTAGGAGAGATGAGTTTTATGGTATGCTGGGACTCCGGGACTATTTTCCTGGGATCCTACTATTCCCCTTTAATTCTTTTCCTGGTTGGGTGGAGGCTGGCAAGGGAGTGAGTGAATCAACAGAGAGAGACCACATTTCTCAAACAAACCCACGTTCTTTACAATATAAGCTTCCTAAGGACAGAAAGCACTTTACCACTTACATATCTTTTAGGATAAAGACAACATTTCCATATTCAGCATAGGAAGAGGAGGAGAGGAAGAGACTGGATTTATAACCCGCCCTTCGCTCAGAGTCTCAGGCTGGCTTACAAACTCTTTTCCCTTCCCCTCCCCAGAACAGACACCCTGTGAGGTAGGTGGGGTTGAGAGAGCTATTTCCAGAACTGTCCTTCAGAGAACAGCTCTTACAGAACTGTGGCTTGCCCAAGGTCACCCAGCAGCTGCAAGTGGAGGAGTGGGGAATCAAACCCGGTTCTCCCAGATTAGAGTCCGCACACTCAACCACTACACCAAACTGGCTTCCATACAAGCATAGTGCGCTGGTGTGAAATACAGGGCGCCCTGGTCTAGTCAACAAGAGCTCACAGAGAGCCGATCGAAGACCAGCCCAGAGCAAAGAAGTCTTCAACCATTTATACCCTCAGTACCCAAAGTTCAGCCCACATGGAGTAAGCCACTTTTAGCTGAAGAATGTCAAAATAAAAAGGAACAATATTCACCTTGAACTCATATGCAAGTTACCTGAGAGAGCTGAGGATGTTCTGTATAAACTTCATTGTGACCTTATCGGAAGCCCAGACACCTGCTTCAGCGAGTCTGTTGCAGGTCAGAAGCTACGAACCTTCTCACGAGGAGTCTTTGACACAGTATGAGGGTGAGATGGCGGACCTAGAGAAATGAAAACTCTTCTTTCTGGAGCAGAGTGCCTTGTCAGGCTAGAGAGAGGCTTGAGGGATGACAGCAGCTAAGCCTGCAAAGTCTTATGGGAGAGGAACCCAACAGAGAGGCCTCAGCCAATCCAGGCTGTTATAGAGAAAGGCCCCCAGGCTCGCTGATTTTTCTGCCACAGTGAGATGAGCAGGGGACAGTCCCGGTCCCTCATTCTTTCTCAGGAGAGCAGTTGCTCCATCAGTTTCTACAAGGTGTCTGGGCGAGAGATCCTCTGAACGCTGGTCCCTTTACCCTAATCAAGAGCCGGTTTAGTGATTAAATGTGCGGACTCTAATCTGGGAGAACCAGGTTCGATTCCCCACTCTGCCACTTGCAGCTGCTGGATGACCTTGGGCAAAACATCGTTCTGTCAGAGCTGTTCTCTCAAGGACAGTCCTGGAAAGTGCTTACTCAGCCCCACCTACCTCACAGGGTGTTTGTTCTGCTGAGGGGAAGGGAAAGGAGTTTGTAAGCCACTCTGAGACTCTGAGTGAATGGCGGGATATAAATCCAAACTCTTCTTCTTCTCAAGCCATACATCCTGTACCTTCCCAGAATGCTCCCTTCCAGTGTCCAATCTCTGCTTGGCCTGATCTCTGAGGAGGGAATCTGCTTTTTCTTTCAGGGTCCCTTTTCCTTTGAGGAGGTGTCCATCGATTTCACTGAGGCAGAATGGGCCCTGCTGGATCCGGGACAAAGAGCTCTGTACAGGGAAGTCATGCTGGAGAACTACAGGAATGTGGCCTTTCTGGGTAAGGATCTCTTCTTGGTGCCAAAGGTGCAAATTGCTGCCCTTGTGAGGAGGCATGAATCAAAATATTGAATAGCCAGGGGTCTTTTGGGGGGGGAGCGCACCGGAGCAAAGCTCCGGGAGCTCAGGAGCCAAGCCCCGCCCCCAGCCAGCGTCCCGGAGAGTCTTTCAGGCAGCCGAATGTCAATTTCAGCTCCATTGTATCCTATGGGCCATTGAAGTCAATGGTGAAAACATAGGGTATATTCTGGGGGCTGGAGGGAAGGGGGTTTGAGGGAGAGGCTCCAAACTCACAGGATAGCTGATGGAGCCTCTCCCCAAGATACCCACCAAGTTTCAAAAACATTGGATCAGGGGGTCCAATTCTATGGGCCCCCAAACAGGTTGCCCCTATTCCCTCCATTGTTCTCTATGGTGGGAAAAAAGTAAGTTTTTTTCCCACCATAGAGAACAATGGAGGGAATAGGGGCAACCTGTTTGGGGTCCCATGGAATTGGACCCCCTGGTCCAATCTTCTTGAAACTTGATGGGTATCTTGGGGAGAGGCTCCATCAGCTACCCTGTGAGTTTGGGGCCTCAAACCCCCTCCCTCCAGCCCCCAGAATAATACCCTATGTTTTCACCATTGACTTCAATGGCCCATAGGATATAATGGGGCCGAATTGCCGCCAAATTTCTTTCATTCCCTCTTTTCCTTCTCTCTTTTTCCTCTTTCCCTCCTTTCTTTCTCTCTTTCTCTCTTTCTTTCTCTCTTTCTTTCTTTCTCTCTTTCTCTCTTTCTTTCTTTCTTTCTTTCTTTCTTTCTTTCTTTCTTTCTTTCTTTCTTTCTTTCTTTCTTTCTTTCTTTCTTTCTTTCTTTCTTTCTTTCTTTCCCACCTTCTTCTCTTCTCTTTTTTCCTCCTTTCCCTGTTTCCCTCCCCTTTCCTTCTCTTTCTTTCCCTCTTTCCTCCGTCTGTGGCCCAACTCTCATGAGAAGGAGTTTAAACTTTAAACCCCTTCTCTCTTAGCTCCCCCACCCAGACCAGCTGGGGAAGGGAAGGGAAGGCTTTTGAAGATGCCTCCCCCACTTTTGCTTCCCCTTCTGACATCACTTCTGGTGATGTCAGGGGGCGTGGCATATGCTAATAGCCTAATAGCTCATTAGCATACCATATGCTAATGAGCTCCTGCAGCTGTTTTTCTACGAAAAGACCCCTGTGAATAGCTATTCACAGTTTTGAGGCCTGTCTTGTTACATGGGGGGGGCGCTGTGGCTCCCTGGCAGAGCATCTGCTTGGCATGTAGAAGGTCCCAGGTTCAATCCCCAGCATTTCCAGGAAAAAGGATCAGGTCGGAAGGTGATGTGAAAGACCTCTGCCTGAGACCTTGGGGGAGGCCGCTGCCTCTGATTTCAAAATGGGGTGGGGAACACGAGGTGGGGGTAGCAAGGCTCTGCTTGCCCGGCCTCGGGGAAGGCTAAGTAACCACAGGAAAATTTGGTAGGGGTGAGCCCCACAGCCTCCGCATAGTCTACGCATATGCTGATGACCCAATCAAGGTTCCTTCTTGATGAAACTTTCCAGAGGCCATCAGTACTCTCCTAATCCTCCCTTCCTCCTGGTTACACAACTGGATACAAGTTCTCATGGTTCGCCAATTACTATTAACCAATGGCAGCATTTCTTGAGTCCAGCCTTGAAAAAGGTAAGGATGTTAGCTGCAGGAAGATGCAAGTCACAAACACCTGCAAATCAGAGTGGGTCACTTAATAATCCTGTAAACCCTTGGGGAAACTAAAATGCTCTGCCACACAGATCTATTCCCTTTATACTGGTGGGCTTTGATCTTGACCATGATTTCATCCTTGCAGAAGAATTTTTATTCTTGAATTTCTTTCCTTCCCCATATAAGAATGATCACTTTCTCTCTCCCTCTCTCTCTCCCTCTCTCTCTCTCTCTCTGTGTGAATGAAGGCAGCAGTAGAAGAGAGACAATGGTGGGGATACAGACCAACCTTGCATCTAAAGAAGGGCTGAAGATTTCCTCAAGAGGATCCCAAGAACGTATTTCATTTCCACATGAGCTGTCTGAGGGTACGTATCCTTCATGGTTATGTCACGGGCAAAGGCAAGGAAGTGCCACGGAGGATTTTTGATTCACTTCAGAGAAACATTTTGTACAGTCATACAGCCCACAGGGGAAGGAGGAAGGGCCTGAAATCTGGAGTCTCAGAAGGTCCTTCTGGGCAGGAGTTCAGCTGTGGCTCTTGAGGGGGTGAGGTACCCTTAAATACTAGATATTCCGAGGGAAGGTGGAGGGGTGGTTGAGATCAACCAAGCTGGACAAGGCCAAAGGGCCATCAATCCTTTCTGCTGTCTTTGGACTTTACCAGGGCTCCCAGGTGCTAACAGGATCGCTCTGTTTTTTTCAGCAGGGGATGATCAGAGGAATGAGGAGAGTGAGGAACTTCATGAGCCAATGCCAGATAAAGTTAAAAATGACGACTTGAAAGAAAATGTCAGCAATCGAGGCCGACCGGTGAGAAAAAAAGTTGGTCATATGGTTGAGAAGAGAGATGGAAGACAGCATAATCTACATATTCTGAAACACAGGATAATGAAGGCAAGAAAATCCATTTGGTGTAAAAAGTACTTCACAAACAGATCACAGCTCTTTCTACACCAAAGAATACACAGAGTTAAGAAACCTTTTGAAAGCTCAGAGTGTGGAAAGAGATTCAGTCACAGTGGCACTCTTCAGAAGCATCAGAGAACCCACACAGGGGAGAAATCTTTTGAATGCTCAGAGTGTGGAAGAAGATTCAGTCAGAGAGGCCATCTTCAACAACATCGAAGAACCCACACAGGGGAGAAACCTTTTGAATGCTCAGAGTGTGGAAAGAGATTCAGTGACAGTGGTAGTTTTCGGAAGCACCAAAGAACCCACACAGGGGAGAAACCTTTTGGATGCTCAGAGTGTGGAAAGAGATTTAGTCACAGTGGCACTCTTCAGATGCATCAGAGAACCCACACAGGGGAGAAACCTTTTGAATGTTCAGAATGTGGAAAGAGATTCAGTCACAGTGGCAGTATTCAGAACCACCAAAGAACCCACACAGGGGAGAAACCTTTTGAATGCTCAGAGTGTGGAAAGAGATTCAGTCAGAGTGGCCATCTTCAGAAGCATCAGAGAACCCACACAGGAGAGAAACCTTTTGAATGCTCAGAGTGTGGAAGGAGATTCAGTCAGAGAGGCCATCTACAGAAGCATCAGAGTACCCACACAGGGGAGAAATACTTTGAATGCTCAGAGTGTGGAAGGAGATTCAGTCAGAGAGGCCATCTTCAACAACATCGAAGAACCCACACAGGGGAGAAACCTTTTGAATGCTCAGAGTGTGGAAAGACATTCAGTCAGAGTGGCCATCTTCAGCAGCATCAGAGAATCCACACAGGAGAGAAATCTTTTGAATGCTCAGAGTGTGGAAGGAGATTTAATCAGAGAGGCCATCTTCAACAACATCGAAGAACCCACACAGGGGAGAAACCTTTTGAATGCTCAGAGTGTGGAAAGAAATTCAGTGACAGTGGTAGTCTTCGGATACACCGAAGAACCCACACAGGGGAGAAACCTTTTGAATGCTCAGAGTGTGGAAAGAGATTCAGTCACAGTAGCACTCTTCAGATGCATCAGAGAACCCACACAGGGGAGAAATTTTTTGAATGCTCAGAGTGTGGAAGGAGATTCAATCAGAGAGGCCATCTTCAACAACATCGAAGAACCCACACAGGGGAGAAACCTTTTGAATGCTCAGAATGTGGAAAGAGATTCAGTCGGAGTGGACATCTTCTACTGCATCGGAGAACCCACACAGGGGAGAAACCTTTTGAATGCTCAGAGTGTAGAAAGAGGTTCAGCCAGAGTGGCCATCTTCTACTGCATCAGAGAACCCACACAGGGGAGAAACCTTTTGAATGCTCCGAGTGTGGTAAGAGGTTCAGTCAGAGTGGCCATCTTCTACTACATTGGAGAACACACACAGGGAGAAATCTTTTGAATGCTTAAGAGTGTTGAAAGAAATTCCGTGACAGTGGTAGTCATCAGAAGCACTAAAGAACTCGCACAGGGGAGAAACCCTTAGAATGCTCAGAGTGTGGAAGGAGATTTATTTGGAGTTGCAGTCTTCGGTGGCATCAAAGAACATATACAGATGGGAAAGCTTTTGAATGCTCAAAGCATGGAGTGACACCCTTCTACTGCAACGAGGAATCTACACAAGGAGAAACAATGTAACTGTTTAGCCACGAAAAGAGCTGTTCTCCTATTTCACACCTAAAACACAAATACAGACGATAGAAACCATTAAATAGATATAAACTGCTGTAAGAAGCTTGAATCTACACAGAAACCTTACGCTAACCAGGAAGAAGAAGAGATTGGATTTATACCCCGCCCTTCACTACCCAAAAGTGTCTCAGAGCGACTTACAAACTCCTTTCCTTTCCCCTCCTCACAACATACACCCTGTGAGGTAGGTGGGCTGAGAGACCTCTGACAGAAACTGCTCTTTTTCAAGAACAGCTCTTATCAGAACTACAGCTTGCCCAAGGTCATCCAGCCAGGTACAAGTGGAGGAGTGGGGAATCAAACCCGGTTCTCCCAGATTAGAGTCCGCGCACTTAACCATTACACCAGACTGGCCCAATTTGAAATGTTATACATACTCAGAGCGTGGAAAGAGCTTTATCCATGTTCAAAACCTCAGAAAGATCCCACAGGGAAGAAAACAAGGAATGGCGAAGGGCTCTGCTGGATAAAGGATCAGCTGATCTCTCCTTTAGCATCGAGGAGTCCTCTCGGAGAAGAAACCTTATCCATGCTCAATGTGTGGCAAGAGATTGAGGCACAGATCCGATGTTCAGGTTCCTCAGAGAATCTGTAGAAGGTGAAACTTTCCTATAGCTGGTTCTGATCAGGTTCTTTAAACTCCCTGGCATTGGAAGTTCAGAAAGGCTGAGAACATAGTTACATAAAGAAAGGCCTTTTTAGTTTTTTCCCGTCCTCTGTGAAACTTGCAACTTCAGGTTATCTCCCATTCTAACTCTAACATCTTCAAAGGTGGCAAAAACAGTTCCTTTCCCAAATTGTATGAAGCTATAGACAAGTTGAGAGAGTAACAGATATCTAAGCCTCTCTTCTACTGGTATAACCATGGTGTGACCTGCCGGCATCCTTAATTCACAAACATTTTTATCTGATAAGCAGTTCTGGAGAGGCATTTCTCAACCCCAATCCCTCCCCAGTGTAGCCTGCTGTGAGCTTTTGGGGGGTCTAGCTACTATGGAACCCAAAGCATTCCGGCAGTAGGATTAATCTGGGTTGAAAAGAAGAAGAAGAGAAGAGATTGGGTTTATACCCCATCCTTCACTTGGAGTCTCAGAGCAGCTTACAAACTCCTTTCCCTTCCTCTCCCCACAACAGACACCCTGTCACGTACGTGGGGCTGAGAGAGCTCTTTCCAGAACTGTCCTTGAGAGAACAGCTCTGATAGAACTATGGGTTGCCCAAGGTCATTCAGCAGCTTCAAGTGGAATGGGGAAACAAATTTGGTTCTGCTATATTAGAGTCTGTGCACTTAACCACTACACCAAACTGGCTCTCAAAGGAAAGGCTGTCCCCCCCAACCCAACAACTCAATAAGTTCTAAGGAGTCAGACCTCCCTCTCCCCTGCGACTACCACTATTGTTGAAATGGACCAGCATCCATGGAGTGGGAAGGTGACCCTTGTGGGGCACGAATTCCCCAGTCCAAGTTATCCTCCCCACCCCGCCCTCAGATTTTCATAGAATCAAGAGGGAGAAGTATACCCATCTTTTAGGTATGTTGTAGATATGTAGGGGTTTCGGCTGTGTTCCTGCAGAGTGCAGGGGGTTGGACTAGATGGCCTGCAAGGTCCCTTCCAACTCTAACATTCTATGATTCTAAGTAGGATTCCCTCCTCCTGCTCTTTATACCACTATGGCCGCCACCTGTGCATGTGCTGGAAATGACCTGGACTAAGCCCTGGTTCAAGGTGTACTCCCCACGTCTTCCTCTTCAGAGCCCACCCCCAAATTCCTCCATTGAGATTGTGCTTTAATGGCGCCAACTGAGAAAATTCTCTTTCATCTTCTTACTTTATTTTGGAAAGGTACCTGCATTAGAGTTGGTTACAGGCCCAAGGGCAGGGGGGGATAACCTCCCTTATTCCCAGAGGCTTAATGTGCGTGGAAACGGGTATCTGAAAAAATAAATAGCATCCTATAAAGCCTCTGTTAAAGGGACAGCACACTTTTTTCCTCCAGGCAGTTGGCATTCCTAGAGCTAAGGAGGATGTGCTGAAGGAGATGAGGCGCTGTCATGACTCAGGTGGGATGTCACCTGATGCTGCCACCACTCTGGATTTAGTTCTCGAGGGTAAATTCAAGAAAATCCCCCGAAACGAGAGGTTATGCATGTGTGCATCTGGGGAGATCGAGTCTCAGGAACATGTGTTCCTGAGGTGTCCATTATATAACGACGCTCACACAAAACTTATTGACCCTCTCTTGGTTGGCCCTTCAGATCAGGATAAGATAGAGAAATTGTTTTCTAATTTTGACCATACAGCGCTGCATCAGATAGCGAAATTTTGTCTCTTGGTTGTAAAAGCTCATCAGCATCCAGGCAGCCATTTGGGTTAGGACTGTCCGACTCTAATTTTACTGATCTTTTATTATCGCTATTTTACCCTTTTTAAGATCTAATTTTGACCAACACTACATCGTACCTATGGTTTTACTGATCAAAATGCTTGTATAATTTTATCTTTTATTAACCTTGTCTTATCTTAATAGATTTACCATCTGGATACTTTTTGTCTTTGTAACTTATCTATATGGTAATTATTTGTTGGTAGGGTTATATACTGCTGGCTATGCGCTGTAATAATAAATTCATTCATTCACTCTGGATTTAGGATCCCTTGAGGAGACCCAGAGCACCTTCCCAAGACCTTTAGACCTTCCTTTTGGCCGAATAATAGGCGTGAGGACCAGGCAGAATACAACAAGGAAAAGGTTTATTTTATAGGAAGTCACACAACAAGGTGCAGAATAATAACAGTAAGTGGGTGAAAAGAAATCAAATGCCCTAACACGTCTAAATATACTGTCCCTAGCTCACTATTTCAAGTGGCCTTAGACTACTCAGCCTCCCCTCAGGATGAGGGTTTTTCTGGTTCTGCCCTCTGGCGAAAAAAGAACAGCTTTCCCTCTTCCACCAGTCTCTTTTCCCACACCCTCCTCTTTTCCTATTGGTCAATTTTGGCTCCAGAGCCTCCCAAGGCCTTCTGGGATTTATAGGCCTAGCCTCGTCCCACTGCTAGACAGGCTTCCTGGGCCTGCTAGGCCGTGCTTGCACAGCCAGATCATGACAGGCGCCCCCAGCGTGCCGCCACAAGGCTCCCTTCCCTCCTTCCCCATGTGCTGGCAGCAGTGGTGGGGACGCAGTAGCGGCGCCGGAGCCATCAGTGGAACACGCCCTTACCCCCAGCCCACTTGGAGCCAACGCCAGGCCACCCGGCTTCTGCCTCAATCCTATGCAGGTGTATTCACAATTAAGTTCTACGCTGTGCACAGGATTGCAGCCGCAGGGATTTCTTTTGCAGTACTGCACACAGGGCTGGCACGGGGCGGGGGGGGCGGGGGGGCCACGAGGTAGCCTCGCTGGGGGGGCACAAGGTAGCCTTGCCTGGTGTGCAAAAAACCTGGGGCCGGCCCTGGTCACAGCTCATTCAAGATATTATTCTTTGTATCAGATGAATTAGACTTTGTGCTTTCTGTGTTTTGTGGGACCTTTAAACTCTCCCCAGCCGTGATTGAGTGGATTGAAAATTTAGAATGAATATTTTACCGCGTTTTTTATTTTTGGCTCAAGCTATCCCTATATTAACAAATAAAAGGTTTTTTTAAGAAATAAATACAGTAGTCAAAACATTTATATGGCACGCTAAGAAACCGAGAATCAGTAGAAAATTACTCACAGATAAGAAAGAAAAGGGAGGCCTAGGTTTGCCAAATTGGAATTTGTACTACCAGGCGGCAGAAATGGGATGGATACGAGAATGGATCCAATTAGAAGATGAAAGAACATTGAAATTAGAAGGACACGATCTACCTATGGGCTGGCATGCCCATATCTGGTATAACATGGATAAAAGCCAACAAATTTTTGTAAACCATGCAATAAGGGGCCCCCTAATGAAAATCTGGAAAGAAATTAAAATGAGATATTATTCCAAAATTCCGATTTGGGTATCACCTGTGGAGGCTTTTACGCTACCGTCGCTTTGGTCCAAGGAAAAAAAACTAATTTATGAAAACCTATTGACAGAAAATGGAGAATTAATACCATTAGACTCACAAGAGATCCGAAATGCAAATTTAACCCCCTGGGAAAAAATACAGCTAAAATCTAGATTTGCTAAAGATAAAAAAATAAATTTCATGAATAAGTACTCCCAATTAGACAAAATCTGGCTTTCATCAGCAGATAAATTAATACAAAAACTGTATAATTTCCTTTTAACAGAGGACCTACTGGATGAAATTGTAAAACCTAATATGATTTGGTGGATGAAAGATATAGGGCAAAACATTACTCTAGAACAATGGTCCAGAATGTGGAATTCTCTTAAGCTGCTCAGAGCTACAAATTATAAAGAAAATATTTATAAGATGTTTTTTAGATGGCACTGGACGCCGGAGAAAGTATCAAAATGCTATAAAAAAGCATCGAATGTCTGTTGGAGGTGCAAAAAAGAAGTGGGAACGTGTCTGCATACCTGGTGGAAATGTGAAAAAATAAGAAAATTTTGGAAAATGATTAAAAAAATAATAGAAGATTCCACCAAAGTGAAGCTAGAATTGGAACCAGAGGTTTTTTTGCTAAATATGATACTGGTGAGAATCAATAAAGAAGACCAAAGAATTATCTTATATATAATTACAGCAGCGAGAATAAAAATAGCAAAATTTTGGAAAAAAGAGAATATCCCTAACGCAGAAGAAATTATAGATTCTATACTGGAAATAGCCGAATTAGATAGACTAAATCTTATACTTTCCGGAAAAGAGGATTTAGTTTATGAAAATAGATGGAAAAAAATTTATCATTGGATAGAAAAAAAGATATGAAACATAAACAAATAAACACATCCTCCCAATGCCACTCCTATTTTATCTAGACAGTGTAACAGAAACAGACTTAATTAAGGTATATGCGCGATAATATATTAAGAAATTATGCAATGTCTCACAATTCTGGTTGTAGACCAGGATTTTGTTTTTGTGTATATATGCTGGAAAATTTATAAATAAAAATATTAAAAAAAAGAAAATTTAGAGGCTTGTATTTAAGGGGATTGCCCAGTTGGTCTGCATACCCACTGGGTCAACTGGATTGTGTCTTTTATATTATGACATGCTTCCTGTGACTCTGCCATGTGATAAATAGTTATAATAATGTGCTTTGTGGATTTTTTCATGAGTTGGGCTTCGTTAAATGTGCCAAAGGTTAGCGTGATGCCGGCCACTGGGCCAGTCCAACCTGCGTGGTAGGGAGTCCTCAAGGATGTGGGAGGGGCATCTCACTTCTCCCCCCCCACACTCTTTCCTCTTTTCCTCCTCTTGGCAACCCCCATATCGTCTCCCCTTTCCCTGCCTCCTTCTCTCCTCCTCAGCCTTTCACCAACCTACCATTTATCACCTCCCCATCTTGTGCTATATTTATGATTTATTTACTTCATTTATACCCTGCCTCAGCAGCAGTGTTCCCTCTAAGTTGAGTTTATGCGAGCTAGCTCACAGTTTTTTAGCCTCCAGCTCACAGAGTTTTGTCTTAGCTCAGGAAAAGACGGCTCCAGAGCAAACTACTTTGTGCACTAGCCAAATTGTTCGCTCACAACTTTGATGCCAGCAGCTCACAAAGTAGAATTTTTGCTCACAGGACTCCACAGCTTAGAGGGAACATTGCTCAGCAGTGGCTCAGAGGTTAAGATGCTGAGCTGCCGACCGGAAATTCTGTAGTTCAGCAGTTGGAGAACCGACTGCCGTGTGACGGAGTGAGCTCCCGTGTCTGGGCCCAGCTCCTGCCAACCTAGCAGTTCGAAAGCAAGAAATTGCAAGTGGATAAATAGGTACCACTTTAGTGGGAAGGTAACAGCGTTCCGTGCACCTCAGCCTTTAGTCATACCAGCCATATGACCAATCAAACGTCTTTGGACAGCGCTGGCTTTTTGCTTGCAAATGGAGATGAGCACTAGCTTCCGAGCAAGGGAAAACTTTATCTTCACTTTCTCCTCTTTGTTGTTGTTCAGTTGCACAGTCGAGTCCGACTCTTCGCGACCCCATGGACCAGATTACGCCAGGTCCTCCTGTCTTCCGCTGTCTGCTGAAGTTTGTTCAATTTCATGTTCGTTGCATCGGTGACACTGTCTAACCATCTCATTCTTTGCCGTCCCCTTCTTCTTTGACCTTCAATCTTTCCCAGCATCAGGGTCTTCTCCAGTGAATGCTCCCTTCTCATTTGGTGGCCAAAGTACTTCTCCTCAGTGGGGATCAAAATAATCCGTAGCTTTCTTTTCTGCTCCTTTTAGGCTGAAAGTCTGTGACTGGCCCAAAATCAGCCAGTGGGCTTTCACAGCAAGAGGGGAATTTCAACCTGGGCCTCTGAGACCCGACTCTTACGCTGTAACTGATAAGCCACACTAGTTTTCGTAGGCTGGCCGCTGTTGCTCAGGATCAAGCAGCCAGTCCAGGGTGAAAGTGCAACTCATCCCTGAAATGACAGAGAAGTGATGTTGGTGGGGAAGGTGGGGGTCTTGAAGCAGGTTGTGCCCCCCCACTTCGGAGGGTGTTCAGCTGACCCTGGCTGACCCAGTGCAGAGACTTGGGGTTCTATACTAGATCCAACCTGATTGCTGCAGAAGCCAGTTCGCACGGCTGCAAGGAATGCTTCCTCCCACTGCCCAGAGATTCGGATGGGTTGCCCTGTTCATCTGAGTCCAGTGGCACCTTTAAGACTAACAAAATTTGATTCTGGGTATAAGCTCCCGTTCGGATAGAAGAAGTGTGCGTGCACACGAAGGCTTATACCCAGAATAAAACTTTGCCTTAAAGGCACCACTGGACCCAGACTTTGCTGCACTGTCCTCAAAACCGATTCAGAAGCGTCAGTTGGTGCAGAACGCCGAGGCTCGGCTATTACCGGGGGCCAGATGGAGCACGCAGATTATTCCCTTCCTACAGTCACTCCGCTGGCTGCCCATCAGTTACGGGGCTGGAGTGTCCGTAATGCATCCCACTGTTTTGGGTTTGTCTTCTACAGCTCTGTTCTTTGTTTAATGCCCGTCCCGGAGGCCTTTTGGCCTGGAAGAGGTCTTAAAAGTGGGGAAGTCCCGCATCTGCATTTCTCAAAGAGTGTTCGGGAGCGTCTGTCGTGCATACCATTGTTCTTGCAGCACTCTCGCTTGTTCAATGCTTTCCCCCGTCCCCTGATTTTTCTGCCTTGCGAGAGAGAAATCACCTACTTGAGAATAAACCTTCCCAGAATCGGGTGGCGAAGCTTTGCCCTTCTGTCGCGTGTCTCTACCCCTCCCTGTCCCCTTCCCCAAGTTCAGAGGCCAACCCTTCTGCCCTTTCCCCCCCCACAAAAGAGCCTCCCTCCCACTCCTCCCTCGGCCTCTCTAGCAAACAGCTCGGCTGCTTTAACCCTTTCAGAGCTGCAGACGCTGGAAAAAGGCTGCCAGTCCGAGTCAAGGGATTGCTCGCTTTCAACTTCCGTCTCTGGGGCTGCAGAGGGAGAGTTCATTCCCCGGGGAGGCGGCCAGCCCTTGAAGGGAGGTGTCTGTGTGTGTCCAAATCCAGCCCCCCCCTCCCCGAGTTTTTCGGCCCTTATAGGAGGTGGATGACTAAGGAGCGGGGTGGGGGTGGGGGTGGGGGTGGCAGCCTGGTTGGAGCGCCTCCTGGAGAGGACATAAGCAATGTTCCCTCTAAGCTGTAGAGTCTTGTGAGCAAAAATTCTACTTTGTGAGCGACTGGCATTAAAGTTGCGAGTGAGCAATTTGGCTTTCTGCATAAATTAGTTTGCTCTGGAGCCGTCCTTCCTGAGCGGAGACAAAAATGTGTGAGCCGGAGGCTAAAAAACTGTGAGCTAGCTCACACTAACTCAGAGGGAACAGTGGACATAAGGTTGCCAGCCTCCAGGTGGCGCCCGGAGATCTCCCGCTTTTAATAGCTCCTCTCCAGCGGACAGGGATCAGCTCCCCTGGAGAAAAGGGCTGCTTTGAAAGGGGGGGAATCCAAGGCATTGACCCATGCTGGGGCCCCTCCCCTCCCCAAACCCCGCCCTCTCCTGGCTCCCCCCCCCCAAGTCTCCAGGCATTGTCCAAACCAGACCGGGCAACGCTAAGGGGACAGGGCGGGAGGACGCCTTTTGGGTTCGCCTGCAGCACTGCAAGGGTTAAATCCACCGAGCGGGGCGCCAGGAGTGGGTGGGGGGTCGGAAGAGAGATGGGAGGGGCTCTTTTGTGTGCTGGCGCGCATGCGTGTCCGGGGAGGGGTTTGCTCCTGGACCGGGGGAGGGAACCGGGAAGGCTCCGGAAAAGCAGCAGCAGCAGCAGCAGCAGCAGGGATCTAAGCGGTGCAGCCGGACCCTGCGGGGAGGTCTCCTTAGAAGTAAGTCATGCAGGGGGGTGTGTGTGTGAGAGAGAGAGAAAAAGCTTTTAGCTCTTGGAAGGGAGGAAGGCGGGGATCGTGCCAGGCCGTGGTTGTCTTTGGGTTGCCATCTCCCGGGTGGCAAATTCCTGGACATTTTTTGCGGGGGGGAGGAGGTGGGGCTCAGATCCTGGGAACCGAGCCAGGGAGACCTCCCTACCTCCGCTGCAGCCCTTTTCTCCCCGGGGGGGAACGGATCTCTGCCTGCTGGAAGGGGGCTCTAATCCTGGGAGAGCTCCGGAAAGGTGTGGATGGTGCAGAGATGCCCTTGGGAGATGCACGGGGGAGTCTCCAGGGCTGCGGTCACACACAATAAATAATCCACTTTCAATGCACTTTCCAACTGGATTTTGTCCGTTCAGGCAGTAAAAATCCAGTCTGCAGGTGGATTGAAAGAGGATTATTTAGTGTGTGTGACCGCAGCCCTGGATGGGAGGGGTTTTTTAATATATAAGAGTGCTGGTCTCACATTGGGAAGGGCAGAGTTTAGATTTCCGCTTGTTCCACCAGGCCTGCGATGTGCCCTCGGTCCATTCACATGCTCTCTGGCTCAGTTGTGGAGGAAAGGTGTGGGGGGAAGTATTCCATTGCATACTTGAAGCGTTTCTGCAAATTGTCTCAGGGAAGGAGTTCCTTGCACCCATTTATTTATTTAGGACATTTTCGCTTTCTTTGAGGGAGAGTCAAGACTATTACAGGGGTGTGTGGGGGAGAATCACATCTGTAAAACCACATGATTCATTGCTGATGGCTTTTGGAGATATAGATAATTTCAGCGTGAAACAGTTTAATCTAGATCACAAAGTGTCCACCTGAACCAGGTTCAGCCCCATGCCGCCGCCACGCCCCCTCCCTGAAAATTGTGAAGCCTTTGCAGGTTAACCCTGAAACGTGGCGTTTGTCTGCATTTTTCTCCTTAATACTGAACTGCTGAAAACACTAATCATGGGAAAAAAATGTGGCCAAACGCTGCTTTTCTGGGGAGGGAAATTGAGTCCAGTGATACCTTTAAGGCCAAGAAAGTTTAATTCTGGGTATAAGCTTTTGTGTGCCGTTACACTTCTTCAGATACAGGGAGACTGAACTTCCTCAGCCGTTACATATAGGTAGAATTGGGGGAGGTTAAGTTGCCAGGAAGGGCTACTTAGAGCCAAGATGGATAAGTAACTGGCGATAAGCATAGCTGAGATTGGATTGAAGCAGTTGGTAAGACCTCAGCAGTTAAACCGACTGTTTAAAACAACGACATTTTGTTCTGCTGTACCAGAACTTTCCTAAAATTATAACTGCCCTGTCTCCGAAAAGGGCATCATAGAGCTGAATGCGACTGAACACGAGAGAGGCCAATAGGACTGTTTTGAGTTCTGTTTCTTTCTGGTTTTTTGGCCCTCAAGTCTCAGCTGGCTTTTGGTGACCCTGCAGGGTTCTCGAGGCAATAGCCTAACAGAGGTGGTTTTCCATGGCCCGCCTTTGCATAAGGACCCAGGATTTCCTCATCCAAATACAGACGAGGGCTGACCCTGTTTAGCTTCCGACATCTGATGAGGCGGGCCCAGCCCGGGTTGTCCAGGTGAGGGCGTTTCATACCTGACAGAAATTTGCTTTGGGCCTTGTGGGTGGGCAGCGGCAACCTGGGAATGTAAGGCTTAATAATAAGAATTACCAGAAGTTAAGGGAAGATAATGGAGCTGCGGTGGCTCAAGTGGTTAAGACGCTGAATTTGCAGGCTGTGGAAGATCAGTAGTTCAGCAGTTCGAGACCTGGGTGCCGCATGACAGGGTGAGCTCCTGTCTCTAGTTCCAGCTCCTGCCAACCTAGCAGTTCGAAAGCTAGAAATTGCAAGTAGATAAATAGGTACCACTTCGGTGGGAAGGTAACAGTGTTCCGTGCACCTTGGTGTTTAGTCATGCCGGCCACATGACCACGGAAACGTTTTCGGACAGCGCTGGCTCTTCGGCTTTGAAACAGAGATGAGCACCGCAACCCTAGAGTCGGATTCGATTGGCTTTCAAGCAAGGGAACCTTTACCTTTACCTTTTAAGGGAAGATGTGTTTACCTGCCAGCAGCATAGCGGAGTCCAATCGTGTGTAGGTTCAGAGAGAACAAAAATCACCTGGGTTTTGGCCGCTGTGTGCCACATAGAGTGGGACTTGAGGGGCCACTGGCCTGATCCAATCTGGCTCCCCTTATGTTCTTACGTAGCCAGCACCTTCTGTTTCTCTGCCTTCACCTTTCCTCCGGCCCCCCCAGGACGGTGTCGAAAGAGTCCTGAATGACCGTGATTGGATCCAGCTTGTCCGGTTTGTTTCATGGCCGAGCAGAATTCTGGGGCCGCATTCCGACGTTGTGGTAAAGTGTTACTGAAAAGCTGAGGTGTCATTTAACGTGAATGCATGAAGTCCATTGATTGGCCTGTCGAGGCCTATTCGGGCTCTCCAGGGCCCTCAGGATCTTTGAGTTTCCATACTTGGCGATTACAAGTTTGAGTGTGGTCATTAAAAACCTGTGATAGAAACCTTATGAGGGCTAGTCGAGAGTGCCATCTAGAGCATCAGGGTCTTGGACCCCCGGTGTTTTAGCAAAAGCTTGGGGAGGTGGTGCCATCATTTTAAACGTTTCTGATTGGTAACAGCACCCACTGACATCAGAGATAGGTCTTTGAGGGGGACTGGCGAAATCAGCTTGTCCCTCTCACAGAGGAGGCTGACTTAGATCAGATTCTATTGGCGATCAATACCTGGACATTTGGGATTTTCCATTGCCTTCCGTGGAAATCCATCCTGGGATCCACAGGTGGCTGGGTTTTCGTTAGATACAAGGCCTCTTCCAACATCTTGGTGCAGCAAGGAACTCTGCACGTGCTCTGAGGATCCTGATATAGCCTTGGTAACATGCACTTCCCTGAGTTAGCCCAGAGTTATTTCTCAGGGATATTTCTCTACATCTCTTACCCATGAGCTAGATCACAAGGGAGCTCCGTTTTGCAGGGTTTCTTCTCAGTTACTTCGTTGTCTAGTACTGCGCTTGAAGGCTACTTTCTCAAGCGGGTCAGTCTAGATATTCTCAGAGGATCCCTGAGCTGTGGCGGCCAGTTACTGGGGCGTTTCCAGGGATGTTTCTTGGTCTAATGTTGTCTCTTGGCAGGAAACGATGCCTTCCCCTGTGCTGCCTTATCCTGGATCAAACTGTTGGTCTATCATGGTGTCTGTCTTGTCTGCTCAGACCGGTGGTGGCTCTCCGTGGTCTGGGATGGAGGTCTTTCCCATTGCCGACTGGATTCCAGGGATTGAATTTGGGACCCTCTACATGCAGAGTATGCAAAGCGGGGTCCCTACGGCTGGGCCACCGCGTCTCCCTAAAATCTGAATGCAGATGACCCAACAAATCACAGTTTGCTAGTATGTGCCTGTTGTGTACTAAGGATGAGTCGGCCTAAGCTAGCCCCGGGGTCGGGTTGCGCTTGCATCCACAAACAATAGCTGGCTAGGATCCTAGAATGGACCAATAGAGAAACAATGTCATGTAAATAGCCTGTCATTGGGAGTGGGGTGTGTTTGGGGGTGTGGCTTTTGGCATGCATAAAAACCAGGCTTCTGCCAGGGATTTTCAGTCTTCCTTCTCTTTGCTGAAATCTCTCCATATATATGAGTTTTCGTGTCCCTCTTGCCTCAAAGTTCCATATGCTTCCACAGCCTTTTGCTCCCTGAACCGTCAATCAGAAGGTTTCCCTATCCACTGGCTGCGTTGACTGAGTCCTGCCTCCAACATTCTAAACCAGGGATGTCAAACATGCGGCCCGGGAGCTGGATCAGGCCCCCAGAGGGCTTCTGTCGGGCCCTCAGGGGCACTGGCTGTCTTCTGCTTCTTCCAGTTCTGCTGCTGCTGCGTCATTGTAGGTTTGCAGCTTAAAGATACGCACCTGAACAGCATACTCAAGACTGCAACAGCACAGACATTTTGATGCAGTCATTCAGAGCAAGAGGTGTCAGTTATCAGACACTGTTAAATGAACAAAATATTGCAAGAGTGCTAATGTTTTAAGCATGTTTTTATTTTAGGTAAAAAAAACCCTTTATGTTTGTGTCCTTTGTAAAGTTTATATCTCCGCTACCTGGCATTACATTTTTGACACACATGGTCCGGCTCAACAAGGTCTCATTTATGTCGGATCTGGCCCTCATAACAAATGAGTTTGACACCCCTGTTCTAAAACAGTTTGCTGTTCCTCTCTGCCCCATAGCCAGTCAGAACACAGAGGTCATTTGCATATGTGGCCTGATTGGCCTTTGCCTCTGACATTCTAAACAGTTTGCTGTTGCCGTTGGGAGTCTTGAGGTAAAATATATATCCCGATCTCCCTGTGGGGGCCAGGAGATTTCCCAGAAATCACCGTGTTCCCCAGCCACAGCACATCATTCCCCCTACAGAAATTTTTTCCCAGCTATTACAACTGATATCCAGATGACCAAGACCAGTTCTCCTGGAGACAAGGGCTGCTTTGGGCAGTGGACTCTATGGCATTATACCCTGCTGAGGTCCCTCCGCACCCCAAACCCTGCCCTCCCCAGGCTCTACCCCTCAAGTCTACAGGCATTTCCCAACCCAGGGTTGGCAACCCTGTAACTGGCTGCAGAACCACTTTCCAGACCCTTGGAACCCAGAAAACATGGCAGAGGAGAAGGAGTTTTTCTACCCCAGCTGCCACAGCATAGTCCCAAATCAACATAAGTCAGGGGTGGAGGGAACCATACCTGTTACCATGCGGCTGTCCTCCCATACTTCTCACTTGGGGCAGCAGAATGACTTGAGACAGCCCTGCCTTATAGCTCAGCAGAAGGAAATAAACATGGCTCGCCTCCCTCTATTTTCCCTTTCCCCCTGCCGCCTGACCAGCCTCAGCCGGGGCACTCACCTGGAGCTTCCTTCTAGAGCTCACTGTATTTCTTCCCACAATGGGCCTTGCTCCTAGTCACTAATAGAGCAGAGCTAATCACCATGCTTGGGGTCTGTGCCTCCACGGAACCCACTATTGAACAGAGCCAAAACAGGATCGCCAGCTGGGCTTCTAGCTGGTTTGTTCATCGTGGCTTCCCCTAATTGTGGCCTGATGTGGCATCTGAATTCTCAGGTTCCCGTTTTTCAAGTCTCACCGGCCGTAGGGGTGGGGATAGATGGGAGAACTGGCAAGAAGCAGGCAGACCCGGGCTCATGAGCAAATGGGCTTTTGCTGCTTCCATCTGGGAGGCTACCCGGAGTGTGTCGCGTCAACTGTGGCTTAAACGAGTCCTAGTTTATTGTGACCTCCGAATTCCGCCTCACAGTGCCGTCCTGTGCAGCGAAATTCCAGTCTACACAAAGAGAAATCCCTGAGCTAAAGAGGGGAATAACTTTGCACAGAGATGCGCTTCTCTCCTCCCTGGTCCAGGTCCGACACTCTCAGCCACTGCAGCGCACCCTGGTTCGGTACTGAATAGGGAGAGACGAGGGGTCATCACTGCTGTGGGGGTGTTGCTCATGATGTCGTAATTCTGTTCCAGGATCTCATATCCGAGTGCTGGAATGTGAGGAGGATTGTTTGCAGAAGGGAGCTGGTCGAGTGGCCATTGGTGATCAACTGCGAGGAGGGTCTTAACGGATTTGTTTTGGGGGCCCTGAAATTCATCTGGGGACACAAAGACGTTTGAATGATCTTGTGGAGGGGAAACCCTGAACGAGCCTTGGTTCCAGTGGCAAATGCCAGAGGTTTAGAGTTGAGTGAGAGACTCTTGAGGCGTAAAAGGACACAGAGGGGCCAAGACTGTGAGGACAACCTCCTTCGGAGCACTGATCTAAGTTGAGAACCTGCAAATGGCGGGAAAACCATACATAAGAACATAAGAGAAGCCAATGTTGAATCAGGCCAATGGCCCATCTAGTCCAACACTCTGTCACACAGCGGCCAAAATATACCAGGTGCCATCAGGAGGTCCAGCAGTGGGGCCAGGACACTAGAAGCCCTCCCACTGCTGCCCCCTCCAGCACCAAGAATAGAGTGCATCACCTGCCCCAGACTGAGAGTTTATACCCTGTGGCTAATGGCCACTGGTGGACTTCTGCTCCATATGTTTATCTAATTCCCTCTTGAAACTGTCCATGCCTGTAGCTGCCACCACCTCCTGCGGCAGTGAATTCCATATGTTAATCACTCTTTGGGTGAAGAAGTATTTCCTTTTATCTGTTCTAACCCGACTGCTCAGCAATTTCATGGAGTGCCCACGAGTTCTTGTATTGTGAGAAAGGGAGAAAAGTCCTTCTTTCTCAACCTGCTCAATCCCATTCATAATCTTATAAACCTCGATCATGTCACCTCTCAGCCGTCGTTTCTCCAAGCTAAAGAGCCCCAAGCGTTTTAACCTTTCTTCATAGGGAAGGTGTTCCAACCCTTTTATCATTCTAGTTGCCCTTCTCTGCACTTTTTCCAGTGCTATAATATCCTTTTGAGATGTGGTGACCAGAACTGTACACAGTATTCCAAATGAGGTCGCACCAATGATTTATACAGGGGCATGATGATACTGGCTGATTTGTTATCAGTTCCCTTCCTAATAATCCCCAGCATAGCGTTGGCCTTCTTTATTGCAGCTACACATTGTCTAGACATTTTCAGCGAGTTATCCACTAGGACTCCAAGATCTCTCTCTTGGTCCGTCTCTGCCAGTTCAGACCCCATCAATGTGTATTTATATTTAGGATTTAATACATTTGTTCGTATTGCGGGAATACGTTTCAAGGGACTTTGGATGGTGGCAAAGGCTCCAGTCGGAATGCCCCCCTGCCCCCACACCGAGGACCCCGTCTGGCAGAGAAGGTAGGCAAGTGCCGTGGGTGTGGGGCAGAAGAGCCCCGCTGGATCAGACCAGTGAGGGTCCATCGAGTCCAGCCTCCAGTCTCACACAGTAGCCGGCCAGTTCCTGTGGGGGCCCCACAATGGGGCATAGAGGCCGAGGCCTTCCCCTGAGGCTGCCTCCTGGCCCTGGGATTTAGGGACTTAGTGCCCCTCCTTCCACAAGGAAGTTTTGCCTGCAGGAGACCCCGGGTTTAGCCCAGCGCAACAGCTCTAGTTAAAAGTCCCTGGAGATGCCTCCCCTGTCAGAGGGGACAGTCTTGAGGTACAAGAAGGGCCTGACTGAGGGGAAGGCAGCGGCGGAGGGCATCTCTTGAACGCTTGGAGTTTCCCCCAGTGTGGGGCACGTCATAGCTCTGAATGTCTCCCGCAAAGCAGCCATTTTCTTGAGGGGAACAGATCTGGGTCTTCTGGAGGTCAGTTGTAATGGTGGGAGGCCTCCAGGTGTCACCTGGCAGTTGGCATCCCTAGCAATGCTCCCTCCACGCTGTGGAATCTTGTGAGCAAAAATTCTACTTTGTGAGCTACTGGCATTTAATGTGTGAGCGAGTGATTGGGCTGCTGCATCAGTCAGTCTGCCCGGGAGCCCTTCCTTCCTGAGCGGAGACAAAAATGTGCGCGCCGGAGGCTAAAAAACTGTGAGCTGGCTCACACTAACTCAGCTTAGAGGGAACACTGACCCCGAGCCCCTCTGCCTGTGTGGGCCTCACTGCAAAGACTACCAGGAGGGGGGTTGCACTCACAGGGAATGGGGGACGTGACCTGAAAGGGATTTATCTCCAGGGGATCCGATGACGCTTTCGCCTTCTCTCTCCAGTTTGACTTTGAGAGCAGCGAAGAGGACGAGGGGGTGGGGGTGTCCGTCCAGGAAGCCCAGGCCCTCCTGCAGCAGGTCCCAGTGAGTCTGATGGTGGAGGGGAGGAGGTCCCACATTTCCTATCTCTGCCTCCAGTTCTGCACTACAGTCTTCGACTGGGTTTCACCTGGCTCCCTTCTCACTGCTTCGGCCCCAGGAATCTTGGGAATGGTCCAGGACTGCCTTCCTCTCTTCCCCCACCCCCTCCCCGCTTGACCTCGGGCAGAAATTCAGAACTGGTGAAGTGCATCTCCTCCCGACTGCATGCACCTGTTGAAATTTCCGCAGCTGCTCAGAGTCCTACGAGCCCCTCACAGAACTACATTTCCCAGAATTCTTGGGAAAGGGCTGGCCAGGTTTGCCATGGAGAGGTGGCCGGTGTGTCTCTTGCTAGCCAGCCCGGGCTCACGGCTTTTATTTGTCTCCCCCACGCACACCAGGGTGACCCCAGTCCGCAAGGCCTCCCCGGCCCCCACGGCGAAGACGGTGAGAGGGTCAGTACTGGTGGCCATTGCTGCCCAGTGGCTCTGAGGCCCGTCGGAGCGCTCCAAGAAACGCCTGTAAGCATCCTTACCACAACCACCATGGAGGTCGGCCGGCTTTCTCATCTCGCAGAGGCCAGGGTTGCCAGCTCCGGGGCTGGGGAAGTCCAGGAGATACCTCAGCCGGGTACGAGGCCACCCAGTCCACTCTCTCGAGCAGGCCTTTTCTCCGGGGGAACGGATCCCTCTGGTCTGGAGGTGAGTTGCCATTCTGGGAGATCTCCAGGCCCAGCCTGGAGGTTGGGAACCATGCCTGGGGCACCTGTCCCAGCTGCAGCAGAGGCGGGTTTTCACCCGGGACCTGCTGCTGATATATCTGGTGGGCGGGAGGAGAGCACAGGCTGGCTCGGTCTCACTGGATCTCAGAAGCTGAGCAGGGTCAGCCCCGGTTAGAAGGCGGGTGGGAGACGGAGGAGGAAAGTCCATAGTGGCTACACAGAGGCGGGCCATGATGAAACGACCTCTTTCCGTCTCCTGGTCCTGGCCTGGATGGCCTCGTCGAGCCTGATCTCTTGTCAGATCTCTGCAGCCAAGCAGGGCTGGTCCTCGTGAGTATTTGGGTGGGAGACCTCCAGCGAATACCCGGCTTGGGATGCAGAGGCAGGAGACGCTGAACCGCCTCGGAAGGCCCCTCGCCTTGAAACCCACACGGGGGTGTCAGAATTGCCGCGGTGGCCAGCCCACAGTGAAAGTAAGGGAGTGCAAGTATCCAATGAAGGCTGGAGTCCAAACAGCTTAGTGCAAAAGTATTCACATTTATTTACACCAGCCTTCAGCACAGAAATTGGACACAGTGACAAAGTGCGCCGCATACACCAGGTTCCCATCAAGGGCAAAACTGTACAGAGTATGTCTGCTTATATACATCCATTGTCCAATGAGATCGCAGTTCTGAGTCTCAGTGAGTAGGTTAATTAGTGTCTCACCGAACTGCCCTAAACCAGTCAGAGCCAGCCAGATAGACACTCTGAGCTGTCAAATAGATCAAACTCATCTATAGCCAGACTTACTTGAACACAGTATAGTTGACGGGGAGGGTCACCCTAAGCTGGCTGCGACTTAACGTGGGGAAGAATAAATCCAACACAGAGTGACCCCCTCGCTCTGTGATTTCACTCTCTCGGCTCTGCAGCCAGCTTGCTTGAGAGCATGGGAGTGGCAGACAAGGGGGGGGGGTTAAAGGTCAAGGTGCCCCTTGCTCAAAAGCCAGTTGAATCCGACTCTAGCGGGCGGTGCTCGTCTCCATTTACATGCCGAAGAGCCAGCACTGTCCGAAGACATCTCTGTGGTCAAGTTGCCCGTCATGACTAAACGCCGAGGCGCACAGAATGCTGTTACCTTCCCACTGAAGCGGTACCTATTTGTCTACTTGCAATTCCTTGCTTTCGAACTGCTAGGTTGGCAGGAGCTGGGGCCGGAGATGGGAGCTCACTCCGTCACGCAGCACTCGGGTCTCGAACGGCTGAACTACCAACCTTCCGGTCGGCAGCTCAACATCTTAACCACTGACATTAGTAAAAGATAAAATAGGTTAAAACAAATGATCCAAATATCAGAGTCTTAAAACTTTTACACACTGAGCTGATATTTTTACGTATACAATTGATGGGCGTGTCTTAGGACCAGTGTTCCCTCTAAGCTGAGTTAGTGTGAGTTAACTCACAGTTTTTTAGCCTCTGGCTCATGCATTTTTGTCTCAGCTCAGGAAGGGAGGGCTCCAGAGCAAACTAATTTATGCAGCAGCCAAATCGCTCGCTCACAACTTTAATGCCCATAGCTCGAAAAGTAGAACTTTTGCTCCCAAGACTCCACAGCTTAGAGGGAACATTGCTTATGGCCAGTAGACCAAATGCATTTCGGCCCCTTAGGGCCTTCCTCAGTGGTCAGTATCACTGTTGTAAAACAGCACACACCCAGAAACAAATATATGGACAAAGATTTTCTTTAGAGCCTGGTGTTGCTTTCTCATGTGATAATGCAGTTGCTGAAAGTTGACACAGTGGGCTGTGGATAATCTCTCAGGGTACCTGCACACCCTCTCCAGAGTGTTCTGGTCACAAACATCCAACGTTTCTGGACGCGTGTCTCTTCCCTCAAAGGTAGCAATGAAGGTATCAGGTGCTACTGGACGAAAATCTAAAATGGAGAAGTGGGGGGGGGCCTGAACTGGGTAGCCCAGGAAAGCTCAATCTCCTCACGTCTCGGAAGCTATAGCAGGGCCAACCCTGGCAAGTACTTGCATGGGAGACCTCCAAGGAATTCCAGGGCTGGGATGCAGGGGCAGGCAGAGGCAAGCCACCTGTCTGGATATCGAAGCCCCACTAGGGGGCACCAGGAGTCAGCGCGCACACAAAATACTCTTCCCTCCTCCTTAAAATGAAATGAGACAAAATGAAATGGCGGGGGAAATGTTGTAAGCCGCTCTGAGCCCCCAATAGGTAGAAAACTGAGGTATAGATGAGGTTAAAATTGTGTGTCGGAACTCAGCAGCTAGCCCCAGTGCCCTATGGTGGTGGTGGGCGCACAGTGGCTTCTGCCCTGACCCAGTGCTGGGTCCGAGGATGTGGGCCGGAGAGCAGTTCCCAGGCGGTGGCCCTGGCCGAAGGTTTCCTCCTGAGTCAGGCAGAGGAGAAGAGGCAGGCAGAACAGGTGAGGGGGTTTCCTCCAGATACGTCCAATTCAAGGAATGATATCTGGCCTTATCCTGAAGCTTCCCTGCCTGGCAAGTGCCGAGGTTTTAATCATCCAAGTGGGCGATTTCATGGCCTCCTTCAGCAGCCTCTTCAAGTCGAGAATTTCTTCCACATAACTGAGCAGGTCTGCTGATGGAAGGGTGCAGAGTCTGGGAGTGGGGCAGGATCCGTTCCTCAGCCTCTTTTCCATCCCATCTCTTACCCCTCTCCTTCGCTGCTGTTTCAGATGTGGGGGCCACCCCTGAAGATGGAAGCTACAGTCCCTGAAGCAGAAGGAGCTTCCTTGGAGCAAGGGCAGAGGGCGCAGGCCGTGGAGCGTGCCCAAGATCCCCTCTCCTTTGGTAAGGACCCAGGGTTCCTGGATGTAATTGGGGCACCCGTAAATGTGATGGGTGAAGAGTTCAGGCCAGGAGAAAAATAAATCTACACGGAGCAAAGAGTGAATTTGCAGCACTCGATGTCCACGAACTCTGATGCCTCCAAAAGGAGATTAGACAAATTCCTGGAGGGCAATTTCGCCCATTAATGAAAAAGTTCATATCTAACCTTCCTTTCATAAAAAGAAATCAAGTTGCCCAGGGGGGTGGCGGGGGAGGTAGACAGACCTCGGCAGAGCTATTCAGACTGGTGGATAAACGGAGCCTCCACCTTCTGGGGCAGCAGAGCTCTGAGAACCGGTTCCTAGAGGCCTGTAATATTGGGGAGATTGGGCTTCTGTGCCTGTACTTCAAGGGGCTTCTGGAGGGCCACTGTGGGAAAGAGGATGCTGGGATGGGGATTGTGGGCTGTGGGCTGGAACGCCCCCCAGGAGCGTTGGGGAGAGGCTTTCGGGAGGGGCTTAGGACAGATCAGTACAAAAATATATAAAGGTATTCAACAGTTATGAGTTGTTATTCATGATTTTCTCTGATGTGTCAAAACATTACTGAAAGGAAGTTCCTGATGATTCCACACAGGGCAAAATGCTGTAAAATCATGAATTTCTTGAAATGTACCAGTTGAAAAACTGACCAGAGACGTGACATGTTCTTCATAGAATCATAGAATGTTAGAGTTGGAAGGGACCTTGCAGGTCATCTAGTCCAACCCCCGCACTCTGCAGGAGCATAGCCGAAAGATAGCCCTACATACCTACAACGTACCCGAAAGATGGTCGTCCAGTCTCCACTTGAAAACGTCCAGGAAAGGAGCATCCACCACCTCCCGAGGCAGTCTGTTCTACTGCTCAACCACTCTTACAGTTAGGAAGCTTCTCCTGATATTTAGCCAGTAACGACTGCCTTGTAATTTCCACCCATTAGATCTAGTCTTGCAATCTGGAGCAAGAGAGAATAGATCTGCTCCAGCTTCTACATGACAGCCCTTCAAATACTTGAAGACTGCAGTCATGTCCCCTCTAAGCCTTCTCTTTCCCAGGCTAAACATACTCAACTCTTTCAGCCTTTCCTCATAAGACCTGGATTCCAACCCTCTCACCATCCTGGTCGCCCTGTTCTGGACACACTCGAGCTTGTCAACATCCTTCCTAAAATGTGGTGCTCAGAACTGGACACAGGACTCCAGGTGAGGCCTGACCATAGCAGAATAGAGCGGAACTACCACCTCCCGTGATCTGGACACGATGCTTCTGTTAATACATCCTAAGATTCATTTTCCTTCATCTTCGTTCAGAAGAAGATATTTTTCGAAACAGTTGAACATTCCGGAGATCATCGTTAACAACTCATAACCGTTGAGTGCCTTTATATATTTTTGTAGCCATCCTATGTATTTTGTACTTCGCGAATAATTTTTTGTATTCTGGTCACTTCAATGTTTAAAAATTAATTGAGTGCACTTAGGATGCAGTTTTCCTTTATTGGGATCTTTTTTTGAAGTGCTTATTGGCGGTTACCATCTATTTCAAGATGGGAAGTGAGCCTGCCAAGAGGCACTCTGGAAGCTCAATCACATGACCCTCGAGTCTCCAGATGTGTTCAAATCACGTCTGGTCCGACTGTGATGGTGATGTGTCATGCAACGTCTTTCCCTCCCCGCAGAGCAAGCACAAGTCTTGCAGAAGTCTGAAATATGCTGGCTGCATTTATAATCCCTGAAGTTCATGGGTACCGTCTGCTTCTCTTCTGCCTCTCCCAAAATTCAGTCAAACGTGTTTAAAAATGTGTTGAGTGTACACAGGGAAGGGTTTATGTGAAGCAGGGAACAAGCCAGCAAATGCTCTTCCTTCCTCCTTTGTCTCAGGAACAGGAAGTGAAGAGACGCTGTTGAGCCGTCATCTTTTCAGTGGTGTGGAAACGGCGGCCGTACCTCCAGTCCAGGTAGGAGAGATGGAGTGTTACGGTATTCTGGGACCCTGGGACTATATCCCTGGGACCTTCCCATTCCCCCTTTAGTTATTTTCTTGGTTGGGTGGAGACTGGCAAGGGAGAGACTGAATCAAGAGAGAGAGAGAGACTGTAGTTCTCCCTCTGAGGTGGAGGCCATCTTGTGGATGATCCCCTTCCATCATCAGGGAGGCAGGACTAAGTTCAACTTCTTCCTGTTTCCTGTGATGGGAGTCACCCTACGTTCAGTTCTTTTCCTACCTCCGTAGGGAGAGCGGCTAGGTGTGGGCTCTGCCAAACACCAGTCTTCCTTCTACTATTCTAATCCTAATTTTTCATCTCCAACTTAATCCTTCCTCTCTCTCTAGTACTTAAAAAAAATAGAAGAAGAATTCCTCTCTTCTCTCCCCTCTCCCAGCTTGCCTTCTTGGGAGTGGGACTGTTTAGCCAGCGGCCTCCTTGACAAGGACATCTGCCGCTCAATTCATCACCGTGGCTTTCAGAGAAGAGAGCGGCGGCTTCCTCTCTACCCCGGAGATGGATGCAGACGGGCTCTCTGAAGACAGACCAGTTCACGCGGCGCAAACAAGGGCCACAGCAGCATCGGAAGCACCCATTGACGAACAGGGTGATAGCGGCGCTTCAGAGTGTGCCAAAACATTGTGTCGATGGTGGCGGCCATCTTGGAACGAACTCGCCGCCGTACTAACGAAGACAGGGGATGGCCTTCAGTGCCTAAACCCGCATTCTGAGTGACCTGGGACCTCTGGTCAGAGCGGGGCTGATTAGATCTGGCAAATACAAACCAGTTTTCCCAAACGAGACGACGATGGGGACAGCCAGCGGAGTGGTAACACAGATAGCAAAGTGGGAGGGCCATATCCCCAAGCGTGATGGCCTTCTTCAGAATGGCAGTGCGGGAGGAAACAGCGCCGTTTTGCCGGTCGGGGGGTCGTAGCTCAGACCGCTCCAGATCTTCCTCTTCTCCCTCCCTCTCCCCTCCTCAGAACCGCGGAAACAGGAGCTACGGGCCTCCGAAGGCGGCACGGAAAGGTTTCCCAAAGGGACATTCGATGTGTGATCCACGCTTGTGTGAGGATGATGAACACTCCCACATATCCAGCGAAAAAGAGGAGGGAGAATTCTCATCCAGTCAAGAGGATGAGGGGGAGGGCTACTCCGAAAGAGACTGTTGTTAAGGAACAATCCTTTCGCTTTTTTAAACCTGAGGATTTTCACTGCTTTGTTGGCTAGAACCTTATCAGCTCTTAATATTCAGGGCTTACAGAGTGCTGGGAGCAAGTCTCAGAAATCCCAGGAACAAAACAATGGTTCAGAGATCGCTGATGCGTTCTTCCCTCCTGTGGGTTACTTAGAAACAGCCTTTCCCCTTCCAGATTTTTATGTGAGAAAGATGGAAGCAGAGTGGGCAAAGCCATCAACATTTCCGGGTCTTACTAGGAAATCGTACCCTTTAATATCTTCTGCTTCAGATCTTTTGCGGGTCCCTCCTGAGTCAGATCTCTACAGCCAGTTTGGTGTAGTGGTGAAGTGCACGGACTCTAATCTGGGAGAACCGGGTTTGATTCCCCACTCCTCCACTTGCACCTGCTGATGTGACCTTGGGTCAGTCACAAGCTCTGGCACAGAAACTGTCTCTCAAGGACAGTTTCTGTCAGAAGTTCTCTCAGCCCCACTTACCTCACAGGGTGTCTGTTGTGGGGAGGGGAAGGGAAAGGAGTTTGTAAGCCATTCTGAGACTCCTTTGGGGAGTGAAGGGCGGGGTATAAATCCAATCTCTTCTCCTTCTTCTACCTCACAGGGTGTCTGTTGTGGGGAGGGGAAGGGAAAGGAGTTTGTAAGCCATTCTGAGACTCCTTTGGGGAGTGAAGGGCGGGGTATAAATCCAATCTCTTCTCTTTCTTCTACCTCACAGGGTGTCTGTTGTGGGGAGGGGAAGGGAAAGGAGTTTGTAAGCCATTCTGAGACTCCTTTGGGGAGTGAAGGGCGGGGTATAAATCCAATCTCTTCTCTTTCTTCTACCTCACAGGGTGTCTGTTGTGGGGAGGGGAAGAGAAAGGAGTTTGTAAGCCATTCTGAGACTCCTTTGGGGAGTGAAGGGCGGGGTATAAATCCAATCTCTTCTCCTTCTTCTACCTCACAGGGTGTCTGTTGTGGGGAGGGGAAGGGAAAGGAGTTTGTAAGCCGCTCTGAGACGTCTTTGAGCAGTGAAGGGCGGGGTATAAATCCAATCTCCTCCTCCTCCTCCTCCTCCTCTTCTTCTTCTTCTTCTGTTGATGCTCCGGTGACTTCCTTGCAGTCTTCTGGCCTCCTTTCCGAGGATGGCCGTGGCACCCTGAGAAACAATCTCGATAAAAGAGCCATGTTTGCCTTAAGGAAGTCTCATGAGGCCACCGCCATGGTTATCAAAGCATCTTCGGCGGAATTCACAGTATCTAGGGTGTGACTCTCGTGGGGATGAGGAAGCTAATTCAGATGTCACCTGAGAACAACCGCAGGCTACTAGAAGAGGCCAGTAGGATTCCGAGAGCAATTCCTTATGCTGCAGATGCCACCCTAGACAGCATGGTCTTTGCTTCTAGAGCTACGGCTTCAGCCGCAGCATCCTGCCGCATAGTCTGGCTGAGAGCCTGGCCTGCAGACCACCAATCTAAAGCCATTGTTTCAGTAAAGTCCGGAACTTCTTCTCTTAGGTCTGACAATGGAAAAAATCCCACAAGAAAAAAGGACACTATTATGGTATATGATTACATCGGCGAGAATGGCTTTTGCTCAACAATGGAAAGCGGAGAAGGTGCCAGATATACATGACTGGTTAAGAAAACTGCTATTTTTAGCTGAAACGGACAAAATGATGAAAAAATTAAATGGACAAATGGCAGAACAATATCTAAAAGACTGGGAAGGCCTGAAATTCTACATGGAAAGTGAATATAGAATGAAAGGGAAAATGTACAATCTTGATTTCTATTGATACGGAATGTGAAATGAAATGATTATTTGATTGTACCGTACCTTTATTGGAAATTATATTGGAAAAAGTCAGGTTTTTATGTATCTGAATTTTGTTACCCGGTTTGTCGATTGTTATAAGTCTAAACTTGATTACCTCTTAACTTTTTCTTTTTTGTTATTAGCAGTGTTGGAAGCCTATTAGGGGGGGTGGGAGGATGGGATGAGAATCTTTGGAAATTGTATTGGTAACGATGTTTAACAATGTTGAATGCATCCCAATAAAAATTTTGTTTCAAAAAAAAAATAAAGCCATTGTTTCAGCTTATCCCTTCCAAGGGGACAAGTTGTTTGGGGACTCTCTAGATAAAATACTGTTGGAAACCAATTATAAGAAGAAAGGCCCTACCCAAGTCTATACATCTTGGGGACAAGAGGCTGGCAGGCTCCTCCTCCTTTCATTCATACAATAACACATCGGGGTTCCAGCGAGACAATAGAAGACCCTCTTGGGGTACCACCAAACAACCCTTTTGTCCTGGAGGTTTCAACAACAACAGACTCTCCAGACTTGCTGGCAACAGCCAAGACAAAGGGGGGGAGAGAGACATCAGTGTTCCCTCTAAGCTGAGTTCGTGTGAGCCAGCTCACAGTTTTTAGCCTCCAGCTCACACATTTTAGCCTCCAGCTCACATCCAGCTCAGGAAGGGAGGGCTCCAGAGCAAACTAATTTATGCAGTAGCCAAATCGCTCGCTCACAACTTCCATGCCTGTAGCTCACAAAGTAGAATGTTTGCTCACAGGACTCCACAGGTTAGAGGGAGCATTGGGGGGGGGCCCTAAAACCTCTACGGCATGACTGCCTGGACCCACCAGTGGGAGGGCGTCTGCTACTTTTCAGTCAGGTGTGGTTCCCCTCCCACCCAGGCATTATTGCAGGAGGTTACAAAATAGAATTCCATTCAATTCTGCCCCAACGCTTTGTTGTCTCCCCAACACACAAAAATCCAGTAAAGGGGGACAGAATCGCGTCTGCAGTAAATCACCTACTGCACATCCAGGCCATAGAACTGGTGCGTATAGATGAACGACAGACTAGAGTCTACTCCATCTTCACAGTCCCCAAAAAGAGGGCAATCCTAGATTTGAAATACTTAACTATGTAGATCTTGGGCTATTTTTGGGCAGGAACGCACAGGAACGGAGTTCCGGTTGGCTCCTGAGTTGGCCACGCCCAGCAGGAACTCATTAGCACAGTAGGCCACACCCAACAGCAGAAACTCGTTAGGATTGGCTACATGAGGGGTGTGTGGCCTAACGTGCAAAGGAGTTCCCGCTACAAAAAAAAAGCCCTGGGTTTTGACAACAAACAAGGTAAACGGAATAAGAAGCAAAAGGTGGGTGTGGCTGGATGACCACACTTCTGGTAACGTGGGGGTGTGGTGTAATATGCTAATGAGCTGCACTGTCAGGGGTGTGGCCTATTATGCTAATGAGTTTCTGCTGTTGGGTGTGGCCTATTATGCGAATTAGTTCCTGCTGGGCTTTTTCGACAAAAAAGAAGCCCTGTGTAGACCTGAAACACTTTCGCATGGAAACTCTAATGTCCGTTGTGGAATCCCTACAACCGGGGGAATTCCTTTCTTCCATAGACTTAACAGAGGCTTACCTGCATATTCCAATATTCCCTCAGCATTGGAGATTCCTACGCTTCTGTGTGGGGGAGACCCACCTACAGTTCCAGGCACTTCCCTTCGGCCTATCCTCAGCTCCGCGTGCATTTACAAAGACTCTGGTCCAACCCGTATGTTTGTCTCCAGGAGACGGGCATCCATGTCCATCCGTAGCTGGATGACATCGTGACCCGATCCTCCTCAAGGAAGCGATCCCAGAAAGACATGACTGCGACCATTCAGTGCCCGCAAGACTTTGGCTTCCTTGTGAATATGCAAAAGAGCTCCTTGAACCCTTCTCAGCGTCTGGAGTACTTGGGAGTGAGAAAAGACACTTGCGCGTCCATACTTTATCTTCCAGACATGAAGGCGAAGAAGATCAAGGGGCTAGCCACACCAATCATTCAGGCGAGGACCTCCTCCTTATCCACTCTGACCAAGATGATGGGCCTCATGGTGGCGGCTGTCGATACTCCGCGACGGGGGAGGTTCCACTCCAGGCAGCTACAGAAGTTTCTTCGTCCATCTCAGAACTCCATCGCATTAAGTGTGGAGTTCTCCTTGAAGGTGCCTCTTCAAGTCTTCGTTGGTGGACCAAACTGTCTAAGCTGTCCCAAGGCAAGACGTTTTGGGTACAGGACCAAATCCAGATTTCCACACATGCCAGTCTCTCTGGTTGGGGAGCCACGCTCAGTCATCAACCAGTTCAGGACGGATGGTCCAAGGCGGAGAAAAACCTCCCAATCAATCTTCTGGAACTTCAAGCCATACGGCTGGCACTGCAACATTTTGCCCCTCAAGTCCCAGTTGCTCCGGCAGGTTCTACAAGTGTCTGGGCGAGGGATCCTCTGAAAGCTGGTCCCTTTAACCAGGTCAACCCATACATCCTGTACCTTCCCAGAATGCTCCCTTCCAGTGTCCATTCTCTGCCTGGTGTGGTCTCTGAGGAGGAAATCTGCTTTTCCTTTCAGGGTCCTTTTTCCTTTGAGGAGGTGTCCATCAAGTTCACTGAGGCAGAATGGGCCCTGCTGGATCCGGGACAAAGAGCTCTGTACAGGGAAGTCATGCTGGAGAACTACAGGAACGTGGCCTTTCTGGGTAAGGATCTTTGCATGGTGCCAATGGTGCAAATTGCTGCCATTGTGAGGAGGGACGAGTCAAAACGTTGAGTAGCTATTCACAGTTTTGAGGCCTCTCCCACTACTGAGAGAGCCAGTTTGGTGTAGTGGTTAAGTGCACAGACTCTAATCTGGGAGAACCGGGTTTGAGTCCCCACTCCTCCACTTGCACCTGCTGATGTGACCTTGGGTCAGTCACAAGCTCTGGCACAGCTGTTCTTGAAAAAGGGCAATTTCTGTCAGAAGTTCTCTCAGCCTCACCTACCTCACAGGGTGTCTGTTGTGGGGAGGGGAAGGGAAAGGAGTTTGTAAGCCGCTCTGAGACTCTAAGTGAAGGGCGGGGTATAAATCCAATCTCCTCCTCCTCCTCTTCTTCTTCTTCTTCTTTCTTCTTTCTTCTTCTCTACTGTGGCTCCCTGGCAGAACATCTGCTTGGCATGTAGAAGGTCCCAGGCACAATCCCCGGCATTCCCAGTAAAAACGATCAGGTAGCAGGTGATGTGAAAGACCTCTGCCTGAGGCCCTGGAGAGCTGCTTCCGGACTGAGTGGGCAACACCGACTCCAATGGACGAAGGCTCTGATTCAGTCCGAGGCAGCTTCCTGTGTTCCTGGGTGTGTTCTTGCCCTTGCCCAACAGAGGCCAGGGTTGTGGCCATCACCCAAGCCAGAGAAGATGTCCTGGCCTGAGGCCCTCAGAAGGACTCTGGAAGGGGCCAGATCCTCATTTCTCTGTTGCCGTCCTTTACACCCGAATGAAATTACAGACATCTGCTCTGCCTGTGATCTGGAAATGATCTTGCCAAGAACGATCCTGTCAAAACCTCGGCCCCCTTTTTGTACCTGAGGAGCACCCAGTTCAGTGGGTTCATGAGAAGAGAGCACACAAGTAAAGCAGACCCCTTTTGAAATATGTAAAGGCTTGTTAAGGATTTAAAAATAAAGCAGAGTTTCTGCAGCTCAACAACAGAAAAAGAAGGAAAGCGAACCGTTCCATCTAAGACATGCAGTACTTAGTATTAGGTGACACCTCTTGTTGCAGCATAAATATTCCAGCTGTAGCCTAAGTTACGCTACAGAAAACTATTCATTGTGATGCAACAAGAAAATATCAAGACAAGGCATGGCGTGAGGATAAATTTAGCCTGGCTCCCCTCTTGTCTATACGTGTCTATACTTCCTACCTCCTAGGGTCAGGTGGTCCCAACAACCCAATCAAGAGTCCTCCTTGATGGAATTTTCCAGAGGCTGTCAGCACCCTCCTAATCCCCCCTCCCTCCCGGTTACACAACTGGATACAGGTTCTCACCAATTACTATTAACCAATGACTGCATTCTTGAGTCCAGCCTTGAAAAAGATAAGGGTGTTAGCTGCAGGAAGACGCAAGTCAGAAAACACCTGCAAATCAGAGTAGGCTACTTAATAGTCCCATAAAGCCTTGGGGAAACTAAGATGCTCTGCCACCTAGATCTATTCCCCTTATACTGGTTGGGATTGTGGGCTTTGATCTTGGCCCTGGTTCCATCCTTCCAGAAGAATTTTTACTCTTGAATTTCTTTCGTTCCCCATGTAAGAATGATCACTTTCTCTTTCTCTCTCCCTCTGCAAATGAAGGCAATAGTAGAAGAGAGACTACAGTGGGGACAGACAATGGCCTTGCATCTAAAAGGCTGAAGATTTCTTCAAGAGGATCACAAGAACATATTTCCTTCCCAAGTGAACTGGCTGAGAGTGAGTATCCTTCACGCTTTTGTCACAGGCAGAAACAAGGATGTGCCATGGGGGACTTCTGATTCACTTCTGAGAAACATTTTGTACAATCATACAGCCTACAGGGGAAGGAGGGAGGGCCTGAAATCTGGAGGCTCAGAAGTTTCTTCTGGGCAGGAGCTCAGCTGTGGCTCTTGAGGGGGTGAGGTACCCCTGAATACTGGATATTCTGAGGGAAGCTGGAGGGGTGGTTCAGATCAGCCAAGCTGGACAAGGCCAAAGGGCCGTCAATCCTTATCTACTGCAGTCACAAAGATGCCTTTGGCCTCCAAGGTACCTCCAAGGTGCTAACAAGATTGCTCTGTTTTTTCCAGCAGAGGATGATCAGAGGAATGAGGAGGGTGAGGAACTTCATCAGCAAATGCCGCGTAAAGTTAGAAATGAAGACTTGAAAGAAAATGTCAGCAATCGAGGCCGACCGATGAGAAAAAAAGTTGGTCATATGGTTGAGAAGAGAGATGGAAGGCAGTGTAATTTACATATTCCAAAACACAGGATAATGAAAGCAAGAAAATCCATTTGGTGTAAAAAGTACTTCACAAACAGATCACAGCTCTTTGTACACCAAAGAAAACACAGAATCGAGAAACCTTTTGAATGCTCAGAGTGTGGAAAGAGATTCAGTCAGAGTGGCAATCTTCTACAGCACCGAAGAACCCACACAGGGGAGAAACCTTTTGACTGCTCAGAGTGTGGAAAGAGATTTAGTCATAGTGGTCATCTTCTACAGCACCAAAGAACCCACACAGGGGAGAAACCTTTTGCATGCTCAGAGTGTGGAAAGAGATTTAGTCAGAGTGGCCATCTTGTACAGCACCAGAGAACCCACACAGGGGAGAAACCTTTTGAATGCTCAGAGTGTGGAAAGAGATTTAGTCAGAGTGGCCATCTTCTACAGCACTAAAGAACCCATAGAGGGGAGAAACCTTTTGAATGCTCACAGTGTGGAAAGAGATTCAGTCAGAGTGGCAATCTTCTACAGCACCGAAGAACCCACACAGGGGAGAAACCTTTTGAATGTTCAGAGTGTGGAAAGAGATTCCGTGACAGTGGAACCCTTCAGAAGCACCAAAGAACCCACACGGGAGAAACCTTTTGAATGCTCGGAGTGTGGAAAAAGATTCTGTCAAAGTGGCAATCTTAAACAACATCAAAGAATCCACACAGGAGAGAAACCTTTTGAATGCTTAGAGGTGGAAAGAGATTCAGTTACCGTGGTGGTCTTCAACTACATCGAAGATCCCACACAGGGGAGAAACCTTTTGAATGCACAAAGCGTGGAAAGAGATTCAGTCGGAGTGACACCCTTATACTGCAAGGAGGAATCCACACAGGGGAGAAACAATGTAACTGCTTAGCCACAAAAAGAGCTTTTCTCCTATTTCACACCTAAAAGACAACCAATGACCATACAAAGCATTCAAAAGATTTAAACTGCTGTAAGAAGCTTGAATCTACACAGAAATCTCATGCTAACTGGGAAGAAATGTTATAAATACTCAAGAGTGTGGAAAGAGCTTTATCCATTTTCAAAACCTCAGAAAGAACCCACAGAGAAGAAAGAAAGGAATGGCAAAGGGGCCTGATGGATAAAGAATCAGCTGATCTCTCCTTCAGCATCGAGGAGTCCTCTCAGGGAAGAAACCTTATCAGTGCTCAATATGTGGCAAGAACTTGAGGCCCAGATCTGATCTTCAGGTTCCTCAGAGAATCCATACAAGGGTGAAACTTTCCTATAGCTGGTTCTGATCAGGTTCTTCAAACGCCCTGGCTCTGGAGGGTCAGAAAGGCTGAGAACAAAGTTGCACAAATAAAGGCCTTTTTTAGTTTTTCCCCTCCTCTGTGAAACTTGCAACTTCAGGTTATCTCCCATTCTAACTCTGACATCTTCAAAGGTGGCAAAAATAGTTCCTTTCCCAAATTGTATGAAGCAATAGACAACTTTAGAGAGCAAGAGATATCTACAGCCTCTCTCCTACTCGTATAACCATGGTGTGACCAGCTGGCATCCTTAATTCACAAACATTTTTATCTGGCAAGCAGTTCTCGAGAGGCATTTCTCAACCCTAATCCCTCCCCAATGTAGCCTGCCGTGAGCTTTTTTGGGGGGGGTCTCGCCACTCTGAAACCCAAAGCATTCTGGCAGTAGGATTAATCCGGGTTGAAAGAAGGAGAAGAGAAGAGATTGGATTTATACCCTGTCTTTCATTTGGCGTCTCAGAGCAGCTTACGAACTCCTTTCCCTTCCTCTCCCCACAACATTGCTCCTGCCGCCGCAGCCAACATGGGGCTCACCAGCTGGCTGGCTACTCCTCCAGCGTGCCTGCAGGCTCCCCGGCTGCTCGCCTCCTGCCTACCCGCTGTCCCCGGGCTGCTGAGCCGTGCCCAAGCTGGCTCCATTGCAGGCGGGGAGGGAAGGGAAGGGAAGGGAAGGGAAGGGAAGGGAAGGGAAGGGAAGGGAAGGGAAGGGAGGGGAGGGGAGGGGAGGGGACGGGAAGGGAAGGGAAGGGAAGGGAAGGGGGAGTGAGCCGTGTTCCTCTGGACTTGGGGGCATGCAGCACGGCGGCTTACTCCCTTACTCGTCTTTTTTCTAAACTGAACAATCCCAGACTCTTCAGCCTTTTCCCTATATCTTGGTTGCCCTCCTCTTGTCCTTTTCCTACTCTGCCGCTAGCTGGTGTCCAGGGCCCACTCAGCGGAGGAGAGAAACATCTTTTAAAAACTCTGTTGCCAAGGTGCAAAGAGCCTAGCAACACTACTGGTGCTCCTAGAAACAACAGCGACGCCCACCCATCACAGTACCCACCAATCACGGGAGGAGGCGACTCCCCCTGACCGGCAGAAAGGGGGCGGAGCATGCTGATGAGGCCACACCCCTGATCGCGTACCCACAAATTGACCCAGCAAAGGAGTTCATGAGACCCTTTCATCGCACGGGGTCCTGCCTCTTCGACTGAGAGTGTTATGAGTGAATAATTATTATTGTTGTGAAACCACGTGGACCGTTGATGGCGTTTGCAAAAAAAAAAATTCATATTTTAAAAATGTAACTTAGATTACTAAGTGTGGGCCTGGATCAAGTTTGGGCTCATTCCCCCCCCGGTAGGGTTGCCAGCCTCCAGGTGGAGCCTGGGGATCTCCCACTTTTACAACTGGCCTCCCGCTGACAGAGATCAGCTCCCCTGGAGAAAATGGCGGCGCCGAAGGGCGGACTCTGTGGCAGGGTACCCTGCTGAGGCCCCTCCCTTCCCCAAACCCCGCCCTCTCCCAGCCCCACCCCCAAAGTCTCCAGGTATTTTCCAACCCAGACCTGGCAACCCTACCTCCGGGGGGGAATTGTGAAGTCAACGCCCCTCCTTGAAGATGATACCCATGGCAATGCTCTCCATGTTAACCCTGAAAAGTGCCGCTTGTCTCTCTTTTTCCCCTTTATACACAGCTGCCGAAAGGAGTTATCACAGGAGAAAAACATGGCCAAACAAAACACTACGAATTTGTGAGAATCCCCTTCCGTCGACTCCATCCATCTCCTTTCAAGCACTTGCCATTCTCTTGACCTGTTAAAAAACATTTTCGCTTATTTTGCATCGCACGCTAATTCGACAAGGCATCTAGATCTACAACCATGTAATTCCCTCTCAATGTCTGATGGAGCGTGCGTCCACACGGAAGCCCACATCTTGGATAAAATTTAGCTGGTCTTCAAGGTGCCGCTGGACTCTGAACTTTGTTCTGCATTCACAGGAAAACATAGACCCGGTAGGGAAAAAAAGCTTTGGTGGTCTCCAAGGTGCCCACTGGACTCTGAACTTTATTCTGCCGCCTCTGACCAACCCATGCTCAACTTGATCTCTTTTTAGGGAAGGCGGACAAGAGCTGTCAGAGTCCGCATTTCCCTCCAGGATGCCCAAGGAAGGAGCCTTCCCCCCCTTTTCCGTGGAAGTCTCGTCCCACCGATGATGCACACGTCTCTCCCCTGCTCCCTGAGCCCAAGTCTCTGGCAGGGCATCCCGTTCCTTGACATGCGTCATTGCCTGTCCCCCACCCCACACACCCCCGTTGTCGCCTGAGCTTTGCAGACCGGCCTCCCGCAAGTAAGGGGGGGGGAGATTTTGGATTCCGCCTTCTTGCGGGGTGTGTGTGTGTTGTGTACTGACCCAACCATGTGTGCCATCCGGTTTCCGCCAGTCCCCACGTGGTCATGCGAAGAGCCTGAGCTTCACTCCACCAGAACAATAGACGGTCGGATCCTAGTTCCCCTTCCAATCGGGAGACCAGGATCCTAGAGTGTTGTGTACTGACCCGGCCATGTGCGCGATCTGGTTTTGGCCGGTTCCACACGTGGTCATGCGAAGGGCCTGAGTTTCGCTCCTTCGCACAATAGCCAGTCGGATCCTAGTTCCCTGCCAATTGGGAACCTAGGATCCAAGGGAATAATCTAATCACTGTAAATAGACCATTCACGGGTGTTGGGTGTGTATGGGAGTGTTTTACTGGGAGCCTATAAGCCGTCCTGGAGTTGCGGTGGCTCAAGTGGTTAAGACGCTGAACTGCAGGCTGTCGAAGGTCAGTCGTTTCAGCAGTTCGAGACCCGAGAGTGCTGCATGACAGAGTGAGCTCCCGTCTCTAGTTCCAGCTCCTGCCAACCTAGCAGTTCGAAAGCAGGAAATTGCAAGTAGATCAATAGGTACCACTTTGGTGGGAAGGTAACAGCGTTCCGTGCGCCTTGGTGTTTAGTCACGCCGGCCACATGACCACGGAAACGTCTTCGGACAGCGCTGGCTCTTCGGCTTTGAGATGAGCACCGCAACCCTAGAGTCGGATTCGACTGGCTTTCGAACAAGGGAACCTTTACCTTTACCTTATAAGCCGTCCTGCCGGCCAGTGTTAGTGTGGCGTTGCCTGCCCACACCAGTAGGATGTAAGTGGCTGTAAGTATCCGGTAAAGAAGATAGCCCAGGCAGCTCTGTGTAAAACTATTTACAGGTTTATTTACACAAGCTCCTCCAATCCCATCAATGTTAGCAGCACGGACAAAGTGCTTCGCAGACAACAGGTACAACATCAGAGAGAGACACTGTACAATTCATTGGTACTTTTATACAAATGTGAGCCAATCACAGCAGACTGCTGAGGCCCTCTGACTGTTAATTAGTGCCAGACTGCACTGCCCAGAACCCGTTTATTCCAGCCATGATGACTCTTTGGAACTGTCACCTAGATGAAACTCATCTACAGCTGAGATTTATATTGCTAAGTGGATACTGACAGCCGGCTACTTTGTCTTGTTCTACTACAAATAAAGGAGCTGCGGTGGCTCAAGGGGTTAAGACGCTGAGCTGCAGGCTGTGGAAGGTCAGTAGTTCAGCAGTCCGAGACCCGAGTTCAGCCGCACGACGGAGTGAGCTCCCGTCTCTAGTTCCAGCTCCTGCCAGCCTAGCAGTTCAAAAGCAAGAAATTGCAAGGGGATAAATAGGTACCACTTTGGTGGGAAGGGAACAGCGTTCTGCGCGCCTTGGTGTTTAGTCATGCCGGCCACATGACCACGGAAACATCTTCGGACAGCACTGGCTCTTCGGCTTTGAAACTGAGCACCTCAACCCCAGAGTTGGATTCAACTGGCTTTGGAGCAAGGGAACCTTTACCTTTTACTACAAATAAAGTATGAGCTGAATTCACTAAGTAAGTCTCAGTACTTTTCATAAGAGTTAATTCAATCAATGTAAATAGACCTATCACGGATGTTGGGGTGTGTATGGGTGTGGTTTTGCTTCAGGATATAAGCCGGCCTGCCAGCCGGCTTCTGTGTGTCTTGTTCCTGAGCTGCTAAATAAAGTTATGAGCTGATTTCACTACTTCATGCATGGGACCCAGTACTTTTCAATGAAGTCCCACCTAGTTAATTGGGGGGGGGAATCTCAGTTTGCTCCCCCCCCTTTGTCGGTGCTTCTTTGCATTCGGAAACTCCTCCGGTTGCGCTCCTTGCAGGGCCTCGGCTGGGGAGGGAGGGAGAGGGGCTGGGAAGGGAAGGGTGAAGGGAGGGGGATGACTGGGGAATGCCATGGGATTCGCACTGCGATTGGGATGGGATCGCCAACCTCCAGGGAGGGCCTGGAGATCTGCTCCAATAATCCTGGGAGCTGAAGGCTGCACAGACCGCAGTCCGTCCGTCCTTCCTCCCCCCTGAAAAGGGGGCTTCAGAGGGTGGTGGGCTCTGTAGGGTTGCCAGGTCTGGGGTGGGAAATACCTGGAGACTTTGGGGAGAGTGGATCCAGGAGAGGGTGGAGAGTTTGGGGAGGGGAAGGGCCTCAGCATGGGTCAGTGCCACAGAGCATCCATTTTCTCCAAGGGAGCCGATCTCGGTCACCTGGAGATCCGTTGGAAAAGCAGGAGGCCTCCAGGCCCCACCTGGAGGCTGGCAACCCTAATTCTGTGGCAGCAAAGCCCTATCGACCCCGTCCCTTCCCCAGACTCCACACACACACACACCAACTCTTCAGAAGTTTCCCAACCTGGAGTTGGCAACTTCAGCAGGAGGAGGAAGTCTTCAGAAGAGCCCTGAGGAAGGGGGGGGGCTCTTCCTCAAATCATAAAGAGATTTGAAAACTGCTTGGATGAAGGTCTGAGTTCAAACTTGACTCTCCTCGGACCAGGCCTTCCCTCTCCGATTGGTCTACCTTGCAGGAGGGTCGGTTGGTGGAGATGAGGGGGAAGGGCCCTGGGTGGAGCTCTTGGAAGAGGGGTGGGATAGAAATGGCTAGTAATTCCCAGTTGGGAAATTTCTGAGGAGGGGGCGGGTCCTCCCTGAGGCAAGATACCCTAGAGACCGCCCTCTGAAGCAGCCATTTTCTGCAGAGGAACTGATCTCTGTCGTCTGGAGATAGATTTCAATTCTGAGAGATCTCCAGGCCCCACCTGGAGGTTGGCCAGCTTAGCAAAGATCCCGCTGGATGAGATCCACTGTTCATCCAGTCTGGTGCCCGTGATCAGGGATAATTCCGGGCAGTGGATCTTAACTTTTAGCCCTCTGCTGTCAACCAGCTGTGAAACACAGCCTTGAGAAACACCCGCCAACTCCCAGTAAAAACCAGAATATTAGCCCTTCCCAGTAGCATTCCAGACTGTACTTGTGGACCGTTCCTAAGGTTCTGAGAAACTCATTTTCATTCTTCAGCAAAAGGAGGAGATGTCCAAAATAGTTTTCACCCCCAAGTATTTTGCATTTCACCTTTCCCTTCCGGTTTGATTCCCAAGTTGCATCATAAAGCACTGTTGCTCTTATGACTTAATATGTTCCAACGTTTTTATATGTTTTGAATTATTGGTCACTTTAATTTATTTATATGCTGATGATGTTTTTAATTGTATTTGTACCTTATGAATGTTGTAAGCCGGCCTGAGCCCTCCTTGGCAGGGAGAGCGGGACATTAATCAAATAAATAAATAAATATTCACGGGAGGGGTTCAGAGTGCACAAGAGCTAGGTAGGATGATTGTGAGGTGTGATTGGATGGAACCCGGGGGGGGGGGATTGTTTGAACTGTCTATAACTGTGGACGTTGGCGCCAGTATCTCAGTTCCGACACCGTACTGGTCTTAGCTTGGAACATCTTTATTCCTCAATAAGCAAATCACTGCCAGAATGTGTTGTTGAGAGTAACTTTGTCCAAGAGTCTGACACTATGGCGGGGGGAGCACAGTGACTTCTGCCCTGACCCAGTGCTGGGTCAGAGGATGTGGGATGGAGACCAGTTCCCAGGTGGTGGCTCTGGCTGAAGGTTTCCTCTTGAGTCAGGCAGAGGAGAAGAGGCAGGCAGGTGAGGGAGTTTCCTCCAGGTATGCCAAATTCAAGGAATAATATTGGGCCTTATCCTAAAGTTTCCCAGCCGGATAATTGCCCAAGTTTTAATCATCCAAGTGGGAGATTTCATGGCCTCCTTCAGCAGCCTCTTCTAGAGAATTTCTGATTCTTCCACGTAACTCAGCAGGCCTGCTGATGGAAGGGTGCAGAGTCTGGGAATGGGGCAGGATCTATTCCTCAGCCTCTTTTCCATTCCATCTCTTACCCCTCTCCGTCGCTGCTGTTTCAGGTGTGGGGACAATCCCTGAAGATGGAAGCTACAATCCCTGAAGCGGAAGGAGTTTCCTTGGAGCAAGGGCAGAGAGCGCAGGCCAGGGAGCGTGCCCGAGATCCCCTCTCCTTTGGTAAGGACCCAGGGTTTCTGGATGCAGTTGGGGCACCCCATAAACGTGACAGGTAAAAGCTTCCGGTCAGGATAAAAATAAATCGTTTTACACACAACAAAAGAGTTAATTTACTGTACTCGATGTCCACTAACTCTGATGCCTCCAAAATGAGATTGGACAAATTCCTGGAGGGCAATTCCTCCCCTTAATTAAAAAGTTCATCTCTAACCTTCCTTTCATAAAAAGAAATTAAGTTGCCGGGGCGGGGGGGGGGGTAGACAGACCTCGGGAGAACTATTCAGACTGGTGGATAAAGGCAGCCTCCACCTTCTGGGGCAGCAGAGCTCTGAGAACCAGTTCCTTGAGCCAATAATATTGGGGAAATCTGGCTTCTGTGCCTGTGCTTCAAGGGGCATCTGGCAGGCCGCTGTGGGAAACGAGATGCTGGGGAAGGGATGAGGGGCTGTGGGCTGGAACCCCCAGCAGCTTTGGGGAGGGGCTTAGGAGATATCTGATGCCATACTGACATTGCGTCTGGCTGAAAACCTGGTTGGGAAGTAAGCCTGCCAAGAGACACTCTGAAAACTCAGTCATACGACCCTCGGGTCTCCAGATGCATTCAAGTCACATCTGGTCCGAATGCGACGGTGACATGTCTTGCAATGTCCTTCCCTCCCCACAGAGTAAAAACATGTCTGAAATCTATTGGCTGCATTTATAATCCCTTTATAATAACAGCGTTCCGTGCGCCTTGGTGTTTAGTCATGTCGGCCACATGACCACGGAAATGTCTTCGGACAGCGCTGGCTCTTCGGCTTTGAAACGGAGATGAGCACCGCAACCCTAGAGTCGGATTCGACTGGCTTTCGAGCAAGGGAACCTTTACCTTTATAATCCCTGCAGCTCATGGGTAGCAGGTTCAGTCAAAAGTGTTTAAAAATGTGTTGAGTGTACACAGGGTTAGGGTTTCTGTGAAGCAGGGCAAACAAACACCCTTCTGTCCTCCTTTGTCTCAGGAACAGGCAGTCAAGAGATGCTGCTGAGCCATCATCTTTTCAGAGGTCTGGAAACGGTGGCCGTACCTCCAGTCCAGGTAGGAGAGATGAATGTTATGGTATTCCCCTTTAGTTCTTTTCTTGGTTGGGTGGAGACTGACAAGGAAGTGACTGAACCAATAGAGAGAGAACATAGTTCTCAAGCAAAACCAGGTTCTTTACAAATATAAGCTTCCTAAGGACAGAAAGCACTTTAGCACTTATGTATCTTGTAGGATAAGAACATCACATTCCGCATTCAGCATAGAATACTTCAGTACAAACCCAGTGCACTGCTATGAAATAAAGGGCACCCTGGTCTAGCCAAGAAGAGCTCAAAGAGAGTTGATTAAAGACCAGCGCAGAGCAAAGAACTCTTCAACCATTTATAACCTCAGTATCCAAAGCTCAGCCCAGATGGAGTAACACACACTTCTAGCAGAAGAATATCAAAAGAAAAAGCACAATGTTCACATTGAGCTCATTCCCAAGTTACCCTGGAGAGTCAAGGATGTTATGTATAAACTTTCTCGTGAAGCACAGATACCTCCTTCAGAGAGTGTCAGAAGCCACAAACCTTCTCACGAGGAGTCTTTGACACAGTATGAGGGGTGAAAGGGTAGACCTAGAGAAATCAAAACTACTCCTTTTGGAGCAAACTGCCTTGTCAGGCTAGAGAGAGGCTTGAGGGATGACAGTAGCTAAGCCGGCAAAGTCTTATGGGAGAGGAACCCAACAGAGAGGCCTTAGATAATCCAGGCTGATATTGAGAAAGGCCCCCAGGCTCGGTTATTTCTCTGCCACAATGAGATGAGCAGGAGAGAGCCGGGGTCCTTCTTCTCTCAAGGGCAGTCCTGCAAAGAACTCTCTCAGCCCCACCTACCTCACAGGGTGTCTGTTGTGGGGAGGGGAAGGGAAAGGAGTTTGTAAGCTGCTCTGAGACTCCGAGTGAAGGGTGGGGTATAAACCCAATCTCTTCTTCTTCTCAAGCCATACATCCTGTACCTTCCCAGTCTACTCCCTTCCAGGGTTCAATCTCTGCCTGGCGTGATCTCTGAACGAGGGAATCTGCTTTTTCTTTCAGGGTCACTTAGTCTAGGGATGCCAACGGCCTGGAGGAAAAAAGTGAGCTGTCCCTTTAACAGAGGCTTTCCTGGATGCTATTTATCTTGTCAGATATCAGTTTCCACACGCATTAAGCCTCTGGGAATGAGGGAGGATATTTTTTCCCCCTTCGGGCCTGTTACCGACTCTAATGCAGATACCTTTCCAAAATGAAGTAGGAAGATGGAAAGAGGATTTTCTCAGTCGGCGCCATTAAAGCACAATCTCAGTGGAGGAATTCAAGGGGAGGAGCTCTGAGGAGGAAGACGTGGGGAGGACACCTTGGCCCAGGGCTTAGTCCAGCAGGTCATTTCCAGCACGTGCACAGGTGGTGGCCATGGTGGTGTGAAGAGCAGGAGGAGGGAATCCTACTTCTCCCTCCTAATTCTCTCTATGAGAATCTGAGGGTGGGGTGGGGAGGATAACTTGGATTGGGGAATTCGTGCCCCACAAGGGTCACCTGCCAGCTCCATGGATACTGGTCCATTTCAACAATAGTGGTTGTTGTGGGGTAGGGGCGGGGTCTGACCCCTTAGAACTTATTGAGTTTTTGGGTTAGGGGGGACAGCCTTTCCCTTGAGAGCTAGTTTGGTGTACTGGTTAAGTGCAAGGACTCTAAACTGGGAGAATCGGGTTTGATTCCCCACTCCTCCACTTACAGCTGCTGGAGGACCTTGAGCAAGCCATAGTTCTGTCAGAGCTGTTCTCTCAAGGACAGTTCTCTCAGAGCTCTCTCAGCCCCACATACCTCACAAGGTGTCCGTTGTGGGGAGGGGAAGGGAAAGGAGTTTGTAAGCCGCTCTGAGACTCCGAGTGAAGGACGAGGTATAAATCCAATCTCTTCTTCTTTCAACCCAGATTAATCCTACTGCCAGAATGCTTTGGGTTTCAGAGCGGCGAGACCCCCAAAAAGCTCACAGCAGGCTGGACTGGGAAGGGATTAGGGTTGAGAAATGCCTCTCTAGAACTGCTTGTCAGATAAAAATGTTTGTGAATTAAGGATGCCAGCTGGGCACACTATAGTTATACCAGTAGGAGAGAGGCTGTAGATATCTGTTACTCTCTCAAGGTGTTTATTGTTCCATACAAGAATTTCTCCCCTTGTGGTTTCTCTGATGCCGTAGAAGATGGCCACTCTGACTGAATCCCTTTCCACACTCTGAGCATTCAAAAGGTTTCTCTCCTGTGTGGGTTCTCTGATGCATCTGAAGAGTGCCACTGTGACTGAATCTCTTTCCACACTCTGAGCATTTAAAAGGTTTCTCCCTTGTGTGGGTTCTTTGATGTTGTCGAAGATGGCCTCTCTGACTGAATCTCCTTTTACACTCTGAGCATTCAAAAGGTTTCTCCCCTGTGTGGTTTCTCTGATGCTGTAGAAGATGGCCTCTCTGACTGAATCTCTTTCCACACTCTGAGCATTCAAAAGGTTTCTCTCCTGTGTGGGTTGTCTGATGCATCTGAAGAGTGCCACTGTGACTGAATCTCTTTCCACACTCTGAGCATTCAAAAGGTTTCTCCCCTGTGTGGGTTCTTCGATGTTGTTGGAGATGGCCTCTCTGACTGAATCTCCTTCCACACTCTGAGCATTCAAAAGGTTTCTCTCCTGTGTGGGTTCTCTGATGCATCTGAAGAGTGCCACTATGAGCGAATCTCTTTCCACATTGTGAGCATTCAAAAGGTTTCTCCCCTGTGTGGATTCTTTGGTGCTTCTGAAGACTACAACTGTGACTGAATCTCTTTCCACACTCTGAACATTCAAAAGGTTTCTCCCCTGTGTGGGTTCTTCGATGTTGTTGGAGATGGCCTCTCTGACTGAATCTCCTTCCACACTCTGAGCATTCAAAAGGTTTCTCTTCTGTGTGGGTTCTTTGGTGCTTCTGAAGTCTGTCACTATCATTGAATCTCTTTCCACACTCTGAGCATTCAAAAGGTTTCACCCCTGTGTGGGTTGTCTGATGCATCTGAAGAGTGACACTGTGACTGAATCTCTTTCCACACTCTGAGCATTCAAAAGGTTTCTCTCCTGTGTGGGTTCTTTGGTGCTTATGAAGTCTGTCATTATCATTGAATCTCTTTCCACACTCTGAGCATTCAAAAGGTTTCACCCCTGTGTGGATTCTTTGGTGCTTCCGAAGACTACCACTCTCACTGAATCTCTTTCCACACTCTGAGCATTCAAAAGGTTTCTCCCCTGTGTGGGTTCTTCGATGTTCTTGAAGATGGCCTCTCTGACTGAATCTCCTTCCACACTCTGAGCATTCAAAAGGTTTCTCCCCTGTATGGGTTCTCTGATGCATCTGAAGACTACCACTGTCACTGAATCTCTTTCCACATTCTGAGCATTCAAAAGGTTTCTCCCCTGTGTGTGTTCTTTGGTGCTTCCGAAGATTACTACTATCACAGAATGCCTTTCGACACTCTAAGCATTCAAAAGGTTTCTCCCCTGTGTGGGTTCTTTCGTGCTTCCGAAGATTACCACTCTGACTGAATGTCTTTCGACACTCTGAGCATTCAAAAGGTTTCTCGACTCCGTGTATTCTTTGGTGTACAAAGAGCTGTGATCTGTTTCTGAAATACTTTTTGCACCAAATGGATTTTCTTGCCTTCATTATCCTGTGCTTTGGAATGTGTACATTATGCTGTCTTCCATCTCTCTTCTCAAGCATATGACCGCCTTTTTTTCTCATTGTTCGGCCTCGATTGTTGACATTTTCTTTCAAGTCTTCATTTTTAACCTTATGCGGCATTTGCTGATGAAGTTCTTCTCTGTCTTCATTGCTCTGATCATCCTCTGCTGGAAGAAAACAGAGCAATCCCGTTAGCACCTGGGAGGGCTGGTACGGTCCACAGGCATCTATGTGACTCCAGTAGACAAGGATTGATGGCCCTTTGGCCTTGTCCAGCTTGACTGATCTTAACCACCCTTTCCCAGAATATCTAGTATTTAAGGGTACCTCACCCCCTCAAGAGCCACAACTGAGCTCGTGCCCAGAAGGACCTTCTGAGCTTCCAGATTTCAGGCCCTCCCTCCTTCCCCTGTGGGCTGACTGACTGTACAAAATGTTCCTCAGAAATGAATGAGAAATCCCCCATGGCATTTCCTGGCTTTTGCCCGTGACATAACTGTGAAGGATACTCACTCTCAGCCAGCTCATTTGGGAAGGAAATATGTTCTTGGGATCCTCTTGAGGAAATCTTTAGCCTTTCTTTAGATGCAAGGCCGTTGTCTGTCCCCACTGTAGTCTCTCTTCTACTGCTGCCTTCATTTCCAGAGAGAGAGGGAGGGAGGGAGGGAGAGAGAGAGAGAAACTGATCATTCTTATATGGGGAAGGAAAGAAATTCAAGAAGGATGGAATCATGGTCAAGATCAAAGTCCACAATCTCAACCAGTATAAGGGGCATAGATCTGGGTGTCAAAGCATCTTAGTTTCCCCAAAGGTTTACATGATTATTAAGTGACCTGGCCTGAGTTGCAGGTGTTTGTAACTCGTGTCTTCCTGCAGGTAACATCCTTATCTTTTTTCAAGGCTGGACTCAAGAATACAGTCATTGGTTCATGGTAACTGGTTAACCGTGAGAACCTGTATCCAGTTGTGTAACCAGGAGGGAGGGGGGATTAGGAGGGTGCTGATGACCTCTGGAAAGTTCCATCACGGAGGACCCTTGATCGGGTCATTAGGGCCACCTGACCCTCAGAGGCAGACCCTAGTCTTTCACATCATCTCCTACCTGATCCTTTTTACTGGAAATGCTGGGGATTGAACCTGGGACCTTCTACATGCCAAGCAGATGCTCTCTAAAGGAGCCACAGTGCCCCACCCCTGGTAGTGGGAGAGGCTTCAAAACTGTGAATATCTATTCAATATTTTGATCCATGCCTCCTCACAAGGGCAGCAATTTGCACCTTTGGCACCAAGGAAAGATCCTTACCCAGAAAGGCCACATTCCTATAGTTCTCCAGCATGACTTCCCTGTACAGAGCTCTTTGTCCCGGATCCAGCAGGGCCCATTCTGCCTCAGTGAACTTGATGGACACCTCCTCAAAGGAAAAGGGACCCTGAAAGAAAAAGCAGATTCCCTCATCAGAGACCACGCCAGGCAGAGACTGCACAGCGGAAGGGAACAGACTGGGAAGGTACAGGATGTATGGCTTGAGAGGAAGAAGAAGAGGAGATTGGATTTATACCCTGCCCTTCACTCAGAGTCTCAGAGTTGCTTACAAACTCCTTTCCTTTCCCCGCCCCACAACAGACACCCTGTGAGGTAGGTGGGGCTGAGAGAGCTTTGAGAGAACTGTTCTTGAGAGAACAGCTCTGACAGAACTATGTCTTGCCCAAGGTCATCCAGCAGCTGTATGTGGAGGAGTGGGAATCAAAACCGGTTCTCCCAGATTAGAGTCCGTACACTTAACCATGACACCAAACAGCATTCAGAGGATCTCTCGCCCAGACACCTTGTAGAAACTGCCGGAGCAACTGCTCCCCTGAGAAAGGACGAGGGACCCCGGCTGTCCCCTGCTCATCTCATTCTGGCAGAAAAATCAGCGAGCCTGGGGGCATTTCTGTATAACAGCCCAGATTAGCTGAGGCCTGTCTGTTTGATTCCTCTCCCATAATATTTAGCAGGCTTAGCTACCGTCACCCCTCAAGCCTCTCTCTAGCCTGACAAGGCACTCTGCTCCAAAAAGAAGAGTTTTCATTTCTCTAGGTCCGCCATCTCACCCTCATACTGTGTCAAAGACTCCTCGTTGAGAAGGTTCGTAGCTTCTGACCTGCAGCATACTTGCTGAAGCAGGGGTCTGGGCTTCCAATAAGGTCACAATGAAGTTTATACAGAACATCCTTGACTCTCTCGGGTAACTTGGGTATGAGTTCAAGGTGAATATTGTTCTGTTTATTTTGATATTTTCCTGCTAAAAGTGTGTGACTCCATGTGGGCTGAGCTTTGGGTACTGAGGGTATAAATGGTTGAAGACTTCTTTGCTCTGTGCTGGTCTTAGCTCTCTGTGAGCTCTTCTTGACTAAACCAGGGCCCTCTGTATTTCACACCAGTGCACTATGCTTCTATGGAAACCAGTTTGGTGTAGTGGGTTAGGTGTGCAGACTCTTAATCTGGGAGACCCAGGTTTGATTCCCCAGTCCTCCACTTACAGCTGCTGGGTGACCTTGGGCAAGCCATAGTTCTGTCAGAGCTGTTCTCTCAAGGACAGTTCTGGAAAGAGCTCTCTCAGCCCCACCTACTTCACAGGGTGTCTGTTGTGGGGAGGGGAAGGGAAAGACATTTGTAATCCACTCTGAGACTCCGAGTGAAGGGCGGGGTATAAATCCAATCTCCAATGATGAATATGGGATTGTTATGTTTTTATCCTTATAGATATGTAAGTGGCATATGTAAGTGGAATAGATATGTAAGTGGAAGGGAAAAGAGTTTGTAAGCCAGCCTGAGACTCTGAGCGAAGGGCGGGTTATAAATCCAATCTCTTCCTCTCCTCCTCCTCCTATGCTGAATATGGAAATGTTGTTTTTACCCTAAAAGATATGTAAGTGGTAAAGTGCTTTCTGTCCTTAGGAAGGTTATATTGTAAATAACCTGGTTCTGTTTGAGAACTCTGGTCTCTGTTGATTCAGTCACTCCCTCCCTTGCCAGTCTCCACCCAACCAAGAAGAGAACTCAAGGAGAATGGGAGGGTCCCAGGGAAATAGTTCCAGAGTCCCAGAATACTGTAAAACTCAGCTCTCCTACCTGGACTGGAGGTACGGCCGCCGTTTCCACACCTCTGAAAAGATGTCGGCTCAACAGCATCTCTTCACTGCCTGTTCCTGGGACAAAGGAGGAAGGAAGGGCGTTGGCTTGCTTGTTCCCTGCTTCACACAACCCCTTCCCTGTGTACACTCAACACATTTTTAAACACTTTTGACTGAATTCTGGGAGAGGCAGAAGAGAAGCCCATGGTACCCAGGAGCCTCAGGGATTATAAATGCAGCCAATATGTCTCAGAGTGGATGTCCATAACCTCATTCAGGGGGGAGGGTGTGGTGTAAAGGATGGCAACAGAGAAATGAGGATCTGGCCCCTTCCAGAGTCCTCCTGAGGGCCTCTCATCCCTCCCTTTGCCTCAGGCCAGGACACCTGCTCTGGCTTGGCTGATGGCCACAACACTGGCCTCTGTTGCGACATGGGCAAGAACACACACAGGAACACAGGAAGCTGCCTTCTACTGAAGTCGGTGTTGCCTACTCAGTCCGGCAGCAGCTCTCCAAGGACTCAGGCAGAGGTCTTTCACATCACCACCGACCTGATCCTTTCTTTCTGGAAATGTCGGGGATTGAACCTGGGACCTTCTACATGCCAAGCAGATGCTGTGCCAGGGAGCCACAGAGCCCCTCCCCCCTCCCCACATAGCGGGACAGGTCTCAAAACTGTGAATAGCTATTCAATATTTTGATCCATGCCTCTTCACAATGGCAACAATTGACACTTTTGGCACCAAGAAAAGTTCCTTACCCAGAAAGGCCACGTTCCTATAGTTCTCCAGCATGACTTCCCTGTACAGAGCTCTTTGTCCCGGATCCAGCAGGGCCCATTCTGCCTCCGTGAAATCGATGGACACCTCCTCAAAGGAAAAGGGACCCTGAAAGAAAAAACAGATTCCCTCGTCAGAGACCACGCCAGGCAGAGATTGAACCCTGGAAGGGAGTAGGCTGGGAAGTTACAGGATGTATGGCTTAAGAAAAAGGATAAAAAGATTGGATTTATACCCTGCCCTTCACTCAAGAGTCTCAGAGCGGCTTGCAAATGCCTCAACCTTCCCCTCCCCACAACAGACAACCTGTGAGGTAGGTTGGGCCGACAGAGCTCTGGGAGAACTGTCCTTGAGAGAACAGCTCTGACAGAACTATGGCTTGCCCAAGGTCATCCAGCAGCTGTAAGTGGAGGAGTGGGGAATCAAACCTGGTTCTCCCAGATTAGAGTTCGCACACTTAACCACTACACCATACATGGCTCTTTTTTTTTTTTGTAAATACAATTTATTATTGGATATATCACAAGTTCATACAATTTAAACATACCAATACATACCCATTTTTCTTTTTTCCCTTTCTCCCCCCCACATCAGGCTTCCAGCACTGCTCCAACCCCATTAATATCTCTCTTATTCCATTACAATTGCTTCTAAACTTATTTTCTCTTACTAACGGTAACAATACAAAAGTCTAATTCTCTTTCCATTTCTTCTTAATAACTGTCAAAGCTAATCAAACCACTTTTAATGTCCCAATTTTTCAACAAATATTTTTGAAAGTCTTTCCAATCTTTAAAAAAAGTTTCATCTTCTTCGTTGTTTAACTTTCTTGTTAACTTGTCCATTTCCGCCAAAAACAGCGTTTTTTTAATCCATTCCCATGTTTCAGGTACTTTATCTTGTTTCCAACATTGAGCAAAAGTCAGTCTTGCTGCTGTAGTCAAGTACCATAATAGTGTTCTCTTGGCTACATTTATTTCTTCCATTTTAAGACCTAACAATAACATCTGTGGGTCTTTCTTAAAAGTACAATTCAAAATTTTTTGTATCTCATTGTGGATCTCTGTCCAATACTTTACTGCTTTATCACATGTCCACCACATATGGTAAAAAGACCCTTCATGTTTCTTACATTTCCAACATTTGTTAGACATACTTTCATTTATAATAGCAATTTTTTTGGGCGTCATATACCATACATGGCTCTTGAGCTGGGTAAAGGAAACAGCGTTCAGAGGATCTCTCACCCAGACACCTTGTAGAAACTGCAGGTTCAACTGCTCCCCTGAGAAGGGAAGAGGGACTGGGACTGTCCCCTGCTCATCTCTTGGTGGCAGAAAAATCAGCGAGCCTGGGGGCCTTTCTCCATAACAGCCTGGATTAGCTGAGGCCTCTCTGTTTGGTTCCTCTCCCATATGACTTTGCAGGCTTAGCTACTGTCATCTCTCAATGTGAACTTGTGGATCTCCTGACAAAAATACGTAATCTTTCATTAAAATCTGCTTCCATTCCTGAGGACTGGAAGGTACCTAATGTCACTCCCATCTTTAAAAAGAGTTCCAGAGGAGATCCGGGAAATTACAGGCCAGTCAGTCTGATGTTGATACAGGATAAGTTGGTGGAAACTTGTTATTAAGGACAGAATTAATAAGCACATTGAGGAACAAAAACTATTGAGGCAGACTCAGCATGGGTTCTGTAAGGGAAGATCTTGTCTCGCTAACCTGTTAAGTGTTCTTTGAGGGAGTGAACAAATATGTGGACAAGGGGGACCCAATAGATATTGTTTACCTTGACTTCCAGAAAGCTTTCTTTTTATTATCTATTTATAAGTTTTCCATATACATATATACATTATCCATAATTTGATAGTTTACATTTGAGTCTGCTCCTTAACATTATTGTCTATCCATTTATATAATCTCGACCATCTTTTAAGAAAACAATCTTCTCCTTTTCCCTGAATTAACAAGCTCAATTTGTCCATTTCTGCTAAATTTAACAGTTTCAAGCTTGTTTCTTCCCTACTCGGATTTTTTTCAGATTTCTGGTATGTGGCCAAAAGTATTCTGGCTGATGTTATTACAAGCACCACTAAGTACGCATCACCATGACTAAGACTTTCTGGCATTATAGTTAACAAATATGTTTCTGGGTTTAACGTCAAATATACATTCATCATTTCCCAAATTATTATCTGTACTTTCTCCCAAAACCTTTGAATTTTAACACATCGCCACCACATGTGATAAAACGATCCTACATTAACTTTGCATTTCCAATGCTTGTTTGAGGTATTTACGTAGCATTTTGCTATTTGTTCTGGTGGCCAATACCAACTATGAAACACTTTAAGGATATTTTCTTAGTAAGATATGGCTGTCAAATGTTTAATTGATTTCCATATTTTGGACCATTTATCTATTTCTATATTATGTCCTATGTCTTTCTTCCACGAAATCATTGTATGTTTAACTGTTTCATCTTGCATAAGATCTTCTATCAGTAGATGATACAATTTCCGGATTATTTTATCGTTGGATGAGAGCCAGATCCTATCTAATTCATTCTCGTTATCCTCAAAACACTGTGTCACATCCTTAGAAAATCTAGATTTTAATTGTACATTTTCCCACCATGATAGTTGTATATTAAGTTGTCGACTAAGAGTATTCTCTGATCTAAGTTTGTTATTCTCATCTAGTAATATATTATATGTTATTCTATTATTTTTTGATAAAAGTGTTGGTTTTACAAAAGCTTCCATGAGTGAAACCCATTTTGGTGCTTTCCTGTAGTATCTGTTTAATTAAGTTCCAAACTTTTATTAGCAATCCCCTTACCATATGATTCTGAAAATTGGAGTGTATCTTATACTTTCCGTACCAAATGTATGCATGCCAACCCATATATAGATAATGTCCTTCCAACTTCAAGCATCTTAAATCATCCAAATTTATCCAATCTTTAATCCAACATAGTGCAGATGCTTGATAGTATAGCTTCCAATTTGGTACACCAAAACTTCCTCTTTCTTTTTTCTCCTGTAATAACTTTAACTTTATTCTGGCTCTTTTTGGATACGAAATAAATTGCCTTATTTTGTCTAATTCTGTAAAAAAATTATTTCTTTTAAGAACTGGGATATTCTGAGCTAGGAATAAAAATCTTGGTAGAATATTCATCTTAATCGAGGCAATTTTTCCCATAAGAGATAGTTGTAATTCTTTCCATTTGGCTAAATCCTTTTTTATTTCGCCTAATAATTTGTTATAACTATCTTCTATTAAGTTACTATTTTTGTTCGACAATATAATCCCCAAGTACCTGGCTTTTTTCACAATCTCCATAGTTGGTATCTTTTGAATTTCTTGTACTGTATCCCAAAAGCAATTTTTGGTTAATAGGCTCCTAAGTAAGCTCAAAAATCACGGGATAAAAGGACAAGTCCTTTTGTGGATCAAAAACTGGCTATTAATAGGAAACAGAGAGTGAGTATAAATGGGCAATTTTCTCAGTGGAGGGTGGTAAGAAGTGTGGTACCACAGGAATCAGTACTTGGTCCGATGCTTTTTAATTTGTTCATTAACGATTTGGAGTTGGGAGTAAGCTGTGAAGTGGCTAAATTTGCGGATGATATGAAGTTGTTCAGGGTGGTGAAAACCAAGGAGGATTGTGAGGCACTCCAAAGGGACCTGTCGAGGATGGGTGAGTGGGCACCAATGTGGCAAATGGGGTGCAATGTGGCCAAGTGCAAGGTGATGCACATTAGATCCAAAAATCCTAAATATAAATACACGCTGATGGGGTCCGAACTGGCAGAAACTGACCAAGAGAGAGATCTTGGAGTCGTGGTAGATAACTCAATGAAAATGTTGAGACAGTGTGCGACTGCAATAAAAAAGGCCAATGCTATGCTGGGGATTATTAGGAAGCTATATTGGAAACAGATCAGCCAGTATCATAATACCCCTATATAAATCAATAGTGCGATCTCATTTGGAATACTATGTACAGTTCTGGTCACCACACCTTAAAAAGGATATTATAGCTTTGGAAAAAGTGCAGAAAAGGGCAACTCAAATGATAAAAGGGCTGGAACACTTTCCCTATGAAGAAAGGTTAAAGCGCTTGGGGCTCTTTAGCTTGGAGAAACAACGGCTGAGGGGTGACGTGATCGAGGTTTATAAGATTATGCATGGGATAGAGAAGGTAGAGAAAGAGGTACTTTTCTCACTTTCTCACAATACGAGAACTCATGGGCACTCCATGAAATTGCTTAGCGGTCGGGTTTCGAACGTATGAAAGGAAACAGTTCTTCACCCAAAGAGTGATTAACACATGGAATTCACTGCCACAGGAGATGGTGGCAGCTACAAGCATGGATGGCTTCAAGAGGGAATTAGATAAACACAAGAAGGGGGACCTGCGATACTTGCGGGGGCGGGGGGAGCTCCATGCAGTGGAGGAGGAAGCAGCTGCAGGTAAGCCTTCTCCCCCCACCAGCACCAACAGCAAGTCCTGCGCAGCTCCCAGCTGCTGGGCCCACTAAGCCTTCTCCCCCGCCCCCCCCGGCACCAATGGCGAGGCCCGTACGGCTCCCAGCTGCCGGGCCCACCAAGCATTCTCCCTCCCTCCTGCAGCAGCAGTGGCGAGGCCTGAGCAGCTGGCCCACCAAGCCTTCTCCCGCCCCCCCCCCATGGCGGCTGTGGCGAAGCAGTTCTCAGAGTGTACTTTTTTCAACTTTTTAGATTTTTCTACACACCTGGCAACTGCTTCAAGGGTGCAGGAAAATCTCTCTGCCCCCCAAGTGCGGATTTAGATATCTGCACGGAGGAAGCAACTTGGATATTAGTATATAGACAAGAGGCGGGACCTGCGATACTCATGGGGGAGAAAGTTTCCCCACAGCCTCCGGCCTGCAGAAGCGGCAGCAGGTGAGCCCAGCCTTCTCCCTCCCCCCCCAGTGGTGGCGGCGAGGCCCGCCTGCCAAGCTTTCTCCCTCCCCCCTCCCCAGCAGCGGTGGTGGCAGCAGCAAGGCCAGCCCGCCAAGCTTTCTCCCTCCCCCCCTCCCTCCCCAGCAGCAGCAGGGAGCACCTTGGCGATATTAATACATAGATATGGAGCAGACATTCATCAGTGGCTATTAGCCACAAGGTATAGATAGGGACTCTGGGGCAGGTGATACTCTGTATTCTTGGTGCTTGGGGGAGGTCAACAAGGGGAGAGCTTCTAGTGCCCTGGCCCCACTACTGGACCTTCTGATGGCACCTGGTATTTTTGGCCACTGTGTGACAGAGTGTTGGACTAGGTGGGCCATTGGCCTGATCCAAGATTGGCTTCTCTTATGTTCTTATGTTAAGCCTCTCTCTAGCCTGACAAGGCACTCTGCTCCAAAAAGAATAGTTTTCATTTCTCTGGGTCTACCCTTTCACCCTCATACTGTGTCAAAGACTCCTAGGGAGGAGGTTTGTAGCTTCTGACCTGCAACATACTTCCTTAAGCAGGTGTCTGTGCTTCTGATATGGTCATGAGGAAATTTATACAAAACATCCTTGACTCTCTAGGGTAATTTGGGTCTGAGTTCGAGATGAATATTCTTCTTCTTATTTTGATATTCTTCTGCTAAAAGTGTGTTGCTCCATGTGGGTTGAACTTTGGGTACTGAGGGTATAAATGGTTGAAGACTGCTTTGCTCTGGGCTGGTTTCCAATCAGCTCTCTGTGAGCTCCTGATGACTAGGCCAGGGCGCTCTGTGTTTCACACTTGTGCACTATGTTTGTATTGAAGCCAGTTTGGTGTAGTCGTTAAGTGTGCAGACTCGAATCTGAGAAAGAAGGAGATTGTAAGCCGCTCTGAGACTCCCGTGTGAAGGGCGGGGAATAAATCCAATCTCCCCCTCATCTCCTCTGCTGAATATGGAAATGTTATGTTTTTATCCTAAAAGATACATAAGTGGTAAAGTGCTTTCTGTCCTTAGGAAGGTTATATTGTAAAAAACCTGGTTTTGTTTGAGAACTCTGGTCTCTGTTGATTCAGTCACTCCCTTGCCAGTCTCCACCCAACCAAGAAAAGAACTAAAGGGGGAATGGGAGGGTCCCAGGGAAATAATCCTGGGGTTCCAGAATACTGTAACACTCATCTCTCCCACCTGGAGTGGAGGTACGGCCGCCGTTTCCACACCTCTGAAAAGGTGACGGCTCAACAGCATCTCTTCGCTGCCTGTTCCTGAGACAAAGGAGGGAGGAAGGAAGGGTGTTGGCTTGCTTTTTCCCTGCTTCACAGAACCCCTTCCCTGTGCACACTCAACACATTTTTAAACACTTTTGACTGAATTCTGGGAGAGGCAGAGGGGAAGCACATGGTACCCAGGAGCCTCAGGGATTATAAATGCGGCCAATAGATTTCAGACTTCTCCAACAGTTCTGTTTGCACTCCAGGGAGGGAAAGACGTCGCATGACACGTCACCATCACAGGCGGATCAGACGTGGCTTGAACGCGTCTGGAGACTCCAGGGTCATGTGACTGAGTTTCCAGAGTGTCTCTTGGCAGGCTCACCTCCCAACCCAGTTTTCAGCCAGACACAACATCAACATGACCTCACATCTTCCCCAAGCCCCTCCCCAAAGCCGCTGGGGGTGCTGGGCAACAGCCCACAATCCCTTCCCCAGCATCCCATTTCCCACAGCGGCCTGCCGGATGCCCCTTGAAGCACGGGCACAGAAGCCAAATCTCCCCAGTATTACAGGCCTCTAAAACTGGTTCTCAGAGCTCTGCTGCCCCAGAAGGTGGAGGCTCCGTTTATGCACCAGTCTGAATAGCTCTGCCGAGGTTTGTCTACATTCCATGCTCCCGGCAACTTGATTTCTTTCTATGAAAAGAAGGTTAGATATGAACCTTTTAATGAATGGGAGGAATTGCCCTCTAGGAATTTGTCTAAACGCCTTTTGGAGGCATCCAAATTGGTGGATATTGAAGGCCGCAAATTAACTCTGCTGTGTGTAGAACTATTTGTTTTTATCCTGACATGAACATTTACGGGGTGCCTCAACCGCATCCAGGAACCCTGGGTCCTTACCAAAGGAGAGGCGATCTTGGGCACGCTCCAGGGCCTGCGCCATCTGCCCTTGCTCCAAGGAAGCTTCTTCAGCCTCAGGGACTGTAGCTTCCATCTTCAGGGATGGTCCCCACACCTGAAACAGCAGCGAGGGAGAGCGGTAAGAGATGGGATGGAAAAGAGGCTGAGGAACGGATCCTGTCCCACTCCCAGATTCTGCACCCTTCCATCAGCAGGCCTGCTGAATTATCTGGAAGAAATTCTCAAGTAGAAGAGGCTGCTGAAGGAGGCCGTGAAATCTCCCACTTGGATGATTAAAACTTGTGCAATTATTTGGTTGGGAAACTTTAGGATAAGGCCCAATATCATTCCTTGAATTGGATGTATCTGGAGGGAACCCCCGCACCTGTTCTGCCTGCCTCTCCTCCTCTGCCTGACTCAGGAGGAAACCTTCGTCGAAGGCCACCGCCTGGGTACTGCTCTCCGGCCCACATCCTCGGACCCAGCACTAGGTCAGGGCAGAAGCCACTGTGCGCCCACCACCACCACCACAGGGCACTGGAGTTAGCTGTTGAATTCCGACGCACAATTTTAACCTCATTTATACCTCACTTTTCTACCTCTTGGGGGCTCAAAGTGGCTTACAACATTTCCCCTGCCATTTCATTTTGTCACATTTCATTTTAAGGATGGGGGGGGAGTATTTTGTGTGTGTGCGCTGACTCCTGGTGCCCCCTAGTGGGGCTTCGATATCCAAACAGGTGGCTTGCCTTTGCCTGCCTCTGCGTCCAGCCCTGAACATAAGAACATAAGAGAAGCCCATGTTGAATCAGGCCAATGGCCCATCTAGTCCAACACTCTGTCACACAGCGGCCAAAATATACCAGGAGCCATCAGGAGGTCCAGCAGTGGGACCACTGGGATTCCTCGGCGGTCTCCCATGCAAGTACTTGCCGGGGTCGGCCCTGCTACAGCTTCCGAGACGTGAGGAGATTGAGCTTTCCTGGGCTACCCCGTTCAGGGCCCCCCCCTCCATTTTAGATTTTTGTCCAGTAGCACCTGATACCTTCATTGCTACCTTTGAGGGAAGAGACACGCGTCCAGAAACGTTGGATATTCGTGACCAGAACACTCTGGAGAGGGTGTGCAGTTACCCTGAGAGATTATCCACAGCCCACTGTGTCAACTTTCAGCAACTGCATTATCACATGAGAAAGCAACACCAGGCTCTAAAGAAAATCTTTGTCCACATATTTATTTCTGGATGTGTGCTGTTTTACAACAGTGATACTGACCACTGAGGAAGGCCCTAAGGGGCCGAAATGCATTTGGTCTACTGGCCATAAGGAATGCTCCCTCTAAGCTGTGGAGCCTTGTGAGCAAAAGTTCTACTTTGTGAGCTATGGGCATTAAAGTTGTGAGCGAGCGACTTGGCTACTGCATAAAATAGTTTGCTCTGGAGCCCTCCCTTCCTGAGCTGAGACAAAAATGCGTGAGCCAGGGGCTAAAAAACTGTGAGTTAACTCACACTAACTCAGCTGAGGGGGAACACTGGTCCTAAGACACGCCCATCAATTGTATACGTAAAAATATCAGCTCAGTGTGTAGAAAGTTTTAAGGGTCTGATATCTGGATCATTTCTTTTAACCTATTTTATCTTTTACTAATGTCAGTGGTTAAGACGCTGAGCTGCCGACCGGAAGGTCGGTAGCTCAGCCGTTCGAGCCCCGAGGGCCGCATGATGGAGCGAGCTCCCGTCTCTGGCCCCAGCTCCTGCCAACCTAGCAGTTCGAAAGCAAGGAATTGCAAGTAGACAAATAGGTACCACTCTGGGGGGAAGGCAACAGCGTTCTGTGCGCCTCGGCATTTAGTCATGCCGGCCACATGACCACAGAGATGTCTTCGGACAGTGCCGGCTCTTCGGCATGTTAATGGAGACGAGCACCGCCCCCTAGAGTCGGATTCAACTGGCTTTTGAGCAAGGGGCGCCTTGACCTTTAACCCTCCCCCCCCCTTCTCTGCCACTCCCACGCTCTCAAGCAAGCTGGCTGCAGAGCAGAGAGAGTGAAATCACAGAGCGAGGGGGTCACTCCGGGGGGGTCTGTGTATGTTGGATTTATCCCCCTTTCTGCCTGATCCCCGGGAGAAGTTCTTCCCCACGTTAAGTCTCAGCCAGCTTCGGGTTACCCCCTGTGTGGGTTTCAAGAGACCAGGCTCGATGGAGCCATCCAGGCCAGGACCAGGAGACGGAAAGAGGTGGTTCTCCATGGTTCTCTGTAGCGACTCCGGACTTTCCTTGTTCGTCTCCCATCCGAGTACTAACCGGGGCTGACCCGGCTTAGCTTCTGAGATCCAGTGAGACTGAGCCGGCCTGCACTCTCCTCCCGCCCGCCAGATATATCAGCAGCAGGTCCCGGGTTTAAACCCGCCTCTGCTGCAGCCAGGACAGGTGGCCCCAGGCATGGTTCCCAACCTCCAGGCCGGGCCTGGAGATCTCCCAGAACGGCAACTCACCTCCAGACCAGAGGGATCTGTTCTCCCAGGGAAAAGGCCTGCTCCAGAGGGTGGACGGGGTGGCCTCGTACCCGGCTGAGGTATCTCCCGGACTTCCCCAGCCCCAGAGCTGGCAACTCTGGCCTCAGCGAGATGAGAAGGCCGGCCGACCTCCACAGTGGTGGTTGTAAGGATGACGACAGGCGTTTCTCGGAGCCCTCCAACAGGCCTCAGAGCCACCGGGCAGGAATGGCCACCAGTACTGACCCTCTCGTCGTCTTCGCCATGGGGGCCTTGAGGACTGGGGTCACCCTGGTGGGGAGGGGGAGAGAAACAAAAGCCGTGAGCCCGGGCTGACTAGCAAGAGACACACCGACGGCCACCTCTCCACCGCCAACTTGGCCGGCCCTTTCCCAGGAATTCTGGGAAATGTAGTTCTGTGAGGGGCTCGTAGGACTCTGAGCAGCTGTGGAAATTTCAACAGGAGCATGCAGTCAGGAGGGGATGCGCTTCACCAGTTCTGAATTTCTGCCTGAGGTCAAGCGGGGCGGGGGGAAGAGAGGAAGGCAGTTGTAGACAATTCCCAAGATCCCTGGGGACGAAGCAATGAGAAGGGAGCCGGTTGAAAACCAGTCGGAGGCTGCAGTGCAGAAGTGGAGGCAGAGATAGGAAATGTGTGTGTGTGGGGGGGGGGAGAAGAAGATGAGGAGTCTCTGCAGAAAAGGGGAGGGGGCCGTTGATGCGACTGCAGTGGACTGAGGTGTTGTGGCAACTGGCCGCCAGCAGGGGGCAGCAGACACAGAGCCAGCCCTGACGATGGGTTAGATCACAGACACGGGGGAAAGGCTCCAGTGCTGTTGGCTCGGCAGAGTCACTCACAGGGTGTTGCACAGTGTGATAGGCGGTCACTGAGGCTGTGGGAACAGGCCGTGCGCACACCTACACACACAACTTACTTCAAGGGCTACGATGGTAGTGGAAGTCGTTGTGACTGGAGTGGAGTGAGGTGTTGTGGCAACTGGAAGCCAGCAGGGGGCAGCAGACACAGACCCAGCCCTGAAGATGGGTTAGATCACAGACACCCCCCCATGGCCATGAGGCATTTTGCGGGCAAAGGCTCCAGTGCTGTTGGCTCGGCATAGTCACTCACAGAGTGTGCAAAAGACATCGGTAGGTGGCCGTTGTGGCTGTGGGGGCAGCACGCATATATACATACACACACAGCTTGTTTCAAGGCAGCAGGGCCAGATCGCCCATTGGGCGAACTAGGCGCTCGCCTAGGGTGCCCCGGCCTCAGGGGCGCCAAATGGCGCCCCACTCCCCCAAAAAAGTGCCCCCCTGCCACCCTAACCGGGTGCCCGCTGCCGCCGCTAGATCCCCACCCCCTTCCCGGCTTTCCCGGGGACCCCACAGCCGCAGAGCCCCCGGGAAAGCCGGCGCTGGGAGGGAGGGGGCGGCGGCTAGACCCCCCCCCTTCCCTGGCTTTCCCGGGGGCCCCGCAGCTGCAGAGCCTCCAGGAAAGCCAGCGCTCCGCCGCCGCCCCCAGTCTTCAGGCCCCACCGGGAGGTTGGCATCCCCTTGGGGGGTGCCCCAGGCTGTCCTGCCTAGGGCACCCAGACACCTGGAGCCGGCCCTGCAAGGCAGAGCCACAATGAGAGAGGGGGTCGTTGTGGCCTGCCCTCCCTCCCTGGCATTGTGGACAGCCTCCACACCCCGCTAGCCATGCTTACCTGACGTCCCTTTTCCCCCAGCAGACCTGGGAGTCCATCGAAGCTGTGGTCGCCCTGCAGAGAGAAAACCAAGGGGCGGGCCTTTTTTTATTGATGGATTCCCTTATGTAAAATATTTTATTAGCCGCCATTATACCCTGGGGCACCTGAGGCGGCTTACCGTAAAGCCCCTCACCCTGGGGCCAGAGACCCCCAGGAAGGGGAAAGGTGCCCGCCCTTGTGACACTCTCCGCCCTCAACTTCTTCATCTGGGAGTTTCGCCAGAGCCCCTGCAAAGCAGAGATCGGAAGGGGTTTTGGGGCTCTCCGGTCAGGAGATGGTGCCTCACCTGGGCCCCAGGTTCTCCAGGCACGCCCTGGGCTCCATCAGCTCCGCCTCGGCCCTGGGGATCACACAGAGAGCAGGCGTGAGAGGACGCCCATCCCCTCAACCTCAGGCCTTCTCTCCACACACAGCCCTCAGTCTCACCAGGAAACTGACCTGGTGGCCTGGCTTCCCTGGGGGGCCGAGCAGCCCCATGGGCCCCTGCAGGCTCTAGAGAGAGAGAGAGGGAGACAAACAGCAGGCTTCTACTGGGGCCTCCCTCCAGACTTCCCACCACTGAAGTGGCGGCACAGGAAAAGAAGGGGGGTGGGGAAATCACAGGGTGAGGATTCATGTGGGCAACAGCGTAAGCCAGAGCACTGGACTGAAAGCCTTGCAGATCTCAAGGGGAGAGGTGCCGGAGCCGACGAGCCGTGCCCCTCAATCTCAGCTCCGCCTGCAGGCTGCAGTGGGCTCTGGATGAAGCGGCGGAGCAGGAGGGGCGGGTTCTAGGCGGGGGAGACGGGCTAAAGGCCACTGTGGCAAAGAGAGGGTGCGGGAACCAGTCGGGAGATTTGTTGCTGTGGCCAAGGATCGATCCTCTTACCTGGGGACCCAAGTCTCCAGCCTCACCCTTTAAGCCAGGGCTGCCCACTTGTCCCTGGAAGAGAAACGCACAGCGGTTACCTCCCCAAGCTGTGAGAGCCACTCTGGTGTAGCGGTTCACAGAGGAGGATTCTAATCGGGAGAAGCAGGTTCGATTCCCTACTTCCCCACTTGGAAGCCAGCTGGCTGACCTTAGGCAAGTCAGAGCACTCGAACCTAAAAAATAATAAGCATAGCTCGCCACCCGGTGGTGCCAAAAAAGAACTACAGCTTCAGCAGCCAAACAATCCCTCTGGGATCTCTTGGCTACTCCACACACACACAAGGCCGTACGATAATTCCAATTTCCTTCCCAAGCCAGTTCTGGCAGCAGAAGCCATGTCCAGTGTGGCACCGGGGCACAGTCAGCAGGGGCGCCAGGGAAATAAGGATTGAGGAGAGCCTCAACATTCCCACCAACTGGCTCTGAATTACTGGATAAAAATGTCTATGCTGTAGCAGTCTAGGAGGGGGAGGAGGCTCAGGCCAGTGCAGGGAGCAGAAATTTGCCTATCTATCTCTCCTGAGCGATTGAGAGAGTCTGAGAAAGCAAGCTATGACGCAGCAGCAGCAGAACTGGAGGAAAAAGCAGGAGACAGTTCCTTGCGAGCCTCACAGAAGCCCTCTGGGGGCCTGACCGGCTCTTGGGCCGCCTGTTTTGACACCGCTGGTCTAGATGTCCCTTGAGGTCCCTTCCAGCTCTACGTTTCTGTTTCTAATGTACAGACAGCATTTATGCTTTTTTTTTTTTTTGGCAACTTCTGTAGCTTTAAAAAAAAACTTTACAAAGACCAAAAAAAAAAAAAACCTCCTAAGAAGGTTATTCTGCATCAGAGCAGTGTCAACAAAGGGACATGGCCAGCACACGTTCTAGGCAAGGCACAGAGCCAGAGTTTAGGAGCCCCCTCAAGACTAACCACATCTGTGGCTGGGGATGGGCTCTGGCGAGAAAAGAGCCAGAGTCCAGGAGCATCTTAAAGGCCAACCAAATCGGTGGCAGGGTAGACATTTCTGTGAGTCACGGCTCACTCCTCCAGATACCCTCAGAAGTGAGCAGTGAGTCACGCCGGCTCCTCCCATGCCACCGATGTCGTTTGTCTTGAAGGTGCTCCGGGACACTCTGCCGCTTCTCTCTGGCTGCAGACAGACTGGCGTGGCAAGCCGTCTTGACCTAGGCAAGGGGTGTTCCTCATCTAGACCCCAGGGCTCTTCCTGGGCACAAGAGAGACGTGGAAGGGGCAGCCATGGAGGGAGGCCCGGAGAGAGATCTGTCGGGAATCAAAACCACTGACTTGATGGGGGGGGCTCCACCCCCCCCCAGCTTCCCCTCCTCTCCTCCCCTGCCAGACTCACCGGGGCCTGCTGCAGGAGGGCCTGGGCTTCCTGGACGGACACCGCCGGCCCCTCATCCTCTTCGCTGCTCTCAAAGTCAAACTGGGGAGAGAAGGAAAAAGCGTCATCGGATCCCCTGGAGACAAATCCCTTTCAGGTCACGTCCCCCCATTCCCTGCGAGTGCAACCCCCCCTCCCCGGTAGTCTTTGCAGAGAGGCCCACACAGGCAGAGGGGCTCAGGGTCAGTGTTCCCTCTAAGCTGAGTTAGTGTGAGCCAGCTCACAGTTTTTTAGCCTCCGGCGCGCACATTTTTGTCTCCGCTCAGGAAGGGAGGGCTCCAGGGGAGACTGATCGATGCAGCAGCCCAATCGCTCGCTCACACATTTAATGCCAGTAGCTCACAAAGTAGAATTTTTGCTCACAAGACTCCACGGCGCGGAGGGAGCATTGCTAGGGATGCCAACTGCCAGGTGACACCTGGAGGTCTCCCACCATTACAACTGACCTCCAGAAGACCCAGATCTGTTCCCCTCAAGAAAATGGCTGCTTTGCGGGAGACATCCAGAGCTATGAGGCGCCCCACACTGAGGGAAACTCCTGGCGTTCAAGAGACGTCCTCTGCTGCCGCCTTCCCCTCAGTCGGGCCCTTCTTGTACCTCAAGACTGTCCCCTCTGATGGGGGAGGCATCTCCAGGGACTTTTAACTGGAGCTGTTGTGCTGGGCTGAATCTGGAGTCTCCCGCGGGCAAAACTTCCATGTGGAAGGAGGGGCACTAAGTCCTTAAATCCCAGGGCCGGGAGGCAGCCTCAGGGGAAGGCCTCGGCCTCTATGCCCCATTGTGGGCCCCCCACAGGAACTGGCTGGCTACTGTGTGAGACTGGAGGCTGGACTCGATGGACCCTCAGTGGTTGATCCAGCGGGGCTCTTCTGCCCCACGCCCACGGCACTTGCCTACCTTCTCTGCCAGACGGGGTCCTCGGTGTGGGGGCAGGGGGGCATTCCGACTGGAGACTTTGCCACCATCCAAAGGACACAGATGGGGCTTCTCACCGGCGTGGCTCTTCTGGTGTATGAGGAGGTCAGTTTTAGAAGGATACGTTCTCCCACACTCCGAGCACTTATATATTTGCTCTACTATATGAATCCTCTCATGCAACATCAAGGCCGAAGTCCCTCGAAACGTCTGCCCGCAATACGAGCAAATGTATGGTTTTCCCGCCATTTGCAGGTTCTTCACTTAAATCAGGGCTCCGAAGGAAATTGTCCTCACAGTCTTGGCCCCTCTGTGTCCTTTTACGCCTCAAGAGTCTCTCACTCGACTCTAAACTTCCGGCATTTGCTTCCGGAACCAAGGCTAGTTCAGGGTTTCCCCTCCACAAGATCATTCAAACGACTTTGTGTCCCCAGGTGAATTTCAGGGCCCCCAAAACAAATCCGTTAAGACCCTCCTTGCAGTTGATCACCAGTGGCCACTCGTCCAGTTCCCTTCCGCAAACAATCCTCCTCACGTTCCAGCACTCGGATAGGAGACCCTGGAACAGAATTACGACATCGTGAGCAACACCCCCACAGCAGTGATGACCCCTCGTCTCTCCCTATTCAGTACCGAACCAGGGTGCGCTGCAGTGGCCGAGAGTGTCGGACCTGGACCAGGGAGGAGAGAGGCGCATCTCTGTGCAAAGTTATTCCCCTCTTTAGCCCAGGGATTTCTCTTTGTATAGACTGGAATTTCGCTGCACTGTGAGGCGGAATTTGGAGGTCACAACAAACTAGGACTCGTTTAAGCCACAGTTGATGCGACACACTCCGGGTAGCCTCCCAGATGGAAGCAGCAAAATCCCATTTGCCCATGAACCCGGGTCTGCCTGCTTCTTGCCAGTTCTCCCATCTATCCCCACCCCTACGGACAGTGAGACTTGAAAAATGGAAACCTTAGAATTCAGATACCCCATTAGGCCACAATTAGGGGAAGCCATGATGAACAAACAATCCTGTTTTGGCTCTGTTCAATAGTGGGTTAGACCCCCAAGCATGGTGATTAGCTCTGCTCTATTAGTGTCTAGGAATAAGGTCCATTGTTGGAAGAAATACAACGAGCTCTAGAAGGAAGCTCCAGGTGAGTGCCCCGGCTGAGGCTGGTCAGGTGGCAGAGGGAAGGGGAAAATAGAGGGAGGCAAGCCATGTTTATTTTCTGCTGCTGAGCTATAAGGCAGGGCTGTCTCAAGTCATTCTGCTGTCCCAAGTGAGAAGTATGGGAGGACAGCCGCATGGTAACAGGTATGGCTCCCTCCACCCCTGACTTATGTTGATTTGGGGCTATGCTGTGGCAGCTAAGGTAGAAAAGCACCTCCTTCTATGCCATGTCTTCTGGGTTCCAAGGGTCTGGAAAGTGGTTCTGTAGCCAGTTACAGGGTTGCCAACTCTGGGTTGGGAAATGCCTGTAGATTTGAGGGGTAGAGCCTGGGGAGGGCAGGGTTTGGGGTGGGGAGGGACCTCAGCAGGGTATAATGCCATAGAGTCCACTGCCCAAAGCAGCCCTTGTCTCTAGTATTGATCTTGGTCATATGGGCATCAGTCGTAATAGCTGGGAAATTTTCTGTAGGGGAAATTATGTGCTGTGGCTGGAGAACACGGTGATTTCTGGGAGATCTCCAGGCCCCACGGGGAAACTGGGATATATATTTTACCTCAGGACTCCCAACAGCAACAGCAAACTGTTTAAAATGTTAGAGGCAAAGGCCAATCAGGCCACATATGCAAATGACCTCTGTGTTCTGACTGGCAATGAGGCAGAGAGGAACAGCAAACTGTTTTAGAACAGGGGTGTCAAACTCATTTGTTATGAGGGCCAGATCCGACATAAATGAGACCTTGTTGGGCCAGACCATGTGTGTCAAAAAATGTAATGCCAGGTAGCAGAGATATAAACTTTATAAAGGACACAAACATAAAGGGTTTTTTTTTTACCTAAAATAAAAACATGCTTAAAACATTAGCACTCTTGCAATATTTTGTTCATTTAACAGTGTCTGATAACTGACACCTCTTGCTCTGAATGACTGCATCAGAATGTCTGTGCTGTTGCAGTCTTGAGTATGCTGTTCAGGTGCGTATCTGTAAGTTGCAAACCTACGATGACGCAGCAGCAGCAGAACTGGAAGAAGCAGAAGATAGCCAGTGCCACTGTGGGCCTGATAGAAGCCCTCTGGGGGCCTGATCCAGCTCCCGGGCCACGTTTGACACCCCTGGTTTAGAATGTTGGAGGCAGGACTCAGTCAACGCAGCCAGTGGATAGGGAAACCTTCTGATTGACAGTTCAGGGAGCAAGGCTGTGGAAGTGTATGGAACTTTGAGGCAAGAGGGACACGAAACTTCATATATAAGGAGAGATTTCAGCAAGGAGAAGGAAGACTGAAAATCCCTGGCAGAAGCCTGGTTTTTATGCATGCCAAAAGCCACGAAGAAGAAGAAGAAGAAGAAGAAGAAGAAGAAGAAGAAGAAGAAGAAGAAGAAGAAGAAGAAGAAGAAGAAGAAGAAGAAGAAGAAGAAGAAGAAGAAGAAGAAGAAGAAGAAGAAGAAGAAGAAGAAGAAGAAGAAGAAGAAGAAGAAGAAGAAGAAGAAGAAGAAGAAGAAGAAGAAGAAGAAGAAGAAGAAGAAGAAAAGAGATTGGATTTATACCCCACCATTCACTGGAGTCTCAGAGGTAGGTGCGGCTGAGAGAACGCTAACAAACTGCTCTTTCAGGAACAGCCGTGCTAGAGCTTGTGACTGACCCAAGGTCACATCAGCAGGTGCAAGTGGAGGATTGGGGAATCAAACCCAGTTCTCCCAGATTAGAGTCCACATACTTAACCACTACACCAAACTACGCCAAACACACCCCACTCCCAAAGACAGGCTATTTATATGACATTGTTTCTCTATTGGTCCTTTCTAGGATCCTAGCCAGCTATTGTTTGTGGGTGCAAGCGCAACCCGACCCCGGGGCTAGTTTAGGCCGACTCATCCTTAGTACACAACAGGCACATACTAACGAACTGTGATTTGTTGGGTCATCTGCATTCAGATGTTAGGGAGACGCGGTGGCCCAGCCTTAGAGACCCCGCTTTGCATACTCTGCGTGTAGAGGGTCCCAAGTCCAACCCCTGGAATCCAGTAGGCAATGTGAAAGACCTCCATCCCAGACCACGGAGAGCCACCACCGGTCTGAGCAGACAAGACAGACACCATGATAGACCAACAGTTTGATCCAGGATAAGGCAGCACAGGGGAAGGCATCGTCTGCTGCCGAGAGACAACATTAGACCGCGGGTTCCCTGGAAACACCCCAGTAACTGGCCGCCACAGCTCAGGGATTCTCTGAGAACATCTAGACTGACCTGCTTGAGAAAGTAGCCTCCAGGCACAGTACTAGACAACAAAGTAACTGGGAGGAAACCCTGCAAAACGGAGCTCCCTTGTGGTCTAGCTCATGGGTAAGAGATGTAGAGAAATATCCCAGAGAAATAACTCTGGGCTAACTCAGGGAAGTGCATGTTACCAAGGCTATATCAGGATCCTCAGAGCATGTGCAGAGTTCCTTGCTGTACCAAGATGTTAGAAGAGGACTTGTATCTAATGAAAACCCAGCCTCCTGTGGAGCCCAGTATGGATTTTCACAGAAGGCAATGGAAAATCCCCGATGTCCAGGTATTGATCGCCAATAGAATCTGATCTAAGTCAGCCTCCTCTGTGAGAGGGACAAGCTGATTTTGCCAGTCCCCCTCAAAGACCCATCTCAGATGTACTGAAAACAGATCAGCCAATATCTTAATGCCCCTATATAAATTAATGGTGCAACCTCATTTGGAATACTGTGTGCAGTTCCGGTCACCACACCTTAAAAAGGGACATTATAGCTTTGGAAAAAGTGCAGAAAAGGGCAACTCGAATGATAAAAGGGTCAGAACACTTTCCCTATGAAGAAAGGTTAAAGTGCTTGGGGCTCTTTAGCTTGGAGAAAGACGGCTGAGGGGTGACACGATCGAGCTTTATGAGATCATGCATGGGATAGAGCAGGTAGAGAAAGAGGTAGTTTTCTCCCTTTCTCACAGTACAAGAACTCGTGGGCACTCCATGAAATTGCTGAGCAGTTGGGTTAGAACGGATAAAAGGAAGTCCTTCTTCACCCAAAAATTGATTAACACATGGAATTCACTGCCACAGGAGGTGGTGGCGGCTACAAGCATGGACAGTTTCAAGAGGGAATTAGATAAACATATGGAGCAGAGGCCCATCAGTAGCTATTAGCCACAAGGTATAGATAGGGACTCTGGGGCAAGTGGTGCTCTGTCTTCCTGGTGCTTGGGGGGGGTGCAGCGGTGGGAGGGCTTCTGGTGTCCTGGCCCCACTGCTGGACCTTCTGATGGCCCCTGGTATTTTTGTCCGCTGTGTGACAGAGTGTTGGACTGGATGGGCCTTTGGCCTGATCCAACATTGGCGTCTCTTATGTTCTTATGTCAGAGGCTACTGTTACCAAGCAGAAACATTTAAAACGATGGCGCCACCTCCTCAGGCTTTTGCTAAAACATCAGATGCTCTAGGTGGCACTCTTGACTAGGCCTCGTAAGGTTTTAGGGCTTCAGTCACAGGTTTTTAATGACCACACTCAAACTTGTAAAAGCCAAGTATGGAAACTCAAAGATCCTGAGGGCCCTGGGGAGCCTGAGTAGGCCTTGACAGGCCAATCAGTAAACTTTGATGCATTCACATTAAGTGAAACCTCAGCTTATAGACAACACTTTATTACAACGTCCCGCTCAGCCCTGAAGCAAACCGGACAAGCCGGATCCAGTCACGATCATTCAGAACTCTTTCGAAACTGGCCTGAGGGAAAGGTGAAGGAGGAAAGGTGAAGGCAGAGAAACAGAAGGCGCTGGCTACGTAAGAACATAAGAGGAGCCATGTTGGATCAGGCCAGTAGCCCATCCAGTCCAACACTCTGTGCCACACAGTGGCCAAAACCGAGGTGATTTTTGTTCTTCCTGAACATTCTTTCCAAAGCAGGGTCGTTTCGGCATCCCACGGTCCCAGGCCACCCTCAGGGGCTCACACATGAGTGGACTTTGCCACGCTGCTGGTGGGTAAACGGAATACATCTTCCCTTAACTTCTGGTAATTATTATTATTAAGCCTTACTTTCATCTCGCAGTGGTTTCCGTGTATCTTAAAACATTCCCAGGCTGCCGCTGCCCACCCACAAGGCCCAACGCAAATTTCTGTCAGGTATGAAACGCCCTCACCTGGACAACCTGGGCTGGGCCCGTCTCATCAGATGTTGGAAGCTAAGCAGGGGCAGCCCTATTTACTAACTGGATGAGGAAATCCTGGGTCCTTATGCAAAGGCGGGCCATGGAAAACCACCTCTGTTAGGCTATTGCCTCGAGAACCCTGCAGGGTCACCATAAGTCAGCTGAGACTTGATGGCCAAAAAAACAGAAAGAAACGGAACTCAAAACAGTCCTCTCGGCCTCTCTCGTGTTCAGTTGCATTCAGCTCTATGATGCCCTTTTCGGAGACAGAGCAGTTATAATTTTAGGAAAGTTCTGGTACAGCCGAACACAACGTCGTTGTTTTAAACAGTCGGTTTAACTGCTGAGGTCTTACCAACTGCTTCAATCCAATCTCAGCTATGCTCATTGCCAATTACTTATCCATCTTGGCTCTAACCAGCCCTTCCTGGCAACTTAACCTCTCCCCCCATTCTACCTATATGTAACAGCTAAGGAAGTTCAGTCTCCCTGTATCTGAAGAAGTGTAACTGCACACAAAAGCTTATACCCAGAATTAAACTTCGTTGGCTGAGCGGGACGTCAAGTGTCACTGGACTCAATCCCCCCCCCCCCAAAAAAAGTATCGTTTGGCCACAATTTTTTCCTATGATCAGTGTTGTCAGCAGCTCCGTATTAAGGACAAAAAAGACAAACACCACTTTCTGGGGTTAACCTGTGAAGACTTCACAATTTTCCGGGTGGTGGTGGCATGGGGCTGAACCCGGTTCAGGTGGAGGCTTAGTCATCTATATTAAATTGTTTAACTCTGACATTATTTATATCCCCAAAAGCCATCAGCAACAAATCATGTGGTTTTAAAGACGTAATTCCCCCTCCCCACTTGTAATGGCCTTTGACTCTCCGTCAAAGAAAGGGAAAACGTCATAAATAAATAAATGGGTGTAAGGAACTCCTTCACTGAGACAATCTGCAGAAATGCTTCAAGTATGCAATGAAATATTTTCTCCTCTCCCAAGCAACTGAGCCAGAGAGCGTGTGACTGGACCGAGGGCACATCGCCGGCCTCCTGGCCAAGCAGAGATCTAAATTCTGCCCTCCCCAATGTGAGACCAGCGCACTTATCAACCCCCCCTCCCATCCAGGGCTGTGGTCACACACACTAAATAATCCACTTTCAATCCACCTTCAAACTGGATTTTTACTGTGTGAACTGACAAAATCCAGTTGGAAAGTGCATTGAAAGTGGATTATTTAGTGTGTGTGACCGCAGCCCTGGAGACTCCCCCCTGCATCTCCAAGAGCATCTCCGCATCATCCACACCTTTCCGGAGCTCTCCCAAGATTAGAGCCGCCATCCAGCAGACAGAGATCAGTTCCCCCAGGGAGAAAACGGCTGCAGCGGAGGTAGGGTGGTCTCCCTGGCCTGGTTCCCATGATCTGAGGCCCACCCACCCCCCGCAAAAAAAATTTCCAGGAATTTGCCACCCGGGAGATGGCAACCCAAAGACAGCCACAGCCTGGCACAAACCCCGCCTTCCTATGGGGAGGCCGAGTCGTGATTCCCGACGCCCTGAGACAACGGGTCCTCACAGCGCTACATGAAGCACATCCAGGCATCTATGGATGAAGGCACTGGCCTGGAGCTACGTGTGGTGGCCAGGGATCGACGCTGAGATCGAGGCGTGGGTCCGCAGATGCCAGGCCTGCCAGGAAGTCTGGCCAAACCCGCCCAGCGTGCCAAGGCAGCCATGGGAGTCAACCAGAAGACCATGGTCCCGGCTCCACATGTGTTTCAATTATGCCTATAGTATTTTGTCTAAAAGAAGAAGAAGAGATTGGATTTATACCCTGCCCTGGTGTGAACTCCGGTCAGTCGCAAGTTCTCTCAGAGCTGTTCTCTCAGGAGCAGTCCTCGAAAGAGCTCTCTCAGCCCCACCAACCTCACAGGGTGTCTGTTGTGGGGAGGGGAAGGGAAAGGAGTTTGTAAGCCGCTCTGAGACACCTTTGGGTAGTGAAGGGCGGGGTATAAATCCAATCTCTTCTCTCTTCTTCTACCTCACAGGGTGTCTGTTGTGGGGAGGGGAAGGGAAAGGAGTTTGTAAGCCGCTCTGAGACACCTTTGGGTAGTGAAGGGCCGGGTATAAATCCAATCTCTTCTCTCTTCTTCTACCTCACAGGGTGTCTGTTGTGGGGAGGGGAAGGGAAAGGAGTTTGTAAGCCGCTCTGAGACACCTTTGGGTAGTGAAGGGCAGGGTATAAATCCAGTCTCTTCTCTCTTCTTCTACCTCACAGGGTGTCTGTTGTGGGGAGGGGAAGGGAAAGGAGTTTGTAAGCCGCTCTGAGACTCATTTGGGTAGTGAAGGGCCGGGTATAAATCCAATCTCTTCTCTCTTCTTCTACCTCACAGGGTGTCTGTTGTGGGGAGGGGAAGGGAAAGGAGTTTGTAAGCCGCTCTGAGACTCCTTTGGGTAGTGAAGGGCCGGGTATAAATCCAGTCTCTTCTCTCTTCTTCTACCTCACAGGGTGTCTGTTGTGGGGAGGGGAAGGGAAAGGAGTTTGTAAGCTGCTCTGAGACTCCTTTGGGCAGTGAAGGGCAGGGTATAAATCCAATCTCCATCCCCCCCCCCGCCCTTTAGGTGATGGGTGCAACCAGCAACACAAAAGCATGCAGCTACTTTCTGGCACCACCATGACGCAAAAGATGAGGTTCCAAAGCAGGGATTCCCCATAGATCCTCCGGGTTTCTATGCTGGGTCATCCCACACTGTCCAAGCAGCTAGGAGAGGAGAGGGGCAGAAGAGGGCCAGGCCTCCCCAGGGTTGGGGTAGAGGGGCTGCCGCCGGGATCCACAGCAGCAGGGAGACGGCCGAGGGGGAGCCGTGGCCAGAACGCAGAGCGCATCACAGCAGCTGGTCGGCCCCCATAGATCCCGCCTATCGTGAAAGATCGCAAGGGTGGCGCGCCTTTCTGGGCCTCCCTGGGGACCCTCCCGGCGGAGAATCCACTTATCTTAATTGAGAACTCATTGACAAAATCCAGACCTCGCCCTTTCTCAGCCCACAAGGGCCACCACCGTAGCTAACAATTTTAAACCAATGTTCCCTCTAAGCTGTAGAGTATTGTGAGCTGCGGTGGCTCAAGTGGTTAAGACGCTGAACTGCAGGCTGTGGAAGGTCAGTCGTTCAGCAGTTCGAGACCCGAGAGTGCCGCATGACGGAGTGAGCTCCCGTCTCTAGTTCCGGCTCCTGCCAACCTAGCAGTTCGAAAGCAAGAAATTGCAAGTAGATAAATAGGTACCACTTCGGTGGGAAGGTAACAGCGTTCCGTGCGCCTCGGTGTTTAGTCATGCCGGCCACATGACCACGGAAACGTCTTCGGACAGCGCTGGCTCTTCGGCTTTGAAACGGAGATGAGCACCGCACCCCTAGAGTCGGATTCGACTGGCTTTCGAGCAAGGGAACCTTTACCTTTACCTTTATTGTTAGTGTAAAATTCTGCTCGTGAGCTCCTGGCATTAAAGTTGTGAGCCAGCGACCTGGCTCCTGCAGCAATTAGTTTGCTCTGGAGCCCTCCCTTCCCGAGCTGAGACAGAAACGTGTGAGCTGGAGGCTAAGAAACTGTGAGCTAGCTCACACTCGCTCAGCTTAGAGGGAACACGGATTAAAACATGGGCAAGAAAGCCCCGTCCTCCGCCCCACCACCACTAAAACACACGCTAGCAGCCCTTCCTCTCTCCCGATTCCAAAGCTTCTCCCGCCCGCCATTCACTTACTCGGGAGCAAACCTTCTCAGGATCCACCTGCGAGGCTTTTCCGTGCAGTTGCAAGTCGGAATCCCACCCCGGTGGCTTTTGCAATTCAGATGCAAATCAATCCCTCCTCTGCCCCGCCCCCGGAAAAGAGCTTTGTTCCCCCTCTCCCGCCTTGCTCGGTCTCTCTGGGCACAGCTCTGTCCCTTTCACCCTTTCAGTGCTGCAGAGGAAGGAAAGGAGGCTTCCTGCCTTTCCCGTGATAAGGACCCCGCGGACCAGACTTCGGCCATGCCGGAGGCAGAGATGCTCCGTCCAGCTCTCAGTGGGGTTGCTTTATGGAAGCGGTTTTCGGATTGCATCGGGAATCTCTGCTTCTATAACCTCCTCCCTGCTTCTGCGACCAAAATGCCAGCGAGCCTATTCCCGCTCACTTCCCGGGTACTGTTGTGCTTCTGTCTGCCTCATTGGATTGCGTTGCCATCTCCGGTTTGGGGAATTCCTGGAGACCTGACCACCTTTTCTGCCCTCAGAAGCTTTGGCCGATGCTCAAATGACTGTTTTCAGGTCTTGGGGGGGGGTCTGAAGAAAGGCACCCCCTAACCTCACTGTCAGGGCTTTTTTTTGCAGAAAAAGCCCAGCAGAAACTCATTAGCATATAAAGCACACCCCCATGTTACCAGAAGTGTGGTCATCCAGCCACACCCACCTTTTGCTTCTTATTCTGTGTACCTTGTTTGTTGTCACAACCCAGGACTTTTTTTGCAGCAGGAACTTCTTTGCATGTTAGGCCTACCCCCCAATGTAGCCATTCCTAATGAGTTTCTGCTGTTGGGTGTGGCCTATTATGCTAATGAGTTCCTGCCGGGCATGGCCGACTCCGGAGCCTGCCTGAACTCCCTTCCTGTGCTTTCCTGCCCCAAAATAGCCCTGCTCACTGTACTGGCAAACAGTTTTAGGGCTTTTCTCTTTTTTTGGAGGCGGTATTCATGGGGTACTGAGAACTGGCACCTTTTGGTGGGCGTCCTGCCAGGTCCTTAGAGGAGAAATGGTGGAAAGCGGTGCAATTTATATTTGAATACAAGCACACTTAAAAAAACCACACACACAACAAAAAACCACTGGTTTTAGGGGTTCCTTTTATGCATCCGGAGCTGCAGTGGCTGAAGTGGTTAAGACGGTGAACTGCAGGCTGTGGAAGGCCAGCAGTTCAGCAGTTCGAGACCCGAGAGTGCCGCATGACGGAGTGAGCTCCCGTCTCTAGTTCCAGCTCCTGCCAACCTAGCAGTTCGAAAGCAAGAAATTGCAAGTAGATAAATAGGCACCACTTTGGTGGGAAGGTAACAGCGTTCCCTGCGCCTTGGTTTTTACTCATGCCGGCCACATGACCACGGAAACGTCTTCGGACAGCACTGGCTCTTCGGCTTTGAAAAGGAGATGAGCACCGCAACCCTAGAGTCGGATTCGACCGGCTTTCGAGCAAGGGAGACCTTTAGCTTTTACCTTTATGCATCCGGCACAGTTCTGTGCAGTTTGGTTGCCGGTCAAGATTAAGTTGAACCCTCTCCTGCGGACTCTTAGCAGCATAGCAAAAGTGCAGGGATCTGCCTGCTCCCTGGATTCCCTGCGGATCTCTTCTCAGGAGCAGGGTGCCAGTGGCAATTTATAGGCAGCTTGTGAGACTCCTTTCCGTGGAAATCAGATTCAGCACTCTCTGTTGGCATGTACTGAGACTTACTAGTGAATTCAGCTCTCATATTTTATTTGGTTAAGAACAAGACATCTAAGCCGGCTGAGCAAAACCACACCCAAACACATCCCAGCACCAGTGATAGGTCTATTTACATTGATTAGGTTAACTCTAGGGGAACTAGGATCCAACTCTCTATTGTTCTGGAGGAGCAAAGCTCAGGCTTTTCGCATGGCCACGTGCAGACCGGCTGAAACCGGATCGCGCACATGGTTGGGTCAGTACACAACACCTTTTATACTGATGGTACCGTGAGGGTCTGCGTGAAGGGCCTGGTCAGAGCTGCTTATAATTTCTGACCAGTCCTCTGTACAAATCTACAATAGTCTCTTCGGGGTATTTGCTTTATTTCTTCTTGGTCAGGGATATTTGTAAGGATCACTGCTAAGTGTATTTGATTCACCAGTAAAGAGACAGGCACCAGGGCTTGTTAACTTTAAAACTGAACTGGCTTTATTTTCAGACAACACAACAGGTGAATGGGAGTTTTACACGGAGGTTAATTTGTTTCTTTGTTTCCGGCTGAACTCTTGAACTTGGTTTTACACTTAGGCAGTATGTTTGTTACTTTTTCTCAGTTACTCAGGTGTTAAATATGTCTCTACATTCTCTGATGATCACACCCTCCTGCGCTAATTTGTGGTTAACTTTTGACTTTGGTTCTCTGGTCCCTTTTTGAGTCCAACTGGCCACCAACCAATTTTCTGACTCAGCTCAGACCGTTTCCTCAGTCCTCACTAAACCACTACTCTCAGATCCCTTAAAGAGTGTTGTATCATTGGTGTATGACACTACTGTGTTTAGTTTTCATCCATCTGGTCACTGTCCCCTTCCTTCTGAGGGGCTCAGTAAACCAGGTTATTCCACACAGAGCTACAGAGCTCCTTCCAACAACTAACTGCTACTTCTCAACTGCCAACTCCAAACTGACTGTTTGGTCCGTTAAATGCCAATCACTGAGGGTTCTGAGCTAAATGGCCCCCTCCTCACTCCGTCATGTGACTCAGTAGTGTTCTGTGTTTACTTTCTGCTGGTCCCAGATCTTTAAGTCCATCACAGCATGCTATTCAGCTAGGGCCAGGTACAGATACGCTTACTGGTACAGCTTATTAAAGCTGGCCACGAGGGGTTTCGAAGAGCCCTCAGGGATATTATCAACAGGTCCCTCTCGGAGGGACTGTTCCCGGGGGCTCTCAAGGAAGCGACAGTCTGCCCTCTCTTGAAAAAACCATCATTGGACCCGGCCGAATTGGCTGACTATCGGCCAGTCTCTAATTTGCCCTGTTTGGACAAATTAATAGAGAGGGCGGTGGCGATTCAGTTTCAGAACTTTCTGGATGACACTTCCATGCTTGATCCCTACCAGTCCAGCTTCCACCCAGGTCACGGTTATGGAGACAATGCTGGTCGCCCTCACGGATGACCTCCAAAGGCATCTGGATTGGGGTGGGACGGCGGTGCTGTGTCTTTAGACCTGTCGGCTGGGTTCGATAGGGTCAGTCATCAGCTGCTCGCCCATCGCCTCGCCAATGTGGGGATTCAGGGGCTTGCCTTACAATGGCTTGTCTCCTTCCTCCAGGGTCGGGGACAAAGGGTGGCTCTTGGGGCGCAGATGTCCCGAAGGCACCCACTAATCTGTGGGGTGCCTCAAGGGGCGGTACTCACCCCGATGCTGTTAAACATCTATATGTGCCCCCTTGCCCAGATTGCCCGGAGGCATGGGTTGGGTTGTCACCAATATGCGGATGATACCCAGCTCTATCTGTTGCTGGGTGGCCAATCGGGCTCTAACCCAGGAGACCTGGATCGGGCGCTTCAGGATGTGGCGGGATGGCTGAGACTTAGCCAACTGAAACTGAATCCGACGAAGACAGAGGTCCTATGCCTGAATCGAGGCGGCTCGGGGTTAGGGATCCCTTTACCGGCCTTCGATGGGGCGCCGTTGGTGCCAGCGACGAAGGTCCGGAGTTTGGGAGTGCTCCTGGATGCCTCCTTAACGATGGAGACCCAGGTAGCAGCCACTGCCAAGGCAGCCTTTTACCATCTTCGGCTGGTCAGGCAGTTGGTTCCCTTTCTCGAATGCAAAGATCTGGCGTCAGTGATCCACGCTATGGTCACCTCAAGGTTGAACTACTGTAATGCTCTGTACATGGGGCTGCCCTTGGGGCAACTCCGGAAGCTGCAGCTGGTGCAAAATGCGGCGGCCAGGCTGCTGATGGGCCTCCCTACACTGGAGCACATCCAGCCTGTCCTTAAGTCGCTGCACTGGCTGCCAATAGCATTCCGGACCTGCTTCAAGGGAGGGAGAGGACAGAGGAGGCTGAATATGGACCCCACCCCACCCCTGTGCCTTCAAGTGCATGCTGTGTCCCCAGAAATACTGCAGGATACATTTAGAGATTCCCAACAGCTACAGCAAACTGTTTAGAATGTTGGAGGCGAGGGCCAATCAGGCCACATATGCAAACAATCTCTGTGTTCTGACTGCCTATTGGAGGGGAGAGGATGACCTGCGGAATGGAGCGAGGCCCAATCAACCCGCATATGCAAATGACCTTGCCTGGCCGGACAGAGTGATATTTATGTCAGATCTGATCCTTGTAACAAATGAGTTTGACACCCCTGTCGTACAAGGTTCTGGACCTTTATTTGTGGCCTTTCAACGTCAGGGTTGGTTTGAGGATAGATGCACGCATTCAGCAAGTACTCCTGAGACAAAGGGTAAAATATATTTGGGTTGATTTAACTGTTCAAATTATAAAGAGTGCAGGCCACGCAATAACCACCCTATAAGCCAAAGCAACGTCAAACAAAGAAAAAACCCAATAGCACTTAGCTATCACTGGCTAGACAGAAGCTGACTTACTAAAACCTTAAAAGCTTGCTAACTTGCTTCTCTGATGTCGCCCCAGGATGCCCTCAGAAGCCACAGCCTCTTCTCACATTCTGGTAAAATGATGATAAACGGCAAGACGGAGCCATATTTTCAGGTATCCCTGCATCAGCCCATGAGCCTCATTAGCCAATCAGGGGACCCTTTGCTAACTGGCACAGCTACCCGGAGAAATTTAGGGAGGCTCCCAAGAATAGCTCTCTTAAAGGCCAAAGGCCCACCAGTGGATGCAGTTCAAAGAAGAACAAGAAGAAGAGATTGGATTTATACCCCGCCCTTCACTGCCCAAGGGAGTCTCAGAGCAGCTTACACAGTCCTTTCCCTTCTCCCCCCACAACAGACACCCTGTGAGGTAGGTGGGGCTGAGAGAGAAGAAGATGAAGAAGAGATTGGATTTATACCCCGCCCTTCACTGCCCAAAGGAGTCTCAGAGCGGCTTACAAACTCCTTTCCCTTCCCCTCCCCACAACAGACACCCTGTGAGGTAGAAGAAGAGAAGAGATTGGATTTATACCCCGCCCGTCACTGCCCAAAGGAGTCTCAGAGCGGCTTACAAACTCCTCTTCCCTTCCCCTCCCCACAACAGACACCCTGTGAGGTAGAAGAAGAGATTGGATTTATACCCCGCCCTTCACTGCCCAAAGGAGTCTCAGAGCGGCTTACAATCTCCTTTCCCTTCCCCTTCCCACAACAGACACCCTGTGAGGTAGAAGAAGAGATTGGATTTATACCCCGCCCTTCACTGCCCAAAGGAGTCTCAGAGCGGCTTACAATCTCCTTTCCCTTCCCCTTCCCACAACAGACACCCTGTGAGGTAGAAGAAGAGAAGAGATTGGATTTATACCCCGCCCTTCACTGCCCAAAGGAGTCTCAGAGCGGCTTACAATCTCCTTTCCCTTCCCCTTCCCACAACAGACACCCTGTGAGGTAGGTGGGGCTGAGAGAGCTCTGACAGAGACTGCTCTTTTTCAAGAACAGCTGTGCCAGGACTATGACACTTAACCACAAAGCCACACTCATTAAAAAAAACCCACAAAGTAATAGCTCGCACGAAGAATTTAAGTTCAGATTGTTGGAGAGGTTGTAAAGAAAAAGGATCCTATTTACATTGTTGGATATATTGTACTAAAATCTCTGTTTTTTGGGAAAAGGTCTTAAACAGTATATACCAAATTACCCAAGTTAAAATACAATTCAGTCCTAACGTTTTATTGTTAAATGACAGAGAAGAATATAAGACTTATAATCTAAACAAAATAAGAATAATGTTGTTATTATACGCAGCTAGATTGGTTATAGCCACATATTGGAAATCCAAACAAACACCCTCTAGGCAAATATGGTATAACAAATTATGGCACCTTTATTTAATGGAGAAAATTTCTTGTACAATAAAACCTGATTGCACTGGAAAAAACAAACATTTTTTTTTCTATTTGGTCGCCTATTTTAGAATATTTACAAGAAGAGGGAGATATTCCCAAGGTTATTGATGATATGAATCTTGATTATTAAAACCTGTATATTTAAGTTTGGTGTAGTGGTGTAGTGGTTAAGTGCGCGGACTCTTATCTGGGAGAACCGGGTTTGATTCCCCACTTCTCCACTTGCACCTGCTGATGTGACCTTGGGTCAGTCACAAGCTCTGGCACAGCTGTTCTCTCAAGGACAGTTTCTGTCAGAAGTTCTCTCAGCCCCGCCTACCTCACAGGGTGTCTGTTGTGGGGAGGGGAAGGGAAAGGAGTTCGTAAGCCGCTCTGAGACGCCTTTGGGCAGTGAAGGGCCATGGGGTATAAATCCAATCTCTTCTCTTCTTCTACCTCACAGGGTGTCTGTTGTGGGGAGGGGAAGGGAAAGGAGTTCGTAAGCCGCTCTGAGACGCCTTTGGGCAGTGAAGGGCCATGGGGTATAAATCCAATCTCTTCTCTTCTTCTACCTCACAGGGTGTCTATTGTGGGGAGGGGAAGGGAAAGGAGTTCGTAAGCCGCTCTGAGACGCCTTGGGGCAGTGAAGGGCCATGGGGTATAAATCCAATCTCTTCTCTTCTTCTACCTCACAGGGTGTCTGTTGTGGGGAGGGGAAGGGAAAGGAGTTCGTAAGCCGCTCTGAGATGCCTTTGGGAGTGAAGGGCCATGGGATATAAATCCAATCTCTTCTTTTCTTCTACCTCACAGGGTGTCTGTTGTGGGGAGGGGAAGGGAAAGGAGTTTGTAAGCCGCTCTGAGACGCCTTTGGGGAGTGAAGGGCGGGGTGTAAATCCAATCTCTTCTCCTTCTTCTACCTCACAGGGTGTCTGTTGTGGGGAGGGGAAGGGAAAGGAGTTTGTAAGCCGCTCTGAGACGCCTTTGAGCAGTGAAGGGCAGGGTATAAATCCAAACTCTTCTTCATGGTTGGAATTATTAATATAATCTATTGACAAAAAACGTTCCGTTCGGTATTTTATCATATTTATTGACATGTATAGTTCTTTTTACATTTTTGTTATTGTTCTTTTACAAAAAAATTAATAAATTCTATTATTAAAAAAACAACCACAAAGCACATTATTAAAACCATTTATCGTATCGCAGAGTCACACAAAAGAAGCATATCATAATATAAAATACACAATCAAGTTGACACAATGGGTGTGCAGACCAATTGGGCAATCCCCTTGAATATAAACCTCTAAATTTTCAATCCACTCAATCACAGCTGGGGAGAGTTTAAAGATCCCACAAAGCACAGAAAAATTCTAATTTATCTGATACAAACAATAATATCTGTAATGAGCTGTGACCAGGACTGGCCCCAGGGTTTTTTTTGCACACTAGGAAAGCCTACCTTGTGCCCTCCCCCCGAGGCTACCTCCCCCCCCCCCGGTGCTGGCCCTGTGCGCAATACTGCAAAAGAAATCCCTGCTGCTGCAATCCTGTGCACAGCGTAGAACTTAATTTTGAATACGCCTGTATAGGATTGAGACAGCAGCCGGGTGGCCTGGCGTTGGCTCCGAGCGGGCCGGGGGAAGGGGCGTGCCCCGGCACCACTTCTGCGTCCCCACCGCCTCTCCCGGCATGCCGGGAAGGAGGGAAAAGAGCCTCATGGTGGCATGCTGGGAGTGCCTCATCTCCTTCAGCGCATTCTCCTTCACTCTGGCCTCCACGCTCCTCCCCCCCCCCCATGAGAGGGTCCCGCATGGAGGCAGCAAAGAAGCGCTGGCTAGAAGTGAACCGGGGGGGCGGTGAACCCCCCCATCCCCCAAGCTTTTGCTAAAGGGAGGGAGGGGAGCGGTTCCTGGCCAAGATAGGCACCGTTTCCTGGCCAAGATAGGCGACCTCGCAGCTCCCCAGGTGAGGGAGGGGCGGGGTGGCAGGCCACTGGGGCGCCCCCTCTTAAGGGGCCTCTCCAGGCCGCGGCCTAAAAATTCTCTATGACGGGCCCGTCCTGGCTGCGACTCTCCCTTAGCTGAATATTGTTTTCTCTGATTCATAAAGAAATACTTAATCTAGGGATACCCACTGCCTGGAAGGAAAAAGCCTTTTACAGAGGCTTTATGGGATGCTGTTTATCTTTGCAGATGCCCATTTCCACACACATTATTTCTTTGGGAATGAGGGAGATTATTTTCCCCCCTGTCGGGCCTGTTGCCAACTCTAATGCAGATACCTTTCCAAAATGAAGTAGGGAGACAGAGGATTTTCTCAGTCGGCGCCATTAAAGTACAATCTCAATGGAGGAATTCGGGGGGGGGGGGTCTGAGGAGGAAGACGTGGGGAGCACACCTTGGCCCAGGGCTTAGTCCAGGTCATTTCCAGGACATGCACAGGTGGTGGCCATAGTGGTGTAAAAAGACAGAGATAATCCTACTTCTACCTCCTGATTCTCTCTATGAGAATCTGAGGGTGGGGTGGGGAGGATAACTTGGATTGGGGAATTCGTGCCCCACAAGGGTCACCTGCCAACTCCATGGATACTGGTCCATTTCAGCAATACTGGTTGTTGCGGGGGAGAGGGGAAGGTTTGACCCCTTAGAACTTATAGAATTGTTGACCCCTTAGAATTTATAGAGTTCCCTTGAGAGCCAGTCTGGTGTACTGGTTAAGTGCACGGACTGTAACCAGGGAGAACCAAGTTTGATTCCTCACGCCTCTGCTTGCAGCTCCTGGATGACCTTGGGCAACCCATAGTTCTATCAGAGCTGTTCTCTCAAGGACAGTTCTGGAAAGAGCTCTCTCAGCCCCACATACCTGACAGGGTGTCTGCTGTGGGGAGGGGAAGGGACAGGAGTTTGTAAGCTGCTCTGAGACTCCAAGTGAAGGACGGGGTATGAATCCAATTTCTCCTCTTCTTTATCCAACCCAGATTAATCTTACTGTCAGAATGCTTTGGGTTGCATAGTAGCAAGACCCTCCAAAAGCTCACAGCAGGCTCGACTGGGGAGGGATTAGGGTTGAGAAAAACCTCTCGAGAACTGCTTGTCACATAAAAATATTTGTGAATTAAGGATGCCAGCTGGTCACATTATGGATATGCCATATATCTGTTACTCTCTCAAGTTGTCTATTGCTTCATACAGTTTGGGAAAGGAACCGTTTTTCCCAGTTTTGAAGATGTCGGAGTTAGAAAGGCAGATCACCTGAAGTGGCAAGTTTCACAGAGGAGGGGAAAAACTAAAAAGGCCTTTCTTTGTGTAACTTTGTTCTCAGCCTTTCTGAACCGCCAGGGCGTTTGAAGAACCTGATCAGAACCAACTATAGGAAATTTCACCCTTGTATGGATTCTCTGAGGAACCTGAAGATCGGATCTGGGCCTCAAACTCTTGCCACACACTGAGCATTGATAAGGTTCCTTCCCTGAGAGGTCTCCTCGATGCTGAAGGAGAGATCAGCTGATCCTTCATCCCGCAGAGCCCTTTGCTATTTCTTCCTTTCTTCCTTCCCTCCCTCCGGGATCTTTCTGAAGTTTTGAACATGGATAAAACTCTTTCCACACTCTGGGTATTTATAACATTTCTTCCCTGTTAGCGTAAGGTTTCTGTGTAGATTCAAGCTCCTTGCAGCAGTTTATACCTGTTCAGTGCTTTGTATGGGGGGTGTTTGTCTTTTAGGTATGAATTTTCATGGCTAAGCAGTTACATTGTTTCTCCTTGTGTGGATTCCTCCTTGCAGCAGAAGGGTGTCACTGTGAATGAATCTCTTTCCCCACTTTGAGCATTCCAAAGCTTTTCCACCTGTGCAGGTTCTTTGGTGCCTCTGAAGACTGCAATTCCGAATAAATCTCCTTCAACACTCTGAGAATTCAAAGTGTTTCTCCCCTGTGTGGGTTCTTTAGTGTTTCTGAAGCCTGTCACTGTGATGGAATCTCTTTCAACACTCTAAGCATTCAAAAGATTTCTCCCCTGTGTGGGTTCTCTGATGCTGTAGAAGATGGACACTCCGACTGAATCTCTTTCCACACTCTGAGCATTCAAAAGGTTTCTCCCCTGTGTGGGTTCTTCGATGTTGTTGAAGAAGGCCTCTCTGACTGAATCTCTTTCCACACACTGAGCATTCGAAAGATTTCTCCCCTGTATGGGTTCTCTGATGCTTTAGAAGAAAGCCACTGTGACTGAATCTCATTCCACACTCTGAACATTCAAAAGGTTTCTCCCCTGTGTGTGTTCCCTGATACTGTAGAAGACTGCCTCTCTGACAGAATCCCCTTCCTCGCTTTGAGCATTCAAAAGGTTTCCCAGCTGTGTGGGTTCTTTGATGCCTCCCAAGACTGCAACTCTGACTGAATCTCTTTCCACATTCTGAGCATTCAAAAGGTTTCTCCCCTGTGTGAGTTCTGTGGTGCTTCTGAAGACTACCACTGTCACTGAATGTCTTTCCACACTCAAAGCATTCAAAAGGTTTTACCCCTGTGTGGGTTCTTTGGTGCTTCCGAAGACTACCCCTGTCACTGAATCTCTTTCCACACTCTGAGCATTCAAAAGGTTTCTCCCCCGTGTGGGTTCTTTGGTGATTCTGAAGACTACCACTATCACTGAATCTCTTTTCACACTCTGAGCATTCAAAAGGCTTCTCCCCTGTGTGGGTTCTTCGATGTTGTTGAAGATGGACTCTCTGATTGAATCTCCTTCCACATTCTGAGCATTCAAAAGGTTTCTCCCCTGTGTGGGTTCTCTGATGCATATGAAGAGTGTTACTGTGACTGAATCTCTTTCCACACTCTGAGCATTCAAAAGGTTTCTCCCCTGTGTGGGTTCTCTGATGCATATGAAGAGTGCTACTGTCACGGAATCTCTTTCCACACTCTGAGCATTCAAAAGGTTTCTCCCCTGTGTGGGTTCTTTGATGTTGTTGGAGATGGCTTCTCTGACTGAATCTCCTTCCACACTCTGAGCATTCAAAAGGTTTCTCCCCTGTGTGCGTTCTTTCATGGTTCCAAAGACTACCTCTGTTACTGAATGTCTTTCCGCACTCTGAGCATTCAAAAGGTTTCTCCCCTGTGTGTGTTCCCTGATGCTGTAGAAGACTGCCTCTCTGACAGAATCCCCTTCCTCGCTTTGAGCATTCAACAGGCTTCCTAGCTATGTGGGTTCTTTGGTGCCTCCCAAGACTGCAACTCCGACTGAATCTCTTTCCACACTCTGAGCATTCAAAAGGTTTCTCCCCTGTGTGGGTTCTTTGATGCTGCTGAAGGTGGCCACTATAACTGAATTTCTTTCCACACTCTAAGCATTCAAAGGGTTTCTCCCCTGTGTGGGTTCTTTGGTGCTTCTGAAGACTACCACTGCCACTGAATGTCTTTCTACACTCAAAGCATTCAAAAGGTTTCTCCCCTGTGTGTGTTCTCTGATGCTGTAGAAGACTGCCACTCTGACGGAATCTCTTTCCACACTCTAAGCATTCGAAAGGTTTCTCCCCTGTGTGGGTTCTATGGTGCTTCTGAAGACCAGCACTGTCACTGAATTTCTTTCCACACTCTAAGCATTCAAAAGGTTTCTCCCCTGTGTGGATTCTCTGATGCTGTAGAAGATGGCCACTCTGACTAAATCTCTTTCCACACTCTAAGCATTCAAAAGGTTTCTCCCCTGTGTGGGTTCTTTGGTGCTTCCGAAGATTACTACTATCACAGAATGTCTTTCTGCACTCTAAGCATTCAAAAGGTTTCTTCCCTGTGTGGGTTCTTTCGTGCTTCCGAAGATTACCACTCTGACTGAATGTCTTTCGACACTCTGAGCATTCAAAAGGTTTCTCGACTCTGTGTATTCTTTGGTGTACAAAGAGCTGTGATCTGTTTCTGAAGTACTTTTTGCACCAAATGGATTTACTCGCCTTCATTATCGTGTGCTTTGGAATATGTACATTCTGCTGTCTTCCATCTCCCTTCTCAACCATATGACTGCCTTTCTTTTTCCTTGGGCCTCGACTGCTGATATTTTCTTTCAAGTCTTCATTTTTAACTTTATCTGGCATTGGCTGATGAAGTTCCTTGCCCTCTTCATTGCTCTGATCATCCTCTGCTGGAAAAAACAGAGCGATCCTGTTAGCACCTGGGAGGCCTGGTAAGGTCCAAAGATATCAATGTGACTGCAGTAGCTAAGGATTGATGGCCCTTTGGCCTTGTCCAGCTTGGCTGATCTTAACCACCCTTCCACCTTTACCCAGAATATTTAGTGTTTAAGATACCTCACCCCCTCGAGAGCCACAGCTGAGCTCCTGCCCAGAAGGACCTTCTGAGCCTCCAGATTTCAGGCCCTCCCTCCTTCCCCTGCGGGCTGTATGACTGTACAAAATGTTTCTCAGAAGTGAATCAGAAATCCCCCACGGCACTTCCTGCCTTTTCCCATGACATAACCATGAAGGATACTCACTCTCAGCCAGCCTTTTTGGGAAGCTAATATGCTCTTGGGATCCTCTTGAGGAAATCTTCAGCCTTTCTTCAGATGCAAGGCCATTGTCTATCCCCATCGTAGTCTCTCTTCTACTGCTGCCTTCATTTGCTGAGGGATAGAGAGAGAGAGAGAGAGAGAGAGAGAGAGAGAGAGAGAGAGAGAGAGAGAGAGAGAGAGATATCATTCTTATATGGGGAAGGAAGGAATATGGGGAAGGAAAGAAAGCAAAGCATTTTATTTTCCCCATACAGTTTACGGGATTATTAAGTGGCCTACTCTGATTTGCAGGTGTTTGTGACTTGAGTCTTCCTGCAGTTATCCTTATCTTTTCCAAGGCTGGACTCAAGAATGCAGTCATTGGTTCACAGTACTTGGTTAACAATGAGAATCTGTATCCAGTTGTGTAACCAGGAGGGAGGGTGTTGTGTACTAAGGACGAGTCAATCCTAAACTAGCCCAGGGGTTGGGTTGAGCTTACGTCCACAGACAATAGTTGGCTAGGATTCTAGAATGGACCAACAGAGAAACAATGTTATGTAAATAGCCTATTGTTGGGAGTGGGGTGTGTTCTGAGTGTGGTTTGTGCGTGCTTAAAAACCAGGCTTCCGCCTGGGATTTTTGTCTCCCTTCTCCTTGCTGAAATCACTAATAAAGTAGGGCTGATCACTGTACTTGAGGTCTGTTCATCCATGAAACCTACTGTTTAACAATGGCGACGAAGGTGGGATCCTGTTCAGCCAGCCCAGTGCCCATCTCCACCGCACTGTGCACCGAGCTCCAGTGCCACGCGCATCGCATCGCAACTGGGACCATGGCTGCCACTCCAAGACTGCTGCCTGAGTTCAACCCCACTCACCCAGAGAAATGGGAAGCCTGGGTGGAACGCCTAATGTACTTCGTGGAGTTCCAAGACATCGGTGATGCCGCTCCAAGACATCGACTATGCCGCTAAGAAAAAGGCTCTGTTGCTCAGCTCTTGCGGGATCGCCACCCTTGAGCTAGCGCCAGGCCTCATCGCACCGACCATGCTGAAACTCGCCACTTTTGACAGCCTCATCAAGGAGCTCACCAGCCACTTTGCACCCAAGCCCACCCGACGGGCTCGTTGCCTCCATTTCTTTGGGAGAAGCCAGAGGCCCAGCGACTTGGCCTCTGACTGTTTTGCCGCCCTGCATCGATTGGCACTCCACTGTGAGTACACGGACCTCGAGAAGGCACTCCATGCCCCTGTATAAACCATTGGTGCGACCTCATTTGGAATACTGTGTACAGTTCTGGTCACCACATCTCAAAAAGGATATTATAGCATTGGAAAAAGTGCAGAGAAGGGCAACTAGAATGATAAAAGGGGTGGAACACCTTCCCTATGAAGAAAGGTTAAAATGCTTGGGGCTCTTTAGCTTGGAGAAACGACGGCTGAGGGGTGACATGATCGAGGTTTATAAGATTATGAATGGGATTGAGCAGGTTGAGAAAGAAGTACTTTTCTCCCTTTCTCACAATACAAGAACTCGTGGGCACTCCATGAAATTGCTGAGCGGTCGGGTTAGAACAGATAAAAGGAAGTACTTCTTCACCCAAAGAGTGATTAACACATGGAATTCACTGCCACAGGAGGTGGTGGCAGCTACAAGCATGGACAGTTTCAAGAGGGAATTAGATAAACATATGGAGCAGAAGTCCATCAGTGGCTATTAGCCACAGGGTATAGATGGGAACTCTCAGTCTGGGGCAGGTGATGCCCTCTATTCTTGGTGCTGGGGGGGGCAGCAGTGGGAGGGTTTCTGGTGCCCTGGCCCCACTGCTGGACCTCCTGATGGCACCTGGTATATTTTGGCCGCTGTGTGACAGAGTGTTGGACTAGATGGGCTATTGGTCTGATTCAACATTGGCTTCTCATGTTCTTATGTTCACTCCTAGACCGTTTTGTGTTTGGCCTCAGGGACAAGAAGCTCCGGCACAAGCTTGTCAGCCAAGAAGGTGGAAATCTCCAAAAGGCACTCCAAGTGGTTGTAGCATTTGAGAAGCCCCGGGAGGGTGGCAACCAGAAGGCCGATCGCTATTCTGCGGCAGTGCACCAGGCCGCCATCTCCTCAGCCTCTGACACTTCCAACAGCGAAGAGGTCCTGTGATTACCACATCTAGCCCGCCATGACACTCACACCTCTGTTCCATGACCTGCCATTGAAAGAACCATATTGATACCATGTGCCAGTTGCAGGGATCCCCACGAGCGGAGATCCTGTCGTTTCTGGGATGCCACGTGTCGGACCTGCAGAAAGGTCGGCCACATCGCCCGAGCCTGCCGCTTCAAGGGAAACAGGAGGCAACTGACGGCAACTCCAGCTCACATGACAGAACTACACACCACCTCCGTCTGGCAGCAACAGGTACTGCACTTACCCCAGAGCACCCCAATAAAATTAATGTGACTGTATTGATCGAGGGGGTTCCCTGCACAATGGAGCTAGACACCGGGTCCTCCATTTCCATAATCTCGGAGGACACTTTAAGAAGGCTCTGCCCACGGGGGTGGGTGGGGGCCTCCACTCAGGCCTGCCGGGTTTACACTACAAGACTTCCAACAAAATGCTGTAGCTGTAACAGGGGTGGGCAAGTTCTGGGTGCAGTACCGGGAATTTGACGCATTTTTGGACCTGCTGGTGGTATGAGTCTCCTAGGACTAGCCTGGTTCACGCCCCGGGGTTCCAAGTCATGGGTGCGCACCACATTGCCACGAGAGACTTTCAGAAAGTGTGTGACGAACTCCTGGCCATCTTCGCCGGGATACTCAGCCGCTACACTGGGCCCCCCATCTTGCTGCAGCTAAGCCCAGAGTTGTGGCCCATACGGCTGAAGGCCAGGAGCATCCCATTCACACTGAAGCCAAAAACAGACGAGGAGTTGGATCGCCTGGGGGGTCAAGGTGTCTTAGAGCCAGTCCCCCATGCCCTCTGGGAAACCCCGATCGTGACACCTGTAAAGCCCATCGGGGACATCCGCATCTGTGTAGACTACAAATGTGCCATCAATAAAGCACTGCAGGACCACTCCTACCCGGTTCCAGTGGTCACCCCCATCTTGGCCAGTTTGGTGTACTGGTTAAGTGCGTGGACTCTAATCTGGGAGAACCGGGTTTGATTCCCCATTCCTCCACTTGCACCTGGTTGGATGACCTTGGGCAAGCCATAGCTCTGGCACAGCTGTTCTTGGAAAAAGAGCAGTTTCTGTCGAGAGCTCTCTCAGCCCCAGCTACCTCACAAGGTGTCTATTGTGGGGAGGGGAAGGGAAAGGAGTTTGTAAGCCACTCTGAGACTCCTTTGGGTAGTGAAGAGCGGGGTATAAATCCAATCTCTTCTCTTCTTCTTCTTCTTCGCTTCTCCAGCGGGCACCAAGATATTCAGGAAGCTGGATTTGGCCCAGGCCTACCAGCAACTTCCGGTAGATGATGCGACCGCAGAAGCCTGGACCATCGTAACACACCGGGACGTGTTCAGGGTGTGGCGGCTGCAGTTTGGGGCCCGAGGGATCTTCCAAAACTTAATGGACTTCCTCCTCAAAGGAATCCCCGGAGGTCCAGCCCTTCTTTGAGGATGTTCTGATTGCTGAACCCACGGAAGAGGACTTGGCCTGCCGACTCCGCGCCGTCCTGCAGCGATTCCACTCAGCCGGTCTAAAAGTGAAGAGGGAAACGTGTCTCCTGGGAGTTCTGTGGGTCAAGTTCCTGGGGTTCTCTGTCGACGCCGAAGGCATCCATCCAGTTCCAGACAAGGTGAGCTCCATCGTCGACCCTCCCGAGCCAGCCTCCAAGCAGGAGCCCCAAACCTTCTTGGGACTACTGAACTTCTACCATTCCTTCCTGCCCTATGAAGCTGCACTCGCGGAAACGCTTCCCCGCCTTCTTGACAAAAAAGCTGCATGGGTCTGGGGCCCAAAAGAAGCCACCGCGTTCTGGGCCGTCAAGGAGCCGCTCACCGCCAACGCCGTTCTGGCCCATTTCGACGAGACGGTGCCCGTCATCCTGGCTTGCGACGCCTCCCCCTACGGTGTCGGCGCTGTCCCGGGGCATCAGCTGCCAGACAGCAGGGAGGTCCCTGTGGCCACCTACTCTTGCACCCTCTCTTCTGCCAAGCGAAACTACGCACAAATCGACAAAGAAGCTCTGGACATCGTGGCAGGGGTAAAAAAGTTCCACCATTACCTCTACTGGAGTTAAGTATTGCTGGGGAAAAAAAATCAATAACCTCAGATATGCAGACGATACCACTCTGATGGCAGAAAGTGAAGAGAACCTAAAGAGCCTCTTGCTCAGGGTGAAAGAGGAGAGCGCAAAAGTGGGCTTGAAGCTCAACATCAAAAAAACTAAGATCATGGCATCTGGGCCCATCACTCCTTGGCAAATAGAAGGGGAAGTCGTAGAAGTAGTGACAGACTTCACGTTCCTGGGATCCCAGATCACTGCAGATGGTGACTGCAGCCATGAAATTAAAAGACGCCTGCTCCTTGGGAGGAAAGGAATGGCAAACCTAAACAGCATGATAAAAAGCAGAGACATCACCCTGCCAACAAAAGTCCGCATGGTCAAAGCAATGGTATTCCCCGTAGTAATGTATGGCTGGGAGAGTTGGACTATAAGGAAGGCCGAGCGCCGAAGAATAGATTCTTTTGAACTATGGTGCTGGAGAAGACTCTTGAGAGTCCCTTGGACTGCAAGGAGATCAAATCAGTCAATCCTAAAAGAAATCAACCCTGACTGTTCCCTGGAAGGCCAGATCCTGAAGCTGAAGCTCAAATACTTTGGCCACCAAATGAGAAGGGAGCATTCACTGGAGAAGAAGATCCTGATGCTGGGGAAGACTGAAGGTCAAAGAAGAAGGGGACAGCAAAGGATGAGATGGTTAGACAGTGTCATCGATGCAACGAACATGAAATTGAGCAAACTTCAGCGGACAGCGGAAGACGGGAGGGCTTGGCATAATCTGGTCCGTGGGGTCACGAAGAGTCGGACTCGACTGTGCGACTGAACAACAACATTACCTCTACGGGTGGCCGTGCACCATCGTCATGGACCACAAGCCCCTGCTGGGTCTGCTGGTTCCAGATCGCCAGACCCCCCCCCCCGATGCTCTCTCCCCGGGTACTGTGTTGGTCCATCTTCCTGGCGGGTTATCAGTATTCCCTCCTCCATCACCCAGGGAAGGTGATGGGGCTTGCCAATGCCCTCAGCCACCTGCCGCTCCACTCCTGCGATCCCGACCCAGCTTCAGATCCTGCTCATGGAGGACCTCCCGGACTGCACACCACAGACATCTCCCGCCACATTGCGAAAGACCGGGTCCTCTCCCACGTTTTGGACTGGGTGGGCCCAGAATTCGGAGCTTATTCTTCCCAGCGAGACGAGCTATCAGCACAAAAGGGGCACCTCCGTTGGGGAAGCCAGGTGGTGGTTCCCGCTCCCTTACGTCAACAAGGGCTGTCAGCCCTGCATGAGACTCATCCGGGAATAGTACGAATGAAGGAACTTGCCTGTAGTTATGTGTGGTGGCCTGGCATGGACGGAGAGATTGAGGCATGGGTTGAGTGCTGCCAGGCCTGCCAAGAAACCCAACCAGAACCACCTTGGGCACCCATGCAGCAGTGGGAGTCCACCCGAAAACCGTGGTCCCGGCTACATTTGGAGTTTCCTGGCCCCTTCCAGGGACAAATATTCTTCATCTTGGTGGACTCATACACCAAGTGGCTGGAGGTTGTGCGTGTCACCTCCGCTTCCACTAAAGCAGCGATCCAGGCCCTAAGAAGGATCTTCAGCACACACGGTCTGCCCGACACAGTAGTGACAGACAATGGAACCGCCTTCACCTCAGGGGAGTTCCAGAAATTTATGGGCTGCTATCTCATCAGGCATGTCCACTCAGCACCCTTTCACCCCACCACCAATGGATAAGTGGAAAGAATGGTGTGGACCATGAAGGAATCCCTCTGGTGGCTCATCCACAAAGACTGGGACCATAGGTTCACGGCTTTCCTTTTCGGCCACCGGGTGACCCCGAGCGTTACCACAGGGCACAGCCCAGCTGAGCTTCTCGTGGGCAGGCATCTGACCACCTGCCTGGACCGGATGCACCCAGATCAAGCCCCAGAGAAGCGTCCATCACTGGAGAATCAGGAAGTACCCAGAGGATTCTTCCCCGGCGATCCTGTCTATGCAAGGAACTTTTCCAGCGGGCCTGTCTGACTCCCGACAAGGTTGTCCGAGTCACTTGCCCATTGTCATATGAGGTATTGACCGACGGCAGCCAAATCCTTTGCAGGCACATAGACCATCTCCGCCGCTGTCTGCTCACAGCAGAGCCAGAGTCTCAGTCAGCAGTTGAGGAATACAGCGAGGGGGAACTGCCACAACAGCCGGAGTCAGACACTGCGAGCGAGTTCCCGGGTGACAGCGCTCAACCAGACTGCCAAGAAGACGAAACGCCTGGCTCAGCCGCCACCTCACCCCACAGCCGTTCATTAGCACCGTGCCAGCAATGGAGGCCCAGAGCACAGCTCCAGAGACAGAGACTCCTCCAATAAAATCACCACGTTCCACCACAGACAGACGTAGGCCAGGATACCTAAAAGAATCGGTATGTTAGGGTATACTGGAACCTAGGGGGGAGGGGTGTTGTCTACTAAAGATAAGTCAACCTTAAAGTAGCCCTGGGGTCAGGTTGAGCTTGCGTCCACAAACAACAGTTGGCTAGGATCCTAGAATGGACCAATAGCCTATTGTCGGGTGTGGGGTGTGTTTGAGGTGTGGTTTGTCCATGCTTAAAAACCAGGCTTCTGCCATGGATTTTCAGTCTTCCTTCCACACCACTTTGGTGTCGTGGTTAAGTGCGCGGACTCTAATCTGGGAGAACCGGGTTTGATTCCCCACTCCTCCACGTGCACCTGCTGGATGACCTTGGGCAAGCCATAGTTCTGGCCCAGCTGTTCTTGAAAAAGAGTACTTTCTGTCAGAGCTCTCTCAGCCCCGCCTCCCTCACAGGGTGTCTGTTGTGGGGAGGGAAAGGAATTTGTCAGCCGCTCTGAGACTCCTTTGGGTAGTGAAGGGCGGGGTATAAATCCAATCTCTTCTCCTTCTTCTACCTCACAGGGTGTCTGTTGTGGGGAGGGGGAGGGAAAGGAATTTGTCAGCCGCTCTGAGACTCCTTTGGGTAGTGAAGGGCGGGGTATATCTTCTACCTCACAGGGTGTCTGTTGTGGGGAGGGGAAGGGAAAGGAATTTGTCAGCCGCTCTGAGACTCCTTTGGGTAGTGAAGGGCGGGGTATAAATCCAATCTCTTCTTCTTCTTCTACCTCACAGGGTGTCTGTTGTGGGGAGGGGGAGGGAAAGGAATTTGTCAGCCGCTCTGAGACTCCTTTGGGTAGTGAAGGGCGGGGTATAAATCCAATCTCTTCTCCTTCTTCTACCTCACAGGGTGTCTGTTGTGGGGAGGGGGAGGGAAAGGAATTTGTCAGCCGCTCTGAGACTCCTTTGGGTAGTGAAGGGCGGGGTATAAATCCAATCTCTTCTCCTTCTTCTACCTCACAGGGTGTCTGTTGTGGGGAGGGGAAGGGAAAGGAATTTGTCAGCCGCTCTGAGACTCCTTTGGGTAGTGAAGGGCGGGGTATAAATCCAATCTCTTCTCCTTCTTCTACCTCACAGGGTGTCTGTTGTGGGGAGGGGGAGGGAAAGGAATTTGTCAGCCGCTCTGAGACTCCTTTGGGTAGTGAAGGGCGGGGTATATCTTCTACCTCACTGGGTGTCTGTTGTGGGGAGGGGAAGGGAAAGGAATTTGTCAGCCACTCTGAGACTCCTTTGGGTAGTGAAGGGCGGGGTATAAATCCAATCTCTTCTCCTTCTTCTACCTCACAGGGTGTCTGTTGTGGGGAGGGGAAGGGAAAGGAATTTGTCAGCCGCTCTGAGACTCCTTTGGGTAGTGAAGGGCGGGGTATAAATCCAATCTCTTCTTCTCCTTGCTGAAATGACTAATAAAGTAGAGCTGATCACTCTCCTTGGGGTCTGTTTATCCATGGAACCCATTATTTAACAGAAGGGGAATGAGGAGGGTGCTGACAGCCTCTGGAAAATTCCATCAAAGAGGACTCCTGATTGGGTCATTAGGACTACCTGACCATAGGAAGTAGGAAGTATAATACACTTATAGACAAGAGGGAAGCCAGGCTAAATTTATCCTCATGCCGTGCTGGTATGTCTTGATATTTTCTTGCTGCATCCCGATGAATAGTTTTCTGTAGAGCAACTTAGGCTACAGCTGGAATACTTACGCGGCAACAAGAGGCGCCACCTAATATCAAGTCTTGCATGTCTTAGATAGAACAGCTCGATTTCCTTGTTTTCCTGTTGCTGAGCTGCAGAAACTTTGCTGTTTCGTGATGCTTTATTTTTAAACCCTTAACAGACCTTTATATATTTAAAAAGGGGGTCTGCTCTACTTGTGTGCTCCCTTCTCGTGAACCCCCCTGAACTGGGTGCTGCTCAGGTACAAAGAGACGAATGACCCAGGGAGACCCAGGTTTGGACAGGATCGTTCTTGACTGGATCGTTTCCAGATCACAGGCAGAGCGAATGTCTGTAATCTCATCCAGGGGGAAGGTTGCAGTGTAAAGGCTGGCAATAGAGAAATGAGGATCTGGCCCCTTCCAGAGTTCTCCTGAGGGCCTCTCATCCCGACCTTTGCCTCAGGCCAAGACACTTTCTCTGGCTTGGGTGACGGCCACAACACTGGCCTCTGTTGCGCATGGGCAAGGACACACAGAGGAACATATCAAACTGCCTTCTACTGAATCAGCGCCTTCGTCCATCGAAGTCAATGTTTCCCACTCAGTGCGGCAGCAGATCAGGCAGAGGTCTTTCACATCACCTCCTACCTGATCCATTTTACTGGAAACGCTGGGGATAGAACCTGGGACCTTCTACATGCCAGGCTGATGCTCTGCCAGGGAGCCACAGAGCCCCCCCTCCAAGTAGCGGGACAGGCCTCAAAACTGTGAATAGCTATTCAGTATTTCGATCCATGCCTCCTCACAAGGGCAGCAGTTTGCATCGTTGGCACCGAGGAAAGACCCTTACCCAGAAAGGCCACATTCCTGTAGTTCTCCAGCATGACTTCCCTGTACAGAGCCCTTTGTCCGGGATCCAGCAGGGCCCATTCTGCCTCCGTGAAATCAATGGACACCTCCTCAAAGGAAAAGGGACCCTGAAAGAAAAGGCAGATTCCCCCCTCAGAGACCACGCCAGGCAGAGATTGCACAGTGGAAGGGAGTATACTGGGCTGGTACAGGATGTATGGCCTGAGAAGAAGAAGAATAAAAGACTGGATTTATACTCTGCCCTTCACTCGGAGTCTCAGAGCAGCTTACGAACTCCTTTCCTTTCCCTTCCCTACCACAGACACCCTGTGAGGTAGTTGGGGCTGAGAGAGCTCTGAGAGAACTGTCCTTGAGAGACCAGCTCTGACAGAACTATGGCTTGCCCAAGGTCATCCAGCAGCTGCAAGTGGAGGAGTGGGGAATCAAATCCAGTCCTCACACTTAACCACTACACCAAACGGGCTCTTGAGCAGGATCTCTCACCGAGACACCTTGTAGAAACTGCAGAAGCAACTGCTTCCCAGAGAAAGGATGAAGTCCCTGGGCTGTCCCCTGCTCATTTCATTGTGGCAGAAAAATCAGCGAGCCGGGGGGCATTTCTCCATAATAGCCTGGATTATCTGAGGCCTCTCTGTCTGGTTCCTCTCCCATAAGATTTTGCACGCTTAGCTACTGTCCTCTCTCAAGCCTCTCCCTAGCCTGACAAGGCACTCTGCTCCAAAAAGAATAGTTTTCATTTCTCTAGGTCTACCCTTTCACCCCCATACTGTGTCAAAGACTCCTAGGGAGAAGGTTTGTAGCTTCTGACCTGCAACATACTTGCTGAAGCAGGGGTCTGGGCTTCTGATAAGGTCACGAGAAAATTTATACATAACATCCTTGACTCTCTAGGCAGGGTAACTTGGTTTTGAGTTCAAGGTGAATATTGCTCTTTTTATTTTGATATTCTTCTGCTAAAATAGTGTTACTCCATGTGGGCTGAACTTTGGGTACTGAGGGTATAAATGGTTGAAGACTTCTTTGCTCTGGGCTGGTCTTCAATCAGCACTTTGTGAGCTCTTGTTGACTAGGCCAGGGCGCTCTGTATTTCACACTAGTGCACTGTGTTTGTATGGAAATCAGTTTGGTGTAGTGGTTAAGTGTGCGGACTCTAATCTGGGAGAACTGGGTTTGAGTCCCCACTCCTCCACTTACAGCTGCTGGGTGACCTTGAGCAAGCCATAGTTCTGTCAGAGCTGTTCTCTCAACAGCAGTCCTTGAAACAGCTCTCTCAGCCCCACCTACCTCACAGGGTGTCTGTTGTGGGGAGGGGAATGGAAAGGAGTTCATAATCCACTCTGAGACTCCGAGTGAAGTACGGGGTATAAATCCAATCTCCTCCTCTTCCTGTGCTGAATATGGAAATGTTATGTTTTTATCCTAATAGATATGTAAGTGTTAAAGTGCTTTCTGTCCTTAGGAAACTTATATTGTGAACTAGGAATAAGGCCTGTTGTGGAAATAAATACAACAAGCTCTAGAAAGAGGCTCTGGGAGAGCGCCATGGCTTTGGGCACTCAATGTCAATTTGCTTTGTCGATCTCAGCGGAGTATAATGACGCAGAGTCCCCCATTTTCTCCAGAGGAACTGATCTTTGCTACCTGAAGAGCAGTTGTAATTTTAAATGATCTCCAGGCCTCACCTAGAGATTGGCAACAATCATTACCCAGGATGAAATGGCTGGTTTGGAGGGTGGAGTCTATGGCATTGTACCTGTCTGAGGTCCAACCCCTCCTCAAACCCCACCCTCTCCAGGCTCCACCTCTCAGATCCCCAGGAATTTCCCAACCTGGAGTTGGCAACCCCATCTCTTTCCCAGCTAACCATCAACCTACTGTTATCTGCCCCTCTGACTTCAGCCCTTCCTCAAGGAGAGCATTTGTAATTCTGAGTGATCTCCAGCCCTCACCTGGACATTGGTGAGGTTCCCCATGAGGGAATGGCTGGTTTGGAAGGTGGAGTCTATGTCATTTACCTGTCTGAGGTTCCACCCTCCTCAAACCTCATCCTCTCCGGCTCCATCCTCCAGGAATTTCCCAACCAGGAGTTGGCAACCCTATCTCCTTCCCAGCCAAGGATCAACCTGCTATTATCAGCTTTCCATCTCCTCCCTGCTCCCACCTGGAGAGTGGTTGTAATTCTCAGTGATCTCCAGCCATCACCTGGAGATTGGCAACAATGGTTCCTCAGGAGGGAATGGCTGGTTTGGAGGGTGGAGTCTATGGCATTGGACCTGTCTGAGGTCCCATCCCTCCTGAAACCTCACCTTCTCCAGGCTTCACTACTTAAATCTCCAGGAATTTCCCACCTGGAGCTGGCAACCCTATCAGGACTGGCCCCAATGAGTTTTCTCTCAAAGGCCAAAATAGGTGTGGAAAGGGCCTTTTACTGACAGAACCAAGTTTGGTTCCCTAGCAACAGGCACGGAGGGGAATGTAGCTCTGAATAGGGAAATACCTGGAGATTTGGGGGGGGTTCTGTGGAGGGCAGCATTGGAGGGGGGAGGAAGGACTCAGCAGGGTATAATGCCATAGGGTCTACCCTCCAAACCAGCCATTTTCTCCAGGGAAACTGATCTGACATCTGGAGATCAATTGTAACAGTGGGAGATCTCCAGGTCCCACCTGGAGACTGGCAACCCTAGGGGAAAATCAGCCACCTAGCAGGGGGTTGAAGAGAATGGTTTGATAGCTGCTAGCCCACCTCATTAGCCAGCCAGCTAGCCATGGTCTCTCTCTATTGATTCACTCACTCCCCTGCCAGTCTCCACCCAGCCAAGAAAAGAGTTAAAGGGGAATGGGAGGGTCCCAGGGAAATAGTCCCAGGGTCCCAGAATACCGTAACACTCAACTCTCCTACCTGGACTGGAGGTACAGCAGCCGTTTCCGTACCTCTAAAAAGATGACGGCTCAACAGCATCTCTTCACTGCCTGTTCCTGAGACAAAGGAGGAAGGAAGGGTGTTGGCTTGCTTGTTTCCTGCTTCACACAACCCCTTCCCTGTGTACACTCAACACATTTTTAAACACTTTTGATTGAATTCTGGGAGAGGCAGAAGGGAGGCCCATGGTACACATTAGTCTCAGGGATTATAAATGTGGCCAATATATTTCAGAGTGGATGCCTCTAATCTCCTTCAGGGGGAAGGGAGCGGTGTAAAGGATGGCCACAGAGAAATGAGGATCTCGCCCCTTCTGGAGTCCTCCTGAGGGCCTCTCATCCCTACCTTTGCCTCAGGTGCAGAGACACCTTCTCTGGCTTGGGTGACGGCCACAACACTGGCCTCTGTTGCGACATGGGCCAGAACACACCCAGGAACACAGGAAGCTGCCTCAGACTGAATTAGAGCCTTCATCCACTGATGTCAGTGTTGCCCACTCAGTCCGGCAGCAGCTCTCCAGGGCCTCAGGCAGAATTCTTTCACATCACCTTCCGACCTGATCCTTTTTACTGGAAATCCTGGGGATTGAACCTGGGACGTTCTACATGCCAAGCAGATGCTCTGCCAGGGGGCCATAGCACGCCCCCCCCAAGTAGCGGGACAGGCCTCAAAACTGTGAATAGCCATTCAATATTTTGATTCATGCCTCCTCACAAGGGCAGCAATTTGCACCTTTGGCACCGAGGAAAGATCCTTACCCAGAAAGGCCACATTCCTGCAGTTCTCCAGCATGACTTCCCGGTAGAGAGCTCTTTGGCCCGGATCCAGCAGGGCCCATTCTGCCTCAGTGAAATCGATGGACACCTCCTCAAAGGAAAAGGGACCCTGAAAGAAAAAGCAGATTCCCTCCTTAGAGACCACGCCAGGCAGAGATTGGACACTGGAAGGGAGTAGTCTGGGAAAGGTACAGGATGTATGGCTTGAGAAGAAGAAGAGATTGGATTTACACCCCACCCTTCACTTGGAGTCTCAGAGCTGCTTACAACGCCTTTCCTTTCCCTTCCCCTCCCTACTACAGACACTGTTTGAGGTAGGTGAGGCTGTGAGAGCTCTTTCCAGAACTGCCCTTGAGAGAACAGCTGAGACAGAACTATGATTTGCCCAAGGTCATCAGGCAGCTGTAAGTGGAGGAGTGGGGAATCAAACCCGGTTCTCCCAGATTGGAGTCCACACACTTGACGACTACAGCAAACTGGCTCTTGAGCAGGGTAAAGGAAACAGCATTCAGAGGATCTCTTGTCCAGTCACCTTGTAGAAACTGATGGAGCAACTGCTCCCCTGAGAAAGGATGAGAGATCTGGGCTGTCCCCTGCTCATCTCATTGTGGCAGAAAAATCAGCGAGCCTGGGGGCCTTTCTCCATAACAGCCTGGATTGGCTGAGGCCTCTCTGCTTGGTTCCTCTCCCAGAAGACTTTGCAGGCTCAGCTACTGTCATCCCTCAAGCCTCTCTCTAGCTTGACAAGGCACTCTGCTCCAAAAAGAATAGTTTTCATTTCTCTAGGTCCGCCTTCTTACCTTCATACTGTGTCAAAGACTCCTCGTGAGAAGGTTCGTAGCTTCTGACCTGCAGCATACTTGCTGAAGCATGTGTCTGGGCTTCCAATAAGGTCATAATAAAGTTTAAACTGGGACAAAAAGGCGGTGGGGGGGGGAGAGAAAACTGAAGTACTTCTTCATCCAAAGAGTGATCAACAGATGGAATTCACTGCCACAGGAAGTGGTGGCAGCTACAAGCACGGACAGTTTCAAGAGGGAATTAGATAAACATCTGGAGCAGAAGTCCATCAGTGGCCATTAGCAACAGAGTATAGATGGGAATTCTCAGTCTGGGGCAGGTGATGCACTCTATTCTTGATGCTTGGGGGGGGGCAGCAGTGGGAGGGCTTCTGGTGCCCTGGCCCCACTGCTGGACCTCCTGATGGCACCTGGTATATTTTGGCCGCTGTGTGACAGAGTGTTGGACTAGATGGGTCACTGGCCTGATTCAACACTGGCTTCTCTTATATTCTTATGTTCTTAACCTAAAACCTAGAATTCTCTTATGTTCTTAACCTAAAACCTAGAATTCAGAACCTAAAAAAGGTTAGTCAAATGCAAAAGAGGGCCAGCAATAAAAGCTTAATATATGAAATATATAAAACGATACATGTATTTATTAAACAAAGGTTTTAAACAGTGGTGTTTCTCTGGTATAAATTGCCTTCCTATGATTGTGCAGCCAAAATGTCCTCAGTAGAATTGTCCTTTGCTTAAGGACAATTCTATTGAGGACATTTTGGCTGCACAATCATAGGAAGGCGATTTCTGGACCAGAAATTTATACCAGAGAAACACCGCTGGGCATGTGATTGCACTGTTGGAGGCCTCATTTGTACTTTTATTCGATGCCTAGTGGCTTGATTTTGGAACAACTTTTTTTCTGGTCCCTATTGATTTTAGATCTTGTATCTGTATGATTGTAATGCATTTTATAGCCAATATGTGCCTCACTGTGTTTGACCTCTGAAGAAGGCCTATGCAGGTCAAGTCCATCCCCTCTTGTGTGTTACAACTGGATATTTGTACATGAGGTGTGATTGGGCCCGTATATATAGTTTCAAAACCTTTGTTTAATAAATACATGTATCTTTTTATATATTTCATATATTAAGCTTTTATTACTGGCCCTCTTCTCCCTCATGGATCACTGCCTTGTCGTGGCGAGGGGGCTTGCGTGGTTCAATGAGGCTGTGGGCTATGCCGTGGAGGGCCACCCAGGACGGACAGGCCACAGCAGAGAACTCAGACCAAGCGTGATCCCCTGGAGAAGGAAATGGCAACCCACTCCAGTATCTTTGCCAAGAAAACCCCATGGACAGTAACAAAAGGCTAAAAGATATGACGCCGGAAGATGAGCCCCTCAGGTCGGAAGGTGTCCAATATGCTACTGAGGAAGAGCAGAGGGCAAGTACGAGTAACCCCAGAAAGAGTGAAGCGGCTGGGCCAAAGCCGAAAGGACGCTCAGTTGTGGATGTGTCTGACGGTGAAAGGAAAGTTCGATGCTGCAAAGAACAATACTGCATAGGAACCTGGAATGTAAGATCTATGAATCAAGGTAAGCTTGACGTGGTCAAAAATGAGATGGCAAGAATGAACATTGACATCTTGGGAATCAGTGAACTAAAGTGGACAGGAATGGGCGAATTTAACTCAGAAGACCATTATATCTACTACTGTGGCCAGGAATCCCGTAGAAAAAATGGTGTGGCCTTTATAGTCAACAAGAGAGTGAGAAAGGCAGTATTGGGATACAATCTCAAAAATGACAGAATGATCTCGGTCCGAATCCAAGGCAAACCATTCAATATCACAGTAATCCAAGTCTATGCCCCAACCACTGCTGCAGAAGAGGCTGAAGTGGACCAGTTCTATGAAGACCTACAACAGCTTGTAGAACTAACACCAAAAAATGATGTCCTCATCATCATAGGGGACTGGAATGCTAAAGTAGGAAATCAAAAGGTAACCGGAATAACAGACAAGTTTGGCCTTGGAGAACAAAATGAAGCAGGGCAAAGGCTAACAGAGTTTTGTCAAGAGAACACGCTGGTCATAGCGAACACCCTTTTCCAACAACCTAAGAGGCGTCTCTACACATGGACATCACCAGATGGGCAACACCGAAATCAGATTGACTATATAATTTGCAGTCAAAGATGGAGAAGCTCTATCCAGTCAGTAAAAACAAGACCTGGAGCTGACTGTGGCTCAGATCATGAGCTACTCATTGCAAAATTCAGACTTAAATTGAAGAAAGTTGGGAAAACCACAAGGCCATTCAGATTTGACCTAGATCGCATCCCCGATGAATATACAGTAGAGGTGAAGAATAGGTTTAAGGGACTAGATTTGATAGACAGAGTGCCTGAAGAACTATGGACAGAGGTCCGTGACATTGTAAAGGAGGCAGCACTCACCGCCATCCCAAAGAAAAAGAAATGCAAAAAAGCAAAGTGGCTGTCTGATGAGGCTTTACACATAGCAGAGGAAAGAAGGAAAGCTAAAGGCAATGGGGAAAAGGAAAGATTTGCCCAACTGAATGCAGATTTCCAGAGAACAGCAAGGAGAGATAAGGAGGCTTTCCTGAATGAACAATGCAAAGTAATAGAGGAAAACAATAGATTGGGAAGGACTAGAGATCTCTTCAAGAAAATTGGAGAAATCAAGGGAACGTTCTATGCAAAGCTGGCCATGATAAAGGACAAAAATGGTAGGGACCTAACAGAAGCAGAAGAGATTAGGAAAAGATGGCAAGAATACACAGAAGAACTATACAAGAAGGACCTCGATGTCCTTGACAACCACGATGGTATAATCACTGACCTCGAGCCAGACATCCTGGAAAGCGAAGTTAAATGGGCCTTAGAAAGCATTACTAACAACAAAGCTAGTGGAGGTGATGGTATCCCAGCTGAGTTATTCAAAGTCTTAAAAGAAGATGCTGTTAAAGTGCTGCACTCAATTTGCCAACAAATTTGGAAAACACAACAGTGGCCACAGGATTGGAAAAGGTCAGTTTACATTCCAATCCCAAAGAAGGGCAACGTCAAGGAATGTTCAAACTATCGCACAATTGCACTCATTTCACACGCTAGCAAGGTCATGCTCAAAATCCTACAAGCTAGGCTCCAACAGTACGTGGATAGAGAATTGCCAGAAGTACAAGCTGGGTTTCGAAGAGGTAGAGGAACTAGAGATCAAATTGCCAACATTCGCTGGATTATGGAGAAAGCAAGAGAGTACCAGAAAAACATCTACTTCTGCTTCATTGACTATGCTAAAGCCTTTGATTGTGTGGATCACAATAAATTATGGCAGGTTCTTAAAGAGATGGGAGTACCGGACCACCTCACATGTCTCCTGAGAAACCTGTATAAGGGTCAAGAAGCAACAGTTAGAACCGGATATGGAACAACTGATTGGTTTAGCATAGGAAAAGGAGTACGACAAGGATGTATATTGTCACCTTGCTTATTTAATTTATATGCAGAGTACATCATGCGAAATGCTGGCCTGGATGAATCACAAGCTGGAGTTAAGATTGCTGGGGAAAAGATCAATAACCTCAGATATGCAGACGATACCACTCTGATGGCAGAAAGTGAAGAGGACCTAAAGAGCCTCTTGCTCAGGGTGAAAGAGGAGAGTGCAAAAGTGGGCTTGAAGCTCAACATCAAAAAAACTAAGATCATGGCATCTGGCCCCATCACTCCTTGGCAAATAGAAGGGGAAGTCGTAGAAGTAGTGACAGACTTCACATTCCTAGGATCCCAGATCACTGCAGATGGTGATTGCAGCCATGAAATTAAAAGACGCCTGCTCCTTGGGAGGAAAGCGATGGCAAACCTAAACAGCATGATAAAAAGCAGAGACATCACCTTGCCAACAAAAGTCCGCATGGTCAAAGCAATGGTATTCCCTGTAGTAATGTATGGCTGTGAGAGTTGGACTATAAGGAAGGCCGAGCGCCGAAGAATAGATTCTTTTGAACTGTGGTGCTGGAGAAGACTCTTGAGAGTCCCTTGGACTGCAAGGAGATCGAATCAGTCAATCCTAAAAGAAATCAACCCTGACTGTTCCCTGGAAGGCCAGATCCTGAAGCTGAAGCTCAAATACTTTGGCCACCAAATGAGAAGGGAGCACTCACTGGAGAAGACCCTGATGCTGGGAAAGATTGAAGGTCAAAGAAGAAGGGGACGGCAAAGGATGAGATGGTTAGACAGTGTCATCGATGCAACGAACATGAAATTGAGCAAACTTCAGCGGACAGCGGAAGACAGGAGGGCCTGGCGTGTTCTGGTCCATGGGGTCGCGAAGAGTCGGACTCGACTGTGCGACTGAACAACAACAACAACAACTGGCCCTCTTTTGCATTTGACTAACATTTTTTAGGTTCAGAATAAAGTTTAGACATAACGCCCTTGACTCTCCAGGGTAACTTGGGTATGGGTTCAAGGTGAATATTGTTCTTTTTATTTTGATATTCTTCTGCTGAAAGTGGGTTACTCCATGTGGACTGAACCTTAGGTACTGAGGGTATAAATGGTTGAAGACTTCTTTGCTCTGGGCCGGTCTTCAATCAGCTCTTATTTCACACCAGTATGCTATGTTTGTATTGAAATATTCTATGCTGAATATGGAAATGTTATGTTTTTATCCTAAAAGATATGTAAGTGCTGAAGTGCTTTCTGTCCTTAAGAAGCTTATATTGTAAAGAACCTGGTTTGTTTGAGAACTCTGGTCTCTCTCTGTTGATTCACTCACTCCCTTGCCAGTCTCCACCCAACCAAGAAAATAACTTAAGGGGAATACCCTAACACCCATCTCTCCTACCTGGACTGGAGGTATGGCAGCCGTTTCCACACCTCTGAATAGATGATGGCTCAACAGCATCTCTTCACTGCCTGTTCGTGAGACAAAGGCGGAAGGAAGGTTATTTCTTTGCTTGTTCCCTGCTTCACACAACCCCTTCCCTGTGCACACTCAACACATTTTTAAACACTTTTGACTGAATTCTGGGAGAGGCAGAAGAGAAGCCCATGGTACCCATGAGCCTCAGGGATTATAAATGCGGCTAATAGATTTCAGAACAGATGCCTGTAATCTCATTCAGGGGGGAGGGTGTGGTGTAAAAGATGGCAACAGAGAAATGAGGATCTGGACCCTTCCAGAGTCTTTCTTAGGGCCTCTCATCCCTCCCTTTGCCTCAGGCCAGGACACCTTTTCTGGCTTCGGTGATGGCCACAACACTGGTCTCTGTTGCGCATGTCAAAACGCCAGAAGGCCTCTGGTCAAATGTATATTGTGAGATGCAGAAGATATTAAAAATTCCTATTAGGAAAAGCCCGGAGCTTCTTCTCTTAGGTTTGACAATGGAAAAAATTCCACAAGAAAAAAGGACATTACTATGGTACATGATCACATCGGCGAGAATGGCTTTTGCGCAACAGTGGAAAGCGGAGAAGGTGCCAGATATACAGGACTGGTTAAGGAAACTGCTGTTTTTAGCTGAAATGGACAAAATGACGAAAAAACTAAATGACAAATGGCAGAACAATATCTAAAAGACTGGGAAGACCTGAAATTGTATATGGAAACTGAATATAAAATGAAAGGGAGAATGTACAATCTTGATTCTTATTGAAATCAAATGAGAAATGAAATGAATAGTTGATTGTACTTGTACCTTTACTGGAAAACATGTTAGAAAAAGTCAGGTTTCAATGTATTAGAATTGTGTTACCTGGTTTGTCGATTGTTACAAGTCTAAATTTGATTACCTTTTAATTTCTTTTTTTGTTATTAGTAGTGTTGGAAGCCTATTAGGGGGGATGGGGGGATGGGATATAATCCTTAAACTGAATTGGTAATGATGTTTAACAATGTTGAATATATTCCAATAATTTTTTTTTTTTTTTTTTAAATGCCAGAAGGCCTCACTAGAGAGACTGAAGCTGTGCCAGAGTTGGGAGCTTTCAGCACTGGAAATTGTCTTTATAGGCATGGCTTCACTATAAGTCCAGTCTGGAGAAAGGATTACCGAAAAGTTTGGGTAACCGGTACCTCTTCGACTGCTTTGTTTGCATTCTGGACTATAAACATCTCTACCAGCAAGTATTTTGTGTTGATATTTTGTTTGGAAACAGAAGGAGTCGGACGGCTGAACCGGGAGCGTTTACCTTAAGAATGGCCCAACACAGAAACAATTTTTTTTTTAATCCAGTATTAATTGAATGACTGAATTCTGGGAGAGGCAGAAGAGAATCACCAGGTATCCATGAGCCGCAGGGATTATAAATGCGGCCAACAGATTTCAGACTTGTGTTTGCTCTGCAGGGAGGGAAAGACGTTGCATGACCCGTCACCGGCACATTCAGATCAGACGCGGCTTGAAGGCATCGAGGGTCCTATGACTGTGTTTTCAGAGTGTCTCTTGGCATGCTCACGTCCCAACCAGGTTTTCAGCCCAACACAACATCAATATGACACCAGATCTCTCCTAAGCCCCACCCCAAAGCTGCTGGGTGTGCCAGGCAACAGGCCGCCATCCCTTCCCCAGCAACCTCTTTCCCAGAGTGCCCCTTGAAGCACAGGCACAGAAGCCAAATTTCCCCAATATTATTGGCCCCTAGGAACTGGTTTTCAGAGCTCTGCTGCCCCAGAAGGTGGAGGCTCCGTTTATTCACTAATCCAAATAGCTCTGCCGAGCTTTGTCTATCTCCCCCGCCCGGTAACTTGATTTCTTTTAAAGAAAGGAAGGTTAGATATGAACTTTTTAATTAATTAATGGGAGAAATTGCCCTCTAGGAATTTGTCTGATCTCCTTTTGGAGGCATCAGAGTTAGCAGACATCGAGTGCCGCAAATTAACTCTCTGTTGTGTGTAGAATTGTTTATTTTTATTCTGACCTGAAGTCTTTACCCGTCACACATTCACGGGGTGCCCCAACTCCATCCAGGAACCCTGGGTCCTTACCAAAGGAGAGGGGATCATGGGCACGCTCCACGGCTGGCACCCTCTGCCCTTGCTCCGAGGAAGCTCCTTCCGCTTCAGGGATTGTAGCTTCCATCTTCACGGATGGTGCCCACATCTGAAACAGCAGCAACAGAGAGGGCTAAGAGATAGGATGGAAAAGAGACCGAGGAATGGATCTAGCCCCACTCCCAGACTCTGCACCCTTCCATCAGCAGGCCTGCTGAGTTATCCGGAAGAATCAGAAATCCTCTCGTAGAAGAGGCTGCTGAAGGAACCCATGAAATCTCCCACTCAGATGATTAAAACTTGGGCGTTCATCTGGCAGGGAAACTTTAGGATAAGGCCCAATATCATTCCATGGATTGGACATACCTGGAGGAAACCCCCTCACCTGTTCTGCCTGCCTCTTCTCATCCCGTCTAGCTTTTGTGCACTCTAATCCTCCACCTGTGAATGTACTGTTATGGTATCTATGATACCAAAGCAAGCACAACCAGTGTTTCAAGGTCGTCCCAGTGTAGGGAGGTATCTTTGGGAGAGTTACGCTGCAGCAACAACAGAGCCATTCTCACATTCTCGCCCCCTGCCCAGGAACTCCCCTCCCTTCACATCCCCACAAGACACGAGAAACAAGAGTCCAAGTTTGACACAGAGGAGAGAGGGGGCCATAGGGAGGTTTGTATACCCCACTTTTCTCTGCCTTAAGTTGTCTCAATGCAGCTTACAGTCCCCTTTCTTTATCCTCCCCACAACAGGCAACATTGTGAGGCTGGTGGGGCTGAGAGAAGGACACCGTGAAGAGTTCAGCAGGTGCTGATTTCCGGCCAAAGAGCATTTCTCCTCTGCTTAGATCAAGTGGATTACACTTGGCCTGGTACCTCTGTCCCTCCCACTTTCTAGCCGAAAGAGATCAGGGCACCGGGATCTCCGCTCCTTCAGCGGCTTTGTTTCCACGATGCAGAAATCTCTTTGATGCAGATAATGAAAAATCACAAGCCTGTCAGCCAAACCTTTCCCTCTCCCACCCCCTCGTATGGCACAGATACTCACCAGGTTCCCCTTTGGCCCATGCGGCCCCTCCAAGCCACACACGCCCTGCCAAGACGCGGACAGAGAGACGTGGTGGTTCGTGGCAGAACTAGGGGGCTGCAGCTCTGGGAGACGGCAGATCCCCCCCCAGGACTTACTGGTGGGCCTGCAATTCCTGGGGGCCCTGTGGGGCCGAGCAAACTACGAGGTCCCTGCAAAGCGGCAGGGCAAAGAAAAGCGGGCTGTCGGTACCCCCGTGGAGAGGCTGAGAGGAAGGGTTTTTCTCCTACCTACACGGACCCCGAGTGCATCCCTTTGCACAGATGTGCAGGAAATGAGAGGGTACCTGCCCATGTGCCCCCCCACAAGGCTTCCAAGGCGTACAAGAGGGGTAGAGCTAATTCTCCCACCCTCACTCTTTCCAAGCAAGGCAGAGAATCTGGCTTGCAAGACTTTAGGTCTGAGCCGTTCCCCACCCCCCAGCTCATGTCCCGCCAGGCTTTTCGAGGCCACGGGTCCTCCTTCTCCACACCCTCTCCGTGTCTCTCCCAGCATCGCTCTGCTCAAGACACACCAGCTCAACCCACCCCTTGGCAAGACGGTCGGCTAGTTTGGCTACAGGCTCAGCTCCTGAGCCTCCAATGAGCTTTGCACAACCTGAGCTGCCGGATTCTCTCTTGGCCCTTGAGAGAGAGGAAGCCTCCAGCCAAGGGGCTGATATCTCGAGCTGAATGAGCAGAACACAAAAACCAGGGCTATATTCGACATCTAGATTATGCATTCAATATCTCTTCATAAGGAGCTGTGGTGGCTCAAGTGGTTAAGACGCTGAACTGCAGGCTGTGGAAGGTCAGTAGTTCAGCAGTTCGAGACCCGAGAGTGCCGCATGACGGAGTGAGCTCCCGTCTCTAATTCCAGCTCCTGCCAGCCTAGCAGTTTGAAAGCAAGAACTTGCAAGTAGATAAATAGGTACCATTTCGGTGGGAAGGTAACAGCGTTCCGTGTGCCTTGGCGTTTCGTCATGCCGGTCACATGACCACGGAAACATCTTCGGACAGCGCTGGCTCTTCGGCTTTGAAACGGAGATGAGCACCGCAACCTTAGAGTCGGATTCGACTGGCTTTCGAGCAAGGGAACCTTTACCTTTACCTATCTCTTCATAAAGTGCTGAATGTTCATTTCCCCCATGTATTTTAATTATGCCTATACTATTTTGTCGAGGAGGAGGAGGATTGGATTTATACCCTGCCCTGGTGTGAACTGGGGTCAGTAACAAGTTCTCTCAGAGCTGTTCTCTCAGGAGCAGTTCTCGGAAGAGCTCTCTCAGCCCCACCTTCCTAATGGGGAGAAGTCTGTTGTGAGGAGGGGAAGGGAAAGGAGATTGTAAGCCCCTCTGAGACTCCTTTGGAGAGTTAAAGGTGGGGTGGAAATCCAACCTCCTCCCGCCCCCCCACTTCTAGGGGATGGGTACAACCAGTACCACAGAAATCACACACCCATCACTCTGTGGCACCACCCATGGAGGTTCCAAAGCAGGGATCTTCATTGATCCTCTGGGTTTCTACGCTGGGTCATCCCAAACTGTCCACTCTGCCAGGAGAAGCCAGGGGGTAGAAGAGTGCCAGCCTTCCCCGGGGTTAGGGCCCAGGGGCTGTCCCGATCCACACACAGCAGCAGGGAGAGGGAGTGAACCCCCCCCAGGAGACAGCCAATGGATGGGGGAGTCCCCTCCCCAGGGGCGGATTAAGGCTCCCTGGTGCCCTGACCAATCTTGGTGCCCCCCCTCCTTTCCACACTGACCCCAGCCCATTTGAACCTGGCTCCATCGTTTTACTTTTAAACACATGCATTTTACTTTTTAACGTAGCCTAGGACACTGCACCTCGCCAACAAAAAAATAGAAGATAACCCTAAGGTGCACCATGATCAATTGGCGCTAGTTTTATCAATTTTTATTTTTATTTTACAAATCTTCATTCCTTGTTTTTCTTTTTACCCCTTTCCCAACTTTGTGGCGTTCGGTGCTCCTTGGTGTTTAGTCAGGCCGGCCACATGACCACGGAAACGTCTCCGGACAGCGCTGGCTCTTCGGCTTTGAAGCGGAGATGAGCACCGCAACCCTAGAGTCGGATTCGACTGGCTTTCGAGCAAGGGAACCTTTAGCTTTACCACTTTGTGGTGCCCCCTTTGGCCCTGGTGCCCTAAGCACAGTGCTTAGTCTGCTTAATGGTTAACCTGCCCCTGCCCAAAATGCCGGGCGCATCGCAGCAGCTGGTCGGGCCTGAAAGATCCAGCCCATCGTGACCCCCCGGTTGGGCGCTCCTTTCTGGGCCGGCTGCCGGGGACCATCACGGCTGAGAGTTTCCTTATTTTTATCGATAACTCATTGACAAACTCCAGACTTCGCCCCTTTCTGAGCCCACAAGGGCCGCCGCCGTGGATAGCAAATTAAAACACAGGCAAGAAAGCCCTACATGATCGACCATCCTTCCCCCTAAAAAAACACACAACAGCAGCCTGCCTCTCTCCCTGTTGCAAAGCTTCTCTCGCCCGCCCTCCACTTACTTGCGAGCAAAGCTGCTCAGGATCCGCCTGCGAGGCTTTTTCCCTGCAGTTGCATGGCGGGATCCCCTCCCGGCCGCTTTTGCAATTCGGATGCAAGCCCTTCTCGCGCCCCCGGGAAAGAGCTGTGTTATCCCCCCTCCTCCGTGCCCGGTCTCTCTAGGCACAGCTCTGTCTCTTTCACCCTTTCAGTGCTGCAGGGGAAAGGAAGGGACGCTTCCTGCCTGTCCCATGATAAGGATCCGGCGGACTGGACTTCCGCCAGGCTGGAGGCAGCGGTCACCTTTTCGGAGGTGTGGAAATGGCTGCTTTAGCATCAGTCCATGTAGGGGAGATGAGCGGAGGCCAGCCTAGACTCTCCCCCTTTTCTCAGGGGGGCTTTTGCTCCTGCCCTTTCTATAGGGTGTCTGGGAGAGAGAGGCTAGGAACTGTACCAATGTTCCCTCTAAGCTCTTGTGAGCAAAAATCCTGCTTTGTGAGCGACCGGCATTAAAGTTGTGAGCGAGCGATTTGGCTGCTCCATAAATTAGTTCGCTCTGGAGAAGCCATCCCTTCCTGAGCCAAGACAAAAATGTGTGAGCCGGAGGCTAAAAAACTGTGAGCTAGCGCACACTAACGCAGCTTAGAGGGAACACTGCCCTTTCCCCACGCCAAGCCATACATCCTGTACCGTCGCAGACTACTCTCTTCCAGGGTGCAATCTCTGCCTGGCACCATCTCTAACAGGGAGGGAATCTGTTTTTCTTTCAGCGCAGTGGTTAAATGTACCCACTCAAATCTGGGAGAACTGGGTTTAATCCCCACTCCTCCCTTTGCAGCTGCTGGATGATCTTGGGCAAGCCATAGTTCTGACCAGAGCTGTCCTTGAAAGGGCAGTTTCTGTCAGAGCTCTCAGCCCCACCTACCTCACAGGGTGTCTGTTGTGGAGAGGGGAAGGGAAAGGAGTTGGTAAGTCACTCTGAGACTCCAATGAAGGGCCGGGTATAAATCCAGTCGCCGCCGCCTCCTCCCTTTGAGGAGGTGTCTGTCTGTTTCATCACAACAGAATGGGCCCTGCTGGATCCAGGCCAGAGAACTCTCTCCAGGCAAGTCATGCCGGGGACGTGATTTCTCTGCGTAAGGATCTTTCACAAGTTCCAAAGGTGTGAATTGCTACCCATGGGATGATGCATGAATCAAACTCTGGAACAGCAAGACATCATTTTGAGGCCTCTCCGGCTACTTGCCCAGGGGCAACTGAGGCCGGTGTTGTGGCCATCACCCCAAACCAGAGAAGGTGTCCTGGCCTGAGGCAAAGAGACCCTTGCAGACTGTGGAAGGGCCCAGATCCTCATTTCTCTGTTGCTAATGTTTACAACACACCCTCCCCCTGAATGGGATTACAAAAATTTCCCTTTAACTGTGATCTGGAAATGATCCTGTCAAGAACCCAAGCCTGGGTCCCCCTGGGTCACTAGTCTTTGTACCTATCAGCACCCAGTTCAGTGGATTGACATAAAGAGTGCACACAAGTAAAGCTGATCCTATATATATATATATAGGATCAGCTTTACTGTGTGCACTCTTTATGTCAACCCACTGAACTGGGTGCTGATAGGTATATATAAAGGTAAAGGTTCCCTTGCTTGAAAGCCAGTCAAATCTGACTCTACGGTTGCGGTGCTCATCTCCATTTCAAAGCCGAAGAGCCAGCGCTGTCCGAAGACATTTCCGTGGTCATGTGGCCAGCATGACTAAACACCAAGGCGCACGGAATGCTGTTACCTATCCACCAAAGTGGTACCTATTTATCTACTTGCAATTTCTTGCTTTCGAACTGCTAGGCTGGCAGGATATATATATATATATATATATATATATATATATATATATATATAAGATATATGAAGGATGTAAAACCAAGACATCATTAAACCACATAGTTTCTACAGCTCTGCAACAGAAAAACAAGAAAAGCTAACTGTTCTATCTAATACATGAAATACTTGGCATTAGATGGCCCCTCTTGCTGCAGTATAAGTATTGCCGCTGTAGCCTAAATTACTCTACATAAAACTATTCATCACAATGAAGCAAGAAGATATCAAAGTGTACTAGCATGGCATGAGCATAAGGTTCGCAAGGCTTCCCTTTGGTTTATACCAGTATTATACTTTCTACCTGCGGTCAGGTGGTCTGAATTGTTAGCCAAATTGCTCTATTATTTAGTAAAGATGGTGAATTATAATTATTAGTATGCAATTGGCTAATCTATAGGATCTGACCTGTGTATACCAGAGTTAGAACTCCCAAGCACCCAGGAACAGACACAGAAACTGGGTGGCTAAAATAATGATTTCTTTACTAAATATTCTCAAACATACACACAATATAGCACTAAGGAAGCAGAGGTGATTGATGGGCTATAGAGAGGTGATACAACCTGTCCAGATGTGCAGAGGTTCCTGGATTCTGGCCGAAACTCAGAGAGTTCAGGGGGGGCCTGCCATTTTGGATCATGGCAGAAAACACACGGTCGAAGGCCATCTGTGTGCTGGGATATAGGCACTGGCAAAGAATGCAGACCAATGGGCGGCCCTGGGGGCTGGTCTCAGGTGAGAACAATAGATTACCTGGACCAATGATGAGTCCCAGGGGTGTGTGATGCCAGTAGGGGAAGACCTTAGGTATGACCAATGAGCTACCAGAGAGGCAGGGTCTGGATTTAACAATAGAAGCCAGGTGTTGGGTAGCTAGTTAAATGGATTATCTGACTCACTAATGGTCCTGGCCTGGGGTAGACAAAAGGAAGGATTACTAAACATCTGAATGATTGGTTGGTTTACCCTGGTATCTTGAGGGACAGAGCAAGAAAGACAAAGAATTTACACGTAGAACACAAAAGGCCGGGTGAGGTGCTGGAGAGTGCCAGGTGGCTTCTAAAGACTTACCTCCGGAACTCATTGTTATTCCATAAACATCATCTCTGCTGGGTGGGGGGAAGACTGGAGGCTTGCTCTGAGGTCCCCTTGTGAAACCTGAATATGAAATCTTTTTGCAGACCACTTGCAGCCCGGCTCTGTGGTCAAGCTGAGAGTGCCTGGCTTTTTTTGGACTTCAGCTTAGAAAGTAGGGCACCCCTGTTTTGGGGCTACCCAAGAATAAAAGGCAGTGCCTCTGGCAACAGAATGACCCAATCAAGGGGTCCTCCCCGACGGAATTTGGTTTGATTCCGCACTCCTCCACTTGCAGCTGCTGGATGACCTTGGGCGAGCCATAGTTCTGTCGGAGCTGTTCTCTCAAGGACAGTTCCCAATCAGAGCTCTCTCAGCCCCACCTACCTCACAGGGTGTCTGTTTTGGGGAGGGGGAAGGGAAAAGATCTGTAAGCCACTCTTGAGACTCCTCGGGGTAGTGAAGGGTGGGGTATAAATCCAATCTCCTCAACCCTCCCCCCTCCCTCCTAGTTAAACAACTGGATACAGATTCTCACCATGAACCAATTACCATAAGCTTGAGTCCGGCCTTGAAAAGGATAGGGATGTTAGCTACAGGGGGAGTCAAATCATGAACCCGGTCACGTAATAATCCCTCTCTCTCTCCCCCTCTGGTCCCACAGTGGTGGAAAGAGTGGAGTCCTTTTAAGTACTCCCTGCACAGTTGCCCAGGTTGGAGAAGGAAGGCCCTTAGAGGGACTGTCTCTTTCTGCCTGCCTTCTCCTTCAATGGGGAGGACATCAGGTCTGGTTAGGCCATGCTTCCTCTTGCTCCAGGAAGGGCTGTGCAAATCTGTGTAGACTGTTATCAGCTCAGAGCAGGCCGCTTGCTATGGTGGGACGTTTTGGGGCCACACCCCCTTAATTAAAAGCCCCGCCCCAGAAATAGCCATGCCAGAAACCTTATTTTTGAGGAGAGACCCATACTGCCTGCAAGGTCCAGGGTGAGAGCACCCAGCTTGCCCTCAGGGTTCCCTCTTCCTCCCGCTGTGGAATTGGGAGTGGGGGGCGCATAATGGGACCTGGGGAAGAGACATTTAAATGCCTTTTGAGCTCCCTTCCCCAGGGCAAGAAAGCCTAGAAGAGCACTCCAGAGCAGAGTTCCCCAGGGCTATTTTTGGGCAGGAACGCACAGGAACGGAGCTCCGGCTGGCTCCTGAGTTGGCCACGCCCAGCAGGAACTCATTAGAATAATAGGCCACACCCAACAACAGAAACTTATTAGGATTGGCTACATTTGGGGTGTGTGGCCTAACATGCAAAGGAGTTCCTGCTACAAAAAAAGCCCTGGGTTTTGACTATAAACAAGGTACACAGAGTAAGAAGCAAAAGGTGGGTGTGGCTGGATGACCACACTTCTGGTAACATGAGCTGTGCTGTCTTGGGTGTGGCCTAATATGCTAATGAGTTTCTGCTGTTGTTGTTGTTGTTGTTCAGTCGCACAGTCGAGTCCGACTCTTCGCGACCCCATGGACCAGATTACGCCAGGCCCTCCTGTCTTCCGCTGTCCGCTGAAGTCTGCTCAATTTCATGTTCGTTGCATCGATGACACTGTCTAACCATCTCATCCTTTGCCCTCCCCTTCTTCTTTGACCTTCAATCTTTCCCAGCATCAGGGTCTTCTCCAGTGAATGCTCCCTTCTCATTTGGTGGCCAAAGTATTTGAGCTTCAGCTTCAGGATCTGGCCTTCAAGGGAACAGTCAGGGTTGATTTCTTTTAGGATTGACTGATTTGATCTCCTTGCAGTCCAAGGGACTCTCAAGAGTCTTCTCCAGCACCATAGTTCAAAATAATCTATTCTTCGGCGCTCAGCCTTCCTTATAGTCCAACTCTCGCAGCCATACATTACTACGGGGAATACCATTGCTTTGACCATGCGGACTTTTGTTGGCAAGGTGATGTCTCTGCTTTTTATCATGCTGTTTAGGTTTGCCATCGCTTTCCTCCCAAGGAGCAGGCGTCTTTTAATTTCATGGCTGCAGTCACCATCTGCAGTGATCTGGGATCCTAGGAACGTGAAGTCTGTCACTACTTCTACGACTTCCCCTTCTATTTGCCAAGGAGTGATGGGGCCAGATGCCATGGGTGTGGCCTATTATGTTAATGAATTCCTGCTGGACTTTTTCTACAAAAAAAGCCCTGGAGTTCCCTCTCAGCTCCACAATGTTGTGAGCAAAAAAAAGCTAATAGCATTAAAGTTCTGAGCGAGTCTACATTTGAGTAAATTAGTTTCTAGAAGATTATTTCCATAACCTTGTAAAAATCTCAGAATGAATTCTTTTAAGCTATATTTAAACTATATTTTAAGAATAATTTAAACATTATAAGAGAAAACAGAATCAAGTCCAGTTTCATGACAGAAAATGTTGTCCTCTAGGGGGGCAGACCAGGCCTCCGGAGGTCTACCCACCCCAGTCCACTATATTGGTAGACCTGGCCTCAGACCATCGCCCTGCACTGACCCTTAGAAAACAAACCAGGACTTGGGAGGGGTGGAATCTTACAGTCTACTTTGGTTTTTTTTTAGTAAAATACGACAAATTTGCAGGTCAAGTATAACAGAGGTGGGACATTCACTGTTAGAACCCTGCCTAACCTGACAAACAGGAAGTTGCTTCAGTGTTATCAACCTGTCCAAACGACTTATTTATTCAAATCATGCAAAAAAAACATAATAGGGGTGTGCTCCGTTATAGCCTGTGTGAGGACCATTATAGTGAAAGGGCCCCATAGGCTATAATGGTGAATCAATCTGAGGCTATCTGGGGCTTTGGGCGGGGGACTGTTTTTTGAGGCAGAGGCATTAAATTTGCAGCGTAGCTGCTGACGCCTCTCCTCAACCCCCGCTCCAAGTTCCAAAAAGATTGAACCGGGGGTCCAATTCTATGGGCTCCTGAAGGAGGTGCCCCCATCCTCCATTGTTTCCAATGGCGGGGAAAAGGCTTGTGAGCTGGAAGCAAAAATCCTTCAGCAGCCAGCTAAAATTCTGTGCACTAGCACCCCTTAGCACAGCTTAGAGGGAACACTGCATCTGACATTATCCTAGCCTCAAAGGGAGGAACTTGTCCCTTAACTGGTCAGGAGTTCGGTGTTTGTCACTGACACTGATGCAGATACTTTTGATCTCTGCAAATACCTTTTTTGTCATATTCTGGGCATGGAACAGGGGTGTGTATATGTGTGTGGAGTTATTTTTTAATTTCCAGCATTGTGCAGGGGGTTGGACTAGATGACCCTAGAGGTCCCTTCCAACTCTATAATTCTATCACAGAGCCCAACCTGTCATGAAGCTAGCTCACTCAGAGTCTGGGAATCCTTCAGATGGGTTTATCAAGAATAAGTCATGCCACACCAACCTTCACTCCTTTTTTGACAGAGTTACTAAAATGGTTGACTCTGGCAATGCTTGTGGATATAGTGTATCTAGATTTCAGTAAAGCATTTGACAGAGTTTCTCATGGTATCCTTGAGGATAAGCTGGTTCTGTGTCGGCTGGATGGTGCAACCGTTGGATAGATTCGTGGTTGGTTGAAAACCCATGCACGAGTGCTCGTAAATGGCTCTGCATCTACGTGGAGGGAAGTCTCGAGTGGAGTGCCACAGGGCTCAGTCCTAGGCCCAGTGTTGTTTAATGTTTTTATAAATGACCTGGAGGAAGACATAGAGGGGATGTTTATCAAATATGCAGATGACACAAAGCTGGGTGGGATCGCTAATTCTGAAGAAGATAGAGTCAGGATTCAAAATGATCTAGATAGGCTGGAACAGTGGGCTGAGACAAATAAAATGGCTTGGCAGCAGCCCACATGAGCCTGCAGTGTGATGTGGCTGTGAAGAAAGCTCATGCAATCTTAGGATGCATTAACAGAAGCCTTGTGTCCAGATCATGGGAGGTGGTAGTTCCACTCTATTCTGCTATGGTCAGGCCTCACCTGGAGTACCGTGTCCAGTTTTGGGCACCACATTTTAGTAAGGATGTCGACAAGCTCGAGCGTGTCCAGAAGAGGGCAACCAGGATGGTGAGAGGGTTGGAATCCAAGTCTTAGGAGGAAAGGCTGAAAGAGTTGGGTATGTTTAGCCTGGGAAAGAGAAGGCTTAGAGGGGACATGATTGCCGTCTTCAAGTATTTGAAGGGCTGTCATGTAGAAGCTGGAGCAGATCTATTCTCTCTTGCTTCAGACTGCAAGACTAGATCTAATGGGTGGAAATTACAGGGGAGTCGTTACTGGCTAAATATCAGGAGAAACTTTCTAACCCTAAGAGTGGTTGAGCAGTGGAACAGACTGCCTTAGGAGGTGGTGGATGCTCCTTTGCTGGATGTTTTCAAGCGGAGACTGGATGACCATCTTTCGGGTATGTTGTAGATATGGAGGGCTATCTTTCAGCTATGCTCCTGCAGAGTGCAGGGGGTTGGACTAGATGACCTGCAAGGTCCCTTCCAACTCTAACATTCTATGATTCTGTGAGGTAAGATGAACCTGTGTTCACGGTTAATGGGTTGATTACCTGATTTTGGGTGGCTCAACTAAACATGTTTTTTTTTAAAACCTAAATTTTTATTAAGTTTTTAGAATAGACAAAGATGGGGAAGGGGGAAAAAGAGGAAGTGTAAGGGAAAGGAAGAAAAGTGATAATTTTCTGCACATAACTCTCCTCTACTTATCATTTCATATATATTATACAGTGATAGACCGTGAGGTTCTAAACGTTCATAAAAACTTCTTAGTATTATGATATTAGGAAGTTCATATTTTTATATATCTCTCTTATCCAATTATAAAATGGGGTCCATAGTTCGACAGTCTTCTTCCATGTGCCCTTTTAACATCGAGGTCAATTTGTCCATTTCTGCATTTTCCATAATCTTCACTACTAGGTCGTGTTCAGAAGGTTTTGATGGAAGTTTCCAGTAAGACGCAAATAAAATTCTAGCTGCCGTTACTACATGAATTATAAAATAGCTTTGATTTTTATCAAAATCCTGTTATACAATTCAATAAAAACAATTCTGGTCAAAAAGGTATTAAACTCTGCAAACTGTCTGTATAAAAGGATGTAGCATAACCCAAAACTTAAGCACTATGTCATATGTCTACCACGTGTGGTAAAATGTACCCACATGCTTTTCACACTTCCAGCAATTATCTGCCATATTTTTGTACATTTTAGCTGATCTGTCTAGTATTAGGTACCATCTATAAAACATCTGATACAGATTCCCTTTAAATGCCACCAGTTTAGTTATTTTCACATTCACTTTCCAGAGTTTACTCCACTGCGTAAGATCGATATTATAACCTAGATTATGCATCCAGTTCATCATACATTCTTTAACCACTTCATCTTCCATTTTCATTGGCATTAATACATACGTTTTGTTGATCAGCTTATCACTGGATGTACGTAACATTGGACGTACAGCGATTAATACAAACAGGAATAGTCTGATACAAAAAGTTAATGCATGGCAATATGTTCATTTTCACAGCTGCAGTCCTTCCCATCAGGGATAAATGAAGATCTTTCCATTTTTCTAGATCTTTCTTACCTTTTTGGAGCATTCATCGTTCATCAAAGAACTACACTTTGGGGTTAGGTATACTCCCGAATACTTAACTCTTTTCTCCAGCTGAAATCCTGTTAATGAATTAACTCCATTTTTTGACTAGAAGTCATATTCTTTGTTATAAGGTAAAGGTTCCCTTGCTCGAAAGCCAGTCGAATCCGACTCTAGGGTTGCGGTGCTTATCTCCGTTTCCAAGCCGAAAAGCCAGTGTTGTCCGAAGACATTTCCATGGTCATGTGCCCGGCATGACTAGATGCCGAGGTGCACGGAATGCTGTTACCTTCCTACCAAAGCGGTACCTATTTATCTACTTGCAATTTCTTGCTTCCGAACTGCTAGGTTGGCAGGAGCTGGGGCCAGAGACGGGAGCTCACTCCGTCATGCGGCACTCGGGTCTCGAACTCCTGAACTACTGACCTTCCAGCTTGCAGTTCAGCGTCTTAACCACTTGAGCCACCACAGCTCCCTATTCTTTGTTATAGCCTTTGTCTTTGGGTAGTTTATTTTCATCACAGCCATTTGTCCATACCCCTTGATGCTATTAAAAAATGTTCTACAGAATCCGCTGGGTCTTCCAGAATAAATACCAAGTCGTCTGCAAATACTTGAAACGCTCAACCAAACCTTTTTGGTGGCCCTTGTAGGTTTAGTGGGCTTTGGAATTGTCCTCTGCTTTCTTTTAGCCTGGTGTATGCCGATCTGCCCTGCTGTTCTGTCCTTTTTTTGCCTTCTGTCTGTTGGTGGCAAGTACATTTAGTTAAGGATGGTCCCGTGGACCCCATGGGCCCTTCAGGACCAAAGGGGAGAACGGAAACCTGAACGCACATCTGAGCATTAGGGCAGCCATATTTGTCCCCCATCGAACCTTTGTTTGCTAGCAGAACAAACTGCTAAAATCAGCACAAGTACATCTGTAAGCCAGTTTTGCAACAAAAACCGCAAGGTTGTCTGGTGAAGCCAGTCTGAGAAAAGAGTGGTTTCCACAAACAGATAGGACAATGTAGAGATGCAAGCAGTGGAAAGTTACTAACTTAAGCTCTTCGTGTGCATGTCTAAAACTGTATAAATATGCAACCCACCCTGAAAACGTGTGTGATCTCTTGCAGACTTGGGTTTCTGCAGTCACCTATCTGCCTGTCAAATCTTTAAACTTGTTACCCAGTTGTGGACCTATATTGGAACTTCAGATAGACAACAAACCAACGTGACCTCCATGACAATGTGTAGCTTTAAGGAATGGATTCCCTCAGTGGCTGTTGCTATGCAACCACAGCATTCCACACTTGGTTTCTGTGAGAAAAAGGTAGCGGGAGGGGGGCAGGTTCCTTTTCAGGGAAGTTTTGGCCTTTGAGGGAGGACTTCTGGGCACCAGGCCTTGCCAGGGTTGTCTATTCCAGGTTGGGGAACTCCTGGAGTTTTGGGGGTTGAGCCTCGGAGAACACAGGGCTTGGGGAAATAAGGAGCCGCAGCCGAGCATTATTTATTTACTTATGTCACTTCTAGCCCGCCATTCTCACTTGTACTCAAAGGCAGATGACAAGAAGAGAGTCAATACAATCAACAAGACGGGGCATTCAAGAAGCAACACAAGAGGATTAGGGTTGTTGAATCCATCGGATATCGAAAAACAGGACTGAAGTAAAGCATACGCCTTAATACTAGGCAATAAATACAACATGAATTACATATTTGCATACCGCAGTTTTTCATAGTCTGCAGAAAGGCAGGAGAGTGGGAGCAATCCTGACCAATGTTCCCTCTAAGCTGTGGAGTCTTGTGGGCAAAAATTCTACTTTGTGAGCGACTGGCATTACAGTTGTGAGCGAGCGATTTGGCTGCTGCATAAATTAGTTTGCTCCGGAGCCATCCCTTCCTGAGCGAAGATGAAAAGGTGTGAGCCGGAGGCTAAAAAACTGTGAACTAGCTCACACTATCTCAGCTTAGAGGGAACACTGGTCCTGACTTCCTCAGGCCGGCCGTTCCTTAAGGTGGAGGCCACAGCAGAGAAGGCACAGGGATGGGCAGGTGTTGATTTTTGCCCATTGGCAGGTCGGTACCTGCAGAAGACCTCGCTCCGACGAGTTCAGCTGTCGTGGCGGCCCAGAGGGGGAGAGGCAGCCTGGCAAATAGGAGGGTCCCAGGCCATGAAGGGCTTTCCCTGTAAGAGCCAAGGCTTTAAATCGAGCCCCGTAACTGATGGGCAGCCAGTGGAGTGACTGTAGGATGGGAATTATCTCCATGCTCTATCTGGCCCCCGTTAATAGCCGAGCCTCGGCGTTCTGCACCAACTGACGCTTCTGAATCAATTTTGAGGACAGTGCAGCAAAGTCTGGGTCCAGTGGTGCCTTTAAGGCAAAGTTTTATTCTGGGTATAAGCCTTCCTGTGCACGCACACTTCTTCTATCTGAACAAGAGCCGATACCCAGAATAAAATTTTGTTGGTCTTACAGGTGCCACTGGACTCAGTCTTTGTTCTGCAGCTTCAGATGAACAGGGCAACCCACTTGAATCTCTGGGCAGTGCATTACAAGAGTCTATTCCGGATGACACCGTGGCATCGATCCAGGTGGCCAGATCGGCCGGATCAAGGAAAGGGGCCGCCTTCTGGGCAGGGCTGAGTTGGGAGGAAGCATTCGTTGCGGCTGTGCGAACTGGCTTCTGCAGCAATCAGGTTGGATCTAGTATAGAACCCCAAGTCTCTGCACTGAGTCAGCCAGGGTCAGCTGAACACCCTCAGAAGTGGGGGGACACCTTCCCCACCAACATCACCCCTGTCATTTCAAGGATCAGTTTCAGTTTCACTGAGGACTGGCTGCTCAATCCTGAGCAACAGCGGCCACCCTATGAAAACCAGTGTGGCATATAAGTTACAGCGTAAGAGTCGGGTCTCAGAGACCCAAGCTGAAATTCCTCTCTTGCTGTGGAAGCCCACTGGCTGATTTGGGGCCAGTCACATCCTTTCAGCCTATCCCCTCGCAGGGTTGGTGTGAGGCTAAAAAGGAGCAAAAAAGAATACTGCATGTTGCTCTGGTCCCCACTGAGGAGAAAGTAAAGGTAACGGTTTCCCTTGCTTGGAAACTAGTCGAATCCGACTCTAGGTGGTGGTGCTCATCTCCGTTTCCAAGTCAAAGAGCCAACGCTGTCTGAAGACGTTTCCTCGGTCTAGAGGCCAGCATAACTAAAGGCTGAGGAACGCTGTTACCTTCCCACTGAAGCGGTATCTACTTATCCACTTGCAATTTCTTGCTTTTCATAGAATCATAGAATGTTAGAGTTGGAAGGGACCTTGCAGGCCATCTAGTCCAACCCCCTGCACTCTGCAGGAACACAGCCGAAACTTTTGAACTGCTAGGATGGCAGGCGCTGGGGCCAGAGACGGGAGCTCACTCCATCATGCGGCAATTGGTTCTCCAACTGCCAAACTACAGAATTTCCGGTCTGCAGCTCAGCGTCTTAACCTCTGAGCCACTGCTCAGACAGAGTATAAATGAAGTAAATAAATAATATATATAGCACAAGATGAGGAGGCGATAAACTGTAGGTTGGTGAAAGGCTGAGGAGGAGAGAACGAGGCAGGGAAAGGGAGGGAGGATGTGGGGGCTGCCAAGAGGAGGAAAAAAGGAAAGAGTGTTGGGGGAGGGGAGAAGTGAGGTGCCCTTCCAAGTCCCTGAGGACTCTCTACCATGAAGGTTGCCTTGGCCCAGTGGCCGGCATCACACTAACCTTTGGCACATTTAATGAAGCCCAACTCATTAAAAAAACCCACAAAGCACATTATTAGAACTATTTATCATATGGCAGAGTCACACACAGGAAGCATGTCATAATATAAACGACACAATCAAGTTGACCCAATGGGTATGCAGACCATCTGGGCAATCCCCTTGAATACCAATCTCTAAATTTTCAATCCACTCAATCACAGCTGGGGAAGAGTTTAAAGATCCCACGAAGCACAGAAAGCACAAAGTCTAATTTATCTGATACAAACAATAATATCTTGAATGAGTTGTGACTCTTCCTTAGCTAAATATTGTTTTCTCTGATTCATAAAGGAACACTTAACCTAGGGATGCCAACTGCCTGGAGGAAAAAAGTGTGCTGTCCCTTTAACAGAGGCATTATGGGATGCTCTTTATCTTTTCAGACACCTTTTTCCACACACATTAAGCCCCTGGGAATGAGGGAGGATATTTTTCCCCCTTCGGGCCTGTTACCCACTCTATATGCAGATACCGTTCCAAAATAAAGTAGGAAAATGGAAAGAGGATTTTCTCAGTCGGCACCATTAAAGCACAATCTCAGTGGAGGAATTCGGGGGGGGCTCTAAGAAGGAAGACATGGGGAGCACACCTTGGCCCAGGGCTTAGTCCAGGTCATTTCCAGGACATGCACAGGTGGTGGCCATAGTGATGTAAAAAGCCAGAGATAATCCTACTTCTACCTCCTGATTCTCTCTATGAGAATCTGAGGGTGGGGTGGGGAGGATAACTTGGATTGTGGAATTCGTGCCCCACAAGGGTCACCTGCCAACTCCATGGATACTGGTCCATTTCAGCAATACTGGCTGTTGCCGGGGAGAGGGGAGGTATGACCCCTAAGAACTTATTAAGTTGTTGGGTCGGGAGGGACAACCCTTCCCTCGAGAGCCAGCTTGGTGTACTGGTTTAGTGCACGGACTCTAATCTAGGAGAACCGGGTTTGATTCCCCACTCCTCCACTTGCACCTGCTGGAGGTCCTTGGGCAAGCCATAGTTCTGTCAGAGCTGTTCTCTCAAGGACAGTTCTCTCAGAGCTCTCTCAGCCCCACCTACCTCACAGGGTGTGTGTTGTGGGGAGGGGAAGGGAAAGGAGGTTGTAAGCCGCTCTGAGACTCCGAGTGAAGGACGGGGTATAAATCCAACTTCTTCTCCACTTCTTCTTTCAACACAAATTAATCCTACTGCCAGAAAGCTTGGGGTTTCAACGTGGCGAGACCCCCCAAAATCTCACAGCAGGCTGGTCACTGGGGAGGGATTAGGGTTGAGAAATGCCTCTCTAGAACTGCTTGTCAGATAACAATGTTTGTGAATTAAGGATGTTGGCTGATCACACTATGGTTATACCTGTAGGACAGAGGCTGCAGATATCTGTTACCCTCTCAACTTGTCTATCATTTCATACAATTTGGGAAAGGAACTGTTTTTCCCAGTTTTGAAGATGTCAGAGTTAGAATGGCAGATAACCTAAAGTAGCAAGTTTCACAGAGGAGGAGAAAAACTAAAAAGGCCTTTCTTTGAGTAACTATGTTCTCAGCCTTTCTGAGCTTCCAGCACCAGGGCGTTTGAAGAACCTGATCAGAACCAGCTATAGGAAAGTTTACCCTTGTATGGATTCTCTGAGGAACCTGAAGATCGGATCTGGGCCTCAAACTCTTGCCACACACTGAGCATTGATAAATTTCCTTCCCTGAGAGGTCTCCTCGATGCTAAAGGAGAGATCAGCTGATCCTTATCCAGCAAGCCGCTCACCATTCTTTCCTTTCTTCCTTGTGGGATCTTTCTGGGGTTTTGAACACGGATAAAGCACTTTCCACACTCTGAGTATTTATAACATTTCTTCCCATTTAGTGTAAGGTTTCTGTGTAGGTTTAAGCTTCTTACAGGAGTTTGTATCTTTTCAGTGCTTTGTATTGTCTGTTGTTGTCTTTTAGGTGTAAAATAGGAGAAAAGTTCTTTTCATGGCTAAGCAGTTATATTGTTTCTCCTTGTGTGGATTCCTTGTTGTGGTACAAGAGTGTCACTTTGACTGAATCTCTTTCCATGCATTGAGGATTGGAAACATTTCTCCCCTGTGTGGGTTCTTTGGTGCCTCTGAAGACTGCATCTCTGACTGAAACTCTCTCCACACTTTGAGCATTCAAAAGGTTTCTCCCCTGTGTGGGTTCTTCGATGCAGTTTAAGATTACCACTGTGATTGAATCTCTTTCCACACTCTAGGCATTTAAAAGGTTTCTCCCCTGTGTGGGTTCTCAGATGCTGTTGAAGATTACCACTGTGATTGAATCTCTTTCCACACTCTGAGCATTCAAAAGGTTTCTCTCCTGTGTGGGTTGTTTGGTGCCTCTGAAGACTGCGACTCTGACTGAATTTCTTCCCACACTCTAAACATTCCAAAGGTTTCTCCCCTGAGTGGGTTTTTTGATGCAGTTGAAGACTGCCACTCTGACTGAATCTCTTTCCACACTCTGAGCATTCAAAAGGTTTCTCCCCTGTGTGGAATCTTTGGTGCTTCTGAAGAGTGCCATTGTCACTGAATCTCTTTTCACACTCTGAGCATTCAAAAGGTTTCTCCCCTGTGTGGATTCTTTGATGTCGTTGAAGACTGCCACTCCGACTGAATCTTGTACCACACTCTGAGCATTCAAAAGGTTTCTCCCCTGTGTGGGTTCTTTGATGTTCTTGAAGATGGCCACTATCACTGAATCTTTTACCACACTCTAAACATTCCAAAGGTTTCTCCCCTGTGTGGGTTCTTTGGTGCCTTTGAAGCTGGCCACTCTGACTGAATCTCTTTCCACACTCTGAGCATTCAAATGGTTTCTCCCCTGTGTGGGTTCTCTGATGCTTTAGAAGATTGCCATTCTGACTGAATCTCTTTCCACACTCTGAGCATTCAAAAGGTCTCTCCCCTGTGTGGGTTCTTTGATGCAGTTGAAGATGGTAACTCCGACTGAATCTCTTTCCACATTCTGAGCACTCAAAAGGTTTCTCGACTCTGTGCCCTCTTTGGTGTACAAAGAGCTGTGATCTGTTTCTGAAGTACTTTTCACACCAAATGGATTTTGTTGCCTTCATTACCCCACATGTTGGAATATGTACATTATGCTGTCTTCCATCTCTCTTCTCTAGGATATGACCGCCTTTCTTTCTCATAGGTTGGCCTCGATTGCTGACATTTTCTTTCAAGTCTTCATTTTTAACTTTATCTGGCATTTGCTGATGAAGTTCCTTGCCCTCTTCATTGCTCTGATCCTCCTCTGCTGGAAAAAACACAGGTATCCTGTTAACACCTGGGAGGGCTGGTATGATGGAATTACAGGTTTGTGGACAGTAGTAGCAGGTAAACAAAGAAGCTGCTGAGTCATGTGAGTGAGAGAGGAGGGGGCCATTTGGCTCGGAATTCTCAGTGAGTGACAGATAACTGTGAACAGCTGACAGTTGGGAGAAGGTTTTGGAAGAGAAGTTAGCAGAGAGCGGTTGAATAACTGGAAGAGCTCTGAGGAAGAACCAAACCTCTGTGGCACTGTGGAAACAGCCAGATATCAGTTGAGTAGAGAACTGTGGCTGAATAACCCTCTGTACTGCTACCCTCTAAAGAAAAGAGAAGATTGAACAGAGAGTGAACAGTATAAAACTTCAGTGGCCACAAACACCAGATACACTGCTCCAAAGGAACTTATAGAGGTGGCTAAGGAAGGGCTCAGGGTCTGGAGGAGTCTGGAAAGCTGGGGAGATGTCCAGTTAGACTCAAAGGGTCCAGACAGATAAAGCCCAAAGGTTAACCACAAAAGAATTACAGGAGAATGGAATCATAAATGTGTTGTGTGTACTGAAGAAACATCTGTGTCAGACTGAGAGTGATAAGCCTACAGCCTATGTGAAGGCAAAGTAAAGAGTTATATTCTACAAAGAAATAAAATATCCTGTGTAAATATATCCCATCCCCCCTGTTGAGTTTTCTGTGAAATAATGAACTGTGCTGTTTAATGTTTACAAGCACTGGTGCCTGACTTTTTGGTGAAAGGGTTATACCTGGCAGTTGTCCTCAATATATCCTGAAGTTATACAAACCCCAGAGACTACTTTTATAGAGAACTGGTCAGCCTAGAATAAAGCAGTACTGATCAGTCTCATTACAGTAAAATACTTCAAATTCAGTACAAATATAAATATATAGGCAGTGATGCCACAGCTCGGTCACGGCAACAGCCGGGGAGAGGTCGTTGTGTTATAGCTGGTGAGGTCCAACGGCCAATATGGGACTGCAGTAGCTAAGGATTGACGGCCCTTCGGCCTTGTCCAGCTTGGCTGATCTTATCTCTACTCAGCTTTACCCAGAATATTTAGTATTTAAGATACCTCGCCCCTTCAATAGCCACAGCTGAGCTCTTGCCCAGAAGGACCTTCTGAGCCTCCAGATTTCAGACCCTCCCTCCCTCCCTTCCCTGTGGGCTGTATGATCCTACAAAATGATTCTGAGAAGTGAATCAGAAATCCCCCATGGCACTTCCTCGCCTTTTCCCGTGACATAACCGTGAAGGATACTCACTCTCAGCCAGCTCATCTGGGAAGGAAATATGTTCTTGGGATTCTCTTGAGGAAATCTTCAGCCTTTCTTCAGATGCAAGGCCATTGTCTGTTTCCACCATGGTCTCTCTTCTAATCCTGGCTTCAGTCACAAAGAGAGAGAGAGAGAGAAAGTGATCATTCTTATTTGGGGAAGGAATGAAATTTCAAGGCTAGACTAAAGAATATAGTCATTGGTTAATAGTAATTGGTGAACCATGAGAACCTATATCCAGTTGTGTAACCAGGAGGGAGGGGGCATTAGGAGGGTGCTGACAGCCTCTGGAAAATTCCATCACGGAGGCCCCTTGATTGGGTCATTAGGACCACCTGACCTTAGGAGGTAGGAAGTATAATAAAGGTAAAGGTTCCCTTGCTCGAAAACCAGTCGAATCCGACTCTAGGGTTGCGGTGCTCATCTCCGTTTCAAAGCCGAAGAACCAGCGCTGTCCAAAGACGTTTCTGTGGTCATGTGGCCAGCATGACTAAATACCAAGGCGCACAGAACCTATAATACATGTATAGAAAAGAGGAAAGCCAGGCTAAATCTGTCCTCATGCCATCCTAGTATCTCTTGATATTTTCTTGCTGCGTCACGATGAATAGTTTTCTGTAGAGAAACACAGGCTACAGCTGGAAGACTTATGCCGCAACAAGAGGTGCCATCTAATTGCATGTCTTATACAGAGAACGCTTCCACTTTTTTTCTGTTGCTTGGCTGCAGAAATTTTGCTATTTAGAGATGCTTTATTTTGGTTTTGACAGGATCATTCTTGACAGGATCGTTTCCAGATCTCAGGCAGAGCGGATGTCTGTAATCTCCTTCAGGGGGAAGGGAGCGGTGTAAAGGATGGCAACAGAGAAATGAGGATCTGGACTCTTCCAGAGTCCTTCTGAGGGTCTCTCATCCCTCCCTTTGCCTCAGGCCAGGACACCATCTCTGGCTTGGGTGACGGCCACAACACTGGCCTCTGTTGCGCATGGGCAAGACCACACACACAGGAACACAGGAAGCTGCCTCAGACTGAATCAGACACTTCATCCATTGAAGTCAGTGTTGCCCACTCAGTCCGGCAGCAGCTCTCCAGGGTCTCAGGCAGAAGTCTTTCACATCACCTCCTACCTGATCCTTTTTACTGGGAATGCTGGGGATTGAACCTGGGACCTTCTACGTGGCAAGTAGACGCTCTGCTAGGGAGCCACAGCACAAACACACCCCCAGTAGCAGGAAAGGCCTCAAAAATGTGAATAGCTATTCAATATTTTGATTCATGCCTCCTCACAATGGCAGCAATTCGCACCTTTGGCACTAAGGAAAGATCCTTACCCAGAAAGGCCACATTCCTGTAGTTCTCCAGCATGACTTCCCTGTACAGAGCTCTTTGTCCTGGATCCAGCAGGGCCCATTCTGCCTCAGTGAAATCGATGGACACCTCCTCAAAGGAAAAGGGACCCTGAAAGAAGAAGCAGATTCCCTCCTCAGAGATCAGGCCAGGCAGAGATGGCACACTGGGAGGGAGTAGACTGGGAAGGTACAGGATGTATGGCTTGAGCTGAGTAAAGGGAACAGCATTCAGAAGATCTGTCGCCCAGACACCTTGTAGAAACTGCAGAAGCAACTGCTTCCCAGAGAAAGGATGAAGTCCCTGGGCTGTCACCTGCTCATTTCATTGTGGCAGAAAAATCAGCGAGCCTGGGGGCATTTCTCCATAATAGCCTGGATTATCTGAGGCCTCTCTGTTTGGTTCCCCTCCCATAAGACTTTGCAGGGTTAGCTACTGTCATCCCTCAAGCCTCTCTGTAGCCTGACAAGGCACTCTGCTCCAAAAAGAAGAGTTCTCATTTCTCTAGGTCTACCCTTCCACCCTCATGCTGTGTCAAAGACTCGCAATGAGAAGGTTTGTAGCTTCTGACTAGCAACATACTTGCTGAAGCAGCTGTCTGTGCTTCCAATAAGGTTACGATAAAATTTATACAGAACATCCTTGACTTTCTTGGGTAACTTGGGTATGAGTTCAAGGTGAATAGTCTTCTTTGTATTTTGATATTCTTTTGCTAAAAGTATGTTACTCCATGCGGGCTGAACTTTGAGTACTGGGGGTATAAATGGTTGAAGACTTCTTTGCCCTGGGTTGGTCTTCAATCAGTTCTCTGTGAGCTCTTGTTGACTAGACCAGGGCCCTCTGTATTTCACCCTAGTGCACTGTGCTTGTATTGAAGCCAGTTTGGTGTAGTGGTTAAGTGTGTGGACTCTAATCTGGGAGAACCGGGTTTGATTCTCCACTCCTCCACTTACAGCTGCTGGGTGACCTCGGGCAAGCCATAGTTCTGTCAGAGCTGTTCTCTATCACGTGCACCGCCCTGTCCCAGGACGTTGCCATGAGGTAGCTGTGGCGTCACCACCTTTCTATATATGTAATGGCACTGTATTCGGTTTATGATCTCATGAGGTGACTGATCAGTCCTAATTCCTCTCTCTGAGGGCTGATCAGCTCACCCTTAACAGTAGTCTCTTTGGGGTTTGCTTTAACTTCTGGCTATATGGAGAACAACTGCCCAGTATTATTCTTCCCCAAAAAGTCAGGCACCAGGGCTTATAAATGTCACACAGCACAGATCTTTATTATACAGAAAACTCCAACGGGGGGATGGGATATATTTACACAGGATACTTTGGATACTTTGTAGTATAAACACTTCGCTTTGCCTTTTCCTAAGCTGTAGGCTTATCCCTCTCAGTTTGACTCAGATGTTCTTTGGTTCACAAAACCCTTCTCTGACTCCACTCTCCAGAACCTGTTTTGTGGTTAACCTTTGGGTCTTCAACTGCCTGGCCTCCTGAGTCTACTGGTTCGACAAAACCCAGCTCTCCAGACTCCTCCGGACCCTTTGCCCGTCCTGAGCCACCTTAAGTTTGTATGGAGCAGGGTAGTTGTGGTTTGTGACCCTTGAGGTCTTGTACTTTTCACTCTCTCGCCAGTCTCCTCTTTATGCTAGAGGGTACCAGTGCAGAGGGCTTTTTCAGCCACAGTTTTCCACTTAAACTGCTCTCAAGCTGATTCCACTGAGCTCAAAGGCTGTTGTGCTCTCAAAGCTCTCTCAGTAACTCCCTGTAAAACAATCTATGAACTCACTGACTCTCCCAACGGTCAGCTCTCAACTGTCATTTCTATACAGTTATCTGTCACTCATTTCCCTGAGAGTTCCAAGCCACCTGGCCCCCACCTCTCTCAGTGTCATGTGACTCAGCAGCTGCTGGGTTTATCTTGCTGCTGTCCATAAACCTCTAATTCCGTCACAAGCTCTCTCAGTCCCACCTACCTCACAGGGGGTCTGTTGTGGGGGGGGGGATGGGAAATGAGTTTTTAAGTCGCTCTGAGAATCAGAATGAAGGGTGGAGTATAAATCCAATCTCCTCCTCGTCCTCTGCTGAATATGGAAATGTTATGTTTTTAAGTGGCAAAGTGCTTCCTGTCCTTAGGAAGTTTATATTGTAAATAACCTGGTTTTGTTTGAGAACTATGGTCTCTCTCTATTGATTCAATCACTCCCTTGCCAGTCTCCACCCAACCAAGAAAAGAACTCAAGGGGAATGGGAGGGTCCCAGGGAAATATTCCTGGGTTCCCAGAATACTGTAACACTCAACTCTCCTACCTGGATTGGAGATACGGCCGCCGTTTCCACACCTCTGAAAAGATGACGGCACAACACCATCTCTTCACTGCCTGTTCCTGAGAGAAAGGAGGACGGAAGGGTGTTTGGTTGCTTGTTCCCTGCTTCACACAACCCCTTCCCTGTGTACACTCAACACATTTTTAAACACTTTTTACTGAATTCTGGGAAAGGCAGAAGAGAAGCACATGGTACCCAGGAGCCTCAGGGATTATAAGTGCAGCCAATAGATTTCAGACTTCTGCAAGACTTGTGTTTCCTCTACAGGGAGGGAAAGACGTTGCGTGACACGTCACTGTCACATTCGGACCAGACGTGATTTGAACGCAGCTGGAGCCTCGAGGGTCATATGACTGAGTTTTCAGAGGGTCTCTCGGCAGGCTCACCTCCCAACCAGGTTTTCAGCCAGACGCAACATCAACATGACATCACATCTGTCCTAAGCCCTTCCCCAAAACTGCTGGGAGTGCCAGGCGACAGGCCGCCATCCCTTCCGCAGCATCCCATTTTCCACAGTGGCCTGCCAGATGTCCCTTGAAGCACAGGCACAGAAGCCAAATCTTTCCAATATCATTGGCCCCGAGGAACTGGTTCTCAGAGCTCTGCTGCCCCAGAAGGTGGAGGCTCCATTTATCAACCAGTCTGAATAGTTCTGCCGAGGTTTGTCTAACTCCCCCCACTCCACAGCAACTTGATTTCTTTTTATGAAAGGAAGGTTAGATATGAACTTTTTAATTAATTAATGGGAGAAATTGCCCTCCAGGAATTTGTCTAATATCCTTTTGGAGGCATCAGAGTTAGTGGACATCGAGTGCAGCAAATTAACTCTTTTGTTGTGTGTAGAACTATTTATTTTTATCCTGGCCTGAACTCTTCACCCGTCACATTTATGGGTGCCCCAACTGCATCCAGGAACCCTGGGTCCTTACCAAAGGAGAGGGCATCTTGGGCATGCTCCATGGCCTGCACCCTCTGCCCTTGCTGCAAGGAAGCTCCTTCCGCCTCAGGGATTGTAGCTTCCATCTTCAGGGATGGTCCCCACATCTGAAACAGCAGCGAGGGAGAGGGGTAAGAGATGGAATGAAAAAGAGACCAAGGAATGGATCCTGCCCCACTCCCAGACTCTGAAGCTAGTTTGGTGTAGTGGTTAAGTGCGCAGACTCTAATCTGGGAGAACTGGGTTTGATTCCCCACTCCTCTATTTGTATCTGCTGATATGACCTTGGGTCAGTCACAAGCTCTGGCACAGCTGTTCTTGAAAGAGCACTTTCTGTCAGAGCTCTCTCAGCCCCACCTACCTCACAGGGTGTCTGTTGTGGGGAGGGGAAGGGAAAGGAGTGTGTAAGCCGCTCTGAGATTCCAAGTGAAAGGCGGGGTATAAATCCAATCTCTTCTTCTTCTTCTTCCATCAGCATACCTGCTGAGGTATCCAGAAGAACCAGAAATTCTCTAGTAGAAGAGGCTGCTGAGGGAGGCCGTGAAATCTCCCACTTGGATTATTAAAACTTGGGCAGTTATCCGGCAGGGAAACTTTAGGATGAGGCCAGATATCGTTCCTTGAATTGGACATACCTGGAGGAAAACCCCTCCTCACCTGTTCTGCCTGCCCTTTCTCCACTGCCTGACTCAAGAGGAAACCTTCGGCCAGGGCCACCTCCCGGGAACTGGTCTCCGGCCCACATCCTCTGACCCAACACTGGGTCTGGGCAGAAGCCACTGTGCCCCCACCACCACAGTGTCAGACTCTTGGACAAAGTTACTCTCAACAACAATGATTTGTTTATTGAGGAATAAAAATGTTCCAAGCTAAGACCAGGACTGTGTCAGAACTGAGGTTCCGGCGCCAAAGCCCACAGTTATAGACAGTTCAAACAATCCCCCTTGGGTTCCGTCCAATCACACCCCACAATCATCCTGCTTAGGTTTAGTGGGAGGGCTTCTGGTGCCCTGGCCCCACTGCTGGACCTCCTGATGGCACCTGGTATATTTTGGCCGCTGTGTGACAGAGTGTTGGACTAGATGGGCCATTGGCCTGTTTCAACATTGGCTTCTCTTATGTTCTTAGGTTTTGTGCGCTGTAACCCCCACCTGTGAATATTTATTTATTTATTTGATTTATATCCCGCCCTCCCCATCAAGGCGGGCTCAGGGTGGCTTCAAACATTCATAAGGTATTAATACAGTTAAAAACATCATCAGCATATAAATAAACAATCATTTAAAACATATAAAAAGGCTGGAACGTATCAACTAATAAGAGCAACAGTTCTTTATGGTGCAACTTGGGAATCAAACAGGAAGGGAAAGGCGAAATGCAAAATGCCTGGGGTGAAAACTATTTTGGACATCTTCTCCTTTTGCTGAAGAATGAAAATGAATTTCTCAGAACCTTAGGAACGGCCCGCAAGTATAGTCTGGAATGCTACTGGGAAGGGCTAATATTTTGGTTTTTACTGGGAGTTGGTGGGTGTTTTTCGAGACTGCCTTTCATAGCTGGTAGACAGCAGAGGGCTAAAAGTTAAGATCCACTGCCCGGAATTATCCCTGACCACGGACACCAGACTGGATGAACAGTGGCTCTCCTCCCACCGGATCTCTATGAAGTTTGCCAACCTCCAGGTGGGGCCTGGTTATCTCTCAACTAATAAGAGCAACAGTTCTTTATGGTGCAACTTGAGAATCGAACAGGAAGGGAAAGGCGAAATGCAAAATGCCTGGGGTGAAAACTATTTTGGACGTCTCCTCCTTTTGCTGAAGAATGAAAATGAATTTCTCAGAACCTTAGGAACGGCCCACGAGTACAGTCCGGAATGCTACTGGGAAGGGCTAATATTTTGGTTTTTACTGGGAGTTGGTGGGTGTTTTTCAAGACTGCCTTTCACAGCTGGTAGACAGCAGAGGGCTAAAAGTTAAGATCCACTGCCCGGAATTATCCCTGACCACGGACACCAGACTGGCGGAATAGTGGCTCTCCTCCCACCGGATCTCTATGAAGTTTGCCAACCTCCAGGTGGGGCCTGGCTATCTCTCAGAAGTAAAATCTATCTCCAGTTGACAGAGATCAGTTCCTCTGCAGAAAATGGCTGCTTTGGAGGCCTGTCTCTAAGGCATTGTGCCTCACAGCTCAGAATTACTAGCCATTTCTCTCCCGCCCCTCTTCCAAGAGCTCCACCCAGGGCCCTTCCCCCTCATCTCCACCAACCGATCCTCCTGCAAGGTAGGCCAGTCGGAGAGGGAAGGCTTGGCCCCAGGAGACTGGAGTTTGAACCCAGACCCTCATCCAAGCAGTTGTCAAATCTTAACTAGCCCCTCCCTTCCTCAGGTCTTCTGAAGACCTCCTCCTTCTGTTGGAGTTGCCAACTTTGGGTTGGGAAACTCCTGGAGATATGGGAAGGGTGGGGAAGGGACAAGGTTGACAGGACTGTGCTGCCACAGAGCTATGGTTGCCAGCCTCCAGGTGGGGCCTGGAGACCTCCTGCTTTTACAACCTGATCTCCAGCTGACAGAGATCAGCTCCCCTGGAGAAAATGGCTGCTTTGAAGGGCAGACTGTATGACACTTACTCAAGGGTCTTTTTGGGGGGGAGCCCAAGGGATCACAGCTCCAGGAGCTCAGGAGCCAAGCCCCGCCCCCAGCCGGAGTCTTTCAGGCAGCCGAATGTCAATTTCAGCTCCATTATATCCTATGGGCCACTGAAGTCAATGGTGAAAACATAGGGTATCTTCTGGGGGGTGGAGGGGAGGGGGTTTGAGGGAGAGGCTCCAAACTCACAGGGTAGCTGATGGAGCCTCTCCCCAAGATACCCACCAAGTTTCAAGAACATTGGACCAGGGGGGTCCAATTCTATGGGCCCCTAAACAGGTTGCCCCTATTCCCTCCATTGTTCTCTATGGCGGGGAAAAAGTAATTTACTCATGCTGAGGCCCCTCCCCTCCCCAAACTCTCCACCCTCTCCTGGATCCACCCCCCCCCCCAAAGTCTCCAGGTATATTTTCCAACCCAGACCTGGCAACCCTACACAGAGCCCACCGCCCTCTGGAGTGCCCTTTTCTACAGAGGGGGACCTGCGACCTCTGCACTCTGGAGCTCCGGGGGTTCTTCAAGCAGATCTCTCCCAGCCCCTCCCTCCAGGTTGGCAAATCCCGTCCCTCTAAGCTGTGGAGTCTTGCGAGCAAACATTCTACTTGGTGAGCGACTGGCATTAAAGTCCTGAGCCAGCGATTGGGCCGCTGCTGCATAAAGTCCTTTGCTCCGGAGCCCTCCCTTCCTGAGCGAAGACCAAAATGTGCGAGCTGGAGGCTAAAAAGCTGTGAGCTGGCTCACACTCACTCAGCTGAGAGGGAACACTCGTCCCCAGTTCCCACCCCCGGGACCCCCCTTCGCCCTTCCCAGCCCGTCTCCCTCCCGGGTCTCCAGCCAGGCCCTGCAAAGAGCGCAACCCGGAGGGTTTCCAAACGCAAAGAAGCGCAAGCAAAGGGTGCGGGGGGGTGGGGGGGAGCCGAGATCTCCCCCCCTCCCCTTTAACTCGGCTGGGCTCCACCCAGCCAAGCAGGCGGAATCCAAAATCTCCTCCCTCCTTCCCCTACTTGCGGAGACCGGTCGGCTGAGCGCAGGCACAGGAAGGGACACAGGCGATGACGCGTGTCAAGGAACGGGAAGCCCCGCCAGGGACTCCATTGCAGAGGGGAGACACGTGCACGGAAGAGCAAGGCCATTCGCTGCACGTCATCCATCGGAGGGAGACTTCCGTGGGAAGGGGGAGGCTCCTTCCTTGGGAGGGAACCAGAGAAGCCCGCCGCCTCCTGGAGGGAAATGGGGACCCGGATCAGCTCTTGTCTGCCTTCCCTAAAAAGGGATCAAGTGGGTCAGAGGCAGCGCCAGGACAAAGTTCAGAGTCCAGCTTTAAGACCACCATCCCTATGAAGAAAGGTTAAAATGCTTGGGGCTCTTTAGCTTGGAGAAACGACGGCTGAGGGGTGACATGATCGAGGTTGATAAGATTATGAATGGGATTGAGCAGGCTGAGAAAGAAGTCCTTTTCTCCCTTTCTCACAATACAAGAACTCGTGGGCGCTCCATGAAATTGCTGAGCAGTCGGGTTAGAACGGATAAAAGGAAATACTTCTTCACCCAAAGAGTGATTAACATATGGAATTCACTGCCACAGGAGGTCATGGCAGCTGCAAGCATGGACAGTTTCAAGAGGAAATTAGATAAACATATGGAGCAGAAGTCCATCAGTGGCTATTAGCCACAGGGTATAGATGGGAACTCTCAGTCTGGGGCAGGTGATGCACTCTTTTCTTGGTGCTGGAGGGGGCAGCAGTGGGAGGGGGCTTCTGGTGCCCTGGCCCCACTGCTGGACCTCCTGATGGCACCTGGTATATTTTGGCCGCTGTGTGACAGAGTGTTGGACTAGATGGGCCATTGGCCTGATTCAACATTGGCTTCTCTTATGTTCTTACCACCAAAGTTCTCCCCCCCCCGTCTACGTTTTCCTGTGAATGCAGAACAAAGTTCGAGTCCAGCGGCCCCTTTAAGACCACCAAAGTTTTCCCCGGGTCTAGTTTTCGTGTGAATGCAGAACAAAGCTCGAGTCCAGCAGCCCCTTTAAGACCACCAAAGTTTCCCCCGGGTCTAGTTTTCGTGTGAATGCAGAACAAAGTTCGAGTCCAGCGGCCCCTTTAAGACCACCAAAGTTTTCCCCGGGTCTAGTTTTCGTGTGAATGCAGAACAAAGCTCGAGTCCAGCGGCACCTGGAAGACCAACGAAGTTTTATTCGAGATGTGAGCTTCCGTGTGCACCCACGCTTCGTCAGACACAGTGAAAGGGAATTACATGCCTTGGTAAATTAGGGTGCAAAATAGTGACAATGTTTTTTTTAACAGATCGAAAGAATGGCAATGCTAGAAAGGAGATGGATGGGGGTCCTACGGAAGGGATTCTCACAAATCAGTAGCATTTGGCCGTATTTTTCTCCTATTATGATAACTACTTTCAACAGTTGTGTATAAAGGAGAAAAAGACAAGCACCACTTTTCAGGGTTAACATGGAGAGCATGGAGAGCGTGCAGCGGCCTTGCCATGTGTATCACCCTCAAGCAGGGGTATAAACTTCACAATCCCCCCCCCCCATAGCCAGGTCTGGGTTGGAAAAAACCTGGAGACTTTGGGGATGGATCCTGGAGAGAGCGGGGTTTGGGGAGGGGCATTGTTATGTACTGAATGTGAACGGCTCCTATCTATTCACATGTTAAGCTTGAGTCTGAATGTGGCTCTTCAGATGTCGCATTGCTATTGGTCGGTTTCTGCAAAACCTGTGTAATTACCCAATCACTGAGTGATATTGTTGCAAAGAGGGAAGGGTCCTGATTGGCCTTTATCCCTGCAATGCCATTGGTTTTTAACTTGTTATGGGTGTGGCTTGGACTGCCCGGGAGAGTTTAAAAGAAGGAGCTGTGCTCCCCTTGTTGTCCTGTGTTCCTGACCTACAGTTGCTGTTCAATAAAGCTGAAATCTCCTCCTCTGAGTGGGGCCTGCACACCAGCTAGCAGCTGAGTAGCAGCTGAGTAGACAGAGGAGGGCAATCAAGATGGGGGGGGGGCACGATTATTTATTAAATTGAATTTCTTAATTGCCTAATCCCTGTAAGACCACAGGGCTCTCGGTCAGGGGTGGTCAAATGGAGAGCCACAGGGCTCTCGGTCAGGGGTGGTCAAATGGAGAGCGCTGACAAAGAGAACTCCCCCCCCCTAAATTAGGAGAACTCGAAGGCATCCAGTGAAGCTGACGGGCAGTAGATTTCAGGGTGGGCCAAAGGGACGACTTCTCTACACAGCGAGTGATTAATGTGGAATTTGTTGCCAGAAGACGTAGTGATGGCCATAGGCATGGACAGCTTTAGAAGGCAATTAGACGGATTCGTGGAGGACAGGTCGAATAGTGGCTACTAGTCATGGTGATTAAAGGGAACCTCCGTGTTCAGGCGCAGTCCACCTCTGAATCCCAGTAGTAGAGGCGGCATCAGGGGAAGACCTCGGAAACAGTCTTCTACCTCATTGGCGAGATGATTGCTGTGGACGGCCAACCTTCCTCCCTCATGGGGAGCCAGTGTGGTGTAGTGGTTAAGTGTGCGGACTCTAATCTGGGAGAACCGGGTTTGATTCCCCCACTCCTCCACTTGCACCTACTGGATGACCTTGGGCAAGCCGTAGTTCTGTCAGAGCTCTCCTTGAAAAAGAGCAGTTTCTGTCAGAAGTTCTCTCAGCCCCGCCTACCTCACAGGGTGTCTGTTGTGGGGAGGGGAAGGGAAAGGAGTTTGTAAGCCGCTCTGAGATGCCTTTGGGCAGTGAAGGGTGGAGTATAAATCGAATCTCTTCTTCTTTTCTTCTTCTTCTTGTGGAGGACGTAGCTTTTCGCCGGCTGCCGCAACACCTGGCTCTCTGAGACTCCGCCCCCTGCCCCTGAGCTAAGGAGTCTTGCCCACCACGCTCCGCTCCGCAGTGAGGATGGTCGAGGCTCTCCCTTGCAGTTCAAGGCAGCTTACAATAATTGTAAAAAAATTTCAGTTGAAACACAAAATACAGTCGCAAACCTCATGTCTCTCCCGCTCACTCCCTTAAGACATGCCTGAAATTCAAACCCCCCCCCCCCATAAAAGCTCTGGCAAACAAGCAGTTTGCAGCGCATCCGGAAGTTCTCTGAGGAAGTTCTCTGAGGAGGAGGTTCTCTTCAGGAAGCCCAGTCCACAGAGTCCGCACCAATGCTCCCTCTAAGCTATGGAGTCTTGTGAGCAAAAATTCTACTTGGTGAGCTACTGGCGTTAAGGTTGTAAACAAGCGATTTGGCTGCTGCATAAATTAGTTTGCTCTGGAGCCGTCCTTCCCGAGCGAAGACAAAAATGTGTGAGCCGGAGGCTAAAAACCTGTGAGCTAGCTCACACAAACTCGGCCTAGAGGGAAAACTGGCCAGAACCATGATGGGAACGGCCCAGGCCCTGATAAATGGCCAATCTTAGCCAGGTTGTGTGTGCCAGTTTATCAGTTTTCGGTTATTGTGAGAATGCTTCCGGATCCTTCTCTTGGGCAGGAGAGGTGTAAAAATATCCCATTCATTGGAGGAAAAAAAGATCTTGTAAAGAGAGAATTGGCATCAATCCCAACTTTTAAACATCTGAATGTGGGTTCCTTCTCAATCCATGTTTGAGGAAGGCGTTTAGGGCTGCCACTACTTCTGTGGCTGTGTGGGAAGACATACAGACTGGGGACGGGCTCTTTCCTCCCCTTCTGTGCCAGGCCCCCGAGCCCTCCCTCCCTCTGGGTTATGCAGAATTGGACCATAAGGAAGGCCGAGGGCCGAAGAATAGATGCTTTCGAACTATGGTGCTGGAGAAGACTCTTGAGAGTCCCTCGGACTGCAAGGAGATCAAATCAGTCAATGCTCAAAGAAATCAACCCTGACTGTTCCTTGGGAGGCCAGAGACTGAAGCTGAAGCTCAAATACTTTGGCCACCAGATGAGAAGGGAGCCCTCACTGGTGAAGACCCTGATGTTGGGAAAGATTGAAGGTCAAAGAAGAAGGGGACGCCAAAGGATGAAATGGTTAGACAGTGTTATCGAGGCAAGAAAGGTGAAGTTAAGCAAACTCCGGAAGATGACGGAAGACAGGAGGGCCTGGCATGATGTGTTCAATGGGGTCACAAAGAGTCAGACTTGACTGTGCGACTGAACAACAACAACATCCCAATGAGCAGGGCGGTGGTGGTCATAGCATCCCTGTACCTGCCAGATGCCCTCCACAGCCCCAGACCCCAGAGAGGCCTCCTGTCCGGCTTTCCCCCCACTCACTCTGCCCACCTGGGCACCAAACAGACTGACCAAGAGAGAGATCATGGAGTCGTAGTGGATAACTCACTGAAAATGTCCAGACAGTGTGCGACTACAATAAAAAAGGCCAACATGATGCTGGGGATTATTAGGAAGGGAACTGAAAACAGATCAGCCAGTATCATCATGCCCCTATAGAAATGAATGGTGTGATCTCATTTGGAATACTGTGTACAGTTCTGGTCACCACACCTCAGAAAGGATATTATACCATGGGGAAAAGAGCAGAAAAGGGCAACTAGAATGATCAAAGGGTTGGAACACTTTCCCTATGAAGAAAGGTTAAAGCGCTTGGGGCTCTTTAGCTTGGAGAAACGATGACTGAGGGGTGACATGACCAAGGTTTATAAGATTATGCCTGGGATAGAGCAGGTAGAGAAAGAGGTACTTTTCTCCCTTTCTCACAATACGAGAACTCGTGGGCACTCCATGAAATTGCTGAGCAGTCGGGTTAGAAGAGATAAAAGGAAGTACTTCTTCACCCAAAGAGTGATTCACACATGGAATTCACTACCACAGGAGGCGGCAGTGGCTACGAGCATGGATGGCTTCAAGAGGGAATTGGATAAACATATGGAGCAGAGGTCCATCAGTGGCTATTAGCCACAAGGTATAGATAGGAACTCACAGTCTGGGGCAAGTGATGCTCTGTATACTTGGTGCTTTGGGGGGGGGGCAACAGTGAGAGGGCTTCTAGTGTCCTGGCCCCACTGGTGGACTTCCTGATGTCACCTGGTATTTTTGGGCACTGTGTGACATAGAGTGTTGGATTGGATGGGCCATTGGCCTGATCCAACACTGGCTTCTCTTATGTTGTTATATTCAGAGAAATGAGGAAAGCTTCTTCCTCCCATCGCCCAGACGCGGATGGAGGGGATGGATGTCAGCCAGGCTACCCTCGACAGCACCCTCTATGCAGCTCGATGGGGCTGCTCACGAGTAACTCTGCACGGGGTCTGAACTTAATGGAACTGAGAGGGGGAAAGATCTTGGGGGCGGGTCATAGCAGACCGCTCAATGGAAGTGTGTGTCAACCTTCTACTGGGTGTGGCCCATCAAAGTCAGCATTGCATGCTCAGACGGACAGCGACATTCCTGGGACTCAGGCCAGGGTCTTTCCTATCACCTGTTGCCTGGTCCTTTTCCCTGGAGATGCCTGGGATTGATTGAGCTTGGGCCCTTCTCCAGGAATTTCCCAAGCAGGAGGTACCAACCAATGCTCCCGCAAAGCTGTGGAGTCTTGTGAGCAAGAATTCTACTTTGTGAGCTACTGGCATTCAAGTTATGGTGAGCGATTTGGCTCCTGCATAAATTAATTTGCTCTGGAGCCATGCCTTCCTGAGCAAAGACAAAAACGTGTGAGCCGGAGGCTAAAAAACTGTGAGCTAGCTCACACTCACTCAGCTTAGAGGGAACACCAGTGGCAACCCTCTCCAACAGGGCAGACTCCCGACAGGATGCCCCCCCCTCAGGCAAGGAGAGGGAGGGGCTTGCCAGCAGTGTTCCTTCTAAGCTGAGTTAGTGTGAGCTAAGTATAAGTATGCAGCCCACCCTGAAAACGTGTGTGATCTCTTGCAGACCTGGGATCTGTAATCACCTATCTGCCTGGCAAATAAATCTTTAGACTTGTTACTCAGTTGTCTACAGTGTTCCCTCTAAGCTGAGTTAATGTGAGCTAGCTCACAGTTTTTTAGTCTCCAGCTCACGCGTTTTTGTCTTCGCTCAAGAAGGATGGCTCCAGAGCAAACTAATTTAAGCAGCAGCCAAATCACTCGGTCACAACGTTAAAGTCAGCAGCTCACAAAGTACAATTTTTGCTCACAAGACTCCGTAGCTTAGAGGGAGCATTGGTTGTCTATCTTCAGAAAGACAACAACCCAACGTGACCTCCATGACAACCTGTAGCTTTAAGGAATGGATTCCCTCAGTGGCTGTTGCTAGGCAACCACAGCATTCCACGTTGGGTTTCTGTGAGTAAAAGGCAGGGGGAGGGGGCAGGTTCCTTTTCAGGGAAGTTTTGACCTTTGAGGGAGGAATCCTGGGGGTCAGGCCTTGCCAAGGTTGCCAGTTCCAGGTTGGGAAATTCCTGGAGTTTCGGGGGTTGAGCTTCGGAGAACGCAGGGCTTGGGGAAATGAGGACCCACAGCCGGACATTATTTATTTACTTAAGCCATTTTTAGTCCGCCGTTCTCACTTGGACTCAAGGCAGATGACACAAACAGAGTCAATACAATCAACACGATCGGGCATTCAAGAAGCAACATAATAGGATTAGGGTTGTTGAAGCAAGCGGAAATCGAAAAACAGAACGGAAGCAAACCATATGCCTTAATACTAGGCAATAAATAAGACATGAATTACATATTTGAATACCTCAGTTTTTCATAGTCTGCAGAAAGGCGGGAGAGCGGGAGCAGGCCTGACTTCCTCAGGTAGGCCGTTCCTTCACGTGGGGGCCACAGCAGACAGGAGGGCCTGGTGTGATCTCGTCCATGGGGTCGCGAAGAGTCGGACTCGACTGTGCGACTGAACAACAACAACATGGGCAGTTGTTGATTTTTGCTCATTTGCAGGTTGGTACCTGCAGAAGACCTCACTCCGACAAGTTCAGCTGTTGTGGTGGAACAGAGGGGGAGAGACAGTCTGGCAGATACGAAGGTCTAAGGCCATGAAGGGCTTTCCCTGTAAGAGCCAATACTTTAAATCGAGCCCTGTAACTGATGGGCAGCCAGTGGAGTGACTTTAGGATGGGAATCATCTGCGTGCTCCATCTGGCTCCCGTTAATAGCCAAGCCTTGGCGTTCTGCACCAACTGACACTTATGAATTGATTTTGAGGACAGCACAGCAAAGTATGGATCCAGTGGTGCCTTTAAGACAAAGTTTTGTTCTGGGTATAAGCTTTCGTGTGCACGCAAACTTCTTCTATCAGAACAAGAGCTGATACCCAGAATAAAACTTTATTGGTCTTACAGGTGCCACTAGACTCAGTCTTTGTTCTCCTGCTTCAGGTGAACACGGCAACCCACCTAAATCTATGGACAGTGCACTAAAATAGTCTATTCTGGATGACACCGTGGCATTGACCCAGGATGCCAGATCGGCCAGATCAAGGAAAGGGGCCATCTTCTGGGCAGGGCTGAGTTGGGAGGAAGCATTCCTTGAAGCTGTATGAACTTGCTTCTGCACCAATAATGTTGGATCTAGTATAGCCCAAAGTCTCTGAACTGAGTCAGCAAGGGTCAGCTGAACATCATCAGAAGTGGGGGAGCACAATGTGCTTCAAGATCCTCACCTTCCCCACCAACATCACCTCTCTATCATTTCAGGGATTAGTTGCAGCTTCACTGAGGACTGGCTGCTTGATCCTGAGCAACAGCAGCCACCCTATGAAAACCCTGTGTGGGTTCTTTGGTGCCTCTGAAGACTGCCACTCTGACTGAATCTCTTTCCACACTCTGAGCATTCAAAGGGTTTCTCCCTTGTGTGGGTTCTTTGATGCAGTTGAAGACTGCCACTGTAACTGAATCTCTTTCCACACTCTTAAGCATTCAAAAGGTTTCTCCCGTGTGGGTTCCCTGATGCTGTAGAAAATGCCCACTCCGACTGAATCTCTTTCCATACTCTGAGCATTCAAAAGGTTTCTCCCCTGTATATTATATTAGATGCAAAATATAATTTTATCTCAGAAGGAGAACAAGTTTTGTATACAAGGGGATCGTGCAAATAAGTTTGATAGAAAGTAGATATATATCAGCTGTATGGCACAATCGATTTCTATGTATTAGAGAATTTAAAGTCCGATACATTTCTAATGGTTGGTATAGTTGTGACAGAGGTATTTGTAGTGGCTATTCCAAAAGTTAGCAGCAGCACACAGTAGCTAGTAAACACTCCGAGGGTAGGATCTTGTGATTTAAAAGAACAAACACACGCAAGGCAAAGTACCTAAAGGATCAGAAATTGATTATTATATACAAATTCAAAAACAAGAATTGTGGTAGGAAATCACAGTATTAAAAAGCTAATCCTTAAGTTAATCAAGTGTAGGCACCAGAGTCTATTTAAGAATATATAACAGATCACAATTTATTTACCTAGTCACTATTAATGAATTAAAAATATAAACAGATCAGAATTAACAAGTTAAAAATTAATGTGACTCAAATATCAATATTATGTACTCGAAGAAACAATCAAAGTTAAATTAATCAGGAACTCTAGAATCAATGAGGCATACGTTCTATGAATCAATATGCAATCAATAACAAGATGTAAAGCGATGGTTTGCAGTACAATTCAAAAATAGAAGAGTGAGTAGTGTCACTAATATTCACTTTGGGATTGGAGAAAACAGGCGCATAATAACAGCTCCCGGTACTCCTGTAGACAACGCAGATCCACAGGAGGCTGGGGTCAGGCCCGTAGCCTGCGTGGGGCCCTGGGGGCCCGGTCCCCCCCCCGTGGGTTTTGCGGGCCCCCTCCCCGATCCTCTGCTCCCCCTCCTCCCTCCGGCCCCCTCCCCCCGGCCCTCGCAGGGCGAGCTGCTGGCGCCACCCGCTCCTGCGGTGCGCCAGTCGGGGTGCTTCTGAAGCTTGGGGGGGCGGGGAGGCATGGCGGCCAGGGGGGACTCTCCCTGCCGCCGCCGTACCGCCCTTTAAGCGCCCACCAGGCGTTTCTGAAACTTGGGGGGGGCGGGGAGGCATGGCGGCCGGGGGGACTCTCCCCGCCGCCGCCATGCTGCCCCTTTGAGCGCCCACCGGGCGCTTCTGAATCTTGGGGGGAGCGGGGAGGCAGGGAGGCATGGCGGCCGGGGGGACTCTCCCCGCCGCCGCCATGCCGCCCCTTTAAGCGCCCACCGGGTGCTTCTGAAGCTTGGGGGGTGGGGAGGCGGGGAGGCATGGCGGCCGGGGAGAGTCTCCCCGCCGCCGCCATGCCGCCCCTTTAAGCGCCCGCCGAGCGCTTCTGAAGCTTGGGGGGTGGGGAGGCGGGGAGGCATGGCGGCCAGGGGGGACTCTCCCCGACGCCGCCGTGCTGGCCCTTTAAGCGCCCGCTGGGCGCTTCTGATGCTGGGGGGGTGTGTGAGGCGGGGAGGCATGGTGGCCAGGGGGACTCTCGCCACTGCTGCCGCCGTGCTGCCCCTCTAAGCGCCCGCCGGGCGCTTCTGAAGCTCGGCCCTGGGGGGGGGATGAGGCGCCCGCCCCCCTTCCTCCCAGCCTGGAGGTTGGCAACCATTAATTGGTTGGCTGGGGGGCGCCAGAATGTGAGTTATTAAATGGGGTTTAACAGATTTTTAAGTAGTTCTGAGACTGGGGTACGTTCTGGGCAGTGTTCCCTCTAAGCTGAGTTAGTGTGAGCTAGCTCACAGTTTTTTAACCTCCAGCTCGCAGATTTTTGTCTTAGCTCAGGAAGGATGGCTCCAGAGCAAACTAATTTTGCGGCAGCCAAATTGCTCTCTCACAACTTTAATGGTAGTAGCTCACAAAGTAGAAGTTTTGCTCAGAAAACTCCACAGCTTAGAGGGAACATTGGTGGTGGGCCCCCTGAGAAAAACATGGGCCCCCTGAGCAAAAAGTTGTTAGCTACGGGCCTGGCTGGGGTGTGTTTACTTAAACACCCCCCAGCTCTTTATCCTGAGAGATAAACAGACTCTTTATGACTAAAACCAACAGAACTAACCTGCCCCACGCCCACCCCACCCCTCGATGTGTAAAAAAAATCAAGGTAGGATAATCAGGCAACATTAGTAATTGGGAGGTTCCCCCCCCCAAATACGAACGACAAATCAAACTGATGCGTTAAGTAAAAGGTATAATTTGAGCAAGCGGAGCAAGTTAAGTCCTTCTTCGACGGAGGAGATTCTGTGAGACTTCCCCTGATGTGAGATCTGGAGAACCAGTGGAGTGGACCAAGAATAATTTATGTCTGCATTGGCGAGTCGTGAGGTGATAGGCTTCATTTCTCTTCTCTTCAAGAGTGCTTCCCTGGGGAGGTCAGGGAAAACTTCTATCTTTCCCCCCAGATAGTTGAGATGGCCCCTCTGTCTTGCAACGGAAAGAATTTCTTCTTAAAACGCAAGTCTAGAAAATTAACAATGACATCTCTAGATGATCTGTTCTTTAAAATGCTTGCAGGGCCTGCCCGATATGACTTAGCAATGACTGGGGATAAATCTCCATCCAGTTTTACCTCTTGCACCAGCCAGGTAGATAGAAGTATGCTTAAATCGCCTTTTGCTTCCATCTTTTCGGCCAGTCCCCTGAGCTTCAGGTTGTTCTGCCTCAGAGTCATGTCCGTACGTAGCGCTTTTTCAGCTAGAATATCCTCTAACTGTTGGAGGTGTTGGATTTCATTTTGGTTTGAAAAGCTAGTATTCATGACACTCTCAGCAATGGTTTTGGTCTCAGTAATATTTTTCTGCATCACATCAAGTTGATTGTATAGTGGCTTGAAAAGTAAAGAAATTCTTTCAAGAATCGGTTCCTCTGTGTTAACCATTGCCGAAGTTAAGTCTGAGGGGGAAATGGCAGCCACGGGTTTGCCAGATCTGTCTGTCCCAGATGCCATTTTGGCAGAGATGGCTAGGCACGGGCTTGAGTTTCCTGTCAAGGTTTGGGCAACAAGGAAGGTCTGTACCTTTTGGATTTTCATCTGTTTCTGGTGCGCCTTTGATTTGTCGTCTTTTCCCATAAAGTAAATTGTGGGCTTGTCATTTAGATCATTATGAGGGAGGGTGAAGGGGGCAGGTTGGTTGGAGCCTACAGCTCAAGCAGCCATGTTCATTTTCATGCCAAGGGAAGTCCCTGTGTGGGTTCTGTGATGCAGGTGAAGACCACCAATGTCACTGAATGTCTTTCCACACTCTAAGCATTCAAAAGATTTCTCCCCTGTGTGCGTTCCCTGATGCTGTAGACGATTGCCACTCTGACTGAATCTCTTTCCACACTTTGAGCATTCAAAAGGTTTCTCCCCTGTGTGGGTTCTTTGGTGCTTCTGAAGACTGCCACTCCCACTGAATCTCTTTCCACAGTCTGAGCATTCAAAAGGTTTCTCCCCTGTGTGGGTTCTTTGGTGCTTCTGAAGAGTGCCACTATCAGTGAATCTCTTTCCACATTCTGAGCATTCAAAAGGTTTCTCCCCTGTGTGGGTTCTTCGGTGCTTCCGAAGAGTGCCACTTTCACTGAATCTCCTTCCGCACTCTGAGCATTCAAAAGGTTTCTCCCCTGTGTGGGTTCTCTGATGCTGTAGAAGATGGCCACTCCGACTGAATCTCTTTCCACACTCTGAGCATTCAAACGGCTTCTCCCCTGTGTGGGTTCTTTGATGCAGTTGAAGACCGCCACTGTAACTGAATCTCTTTCCACACTCTAAGCATTCAAAAGGTTTCTCCCCTGTGTGGGTTCTCTGATGCTGTAGAAGATGGCCACTGTAACTGAATCTCTTTCCACACTCTAAGCATTCAAAAGGTTTCTCCCCTGTGTGCGTTATTTGGTGCCTCTGAAGACTGCCACTTCGACTGAATCTTTTCCCACACTTTAAGCATTCAAAAGGTTTCTCCCCTGTGTGGGTTCTCTGATGCTGTAGAAGATGGCTACTCTGACCGAATCTCTTTCCACACTCTAAGCATTCAAAAGGTTTCTCCCCTGTGTGGGTTCTTTGATGTTGTTGAAGACCGCCAATGTCACTGAATCTCTTTCCACACTCTGAGCATTCAAAAGGTTTCTGCCCTGTGTGGGTTCTTTGGCGTTTCTGAAGAGTGCCACTATCGCAAAATCTCTTTCCATACTCTGAGCATTCAAAACGTTTCTCCCCTGTGTGGATTCTTCGATGTTGTTGAAGATGGTCACTCCGTCTGAATCTCTTTCCACACTCTAAGCATTCAAAAGGTTTCTCCCCTGTGTGGGTTCTTTGATGTCGTTGAAGATTGCCACTCCAACTAAATCTCTTTCCACACTCTAAGCATTCAAGAGGTTTCTCCCCTGTGTGAGTTCTCTGATGCTGTAGAGGATGGCCACTGTGACTGAATCTCTTTCCACACTCTGAGCTTTCAAAAGGTTTCTCACTTCTGTGGGGTCTTAGGTGCAGTTGAAGATTGCCACTCTGACTGAATCTCTTTCTGCACATTGAACGTTTGAAAGGTTTCTTCCCTGTATGGGTTGTTAGATGCTTTTGAAGATTCCCACTCATAGTGCATCTCTTTTCACACATTGAAAATTCAAAAGGTTTCTCCCCTGTGTGGGTTCTCTGATGCCATTTAAGATTCCCCCTCACACTGAATGTCTTTCCACACACTGAGCATTCAAAAGGTTTTTTGACTCTTTCTATTCTTTGGTGTGATCTGTTTCTGAAGTACTTTTTGCTCCATATGGATTTTTTTGCCTTCATTATCCTGTGCTTTGGAATACGTACATTATGCTGTCTTCCATCTCTCTTCTCAACCATATGACCACCTATCTTTCTCATCGGTCCGCCTCGACTGCTAATATTTTCTTTCAAGTCTTCATTTTTAACTTTATCTGGCATTTGCTGATGAAGTTCCTCACCCTCTTCATTGCTCTGATCATCCTCTGCTGGAAAAAACAGAGCGATCCTGTTAGCACCTCGGAGGGCTGGAAAGATCCAAAGGCATCGATGTGACTGCAGTAGACAAGGATTGACGGCCCTTTGGCCTTGTCCAGCTTGGCTGATCTGAACCACCCCTCCACCTTTCCCCAGAATATCTAGTATTTAAGGGAACCTCACCCCCTTAAAAGCCACAGCTGAGCTCCTGCCCAGAAGGACCTTCTGAGTCTCCAGATTTCAGGCCCTCCTTCCTTCCCCTGTGGGCTGCACGACTGTACAAAAAGTTTCTCCGAAGTGAATCAGAAATCCCCCATGGCACTTCCTTGCCTTTGCCTGTGACATAACTGCGAAGGATACTCACTCTCAGCCAGCTCATTTGGGAAGGAAATATGTTCTTGGGATCCTCTTGAGGAAATCTTCAGCCTTTCTTCGGATGCAAGGCCATTGTCTGTCCCCACCATAGTCTCTCTTCTATTGTTGCCTTCATTTGCTGAGAGAGGGAAAGAAAGTGATCATTCTTATATGGGGAAGGAAAGAAATTCAAGGGGAAAAATTCTTCTGGAAGGATGAAACCATGATCAAAATCAGAACCACAATCCCAAATAGTATAAGGGGCATAGATCTGGGTGGCAAAGCATCCTAGTTTCCCCAAGGGTTTACAGGATTATAAAGTGGCCTACTCTGATTTGCAGGTATTTGTGATTTGCTTCTTCCTGCAGCTAACAAGGCTGGACTCAAGAATGCAGTCATCGGTTAATAGTAATTGGTTAAAACATGAGAACCTGTATCCAGTTGTGTAACCAGGAGGAAGGGAGGATTAGGAGGGTGCTGGCAGGCTCTGGAAATTTCCATCAAGGAGGACCCTTGATTGGGTCATTCAGACCACCTGCCCATCAGAGGTAGAAACTATAATACACATATAGACAGGAGGGAAGCCAGGCTAAATTTATCCTCATACCATGCTCGTATGCCTTGATATTTTCTTGCTGCATCATGATGAATAGTTTTCTGTAGAACAAATTAGGCTACAGCTGGAATACTTATGCTGCAACAAGAGGTGCCATCTAATACCAAGTCTTGCATGTATTGGATAGAACAGTTCACTTCTGTTTATTTTTCTGTTGCGGGCTGCAGAAACTTTGCTGTTTAGTGATGCTTAATTTTTACATCTTTAACAAACCTTTTTATATATTTAAACAGGGGTGCGCTTTACTTGTGTGCTCCCTTCTCATGAACCCACTGAACTGGGTGCTGCTCAGGTACAAAAGAGGAGTGACCCAGGTTTGGACAGGATCATTCTGGACAGGATCGTTTCCAGATCACAGGAAGAGTGGATGTCTGTAATCTCCTTCAGGGGGAAGGGTGCGGTGTAAAGGATGGTAACAGAGAAATGAGGATCTGGACCCTTCCAGAGTCTTTCTGAGGGCCTCTCATCCCTCCCTTTGCCTCAGGCCAGGACACCTTCTCTGGCTTGGGTGATGGCCACAACACTGGTCTCTGCTGCACATGGGCAAGAACACACACACAGGAACACAAGAACCTGCCTTCTACTGAAGTCAGTGTTGCCCACTCAGTCCGGCAGCAGCTCTCCAGGGTCTCAGGCAGAAGTCTTTCACATCCCCTCCGACCTGATCCTTTCTACTGGAAATGTGGGGGACTGAACCTGGGACCTTCTACATGCCAAGCAGATCCTCTGCCAGGGAGCCACAGCACACACACCAGTAGTGGAACAGGCCTCAGAACTGTGAATAGCTATTCGATATTTTGATTCATGCCTCCTCACAATGGCAGCACCTTTGGCACCAAGGAAAGATCCTTACCCAGAAAGGCCACGTTCCTGTAGTTCTCCAGCATGACTTCCCTGTAGAGAGTTCTTTGGCCCGGATCCAGCAAGGCCCATTCTGCCTCAGTGAAAACGACGGACACCTCCTCAAAGGAAAAGGGACCCTGAAAGGAAAAGCAGATTCCCTCCTCAGAGACCACGCCAGGCAGAGACTGCACCCTGGAAGGGAGTAGACTGGGAAGGTACCGGACGTATGGCTTGAGAAGAAGAAGAAAAAGATTAGATTTATACCCCGCCATTAACTCGGAGTATCAGAGTGGCTTACAAACTCCTTTGTAAGGAGAGCCAGTTTGGTGTAGTGGTTAAGTGCGCGGACTCTTATCTGGGAGAACCGGGTTTGATTCCCCACTCCTCCACTTGCACCTGCTGATGTGACCTTGGGTCAGTCACAAACTCTGGCACAGCTGTTCTCTCAAGGACCGTTTCTGTCAAAAGTTCTCTCAGCCCCGCCTACCTCACAGAGTGTCTGTTGTGGGGAGGGGAAGGGGAAGGAGTTTGTAAGCCGCTCTGAGACGCCTTTGGGCAGTGAAGGGCGGGGTATAAATCCAATCTCTTCTCTTCTTCTTCTTTCCCTTCCGCCCCCCACAACAGACACTCGGTGAGGTAGGTGGGGCTGAGAGAACTTTCCAGAACTGTCCTTGAAGAAGAAGAAGAGAGTGGATTTATACCCCACCCTTGACTGCCCAAAGGCGTCTCAGAGCGGCTTACAAACTCCCTTCCCTTCCCCTCCCCACAACAGACACCCTGTGTGGTAGGTGGGCCTGAGAGAGCTCTTGACAGAAACTACTCTTTTTTCAAGAACAGCTCTTATCAGAACTACGGCTTGCTCAAGGTCATCCAGCCAGGTGCAAGTGGAGGAGTGGGGAATCAAACCCGGTTCTCCCAGATTAGAGTCCGCGCACTTAACCACGACACCAAACTGGTTCTTGAGCTGGGTAAAGGGAAACTTTGTAGAAACTACAGGAGCAACTGCTCTCTAGAGAAAGGATGAGGGACCTGGGCTGTCCCCTGCTCATCTCACTGTGGCAGAAAAATAAGAGAGCCTGGGGGCATTTCTGTGTAACAGCCTGGATTAGCTGAAGCCTCTCTGCTTGGTTCCTCTCCCAGAAGACTTTGCAGGCTTAGCTACTGTCCTCCCTCAAGCCTCTCTAGCCTGACAAGGCGCTCTGCTCCAAAAAGAATAGTTTTCATTTCTCTAGGTCTACCCTTTCACCCCCATACTGTGTCAAAAACTCCTAGTGAGAAGGTTTGCAGCTTCTGACTAGCAACATACTTGCTGAAGCAGGTATCTGTGCTTCTGATAAGGTCACGATAAAGTTTATACATAACATCCTTGACTCTCTAGGGTAACTTGAGTATGAGTTCAAGGAAAGTGTTTACAGTTTGGTGTAGTGGTTAAGTGCGCGGACTCTTATCTGGGAGAACCGGGTTTGATTCCCCCACTCCTCCACTTGCACCTGCTGATGTGACCTTGGGTCAGTCACAAGCTCTGGCACAGCTGTTCTCTCAAGGACAGTTTCTGTCAGAAGTTCTCTCAGGTCTGCCTACCTCACAGGGTGTCTGTTGTGGGGAGGGGAAGGAAAGGAGTTTGTAAGCTGCTCTGAGACTCCAAGTGAAGGGCGGGGTATAAACCCAATCTCTTCTTCTTCTTCTACCTCACAGGGTGTCTGTTGTGGGGAGGGGAAGGGAAAGGAGTTTGTAAGCCGCTCTGAGATGCCTTTGGGCAGTGAAGGGCAGGGTATAAATCCAAACTCTTCTTCTTCTTCTACAATTACAGAAATTAATAAAAGAACAAGAAGAAAAAATAAAACAAGAACCAACCAGTGAACAGAGGAAGACCAAACTTAAGCTCTTGCAACATCAAATGAAGAAATAGCAAAAAATAATTGATGTATGCTAAACAGAACTGTTTCGAAAACGGAAATAAACCGACCAGATGGCTGGCATACAAACTGCGTAAGGAAAAGGAGAACTACTATATAAGAATACTAAGCAATAAAAAGGGAGAAGAAAAAAAAAACAATTTACAGGACTTGAAAGCTATTGTTCAACAATTTTATCAAAATCTATATGATAAAACTGAAGCTACACAACAACGTTAGACAATATCTAGAGAAATATAAGCCAAAAACATTACAGAGGAACACAGGAAATTATTAAATCAGCCTATTTCACTAGCTGAACTGACAGAATCTCTTCAAAATCAAAAGAAAGGTAAAGCCCCAGGCGCGGATGGGCTTCCAGCAGAATTTTACTATATTTTCCAAGATCAACTAATATTTCCCTTAAAAGAAGTATGTCAGAACATAACAGTTGGACAGTAAGTACCAGATATCTGGAATGAAGCCTTAATATCTTTAATATACAAACAAGGTATGGATGAGAAAGAAATTAAAAATTATAGACCCATCTCTCTTTTAAATGTGGACTATAAAATATACGCATCTATTTTAGGAACAAGAATGAAAAAAAAGTTTTGTCACAAACGATACACAAAGATCAAGCGGGTTTTCTTCGTAGAAGGCAACTCAAAAATAATGTACGAACTATTCTAAATGTTTTAGAATACTATGAAGCCCATCCAGAAAAACAATCGGCCTTCATTTTCTTAGACGCTGAGAAAGCCTTTGATAACGTTAGCTGGAATTTCATGTAGGAAATGCTTACTTATTCACAAGTGGGTACAGAGATTTTTAAAATGATGAAAGCTATCTATACGAAACAATCAGCTAAGATGTCCATCAATGGGGACCTTTCTCAGAATACTGAGATTCAGAAAGGGACACGGCAAGGATGTCCCCTCTCTCCTTTGTTACTTATCTTTGTAGTGGTGATTATGAATGAGGTGATTAGATCTAATGAACAAATTAGAGGCCTTAGATTAAGAGGCGAAGAATTCAAATTGCTGGCTTTCGCAGATTATTTAGTGTTTATTTTAGAGAATCCCCTTGATTCTACAAACACCAGGGCTACTTTTGGGCAGGAATGCACAGGAATGGAGTTCTGGCTGGCTTCCGAGTTGCCCACGCCTAGGGCGCAAGACACGGGGCACCTGGGGAAGCCAAGCCGATCCAGGGAAGGAAGGGGCACCTGGGGAAGTCGATCCAGAAACTGCCTTCCTTCCCTCGGGCTCCCCATGTGCCCCGCAAGCTGATCCTGAGAGGGAGCTGCACTGTCAGGGGTGTGGCTTAATATGCTAATCAGTTTCTGCTGCTGGGTGTGGCCTATTATGCTAATGAGTTCCTGCTGGGCTTTTTCTACAAAAAAAGCCCTGATAAACACCCTTAGTGATTTGTTACAAGAATATGGGACAGTGGCAGGTCTGAAAACCAATGTCAACAAAACAAAAATTATGACAAGAATATGACTGAGAAATATTCAATAGCATTACAAGAAAAATCAGTGTCTGAAGTACAGAAAAAAATTAAATATTTAGGAATAGCCCTAACCAATAAGTGCAGTTCTTTAATGGAAAATAACTATATGGAAATATTAAAAACAATTTAAAAAGACCTGGAAAAATGGAAAACCTTGCAAATTTCCTTTATGGGCAGAATAGCTACTGTTAAAATGAACATTCTTCCAAGACTCATGTTTCTTTTCCAAACTATACCAATCATTCAAACCCAAACATGCTTAAAGAATTGGATAAAATAACAACACAGTTCATTTGGCAAGGAAAAAGACCAAGAATAAATCTTAAAGCTCTACAAGATGCCAAAGATAGAGCTGGCTTTGCCCTCACAAATTGGCTTCTATACTATAGAACAGCAGCATTGGCCTAGATTAAAGAATGGATTCCATTGGAAAATGAGAGACTACTAAAATTAGGCCATGATTTGTTACTGGGATGGCATGCTTTTTTATGGTATGGGAAAAGTTTTGCATAAATATTTTAAACAACATTGGCTTAGAGCGGCATTAATGAAAGTTTGGGAACCAGTTTTAAAGCAATTTTATTCTAAGACATCGCGATTGATAGCCCCTTTGGAAGCTTTTACAAATCTGAAGGTATATCAAGAAGACCAGACAAAACGTTACATGGATTTATTAGATTCACACTTTAATATGAAACCATTATCTGATTTATCATGGTGGCAAAAGGCTCAAATTGAGTCTAGATATATTAAAGATAAAACTGTAGGATTCTATGAAAACCTGTTAGAAATTGAAAAAATATTGATGTATGTTGACCAGAGTTTTATTTAAAAAATGTATGTTTTGCTGTTAGATTATAAGATGCATGATGAAATTGTCAAGACAGTTATGATTCACTAGGTATGAAATCTGGGACATAATATTGAATTAGATCAATGGTCACAGATAAAAAATATAAAGATTACAAATGCAATTTCTTAAAAAGAGAATATTTATAAGATGTTTTATAGATGGTATGTTACACCTGAGAAATTAGCTAAGTATGGCTCTAAATGTTCTAATATATGTTGGAAGTGCCAAAACAAAGTAGGATCCTTCTTTCACATGTGGTGGTTGTGTAACAAAGCAAAGAAATGCTGGGCTTGGATTCATGAGATTTTGCAAAAAAAATTAAAATGTACAATACCTTTTACCCCAGAAATGTTTTTATTGAATATTCTACCAGATACTTGTAAAAGAGATTACTGTTACCTTATAATGTATATAACCACTTCTGCTAGGATTTTATATGATAAATATTGGAAGAGCCCTGAAGTACCAACCAAAGAAGAAATCATTAATAAGATTTTAGAATCAGCTGAATTGGGTAAATTGACTTTATTACTGAAAAGCCACACAGAAAATACATGGGCAAGATTTTACCGATGGTATGAAAACTTTGTTAATTCAAAACAACAAATAAGAGGACAATTTCCACCTATCAGCAACTATAAACTGGAAACTTTTTTAAATGGTATAGAGAAAAACGTTAGAAATACGGCAGGATAATGTAATGCCTTTATATCTATTCCCCCCCCATAAATGTTTTTTTTTTTTTTTTTATGTACTATGTACTGAAATAATTAAAAAATCACAACCGGGGGAAAAAAGACTTCTTTGCTCTGGGCTGGTCTTCGATCAGCCCTCTGTGAGTTCTTGTTGACTAGATCAGGGTGCTTTGTATTTCACACTAATGCACTATGTTTGTATTGAAGTATTCTGTGCTGAAAATGAAATGTTATGTTTTTATCCTACAAGATACATAAGTGCTAAAGTGCTTTCTGTCCTTAGGAAGCTTATATTGTAAAGAACGTGGGTTTGTTTGAGAACTCTGGTCTCTCTCTACTGATTCACTCACTCCCTTGCCAGTCTCCACCCAACCAAGAAAAGAACTCAAGGGGAATGGGAGGTTCCCAGGGAAATAGTCCCGGGTTCCCAGAATACCTTAACAATCATCTGTCCTACCTGGACTGGAGGTACGGACGCCGTTTCCACACCTCTGAAAAGATGTCGGCTCAACAGCATCTCTTCACTGCCTGTTCCTGGGACAAAGGAGGAAGGAAGGGTGTTGGCTTGCTTGTTCCCGGCTTCACACAACCCCTTCCCTGTGTACACTCAACACATTTTTAAACACTTTTGACTGAATTCTGGGAGAGGCAGAAGGGAAGCACATGGTACCCCTGATCTTTAGGGATTATAAATGCGGCCCACATATTTCATACTTCTGTGAGACGTGTTTGCTCTGCAGGGAGGGAAAGATGTTGCAAGACACACCACCATCACATTCATACCAGACGTGACTTGAATACATCTGGAGCCTCGAGGGTCACATGACTGAGTTTTCAGAGTGTCTCTTGGCAGGCTCACCTCCCAACCAGGTTTTCAGCCAGAGGCAACATCTACATGACATCTCTCCTAAGCTCTTCCCCGAAACGGCTGGGGGGGCCGGGCAACAGGCCGCCATTCCTTCTCCAGCACCCTGTTTCCCAGAGTGGCCTGCCAGATGCCCCTTTAAGCATAGGCAAGAAGCCAAATTTCCCCAATCTTATTTAGAGGGTGGTCTCCAGGGCAGCCTGCCTCACGGAGGACCCTCCCGTCCTCAGAAATTTCCCCAGCTCAGAATTACTAGGCATTTCTCTCCCACTCCTCTTCCAAGAGATCCCACCCAGGGCCCTTCCCCCTCATCTCCACCGACCCTCCTGCAAGGCCGAGGGAAGGCCTAGCCCGAGGAGAGTGAAGTTTGAAGAAGAAGAGATTGGATTTATACCCCGCCCTTCACTACCCAAAGGTGTCTCAGAGCGGCTTTAAAAACTCCCTTCCCTTCTCCTCCCCACAACAGACACCCTGTGAGGTAGGTGGGGCTGAGAGAGCTCTTGACAGAAACTGCTCTTTTTTCAAGAACAGCTCTTATCAGAACTATGGCTTGCCCAAGGTCATCCAGCAGCTGCAAGTGGAGAAGAGGGGAATCAAACCCGGTTCTCCCAGATTAGAGTCCACGCACTTAACCACTACACCAAACTGGCTCTTTGAGTTTGAACTCAGACCCTCATCCAAGCAGTTTTCAAATCTTAACTAGCACCCCCCCCCTCAGGGCTCTTCTGAAGACCTCCTCCTCCTTCTGCTGGAATCGCCAACTCCAGGTTGGGAAACTCCTGGAGATTTCAGGGAGAAGGGTGTGGGACCTGGGGAAGGGACGGGTCGATAGGGCCAAGTGCTCCCACAGAGCTAGGGTTGCCAGCCTCCAGGTGGGACCAGGAGATCTCCCGCTTGATCTCCAGCTGATAGAGCTGGGCTCCCCTGGAGAAAAGGGCTGCTTTGAAGGGTGGACTGTATGACACTTACCCATGCTGAGGTCCCTCCCCTCCTCAAACCCTGCCCTCTTCTGGACCCCCCCCCAAAGTCTCCAGGTATATTTTCCACCCCAGACCTGGCAACCCTAGGCAGAGCCCGCCCTTTTCAACAGAGGGGACCGCGACCTCTGCAGTCTGCGGCTCCAGCGTTCTTGGAGAAGATCTCCCGGCCCCTCCCTGGGGGCGCTGGCAAATCCCATCCCGCTGGCAGCCCCAATTCCCCCCCGCCCCCTTCGCCCTTCCCAGCCCTTCCTCCTCCCGGGTCTCCAGCCGAGGCCCTGCAAGGAGCGCAACCGGAGGGGTTTCCAATGCAAAGGAGCGCCGGCAAAGCGTGCGAGGAGGGGGGAACCGAGATAGTATATCCCCCACCCACCCCCAATTAACTCGGCTGGGCTCCACTCGGCCACCCGACCCAAGGAGGCGGAATTTAAAATCCCCCCCTTCCCCCCATGGGGAGCCCCTTTTTCTTACCTGGGGGAGGCCGGTGGAAGCGAGCTCAGGCGACAGGGACAGGCAGGCAAGGAACGCGCGCGTCGAAGCCCGGGACGCCCGGCCAGGGACTCGGGCGGAGACACGTGGGTGGAAGAGCAAGGCCCTTCGCAGCACTCCCGGACCCGGGATCGAAGGGGGCGGGGCTTCCCTAGAAGGGGCGGGGCGGGGGGAGTGCTGCTCCTTCCTTGGGAGGGAACCAGAGAAGCCTGCAAGCATCCTGGAAGGAAAGGGGGGCACTGAAGGGGTGGGGTGGGGGGACCAACCCCTGTTTATTTGGTTTCTCCCTATTAATCGATTACTAATAGAAGCAGAAGGAGCTGCGGTGGCTCAAGTGGTTGAGACGCTGAAGTGCAGGCTGTGGAAGTTCAGTAGTTCAGCAGTTCGAGACCCGGGTGCCGCCGGCGTGAGCTCCCATCTCTAGTTCCAGCTCCTGCCAACCTAGCAGTTCGAAAGCAAGAAATTGCAAGTCGATAAATAGGTACCACTTCGGTGGGAAGGTCACAGCGTTCCGTGCACCTTGGTGTTTAGTCATGCCGGCCACATGACCACGGAAACGTCTTCGGACAGCGCTGGCTCTTCGGCTTTGAAACGGAGATGAGCACCGCAACCCTAGAGTCGGATTCGACTGGCTTTCGAGCAAGGGAACCTTTACCTTTACCTAATAGAAGCAGAGACATCACCTTGCCAACAAAAGTCTGCATGGTCAAAGCAATGGTATTCCCCCTAGTAATGTATGGCTGTGAGAGTTGGGCTATAAGGAAGGCCCAGCTCCGAAGAATAGATTCTTTTGAACTATGGTGCTGGAGAAGACTCTGGAGAGTCCCTTGGACTGCCTGGAGATCAAATCAGTCAATCCTAAAAGAAATCAACCCTGACTGTTCCCTGGAAGGCCAGATCCTGAAGTTGAAGCGCAAATACTTTGGCCACCAAATGAGAAGGGAGCATTCACTGGAGAAGACCCTGATGCTGGGAAAGATTGAAGGTCAAAGAGGAAGGGGATGGCCAAGGATGAGATGGTTAGACAGTGTCATCGATGCCACGAACATGAAATTGAGCAAACTTCAGCGGACAGCGGAAGACAGGAGGACCTGGCGTAAACTGGTCCATAGGGTCGCGAAGAGTCGGACTCGACTGTGCGACTGAACAACAAAAATAGAAGACCTCTGTTAAGTTTCTTGCTTCACAGGATGGAGGGCGCCTGTGCTTCTCATCTTGGAACCAGGGAAACACAACCAGGGTCTTGTTCTACATGCCGGTCCCCAGGGCTTTTTTTTTGTAGAAAAAGCCCAGCAGGAACTCATTAGCATAACAGGCCACACCCAACAGCAGAAACCTATTAGCATATTAGGCCACACCCCTGACCGCATAGTTCATTAGCATATTAGGCCACACACCCCATGTTCCCAGAAGTGTGGTCATCCAGCCACACCCACCTTTTGCTTCTTATTCTGTTTACCTTGTTTGTAGTCGGAACCCAGGGCTTTTTTGGTAGCAGGAACTCTTTTGCATGTTAGGCCACACACCCCTAATGTAGCCAATCCTAATGAGTTTCTGCTGTTGGGTGTGGCCTGTTAGGGTAATGAGTTCCTGCTGGGTGTGGCCAACTCAAGAGCCAGCTGGAACTCCCTTCCTGTGCATTCCTGCCCAAAAATAGCCCTGCTGGTCCCTAAAGCTAGATCCAGTTGAGCAGCCTTGCTGGAGTTAAAGAGTCCAGCCAGCACCTTTAAGACCACCAAAGTTTTACTCAAGAGGTGAGCTTTCCTGTGCACACTCCCTTCCTCAGAGATTGAAATGGAATTACCGATCCTGGTGGTCCTATAGGCTTGTTCAATGAGCCTGCAAAAGGTTTTCACTATTTCGCAGTGCTCATTTACCAAGCCATCTATCTATCTATACAACCGATCTCTGACCAAGTTGTGCTCGCCTGCTCACATCTTTTTTCTAAAAGCATTTTTTTTTAAAGATGAAGAGAAAAACAAACGGGTAGATATATGAACTGCCAACCTAGCAGTTCAAAAGCAAGAAATTGCAAGTCGATAAATAGGTACCACTTCATTGGGAAGGTAACAGCGTTCCGTGCACCTTGGTGTTCAGTCATGCCGGCCACATGACCACAGAAACGTCTTTGGACAGTGCTGGCTCTTCGGCTTTGAAACGGAGATGAGCACCGCAACCCTAGAGTCGGATTCGACTGGCTTTCGAGCAAGGGAACCTTTACCTTTAGATATATGAAATCGGGGGTGTCATTATGCACCATTATTTTGTCTATCAAAAGCTCACGTCTTGAATAAAACTTTGTTGGTCTTATTAAGGGGCCGCTGGACTCGACCTTTGGGCTCTTGGTCTGCTTTAGCCTAAGGAGAGGCTGATTCTTGGACTGCCTCTATATCGGCGCATTTACTGTTCGTCTCTCCCCGCCCCATCCCCCGGAGGAAGGCCCTGGCCAGGCAGGGAGGTTTCCCCCACTCTCTCCGGGCATTTCGCAAGCTATCATGCAAAACGGGTTCAGGGGGCAGCCCTATTGGGCTGAAGCAGCAGAACAAAACCTGAGTCCAACAGGGACGCCTTGAAGACCAACAGAGTTTGATTTTGGGTCTAAACTGCATATGCACGGGAACGCTTCATGCCCAGACTTATGCAAAACTGACTCATTCAGGAGGGCATTGTTAGGCAGGTAAACAGGGCTGTTCTGTAATGAAAGGATTCCGAACCATGCTTTGATAAAGGCACAATGCTCCCTCAAAGCTGTGGAATCTTGTGAGCAAAAATTCTACTGTGCGAGCTACTGGCATTCAGCCCCGTAGGTAGGGAATTTTTTGAGAGGGGGCCTCGGGGGGGGGGCACCAGCTAATTAAATGAAAAAAGTACAGTGCAGGTGGTAAGTTGGAGCACTTTGGGGCAGCCCGGGAGTGAGGGGGCCCAGAAGAAACACTAGGGGGCTGGGCCCCGTGGGCCCCATGTTAGCTACAGGCCAGCTGGCATTAAAGTTGGGAGCGAGTGATTTGGCTGCTGCATAAGGTAGTTTGCTCTGGAGCCATCCTTCCTGAGCTAAGACAAAAATGTGCGAGCCGGAGGCTAAAAAACAGTGAGCTGCCTCGCACTAACTTAGCTTAGAGGGAACACTGAAGGGAGTTGACTTTATCATGACACCATCTGAAAGGGATGCAAAACTGTAACCGGAAGACACAATGTCCTTTGCAAGAATTGTGTGTTTTAGTTTCTCATGTGCAAAAACAGTCTTATGTTGTCTCATAGGCACAACTCAGTGTTTATTTTCTTTCTTTCTTTCTTTCTTTCTTTCTTTCTTTCTTTCTTTCTTTCTTTCTTTCTTTCTTTCTTTCTTTCTTTCCTTCCTTCCTTCCTTCCTTCCTTCCTTCCTTCCTTCCTTCCTTCCTTCCTTCCTTTCCTTTCCTTTCCTTTCCTTTCCTTTCCTTTCCTTTCCTTTCCTTTCCTTTCCTATTTTGTTGTTCTTTTGAATTGTCACTTTAACCTGTTTGGTGCAGTGGTTAAGAGCATGGACTCTAATCAAGGAGAACTAGGCTTGATTCCCCCACTCCTCCCACCTGCGGCTGCTGGTGTGACCTTGGGCTAGTCACAAGTTCTCTCACAGCTGTTTTCTCAAGAGCAGTTCTCAAAAGAGCTCTCTCAGCCCCACCTACCCCACAGGGTGCCTGTTGTGGGGAGGGGAAGGGAAAGGAGATTGTAAGATGCTCTGAGGTGCCTTCGGGTAGTGAAGGGCAGGGTAGAAATCCAATCTCCTCCTCCTCCTCCTCCTCTCTAGGTTTTGCCAACTGCTTTATTCTGATTTATCGCCAGTTCCTTCTGCGTCTTGACTCTAACTAGCCCTTTCTGGAAACTAACCCTCCCCCACCCTCTTTCTACCTATATGAAATGGTTGAGGAAGTTCTGTTCCACTGTATCTGAAGAAGTGTGCATGCACACACGAAGACTGATCGCCAGAATTAAACTTTGTTGGTCTTAAAGGTGCCCCTGGACTCAAACTCTCAAGAGCAGTTCTCAAAAGAGCTCTCTTACTTTGGTCAGGATCACAACATCGATTGACCATTCCAGGCCCTAAGGACGCCAGCTCGCAGTCAGCAGGGCCAGGGACTTTTCAGTGGTGGCTCCATATTGGTGGAACGAGCTCCCGGAGGAGATCAGGGCCCTGCGGGACCTTTTATAGTTCCGCAGGGCCTGCAAGACGGAGCTCTTCCACCAGGCTTTCAATTAGGAGCCTCCACCCACTACCACCAACATCTGTGGCTATGGATTGGCCCCTGCCTGGAGAATGCGCCACGCTACCGTGCAATGCCGAAGATCATGGAATTGGAAATAACGGGTTGTATATTTTACAAATAAATAGAAGGGGAAGTCGTAGAATTAGTGACAGACTTCACGTTCCTGGGATCCCAGATCACTGCAGATGGTGACTGCAGCCATGAAATTAAAAGACGCCTGCTCCTTGGGAGGAAAGCGATGGCAAACCTAAACAGTGTGATAAAAAGCAGAGACATCACCCTGCCAACAAAAGTCTGCATGGTCAAAGCAATGGTATTCCCCGTAGTAATGTACGGCTGCGAGAGTTGGACTATAAGGAAGGCCGAGCGCCGAAGAATAGATTCTTTTGAACTATGGTGCTGGAGAAGACTCTTGAGAGTCCCTTGGACTGCAAGGAGATCAAATCAGTCAATCCTGATTGTTCCTTGGAAGGCCAGATCCTGAAGCTGAAGCTCAAATACTTTGGCCACCAAATGAGAAGGGAGCATTCACTGGAGAAGACCCTGATGCTGGGAAAGATTGAAGGTCAAAGAAGAAGGGGACGGCAAAGGATGAGATGGTCAGATAGTGTCATCGATACAATGAACATGAAATTGAGCAAACTTCAGCGGACAGCGGAAGACAGAAGGGCCTGGCGTGATCTGGTCCATGGGGTCGCGAAGAGTCGGACTTGACTGTGCGACTGAACAACAACAACAACAAATATTTTACAATATGCCATCTTAATTACTTAAGGACGACCATCAGCACTAGGACTTTGATTATTGGATTGTTTTAACTGTTTCAAATATTTTAATCCTTTATATATGGTTTTACGGTGCTGGGTACCGATGAATGGAAGCCACCTTGAGACTGCTCACGGGGAAGGCGGGGTATAAATCTTATAAATAAATAAATTAAATAAATAAACTCTTCCCTAAAAGTAGTGTTTGGCCATATTCTTCTCCTGTGATAACTGCTTTCAACAGTTGTGTCCAAAGGAGAAAAATAGAGACAAACACCACTTTTTGGGGTTAACACAGAGAGCGTGCAAGGGCATCGCCACGAAGAGCATCATCCTTGAGGAAGGGCGTAGACTTCACAATTCCTCCCCCCCCGGGGGGGGAATGGGGCTGAACCTGATCCAGGCCCACACTCAGTAATCTATATTACATTTTTAAAATATGAAATTATTTGTATTTCCAAAAGCCATCCACGATCGTGTGGTTTTGCAAATATAATTTTATTCCCTCATAATACTCTTGACTCTCAGTCAAAGAAAGAGGACTCTGTGCGATGAAAGGTGTCATGAAGTCCTTCACTGAGTCAATTTGCGGGTACGATATCAGGGGCGTGGCCTCATCAGCAGGCTCCGCTGTTAAGGGAGCCGCCTCCTACTGTGATTGGTGGGTACTGTGGTCGGTGGGCGTCACCAGTGGCGTTGCTAGGCTCTCTGCACCTTGGCAACAGAGTTTTAAGAAATGTTTCTCTCCTCTGCTGGGTAGAAAAAGGGCAGAGGAGGCCAACCAAGATACAGGGGACTGGAGAAACTTTTCTGTGAGGAAAGGTTGAAGAGTCTGGGACGGTTCAGTTTAGAAAACAGACGACTGCGGGGGGAGCACGATTATTTATTTATTAAATTGAATTTCTTAATTGCCTAGTCCCTGTAAGACAACAGGGCTCTAGGTGATGCACATCATTTTAAAAACACAAACATCTTAAAAACAATTAAAAACCAATACATACATCTCACATAGCATACACACACACATACACAAATATATATATTCCCTCCAACCCACTCCGGACTGTGTTTTCTTCTTTCTTCTCGCAGACGGTGGGCGGGGGGGGGGAGAAGGCAGAGAAAGTTCTCTCTAAGCTGTGGAGTCTTGTGAGCAAAAATTCTTCTTTGTGAGGGACTGGCGTCAAAGTTGTGAGCGAGCGATTTGGCTACTGCACAAATTAGTTTGTTCTGGAGCCATCCTTCCCGAGCTGAGACAAAAACGTCTGAGCCGGAGGCTAAAGAACTGCAAGCTAGCTCAGCTTAGAGGAAAGACTGGTCCCAGTGTGATGGAACTGTTGCTGCCCTCAACCAAGGCGCATCTTTTATCTAGTACCGGGAACAAAGGAAAACATGGGGAACAATGAGGTCTTCTTGCAGTCTGCAGGGCTCAGTGGCCTCAGCATAGCATAAGGGAGTTTCCTGATGAGAAGCAGTAACTCGTATAGAATTTAGCTCTTGGCAGACGTCTCAGGGCCGGCTGCTCTGTTCTATAGAGAGTGATGTTGTTTTGAGAACATTCAGATTCCTTACATCCCGTAACTTTGCTTTGGGGTTACACTGCCACAGGAGGTGGTGGCAGCTACAAGCATGGACAGTTTCAAGAGGGAATTAGATAAACATACGGAGCAGAAGTCCATCAGTGGCTGTTAGCCACAGGGTATAGATGGGAACTCTCAGTCTGGGGCAGGTGATGCACTCTATTCTTGGTGCTGGGGGGGGCAGCAGTGGGAGGGCTTCTAGTATCCTGGCCCCACTGCTGGACCTCCTGATGGCACCTGGTATATTTTGGCCGCTGTGTGACAGAGTGTTGGACTAGATGGGCCATTGGCCTGATTCAACATTGGCTTCTCTTATGTTCTTATGGGTGTCCTTCAGTGGGGGAAGCCAGCAATTACTGAATGTGCTGTTAATCCTAAACACATTCCATCCCATTGCTTTCTAATTACAGCTAAAATATCTTAGGCAGACAATATTTCTCTCTGTCTCTCTCATTCTATTCCTTCAAAAGAAATAAAAAATACATTTCTCTCTTCTACTTCCTCTTCTGTCTGGGCTAAATACTGGGGTCAGACTCCTAAAAGGCACAGTGACCGCTGATAATATGCAAGGCGGGAAAGATGCCAGAGATCACTTTCAAAATCACATTCATTTTGGTCCCTTGTCCTACATTGTGGAAGCCCAATGGCTGATTTGGGGCCAGTCACATCCTTTCAGTCTATCTCCTACCTAACAGGGTGGCTGTAAGGCTAAAAAGGAGCAGAAAAGAACGCTGCGTGTGGCTTTGGTCCCCACTGAGGAGAAAGGCACGGCATAAATGAAGCAAATAAATAATAAATATAGCAGGTGATGAAACGGTAGGTTGGTGAAAGGCTGAGGAGGAGAGGAGGAGGCAGGGAAAGGGGAGAGGATACGGGGGCTGCCAAGAGGAGGAAAAGAGGAAAGAGTGTCGGGGGGCGGGGGGGGGGAAGTGAGATGCCCCTCCCACATCCTTGAGGACTCCCTACCATGCAGGTTGGCCTGACTCCATGACCGGCGTCACACTAACCTTTGACACATTTAATGAAGCCCAACTCAATAAAAACCCCACAAAGCACATTATTAGAACTATTTATCATATGGCAGAGTCGCACACAGGACGCACAACATAATATAAAATACATAATCAAGTTGACCCAATGGGTATGAAGACCAACTGGGCAATCCCCTTAAACACAAACCTCTAAATTTTCAATCCACACAATCACAGCTGGGGAAGAGTTTAAAGATCCCACAAAGCCCAGGAAACACATATGATAAATAGTCTAATTTGTCTGATAGAAACAGTAATATCTTGAATGAGCTGTGACTCTTCCTTAGCGGAGTATTGTTTTCTCTGATTCGTAAATACTTAAACTAGGGATGCCAACTGCCCGGAGGGAAAAAAGTGTGCTGTCCCTTTAACAGAGGCTTTACGGCAGGGGCGTCGAACTCATCTGTTATGAGGGTTGGACCTGACATAAATGAGACCTTATTGGGTCGGGCCATGCGTATCATAAAAAGTAATGCCAGGTAGCGGAGATAATAAACTTTATAAAGGACACAAACACAAAGGGCTTTTTTAAACTTCAAATTAAAACATGCTTAAAACATTAGCACACTTGCAGTATTTTATTTAACAGTGTCTGATGACTGACCCCTCTTGCTCTGAACTATTGCATCAAAACGTCTGTGCTGTTGCAGTCTTGAGTCTGCTGTTCAAGTGTGTACCTGTAAGCTGCAAACCTACTTTTGATTTACTGACATTCACCACAGAAATCTCATTTCTGAGTCTAGGACCCAGGTTAAAACATGAAACGGCTGAGTGATTAAGAGAGTCTGGTGAACCATGCTATGATGCACAGGAACTGGAAGCAGGAGATGGCCAGTTCCACTGTGGACCTGATAGAAGCTCTCCGGGGAAGTGATCTGGACTCTGGACCGCATGTTTGACATCCCTGCTTTACGGGATGCTGTTTATCTTTTCAGATACCCGTTTCCACACACATCAAGCCTCTAGGGATGAGGGAGGATATTTTTTCCCCTTCGGGCCTGTTAACAACTCTAATGCAGATACCTTTCCAAAATGAAGTAGGAAGATGGAAAGAGGATTTTCTCAGTCGGCGCCATTAAAGCACAATCTCAGTGGAGGAATTCAAGGGGGGGGCTCTGAGGAGGAAGACGTGGGGAGCATACCTGGGCCCAGGGCTTAGTCCAGGTCATTTCCAGCACATGCACAGGTGGTGGCCGTGATGGTGTAAAGAGCAGGAGGAGGGAATCCTGCTTCTCACTCCTGATTCTCTCTCTGAGAATCTAAGGGTGGGGTGGGGAGGATAACTTGGATTGGGGAATTCGTGCCCCACAAGGGTCACCTGCCAGCTCCATGGATACTGGTCCATTTCAGCAATACTGGTTGTTGTGGGGGAGGGGGGGGTCTGACCCCTTAGAACTTACTGAGTTGTTGAGTTAGGGGGGACAACCTTTCCCTTGAGAGCCAGTTTAGTGTAGTGGTTAAGTGCACAGACTTTAATCTGGGAGAACCGGGTTTGATTCCCCACTCCTCCACTTGCAGCTGTTGGATGACCTTGGGCAACCCATAGTTCTATCAAAGTTGATCTCTCAAGGACAGTTCTGGAAAGAGGTCTCTCAGCCCCACCTGTCTTACAGGGTGTCTGTTGTGGGGAAGGGAAGGGAAAGGAGTTCGTAAGCTGTTCTGAGACTCTGAGTGAAGGACAGGGTATATAAATCCGATCACTTCCCTTGTTCTTCTTAAGAACATAAGAAAAGCCAATGTTGGATCAGGCCAATGGCCCATCCAGTCCAACACTCTGTCACACAGTGGCCAAAAATACCAGGTGCCATCAGGAGGTCCACCAGTGGGGCCAGGACACCAGAAGCCCTCCCACAGTTGACCCCCCCATACACCAAGAATACAGAGCATCACTTGGCCCAGACCGAGAGTTCCTATATATACCTTGTGGCTTATAGCCACTGATGGACCTCTGCTCCATATGTTTATCCAATTCCCTCTTGAAGCCGTCCATGCTTGTAGCTGCCACCACCTCCTATGGCAGTGAATTCCATATGTTAATCACTCTTTGGGAGAAAAAGAACTTCCTTTTATCCATTCTAATCCGACCACTCAGCAATTTCATTGAGTGCCCACAAGTTCTGGTACTGTGAGAAAGGGAGAAAAGTACCCCTTTCTCTACCTGCTCTATCTCATGCATAATCTTATAAACCTCAGTCATGTCATCCCTCAGCCACCGTTTCTCCAAGCTAAAGAGCCACAAGCACTTTAACCTTTCTTCACAGGGAAAGTTCTCCAACCCTTTTATCATTCTAGTTGCCCTTTTCTGCACTGTTTCCAATGCTATAATATCCTTTTTAAGCTGTGGTGACCAGCTGAGCTCTGAGAAGGAGCAAGGTGTTTGAGCTGCCAGAGGGGTGAGTGGTATTTTTATTTATTTACTTTCAGCTGAGGTGCTTTAGCTGAGAAGGTACTGTGTCAGGGACTGTATTTGGGAGTGTGTGGGTGAGTTGTAACAGACTCCTGACTGCTGGAGTTAGGGTGTGAAAGGGTCATTGTTTGCCTGTAATTAAGTGCTTGGGTGAAATTGAATAGCAGACTCCTGGCTGCTGGAGTTGGGGTGTGAAAGGGTCATTGTTTGACTGCCATTAAGTGCCTTGGGTGATTTTGAGTAGCTGCTGGCCACACCCTCTCCTGGGAGACAATTCTATTTAAGGCAGGAAGTTTGCAAGAGGCACGAGCCTCTGGCACGAGCCGAAGGGCGAGAGCAAAAGGGCGAGGCTCTTAGCCTGGGGCTCTGTAAGAAGCCTAGGAAGAGCCTGAAAGCCAGGACCTTGGCTCCTTGGTAAGGTAAGGTAAGTAGACTCCTACAACAGGAGCCATATAAATACAAAGTGTTTTAAAAGGGGGGTTATAGAAAAGTATTTGTTTAAAAACAATTATGAAGCCAGAATGCCAGCAGGGGGTTGGGGGCTATCCAGTGTTTTGCATGGAGTGTCACATGTATGACTATCTGCCCACTGGTCAGAAGTCTTGGGTGTGTGCTCGGTGCAAGGAGCTCCTGGTTCTCAGGGAGCGAGTTTGCTCCCTTGAGGCCAAGATGGCTGACCTGGAGAAGCAGGGACAGTCAGTTAGGTGCACGGGGAAGACTCTCGGGGACTTGTTAGATATGTCCCACTCTGGATCTGGCAGCCCGGCTGCTGCCAGGGAGCATGAGGGTCAAGGGGAAAAGGGGCACCATGCTGAGGATAAGGGGAATGTGCCCTCAGAAGGGACCTCTTCTTCACCTGGTGAACGGGTATCCTTTCGTATCAAGGAACCGTCCCTGGGAAGGGTGGGAGGGGGGCTCTTGGTAGTTGGTGATTCGATCCTTAGGCAGGTAGACAGCTGGGTGGCGAACCCGCGTACTGACCGTATGGTGACTTGCCTGCCTGGTGCGAAGGTAGCGGACATTACGCGTGTTTTAGATAGGCTGGTAGATAGTGCTGGGGAGGAGCCAGTGGTCGTGGTGCACGTCGGCACCAACGATGTGGGGAAATGCAGTCGTGAGGTCCTGGAGGAAAAATTTAGGCTGCTGGGCAGGAAACTCAAGGCCAGGACCTCCAAGGTAGCCTTCTCGGAAGTGCTACCTGTTCCACGCGCAGGGCCAGAGAGACAGGCACAGATCAGGAGTCTCAATGCGTGGATGAGACGGTGGTGTAGGGGGGAAGGGTTCAAGTTTGTTAGGCACTGGGATGCTTTTTGGGACAAGAGGGAGCTGTACAAAAGGGACGGTCTCCACTTGTCCCGAGAAGGAACCAGGCTGCTGGCGCTCAAAATCAAAAAGGTGGCAGAGCAGTTTTTAAACTGAATAATGGGGGAAAGCCGACAGGAGATGAAAAGTCTCTGGTTCGGGATGGCTCATCTCAAAGAGATGAAGGGGTAGCTATTACTTTTGTACAAGGAAATGGATTACAATTGTCCACTGAGACTGTGGCTAATGATAGGAACTGCCTGGCAAGGTCTCGAGGCAGCAAGAGGAAGGCTGTGGGCTTAACAAACATGGGAAACTATAAGTGTTTATACACAAATGCTAGAAGTCTCCGAGGTAAAATCGGGGAGTTGGAATGCTTGGTGTTGGGGGGGAAATAGACATTGTAGGTATTTCAGAAACTTGGTGGGATGAGGAAAATCAGTGGGATACGGTGATTCCTGGTTATAAATTATATCGGAAGGATAGGGGGGAAGGGTTGGAGGTGGGGTGGCTCTGTATGTTAGAGAGGGTATACCGTCCAGTAAGATTGAGAGGGTAAGAGAATTGGATTCATTTCTGGAAATGCTATGGGTTGAAATAAGGAGGCTTAACAGTGGGAGTTTGTTATCGCCCACCAGACCAAAAGATAGAGGAGGATTATAAAATGATGAATGAATTAAAGATAGCGGCTAGACAAAATAACTGTGTTGTAATAGGCGACTTTAACTACCCACACATTGATTGGGTCAATATGAGTTCTAGTCGGGAAAAAGAGATTGCATTCTTAGACACTCTCAATGACTGTGCTGTGGAACAGATGGTCACAGATCCTACCAGGGGAGAGGCGATCCTGGATTTGGTCCTAAGTAACACCCAAGACCTGGTGAGAGATGTAAAAGTGATTGCACCACTTGGGAACAGTGACCATAATGTCATTGAGTTTAACATTTGTACAGATAGGGAGTTGCCCAAAAAGACTGACGCAACCACTTTTAACTTTAAAAGGGGTAACTTCTCTGGTATGAGGGGACATGTGAGGAAGAAATTGAAAGGAAGAGTGGAGCACGTCAAAACCATTGGGGAAGCTTGGAGACTATTTAAAAAGACAATCCTAGAAGCTCAGAAAAAATATATACCGCAGGTTAGGAAAGGTACAAATAGGTATAGAAAAAAGCCTGCATGGGTAACAAATAAAGTAATGGAAGCTGTAAAAGGTAAGAAGGATTCCTTTAAGCGGTGGAAAGCTAGTCTTAGTGAGGTTGATAAAAGGGAACACAGACTATGGCAAATAAAATGCAAGTCTGTGATCAGGCAAGCAAAAAGGGAATATGAGGAGCATATCGCAAAAAACATAAAGGCCAACAATAAAACTTTCTTCAAATACATTAGAAGTAGGAAGCCAGCCAGGGAGGCAGTGGGGCCCTTGGATGACCAAGGGGTAAAAGGAGTAGTGAAGGATGATAGGGAAATGGCTGAGAAGCTGAATGCATTTTTTGCCTCTGCCTTCACTGTGGTAGAGGAGAAGTGTTTGCCCACTCCAGAAGCACCGATTTCGGGAGGGGTTTTGAAAGACCTGAATCAGATTGCGGTAACAAGAGAGGAAGTCCTCCGACTGATGGACAATTTAAAAACTAATAAATCACCAGGCCCGGATGACATTCATCTGAGAGTTCTGAAAGAACTCAAATGTGAACTTGTGGATCTCCTGACAAAAATATGTAATCTTTCTTTAAAATCTGCCTCCATTCCTGAGGACTGGAAGGTAGCTAATGTCACTCCCATCTTTAAAAAGGGCTCCAGGGGAGATCCAGGAAATTACAGGCCAGTCAGTCTGACATCGATACCGGGTAAGTTGGTGGAAACTGTTATTAAGGAAAGAATTAGTAGGCACATTGATGAACAAAAACTATTGAGGCAGACTCAGCATGGGTTCTGCAAGGGAAGATCTTGTCTCACTAACCTGTTAGTGTTTTTTGAGGGAGTGAACAAACATGTGGACAAGGGGGACCCAATAGATATTATTTACCTTGACTTCCGGAAAGCTTTTGATACAGTTCCTCATCAAAGGCTCCTAAGTAAGCTCAATAGTCATGGGATAAAAGGACAAGTCCTCTTGTGGATCAAAAACTGGCTTATAAATAGGAAACAGAGAGTGAGTATAAATGGGAAACTTTCTCAGTGGAGGGTGGTAAGCAGTGGGGTACCACAGGGATCAGTACTCGGTCTGATGCTTTTTAACTTGTTTATTAACGATTTGGAATCAGGAGTAAGCAGTGATGTGGCTAAATTTGCAGATGACACGAAGTTGTTCAGGGTGGTGAAAACCAGGGAGGAGTGTGAGGCACTCCAAAGGGATCTGTTGAGGATGGGTGAGTGGGCGTCAACGTGGCAAATGGGGTTCAATGTGGCCAAGTGCAAAGTGATGCACATTGGAGCCAAAAATCCTAAATATAAATACACGTTGATGGGGTCTGAACTGGCAGAGACGGACCAAGAGAGAGATCTTGGAGTCGTAGTGGATAACTCGCTGAAAATGTCTAGACAATGTGTAGCTGCAATAAAGAAGGCCAACGCTATGCTGGGGATTATTAGGAAGGGAATTGATAACAAATCAGCCAGTATCATCATGCCCCTGTATAAATCATTGGTGCAACCTCATTTGGAATACTGTGTACAGTTCTGGTCACCACATCTCAAAAAGGATATTATAGCATTGGAAAAAGTGCAGAGAAGGGCAACTAGAATGATAAAAGGGTTGGAACACCTTCCCTATGAAGAAAGGTTAAAATGCTTGGGGCTCTTTAGCTTGAAGAAACGACGGCTGAGAGGTGACATGATCGAGGTTTATAAGATTATGAATGGGATTGAGCAGGTTGAGAAAGAAGTACTTTTCTCCCTTTCTCACAATACAAGAACTCGTGGGCACTCCATGAAATTGCTGAGCAGTCGGGTTAGAACAGATAAAAGGAAATACTTCTTCACCCAAAGAGTGATTAACATATGGAACTCACTGCCACAGGAGGTCATGGCAGCTGCAAGCATGGACAGTTTCAAGAGGGAATTAGATAAACATATGGAGCAGAAGTCCATCAGTGGCTATTAGCCACAGGGTTTAGATGGGAACTCTCAGTCTGGGGCAGGTGATGCACTCTATTCTTGGTGCTGGAGGGGGCAGCAGTGGGAGGGCTTCTGGTGCCCTGGCCCCACTGCTGAACCTCCTGATGGCACCTGGTATATTTTGGCCGCTGTGTGACGGAGTGTTGGACTGGATGGGCCATTGGCCTGATTCAACATTGGCTTCTCTTATGTTCTTATGTTCTTATGTTAACTGTACACAGTATTCCAAATGAGGTCGCACCATTGATTTATACAGGGGCATTGTGATATTGGCTGATCCGTTTTCAATAACCTTCCTAATTATCCCCAGCATAGTGTTGGCCTTTTTTATTGCAGTCGCACACTATCTCAACATTTTCAGTGAGTTATCTACTATGACTCCAAGATCTCTCTCTTGGTCAGTCTCTGCCAGTTCGGACCCCATCAATGTTTATTTATAGTTAGGATTTTTGGCTCCAATGTGCACCACCTTGCACTTGGCCACATTGAACCCCATTTGCCACACTGATGCCCACTTGTCCATCCTCGACAGATCCTTTTGGAGTGCCTCACAATCCTCCCTGGTTTCCACCACCCTGAACATCTTCATATCATCTGCAAATTTAGCCACTTCACTGCTTACTCCCAACTCCAAATCATTAATGAACAAATTAAAAAGCATCGGACTGATTACTGATCCCTGTGGTACCCCACTGCTTACCACCCTCCACTAAGAAAATTGCCCATTTATACTCACTCTCTGTTTCCTATTAATTAAGTTTTTGATCCACAAAAGGACTTGTCCTTTTATCCCATGATTTTTGAGCTTACTTAGGAGCCTTCTGATGAGGAATTTTATCAAAAGCTTTTTGAAAATCTAGCTAAACAATATCTAATGGGTCCCCCTTGTCCACATGTTTATTCACCCCCTCAAATAACACTAAAAAGTTAGTGAGACAAGATCTTCCCTTACAGAACCCATGCTGAGTTTGCCTCAATAGTTTTTGTTCATCAATGTGCCTACTAATTCTTTCCTTAATAACAGTTTCCACAAACCTACCCGGTATCAACGTCATACTGACTGGCCTGTAATTTCCCGGATCTCCTCTAGGACACTTTTTAAAGATGGGAGTGACATTAGCTACCTTCCAGTCCTCAGGAATGGAGTGAGATTTTAATGAAACATTACATATTTTTATCAGGAGATCCACAAGTTCACATTTGAGTTCTTTCAGAACTCTTGGATGTATGCCATCTGGGCCTGGTGATTTATCAGTTTTTCAACCCAGATTAATCCTACTGCCAGAATGCTTTGGGTCTCAAAGTAATGAGACCCCCCAAAAGCCCACAGCAGGCTACACTGGGGAGGGATTAGGGTTGAGAAATGCCTCTCTAGAACTGCTTGTCAGATAAAAATGTTTGTGAATTAAGGATGCCCGCTGGTCACACTATAGTTATATAGCAGTAGGAGACACTGGTATATTGCTTCATACAATTTGGGAAAGGAACTGTTTTTGCCAGTTTTGAAGATGTCAGAGACAGAATGGCAGGTAACCTGAAGTGGCAAGGTTCACAGAGGAGGGGAAAAACTAAAAAAGGCCTTTCTTTGTGTAACTTTATTTTCAGCCTTTCTGAACTTCCAGCACTAGGGCGTTTGAAGAGCCTGATCAGAACCAGTTATAGAAAATTTCACTCTTGTATGGATTCTCTGAAGAACCTGAAACTCGGATCTGTGCCTCAATACTCTTACCACACATTGAGCTTTGATAAGGTTCCTTCCCTGAGACGCCTCCTCGATGCTAAAGGAGAGATCAGCTGATCCTTTATCCAGCAGAGCCGTTTGCCTCCCTTTCTTCCCTGTGGGATCTTTCTGAGGTTTTGAACATGGATAAAGCTCTTTCCACACTCTGAGTATTTATAACATTTCTTCCTGGTTAGCGTAAGGTTTCGGTGTAGATTCAAGCTCCTTACAGCGGTTTCTATCTTTTCGGTGCTTTGTATGGTCTGTGGTTGTCTTTTAGGTGTGAAACAGGAGAAAAGCTCTTTTCATGGCTAAGCAGTTACGCTGTTTCTCCTTGTGTGGATTCTTCATTGCAGGAGAGGGGTGTCACTCTGGCTGAATCTCTTTCCCCGCTTTGAGCATTCAAAAGCTTTCTCACCTATATGCGTTGTTTGGTGCCTCCGAAGACTGCAACTCCGACTGAATCTCTTTCCACACTCGAAGCATTCAAAAGGTTTCTCCCCTGTGTGGGTTCTTTGGTGCTTCTGAAGACTGCCACTCCCACTGAATCTCTTTCCACACTCGAAGCATTCAAAAGGTTTCTCCCCTGTGTGGGTTCTTCGGTGCTTCTTAAGAGTGCCACTTTCACTGAATCTCTTTCCACACTCTGAGCATTCAAAAGGTTTCTCCCCTGTGTGGGTTCTTTGATGTTGTTGAAGATGGCCTCTCTGACTGAATCTCTTTCCACACTCTGAGCATTCAAAAGGTTTCTCCCCTGTGTGGGTTCTCTGATGCTTCTGAAGAGTGCCACTCCCACTGAATCTCTTTCCACAGTCTGAGCATTCAAAAGGTTTCTCCCCTGTGTGGGTTCTCTGATGCCTTAGAAGATGGCTACTCTGACTGAATCTCTTTCCACACTCAAAGCATTCAAAAGGTTTCTCCCCTGTGTGGGTTCTTTGGTGACTCCGAAGACTACCACAGTCACAGAATCTCTTTCCACACTCTGAGCATTCAAAAGGTTTCTCTCCTGTGTGGGTTCTTCTGTGCATCTGAAGAGTGCCACTCTGACTGAATCTCTTTCCACACTCTGAGCATTCAAAAGGTTTCTCCCCTGTGTGGGTTCTCTGATGCTGTAGAAGATGGCCTCTCTGACTGAATCTCCTTCCACACTCTGAGCATTCAAAATATTTCTCCCCTGTGTGGGTTCTATGGTGATTCTGAAGAGTGCCACTGTGACTGAATCTCTTTCCACACTCTAAGCATTCAAAAGATTTCTCCCCTATGTGGATTCTCTGATGCCGTAGAAGACTGCCACGGTGACTGAATCTCTTTCCACACTCTGAGCATTCCAAAGCTTTCTCGACTCTGTGTATTCTTTGGTGTACAAAGCGCTGTGATCTGTTTCTGAAGTACTTTTTATACAAAATGGAATTTCTTGCCTTCATTATCGTGTACTTTGGAATATGTAGATTATGCTGTCTGCCATCTCTCTTCTCAACCATATGACCACCTTTTTTTCTCATCGGTCGGCCTCGATTGCTGACATTTTCTTTCAAGTCGTCATTTTTAACTTTATCTGGCGTTTGCTGAAGAAGTTCCTCACCCTCCTCATTTCTCTGATCATCCTCTGCTGGAAAAAACAGAGCACTCCTGTTAGCACCTGGGAAGGCTGGTATGGTCCAAAGACATCAATGTGACTGCAGTAGCTAAGGATTGGTGGCCCTTTGGCCTTGTCCAGCTTGGCTGATCTTAACCACCCTTCCACCTTTCCTTAGAATATCTGGTATTTAGGGGTACCTCACCCCCTCAAGAGCCACAGCTGAGCTCCTGCCCAGAAGAAACTTCTGAGCCTCCAGATTTCAGGCCCTCCCTCCTTCCCCTGCCGGCTGTACAAAATGTTTCTCCGAACTGAATCAGAAATCCCCCATGGCACTTCCTTGCCTATTCCCTTGACATAACCGTGGGGGATACTCACTCTCAGCCAGCTCAATTGGGAATGAAATATGTTCTTGGGATCCTCTTGAGGAAATATTCAGCCTTTCTTTAAATGCAAGGCAGTTGTCTACAGTGCCGGCTCGCCCGCTAGATGAATTAGGCGCTCGCCTAGGGCATGCTGGCCCTCAAGGGCGCCAAAGGGCGACCACCACCACTGGGCAGCTGCCACCGTCGTGGGAAGGGGCCGGGGAGAAGTAGGCACCGTAGCTAACCCACCCTCCACCCTCCCCCTCAGGGGGGAGGAAGCAGTGGCTGCCAGGAGAAGGACGCCCTGCCGGGGCACAGGAGGCGTGCCGCAGGTCGCCCACCCTCCCCCCTCCCACTCGGGGGGGGGAGGAGGCAGTGGCAGTCAGGAGAAGGACGCCTGGTCGAGGCACAGGAGGAGCACCGCAGCTCGCCTGCCCTCCCCCTCCCCCTTGGGGGGGGAGGCGGCAGCAGCCAGGAGAAGCAGGCGCCCGGCCAGGGTGCAGGAGCAGCGCCACCGCTCACCCGGCCTGCCCCACCCCTCGGGGGGAGGAGGTGGCGGCGGCAAAAGGGTGTCCTGGCCCCACCGGGAGGTTGCCTAGGGCGCAGAAACACCTGGAGCCAGCCCTGGTTGTCTATCACCACTGTAATCTCTCTTCTACTGCTGCCTTCATTTGCAGAGAGAGAGAGAGAGAGAGAGAGAGATCATTCTTATATGGGGAAGGAAAGAAATGTAAGAGTAAAAATTCTTCTGGAAGGATGGAACCATGGTCAGGATCAAAGTCCACAATCCCAACCAGTATAAGGGGCATAGATCTGCGTGGCAAAGCATCTTAGTTTTCCCAAGGGTTTATGGGATTATTAAGTGGCCTACTCTGAGTTGCATGTGTTTCTGACTTGCATCTTTCTGCAGCTAACATCCTTATCTTTTTCAATGTTGTACTCAAGAATGCAGTCATCGGTTAATAGTAACTGGTGAACCATGAGAACCTGTATCCAGTTGTGTAACCAGGAGGGAGGGGGGATTAGGCGGGTGCTGATGGGCTCTGTAAAGCTTCATCAAGGAAGACCCTTGAGTGGGTCATTAGCATAGGTGTAGACTACGTGGGGGCTGTAGGGCTCACCCCTTCCTCTTCGAAATTTTCCAGGGGTTACTGAGCCTTCCCCGAGGCTGGGCAGCCAGATCCTTGCTACCCCCCCTCATGTCCCCCACCCCATTTTGAAAGCAGAGGGTTTCTTCCCTCCGCTTTCTGAGACTAAGTTCAGTTGGTTTGGGACTGGGAGGGAAGTCAGGGCGGGGGCTTGCTTCCCTCAGTTTGGCCTGGAGGAGCAGGAGGGCTATACATGGAGACTGGCTTTGCTGCTTTCCCCTACACGCACACAGAGAAGGTTAAGGAAGCGCACTTGCCCAGGAAAGCTAAGCCTTGATTCCTTCTCAGTTTCCCAGGGCTCTTTTTAATTCCCTATATTAGCGAACTCCCCCCCCCTTCATGACTGACAATTTAGCTTCCACTTTCTTGCAGTCTTTCTCCCCCTGTTCCTTCTTTAGAAATGTAAGCTACCCTGTGCTTTTCAACTTTCACGTTTCTAAGAAGGGAGCTTGCCTAGGGCACAGATAAAATTTCTGGTAGAAACTGAGGGAGATTTTTTTTTTTAAGCCTGAGTGCTGTTAACTTACATGTAACCGTTTCTTTCTGCAGCGACTGGTTCCACAGTGGTTTGGTTAGGAACCCGCTGTAGCTGGGATTAATGGCAGTCTTGAATAAAGGTCTTTTGAAGCAATTTCTTTACTTTACTGTCCCCCCTCTCCCAGGGCTTCTTCCTATACGGTTTCTCTTTTTTCTACCTTGTCCCACATTATGACTAGATTTTTTTTAAAAAAACATGCTAGACAACGCTTGTTGTGGTCTATTGTTTCTCCCTCTGGGAGGCCCAAAGGCTGCATCTGTGTGTTCTCAAAGAGGAAGGAACTGGCTGGCGATGCTCTCTTCATTTTAACAGCAGGAAGCCAAAACAAGAAGCTTGTATTGCCACTTCTTGTTGCATAGTCAGGAGAAGCAATCCTGATCAGGTCTACTCAGAAGTAAGTCCCATTTTAACAAGTGCAGCTTATTGCAGCCGGACTCCAGTTCATGTTAGTACTATATAGAAACAGGAGATGGTAGTTATTTTGGACTAGGAATCAGGCTCGTTGTAGACGCAAGACAATGGGCGCTAGAAAGAAAGAAGGAAGGAAGGAAGGGAAGACAGTGAGAGAAAGTAAGAGAGAAAGAGGGAAAGATAGAAAGAGAGAGACAAAGACAAAAATGAGGAGAAAGGAAGGGAGGGAGGAAAAGAGGATGAAAGAGGGAGGCGAAGAAGTCAAATAGATGGGGCGGGGGGAGGGAGGGAGGAAAAGAATGGCAAAATCAGGGAGTAAGGAAGGAAGCGAAAGAGGGAGGGAGGAGAAGAATGCAAAGAGACAGGGAGGAAGGAAAGAAGAGACAGAGGGAGGGAGGGATAGAAGGCAAAGGAAGGAAGCGAAAGAGGGAGGGAGGGGAAGAATGCAAAGAGACAGGGAGGAAGGAAAGAAGAGACGGAGGGAGGGAGGGATAGAAGGCAAAGGAAGGAAGCGAAAGAGGGAGGGGAAGAATGCAAAGAGATGGGAAGGAAGGGAAAGAATGCAAAGAGACAGGGAGGAAGAAAAAGAGAGATAGAGAGAAGGATAGAAGGCAAAGGAAGGAAATGAAAGAGGGAGGGAGGGGAAGAATGCAAAGAGATGGGAAGGAAGGGAGGGAAAGAATGCAAAGAGACAGGGAGGAAGGAAAGAAGAGACGGAGGGAGGGAGGGATAAAAGGCAAAGGAAGGAAGTGAAAGAGGGAGGGGAAGAATGCAAAGAGATGGGAAGGAAGGAAGGGAAAGAATGCAAAGAGACAGGGAGGAAGGAAAGAAGAGACAGAGGGCGGGAGGGATAGAAGGCGAAGGAAGCGAAAGAGGGAGGGAGGGATAGAAGGCAAAGGAAGGAAGTGAAAGAGGGAGGGAGGGATAGAAGGCAAAGGAAGGAAGCGAAAGAGGGAGGGAGGGATAGAAGGCAAAGGAAGGAAGCGAAAGAGGGAGGGAGGGATAGAAGGCAAAGGAAGGAAGCGAAAGAGGGAGGGAGGGATAGAAGGCAAAGGAAGGAAGGGAAAGAGGGAGGGAAAAGAGAGAGAGATCCAGAAATGCTGGGAAGAGAAAGAGGGAGGCAGGGCCAGGGAAGGGGGGCGAGTGGGGAATGGAGGGGGCCCTCTGGAAGCGTGTCCCCGCCTGTCCACCGAGGGTGGGGTGGGAAAGTCAGGGGGATGCGGAGGCCTTTCCCTGCCCGTCCGGCTCAGTGGGGGAGCGGGAAATTGTGGCACGGAGGCCTTTTCTCACGCATCCACCTCAGGGGGCGGGCTGGAAAAGATGGGCAGGGGTGTGTGGAGGCCATTCTCCACGCATCCGCCTGGGTTGGGGAGCGGGGAAGTGTGGGGCAGAGGCCTCCAGAGGCCTTTCCCTCTGTGCGTGTCTCAGTGGGTGACCGGGGAAAGGTGCTGCGGGGGCCTCCGGAGGCCTCTCCCTGCCTGTTCTCGCAGCCCGGCCGGCTCTTGTCGTGGCTGCTGATGACTGGCAGTGGAGTCCATCCTGTTCGGCGGCTGCCTGTACACTGAGGGCAAGAGTGTGACTGCTGGCTGTGTGGGCGGGACTCAGGAACAGCCGTGCCAGAGCTTGGGACTGACCCAAGGTCACATCAGCAGGTGCAAGTGGAGGAGTGGGGAATCACACCTGGTTCTCCCAGGTTAGAGTCCGCGCACTTCACCACTACACCAAACTGGCTTTAAATACCCTGAAGCTCAGAGGATAGCAGCTTTATCACAAAGTAAGAAATCGGAAGAACCGTTCTCCAGTGAAGAGAAGCATATTTGTGTAAAGATGGTGACTAAATAGTAGGCAATTTCAGAGGCAGAAAAGGAAGGAGGGGAAGGTAGTTTGTGTGTGAATACTAGAAAAGAACAGCAGCACCTTAAAAACTAACAAAATATGTGGCAGGGGATGAGCTTTCGTGAGTCATAGCTCACTTCTTCAGATATTGTAAGTGTAAGAGGTAAAAAAAAATGGCTTGTGGGTTATGATTCAACATAGGAATCCCTGTTCCTGTAAGTAGGGACAATCTGGTAAAGTAAAAGTATATTTGCATTGTTTCAACCGATGGCTTATTTGTACGCCTTCTGTGTTGTACAGCTACCTTGTTGACCATTGTGGGCCATCGCCAGTGCCAATTTGCAGTGTGTCTTGCATTTTACCATTTGCCCTAGAAGTATAGGTTGCGACAAAGTTCAGTCTGAGAGCCCTTGTTCTGACTTCCTGGGTCAGAACAATTCACCATGCACAGGAATGCAGTCATTCCCCATAAATTTAATTATGTGATTTTATTAATAATTTATTTTGAATGTCTGCATTTTAAGGTGGAGTTTCTAAGCAGTGTGCTAAGAAGACACCTGTTCCCGGGGTTAGCCCAGCCCAGGGGCATTGCTAGGGGGGTTCCTAGGCCCCCCCTAAATTTTTGGGGAGCTCATCCCTAAATCCCACATGGCTCCACCTCCATAGATAGTGACCTTGGCCTGTGATGTCACTGGCTCCTGTCTATGATGTCAGTGGGTCCCTGTTCTTTTAATGACTCAGCAATGCCTCTGGCCCAGCCCCAGCCCCCGAAACTGGAAAGTCCACACCCATGGTCATTAGGATCACCGGACCCTCGGAGGTAGAAAGTATAATACACATGTAGACAAGAGGGAAGCCAGGCTAAATTTATCCTCATGCCATGCTAGCATGTCTTGATATTTTCTTGCTGCAACATGATGAATAGTTTTCTGTAGAGCAACTTAGGCTACAGCTGGAACACTTATGCGGCAACAAGAGGTGCCATCTAACACCAAGTACTGCATATTTCAGATAGAACAGTTTGCTTTCCTTGTTTTCCTGTTGCTGAGTTGCAGAAATTTTGCTGCTTAGTGATGCTTTATTTTTAAATCCTTAACACACCTTTATATATTTAAAGAGGGGTCTGCTTTACTTGTGTGCTCCCTTCTCGTGAACCTCCTGAACTGGGTGCTTCCTCACAACGCCAGCAATGTGCACCTTTGGCAGCAAGGAAAGATCCTTACCCAGAAAGGCCACATTCCTGTAGTTCTCCAGCATGACTTCTCTGTACAGAGCTCTTTGGCCTGGATCCAGCAGGGCCCATTCTGCCTCCGTGAAATCGATGGACACCTCCTCAAAGGAAAAGGGACCCTGAAAGAAAAAGCAGGTTCCCTCCTCAGAGACCACGCCAGGCAGAGATTGCACCCTGGAAGGGAATCGTCTGGGAAGGTACAAAATGTATGGCTTGAGAAGAAGAAGAGATTGGATTTGTACCCCGCCCTTCACTCGGAATCTCAGAGCGGCTTACAAACTCCTTTCCCTTCCCCTCCCCACAGCAGACACCCTGTGAGGTAGGCGGGGCTGAGAGAACTTCTGACAGAACTGCCCTTGAGAGAACAGCTGACAGAACTATGGCTTACCCAAGGTCATCCAGCGGGTACAAGTGGAGGAATGGGGAATCAAACCTGGTTCTCTCAGATTAGAGTCCGCACGCTTAACCACTACACCAAACTGGGTCTTGAGCTGGGTAAAGGAAACAGCGTTCAAAGGATCTCTCGCCCAGACACCATGTAGAAACTGCAGGAGCAACTGCTCTCCTGAGAAACAACGAGGGACCCCGAGCTGTCTCCTGCTCACCTCACTGTGGTAGAAAAATCAGCGAGCCTGGGGCCATTTCTCTAAAACAGCCTGGATTAGCTGAGGCCTCTCTGTTTGGTTCCTCTCCCAGAAGACTTTGCAGGCTTAGCTACCATCCTCTCTCAAGCGTCTCTCTAGCCTGACGAGGCACTCTGCTCCAAAAAGAATAGTTTTCATTTCTCTAGGTCTACCCTTTCATCCTCATGCTGTGCCAGAGTCTCCTAGTGAGAAGGTCTGTAGCTTCTGACCAGCAACATACTTGCTGAAGCAGGTGTCTGGGCTTCCAATAAAGTCAGAATAAAGTTTAGACATAACATCCTTGACTCTCTCGGGTATCTAGGGTATGAGTTCAAGGTGAAGTCTTCTTTTTTTCCTGCTAAAAGTGTGTGACTCCACGTGGGCTGAACTTTGGGTACTGAGGGTAGAAAAAGGTGAAGACTTCTTTGCTCTGGGCTGGTCTTTAATCAGCTCTCTGTGAGCTCCTGTTGACTAGACCAGGGCGCCCTGTATTTCACACTAGTGCACTATGGTTCTACTGAAGCCACTTTGGTGTAGTGGTGAAGTGCCTGGACTCTAATCTGGAGAACCGGGTTTGATTCCCCACTCCTCCACTTGCACCTGCTGGATGACCCTTGGGCAAGCCATAGTTCTGTCAGAGCTGTTCTCTCAAGGACAGTTCTAAAAACAGCTCTCTCAGCTCCTCCTATCTCACAGAATTTCTGTGGTGGGGAGGGGAAGGGAAAGGGACTGTAAGCCATTCCTGAGACTCCCGAGTTGAAGGGCGGGGTATAAATCCAAACTCCTCCTGTCCTCCTCCTATGCTGAATATGGAAATGTTATATTTTTATCCTAAAAGACATGTAAGTGATAAAGTGCTTTCTGTCCTTAGGAAGTTTATATTGTAAATAACCTGGTTTTGTTTGAGAACTATGGTCTCTCTCTCTATGGATTCAGTCACTCCAATTGCCAGTCTCCACCCAAATAGTCCCGGGGTCCCAGAATACCAGAACACTCATCTCTCCTACCTGAATTGGAGGTACGGCCGCCGTTTCCACACCTCTGAAAAGATGACAGCTCAACAGCATCTCTTCACTGCCTGTTCCTGAGAGAAAGGAGGAAGGAAGGGCACTTGCTTGCTTGTTCCCTGCTTCACACACCGCCCCTTCCCTGTGTACGCTCAACACATTTTTAAACACTTTTCACTGAATTCTGGGAGAGGCAGAAGGGAAGCACCAGGTACCCATGAGCCTCAGGGATTATAAATGTGGCCAATAGATTTCAGAGTTCTGTGAGACTTGTGTTTGCTCTGCGGGGAGGGAAAGACATTGCATGGCATGTCACCATCACAGTCGGATCAGACGTGACTTGAACGCATCTGGAGACTTGAAGATCATATGACTGAGTTTCCAGAGTGTCTCTTGGCATGTTAACTTCCCAACTAGGTTTTCTGCCAGACGCAACATCAACATGACATCAGATCTGTCCTAAGCCCCTCCCCAAGGCTGCTGGGGTGGCTAGGTGACCGGCCGCCATCCCTTCCCCAGCATTCTGTTTTCCACAGCGGCCTGCCAGATGTCCCTTGAAGCACAGGCACAGAAGCCAAATCTCCCCAATATTATTGGCTGGTTCTCAGAGCTCTGCTGCTCCAGAAGGTGGAGGCTCCGTTTATCCACCAGTCTGAATAGCTCTGCCGAGGTTTCTCTACCTCCACCCCACCCCCGCCCCCAGGAAACTTGATTTCTTTTTATGAAAGAAAGCTTAGATATGAACTTTTTAATTTCGGGGAGAAATTGCCCTCCAGGAATTTATCTAATATTCTTTTGGAGGCATCAGTTAGTGGACATCGAGTGCCACAAATTAACTCTTTGCTGTGTGTAGAACCATTTATTTTTATCTTGACCTGAACTCTTTACCCGTCACATTTATAGGGTGCCCCAAATGCATCCAGGAACCCTGGGTCCTTACCAAAGGAGAGGGGATCTTGGGCACGCTCCGTGGCCTGCGCCCTCTGCCCTTGCTCCAAGGAAGCTCCATACACTTCAGGAACTGTAGCTTCCATCTTCAGGGATGGTCCCCACATCTGAAAGAGCAGCGAGGGAGAGGGGTAAGAGATGGGATGGAAAAGAGACCGAGGAATGGATCCTGCCCCACTCCCAGACTCTGCTCCCTTCCATCAGCAGGCCTGCTGAATTATCTGGAAGAATCAGAAATTCTCTAAGAGAAGAGGCTGGTGAAGGAGGCCATGAGAGGCTGAAGGAAGCAGGGAAACTTTAGGATAAGGCCCATTATCGTTCCTTGAATTGGACATACCTGGAGGGAATCCCCTCACCTGTTCTACCTGCCTCTCCTCCTCTGTCTGACTCAGGAGGAAACCTTCATCCAGGGCCACTGCCTGGGAACTGGTCTCTGGCCCACATCCTCTGACCCAGCACTGAGTCAGGGCAGGAGCAACTGTGCTCCCACCACCATAGGAAGCAGCGGGTCATATGCACGGCCGGATCGCCCAGTGGGCGAACTAGGCGCTCACCTAGGGCACGCCGGCCTCAGGGGCATCAAATGGCGCCCCACTCCCCCCCCTGAAAAGCACCCCCCCGCTGCCCTAACCGGGCGCCCGCCGCCGCCGCCACCAGACCCCCCACCCCTTTCCCGGCTTTCCTGGGGGCCCCGCAGCCGCAGAGCCCCCAGGAAAGCTAGCACTGGGAGGGAGGGGGCGGTGGCTAGATTAGAGTCCATCACTCTTCACTGTGACACCATCTGTACTGGGGTGTGTGTGTGTCGGGGGGGATGCAGAGTTAAGCAGGTGCTGATTTCCTGCTACGGAGCATTTCTCCCCTGCTCTGATCAAGCAGATTCCACTTTGCCTGGTACCTCTGTCCCTCACACCTTCTAGCCGAAAGAGATCAGGGCAACGGGATCTCCGTTCCGAAGGTGGCTTTGATTCACAGGAACCGACAGACCCACAACAGGCGAGTCCCTTCGACAAAGAATTAATGGCCAGCAGTCTTGACAGCAGAAACCACAGCATGCAAACACCAATGGGGGAACCTTTTGACCTTCCAGGACACGGGTGTCAAACTCATTTGTTACAAGGGCCAGATCTGACATCAATGTAACTTTGTCGGGCCGGGACATGTGTGCCATAAAACGTAGTGCCAGGTACCGGAGATAGAAACTGTATACAGGACAGCAGCTGGTAAGCTCCGAGATGGTGTATCCTCACTGCCAGGCCCCATGGGATGGGAAGGGGGTGCAGAGGGAAACCCACATGAGCAGACGGGAGAGGCAGCAGCGCAGTGCTGGGAAGATGCTCCCACAGTGCTTCACTGCGGCAGGCGGGGTTGTTCTGCTGGGCTGAGGCAGGGCTACATTCGGCATCTAAATCACACATTCAACATTTCTTCCTAACGTGCTGAGTGTTCATTTTCCCCCTGTATTCCTATCACGGCTATAGTATTTTGTCTGAAAGCCGACGTGCCATGTAGACTTCCTTGAATTAAATGAAAACCGGGACTGCAAAACTTCTGTGAAGCCTCAAAAGACATGCCTCTCTCAGGGCTCGTGGGACTCAGATGGTCTTCTGTAGAACTGGGGGGGGGGCCAGTTCATCAGGAGAGCCGCCATCGCACGGCACAGCTCAGAGACAAATGTTTTATCTCCTTGAGTGCCGTTTGGGAGAAAACGGCCCCGATCCCTCAAATTTTCAGAAGCTTGTGGTACAGGCGCGCAGCACCGGGGCCTTTGCGGAGTCGTGAGCTGTGCAATCTTTCCCAGAACCCCCTGCAGGTTCTTTCCCAGAACCCCCTGCAGTGTGTGTGTGTGTGTGTTGGATTTATCCCCCTTTCCGCCTGATCCCCAGGAGAAGTCCTTTCCCACATAAGTCGCAGCCAACTTAGGGTGACCCCCGTGTGGTTTTCAAGGCGAGAGGCCTTCAGAGGCGTTTGCCATCACCTGCCTCCACATCACAACCCTGGTATTCGCTGGAGGCCTCCCATCCAAGTACTCACCAGGACCAGCCCTGCTTAGCTTTAGAGATCCGACAAGACCAGGCTCAACGGGGCCATCCAGGCCAGGACCAGGAGACAGAAAGAGGTCGTTCCACCATGGCCTGCCTCCGTGTAGTGACTCCAGACTTTCCTCGTTCGTCTCCCATCTGAGTACTCACCGGGGCTGACCTGGCTTAGCTTCTGAGATCCAGTGAGATCGAGCCGGCCTGCGCTCTCCTCCCGCCCACTAGATACATCAGCAGCAGGTCCCGGGTGAAAACTCGTCTGTGCTGCAGCCTGGGTAGATGGCCCCAGGCATGGCTCCCAACCTCCAGGCCGGGCCTGGAGATCTCCCAGAATGGCAACTCACCTCCAGACCAGAGAGATCCGTTCCCCCGGAGAGTGGACTGGGTGGCCTCGTACCCGGCTGAGGTTTCTCCCGGGTCTCCCGGACTTCCCCAGCCCTGGAGCTGGCAACCCTGGCCTCAGCAAGATGAGAAGGCTGGCTGACCTCCATGGTGGTTGAGGTAAGGAAGATGACAGGCATTTCTCCGAGCCCTCCGAAGGGCCGAAGGGCCACCAGACGGGAATGGCCACCAGTACTGACCCTCTTGTCGTCTTCGCCATGGGGGCCTTGAGGACTAGGGTCACCCTGGTAGGGAGGGGGAGAGAAACAAAAGCCGTAAGCCCGGGCTGGCTAGCAAGAGACACACCGACCACCTCTCCACCGCACACTTGGCCGGCCCTTTCCCAGGCATTCTGGGAAATGTAGTTCTGTGAGGGGCTCGTAGGACTCTGAGCAGCTGTGGAAATTTCAACAGGTGCATGCAGTCAGGCGGGGATGCGCTTCACCAGTTCTGAATTTCTGCCTGAGATCAAGCGGGGCGGGGGGAAGAGAGGAAGGCAGTCAGATTCCTGGGGCCGAATAAATGAGAAGGGAGCCAGCTGAAAACCATTCAGAGACTGCAGTGCAGAAGTGGAGGCAGAGATAGGAAATGTGTGTGTGGGGTGGGGAGAAGATGAGGAGGCTCTGCAGAAATGGGAGGCCGGAGTGGAGTGAGGTGTTGTGACGTGGACTCCGGCCGGGAGACATCCAGGGCTATGATGCACCTCAGGCTGAGGGACACTCTTGGCGTTCAAGAGATGCCCTCCACAGCTGCCTTCCCCTCAGTCAGGCCCTTCTTATACCTCGAGACTGTCCCTTCTGATGGGGGAGGCATTTCCAAGGACTTTTCACTGGAGCTGCTGCACTGGGCTGAGCCCGTGTGGGCAAAACTTCCTGACACCGCTACGTGAGACGGTCACACTGAAAAGCAACTACTGAGGTCCTCTTCGGAAGCCCTGGCCTTGGCTTCCTCACCTGCGGAAGTGAGGCAGGTAGGGACCAGAGACATGGCCTCCTGGGTGGTGGCTCCTTGCCCTTGGAACACCCTCCCCCATGTAGTATGAACGGGAATATAAAGATTTTTTTTCTATAGGTTTTTCCCCCTTTTGATTATTCATATTCGTATTTTCTCCTGGTTTTATGGATTTCTCTTTTAAGTAATATTTTATTAGGGTATAAGGAAGGCCTGTTATATAGAAGGCTTTACTCTTGCAAGTCTGTTATTGTTAACAGACCAGATAATACTTATAAAGTTCATGATTGTGTAGTTCTTAAAGACAAAACCTTGAAATGTCTGGGTCAGATAAGGTTTTAGTCTCGTATCAGGGAAAAAAAACCTTTTTGTGTGGGAGATGAAGAATCCTTGCCCATTATCATTTTGGGTTAAGTTTAAGTAAACATTTAGGTTTGACGTAGATCTGTTTCTTTACATCTGACAAATCAAAAGCTTATTATTTGAATGGCCATTGTCTTTTGTAACCATTTATGCCTTTTTGAATTTTGTTTTCTTAATGATGTCAGTTCATGTATAAAAGATCATGTACTTCCTGAATATGCTCAGAAAGCAGTTTTTGATGGCCCATTTGGTCCAACTGTTCTCCCCTGTCTAATTGCAATTAAACACTAAGAACTTCCTCCTCATTTCTGACTCCATTTCTTGACTAGGAATTTATTTGTACAACATCCAGGAGGCTCACGTGGCCCCTACCTTCCTTGCCTTTCGGCACTAGCCTTTCTGAGGTATTTCTCGGTAATCGACAAGAGGTTTTTAACTAAGGTTTTTGTTTCTCTCTCTCTTAGCAGTTTTAACGGTCAGTTTCTGGCCTCCGAACTTTCTTACACCTTCATCTTTTGTGGTGCTCCACGCACATGTGAAGCTGTTGTTAGACCGTCGCTTGTTTCACTGGTTTTGTTCTATAATACATTGCATTTTAAAAAAAAATTTTTTACTGTTTTTAACTGTAAGCTGCCTCGTCCGGAGGGGCAGCCGTTTCCCAAAGAAAGATATATCAACACCGGAATTATTTCTCCACAGAAATGTCCTTCGCCAGATTCCAAAAAGTACTGGGAGTGATTCCTACTGAGGTAACTGCTAAAAGGTTTTAAAAGTTGACTTTGTTAAAAAAAATAAGAATTTATAACCAAGAATGTTGTGGCACCATTGGGGGAGGGGGATGCCAAGTTGCCTGCCTCTGGGTAGCAACTCTGGACTTCCTTATTGGTCTCCTACCCAAAGACTGACCTGGGCCGACCCTCCTTAGCTTCCGAGATTTGACGGGATCGGGCTAGCCTACAGAGGCCAATGTCACCATGGCCAAAGCTCTCCAAAGCTCAGCCCCACTCCTCTGGCATGGAAAGATGTGGGGAGGGGAAGGAGTGGGAGAGAAGGGAACCACATGGGTGCAGGCAGCGGGGGGGGGGATAAGTTACACCCCAGATAGCACAAAACGGCCAGACCCAGCAGTAGACTTTACAAGGAAAATGAACAGAGGATCTGGTTAGCGGGAGACTTGGGGGTCACAAGTCGTTCCAAGACCACTTGTGGTTGTGCTGGACCTGTTGTGGATTGGGGCCACATAGAGAAGGTAGACACAGGTTCAACATCCCACTTTTCAGAGGGTTGCCAAGTTTTCACTGTGCAGGGAGGAAGGGTGAAGTCCCTTTCCCCTCCCTCCTGTACTTTGGGAAGGCACAGGGCGTGTGGCATCTCCTGATTGGTTCATCACGGTCACATGTCATACGAGGGCAAGTCGTGGTCACTCTGAGAACGCGCATTTTGTCTCAGCAGTCCATTTCTGGCAGACCAAACACACATGGGGGTGGAATTCCCAGGCAACCGCGGGATCACTACAGACTGGGACTGTGGCACATGAGGAGAAAGGGAATCGGCCACCCCACCCCACCCCTGGTGCCATTCTCCTGACCTGAGGAAGCTTTGCAGAGAGACGCTGTTTGCCCCCTGGGGAAATCTGCATGTACAGAGGAGGGCTGCACTAAAGTTCCCCAGTGGTACAAACAGCAGCTCCACCAGGGCTTCCTCAGGTCAAGAAAATAGTGCTGTCTGGCCGGGCGGGGAGGCCGAATCCCTATCTCTTCTTGTGCCACTTGCAATCTGAATTGGGCCCGGGTATGGTTGGAAATTGAGTCCCCAGAAAAGAAGCTCCACCCAAAGTCCTTGTGGAAGGGAGGGCACCAGGCCTCTGAGTCCCAGGCCCAGGAGGCAGCCTCAGGGGAAGGCCTCGGCCTCTGTGCCCCTGTTGTTGACCCTCCGCAGGAACTGGCTGGCTGCTGTGTGGGACCAGAGGCTGGACTCGACGGACCATCACTGCTCTGATCCAGTGGGGCTCTTCTTCCCCACACTCACGGCACTGGCCTACCTTCTCTGCCAGACGGGGTCCTGGGTGCGGGGACAGGGGGGCATTCCGGCCTTCGACGCCATCCGAAGCACATCGATGGGGCTTCTCTCCTGCGTGGCTCTTCTGGTGTATGAGGAGGTCCGAATGACAAGGATACGTTCTCCCGCACTGGGAGCACTTATATCTTCGGCCCGCTCTATGAGTCCTCTCGTGCACCATCCAGGCCAAAGTCCCTCGAAATGTTTGCCCGCAATAAGAACAAACGGATGTTTTGTCTGCCATTTGCAGGTTCTCGACTTAAGTCAATACTCCGGCGGAAGTTGTTTCCCACAGTCTCGGTCCCTCTGCGTTCTTTAACACCTCAAGAATCTCTCACCCGACTCTGAACTTCCGGCATTTGCCTCCCGAATCAAGGCTAGTTTGGGGGTTTCCCTCCACAAGATCATTCAAACTACTTTGTGTCCCCAGCTGTACTTCAGGACCCCAAAACCAAACCCTTTCAGATCCTTCTCGTGGTTCCTCACCAAAGGCCACTCGCCCAGCTCCCTTCTGCAAACTGTCCTCGTATTCCAGCACTCAGATATTAGATCCTGGAAAAAAATTAGGACACCATCAGCAACACTCCCCAAACAATGATTACCTCTCATCTCTCCGGATTCAAAACTGAACCAGTCTGTGCTGCAGTGGCTGAGAGTGTCAGACCTTGACCAGGGAGTAGAGAAGAGCATCTCTGTGCAAAGTTATTCCCACCTTAAGCCCGTGGATTTCTATTTATGTAGACTGGAATATCGCTGCACAGGACGGCACTGTGAGGCAGAATTTGGATGAGAAGAGGAGGAGGAGGAGATTGGATTTATACCCCGCCCTTCACTCGGAGTCTCAGAGCGGCTTACAAACTCCTCCCCTACCCCCCCACAACAGACACCCTGTGAGGTAGGCGGGGCTGAAAGAGCTCTGACAGAAACTGCTCTTTTTCAAGGACAGCTCTGATGGAGCTATGGCTTGACCAAGGTCATCCAGCAGCTGCAAGTGGAGGAGTGGGGAATCAAACCCGGTTCTCCCAGATGAGAGTCTGCGTACTTAACCACTATACCAAACTGGTGTACAAGAAAACAAATAAATATATTGAAGAAACATGCACATATTTGTGAATTTCCTGCATTGTGCAGGGGGTTGGACTAAATGACCTTGGTGGTCCCTTCTGATGCTATGATTCTATGATTCTACATGCCTGCCTCTCAGCCTCCCAAGAGGAGAAGCTTCACACAAAATGCTCTACATCTGACAATAGCACTACAGATAAGATTAAAACTTCAATAGCCATTCCACATACAAAAGAACCTCCTCAGGAAACCTGCTCAGGAAGCACTCCATAGATAAAAGAACCTTCTCAGGAAAGCTCCTCCATTAGCATGTCCATAACCTGGAGAACTCCTACAAGATAATGACTCAGCCCTACCCCACCTTCCAGGGTAGATATAAATTACCTGCCTACTATTTTTCTTCTCACACTAACTCAGCTTAGAAGGAACGCTACGTCCGGAGCCATCCTTCCTGAGTGGAGACAAAAACAGGTGAGCCAGAGGCTAAAAGGCTGTGAGTTAGCTCACACTCACTCAGCTTGGAGGGAACACTGGCTGCCACTTGGGGCCGCTCCAGTTGGCTGAAGAGGATGGGGGCAGGCAGTACCTGCAGGGGTCCGCCGACTGCCCGGAGGGACCACCGCCTGGGTGGGGGGGCAGAAGGAGGGCTGCTGGGGATGGAGACCTGGGGGGGGGGGGCTCCGCGAGACCGAGCTGCACGCCAGGCAAGAGGAAGGCCTGGGCCGCCGCTTCCGGCTGGGTCGAGCAAAAATCCTACTTTTGTGGCATGAACGCTGTGAGAGAGCCATTGGGCTGCTGCACCAATTAGGCTGCTCTGGACCGGAGCCCCTCCCTTCCTAAAGGTAAAGGTTCCCTTGCTCGAAAGCCAGTCGAATCCGACTCTAGGGCTGCAGTGCTCATCTCCGTTTCAAAGCCGAAGAGCCAGCGCTGTCCGAAGACGTTTCCGTGGTCATGTGGCCGGCATGACTAAACACCAAGGTGCACGGAACGCTGTGACCTTCCCACCGAAGTGGTACCTATTTATCTACTTGCAATTTCTTGCTTTCGAACCGCTAGGTTGGCAGGAGCTGGAACTAGAGACGGGAGCTCACTCCGCCATGCGGCACCCTGGGTCTCTCTCGAACTGCTGAACGACTGACCTTCCACAAGCCTGCAGTTCAGCGTCTTAACCACTTGAGCCACCGCAGCTCCCCTCCCTTCCTAAGCGAAGACAAAAAACCCCTGTGAGCTACTGGAGGCTAAGAACTGGGCGTTAGCTGCTCACGCTCACTCAGCTTAGAGGGACACGCTGCTTACCCGGCCCGGGAGGAGGAGACGCAGCACATGGGCCGCCGCAGAGCAGCTCGCCTGGCGTGTCCCGCTCTGCCAAGCGGGCGTCCGGCCGTGGGAAGGGGAAGCAGGAGGAGCCCGGGCAGTGCGGGGACCAAGAGATCTCTGCCTCTGCTGCTCGGTAAAGGCGGCGAGACTCCGCTGCAGCGGCGGGGGAGGGAGAGGCGGCAGGAAGCCCGGCCAACGATAGGGGCTTCCCGTCTGGGCTGCGCTTCCTCTTTCCCCTGTTGACAGCCCGCTAGAGGCGGGAGGGGGGAGGCCTGGCTCCAAGTTGGGCGGCTTTGCTACCCTCCCGGCAGAAAACTCCTGGAAAGAGAAGGACCGTCTCCCCATGAACTTGGGGCGGGGGGGGGGAGGACTGGGCTGGGAGCAATGCTCCCTTCCTCTCAGCTGTGGAGTCCTGTGAGCAAAATTTCTCCTTTGTGAGCCACTGGCATTCAGAACATAAGAGAAGCCAATGTTGAATCAGGCCAGTGGCCCATCCAGTCCAACTCTGTGTCACACAGCGGCCAAAATATACCAGGTGCCATCAGGAGGTCCAGCAGTGGGGCCAGGACACTCGAAGCCCTCCCACTGTTGCCCTCCCAGCAAGCACCAGGAATACAGAGCATCACTTGCCCAGGACCCAGAGTTCCTAAGAACATAAGAGAACCCAATGTTGGATCAGGCCAGTGGCCCATCCAGTCCAACACTCTGTCACACAGTGGCCAGAAATACCAGGTGCCATCAGGAGGTCCAGCAGGGGGCCAGGACACCAGAAGCCCTCCCACTGCTGCCCCCCAGCACCGAGAATAGAGTGCATCACCTGCCCCAGACTGAGAGTCCCTATCTATACCTTGTGGCTAATAGCCACTGATGGACCTCTGCTCCAGATGCTTATCTAATTCCCTCTTTAAGCTGTCCATGCTTGCAGCTGCCACCACCTCCTGTGACAGTGAATTCCATGTGTGAATCACTCTATGGGTGAAGAAGTAGGGATGTACTCCTGTCCTTCCTTTTAGCACATCCCAAAGAAGGACTTCCTTTTATCTGTTCTAACCCGACTGCTCAGCAATTTCATGGAGTGCCCACGAGTTTTTGGTATTGTGAGAAAGGGAGAAGAGTACTTCTTTCTCAACCTGCTCTATCCCATGCATCATCTTATAAACTTCGATCATGTCTCAGGGATGCTCTGTATTCTTGGTGCTTGGGGTGGGGGGGCCAACAGTGGGAGGGCTTCTAGTGTCCTGGCCCCACTGCTGGACCTCCTGATGGCACCTGGTATTTTTTGGCCACTGTGTGACACAGACTGTTGGACTGGATGGGCCACTGGCCAGATCCAACATTGGCTTCCCTTATGTTCTTAGGAACTCTCAGTCTGGGGCAAGTGATGCTCTGTATTCTTGGTGCTTGGGGGGCGGGGGCAACAGTGGGAGGGCTTCTAGTGTCCTGGCCCCACTGCTGGACCTCCTGATGGCCCCTGGTGTTTTTGGCCACTGTGTGACACAGACTGTTGGACTGGATGGGCCACTGGCCAGATCCAACATTGGCTTCCCTTATGTTCTTAGGAACTCTCAGTCTGGGGCAAGGGATGCTCTGTATTCTTGGTGCTTGGGGTGGGGGGGCCAACAGTGGGAGGGCTTCTGGTGTCCTGGCCCCACTGCTGGACCTCCTGATGGCCCCTGGTGTTTTTGGCCCCTGTGTGACACAGAAGTGTTGGACTGGAGGGGCCACTGGCCTGATCCAGCATCGGCTTCTCTTATGTTCGCGGAACAGGACGACTGTCGGGAGAGAGAGGCTGCCCCGAATCGCGGAAGGGGAGCTGGCTGGAGCTTGTCTCCATCTCCTTCTCCCCCCTCCCCCCCGGCTCAACTGCCCCATTTTTGGAGAGGGCGGCTGAGCAGCTGGGGACTCCCACCCACCCACCGGAGAGTTGCTCATCATGAGCAATCCCGGTCGAGCTGCAGTAGAGAAGCGGAGGACAAAGGGGGCAGCCTGGCTGAAGTCCGTCCCGTCCGTCCCGGTCTGGGCGCGGCGCCCGGCGGAGAGGACAGGGAGGAAGACGCTTTCCTCACTCCTCTGCAGCACTGAAAGGGTTACAAGTAGCGAGCTGATTCCTAGCGAGGCCGATCGAGCAAGGCGTGGGGAAAGAGGAAAAGGTCATTTCCGGGCCTGGGGGTGGGCGGGGAGGCTCTGCTATTGAATTGCCAAACAACAACAAGAAGAAGGAAGGCTTCAGAGCTGCAAAAGCCGTGCAGCCGGGTGCTGCGAAGACTAACTCGCAAGTAAGTCATGGGAAGGGGAGGGGAGCTTTTCAGTCCTGGCAGAGGTCCATCCGTGGCTATTAGCGGTGTGTGTGTGCTCATCGCCGTTTCCAAGCCGAAGAGCCCACGCTGTCCGAAGATGTTATGTACTGAGCCTAAGCCCTTCCTGTTCTAGGAATGGAGTGAGCTTGCCACTTAAGAACAATAGCTCGCCAGGATCCTGGAATCAAACCAATAGGTATTGGGCACTCAGTGAAACTGCTGAGCAGTCAGGTTAGAACAGATAAAAGGAAGTCCTTCTTCACCCAAAGAGTGATTCACTCATGGAATTCACTGCTACAGGAGGTGGTGGCAGCTACAAGCATCAATAGGGAATTGGAGGTGGTGGCAGCTACAAGCTTCAATAGGGAATTGGATAAACATCTGGAGCGGAGGTCCATCAGTGGCTATTAGCCACAAGGTATAGATAGGAACTCTCAGTCTGGGGCAAGTGATGCTCTGTATTCTTGGTGCTTGGGAGGGTCAATAGTGGGAGGGCTTCTAGTGTCCTGGCCCCACTGCTGGACCTCCTGATGGCACCTGGCATTTTTGGCCACTGTGTGACACAGAGTGTTGGACTGGATGGGCCGTTGGCCTGATCCAACATGGGCTTCCCTTGTGTTCTTATCAGACAGTGCTTCATGTGCCGCCCCTCTGTCCTGACCTGGAGAGGCTTCCTGCTTCTCTGCCCCTCCCCTTCTGACAAATTCTTGCACAGAGCTATTGCCAGACGTGTCCAGTCCAATGCTGCCTCTAAGCTGTGGAGTCTTGTGAGCAAAAACTCTATTTTGTGAGCTCTACTGGCATTAATAGCGTTCCGTGCACCTTGGTGTTTAGTCGTGCCGGCCACATGACCACAGAAACGTCTTTGGACAGCGCTGGCTCTTGGGCTTTGAAACGGAGATGAGCACCGCAACCCTAGGGTCGGATTCGACTGGCTTTCAAGCAAGGGAACCTTTACCTTTACTTTACTGGCATTAAAGTTGTGAGCGAGCGATACGGCTGCTGCATCAATTAGTTTGCTCTGGAGCCCTCCCTTCCTGAGTGAAGACAAAAATGTGGGAGCTGGAGGCTAAAAAACTGTGAGCTAGCTCACACTAACTCAGCTTAGAGGCAACACTGGTCCAGCCTATTTATTTTATTATTTTCAATCTGTATCCCGCCTTGCCGGGGAACTGGAGGCGTCTGCGATGGTTAAGCTCTTAGAAGTCATCTTGTCCCCGGGCTCCAGCTGACATTTTTACAGAAATCTCAATGGGTCGGCAGTGTTTATAAGCTCCCAAGGCTCATGGGTTCCCGTTGCTTCTCTTCCACCTCTCCCACAATTTAGTAAACGTCCTTACAGATTTTGTTGAATGTGCCCTATGGGAGGGTTTCACAGCCCTGGGAAAAGGGAGGAACAAAGCGGGAATTTATTTTGTGAGTATTTTGTGTGTGGGTGGGTGTGTGCATGCATTCTTGAAAGTCATGGCTGACTTCTGGCGACCCCTGCTGGGGCTTGGATGTTCAGAGAGGTAGCTTCCTATTACTGCCTCTGCATCCCGGCCCTGGTACTCCTTGGGGGTCTCCCATCCAAGTACTTCCCAGGGTCGGCGCTGCTTAGCTTCCGAAATCTGACGGGATCGGGTTTGCCTGGGCTATCTAGATCAGAGCAACGAAGGAGGATTCAAGCAAGCAAAGGAAGGAGGGAGTCTAGGCTAACCATCTTTCTTCCCTCTCTGTCTCCCTCTCGGGCAGTGTGCAAGTGGTGTTCAGCCGTCAACTTGGCAGAGGTGGGGAAGCGGCAGCTGCACCTCCAGTCCAGGTAGAGGAGATGAGCGGGGGCAGCCTGGGTCCCCCCTCCCACGTTTCACAGAGGGGCCTTTGCTTCTGCAGCTGCTGCTGAGATGTCAGAGCGAAAGAGGCTATAAGCGGCACTCCCTTTGCCCATGCCAGCCTCTGCATCCGGCGCCCTCCCAAACTGCCCCCCTTCTCTGCCTGGCATGATCCCTGAGGGGGGGAATCTGCTTTTTCTTCCAGGGCCCCTTTTCCTTTGAGGAGGCAGCTGTGTATTTCAGAGAGGCAAAGGTAGCGCTGCTGGATCCGGGCCAAAGAGCTCTCTGCAAGGAAGTCATGCTGGAGAATAACGGGAGACTGGCCTTTCTGGGTAAGGATCTTTCACAGGCGCCAGAGGTGCAAATTGCTGCCATTGGGATGAGGCACAAATCAGAATATTGGACGCAAAGACATCACTTTCAGGCCCGTCCCACGACTTGTCCCCTCTCGGGGAGTTGGAGTAGCAGCGAAAGTGACGTTCGGCATGGTCAGGGAGAGGGACTGGAGCTGCCTGGCTGGCTCCAGGGTAACTGAGGCCAATTCGGGGCCATCGCCCCAGCCGGAGAGGGCGTCCCCTGGTCTGGAGCCAAGGAGAGGCTCAGAGGCCCCCAGGAAGGGGTGTGCTAACTCAGATCACTCACTCACATCCAATGTTCCCTCTAAGCTGTGGGGTCTTGTGAGCAAAAATCCTACTTTGTGAGCTACTGGCATTGAAGTTGTGAGCCAGCGATTTGGCTACTGCATCAATTAGTTTGCTCTGGAGCCCTCCCTTCCTGAGCTGAGACAAAAATGTGTGAGCCGGAGGCTAAAAAACTCAGCTTAGAGGGAAGACTGCTCACGTCCACCCAGGTAGCTAGCAAAAGCGTCCCTCTTCTAGCAAAGAGAAAACATATGCACTTTGGGGCACTAATTCTCCAGATCGTAAACCTGCGTATATCAGGGTCAAGATGCGCAGCAACATTCAAAAGAAATGAAGAAGGAGAAGGTTTGCATTTATATCCTAAGAGAACATAAGAACATAAGAGAAGCCAATGTTGAATCAGGCCAATGGCCCATCTAGTCCAACACTCTGTCACACAGCGGCCAAAATATAGCAGGTGCCATCAGGAGGTCCAGCAGTGAGGCCAGGACACGAGAAGCCCTCCCATGGCTGCCCCCTCCAGCACCAAGAATAGAGTGCATCGCCTGCCCCAGACTGAGAGTTCCCATCTATACCCTGTGGCTAATAGACACTGATGGACTTCTGCTCCATATGTTTATCTAATTCCCTCTTGAAATTCTCCTGCCCTTCATTCGAAGTGGCTTACAATCTCCTTCTCTTCCTCTCCCCAACAAGACACCCTGTGAGGTAGGTGGGGCTGAGCGAGCTCTTGAGAGAACTGTGACTGACCCAAGGTCACCCAGCAGCTGCACGTAGAGGAGTGGAGAATTAAACTTGGTTCTCCCAGATTAGAGTCTGCGCTCTTAACCACCACACCAAACTGGTTCTCTGAAGGGTATGAGCCAGTTTGGCACAGAGCCAGTTTGGTGTAGTGGTTAAGTACGTGGACTCTAATCTGGGAGAACCAGGTTTGATTCCCCACTCCTCCACTTGCAGCTGCGGGATGACCCTGGGCAAGCCACAGTTCTGTCAGAGCTGTTCTCTCAAGGACAGTTTTCTCAGAGCTCTATCAGCCCCTCCTACCTCACAAGGTGTCTGGAAGGGAAAGGAGTTTGTAAGCCACTCTGTGACTCCGAGTGAAGGGTGGGGTATGAATTCAATCTCTTCTTCTTCAATTAAAAATTTAAATGCATTAACAGAAAGAGAATCAGATTAGCTCAGGAAAACAAACATGCAGGCACTACAGGAAGGAAATAAACGACCATGTGAAGTGCAAACACAGTTTAAACCTTTTCTCTCTCAAACTCCCTACTACTATGGGAGAAAATAAAAGGGAAGAATCAGAAACATACAAGCTGGCTTCTTGAAGACTGCCGGGCAGCTCTGGAGAAGCGCAGCAGAACAAGATGGAAAAGTAGAGAAGTCAGCCTTACGGTTTGGTGAACAGGCTGGGATTCAAAACCTGCTACAGACTGGATGGACTGAGGGATCACTTTTTATGCTTTCTGCTAAGATGAAGGAGGAGAGAAGGTGTTGGCGCTGGAATGTGGGAGTGATGAAAAGTCCATCTCTCTGGAGACGAGCTAATTTGAAGAGGGCTTTTCTTTGTATGTTGAGAAGGGGAGTTTTTCTTCTTTTGCATTACAAGTAAAAGTCTCCAAGAGAAATGTTCTTTTAGGGAGACTGAGAGATTAGATAAGCAAGTAGATGGCTGAGTTTACATGAAATCTTCCTATCCAGCACTCCAGATTATCAGGGAAGTGAACCCTTTAGGTCCTTGGAGAAAAGGCCCTTTGGTGGACTCCAACCAGGTACGGCTTTTGCCTGGTTAGTGGAGGAGTTGCTGCATATTCCTTGTAGGCGCTCAGTGTGACTCACTGTAATACTGACATCCGTTTGATCCGGACTCCATTTTTCTTTCCTAGGCCTATGCTAAGATGTGCAAAGGTAAAGGTAAAGGTTTCCGTTGCTCGAAAGCCAGTCGAATCCGACTCTAGGGTTGCGGTGCTCATCTCCGTTTCAAAGCCGAAGAGCCAGCGCTGTCCGAAGACATTTCCGTGGTCATGTGGCCGGCATGACTAAACACCAAGGCGCACGGAACGCTGTTACCTTCCCACCGAAGTGGTACCTATTTATCTACTTGCAATTTCTTGCTTTTGAACTGCTAGGTTGGCAGGAGCTGGAACTAGAGACGGGGGCTCACTCCGTCTTGCGGCACCCGGGTCTCGAACTGCTGAACTACTGACCTTCCACAGCCTGCAGTTCAGCATCTTAACCACTTGAGCCACCGCAGCTCCTTGTGCAAAGGTACAGGGATTCAAAATGGAGGTCCCCCCAGGGAGGGGGAGTCCCACAAACCCTTCCCCCCTGAATGGGATCATGGCCATCTGCTCTGACTGTGATCTGGTATGGATCTGTCCTCCTTAAACTGCTTCGGATTGTGGGCTTTGATCTCGACTATGTTTCCATCCTTCCAGAAGAATTTTTCCTTTTCCTTGAATGCCTCCCCACCCCCATGAGTGGTATCCCTTCCAAAAACCATGGGGGGGGGGGCATTGTCATGATCTGTGTAGAACTGGGACACAGGCCTAGTGAGGCCTAGGCCCAGGAGAGACCTGTGTGGGAGTGGAAAACAGACAGCCTACAATCCCCATAATGCTTAGCGACAATTGTAGCCAATTAGTGTACAAGGTTTATGTGAGGAGTTTGTAAACTTAAGCTTTCTGAACTGTGAAACAGTGTTTCTTCCCTCTCTCAAAGTAAAGCTGAGGGGACCATGTTCTTTCCTCTCACTGTGGAACTGGGTTTTTCTCTACTGCGGTCTTGTCACACAGGCTGGTCTGAGAGAAAGATCCCTCACTTGGGACAGAGTGAGTACAGGTACAGGGAGGTATAAAAGGTTGTGGGCCTTGGAATAGTAACCAGTTAGAGAGAAATAGGTAGCCATGTTAGATTTATTTAGCCTTTAAACACTGTTATATGTTTTAAAGCACCTTGTCTTGTTTTCCTTGACCCAATACTGTATTAATAAACCATTTGTTTAATTGTTCTCTGCCTGGTCATCACGCTTATGTTTCTTTACTTAAAAGGGGCATATTGGTTGGGCTTGGAAGGTACTCTGGGCCTTCTCAAGGGACCCTAAGTCCAGAGTGGTGGCAGCAGAAGGTGGCAACCCGCTGGGGTCATGATGGGGGTACCATTTGATTTGTGGGGATCACTTTTTAAAGTCCTGGTTTCTCCCTTCCCCATAGCTAACATTTTTAGAGGGGAAAGAAGGAAACTTCAAGTCAAGTCAAGTCAAGTCAGCCTTTATTGGCATAAAATCATCAGTACAATACTAGGGTTAAAAACCAGTTAAAACACCCGTAAAAACCGGTTAAAACATACATATAACATTCTAGGCAATCCTTTGACGCAACTGTGAGGCCAGGCAGAGAAACTTAGCCACCCTCTCTGATATCTGGACTAGAATCACTTAAGAGCCTGTGCACCTTAGGTGCATCAGAACAAGCTCCCATTTTGGTTAAAAAAGGATATAAGAATCTGATCCTTAGGTCCGCATATAGGTTACCGTGCAGAAGCACATGAGTGATGGATTCCACACAGATCTTTCTGCATGGGCAGAGTCTGGCCAAATGGGGAACCCTATTGAATCTGCCGGATAGAGTGGCAGACGGCAAGGCGTTACATCTGGCCAAAGTAAATGCTCTGCGCTGTTGGGGGACCTGCAAAGAGGATAGATATGAAGCTGTCGTCCCTGTTGTAAGGGGAATCTCGAAATTCAGAGGAGAACAGAATTTATTAGCTAGGCTATATAAATTTTGACGCTCCACATCTAACAGTCTGGTTTTGATCTGTTGGAATGCAACAGCAAAAGGCAACATGGAGAGAGATTCCAGGTAAAGACCCAATACTTTAATTTTCCCCTCTATATAAGCTGACCAATTAGAAAGGTTCAGCTCAGAAAGCACATGATGGATAAGGCTCCCATGATCGAATTTGTAATGCAGGCGGAGCCAGTATTTAAATGTTATAAGCCACGCACAGGTCTCCATCAAGGACGAGCCTGTTTCCAAATATATAACAGCGTTCGGTACGCAATTTGGTAGAGCCATAATTTTCCGTAGAAATTTGGATTGGACTCGTTCAGTGGCGTGGTCAAAGGCTCCAATCCAGATTGGGATGCCATACATTAGCTGTGAGCTGACTTTGGCCCTAAAAATTTTTATTGCAGCTGGCACAAATTGGTTGCCCCTGCAATAAAAGAAACGTGCTATAGCTGACGCGCTAACACTAGCGACCTTCACCGCATATTGGCGATGGGTAGACCACGAGGCATTATATCTAAAATGAATGCCTAGATATTGGTAGTTTTTGACTTGTTCAATCGCTTTACCATTGATGGACCATTGGTATAATCTCCACTTTTTAAAGAAGGAAACTTCACAGATAGAGATGGACCACACAGTCAGACGGGAAGCCACTTTTAATATGTATATTATTGTACATTTCAATCTACAGCAGGAACGAGCCCCTGAAATGCTTTGAATGTGGATAGAATTACAGGTGCAAATCAGACCTCCTTCTGTGGGTGCTAATGGGATATCTCTCTCTGTCTTTATTCCAACAGGGGAGGATCAGAGGTACGAGGAGGATGAGGAAATACATCACCTATCTCCGGATGAAGTCAAGAAGGAAGACCTGAAAGGAAACTTCAGGAATCAAGGAAGCTCCATGAGGCAGAAAGGAAGCCATGCGCTTGAGAAGGGGGATCAACCCATTCCTTGTCAAGGGGGCGATTTCCGTGAAGTAATTCACACGGTGGAGGAAACGTACAAGTGCTTGGAGTGTGGAATGAACTTCTCCGATCAAACCCAATATGATATCCATTTGCAAAATCACAGTGGAGAGAAGATGCATCAATGCCTGGAATGTGGACAGAGCTTCCTTTGTAGAGCAGAACTGATTAGCCATCTAAGAACACATGCAGGAGAGAAAGATAGTTGCTCAGACTGTGGCGAGAGTTTCTCACAGAAATCAGACCTTATTGAACACCAAAGCATTCATTCGGTAGAGAAGCCATTGATCTGTTCAGAGACTGGGATGACATTCTCTGATGGAGGACAGGGAAATCCACACTTCCCAAGGAACATCATAATGAAGGCATGTAAATGCTTTCGGTGTCAAAGGTACTTTAAATACAGATCACAGTTCCTTGTGCACCAAGGAATAAACACGGGGGAGAAAGCTTTTGAATGCTCAGATTGTAGGAAGAAAGTCAGTTGCGGTTCTAATCTTCAGCAGCACCTAAGAACTCATACAGGTGAGAAGCCTTTTGAATGCTCAGAGTGTGGAAAGAGATTCAGTCACAGACGTAGTCTTCAACAGCACCTAAGAATCCACAGAGGTGACAAACCTTTTGAATGCTTAGAGTGTGGAAAGAGATTCAGTAGGAGCAGCCATCTACAGCTACATCAAAGAACCCACACAGGGGAGAAACCTTTTGACTGCTCAGAGTGTGGAAAGAAATTCAGTAACTCATGTAGCCTTCAAAAGCACCTACGAGTCCACACAGGGGAGAGACCTTTTGAATGCTCAGAATGTGGAAGGAGATTCAGTCTAAGTGGTGATCTGCGACAGCATCTAAGAACCCACACAGGAGAAAAACCTTTTGAATGCTCAGAGTGCAAAAAGAGATTCGGTCGGAGTGGTGATCTGCAACAGCATCTAAGATCCCACACAGGGGAGAAACCTTTTGAATGCTCAGAGTGTGGGAAGAGATTCATTCGGAGCAGCCATCTAAAACAGCATCTAAGAACCCACACAGGGGAGAAACCTTTTGAATGCACACAGTGTGGGAACAAATACAGTCAGAGTTATGACCTTCAAGAGCACCTAAGAATTCACACAGGGGAGGAACCTTTTGAATGCTCGGCGTGTGGGAAGAGATTCAGGTTGCGTGGCAGTCTTCAACGGCATGAAAAAACCCATACTGAGGAGAAACGTTTTCAGTGCTTAGAGTGTGGAAAGGGATTCAGATTGAGCAGCGGTCTTCATCTGCATCAAAGAACCCACACAGGGGAGAAACCTTTTGAATGTTCAGAGTGTGGGAAAAGATTCAGTCAGAGTGGCCATCTGCAGCAGCATCAAAAAACCCACACAGGGGAGAAACCTTTTGAATGCTCAGAGTGTGGGAAGAAATACAGTCGGAGTTACGACCTTCAAGAGCACCTAAGAATCCACAAAGGTGATAAACCTTTTGAATGTTTGGATTGTAGAAAGATATTCAGTCAGAGTCGTCATCTCCAGCGGCATCAAAGAACCCACACAGGGGAGAAACCTTTTGAATGCTCAGAGTGTGGAAAGAGATTCAGTCAGAGCGGCCATCTGCAACAGCATCTAAGAATCCACTCAAGGGAGAATGCTCAGAGTGTGGGAAGAGATTCAGTGAGTGCAGTAATCTTTACAAGCATCTAAGAGCTCACATGGGGAGGAAGAAGAAGAAAAGAAATTGGATTTATACCCCACCACTACTTGAAGGAGTCTCAGAGCGGCTGGCAGTCCCTTTCCGTTCCCTTCCCCTGTGAGGTAGGGGGGGGCTGAGAGAGCTCTCCCGAGAACTGCCCTTGAGAGAACAGCTCTGAAAGAACTCTGAAAGAACCCAAGGTCACACCAGCAGCTGCATGTGGAGGAGTGGGGAATCGCACCCAGTTCTCCCAGATTAGAGTCCATGCTCTTAGCCACTACACCAAACTGGCTCTTTTAAGTGCTTAGAGTGTAGCAAGAGATTCAGTCACAGCAATAAGAGTTGTGGTGAGAGCAGCAATCTTCTCCAACTTCTGAGAACTCACACAGGTAAGAAACTTTTAGAGTGCTGAGAGTGTAGAAAGAGATCCAGTCACGGTGGCGATCTCATACTGCATCAGAGACCCCACATGGGGAGAAACTTTTTGAATACTCACAGTACACAAAGGAATTCAGTCACAATGTCAGTCTTCAAAGGCATCTAAGAATCCACACAGGGGAGAAACCTTTTGAGTGCTCAGAGCGTGGAAAGGGATTCAGTCTGAATGACAATCTTCAACAGAATCTAAGAGCCCACACGAGGAGAAACTATATAACTGCTCAGCTTGTGAAAAGCACTTTTCTCTTATTTCCCATGAAAGAGACAACCACAGAGCACAGAAAGTGTTGAAGCCATGTAGACGCTTGTAAAGTGCTTGTGTCTGCCCCGAATCCTGACCCTAACCTGGAAGAAATAATAGAAATATTTGGACTGAGGACAAGAGCTCACATAGAACTCACAAGGAAGAAATCAAGGATATGTTCTGAGGATGGAAGGAGATTCAAGACCAGCCGATATCTCCTTAACCCCTGAGGAATTCACACAGGAGAGGAAGCCCATAAATACTCACTGTGTAGCAACGGCTTGAGACAGAGACCCAGCTTGCCTGTTTGTCAGGTAACATACACAAGGGCGTGTCGGATATGGCGGAAGTGGCAGGCACGAAGGGGGCCAGGAGAGACTGCGAGTATCCAATAAATACTGGAGGCTTTGGCTATGTGCAAACTATATACATTTATTTACACACCACAACCATCATCAAACAGAGTGTCAAAGTGCTCTGCTGCAATCATACAAAGGAGAAGAGGGAACTGTACACCACTCACTGTACATTTATACAAACACCAGCCAATCAGGCTTCAGTGCTGAGTCACTGTGATGGCATTGGCAAGACTGCCCTGAACCAGTTGTAGCCAGCTCTAACAGAGATTCCTGGCTGACAGCTACATGTCAGTAGATCAAACACATCTAGACAGACTTATATGAACATGTGGATCACAACAGGGTGAACATTTCCTATACTGGGTTCTGGCGAGGCTCTTGTTCGAGTGCCCTGTTGTTGGGAGGCTCAGAAATGCTCGGGAAGTAGTTATACGAAGAACAACCTGTTAAATGGTTGCCCTCCTTCAGTCTATCTGCCAAGCTACTTCTGACATCTGCAAATCTGGCAAAAAACACACAGCCATTTTCTAAATCCTGTGATGAAAAAGGCACCTCAAGAATAGCAGATGTTTGTGGATAGATTTCAGGGGGGGTCCTTCCTTTAGGAATGTAGGCAAGAAACTACTGTAGCATTAGCAGTGCCTGTAACTTTGTCACCCAGAGAACTCACAGATTTTTTCCCATATCACATTACTGTTGTTGCAGATATCTTGAAATATCGTTTACATTCCTCACTACTCCGAAATTAGGGTAGTTATTAGGCCTGCCGTTTGATTGCAGTCTTCCTGTCTACAAACCTCCATGTGACATTGCTGGCCAGCTAAAGGGCAACTCTGTGGCTACTCGTCATGCAGCCATGAAACAGTGATGTTGGGTGTTCCTGCACTGGTGACCCAAACATCTGCATTGATTTCCAGTATTCCCCGTGTCCGATTTTTCGTTGATCGACATGTGGGGCGAAGTGAGTCGTTTTCATTCTTTGTTGCATTTCTGCAAAACTGGACGGTTCAAGTGAGAATTCTTACCTCTCCATAATGCTGAACAGCCTTTTGTAACTTAGCCGGGTACGGGGGCTACGAGGGGACACTCAGCAAGTTCACTCAAGTTCCAAGTGTTCTTTAATGCGCTAATAAAGACGCACATATATTACTGTACGTAATTTTTTAAAAACTGTATTTCTGTATAATTGGTTTCTTCGGTAATCCTCTGTATCTTGTTTTCTGTATTTAATAATGTTATTCCGAGAAGGGCTCCATAGGCTACACCAGACTGCCAAAGGGGTCCGTGGCACAAGAAAGATTAAGAACCCCTGTGAGAGAGGGAATTCCCTGCTTTGGAAGGGGAGAGGCCCTTGGCAGAAAAACTGGGGGAATGGAGCAGGAGAGACCTCTCCTCTCCACACATATCTAGGAGGGGGGTGAAATGTTGTTTGGGGCACACCTGAAACTGCAGCGTATTCCAGGGTGGAATTTGCACGCGGGACCCTCGAAAGAAGCGAGGCAAAGGGTTTTGGTGGTTTAAGCTGTGGCTCACAGCGGGTTGCCAGCCTCCCAGTGGGGAGAAACGTGGAAAATACCGTGCAGACAGAAACAAAGCACACGATTCTTATACACTACTATAGCTTCATTAATTGATTAGATCATATATTCATCATACACAATAAAGACCCTGGTGTAACCTGATTATTATAATTAACAACAATAGCATAAAGGTTTCCCTTGCTCGAAAGCAAGTTGAATCTGACTCAAGGGGTCAGTGCTCATCTCCGTTTCCAAGCCGAAGAGCCGGCGCTGTCCGGAGATGTTTCCGTGGTCATGTGGCCGGCATGACCAGATGCCAAGGCACAAGGAATATAAATATAAGAATACACAATCTTGAAGAAATGTTCAAAGTTACAGATAAGGCTCAATGTTGTGACTGTTTTGCTTTTTTATTTATTTATTTATTAGATTTTATCCTGCCCTCCCCGCTGTGGCAGGCTTTAAAGAAGAGACGTAGCAAACATCACGCTGGCTGTCTTGCTTTCAAAAAGGACGCTGCAACACGCCTCCCTGGCAAAAATGGCATGTTTTGACAAATTCTTCTTCAGGCAGATTATTCCTCCTGGAACCAAATGCTACAATGCACAAGTCAGAAAAAGTAGAGAATTTAAAGCAAAACAAGTCACAACATTGAACCTTGTCTGAATGTTCGTCTCTCTGTAACCTTGGACATTTCTTCAAGATTGGGTACTGTTATATTTATTTGTATTCTCTATGCTATTGTTGTTAATTATAATAATCCGGTCACACTAGGGTCTTTATCGTCCATGATGTATATGATTTAATTGATTAACAAACCTATAGTAGTATATTAGAATTGTGTGCTTTGTTTTTGTTTGCACGGCAGGGCTATTTTTGGGCAGGAATAAACAGGAACTGAGTTCCAGCTGGCTCCCAAGTTGGCCACTCCCAGCAGGAACTCGTTAGCATAACAGGCCACACCCAACAGGAGAAACGCAGTAGGATTGGCTACATTAGGGGTGTGTGGCCTAACATGCAAAGGAGTTCCTCCTACAAAAGAAGCCCTGGGTTTTGACAACAAACAAGGTAAACAGAATAAGAAGCAAAAGGTGGGTGTGGCTGGATGACCACACTTCTGGTAATATGGGGGTGTGGCCTAATAGGCTAATGAGCTGTGCTGTCGGGGGTGGGGCCTAATATGCTAATGAGTTCCTGCTGTTGGGTGTGGCCTATTACGCTAATGAGTTCCTGCTGGGCTTTTTCTACAAAAAAAGCCCTGTTGCACGGTATTTTCCTACGTTCTGCTCAACTTTGCTGTGTTTCCCATGTGTTTGTTGTTAACCTCCCAGTGCAGCCTGGAGGTCTCCCAGAATTAGAACTGCTCTCCCGGTGACAGAGATCAGTTCTCCTGCAGAAAAAGACTACCTTGCAGGGTGGACTCTACGGCATTATACCCCGCGGAGGTTCCACTCCTCCCCAAACCCCTCCATCCCTAGGCTCAATCCCCCAAATCTTCAGGAATTGGTAACCCCGGGTGGCTGGCCAGAGGTGTTGCAAGCAAGAACCAGGGGGAAGGGGAGGGTTTAAAGAAAATGCATTTGGAGTAGGGTGGGCTGGACCCCTCCTGGCCACCAGTGGAAAATGGGAAAGAGGAGGGGCCGCGCGCACCTGCCCTGCAAGAGGTGAACTCACTTCTTGTACTGCAGAAATTGGCAGCACCCACTTGAAAAGAGATGGAGCTGCGGTAGCTCAAGTGGTTAAGACGCTGCACTGCAGGCTGGAAGGTCGGTAGTTCAGCAGTCCGAGACCCGAGAGTGCCGCATGACGGAGTGAGCTCCCGTCTCTAGTTCCAGCTCCTGCCAACCTAGCAGTTCGAAAGCAAGAAATTGCAAGTAGATCAATAGGTACCACTTTGGTGGGAAGGTGACAGCGTTCCGTGCGCCTTGGTGTTTAGTCATGCCGGCCACATGACCACGGAAACGTCTTCGGACAGCGCTGGCTCTTCGGCTTTGAAACGGAGATGAGCACCGCAACCCTAGAGTCGGATTCGACTGGCTTCCGAGCAAGGGAAACCTTTACCTTTTACCTTACTTGAAAAGAGTGGGCGCCAATGCTCCCTCTAAGCCAGGGGCATTGAACTCATTTGTTATGAGGGCTGGATCTGACATAAATGAGACCTTGTTGGGCCAGGCCACGTGTGACATAGAATGTAATGCCAGGTAAAGGTTTCCCTTGCTCGAAAGCCAGTCGAATCCGACTCTAGGGTTGCGGTGCTCATCTCTGTTTCCAAGCCGAAGAGCCAGCGCTGTCCGAAGACGTTTCCGTGGTCATGTGGCCGGCGTGAGTAAACACCAAGGCGCACGGAACGCTGTTTCCTTCCCACCAAAGTGGTGCCTATTTATCTACTTGAAATTTCTTGCTTTCGAACTGCTAGGTTGGCAGGAGCTGGGACCAGAGACGGGAGCTCACTCCGTCATGCGGCTGAACTCGGGTCTCGAACTGCTGAATTGCCGACCTTCCACAGCCTGCAGTTCAGCGTCTTAACCACTTGAGCCCCTTGCTGAGATATAAACTTTGTAAAGGACACAACCACAAAGCAGTTGTTTTTCTTTTCTAACTTAAAATAAAAACATGCTTGAAACATCAGCCCTCTTGCAATATTTTATTTATTTAACAGTGTCTGATCACTGACACCCCTTGCTCTGAATTACTGCATCAAAATGCCTGTGCTGTTGCAATCTTGAGTGTGCTTTTTCAGGTGTGTATCTGCAAGATGCAAACCTACAATGATGCAGCAGCAGCAGCAGAACTGGAAGAAGACGCAGAAGACAGCCAGTGCCGCTACGGGCCTGATAGAAGCCCTCCGGGGACCGGAACCGGCCTCCGGGCCACGTGTTTGACACCCCTGGTCTAAGCTGTGGAGTCTTGTGCGCAAAAATTCTACTTTGTGAGCTACTGGCATTAAAGTTGTGAGCCAGCAAGTTTGCTCTGGAGCCATCCCTTCCTGAGCTAAGGCAAAAATGTGTGATCTGGAGGCTAAAAACCTAGCTCACACTAAGGCCCAGGATAGACTGGCAATTTGCCCCGGTAGCCAGTCGCGGCAAAAAAAACCCGGAGTAAACGATACCGGGTTTTCCCGTCCACACAGCGGGGGCCTCTGCCGGAAGATACCGGACGGAGGCGCGCGGGAGCGTTCAGACTGCCGTGCCGGAGGCGCGCTATATTCGCTGTTTCCCCATTATTTCAGCTGTGGGCGTATGTGCGCATGCGCGCTTGAGCGCTCATGCGCATAAGCGCATTTTGCCAATTTTTTTTTTTTTTGCCCTGCAACGCCGGCACCGCATTGGGCAGTGGAGCGGAGCGGAGCCAATCACACCGCTGCTGCCTCATGCCCAACGCGGGTTGCTCCCGGCTTTTCGGCTGTGCATTCAGACTCCCTGGAAGCAGAGAAACGCGCGACGAACGCAGGCTTTCAAGATTTGCACCAGCTTTGGGGTTTCGGTTTCGGCGTTGCGAATGGCGGCCGCGTCTCGGGACGCTCCCGGAGGCGGCTAGCCCACGCGCAGATAGGGGGTCTTCGCATGTGCGAAAGACCCTAGTGAGCCTTAGGTTAAGGCTCCGAACCGGGGGCGCTTGGAGAGTGGCTCTCTTTACCGGCAGACAGCCGGGAAATTGAGGCTTTCTCCCTGCCCCAATCGGCCCCGCTGCGTCGTGCCCCGTCATGGGACTTAGCAGCGCCACCAATTTCCAGGAGTGAAGACAGCGATATGATTTAATATAAAAAGAAGAAGTGGCATCGAATCGTGAGTGGAAGGTCTATTTTGAAGCGTGAATTTGAATCCCCCGCAAGCGTTTAAGCGTATGGGAGGAGGGAGGAGTCCCCACCCCTTTTGAGAAGCAAGATTTACAAAGGGAGCGCGGAGGGGGAAGAGAGAAAGAACTGTTGGTGAAAGTACCGTTGGGGTTAAGATTTGCGCCAGCTTTTATCAGGTGTTTTTTAATCCGGCAGTGAAGCGCGAGAGCACCGGTAGGCTACGGGTGGGGGACGCCAGGCAGATGTGCCTGTGTGAACATCCCATTTACCCCGATATTGAGTCGTTGTCAGCCCGGGTCCCATCCCGCAGCAAATTGCCAGTCTGTCCTGGGCCTAACTCAGCTTAGAGGGAACACCGGGGGGCGCCCTGCGGACCTGAAAGCAGCGAATTTGCCACATGCAGGGCAGGTGCCCAATGCTCCCTCTAAACTGTGGACTCTTCTGAGCAAAAATTCTGCTTTGTGAGCTACTGGCATTAAAATTGTGAGCAAGTGATTTGGCCACTGCATAACTTAGTTTGTTCTGGAGTCATCCTTCTTGAGCTGAGACAAAAAGTCTGTGAGCCAGAGGCTAAAAAGCTGTGAGCTAGCTCACACTAACTCAGCTAGTGCCCATGGCACTGCTCTTTTCAAACAGGACAGCAGGCGACTGTTGGGGGCAGTGATTCTCCTCCTGTTGGCCAGCTGGCTGCCGTGGGTGGGGGGAGACCTAAAAATCGAGGGAAACCCCACCCCTGCCTGGGGCTTGGACTCCCTAGGGGCTGTTGAGTGGGAAGCGAGGAGGAGGAGGAGAAGAGATTGGATTTATACCCTGCTGCCCTTTACTACTCAAGGGAGTCTCAGAGCGGCTTACAAACTCCTCTCCCTTCCCCTCCCCACAACAGACACCCTGTGAGGGAGGTGGGGCTGAGAGAGAGCTCTGACAGGAACTACTCTTTTTCAAGAACACCTCTGACAGAACTATGGCTTGCCCAAGGTCATCCAGCAGCTGCAAGTGGAGGAGTGGGATGCCCTGTTTTGGCAAAGAGCATATTTCCCCCATCTTCCTAGAAGAAGAGATTGGATTTATACCCCGCCCTTCACTGCCCAAAGGAGAGATCGGATTTAAACCCCAACCTTCACTACCCAAGAGTCTCACTGCTCCCTTCCCCTTCCCCTCCCCACAACAGACACCCTGTGAGGTAGAAGAAGAAGAAGAGATTGGATGTATACCCCGCCCTTCACTGCCCAAAGGCGTCTCAGAGCGGCTCACAAACTCCTTTCCCTTCCCCTCCCCACAACAGACACCCTGTGAGGTAGAAGAAGGAGAAGAGATTGGATGTATACCCCGCCCTTCACTGCCCAAAGGAGTCTCAGAGCGGCTCACAAACTCCTTTCCCTTCCCCTCCCCACAACAGACACCCTGTGAGGTAGAAGAAGAAGAAGAGATTGGATGTATACCCCGCCCTTCACTGCCCAAAGGCGTCTCAGAGCGGCTCACAAACTCCTTTCCCTTCCCCTCCCCACAACAGACACCCTGTGAGGTAGAAGAAGGAGAAAAGAGATTGGATGTCATACCCCGCCCTTCACTACCCAAAGGCGTCTCAGAGCGGCTCACAAACTCCTTTCCCTTCCCCTCCCCACAACAGACACCCTGAGAGGTAGAAGAAGAAGAAGAGATTGGATGTATACCCCGCCCTTCACTGCCCAAAGGGGTCTCAGAGCGGCTCACAAACTCCTTTCCCTTCCCCTCCCCACAACAGACACCCTGTGAGGTAGAAGAAGAAGAAGAGATTGGATGTATACCCCGCCCTTCACTGCCCAAAGGCAGTCTCAGAGCGGCTGATAAACTCCTTTCCCTTCCCCCTCCCCACAACAGACACCCTGTGAGGTAGGCGGGGCTGAGAGAGCTCTGACAGAAACTGCTCTTTTCCAAGGACAGCTGTGCCAGAACTGTGGCTTGCCCAAGGTCACCCAGCAAGGTGCAAGTGGAGGAGTGGGGAATCAAACCCGGTTCTCCCAGATTAGAGTCCGCACACTTAACCACTACAACAAACTGGCTCCCCTACACCAAACTGTAGGTTAAGGGAAACTGAAGCCATCTCCTCTGAAATGATCTGAAACAGGTCTCCCCACATTCCTCCTGTTCGATGGGGCCTCCTCTCTAGAAAGTGGCTTCAGGATCAGGATTCCACCTGTTGGAGAGGGTTGCCACCTCCTGCTTGGGAAATTCCTGGAGATTTGGCCCCTTTCTCTTCCCTCTGGGCAGAGGCTCCTGAAGGCTCCTGGGCCCTAAGCACTGACCAATCTTGGTGCCCCCCTCCTTTCCACACTGACCCCAGTCCATTTTAGTTGCTGAACCTGTCTGACCAGATACACAGTGCAAGTTGCGGCAATACAAAAATGTATTCCTATGATCACACGATATACTGTACAAACTAAGCCAAGCTTTGGCTACATTTGTTGTTGTTGTTCAGTCGCACAGTCGAGTCCGACTCTTCGTGACCCCATGGACCAGATTACGCCAGGCCCTCCTGTCTTCCGCTGTCCGCTGAAGTCTGCTCAATTTCATGTTCGTTGCATCGGTGACACTGTCTGACCATCTCATCCTTTGCCGTCCCCTTCTTCTTTGACCTGCAGTCTTTCCCAGCCACCAGGGTCTTCTCCAGTGAGGGCTCCCTTCTCATTTGGTGGCCAAAGTATTTGAGCTTCAGCTTCAGGATCTCGCCTTCCAGGGAACAGTCAGGGTTGATTTCTTTTAGGATTGACTGATCTGATCTCCTTGTAGCCCAAGGGACTCTCCAAGAGTCTTCTCCAGCACCATCGTTGGCTACATAAAGTTCCACAAAAATGCAATACCACCTCTATTTCAATATTTCACAAGTTAAATGGATCAAAGTTCCAATATTCATGACCTGAAAGGCAATTTCTCTACATTTCGTTCTCGCAAAATCACTGATAACATCCTTGAAATGAATACTTCTCAGTTGAGTCTTTCTTGAAGCATAACTGATCTATTTGGGGTTGGGTTTTTTTTTTACAAATCTTCATTTTTTTTCCTTTCCACCCTTTTCCCAACTTTGTGGCTGCCCCCTTTGGCCCTGGTGCCCTAACCACGTGCTTGGTCTGCTGAATGGTTAATCTGCCACTGCCTCTGAGGCTTTGGGGGGCCTACAAAGGGCACGCAGAAGGGGCCAAGCTCAATCCCCGGCATCTTCAGCAGTGTTCCCTCTAAGCTGAGTTAGTGTGAGCTAGCTCACAGTTTTTTAGCCTCTGGCTCACCCATTTTTGTCTTAGCTCAGGAAGGCAGGGCTCCAGAGCAAACTGATTGATGCAGTAGCCCAAATCGCTCGCTCACAACTTTAACGCCAGCAGCTCACCAAGGAGAATTTTTGCTCACAGAGGACTCCACAGCTTAGAGGGAACATTCTCCAGGTAAAAGGACCGGGCAGTCGGTGATGAGAGAGACCCTGGCTTGAGTCCCTGGAGAGCCACTGCCGGTCTGTGCAGGCAATGCTGACTTTGATGGACCACAACCAGTAAGATGGTTGACACGCTTCCACTGAACATAACATAAGAGAAGCCAATGTGGAATCAGGCCAATGGCCTATCCACTCCAACACTCTGTCACACAGCGGCCAAAATATACCAGGTGCCATCAGGAGGTCCAGCAGTGGGGCCAGGACACTAGAAGCCCTCCCACTGCTGCCCCCTCCAGCACCAAGAATAGAGGGCATCACCTGCCCCAGACTGAGAGTTTCCATCTATACCCTGTGGCTAATAGCCACTGATGGACTTCTGCTCCATATGTTTATCCAATTCCCTCTTGAAGCTGTCCATGCTTGTAGCTGCCACCACCTCCTGTGGCAGTGAATTCCATATGTTAATCACTCTTTGGGTGAAGAAGTATTTCCTTTTATCTGTTCTAACCCTACTGCTCAGCAATTTCATGGAGTGCCCACAAGTTCTTATATTGTGAGAAAGGGAGAAAAGTACTTCTTTCTCAACCTGCTCAGTCCCATTCATAATCTTATAAACCACTGAGCTTTCCACTACGACCCCAAGATCTTTTTCACTGTGCTGGAGGGGGCAGCAGTGGGAGGGCTTCTAGTGTCCTGGCCCCACTGCTGAACCTCCTGATAGCACCTGGTATATTTTGGCCGCTGTGTGACAGAGTGTTGGACTGGATGGGCCATTGGCCTGATTCAGCATTGGCTTCTCTTATGTTCTTATGTTCTTATGTCAGTCTCAGCAAGCTCAGATCCCATTAGCCTATACTTGAAGTTGGGATTTGTAGTCCTTATGTGGATCACCTTACACTGCTGTCAGAATCGGGCTCTGTTGATTGTCATGGTGACACAGGTTTTCGTTTCCTTCCTTTGCAGTTTCCTTTCGCTTCCCCAGCCATCACGACCATTTGGTCTCACCCCTTTGTAACCCTCTCTGCCATAAAATTCCGGGGGATGGGAGGAGTAGGTGTGAATGCTAAAATATCTGTGTGTGTGTGTGTGTGTGAAGGGGTAGGTTAGCCTTGCTTGCAACAACTTTCCCATGAGAACGGGCTCCAAGATGTGTGGCCAGTGGAAGCCTTTCATCCTTGGAGAAACATCGGTTGCTGGATAATAAACTTTTCTAGTGATGGGTGGTATGAAGGGGGGGAGTGAAGGAGGAAAAGAGAGTGAATGCCCACTGTGTGACCATTGCATTGTGGGATACTGACCTATTGGGTGGGCACACCAATCCCTTTGGGGGGTGTTGGTTGCCGTGGGAAGGCGTCTGCTGCGCTACGAGATCGAAAGGTGGAAAAATCTGTGTCAGCATTCCCTGCAGTGGAGCAAATCGGCCAGGCGGTGGCAGTGTGACAATACAACATCATGAGTCCTGACGTCATCAGCCAGCCGACGAAGATATGCCATTGGATCACATCTGACATAGCCTGCAAGACGAATCCTCCCAAGCAGCTACAGTGTGTGATTAAATAATTGTATGTTGTCTGCCCTATCCCCCCATGAATATTGTTAGTCCAATTGTCAAAAATGAGTAACTGTAAATCGCTCTGAGCCCACAGGTGTGTGGGAAAAAGCGATCAATAAATCGGAAGTATTATTATTTTATTATTATTATTATTATTATTATTATTATTACCTATACCATACCTAACCCTTGATCTGTTCTTTAGTCTGAACAAGAGATCTCTCTTGTGCACATCCAAATCTCTGTTTCTGATAAAGCTTTTATAAAAGACTATTAGACTGCGAGTGGATTAACTCAAGGGTCTGACAACTCCCCAGCGCTGAACTTCATCTGCCACATTGTTGTCGACACATCCAGTTTGTGGAGATCCTCTTTGAATTCTTCGCGGTCAGCCTTGGTGTCACTGTCCTGAATAATTTTGTCTCATTTGCAAAAGGTCTTCAGTCCCCTTCTTCAGTTTGACTCCAAACTTTTCCTGCACATCTGGGGCTGACTCTCTGCTGCCACTCACAGGCCAATGTTGAGAGGTGTGTCTACTCTGTAGCAGTGTTCCCTCTAAGCTGTGGAGTCTTGTGAGCAAAAAAATCTACTTTGTGAGCTCCTGGCATTAAAGTTGTGAGCAATAGATTTGTCTACGGCATAAATGAGCTCAGAAAGGATGGCTCCAGAGCAAAGACAAAAATGTGTGAGCTGGAGGCTAAAAAACGGTGAGCTAGCTCACATTAACTCAGCTTAGAGGGAACACTGCTCTGTAGTAGCCTGGTCTCCAGGGACTCTGCTGCAGGCCTTGAAGAACCTTCTCTCCAAATTTCAGATCACTCACCCTCCCCATACCTCCAGGAAAGCAGTGAACCCTTGGGAATCAAACCGGTTGGAAATATTCCCAGCTCAGCAAATCCCGCCTGCTTCGACTGTTACCTCGATAAGCGTGAGCCAAGTTCCTCCCTTATACGTGAACGCGGTCACACAAACACACCCGCACCCAGTGTTTCCTCCAAGCTGAGTGAGTGTGAGATAGCTCACAGCTTTTTAGTCTCCAGCTCACACATTTTTGTCTTTGCTCAGGAAGGGAGGGCTCCAGAGTGAACTAATTTACGCAGCGCAGCAGCCAAATTGCTCGCCCACAGCTATAATGCCAGTACCTCACAAAGTAGAATTTTTGCTCACAAGACTCCACAGCTTAGAGGGAGCATTTGCTCACACCTGGGCCTGTAGCTAGAAATTTTCCAATAGGGGGACAATTTCTTTTGTTAAGGGAGGGGCAATTTAGCACAGCGGAGAGAAGCCCATTAGGAGTCTGTATAGAATTGCCATGGTTATATTTCTACATCTTTATACTGAGCCAGAAAATGACTTTTTGTTGTTGTTCATCTCCCTTATAGATGAACGCAGTCGCACAAGCAGTTTGGGGAGGAGTGGGACCTCCGTGGGGTGTCATGCCATAGAGTTAGGCCTGTAGCTATGGCGGTCCCTTCCAGGGCCTGCCCTCCCCCAGGCTTCCTGCCCAGGCCCCACACCTTCCTATGTAGCCCAGAACTCCCGATTCTCTGGGCCACCCGGAGATACCTTGCCGCTGCCCTTTCCCTTCCATACCTGCCAGTAGCCCCGCAACCTCCATCCCAGGCTGGGGGTTGGGGGGAGGGGCTGGGGGTCTTGAACGGGCAGTGCCGGTGCGGGGTTCCCAGGTGAGGGCAGCACTTAGTGGAGAAACAGGTCACGGGGTGGCCACCACAAAACGTGGAGCAAAGTCAGCCTGGCAGGCAAGGTGGGGCCGGCAGTGACTTTTGGCGGTGGCGCAGAGGATTTATCCTCTGGTTACAGTAACATCTGAACAGAACAGAACGTCTGTCAGTTCTACCAGCCCTGTCCCTAGCTTGCCATCCACCCAGCGGTTCGAAAGCTTCGGCAAGTAGATAAAATGGGTACCTCTCCTTAGAGAGGGTGGGCACACTAACCCTCCCCGGTGGGGGAGGTGTTAGCCGGCAAATCAGAATGTCCAGCTCGTGAGCTCGAAAGCTTAGAGAGAAATCTCTGCGCCGCCAGAAGCCTGTGATGGGTCGATCCCGCCAGGCGGTGGCAGTGCGGCACCACGACTTGAAGAAGTCCTGGAAGAACAACTGACGTCATCCAGCCGAGCCATCTGAACACCTCCGAACGCCTCTGCAGGGCCGGGTCGCCCATTGGGCGAACTAGGCGCTCACCTAGGGCGCCCTGGCCTCAGGGGTGCCAAATGGTGCCCCACTCCCCCCCAAAGCGCCCCCCACTGCCCTAACCAGGCGCCCGCCGCCACTAGATCCCCGCCCCTTCCCCGGCTTTCCTGGGGACCCGCAGCTGTGGAGCCCCCAGGACAGCCGGCTCTGGGAGGGAGGGGGCGGGCGGCTAGACCCCCGCCCTCTTCCCTGGCTTTCCTGGGGGCCCCGCAGCTGCGGAGCCTCCAGGAAAGCCAGCACTCCGCCGCTGCCCCCCGGTGTCCAGGCCCCACCGGGAGGTTGGCATCCCCAGTGGGGGATGCCCCAGGCTTCCTGCCTAGGGCGCCCAGACACCTGGAGCCGGCCCTGCGCCTCTGAAATGTCTCTGGAATATGTCTGACCCTCAGCTGAACATGTCCCGTCGGCTGTAAATCTGTGCAATTTAAAAAGACTTATATGTTGTGTCCTCTCTCATCCCCTATGAATTATTGTTAGTCCACTGTCTACATGAGTAACTGTAATTATCGCTCAGGGCCAGCAGCTCTGCCGGATTGGGCGATTAAATAAATCGAAAGGTATTATTATTATTATTATTAGTAGTAGTAGTAGTATTGGCGGCGCTCTGAGGCTGGCAGATCCAGGCCAGGGGGCCTTCTCCTCCTCTGCCTCCTTCTCCTCCTCGCGTGCCTGGGTGCCCAGCCGGAGACTGGTTGGACAATGCTCCCTCTAAGCTGTGGAAGTCTTGTGGGCAAAAATTCTACTTTGCGAGCGACTGGTTGTGAGCCGTCGATTTGGCTGCTGCTTAAAGTAGCTTGCTCGGGAACCATCCTTCGTGAGCTAAAACAAAAATGTGTGAGCTGGAGGCTAAAAACTGTGAGCTAGCTCACACTAACTCAGCTTAGAGGGAACACTGCTGGTGGGGGCCGACTCGGCTTCTGGGGCGCGTTGGCACTTGCTCACCTGCCCCCTGGCCCTGTTGCTGCACATGGGAAGACCAGCTGGGACAGGGTCCAGACAGTGTCCCCCTCGACAGGGGGGAGGGTTTGCTTTGGGTAGCGCAGAGATTTCTTTCAGCTACCATCCCATTCCCAGGAATGGAGAACTGAGGGTGCTGTCCAACACTTGACTACGCAGAAGTAAGTCCAAGCAACATGCTTCCCCCCATTCCTAGATATGTGTGGAGAGGAGAGGTCTCTCTCTCTCTCTCCCACTCCTTTCCCCTGGTTTTCCTACCAACGGCTTTGCTCCTTCCAAGGCAGGGACTTCCCTCTCTCACAGGGGTTCTTAACCTTCCTTGTGCCATAGACCCCTTCGGCAGTCTGGTGCAGCCTGTGGACCCCTTTCTCAGAATAACGTTTTTAAATGCAGAAAACAAGACACAGAGGATTACCAAAGAAACCAATTATCCAGAAATTCACCCAAAGCGTGATTAACACATGGAATTCACTGCCACAGGAGGCGGTGGCAGCTACAAGCATGGATGGCTTCAAGAAGGAATCGGATAAACACACGGGGCAGAGTTCCATCAGTGGCTATTGGCCACAAGGTATAGATAGGAACTCTCAGTCTGGGGGCAAGCGATGCTCTGTATTCTTGGTGCTTGGGGGGGGGGCAAGAGTGGGAGGGCTTCTAGTGTCCTGGCCCCACTGGTGGACCTCCTGATGGCACCTGGTGTTTTTGACCAAAGTGTGACAGAGCGTTGGACTGGAGGGGCCATTGGCCTGATCCAACATTGGCTTAGAATCATAGAATGTTAGAGTTGGAAGGGATCTTGCACGTCATCTAGTCCAACCCCCTGCACTCTGCAGGAGCATAGCTGAAAGATAGCCCTACATACCTACAACATGCCCGAAAGATGGTCATCCAGTCTCTGCTTGAAAACGTCCAGGGAAGGAGCATCCACCACCTCCCGAGGCAGTCTGTTCCACTGCTCAACCACTCTTATAGTTAGGAAATTTCTCCTGATATTTAGCCGGTAACGACTCCCTTGTAATTTCCACCCATTAGATCTAGTCTTGCAATCTGGAGCAAGAGAGAATAGATCCACTCCATCTTCTACATGACAGTCCTCCAAATACTTGAAGACTGCAATCATGTCCCCTCTAAGCCTTCTCTTTCCCAGGCTAAACATACCCAACCCTTTCAGCCTTTCCTCATAAGACTTGGATTCCAACCCTCTCACCATCCTGGTCGCCCTCTTCTGGACATGCTCCAGCTTGTCAACATCCTTCCGAAAATGTGGTGCCCAAAACTGGACACAGGACTCCAGGTGAGACCTGACCGTAGCAGAATAGAGCGGGACTAACACCTCCCGTGATCTGGACACAAAGCTTCTGTTAATGCATCCTAAGATTGCATTAGCTTTCTTCACTGCCACATCACACTGCAGGCGCATGTTGAGCTTGTGATCAACCAGAACACCCAGATCCCTTCTCTTATGGTCTTAAACACAGTTATCAAAATACTTTTTAAAAAGTCATATACAGTAATACATGTGCTTCTTTATTAGCGCATTAAACAACACTTTGAAATTTGCAGTGTGTCCCCTCGTAGCCCCCACGCCCAACTTAAGTTACAAAAGACTGTGCAGCATTATGGACATGTGAGAATTTTCATGTGAACTACCCAGTTTTGCAGAAATTTAACAGAGGCATGAAAACAACACGCTTCCTCCCACATGTTGAGCAATGAAAGATCAGACACAGGGAATACTAGAAATCAACGAAGACGGTTTGGGTCACCAATGCAGGAACAACCCAAGTTTAGTGTTTCACCTCTGCGTCACAAAGAGGCACAGTGTTACCCGATACCTGCCCAGCTATGTCACACAAGGGTTTGTAGCAGGCCCGTAGCCAGGATTTTTAAATTCGGGGGGCCTTTAAATAAGTCAGGGGGTACCCTGCATACCCAAGGGAGCGCCACAAATAAAATAAAAAAATTGGAAGTTGGTGGGCCTGGGCTGGATGGGAAGTCAGGGGGCCATGGCAGTAAGTTGGGGGGCCAGGCCCCGGGATGCCCCATTGTAGCGACGGGCCTGGTTTGTAGACAGGAAGATTGCGATCATGGGCAATCTCAAACTACCCTAATTTCAGAGTAGTGATGAGCATAAACGATATTTCAAGATATCTGCAACAACAGCAATGGGATACGAAGAAAATGTGAGAGTTCTCTGGGTGACAAAGCTACAGGCACTGCTAATGCTACAAGTGGTTTCTTGCCTACATTCATAAAGGAAGGAAATGCTGGATTTCGGTAAGAGATAAATAAAGAGGTATTTCCCCCCCCCCATCAAAGTTCACGGACCCCCTGAAATCTATCCACAGACATCTCCTATCCTTGAGGGGTCTATTTCATCGCAGGACTTGAAAAAAATAGGTGTGTGTTTTTTGCTCGATTAGCAGATGTCAGAAGTAGCTTGGCAGATAGACAAGGAGGGCAACCAGTTAACAGGTGGTTCTTTGTATAACTACTTCCGGAGCATTTCTGAGCCTCCCAACAACAGGGCACTCGAACAAGAGCCTCGCCAGAACCCAGTATAGGAAAGTTTCACCCTTGTGTATGTTACCTGACAAACAGGCAGGCTGGGTCTCTGCCTCAAAGCTGTTGCTACACAGTGAGTATTTATGGGCTTCCTCTCCTGTGTGAACTCCTCAAGGGTTAAGGAGATATGGGCTGGTCTTGGATCTCCTTCCATCCTCAGAACACATCCTTGCTTTCTTCCTTGTGAGTTCTACGTGAGTTCTGTCCTCAGTCCAAATATTTCTATTATTTCTTCCAGGTTAGGGTCAGGTTTCTGGGCCGATACAAGCACTTTACAAGCGTCTACATGGTTTCAACCCTTTGTATGATCTGTGGTTGTCTTTTTCAAGGGAAATAAGAGAAAAGTGCTTTCCACAAGCTAAGCGGTTATATGCTTTCTCCGTGTGTGAGTTCTAAGATGCTGCTGAAGACCGTCATTCAGACTGAATCCCTTTCCACACTCTGAGCACTCAAAAGGTTTCTCCCCTGTGTGGATTATTTGATGCCTTTGAAGACTGACACTGTGACTGAATTCCTTTCCACCGCACTGTGAGTATTCAAAAAGTTTCTCCCCATGTGGGTTCTCTGATGCAGTACAAGATTGCCACTGTGACTGGATCTCTTTCTACACTCTCAGCACTCAAAACATTTCTTCCCCTGTGTGAGTTTTTAGATGCTCGTGAAGACTGCTGCTCCCACTGAATGTCTTCCCACAATCGGAGTATTCAAAAGCTCTCGCCTCTGTGTGGGTTCTTAGATGCTGTTGCAGATGGCCACTCTGACTGAATCTCTTTCCACACTCTGAGCATCCAAAAGGTTTCTCCCCAGTGTGGGTTCTTTGATGCCGCTGAAGATCGGAACTCTGACTGAATACCTTTCCACAATCTGAACATTCAAAAAGATTTTCACCGTTGTGGATTCTAAGGTGCTGTTGAAGGTCATAACTCTGGCTGAATCTCTTCCCACATTCTGCGCATTCAAAAGCTTTCTCCTCTGTGTGGGTTCTTAGATGCTTTTGCAGATGGCCATTCTGACTGAATCTCTTTCCGCACTCTGAGCATTCAAAAGGTTTCTCCCCTGTGTGGGTCCTTTGATGCCTCTGAAGATCGCAACACTGACTGAATATCTTTCCACAGTCAGAACATTCAAAAGGTTTTTCACCTTTGTGGATTCTTAAGTGCAGTTGAAAGTCGTAACTCCGGCTGTATTTCTTCCCACACTCTGAACATTCAAAAGCTTTCTCTCCTGTGTGGGTTCCTTCATGCCGCTGAAGACTGACACGCAGCCTGAATCTCTTTCCACACTCTGAACATTCAAAAGGCTTCTCCCCTGTGTGGGTTCTTTGATGCAGATTAAGACTACTACTCAGTCTGAATCTCTTTCCACACTCTGAGCATTCAAAACGTTTCTCCCCAGTGTGGGTTCTTTCATGCCGCTGAAGACTGCCACGCAACCTGAATCTCTTTCCACACTCGAAGCATTCAAAAGGCTGTTCCCCTGTGTGAATTCTTAGGTGCTCTTGAAGGTCATAAACCTGACTGTATCTGTTCCCACACTCTGAGCATTCAAAAGGTTTCTCCCCTGTGTGGATTCTTAGATGCTGTTTCAGATGGCTGCTCCGAATGAATCTCCTCCCACACTCGGTGCATTCAAAAGGTTTTTCCCCTGTGTGGGATCTTTGATGTTGCTTCAGATCGCTGCTCCGACTGCATCTCTTTCCGCACACTGAGCATTCAAAAGGTTTCTCCCCCGTGTGGGTTCTTTGATGCATTTGCAGATCACCACTCAGACTGAATCTCTTTCCACATTCTGAGCATTCAAAAGGTTTCTCCCCTGTGTGGACTCGTAGGTGCTTTTGAAGGCCACCTGTGTTGCTGAATCTCTTTTCACACACTGGACATTCAAAGGGTTTCTCCCCTGTGTGGGTTCTCTGATGTAGCTGAAGATGGCCAACCCTACTGAATCTCTTTCCACACTCGGAGCATTCAAAAGGATTGTCAACTTTGTGGATATTGAGGTGCTGTTGAAGACTACGGCGGTGACTGAATCTCTTTCCACACTCTGAGCATTCAAAAGGTTTCTCCATTGTGCGGGTTGTTTGATGCTGTAGGAGATTGTTACTCTGGCTGGATTTCTTTGCATACGCTGGGAATTCAAAAGGCTTCTCACCTGTATAGGTTCTTAGATGCTGTTGAAGATTGGAACTGAAGATGAATTGCTCGCTGCCATCTGAGTAGTCAAAATCTTTCTCCTTTGTGAGGTTATTTAGATGCCCGTGAAGACTGCTGTTCTCACTAGATCTCTCTCCACTTTCTGAGTATTCAAATGCTTTCTCCCCTGTGTGTATTTCTTGGTGCACAAGGAGCTGTGATCTGCATTCAAAGTACATTCCACACTGGAAGCATTTACACGCCCCCATTATGAGGTCACTTGGGAAATGCAGATTTCCCGCTCTTCCGTCAGAGAATGTCATCCCAGTCTTCGAACAGATCAATAGCGTCTCTCCTGAGTGAATGCTTTGGTGTTTAATAAGGTCTGGTTCCTGTGAGAAACTCTCGCCACAGTCTGAGCAACTATAATGTTTCTCTCCTGCATGTGTTCTTAGATGGCTAATCAGTTCTGCTCTACAAAGGCAGCTCTGTCCACATTCCGGGCATTGATGGGTCTCCTTTCCACTGTGGTTTTGCAAATGGATATCATATTGGGTTTGATCGGAGAAGTTCATTCCACACTCCAAGCACTTGTGCGTTTCCTCCACCGTGTGAATTACTTCACGGACATCCCCCCCTTGGCAAGAAATGGGTTCACCCCCCTTCTCGAGCGCATGGCTTCCTTTCTGCCTCATGGGGCTTCCTTGATTCCTGAGGGTTCCTCTCAGGTCCTCATTCTTGACTTCCTCTGGAGGTAGGGAATGCATTTCCTCTTCCTCCTCGTTCCTCTGATCCTCCCCTGTTGGAATAAAGAGAGAGAGATCCCATTAGCACCCACAGAAGGAAGTCTGATTTGCAATTGTAATTCTATCCACATTTGAAGCATTTCAGGGGCTTGTTCCTGCTGTGGATTGAAATGTACAATAATATATAGGTTAAAAGTGGCTTCCTGCCTGACTGCGTGATCCACCTCTATCTGTGAAGTTTCCTTCAGTCCCGTCTTTCTAGGCTTTTCCCAAAGAGAACCCCTGGAATTCCCCAAGGTTTTCCTCTACATCTGCAGCTGGAATAAAGAAAGAGGTCCAATCAGCACCTACGTAAGAAGCCAGGCCACCAATCAGGCACTCCTCATTCATGAACGTTCATTTCCTTTGGTACATAAGAACATAAGAGAAGCCAATGTTGAATCAGGCCAATGGCCCATCTAGTCCAACACTCTGTCACACAACAGCCAAAATATACCAGGTGCCATCAGGAGGTCCAGCAGTGGGGCCAGGACACCAGAAGCCCTCCCACTGCTGCCCCCTCCAGCACCAAGAATAGAGGGCATCACCTGCCCCAGACTGAGAGTTCCCATCTATACCCTGTGGCTAATAACCACTGATGGACTTCTGCTCCATATGTTTATCTAATTCCCTCTTGAAACTGTCCATGCTTGTAGCCGCCACCACCTCCTGTGGCAGTGAATTCCATGTGTTAATCACTCTTGGGGTGAAGAAGTACTTCCTTCTTCTTTCCCCACTAAACATATTAACTATGGGGAAGGGAGAAGCCATGACCTTAAAAAGCGATCCCCAAAATTTAAAAGGAACACCCCCCCCCGGTTTTTGGAAGGGATACCACTTGTTGGAGGGGGGGGAGGCATTCAAGGAAAAGGAAAAATTCTTCTGGAAGGATGGAAACATAGTCAAGATCAACGCCCACAATCCAAAGCAGTTAAAGGAGGACAAATCCATACCAGATCACGGTCAGAGCAGATGGCCATGATCCCATTCAGGGGGGAAGGGTTTGTGGGACTCCCCCTCACTGCGGGGGGGGACCTCCATTTTGAATCCCTGTACCTTTGCACATCTTAGCACAGGCGTAGGAATGAAAAATGGAGTCCGGATCAAATGGATGTCAATATGACAGTGAGTCACACTGAAAGCATACAAGGAATATGAGGCAACCCCTCCACTAACCAGGCAAAAGCCGTACCTGGCTGGAGTCCATCAAAGGGCCTTTTCTCCAAAGACTGAAGGGGTTCACCTCCCTGATAACCTGGAGTGCCGGATAGGAAGATTTCTCCCCCCTACTCCATCATGTAAACTCAGCCACCGACCTGCCTATCTCAGTCTCCCTAAAGGAACATTTCTCCTGGTTTCCTTTACTTGTAAAGGCAAGGCACAGCATCCGGGCTTCCGGTTGACATGGTCCAGCGAGGTAGCCGAGAAGCACCTGGCTGCATTGAATGAGTACAAATTCCCCCGGGCCAGATGGTACGCACCCAAGAGTGCTCAAAGAAATTTTTAGAGAGCTTGCAGAGCCTTTGTCCATCATCTTCCAGACCTCCTGGAGGACGGGAGACGCGCCACAAGACTGGAGTTGGGCAAATGTTACCCCAATTTTGAAAGAAGAAGAGGAAGGATGACCCAGGGGACTACAGGCCAGCCAGTCTATCCCAGAGGTGTCAAACATGCAACCCGGGGGCCAGATTAGGCCCCCGAGGGCTTCCATCAGGCCCGCAGTGGAACTGGCTGTCTCCTGTTTCTCCTTCCAGTTCTGCTGCTACTGCGTCATCGTAGGTTTGCAGCATAGTCAAGACTGCAACAGCACAGACATTTTGATGCAATAATTCAGAGCAAGAGGTGTCAGTTATCAGATGCTGCTAAATAAAATATTGCAAGCGTGCTAATGTATTAAGCATGTTTTTATTTTAAGTAAAAAAAAAACCCTTTGTGTCCTTTATAAAGTTTAATATCTCCGCTACCTAGCATTACGTTTTATGTAACAAGCAGGCACTGTATGAATAACGCAGACCAAAGAGTGTCCAAGCAATATACACAAAAGTGAAAATGTTTATATAACAAGATAACACAATACTAGCAAGGAATAACATGGAAACCACATGCAATGTTCCCTCTAAGGTGTGGGGTCTTGTGAGCAAAAATTCTACTGCATTAAAGTTGTGAGCAAACTATTTGGCTACTGCATAAATTAATTTGCTCTGGAGCCATCTTTCCTGAGCTAAGACAAAAATCTGTGAGCTGGAGGCTAAAAAACTGTGATCCAGCTCACACTAACTCAGCTTAGAGGGAACACTGCCCACATGTATCAGTAATAGCAAAATTACATCATGTAATACACAAGGACATAAGTAGTGCGGAGGAAACAGAAGACACAGGACGAAGACTCCGGATTTCAATCTTCGTTTCAATAGCTCTTCTTCAAAAACTTCATCATACTACGACTACAAGTAAGCCGTACAATTATTATCATACATTGTGGGTATGTTGCTTGGGCACTCTTTGGTCTACGTTATTTATACAGTGCTTGCTTGTTTCACGATTACAGTGTATTGTGTTATCACATTTGTTTTTCTATTACATTTTATGATACCCGTGGCCCAGCCCAGCAAGGACTCGTTTAAGTCAGATCCAGCCCTCATAACAAAAGAGTTCAACACCCCTGGTCTAACTTCTGTCCCAGGGGAAGTATTGTGGGGATCACTACACCAGTTTGGTGTAGTGGTTAAGTGCGCGGACTCTTATCTGGGAGAACCGGGTTTGATTCCCCACTCCTCCACTTGCACCTGCTGATGTGACCTTGGGTCAGTCACGAGCTCTGGCACAGCTGTTCTCTCAAGGACAGTTTCTGTCCGAAGTTCTCTCAGCCCCGCCTACCTCACAGGGTGTCTGTTGTGGGGAGGGGAAGGGAAAGGAGTTTGTAAGCCGCTCTGAGACGCCTTTGGGCAGTGAAGGGCGGGGGATAAATCCAAACTCTTCTTCTTCTTCTTCTTCTTCTTAATTGACCATATTTTAAAGGGATCGATCTGCGAGCATCTAAAGGGACAATTTGGTGATCTGGGGAAGTCAGCATGGATTTGGCCCCAGCAGGTCCTGCCAGACCAACCTCACTTCCTTCTTTGATCAAGTGACGAGCTTACTGGATCGAGGGAATGCTGTTGATGTTGTTAACCTGGATTTCAGTAAAGCTTCTCACAGGGTTCCCCTGATGTTCTGATGGGTAAACTAAAGGACTGTGGACTGAACTGTAGGATAGTTAAGTGGATAAGGAACTGGAAGAAGAACTGCACTCCGAGAGTAGTTGTCAAGGGCATTCCATCTGAATGGAGGGAGGTATCCAGTGGGGTGCTACAGGGCTCAGTTCTGGGCCTGGTACCTTTTCAATATTTTTACAAATGATCTGGATGAGGGTGTGGAGGGGCTACTCATTAAATCTGCGGATGACACCAAATTGGGAGGAGCAGCAAACGCACCAGAAGGATAGAGAATTCGACAAGATCTGAACATGCTGGAAAAGTGGGCAGAGGTGAACAAGATGCAATTTCACAAGGATAAGTGCCAAGTGCTACATCCGGGTGAAAAAAAATGAGGAACACGCATACTGGATGGGGGATACACTTCCGGGTAGCAGTCAACACTCCCTCTGTGGAGTCCTGTGAGCAACAATTCTACTTTGTGAGCCACTGGCATTAAAGTTGTGAGCGAGCAATTTGGCTGCTGCTTAAATTAGTTTGCTCCGGAGCCATCCCTTCCTGAGCTAAGACAAAAATCTGTGAGCTGGAGGCTAAAAAACTGTGAGCTAGCTCACACTAATTCAGCTTAGAAGGAACACTGGTAGCAGAGTGGGTGAACAAGATCTTGGAGTACAGGTGAACCGTAAAATAAATATGAGCAGCCAGTGTGATGCGGCGACAAAAAAGGCTAATGTGATCCTGGGGCATATCAACAGAGGCATAACATCCAAATCGCAAGCTGCCATAATCCCGCTCTATACTGCATTGGTCAGGCCACACCTGGAGTATTGTGTGCAGTTCTGGAGGCCTCACTTCAAAAAGGATGTGGACAGAATGGAGCGTGTGCAGAGGAGAGTGACGAGGACGATTGGGGGCCTGGAGACCAAGACCTATGAGGAAAGGCTGATTTGGGAATGTTTAATCTGGAGAAGTGGAGGTTGAGAGGGGACATGATTGCTCTCTTTAAGTATTTCAAGGGCTGTCATTGAGAGGAGGGCAGGGGTCTGTGCCTGTGTTGGCAGCAGAGGACAGGACTTCCGAAACTGGTTTTAAATTAAGGGCGGGAAGGTACCGGCTGGATACGAGAAAAAACTTTTCTACAGTCAGAGTTGTGCAACAGTGGAATCGGCTGCGTAGGGGGGGTGGTGAGCTCCCCCCTCCCTGGCAGTCTTTAAAAAGGGGCTGGACAAACACTTGCCAGGGATGCTGTAGGCTGATCCTGCATTACGTTGGACTAGACGGCCTGTATAACCCTTACCAACTCTGTGATTCTAATGCAAAAGGAGAAAAACTCCTTCTCAACATACAAAGACAAGCCCTCTTCAGATTAGCTCATCTCCAGAGGGATGGACTTTTCATCACTCCCACATTCCAGCCCCAACACCTTCTCTCCTCCTCCATCTTAGCAGAAAGCATAAACAGTGATCCCTCAGTCCATCCAATCTGTGGCAGGTTTTGAATCCCAGCCCCGCCTACCTCACAGGGTGTCTGTTGTGGGGAGGGGAAGGGAAAGGAGTTTGTAAGCCACTCTGAGACTCCTTTGGGCAGTGAAGGGCGGGGTATAAATCCAATCTCTTCTCTTCTTCTACCTCACAGGGTGTCTGTTGTGGGGAGGGGAAGGGAAAGGAGTTTGTAAGCCGCTCTGAGACTCCTTTGGGCAGTGAAGGGCGGGGTATAAATCCAATCTCTTCTCCTTCTTCTACCTCACAGGGTGTCTGTTGTGGGGAGGGGAAGGGAAAGGAGTTTGTAAGCCGCTCTGAGACTCCTTTGGGCAGTGAAGGGCGGGGTATAAATCCAATCTCTTCTCTTCTTCTACCTCACAGGGTGTCTGTTGTGGGGAGGGGAAGGGAAAGGAGTTTGTAAGCCGCTCTGAGACTCCTTTGGGCAGTGAAGGGTGGGGTATAAATCCAATCTCTTCTCTTCTTCTACCTCACAGGGTGTCTGTTGTGGGGAGGGGAAGGGAAAGGAGTTTGTAAGCCGCTCTGAGACTCCTTTGGGCAGTGAAGGGCGGGGTATAAATCCAATCTCTTCTCTTCTTCTACCTCACAGGGTGTCTGTTGTGGGGAGGGGAAGGGAAAGGAGTTTGTAAGCCGCTCTGAGACTCCTTTGGGCAGTGAAGGGCGGGGTATAAATCCAATCTCTTCTCCTTCTTCTACCTCACAGGGTGTCTGTTGTGGGGAGGGGAAGGGAAAGGAGTTTGTAAGCCGCTCTGAGACTCCTTTGGGTAGTGAAGGGCGGGGTATAAATCCAATCTCTTCTCTTCTTCTACCTCACAGGGTGTCTGTTGTGGGGAGGGGAAGGGAAAGGAGCTTGTAAGCCGCTCTGAGACTCCTTTGGGTAGTGAAGGGCAGGGTATAAATCCAATCTCTTCTCTTCTCTCTACCTCACAGGGTGTCTGTTGTGGGGAGGGGAAGGGAAAGGAGTTTGTAAGCCGCTCTGAGACTCCTTTGGGTAGTGAAGGGCGGGGTATAAATCCAATCTCTTCTCTTTCTCTCTACCTCACAGGGTGTCTGTTGTGGGGAGGGGAAGGGAAAGGAGTTTGTAAGCCGCTCTGAGACTCCTTTGGGTAGTGAAGGGCGGGGTATAAATCCAATCTCTTCTCTTCTTCTACCTCACAGGGTGTCTGTTGTGGGGAGGGGAAGGGAAAGGAGTTTGTAAGCCGCTCTGAGACTCCTTTGGGTAGTGAAGGGCGGGGTATAAATCCAATCTCTTCTCCTTCTTCTACCTCACAGGGTGTCTGTTGTGGGGAGGGGAAGGGAAAGGAGTTTGTAAGCCGCTCTGAGACACCTTTGGGTAGTGAAGGGCGGGGTATAAATCCAATCTCTTCTCCTTCTTCTACCTCACAGGGTGTCTGTTGTGGGGAGGGGAAGGGAAAGGAGTTTGTAAGCCGCTCTGAGACTCCTTTGGGTAGTGAAGGGCGGGGTATAAATCCAATCTCTTCTCCTTCTTCTACCTCACAGGGTGTCTGTTGTGGGGAGGGGAAGGGAAAGGAGTTTGTAAGCAGCTCTGAGACACCTTTGGGTAGTGAAGGGCGGGGTATAAATCCAATCCCTTCTTCTCTTCTTCTTCTCCTTTGTCACACACTAAAGACCAGGTGCCCTCAGGAAGTCCACCAGCAGGGCTGGAAGTCCAGAAGCTCTCCCACTCTTGCCCGCCCAAGTCCCAAGGATACAGAGCATCACCCTGGAGGAAATGGCTGCTTTAGAGAGCAGACTCCCTTGCATTCGACTCCCCCCACCAATTCCAGGAAGTTCCCAACGGAGTTGGCATCCTCAGTCGGAGCAACCCATAAAATAGCCAGGGGAGGGGAGCTCCAGCTGGGGAACCAGGCTGCCTGGGGAGGGGTGCAAGATCTGGCTCTGGAGAAGGCTCCCGGGGCATCTGTGGGGCAGCCAGCCAATCCCAGCCAGCCTCCTTCCCTCCCTCCCGTGGCGGAGGACCAGCTGGGTGGAGCAAGGGAAGTATATCTAGCGCAGTGCAGTGCAGGTTAGCTGGGGGCCACTACGGCCATCCATTCTCAGGGTCGGGAGGCAAACGCGTCGTTGCTGCCTCCTCTCCGGAGGAGGAGGAGGAGGAGAGAGAAGAAGATCCCGTCAGGAAGTATTATGAGCAAAACGGATAGGAAGACCTTGGGTGCACTGTTAGGTGTCCCATCTTTATAACAATTAATCACTATCACGCAGCACTTGATAGAATTATGACTGTGTGTCACTGAATTGCTTTAGACGACTTTTATGCAATTTTAATTGCATCGTATCAACTAATGTAAGCTGCCTTGTAAAGCGGGTGAGGCAGGGTATAAATTAACTAACTAAATAAACTAAATTGGATAGAATCATAGAATGTTAGAGTTGGAAGGGACCTTGCAGGTCATCTAGTCCAGCCCCTGCACTCTGCAGGAGCACAGCCGAAACCCCTACATACCTACAACATACCCAAAAGATGGTCGTCCAGCCTCCGCTTGAGAACATAAGAACATAAGAGAAGCCACTGTTGAATCATGGCCAATGGGCCATCTAGTCCAACACTGCTGTCACACAGCGGCCAAAATATACCAGGTGCCATCAGGAGGTCCAGCAGTGGGGCCAGGACACTAGAAGCCCTCCCACCGCTGCCCCTCCAGCACCAAGAACAGAGTGCACCACCTGCCCAAGACCGAGAGCTCCCATCCACACCCTGTGGCCAATAGCCACTGATGGACTTCTGCTCCATATGTTTATCCAATTCCCTCTTGAAACTGTCCATGCTTGTAGCAGCCACCACCTCCTGGGGCAGTGAATTCCATGTGTTAATCACTCTTTGGGTGAAGAAGTATTTCCTTTTATCTGTTCTAACCCGACTGCTCAGCAATTTCATGGAGTGCCCACGAGTTCTCGTATCGTGAGAAAGGGAGAAAAGTACTCCCAACATCCAGCGAAGGAGCATCCACCACCTCCTGAGGCAGTCTGTTCCACTGCTCAACCCCGCTTACAGTTAGGATTTATACCCCGCCCTTCACTTGGAGTCTCAGAGCGGCTTACAGACTCCTTTCCCTTCCCCTCCCCGCAACAGACACCCTGCGAGGCAGGTGGGGGCTGAGAGAGCTCTTTCGAGGACTGCCCTTGAGAGAACAGCGCTGAGAGAACTTGTAACTGACCCAAGGTCACACCAGCAGCTGCGTGTGGAGGAGTGGGGAATCAAACCCAGTTCTCCCAGATTAGAGTCCGCACTCCTAACCACCACGACACCAAACTGGCTCTCAAGTGGTGTGATGCTGTAACAGGGGGAATGGACAGGAGGCTGGGCATTGCCCCGCACAAGCCCCAGGAGGCCGGGGGCGCCTGCCCGAGGGGACCAGTTCCTTTCCCCTGCAAAATGGAACCTGAAGCGGCTGTGGCTTACCTCCCTCTCGCTTACCAGCCGAAGCGGCCACTTCCCTCTCTCCACCCCCCAGGAGTTTACAAGCAGCTGGGACAGGAAGGCGCTCGTGTTTGGCACTACAGCAGCGTTAAGGCTCTCGGCAATAAGAAAGATTGGGGAGGGGGCTTGCAAGCGTGGCTCAAAGGGGCAGAGCTCCACCCCCACCCCTGAACAGCCTGGTATTTCCTTAAAGAAGAAGACGAGATTGGATTTATACTCCGCCCTTCACTCGGAATCTCAGAGTGGCTTACAGACTCCTTTCCCTTCCCCTCCCCACAACAGACACCCTGTGAGGTAGGCGGGGCTGAGAGAACTCTCTCTTGAGAACTGCCCTTGAGAGAACAGTTCTGAAGGAAGAGAAGAGGAAGGAGGAAGAGGAACAAGAGGAAGAAGAGGAGATTGGATTTATACCCCACCCTTCACTCAGAGTCTCGGAGCGGCTTATAAAGTCCTTTCCCTTCCCCTCCCTACAACAGACACCCTGTGAGGTAGGAATGGGCCTGAGAGAACTCTCTCTTGAGAACTGCCCTTGAGAGAACAGTTCTGAAGGAAGAGAAAAGGAAGGAGGAGGAGGAGGAGGAAGAGGAAGACGAGGAGATTGGATTTATACCCCACCCTTCACTCGGAGTCTCGGAGCGGCTTATAAAGTCCTTTCCCTTCCCCTCCCTACAACAGACACCCTGTGAGGTAGGCGTGGGGCTGAGAGAGTCTCTCTTGAGAACTGCCCTTGAGTGAACAGCTCTGAAGGAAAAGAAGAGGAAGAAGGAGGAGGAGGAAGAGGAGGAAGAAGAACAAGAGGAAGAAGAGGAGACTGGATTTATACCCCACCCTTCACTCGGAGTCTCAGAGCGGCTTACAAAGTCCTTTCCCCTCCCCTCCCCACAACAGATAACCTGTGAGGTAGGAATGGGCCTGAGAGAACTCTCTCTTGAGAACTGCCCTTGAGAGAACAGTTCTGAAGGAAGAGAAGAGGAAGGAGGAGGAGGAGGAGGAGGAGGAGGAAGAGGAAGACGAGGAGATTGGATTTATACCCCACCCTTCACTCGGAGTCTCAGAGCGGCTTACAAAGTCCTTTCCCTTCCCCTCCCTACAACAGACACTCTGTGAGGTAGGCGTGGGGCTGAGAGAGCTCTCTCTTGAGAACTGCCCTTGAGTGAACAGCTCTGAAGGAAAAGAAGAGGAAGAAGGAGGAGGAGGAGGAGGAAGAGGAGGAAGAAGAAGAAGAGGAAGAAGAGGAGATTGGATTTATACCCCACCCTTCACTCGGAGTCTCAGAGCAGCTTACAAAGTCCTTTCCCTTCCCCTCCCCACAATAGACACCCTGTGAGGTAGGTGTGGGGCTGAGAGAGCTCTCTCTTGAGAACTGCCCTTGAGAGAACAGCTCTGAAGGAAAAGAAGAGGGAGGAGGAGGAGGAGGAGGAGGAGGAAGAAGAAGAGGAAGAAGAGGAGATTGGATTTATACCCTGCCCTTCACTCGGAGTCTCAGAGCGGCTTACAAACTCCTTTCCCTTCCCCTCCCCACAACAGACAACCTGTGAGGTAGGCATGGGGCTGAGAGAGCTCTCTCTTGAGAATTGCCCTTGAGAGAACAGCTCTGAAGGAAAAGAAGAAGAAGAGGAGGAGGAGGAGGTAGGGAGGAACAAGAAGAGGAGGAGGAGGAAGAAGAGATTGGATTTATACCCTGCCCTTCACTACCCAGGCGCCTCAGAGCGGCTCACAAACCCCTTTCCCTTCCCCTCCCCACAACAGACACCCTGTGAGGTAGGCGGGGCTGAGAGAGCTCTGACGGAAACTGCTGTTTTTCAAGAACAGCTCTGACAGAATTACGGCTTGCCCAAGGTCATCCAGCCAGGTGCAAGTGGAGGAGTGGGGAATCAAACCCGGTTCTCCCAGATTAGAGTCCGTGCACTTAACCAGTTCACCAAACTGGCTCTCTCCCTGATGCCCAGCCTCCCACTTCCACTGCCTAGTATTCCTTAGCACTGGGGCAGTATACATAACGCAGAGCATCTGTCTGTCTGGGAGGTGTGCCTCCTGAACCTCACATCAGCGAGGCCCAGGCTGCCACATCCACTGAGTCCCCCACAGCCTCAACTCCGATCCCAAGTCAGAGCGGGGGAGGGACTGCGGCCGGCTTATTTGGGCCAACGGGGGGAGCCAGCAGAGATAGGAAACCATGCTCCCTCTAAGCTGTGGAGTCTTGTGGGCAAGAATTCTACTTTGGGAGCTGCTGGCATTAAAGTTGTGAGCGATTTGGCTACTGCATAAATTAAGTCTGCTCGGGAGCTGTCCCTTCCCGAGCAAAGACAAAAATGTGTGAGCCGGAGGCTAGAAAACTGTGAGCTAACTCACACTCACTCAACTAGGAGGGAATGCTAGTGGGAAAGCCGGTGGAGGGAGCGAGATCTGTTGGCCCTGCGCTGGAAGAAGCGGCCAGGCAGGGTCACCCGCAGGCCCGGCAGCCACCACGGAGCACGAGGGGAGCAGGCCTAGCAGGCCGGAAGGGCGAGACAGGGGTGGCTGCCAGGTCCGAGGCCTCCATCAGAGCGACCACCAGGGCTCTTTTTGTAGCAGGAACTCCTTTGCATATTAGGCGACACACCCCTAATGCAGCCAATCCTCCAAGAGCTTACAGTAGCCCCTGTAAGAAGAGCTCTGTAAGCTCTTGGGAGGATTGGCTACATTAGGGGTGTGTCGCCTAATATGCAAAGGAGCTGCGGTGGCTCAAGTGGTTAAGACGCTGAACTGCAGGCTGTGGAAGGTCAGTAGTTCAGCAGTTCAAGACCCGGGTGCCGCATGACGGGGTGAGCTCCTGTCTCTAGTTCCAGCTCCTGCCAACCTAGCAGTTCGAAAGCAAGAAATTGCAAGTAGATAAATAGGTACCATTTCGGTGGGAAGGTCACAGCGTTCCGTGCGCCTTGGTGTTTAGTCATGCCGGCCACATGACCACGGAAACGTCTTCGGACAGCGCTGGCTCTTGGGCTTTGAAACGGAGATGAGCACCGCAACCCTAGAGTCGGATTCGACTGGCTTTCGAGCAAGGGAACCTTTACCTTTACCACCTAATATGCAAAGGAGTTCCTGCCACAAAAAGAGCCCTGGCGACCACGGTTCAAAGCGTCTGCGTCTGAGCAGCCAATGCCACCCCGTACTCCCCGCCAAAGCTGGTAAGGGGAGAGGCGGCCCCTCGTGGTGACAAGGCCTATGCAGGGGCAGGGCTTTGCAGCCAACCCCGGGGCGGCTGGTGCAGAAAAGGTGGAGCCTGCTTGACAGGCAAGACCAGGAGGCTGGGGGGAGAGAGAGGAGGGATTTAAGGCAAGAAATAAAAGTAGGTCGGGGAGGATAACTGCTGGGCACCTCTGCTGTTGGGAGAGGCGCACCAGCTGAGAAGAGGCAGGCCAGATGAGAGCCCTGGACGGGCTGGATCCAGCCCGTGGGCCATATATTTGACACCTCTGGTGTAGTGGTTAAGAGTGGCGGACTCTAATCTGAGAGTGCTGGGCTTGATTCCCCACTCCTCTGCATGCAGCTGCTGGTGTGACCTTGGGTCAGTCACAAGTTCTCTCACAGCTGTTCTCTCACAAGCAGTTCTCTCAGAGCTCTCTCAGCCCGACGAACCTCACGAGATGCCTGTTGTCGGGAAAGGAAGAGAAGGGGATTGTAAGCCACTCCAAGTGAAGGGCAGGGTATAAATCCATACCGTCTCCTTCTTCGTTTCTTTTGAGTGTTGTCATGTATCTCGACCCTGATCATAAGAACATAAAAGAAGCCAATGTTGAATCAGGCCAATGGCCCATCTAGTCCAACAATCTGTCACACAGCGGCCAAAAATACCAGGTACCATCAGGAGGTCCAGCAGTGGGGCCAGAACACTAGAAGCCCTCCCACTGCTGCCCCCCCCAGCACCAAGGATAGAGTGCATCACCTGCCCCAGACTGAGAGTTCCCATCTATACCCTGTGGCTAATAGCCACTGATGGACTTCTGCTCCATATGTTTATCTAATTCCCTCTTGAAACTGTCCATGCTTGTAGCTGCCACCACCTCCTGCGGCAGTGAATTCCATGGGTTAATCACTCTTTGGGTGAAGAAGGACTTCCTTTTATCTGTTCTAACCCGAGATAGGTTCAGTAACACGATTAATCACATGATTACTATCACTAATCCAGTGGTGATTTCTGCTGATGGAAGGGGTTTCTGTTAGCAGGAAAAGGCTTGCTCACTTCCCCCTCCCCTCTGCAGTCCTCCAAAAATGCAAACTCCAAAGTGCTGGTACTTTAAAGCTATATAGGGCTTCTGGCCGGCATACCTTAAGGACTGCCCCACTCCCCCATGAGCCTTCCCAACCAATAGGGGGGACCTTCAGGAACCATGCTTCAGCTTTCTCTTCCACCTGGAGGGTTCCCAGCTTCCAGGGGGTCACCTGGAGATCTCCTGCTATTACAATCGATCTGTAAACAATCAATCAGTTGCCTGGGGAGAAAATGGCCGCTTTGGAGGATGGACTCCCCAACCCCCCCCCCCAAAATCTCCAGGGATTTCCCAACCCAGAGCTGGCAACCTGATGAGGTTAAGACAGGCAGTAACCCAAGAAATGGCCTTTTTGGTGGTGGCACCAAAGTTGCCAAATTCCCTGTCCAGGGTGATTCGTTTGTCTCCTTCTATCAGCATCTTCCCCCGGCTGATGGAGATGGCTCTGTTTTGTTTGGTGTTCCTTCCATTTCCTTTACTGTTTATGTATCTATGCACAGGGCTTTTTTGGTAGAAAAAGCCCAGCAGGAACTCATTAGCATAACAGGCCACACCCAACAGCAGAAACTCATTAGCATATTACACCACACCCCCACGTTACCAGAAGTGTGGTCATCCAGCCACACCCACCTTTTGCTGCTTATTCTGTGTACTTTGTTTGTTGTCAAAACCCAGGGCTTTTTTTTGGAGCAGCAACTCCTTTGCATGTTAGGCCACACACCCCTCATGTAGCCAATCCTAATAAGTTTCTGCTGTTGGGTGTGGCCTGTTACGCTAATGAGTTCCTGCTGGGCGTGGCCAACTCCGGAGCCAGCCGGAACTCTGTTCCTGTGCGTTCCTGCCCAAAATACCCCCGTCTATGCAGCTGTGTTAGACTGATTTTACGCTTAAATGTTACCTAACGTTTATAGCGCCTTTATAATGCTGGAATGTTTTTAGATGATTTCAGTCGTGTGTTTCATTCTTTTATGTGACCCTTTGCTGGGAGGGCAGGGTATAAAACTGACAATTAATTAATTGATTCATTCATTCATTCATTCTCCACAGGACACGTGTTTTCTCCGTTTTCTCTTTACCAGCAGGAGGACGCTTTTGCGAGCTACCTGGGTGGATGTACATGAGTGATCTGAGTTACAGCACCCCTTTCTGAGGGCCTCTGATTCCCCCCCGGCACCGGACCAGGGACACCCCCTCTGGTGTGGGTCATGGCCACAACACTGGCCTCAGTTGCCCTGGGGCCAGCCAGGGGCAACTGTCCCCAAGAGGGGACAATTCATGGGGCAGGCCTGAAAATGACATATCCACGCTCAATATTTTGATTCATGCATCATCCCGATGGCAGCAATTCGCACCTCTGGCACCTGTGAAAGATCCTTACCCAGAGAGGCCAGGCTCCCATCGTTCTCCATCGTGACTTCCTTGTAGAGACCTCTTTGGCCCGGATCCAGCAGCGCCAACTCTGCCTCGGTGAAATACACGGCTGCCTCCTCAAAGGAAAAGGGACCCTGGAAGAAAAAGCAGATTCCCTCCTCAGAAACCGTGCCGGGCAGAGAAGGCACACTGGGAAGGGGGCAGTCCGGGAGGGTGCCAGATGCAGAGGCTGGCGTGGGCAAAGGGAGTGCTGCTTATAGCCTCTTTCGCTTGGACGCCTCAGCAGCAGCTGCAGAAGCAAAGGCCCCTCTGTGAAAGGAGGGGGGGACCCGGGCTGCCCCCGCTCATCTCCTCTACCGGGACTGGCGGTGCAGCCGCCGCTTCCCCACCTCTGCCAAGACAACGGCTGAACACCACCTGCCCACTGCCCGAGAGGGAGACAGAGGAGGAAGGAAGATGGTTAGCCTAGACGCCCTCCTTCCTTTGCTTTTCTGAATCCTCTTCCGTTGCCCTGGCCTGGATAGCCCTGGCAAGCCCTGTCTCGTCAGATTTCGGAAGCTAAGCAGAACCCTTTGGAGTGCCTCACACTCCTCCCTGGTTTTCACCATCCCTGAACAACTTCGTGTTGGTTGATTGACGCAGCAGCCCAATCGCTCGCTCACAACTTTAACGCCAGTCGCTCACAAAGTAGAATTTTTGCTCACAAGACTCCACGGCTTGCAGGGAGCATTGCTGGTGACCCATTGAGATTTCTGTGAGGATGTCAGCTGGAGGCCGGGACGGAACGACTGGTGTAAAAGCTTAAACATCGCAGACACCTCCGCAATAGGCTGGACGCATCTGGCAATTGCTCTGTGCGAGGACTTGGCAGAGGGGAAGGGGCAGAGAGGCAGGAAGCAGGAAGCCTCTGCCCGGATGAACAGGGGGGTGCGATGAACCACCAGGAAAAACGGCAGACGGGACGTGAAGGATCATCCCAGATGCTTGGCAGGCAGAGCAGCCAATGGGCTTCTAGGATTCATCCCACATGATCACACCCGGGCCTCCCGACAACCACCAGGGCTGAGAATTCATTTTCAGTTATTTTAATTTACAAAATCCACACTCCTGCCTTTCTGCCCCCACAAGGGCCACCAAGGCAGCTAAGAAAGGAAACATTTATGTATGTATTATGTCTTTATGTTGTTAAAGTCCACCTCTCTGACTGGGACTCAGAGGAGTTCACATACAGCAGCTGAATGCAGTCAATAGTGTGGGACACTCAAGAAACTATCCAATAGAATTTGGCTTGTAGAAACAACTAAAAATCTGAAAAACATTGCTGACGGAAAGCTGTAAATGTTAACACAAACCATGACATGACACAACGTTACATAGTAGGACACAACGTACAGCCTTACAAGTTTTACATAATAGGATCCCACTTACAATAAGCTATAGATATTATAGATCCAGAGAAGTTAGCTGTGTTAGTCTGTTGCTGCAAAACAGCAAAAAGCCCATTAGGACCTTTAAGACGAACAAACGTTATTGCAGCATAAGCTTTCGAGAAACACAGCTCTCTTCGTCGGTAGCAAAAAGCCCAGTAGCACCTTTAAAACTAACAAACGTTATTGCAGCAGAAGCTTTTGAGAAACACACCTCTCTTCGTCGGTAGTAAAAAGCCCAGTAGCACCTTTAAAACTAACAAACGTTATTGCAGCAGAAGCTTTCGAGAAACACACCTCTCTTTGTCAGTAGTAAAAAGCCCAGTAGCACCTTTAAGACTAATAAACTTTGTTGTGGCATAAGCTTTCGAGAAACACAGCTCTCTTTGTCAGTAGTGAAAAGCCCAGTAGCACCTTTAAGACTAACAAGCTTTGTTGTGGCATAAGCTTTTGAGAAACACAGCTCTCTTTGTCAGTAGTGAAAAGCCCAGTAGCACCTTTAAGACTAACAAACTTTGTTGTGGCATAAGCTTTCGAGAAACACAGCTCTCTTTGTCAGTAGTAAAAAGCCCAGTAGCACCTTTAAGACTAACAAACTTTGTTATGGCATAAGCTTTCGAGAAACACAGCTCTCTTTGTCAGTAGTGAAAAGCCCAGTAGCACCTTTAAGACTAACAAACTTTGTTGTGGCATAAGCTTTCGAGAAACACAGCTCTCTTTGTCAGGAGTGAAAAGCCCAGTAGCACCTTTAAGACTAACAAACTTTGTTGTGGCATAAGCTTTCGTGAAACACAGCTCTCTTTGTCGGTAGTGAAAAGCACAGTGGCACCTTTAAGACTAACAAACTTCGTTGTGGCATAAGCTTTCGAGAAACACAGCTCTCTTTGTCAGGAGTGAAAAGCCCAGTGACACCTTTGAGACTAACAAACTTCGTTGTGGCATAAGCTTTCGAGAAACACAGCTCTCTTTGTCAGGAGTGAAAAGCCCAGTGACACCTTTGAGACTAACAAACTTTGTTGTGGCATAAGCTTTCGAGAAACACAGCTCTCTTTGTCAGGAGTGAAAAGCCCAGTGACACCTTTGAGACTAACAAACTTTGTTGTGGCATAAGCTTTCGTGAAACACAGCTCTCTTTGTCGGTAGTGAAAAGCCCAGTGGCACCTTTAAGACTAACAAACTTCATTGTAGCATAAGCTTTTGAGAAACACAGCTCTCTTTGTCAGGAGTGAAAAGCCCAGTAGCACCTTTAAGACTAACAAACTTCATTGTAGCATAAGCTTTTGAGAAACAGCTCTCTCTGTCAGTAGTGAAAAGCCCAGTAGCACCTTTGAGACTAACAAATTTTGTTGTAGCATAAGCTTTTGAGAAACACAGCTCTCTTTGTCAGTAGTGAAAAGCCCAGTAGCACCTTTAAGACTAACAAACTTCGTTGTAACATAAGCTTTTGAGAAGCACAGCTCTCTTTGTCCGTTGCATGGGCTGAAGAGAGCTGTGTTTCTCATAATCTTATGCTGCAATAAAGTTTGTTAGTCTTATAGGTGCTACTGGGGTTTTTACCACTATATACATTAGAATCCAGATCTGGATTGCCCAGTCTGGCCTGATCTTGTCAGATCTTGGAAGCTAACAGGGTCGGCCCCAGCTAGCATTTGGATGGGAGACCTCCAAGGAATACCAGGGTCCTGATCCAGAGGGAGGCAACGGCAAACTGCCTCTGAACCTCTCTGGCCTTGAAAACCCTACGGGGCCACCATAAGTCAGCTCTAACTCGATGGCAACAACAACAAATACATGTCAGTACAGACCACAGTCCCTAAGAACTTCTCCACGGGACTCTGAGAATCGTTTTGGACAGCGTTAACCTACTGCCTGGGTAGAAAAGCCCTCTTGAAAAAATCAATTTCCCGTCATTTGCGGAAAGGCAGGACAGGGAGTGCCTCCTTCGTGCCCTCCCCAGGGAGGCCGTTCCACAAGGTGGGGACCTCAAAGGAGAAGGCACCTGTACGGGCACTTATTGACCCTGCCCACGTGCGGCAGGGTGGGGCCCGCAGAAGTCCCTGCTCAGGTGAGCGAAACCGTCAGGGCCGTGCAGAAGGGGAGAGACAGTCTTGCAGGTCGGAGGCTCCAAGGCCATAGGAGGGCTTTGTATGGGACAGCCACTCCCTTTAAACTGACCCTGCTTAACTGATGGGCAGCCAGTGCAGTGACTGCAGAACGGGAGTAATAGGCTGATAACATCCAAGTTGTGGCATTCCACAGCAAGTGGAGTTCCCATTTTGAGGGGAGACCAACGTACGGGGCATTGCCTTTTTGGCAACTGCATTCACTTGCTTCTCCAGCTGTCCTGTCGGGTTCAGCAAAACCCCGGGGCTCTTGAGGGAGGCAGCAAGGTTCAGCTCAACTCCACCGAAACTGGGGAGTGGAATTGTCCTTCAAGACCTCCCCCTTCCCAAGCGGGCATTACTTCGGTATCCCCAGGGTTTCGTTTCAGTCTGTCCTCCCTTAGCCTTTTGACCACAGCAGCCTGGCAGCAATTCCTTTATTATAAGATGGAAGAATGGCAAAATTGACGAATCGTTTAAATAAAAAGGTCAAGGTAGTGAATCTGAGAATACATGGAAAGCCTTTTATAGTTCTTATAGACAGAGCTGTAAAAGCGATACAATACTACAGCAGTGGGGGGCAGCAGTGGGAGGGCTTCTGGTGTCCTGGCCCCACTGCTGGACCTCCTGATGGCACCTGGTATTTTTGGCCCCTGTGTGACAGAGTATTGGACTGGATGGGCCACTGGCCTGATCCAACATTGGCTTCTCTTATGTTCTTAGGAACTCTGGGTCTGGGGCAAGTGATGCTCTGTATTCTTGGTGCTTGGGGGGCAAGAGAGGGAGGACTTCTAGTGTCCTGGCCCCACTGCTGGACCTCCTGATGGCACCTGGTATTTTTGACCCCTGTGTGACAGAGTATTGGACTGGATGGGCCATTGGCCTGATCCAACATTGGCTTCTCTTATGTTCTTATGTGAACTCTGGGTCTGGGGCAAGTGGATGCTCAGTATTCTTGGTGCTTGGGGGGGCAACAGAGGGAGGGCTTCTAGTGTCCTGGCCCCACTGCTGGACCTCCTGATGGCACCTGGTATTTTTGACCCCTGTGTGACAGAGTATTGGACTGGATGGGCCATTGGCCTGATCCAACATTGGCTTCTCTTATGTTCTTATATGAACTCTTGGTCAGGAGCATGCTCTGGCATGCTCTGTAGTCCTGGTGCCTGGGGGGGCAACAGTGGGAGGGCTTCTAGTGTCCTGGCCCCACTGCTGGAGCTCCTGATGGCACCTGGTATTTTTGGCCACTGTGTGACAGAGTGTTGGACTAGATGGGCCATTGGCTTGATTCAACATGGGCTTCTCTTATGTTCTTAGGAACTCTCAGGCTGGGGTAAGTGATGTTCTATATTCTTGGTGCTTGGGGGGGCAACAGAGGGAGGGCTTCTAATGTCCTGGCCCCACTGCTGGACCTCCTGATGGTACCTGGTATTTTTGGCCCCTGTGTGACAGAGTATTGGACTGGGTGGGCCACTGGCCTGATCCAACATTGGCTTCTCTTATGTTCTTATACAATACAATATTTCAATACTATCCTTTGATTTTCAGTTAACTGATAGTTATCAATTTTTCACAATTATATTGTTAAACTGTGAATGTATGAGGACTCTCAGCTGTGATATGGAATTTTACAAATGATTTTAAATGGCTGAAGATCCTAGAGGTTCTTTTGTCATCTTCTGGGCGTGGAACAGGGGTCACTGGGGGTATTTGTGAATTTCCTGCATTGTGCAGAGGGTTGGGCTAGATGGCCCTGGAGGTCCCATCCAACTCTATGATTCTATGCGATTATTTCAATTTTCAAATTTACATCAAATATTGAGATAATTTGTTTATATATTCTTCCTTAGAATTTCTACTTCTAGATAGGGAATTGTGGAAAAAATATTACTGGCCATGCTATAATATTATAATGATTTGCTTAGATTTATTAATCCTTTTTTTGAAATACTGACTTCAATATTTGTGTGGGGGGAAATGTTCATTCCTTTCCCCCCTCATACCCCTTTCCCCCATCCCCTATTTAAAAAAAAACTTGAAATAAAACATATTTTTAAAAAGACCTTTATTGCCTCCGTCACCAGGAGATGGGGGGGGGGGAGAAGAAGAGACTGGATTTATACCCTGCCCTTCACTCAGAAAGGAGCTGCGGTGGCTCAAGTGGTTAAGATGCTGAACTGCAGGCTGTGGAAGGTCAGTAGTTCAGCAGTTCAAGACCCAGGTGCCGCAAGACGGAGTGAGCTCCCGTCTCTAGTTCCAGCTCCTGCCAACCTAGCAGTTCGAAAGCAAGAAATTGCAAGGAGATAAATAGGTACCACTTCAGTAGGAAGGTAACAGCGTTCCGTGCGCCTTGGTGTTTAGTCATGCCGGCCACATGACCACGGAAACGTCTTCGGACAGTGCTGGCTCTTCGGCTTTGAAACGGAGATGAGCACCGCAACCCTAGAGTCGGATTCGACTGGCTTTCGAGCAAGGGAACCTTTACCTTTACCTTCACTCAGAGTCTCAGAGTGGTTTACAAACTCCTTTCCCTTCCCCTCCCCACAACAGATACCCTGTGAGGTAGGTGGGGCTGACAGAAACTGCTCTTTTCAAGGATAGCTCTTGTCAGAACTATGGCTTGCCCAAGGTCATCCAGAAGCTGAGTGGAGGAGTGCAGAATCAAACCTGGTTCTCCCAGATTAAGAGTCCATGCACTTAACCACAAACTGGAGATACCTGTGATCATGTAACATCTGCAGATGGATGACAGCCAAGCCCTAAACTACAAATGGTTCGGCCTAAGGGCTTTACATAAAGACAGAATAGCATTTGTGCGGGGGCGGGGGAGGATTGTAGCCTGGGCATCCCAAAAGGGACAACTTCTGCTCTCCAGTGTTGGCCACTCTTTGGGTCTGGTCCTTGAGGAAGGGTTCGACCCACTCCAACCCACAGCGCCAGATGCCCAATTCTGTCCCCCACCCAGGGGCGCCCCAACAGGAGGGCAGGTTCGCTGAGCCAAGGGCAGCAGAGAAAGCCAGAAGGAGGAGAACAAGAACAACAAGAAGAAAGGACTAGATTTATACCCCGCCCTTCACTCGGAGTCTCAAAGCGGCTTACAAACTCCTTTCCCTCCCTCTCCCTTGTGAGGTAGGCGGGACTGAGAGAGCTCTTTCCAGAACTGCCCTTTCAAGGACAGCTCTTGTCAGAACTAGGGCTTGCCCAAGGTCATCCAGCAGCTGCAAGAGGAGGAGTGGGGGAATCAAACCGGGTTCTCCCAGATTAGAGTCCGCCCACTTCACCACCACACCAAAGAACAGGAGGAAGAGGATTAGCAGCAGCTGCTTGGATTTATACCCCGCCCTTCATTCAGAGTCTGAGAGCATCTTACAAACTCCTCTCCCTTCCCACAACAGACACCCTTGTGAGGTAGGCGGGGCTGAGAGAGCTCTTGACAGAAACTGCCCTTTCAAGAACAGCTCTTTATCAGAACTAGGGCTTGCCCAAGGTCATCCAGCAGCTGTAAGAAGAGGAGAGGGGGAATCAAACCGGGTTCTCCCAGATTAGAGTCCGCCCACTTCACCACCACACCAAAGAACAGGAGGAGGAGGATCAGCAGCAGCTGCTTGGATTCATACCCTGCCCTTCGTTCAGAGTCTCAGAGCATCTTACAAACTCCTCTCCCTTCCCCTCCCCACAACAGACACCCTTGTGAGGTAGGTGGGGCTGAGAGAGCTCTTTCCAGAACTGCCCTTTCAAGGACAGCTCTTGTCAGAACTAGGGCTTGCCCAAGGTCATCCAGCAGCTGTAAGAAGAGGAGAGGGGGAATCAAACCGGGTTCTCCCAGATTAGAGTCCGCCCACTTCACCACCACACCAAAGAACAGGAGGAGGAGGATCAGCAGCAGCTGCTTGGATTCATACCCGCCCTTCATTCGGAGTCTCCGAGCGGCTTACAAACTCCTCTCCCTTCCCCTCCCCACAACAGACACCCTTGTGAGGTAGGCGGGGCTGAGAGAGCTCTTGACAGAAATTGCCCTTTCAAGAACAGCTCTTTGTCAGAACAATGGCTTGCCCAAGGTCATCCAGTAGCTGCAAGGGGAGGAATGGAGGAATCGAACCCGCTTCTCCCAGATTAGAGTCCGCCCACTTCACCACCGCACCAAAGAACACGAGGAAGAGGATCAGCAGCAGCTGCTTGGATTCATACCCCGCCCTTCCTTCAGCGTCTCAGAGCATCTTACAAACTCCTTTCCCCTCCCCTTCCCACAACAGACATCCTTGTGAGGTAGGCGGGGCTGAGAAAGCGCTGACATAAACTGCTCTTTTTCAAGGACAGCTCTTCTCAGAACTGTGGCTTGCCCAAGGTCATCCAGCAGCTGCAAGGGGAGGAATGGAGGAATCGAACCCGGTCCTCCCAGGTTAGAGTTCTGGGCAATTAACCACTGCACCAAACGGGCTCTCAGCACCAAACTGGCCACGAGGGAAGGCCGGCCATGCACGGAACAGACATTTTAAAAACCACAGAATGCCGACTCCAAGGTCAAAAAACGCCCGCACTTCTCTCTCTCTCTCCTCCGGGACCGCAAAGGCTCCCCCCCGCCCCAAGCACCATCACGACTTACTTGCGAGTCAACCTTCCCCGGGGATCCGGCCGCGCGGCTTCTCCTCCTCCCTCCGCCGCTTTCTGCTGCAACTCCGGAGCCCTCCCGAGCCTCCCCCCCGCACCCGGAAACGGCCTTTCCCTCTTTCCGCCCTTCCCACGCCTTGCACGGCCTCTCTAGGACGCCGCCCCGCTCACTTTAACCCTCTCAGCGCTGCAGGGAAAGGAGGAAAGCGTCCTCCTCTCCGCCAGACCCGGACGGAGGGGACGGAGGTCAGCCAGGATCAGTGGCAGAACATAAGAGAAGCCAGTGTTGAATCAGGCCAATGGCCCATCCAGTCCAACACTCTGTCACACAGTGGCCAAAAATACCAGGGGCCCTCAGGAGGTCCAGCAGTGGGGCCAGGACACCAGAAGCCCTCCCACTGTTGACCCCCCCCCAAGCACCAAGAATACAGAGCATCACTTGCCCCAGACCCAGAGTTCCTAAGAACATAAGAGAAGCCAGTGTTGAATCAGGCCAACGGCCCATCCAGTCCAACACTCTGTCACACAGCGGCCAAAAAGACCAGGTGCCATCAGGAGGTCCAGCAGTGGGGCCAGGACACCAGAAGCCCTCCCACTGTTGACCCCCCCCCAGCACCAAGAATACAGAGCATCCCTTGCCCCAGACCCAGAGTTCCTAAGAACATAAGAGAAGCCAATGTTGGATCAGGCCAATGGCCCATCCAGTCCAACACTCTGTCACACAGCGGCCAAAAAGACCAGGTGCCATCAGGAGGTCCAGCAGTGGGGCCAGGACACCAGAAGCCCTCCCACTGTTGACCCCCCCCCAGCACCAAGAATACAGAGCATCACTTGCCCCAGACCCAGAGTTCCTAAGAACATAAGAGAAGCCAATGTTGGATCAGGCCAACGGCCCATCCAGTCCAACACTCTGTCACACAGCGGCCAAAAAGACCAGGTGCCATCAGGAGGTCCAGCAGTGGGGCCAGGACACCAGAAGCCCTCCCACTGTTGACCCCCCCCCCCAGCACCAAGAATACAGAGCATCCCTTGCCCCAGACCGAGAGTTCCTAAGAACATAAGAGAAGCCAATGTTGGATCAGGCCAATGGCCCATCCAGTCCAACACTCTGTCACACAGCGGCCAAAAAGACCAGGTGCCATCAGGAGGTCCAGCAGTGGGGCCAGGACACCAGAAGCCCTCCCACTGTTGACCCCCCAGCACCAAGAATACAGAGCATCACTTGCCCCAGACCCAGAGTTCCTAAGAATATAAGGGAAGCCAATGTTGGATCAGGCCAATGGCCCATCCAGTCCAACACTCTGTCACACAGTGGCCAAAAACACCAGGTGTCCTCAGGAGGTCCAGCAGTGGGGCCAGGACACCAGAAGCCCTCCCACTGTTGACCCCCCCCCAGCACCAAGAATACAGAGCATCCCTTGCCCCAGACCGAGAGTTCCTAAGAACATAAGAGAAGCCAATGTTGGATCAGGCCAATGGCCCATCCAGTCCAACACTCTGTCACACAGCGGCCAAAAAGACCAGGTGCCATCAGGAGGTCCAGCAGTGGGGCCAGGACACCAGAAGCCCTCCCACTGTTGACCCCCCCCCAGCACCAAGAATACAGAGCATCCCTTGCCCCAGACCGAGAGTTCCTAAGAACATAAGAGAAGCCAATGTTGGATCAGGCCAATGGCCCATCCAGTCCAACACTCTGTCACACAGTGGCCAAAAACACCAGGTGCCATCAGGAGGTCCAGCCGTGGGGCCAGGACACTAGAAGCCCTCCCACTGCTGCTGCCCCCACCCCCGCACCAAGAATAGAGTGCATCACCTGCCCCAGACTGAGAGTTCCTATCTATACCTTGTGGCTCATAGCCACTGATGGACTTCTGCTTTGCCTGTTTATCTAATTCCCTCTTGAAACTGTCCATGCTTGTAGCTGCCACCACCTCCTGTGGCAGTGAATTCCATATTCCACCTCCTGTGGCAGGTTAACCATTAAGCAGGCTAAGCACGTGCTTAGGGCACCAGGGCCGAAGGGGGGCACCACAAAGTTGGGGAAAGGGTGGGAAAATGTAGAAAAATGCCTTTCAGGTCAGGAATATGGGAACTTTGATCCATTTAACTTGTGAAATATTAAAATAGAGGTGGTATTGCATTTTGGTAGAACTTTCTGTAGCCAAAGCTTGGCTTCGTTTGTACGGTCTATTGTGTTATCATAGGAATAAGTTTTTGTATTGCTGCAACCTGCATTGTGTATCTGGTCAGACAGGTCAACAACTAAAATGGGCTGGGTCAGTGCGGAAAGGAGGGGGGGCACCAAGACTGGTCAGCGCCTAGGGCACCAGTGAGCCTTAATCCACCTCTGGCCATGGTTCTGTCAGAGCTGTTCTTGAAAAGAGCAGTTTCTGTCAGAGCTCTCTCAGCCCCACCTAGCTCACAGTGGGGGGCAGTTGTGGGGAGGGGAAGGGAGAGGAGTTTGGAAGCTGCTCTGAGACGCCAAGTGAAGGGCGGGGTATAAATCCAATCTCCTCCTCCTCCTCCTCCTCTTCTTCCTCTTCTTCTCCTTCTCCTTCTTCTGCAGGGAAATGCCTGTTCCTGACCCCTCTTTTCTCTAAACCAGCCTGCCGGTCAGTACCCTCCCTCTCCCTTCCCGGGGGAGGGGGTATCCTGCAATGTTCCCTCTAAGCTGTGGAGTCTTGTGAGCAAAAATTCTACTTTGTGAACTCCTGGCATTCAAGTTGTGAGCGAACGATTTGGCTGCTGCATAAATTAGTCTGCTCCCGAGCCCTCCTTCCTGGGTTCAGACAAAAATGTGTGAGTCGGAGGCTAACAAACTGTGAGTTAGCTCACACTAACTCAGCTTGGAGGGAACGCTGGTATCCTGTTGGAGTCTGCCCTGTCAGAGGGGGTTGCCATCTCCTGCTTGGGAAATGCCTGGAGATTTGGCCCCCTTCCTCTGAGGCTTTGGGGGGTGGGCATAGAAATGGCACGCAGAAGGGCCCAAGCTCAATCAATCCCCGGCATCTCCAGTGAGAAGGACCGGGCAGTAGGTGATGGGAGAGGCCCTGGCCCCAGGCCCTGGAGAGCCACTGCCAGTCTGAGCAGGCAGTGCTGACTTACTTTGATGGGCCACACACGGTAGAACGTTGACGCTTCCATTGAGTTCTCCACTTTGACCCCCCAAGATCTTTCCCTCTCTCAGTCTCAGCAAGTTGAGACCCCATGCAGAGTTGCACACGAGCAGCCCCATCCAGCTGCATTATAGGGCGCCACTGAAGGCAGCCGGGCTGATGTCTGTCTCACCCATCCGGATCTGGGAGCGGTGCCTGGTGGAGAGGACGGGAGGAAGAAAATGCTTACATCATTTCTCTGAACATAGGAACATAAAAGAAGCCAATGTTGGATCAGGCCAGTGGCCCATGCAGTCCAACACTCTGTCACTCAGTTAACCACTGTCACGCAGTGCCATCAGGAGGTCCAGAAGTGGGGCCAGGACACTAGAAGCCCTCCCACTGTTGACCCTCTCAAGCACCAAGAATACAGAGCATCACTTGCCCCAGAGTTCCTATCTGTGCCTTGTGGCTAATAGCCACTGATAAGAACATCAGAGAAGCCAATGTTGGATCAGGCCAATGGCCCATCCAGTCCAACACTGTCACACAGTGGCCAAAAATAACAGGTGTCATCAGGAGGTCCATCAGTGGTGCCAGGACACTAGAAGCCCTCCCACTGTTGACCTCCCCAAGCACCAAGAATACAGAGCATCCCTTGCCCCAGTGTGAGAGTCCCTATCTATACCTTGTGGGCTAATAGCCAATGATGGACCTCTGCTCCATATGTTTATCCAATTACCTCTTGAACCTGTCCATGCTTGTAGCTGCCACCACCTCCTGTGGCAGTGAATTCCATGTGTGAATTCCACTCTTTGGGTGAAGAAGTACTTCCTTTTATCCATTCTAAGCTGACCGGTCAGTAATTTCATGGAGTGCCCACGAGTTCTTGTATTGTGAGAAAGAGATAAAAGTACCTCTTTCTCTACCTGCTCTATCCCATGCATAATCTTATTAACCTCGATCATGTCACCCCCTCAGCCGTCGTTTCTCCAAGCTAAAGAGCCCCAAGTGCTTTAGCCTTTCTTCATAGGAAAAGTGTTCCAACTCTTTTATCATTCTAGTTGCCCTTTTCTGCACTTTTCCCATAGCTATAATATCCTTTTTGAGGTGTGGTGACCAGAACTGTACACAGTATTCCAGTGATGGATCTCTGCTCCAGTGTTTATCTAATTCCCTCTTGAAGCCATCCGTGCTTGCAGCTGCCACCACCTCCTGTGGCAGTGAATTCCATGTGTTAATCACAATTTGGGTGAAGAAGTACTTCCTTTATCTGTTCTAAGTTGACCACTCAGCAATTTCATTGAGTGCCCACAAGTATTTTGAGAACAGGAGAAAAGTACGTCTTTCTCCACCTGCTCTATCCCATGTATAATCTTATAAACCTCGATCATGTCACCCCTCTGCCAGGATAAAAATCTAAAATAATAAATAAATAAATAAACAAACAAATAAATAAATTTCTACAAGCTAAAGAACCCCAAGCACTTTAACCTTTCTTCATAGGGAAAGTGTTGCATCTCTTTTATCATTCTAGTTGCCTTTTTCTGCACTTTTTCCAATGCTATAATATCCTTTTTGAGGTGTGGTGACCAGAACTGTACACAGTATTCCAAATGAGGTCGCACCATTGATTTATACAGGGGCATGATGATACTGGCTGATCTGTTTCCAATTCCCTTCCTAATAATCCCCAGCATAGGGTTGGCCTCTTTTATTGCAGTCGCACACTGTCTCAACATTTTCTGTGAGTTATCCACTACAACTCCAAGATCTCTCTCTTGGTCAGTCTCCAACGAATGGGATATTTTTACACCTCTCTTGCCCAAGAGAAGAATCCGGAAGCATTCTCACAATAACAGAAAACTGATAAACTGACACACACGACCTGTCTAAGGTTGGCCATTCATCAGGGCCTGGGCCTTTCCCATCATGGTTCTGGCTAGTGTCCCCTCTAAGTTGAGTTAGTGTGAGCTAGCTCACAGGTTTTTAGGCTCCGACTCACACGTTTTTGTCTTTGCTCAGGAAGGATGGCTCCAGAGAAAACTAATTGATGCTGTAGCCAAATCATTTGCTTACAACCTTAATGCCAGTAGCTCACCAAGTAGAATGTTTTGCTCACAGGATTGACGGCCCTCCTGACTCTGAACTCGGCTCCCTGAAGAGGTGGGTTTGGGGCCCTCCTCAGAGATATTCCGGAGCCGTTGCAAGTTCTGCCTGTTTGCCAGGGCTTTTATGGGGGGGGGGTTGAATGTCGGGCCGTGGTGGCTCAAGTGGTTAAGATACTGAACTGCAGACTGGAAGGTCGGTAGTTTGGCAGTTCGAGACCTGAGTGCCGTGTTACGGAGTGGTCCCAGCTCCTGCCAACTTAGCAGTTTGAAAGCAAGAAATTGCAAGTAGATAAATAGGTATCGCTTCGATGGGAAGGTAACAGCGTTCCGTGTGCCTCGACGTCCAGTCATGCTGGCCACATGACCGCGGAAACGTCTTTGGACAGCGCTGGCCCTTCGGCTTGGAAATGGAGATGAGCACCGCAACCCTAGAGTCGGATTTGACTGGCTTTCATAAGAACATAAGAGAAGCCAATCTGGAATCAGGCCAATGGCCCATCTAGTCCAACACTCTGTCACACAGCGGCCAAAAATACCATGTGCTATCAGGAGGTCCAGCAGTGGGGCCAGGACACTAGCAGCCCTCCCACTGCTGCCCCCTTCAGCACCAAGAATCGAGTGCATCACCTGCCCCAGACTGAGAGTTCCCATCCATACCCTGTGGCTAATAGCCCCTGATGGACCTCTGCTCCATCTGTTTATCTAGTTCCCTCTTGAAACTGTCCATGCTTGTAGCTGCCACCACCTCCTGTGGCAGTGAATTCCATATGTTAATCACTCTTTGGGTGAAGAAGTATTTCCTTTTATCCGTTCTAACCCGACTGCTCCGCAATTTCATGGAGTGCCCATGAGTTCTTGTATTGTGAGAAAGGGAGAAAAGTACTTCTTTCTCAACCTGCTCAATCCCATTCATAATCTTATAAACCTCGATCATGTCACCCCTCAGCCGTCGTTTCTCCAAGCTGAAGAGCCCCAAGCATTTTAACCTTTCTTCATAGGGAAGGTGTTCCAACCCTTTTATCATTCTAGTTGCCCTCCTCTGCACTTTCTCCAATGCTATAATATCCTTTTTGAGATGTGGCGACCAGAACTGTACACAGTATTCCAAATGAAGTCGCACCAATGATTTATACAGGGGCATGATGATACTGGCTGATTTGTTTTCAATTCCCTTCCTAATTCCCTTCCTTTCGAGCAGGGGAAACCTTTACCTTTAACTTGAATTCCAGGCATCTCTTAAGGGAGTGAGGGGGAGAGAGATGAGGTTTGTGACTTTTATTTTGTGTTTCAACTGAAAATGTTTTAAGCCGCCTTGAACTGCAAGGGAGAGCCTTTACCGTCGCCACTGTGGAGCAGAGCACGACGGGCAAGACTCATCAGTTCACGGTCAGGGGACAGGGTATCAGGGAGCCAGGTGCTGTTGCAGCAGCCGGCGAAAAGCTACATCCTCCACGAGGGAGAAGGATTGTCCATCCACAGCAATCATCTCGTCGATGAGGTGAATGACTGTTTCCGAGGTCTTCCCCCGATGCCGCCTCCAGTACTGGGATTCAAAGCATCTGAACATGGAGGTCCCCACTAATCACCATGACTATTAGCCTCTATTAGACCTGTCCTCCATGAATCCATCTAATCACCTTTTAAAGCTGTCTATGGCCAGTAGTGCAGTGTGGAGCTGTGGTGGCTCAAGTGGTTAAGACGCTGAACTGCAGCCTGTGGAAGGTCAGTAGTTCAGCAGTTCAAGACCCGGGTGCCGCAAGACGGAGTGAGCTCCCGTCTCTAGTTCCAGCTCCTGCCAACCTAGCAGTTCGAAAGCAAAAAAATTGCAAGGAGATAAATAGGTACCACTTCGGTGGGAAGGTAACAGCGTTCCATGCGCCTTGGTGTTTAGTCATGCCGGCCACATGACCACGGAAACGTCTTTGGACAGCGCTGGCTCTTCGGCTTTGAAACGGAGATGAGCACCGCAACCCTAGAGTCGGATTCGACTGGCTTTCGAGCAAGGGAACCTTTACCTTTACTATGGCCAGTGGTGGAATGAGGTACCAGAACAGATCAGGGCCCTGTGGGACCTCTTACAGTTCCGCAGGGCCTGTAAGATGGAGCTCTTCCTTAAGTTCAGGAGCCACCAGCAGCCGCAACAACATCTAAAACTCATAGAGCCCTGGCCCCTGATTTTGCCACCCACAGCCCGTGCCTGCCGATGATATCAGGGAAGATCAACGAGCCGAATGTCTAGATCAGGGGTGTCGAACTCATTTATTATGAGAGCCGAATCTGACATAAATGAGACCTTGTTGGGCTGGGCCATTGTCTGTCATAAAATGTAATGCCAGGAAGCGGAGATATAAACTTTATAAAGGACACAAACACAAAAGGGTTTTTTTTTTTAACTTAAAATAAAAACATGCTTAAAACATCCGCTCTGTAAGCTGCAAACCTACTTTCGATTTATCGACATTCGCCACAGAAATCTCACGCTCAGAGTTCTGAGTCTAGGACCCAGGGGAAAACGTGAAATGGCTGAGTGATTGAGAGAGTCTGGTGAAGCAAGCGATGATGCAGCAGCAGAACTGGAAGCAGGAGACGGCCAGTTCCACTGCGGAGGTCTAATACAAAATGCCTATGGAACACATTGGCTATGATATAAACAGAAATGCATACAACCCTACATAAAGTTTGAAATCAATAAAGACCAGAAAACAAAGGTTACAAAGCTGGGCAAGGGAGAAAAATGCAAAATTGCAAAGGAGGCCTCCAGTACAATCACATGTCCAGTGGTGCTCCTCTCTGGTCAACTATATATTTTTGCCTCAGATTGTATGGCCAATTGTTCCATAAAGTATTCCTTCAATTAATTGGAGGCCTCCTTTGCAATTTTGCATTTTTCTTCCTTGCCCAGCTTTGTAACCTTTGTTTTCTGGTCTTTATTGATTTCAAACTTTATGTAGGGTTGCATACATTTCTGTTTATATAATAGCCAATGTGTTCCATAGGCATTTTGTATTAGACCTCTGAAGAAGGCCCTGTTAAGGCCGAAACGCGTCAGGTCTATTTTATCAGCCCTTGTATATTTTCACAATTCTTTATGAGGTATGAATGGGCCCCTATATAATGTTTTAATCTGTGTTTAATAAATACATGTATGTTTTTGTATGTTTTTTAAGTGGATTTTAAATTTGGCCCCCTTTTTTGTTTTGGACTAACCTTTTCAGGTACTGAATTCTTTATTCTGGGTTCGGTTTTCTTCCCTCCCCTTTGCAGTTCCACTGCGGGCCTGATGGAAGCCCTCCGGGGGTCTGATCTGGCCCCCGGGGCCGCATGTTTGGCACCCCCGGTCCAGATAGATCATTGAATGCACTCATACGGTACCGCCATCATTAAGCAATTGTACTAAAACAGATCCTGCTAGCACTTTATGCTATTGAGTTGTTTTATGACAAACTGTTTTTAGATGATATTCTGATAAACTCAACTGTTATTTATGTATTTACTTCTCCTGTAAAGCCACCCGGAGCCTGCCTCGGCGGCTAGGGTGGGGTATTAAATAAATAAATAAATAAATAAATAAATAAATATAATCACTACGTCTTCTGGCAGTGAATCCCACATTTTAAACACTTGCTGTGCAAAGAAATCTTTCCTTTTGCCCACCCTAAATCTACTGCCTGCCAGCCAATGCTCCCTCTAAGCTGTGGAGTCTTGTGAGAAGAAGAAGAAGAAGAAGAAGAAGAAGAAGAAGAAGAAGAAGAAGAAGAAGAAGAAGAAGAAGAAGAAGAAGAGGCGTTTGGATTTATACCCCGCCCTTTACTGCCCAAAGGCGTCTCAGAGTGGCTTAAAAACTCCTTTCCTTTCCCCTCCCCACAACAGACACCCTGACTTCTGACAGAAACTGTCCTTGAGAGAACAGCTGTGCCAGAGCTTGTGACTGACCCAAGGTCACATCAGCAGGTGCAGGTGGAGGAGTGGGGAATCAAACCCAGTTCTCCCAGATCAGAGTCCGCACACTTCACCACTACACCAAACTGGCTCTTTGCCAGCAAACATTCTACTTTGTGGGCTCCTGGCATTAAAGTCGTGAGCGAGCGATCTGGATGCTGCATAAATTATTTATTTATTTATTTATTAGATTTATATCCTGCACCACCCCGCTGAGGCGGGCAAAGGGCAGCTCACAATGTATACAGATAGATCTATTAAAACACTGACGTATAATGAAACACAGATGAATTAAAATCACAATGTATAAAACCGTGCACGTTCAAAACAGAATGTCGGTATCGGATGGCGTTGGTCTCTCAGCATTACACGGCCACCCCCTGCCCAAATCCAGGCTCATGCCAGGCTGTAGATGTTAATGGTGAAGTTGATGTTATTTTGATGTTAGGGCCAGGATGTTAAAGGCGGCAGCCCAATCGAAAGCCTGGTGGAAGAGCTCCGTTTTACAGGCCCTGCGGAACTGTCGAAGGTCCCGCAGGGCCCTGATGTCCTCTGTAGGCTTGCCAAGTCCCCCCAGGGGGCGGGTAAACTCCCACCCGAGAGGCCCGTTACCCGCCCCCAGAAAATCGGGCCCCAGGGGTAACTCCACCCCCTTCCGGCAAACATCCCCAGTGTGGTGATGTCACCCGGAGGTGACATCATCACGCTGGCCACGTTGGTGGTGGGACGCTCTAAGATTTGAGGGAAAACTCTATGGTTTTCCCTCAAATCCTAGTAGCCCCGCCCCCAACATCCCGACATGATGACGTCACTTCCAGGTGGTGTCATAGTGGCGGCGCGCGCACATGAGCTCCAGGGACAGCACGGGACTCCCCCGCCGTGAGTAAATTTGAACTTGGCAACCCTAGTCCTCTGGGAGCTCATTCCAACAGTGAGGGGCCACCACAGAGAAGGCCCTGGCCCTCGTTGTGGCCAGTCTGGCTTCTTCAGGGACCAGGAGAACCAGGCGATTTGGGGATCCCGCTCTTAGTGCTCTCCGGGGAACATGTGGGGAAAGGCGGGGAATTAGCTTGCTCTGAAGCCATCCTTCCTGAGCTGAGACAAAAAAGTGTGAGCCGGAGGCTAAAAAACTGTGAGCTAGCTCACACACTAACTCAGCTTAGAGGGAATACTGCTGGTCAGCTTCATTGGATGCCCTCAAGTTCTCGTGATTTAGGAGAGGAGGGGGGGCAGTTCTCTTTGTCAACTCTCCCCATCCTATGCATCATTTTATAAACCTCCATCATGCCGTTCCGCAGGGCCTGCAAGGCAGAGATGTTCCGCCAGGCCTTTTGGTTGAGGGCAGCAATGGTTCCATCCTATTGGGACCCTTCTCTTTTTCTCCGCCTCCCCCCCACACTGCCTGCAAGAAGAAAGCACAGTCCGGAGTGGGCTGGATAACACACACACACGATCTGAGATGTATGTATTGGTTTTTAATTGTTTTTTAAATGTTTCTGTTTTTAAAATGATGTGCATCACCCAGAGCCCTGTCGTCTTACAAGGATTAGGCAATGAAGAAGAAGAAGAAGAAGAAGAAGAAGAAGAAGAGGAAGAAGAGGAAGAAGAGGAAGAGGAAGAGGAAGAGGAGGAAGAAGAAGAAGAAGAAGAAGAAGAAGAAGAAGAAGAAGAAGAAGAAGAAGAAGAAGAAGAAGAAGAAGAAGAAGAAGAAGAAGAAGAAGAAGAAGAGGAGATTGATTTATACCCCGCCCTTCACTTGGAGTCTCAGAGTGGCTTACAAAGGCCCACCCAGCAGAGGAGAGAAACATTTTTTAAAACTCTGTCGCCAAGGTGCAGAGAGCCTAGTAACACCACTGGTGCTCCTGGAAATGACGGCAACGCCCACCAATCGCAGTACCCACCACCAATCACAGTCGGAAGGAACTCCCCTGACAGACAATGAGGGGCGGAGCATGCTGATGAGGCCACACCCCTGATATCATACCCGCAAATTGACCCAGCGATGGAGTTCATGACACCTTTCATCGCACGGGGTCCTCTGTCTTTGACTGAGAGTCAAGAGTATCATGAGGGAATGAAATTATATTTGTAAAACCACAGGATTGTTGATGGCTTTTGGAAATATAAATAGTTTCATATTTTAAAAAATGTAATATAGATTGCTACATTTGGTGTTGTGGTTAAGTGCGCAGACTCTAATCTGGGAGAGCCGGGTTTGATTCCCCACTCCCCCACTTGCAGCTGCTGGATGACCTTGGGCAAGCCATAGTTCTGGCACAGCTATTCTTGAAAAACAGCAGTTTCTCTCAGAGCTCTCTCAGCCGTGCCTACCTCGCAGGGTGTCTGTTGTGGGGAGGGGAAGGGAAAGGAGATTGTAAGCCGCTCTGAGACTCCAAGTGAAGGGCGGGGTATAGATCCAATTTCCTCCTCCTCCTCCTCCTTCACACATCCTCTGGCCTTTCCCAGGAGTCAGGAAGCAGCTTTACCAACTAAACACCCCCATCACCAGTCCTACCCAGAGATGGCACTGAGCACCTGCAAATTCTTACAAGATTAACTGGATCTTGTTGCTAAGCACTGTCCTTTCGGTCTATGTAACCACTTCCTGTTTTTTCTATAACAGGTGGGAGTTTTCTCTGTCGTCTGCCTTGCAGTTTGGCTAACAATCCCCTTTATGCTCAGATGCAGTTTTTATTTTGCAAGCAGCCTTTCTATCTTACCAGCGACTTGGCAGAAAGCTTGATATTGTGTATAAGATTATAAATCATTCATCAGAATGTATTATTCTCCCCCCTCCCCAATTTGAAGCAACAACAGAAGAGTTCTTAAAAAAATAAAAGAAACATATTGGGGGGGAAAAGAAAAGACATATACTGGAAACGGAAATGGAATTACAGATCATACTTGTACATATAGGCGGCTTGTTAAATGAGCATGCAAAATGTTTTCACCATTTTGCATGCTCATTTAACAAGCCATCGGTCGCTACATTGAAATGGGCCCAGGGGAACACCAGTTGCCCCGATGAGGGCAGAAGCTGGCCTGCCTTCCTTAAGGGCATGGGCGCATCTTGCTGTTCTAAAATCTTGGAGGAAAACCAGAGCTGCCAGTAATGACTCTTTCAGCCAACTGGCATGTAATTCAATGCTATCCAAAGGCTCATAGCGTTCCTATTTTCTTAATAATCTATTATCAAGATACCCCATTCCTGATGACCTTCTTAGTTCTTTAACAAACAGTTCAGATCTAGAGACAGGAGTCTGGGTATCTAAGTGTGACGGTCTGTTAGACAGACAGTTAATTTTAAAATCACAGCCTGCTCCCTGGTTCAAATCATTTAAGAGTGACCATTTTAGATCCCCTTACCAAGTTAGTATAGATAATCATAACCTCCGAGCAGCTTTCACACCCTTGCATTTTGAATCAATGCCAACGGCGGTATTAGCTGGCCGCTATGGTAGAACACCAAAGGAACAGCGCTTTGGTATTTGCGGCTCTTCTGTTATTGAGGATTTTCTCCATTATATTCTTGAATGCTCAATGTATACCCAACCTAGGCTAAAATTTCTCCCCGGTATTTTACAGACTTAAGCTTTTATTCAGACTCTGAGAAGATTGTACTTTTGTTAGCTGATTCCAGTGCCAATATATCCTATAGAATGGCTCTCTTTGCCTTGGCTGCAAAGAAAAATATGGGCCATGGGATGGGAACTAGTTAATATTGATCTTAGGTAAAGGTAAAGGTTCCCTTGCTCGAAAGCCAGTCGAATCCAACTCTAGGGTTGCGGTGCTCATCTCTGTTTCAAAGCCGAAGAGCCAGCACTGTCCGAAGACATTTTCGTGGTCATGTGGCCGGCATGACTAAACACCAAGGCGCATGGAACACTGAAGTGGTACCTATTTATCTAGTTGCAATTTCTTGCTTTCAAACTGCTAGGTTGGCAGGAGCTGGAACTAGAGACAGGAGCTCACTCCGTCATGTGGCAGTCTCGGGTCTCAAACTGCTGAACTACTGACCTTTCACAGCCTGCAGTTCAGAGTCTTAACCACTTGAGCCACCGCAGCTCCTAATACTGATCTTAGTGGGTACCTTTTGATTCAATTAATTGCTTATAACTTCGGTTTTATGGTTTTATAACATCTTAGATTTTACTCAATTTTATATCATTATTCCTGTTCACAGTATACCTCTCTGCTGTTATCTCTGGTTTGTAACGGCCCGTGGCTAAATACAATAAATTTTAATTCATTCATGCCTTGAAATGGAATTACAGATCAGGGCTGTCTACACCGATGGCTGGTTAAACGAGCATGCCAAAGGGTGAAAATATTCTGCATGCTAATACAACAAACCATCTGCCTAGACGACCATGAATTCAGTGTTCCCTCTAAGCTGAGTTAGTGTGAGCTAGCTCACAGTCTTTTAGCCTCCGGCTGGCACGTTTTTGTCTTGGCTCAGGAAGGGAGGGCTCCAGAGGAAACTAATTTATGCAGCAGCCAAATCGCTCGCTCACAACTTTCATGCCAGCAGCTCACAAAGTAGAATTTGCGCTCACAAGACTCCACGGCTTAGAGGGAACATTGACATGAGCTGTAATTCCATTTCAGTGTCCCAGGAACGCTGCGTGCACACGGAAGCTCACGCCTTGCATAAAAGTTTGCTGGTCTTCAAAGTGCCACTGGACTCTTTGGTCTCTTGCTTCGGACCAGACCGGCCCGGCTGCTCCACTTGATCTCTCTCTAGGGAAGGCGGATAAAGAGCCGGCCAGAGTCCCCATTTCCCTCCAAGACTCCTGTTCTGTAGGTTCCTCTTGTCCCCTCCCGAGGAAGATGCGCTCCCCCCTTCCACGGAAGTCTCGCCCCATCGGTCACGGGTCGGGGAGTGCAGCGAATGGCCTTCCTCTTCCGTGCACATGTCTCTGCGCCCGGGTCTCTGGCGGGGCGTCCCGGTCCTGGACGCGCGTCATCGCCTGCCTGTCCCCACCTCGTCGCTGCCGCCAGAGCTCGGCCGACCGGCCTCCCCCAGGTAAGGGAAGGAGGGAGATTTGGGATTCCGCCTTCTTGGCTGGGAGGACCGAGCGGAGCCCCGCCGAGTGAATGGGAGGGTGGAGGTGGAAATCTCTCGGTTTGCGCCCCCTTCCCTTTGCCGGCGCTGCTTTGCATTTGGAAACCGCTGGAGACCCGGGCGGGAAGAAGGGGCTGGTGGAATATACTGGGCTCCAGAGCCGTTTAAGGTAAAGGTAAAGGTTTCCCTTGCTGGAAAGCCAGTCGAATCCGACTCTAGGACTTGCGGGGCTCATCTCCGTTTCCAAGCCGAAGAGCCAGCGCTGTCCGAAGACGTTTCCGTGGTCATGTGGCCAGCATGACTAAACACCAAGGCGCACGGCTGTTACCTTCCCACTGAAGTGGTACCTATTTATCTACTTGCAGTTTCTTGCTTTCGAACTGCTAGGTTGGCAGGAGCTGGGACCAGAGACCGGAGCTATCTCTGTCATTATTAAGTGATTTAACTAAACTCTAAGACAACTCTAGCAGGGCTGGTTGTTGTTGTTCCCTTGCGCAGGGTGGCAGATTAACCATTTAAGCAGGCTAAGCACCCGCTTAGGGCACCAGGGCCGAAGGGGGCACCACAAAGTTGGGAAAAGGGTGGAAAGAAAACCCCCCCCATAAATGACGATTTGTAAAAAAAGAGAAAGATAAAACTAGTGCCAATTGATCATGGTGAACCCTAGGGTTATCTTCTGTTTTTTGTTGGCGAGGCGCAGGGTCATAGGCTGTGTTTAAAAGTAAAATGCGTGTGTTTAAAAGTAAAACGATGGGAGCCAAATTCAGTTCTCATGACAGTCATTTCCAATGACCTCACTCTGCCCCCTTTTAATTCCAGCCCCACGTAAACGTCAAAAATGAAGCGTGTTCCGTTGAGTGGGGCGCAAAAAGAGGAAACGTGCAAAAGGGAATGTATTGCTGCAACCTGCATTGTATATCTGGTCAGACAGGTCATCAACTAAAATGGACTGGGTCAGTGTGGAAAGGAGGTGGGGGGCACCAAGATTGGTCAGTGCTTAGGGCACCAGTAAGCCTTAATCCGCCCCTGGTTGCAGAGTCGAGTTCAACTCTTTGCGACCCCATGGACCAGATCACGCCAGGCCCTCCTGTCTTCCGCCGTCCTCCAGAGTTTGCTTAATTTCATGTTCGTTGCCTCGGTGACACTGTCTAACCATCTCTTCCTTTGCTGTCCCCTTCTTCTTTGGCCTTCAATCTTTCCCAGCATCAGGGTCTTCTCCAGTGAGTGCTCCCTTCTCATTTGGTGGCCACAGTATTTGAGCTTCAAATTCAGGATCTGGCCTTCCAGGGAACAGTCAGGGTTGATTTCTTTTAGGATTGACTGATTTGATCTCCTTGCAGTCCAAGGGACTTTCAAGAGTTCTCCAGCACCATAATCCAAAAGAATCTATTCTTCGGCTCTCGGCCTTCCTTATGGTCCAACTCTCGCAGCCATACATTACTACTGGGAATACCATAGCTTTTTTTTTTTTTTTGTGGTAAAACTCTCCTAAAGAGGAGAGAATTTTATTCTTTTTATAAGAAAAGGGTAGGGTAGACAGCTGGAGAAAGAAAAAAAGGATGGAGTGAAAATTTTCTGTTAATAAGGGTTAGTTTTAGTTAGTACTATTTTTAGCATCCATCATGGTTAGAAGATCTTCTTTTTAACAGTCCAAAGTCCAAAATAACTCTGTTAATACAGTTAGTAAAGTCCATTGGGGTTAGTTATTAACCAGCTTCTTCCAGATGTTACACGAACAGCCACTGTTCAAGGTATCTTCTTAAGTCTCTTCAACTAAAGGTTGGGTCCTTTTAATCTTGATGGCTCCCGCTCCGTCACCTCTTTCCCCTGGGTCGCTGTCTTCTTCGCTGCTTGCATTGATCCCAGTTTTGAGTGCTGCTTCCACCTTGCTGGCGTGTCTCTTCAGAAGTTTTGTTGCTTTAAGGATGGATTCCATCTTCTCTCGTTTCTTTCTTTTCTTATATTTCCGACCATCAATTTTTACGGGCTCCATATTCACTACAGATGAAATTAGATCTCTGATGTATTTCTTGCTCAGCTCGGCATCCCCTTCTTCTGGCAGAGTATTTTCCTTTATATAAGTGGAATAGGCTTTTGGAGCCATATCCACCTCTTCTTTTAATTCATTCGCTTCACTGCCAGTTAGGGGTGCCAAGTCATTCGTCAAGGTAAAACTGAGATCTTCTTTCTCTTCTTCTTTCTCGCCCAAAAGGATTAACGTCAGATTAGCCTTTCTTGTCGTTTCCGAGATTTGCTTTTGCCGACTGATGAGAGCACTTTCCACTTTAATCAGAGTTTCATTGATTTTCTGCATTTGCTCCAGCAGGGGCCGCAGTAGCTCCTTTTCTTGTTGAGTGACAGCAAGCTCAGGGGGGGGTTACCCGGGCTGGAAGTCCCTCCCTCTTCTCTTCTGGTTTGTGCAGGACAATTTTCAGCGTCGACATTTTCCTTTTTGTTTACTTTTTCAAAGTTCGTGCCGCATCTTCCAAGACGCTAACAATGTCGTAATCGCCTGCCAAACCCCAACGGTACCTTCACCAACACTTTTCCTCTTTACCCCCCTCCTCGCACTCCCTTTATAGATCTCGCTTCTCAAAAGGGGGTGGGGACTCCTCCCTCCTCCCTATGTTTGCGGGGGTTTTATCTCGCTTCAAATTAGATCTTCAACTCACGATTCGATGCAATTCTTCTTTTTATTTTAACTCATGCCGCTTTCTTCACTCTTGGCGGAATTCGGGGGCGCTGCTAAGTCCCATTACGGGCACGATGCAGCGGGGCCGATTGGGGCGGGGAGAAAGCCTCAATTTCCCGGCTGTCTGCCGGCAAAGAGGCTACTCCCCAAGCGCCCCCGGTTCGGAGCCTTTGCCTAAGGCTCACTAGGGTCTTGCATACATGCAAAGACCCCCCCAAACTGCGCGTGGGCTAACCACCTCCGGGAGCGTCCCGAAAGGTGGCCACCATTCGCAACGCCGAAACCGAAACCCGGGAATACCATAGCTTTGACCATACGGATTTTTGTTGGCAGGGTGATGTCTCTGCTTTTATTATGCTGTCTAGGTTTGCCATCGCTTTCCTCCCAAGGAGCAGGCCTCTTTTAATTTCATGGCTGCAGTCACCATCTGCAGTGATCTGGGATCCCAGGAATGTGAAGTCTGTCACTGCTTCCACGACCTCTTTCTATTTGCCAAAGAGGGATGGGGCCAGATGCCATGATCTTAGTTTTTTTGATGTTGAGTTTCAAGCCAACCTTTGCGCTCTCCTCTTTCAGCTTCAGAAAGAAGCTCTTGAGGTCCTCTTCACTTTCAACCCTTAGAGTGGTATCGTCTGCATATCTGAGGTTGTTGATGTGTTTCCCAGCAATCTTAATTCCAGCTTCTGAATCATCTAGGCTGGCATTTCGCATGATGTACTCTGCATATAAATTAAATAAGCAAGGGGACAATATACATCCTTGTCGTACTCCTTTTCCTATGCTAAACCAATCAGTTGTTCCATAACCTGTTCTAACTGTCGCTTCTTGACCCTTATAGAGGTTTCTTGACCCTTATAGAGACCCTTATAGACATGTGAAATGGTCTGGTACTCCCATCTCTCCAAGGACTTGCCATAGTTTGTTGTGATCCACACAATCAAAGGCTTTAGCATAGTCAATGAAGCAGAAGTAGATATTTTTTCTGGCACTCTCTTGCTTTCTCCATAATCCAGCGAATGTTGGCAATTTGATCTCTAGTTCCTCTACCTCTTCGAAACCCAGCTTGTACTTCTGGCAGTTCCTGCTTATATGCGTGCAAAACACCACATCCAGCACACACCCAACTCCCAGTGATAAGCCATTTACATTACAACTCCTGTTCTATAGGTTCCTTCCAGGATCTGGGCTACCTATTGTTTTGGTGAAACAAGCTTATGTCATTAGTTGCTGTAGATTTTCCAGGTTGTATGGCTGTGGACTTGGCATTGTAGGGCCTGACGTTTCGCCAGTAGCTGTGACTGGCATCCTCAGAGGTATAACACAGAAAGATGGAGCACTCTCTGTGTCAAGGTCCATCTTTCTGTGTTATACCTCTGAGGATATACCTCAGATGAGAGTACTCTTATCTTTCTGTGTTATACCTCTGAGGATGCCAGTCACAGCTACTAGCGAAACGTCAGGTTCTACAATGCCAAGACCATGGCCACACAGCCCGGGAAATCTACAGCAACGAATGAACTCCGGCTGTGAAAGCCTTTGACAAGCTTATGTTGGTTTCCAAGTACTGTTCAGGCTCAGTACATAACAGCTGGGAAGGGCGAAGGATCGGGATGGGATTGCCAACCTCCAGGGAGGACCTGGAGATCTGCTTGAAGAACCCCGGAGCTGCAGACTGCAGAGATTGCAGTCGTCGTCCCCCGTAGAAAAGGGCGACTTCAGAGGGGGTGGGCTCTGCGTAGGGTTGCCAGGTCTGGGTGGGAAAATACCTGGAGGCTTTGGGGGTGGGAGAGGGTGGAGAGTTTGGGGAGGGGAGGGGAGATGTCTCAGCATGGGTCAATGCCACAGAGTCCGCCCTTCAAAGCAGCCATTTTCTCCAGGGGAGCTGATCTCTGTCAGTGGGGAATCAGTTGTAAAAGCAGGAGATTTCCAGGCCCTACCTGGAGGCTGGCAACCCTAAGTCTGTGGCAGCATAACCCTATCGACCCTGTCCTTTCCCCAGGCTCCACCCCGGAAACCTGGAGTTGGCAACTCCAGCAGAAGGAGGAGGTCTTCTAGTGTCCTGGCCCCACTGGTGGACCTCCTGATGGCACCTGGTATTTTTGGCCACTGTGTGACAGCGTGTTGGACTGGATGGGCCATTGGCCTGATCTGACACTGGCTTCTCTTACGTTCTTAAGAGCCCTGAGGAAGACCGGAGGGGGTGTGTGCTAGTTTAAGATTTGACAACTGCTTGGAGGAAGGCCTGAGTTTAAACTTGACTCTCCTTGGGCCAGGCCTTCCCTCTCCAACTGGTCTACCTTGCAGGAGGGTCGGTTTGTGGAGATGAGGGGGAAGGGCCCCGTGTGGAGCTCTTGGAAGAGGGGTGGGATAGAAATGGCTGATTCTGAGCTGGGGAAATATCTGAGGAGGGGCCAGGACCTCTGTGAGGCACGGTGCCCTAGACATCGCCCTCCAAAGCAGGCGTTTTCTGCAGAGGAACTGATCACTGTAGTCTGGAGACAATTTTTTTTACTTCTGAGAGATCTCCAGGCCACACCTGGAAGTTGGCAAACACAGCAGAGATCCCGTGGGAGGAGAGCCACTGTTCATCCAGTCTGGTGCCCGTGGTCAGGGATAATGGGAATAACTATATATATAACTCGATGAAAATGTCTAGACAGTGTGTAGCTGCAATAAAGAAGGCCAACGCTATGCTGGGGATTATTAGGAAGGGAACTGAAAACAAATCAGCCAGTATCATCATGCCCCTGTATAAATCATTGGTGCGACCTCATTTGGAATACTGTGTACAGTTCTGGTCACCACATCTCAAAAAGGATATTATAGCATTGGAAAAAGTGCAGAGAAGGGCAACTAGAATTATAAAAGGGTTGGAACACCTTCCCTTTGAAGAAAGGTTAAAACGCTTGGGGCTCTTCAGCTTGGAGAAACGACGGCTGAGGGGTGACATGATCGAGGTTTATAAGATTATGAATGGGATTGAGCAGGTTGAGAAAGAAGTACTTTTCTCCCTTTCTCACAATACAAGAACTCGTGGGCACTCCATGAAATTGCTGAGCAGTCGGGTTAGAACAGATAAAAGGAAATACTTCTTCACCCAAAGAGTGATTAACAGATGGAATTCCCTGCCACAGGAGGTGGTGGCAGCTGCAAGCATGGACAGTTTCAAGAGGGAATTAGATAAACATCTGGAGCAGAAGTCCATCAGTGGCTATTAGCCACAGGGTATAGATGGGAACTCTCAGTCTGGGGCAGGTGATGCACTCTATCCTTGGTGCTGGAGGGGGCAGCAGTGGGAGGGCTTCTGGTGCCCTGGCCCCACTGCTGGACCTCCTGATGGCACCTGGTATATTTTGGCCGCTGTGTGACAGAGTGTTGGACTAGATGGGCCATTGGCCTGATTCCACATTGGCTTCTCTTATGTTCTTATGTTCTTATGTTAACTTTGCCTAGAGATGCTCTTCTCTCCTCCCTGGTCAAGGTCTGACACTCTTAGCCACTGCAGCAGAGACTGGTTCAGTTCTGAATCAGGAGAGACGAGGGGTCATCACCGCTGTGGGGGTGTTGCTGATGGTCTCCTAATTTTGTTCCAGGATCTAATATCCGAGTGCTGGAATACGAGGAGGCCGGTTTGCAGAAGGGAGCTGGGCGAGTGGCCTTTGGTGAGGAACCACGAGAAGGATCTGAAGGGGCTTGTTTTTGGGGCCCTGAAGTACAGCTGGGGACACAAAGTCGTTTGACTGATCTTGTGGAGGGAAACCCCCGAACTAGCCTTGATTCGGGAGGCAAATGCCGGAAGTTCAGAGTCGGGCGAGAGATTCTTGAGGTGTTAAAGAACGCAGAGGGACCGAGACTGTGGGAAACAGCTTCCGCCAGAGCATTGACTTAAGTCGAGAACCTGCAAATGGTGGACAAGACATCCATTTGTTCTTATTGCGGGCAAACATTTCGAGGAACTTTGGCCTGGATGGTGCACGAGAGGACTCACAGAGCGGACCGAAGATATAAGTGCTCGCCGTGTGGGAGAACGTATCCTTGTCATTCGGACCTCCTCACACACCAGAAGAGCCACGCAGGAGAGAAGCCCCATCGATGTGCTTCGGATGGCGTCGAAGGCCGGAATGCCCCCCTGTCCCCGCACCCAGGACCCCGTCTGGCAGAGAAGGTAGGCAAGTGCCGTAGGTGTGGGGAAGAAGAGCCCCGCTGGATCAGAGCAGTGAGGATCCGTCGAGTCCAGCCTCCGGTCTCACACAGCAGCCAGCCAGTTCCTGTGGAGGGCCAACAACAGGGGCACAGAGGCTGAGGCCTTCCCCTGAGGCTGCCTCCTGGCCCTGGGACTCAGAGGCTTGGTGCCCTCCCTTCCACAAGGACTTTGGGTGGAGCTTCTTTTCTGGGGACTCAATTCCCAAGCATACCCGGGCCCAATTCAGATTGCGAGATGGGGATTCGGCCTCCCTGCCTGGCCACACAGCACCATTTTCTTGACCTGAGGAAGCCCTGGTGGAGTGGCTGTTTGTGCCACTGGGGAACTTCAGTGTGGCCCTCCTCTGTACATGATGCAGATTTCCCCAGGGGGCAAACAGCGTCTGCAGATCTTCCTCAGGTCAGGAGAATGGCACCGGGGGTGGGGGGGCTGATTCCCTTTCTCCTCACGTGCCACAGTCCCAGTCTGAAGTGAGCCTGTGGTTGCCTGAGAATTCCACTCCCATGTGTGTTTGGTCGGCCAGAAATGGACCGCTGAGACAAAATGCGCGTTTTCAGAGTGACCACGACTGGCCCTCATATGTCATGTGATCGTGATGAACCAATCAGGAGATGCCACATGCCCTGTGGCTCCCCGGATGTACAGGAAGGGAGGGGAGAGGGACTTCAGCCTTCCTCCCTGCACAGTGAAAACTTGGCAACCCTCTTGGAGAGCCGTTTGGTGTAGTGGTTAAGAGCGTGGACTCTAATCTGGGAGAACCAGGTTTGATTCCCCACTCCTCCACTAGTACCTGCTGGATGACCTTGGGCAAGCCATAGTTCTGACAAGAGCTGTTCTTGAAAAAGAGCAGTTCCTGTCAGAGCTCTCTCAGCCCCACCTATCTCACAAGGTGTCTGTTGTGGGGAGAGGAAGGGAAAGGAGTTTGTAAGCCGCTCTGAGACTCCTTCGAGTCGTGAAGGGCGGGGTATAAATCCAGTCTCCTCCTCCTCCTCCTCCTCCTCCTCCTCCTCCTCCTCCTCCTCTTCTTCTTCTTCTTCTTCTTCTTCTTCTTCTTCTTCTTCTTCTTCTTCTTCTTCTTCTTCTTCTTCTCTGAAAAGTGGGATGTTGGACCTGAGTCTACCCTCTGTATGTGGCTCCAATCCATACCAGGTCCAGCACTACCACATGTGGTCTTGGAAAGACTGACAGACTTTTGACCCCCAAGTCTCCTGCTAACCGGATCCTCTGTTAATTTCTCTAGTAAAGCCTACTACTGGATCTGGCCATTTTGTGCTATCTGGGTTGTAACTTATTCCCCCCGCCGCCTGCACCCATGTGGTTCCCTCCTCTCCTTCCCTTTCCTTCTCCGCACATCTTTCCATGCCAGAGGAGTGGGGTTGAGTTCTGGAGAACTTTGGCCACAGTGACCTCATTGGCTTTTGTGGGGTAGCCGGATCTCATCAGATCTTGGAAGCTAAGCAGGGTCGGCCCAGGTCTGTGTTTGGGTGGGAGACCAGCACGGAAATCCAGAGTTGCCACCCAGAGGCAGGCGATGGTCACCTCTGAGCCAACATTCTTGGTTGTAAATTATTGTTTTTTTTCAACTTTTAAAACTTTTTAGCAGTTATGTCGGTAGGAATCACTCCCAGTACTTTTTGGAATTGGGTGAAGGACATTTCTGTGGAGAAATAATTCCGGTGTTGTTGTATCTTTCTTTGGGAAATGGCTGCCTCTCCAGACGAGGCAGCTTACAGTTAGGAACAGTAAAATAAAAAAAAATTAAAATGCAACATGTTGCAGAACGAAGCCAATGAAACAAGCCAGGGCCTAAGAACAGCTTTGCAAGAAGAAGAAGAACCCCGCCCTTCATTCGGAGTCTCAGAGCGGCTTACAAATGCTTTTCCCTCCCTCTCCCCACAGCTCTGAATGAACTATGGCATGCCCAAGGTCATCCAGCAGCTGCAAGTGGAGGAGTGGGGAATCAAACCCGGTTCTCCCAGATTAGAGTCCGCACACTTAACCAAACTACACCAAACACCACAGAGGTAGATGTAAGAAAGTCCAGAGGCCGGAAACAGAGCATTAAAACTGCTAAGAGAGAACCAAAAACCTTAGTTAAAAGCCTCTTATTGGGTACTGAGAAATACCTCAGAAAGGCTAGTGCCGAAAGGCAAGGAAGGTAGGGGCCACGTGAGCCTCCTGGGGGAGGGTGTTCCAGAGGCAAGCGGCCACCACTGAGGAGGCCATGTCTGTGGTCCCTACCTGCCTCACTTTCACAGGTGGGACACCAAGGCCAGGGCTTCCGAAGAAGATCTCGGTAGTTGCTTTTCAACGTGACCATCTCACATAGCGGTGTCAGAAAGTTTTGCCCACACGGGCTCAGCCCAGTGCAGCAGCTCCAGTGGAAAGTCCCTGGAGATGCCTCCACCGTCAGAGGGGACAGTCTCGAGGTAGAAGAAGGGCCTGACTGAGGGGAAGGCAGCTATGGAGGGCGTCTCTTGAACTCCAGGAGTTTCACTCAGCGTGGGGTGCATCATAGCTCTGGATGTCTCCCGGCCAGAGTCCGCCTCGCAAAGCAGCCATAATTGATTTGAAGGCCTTTATGGATGCCTTATGTCAACAGTTTAGAGAATCCCAATTATAAGAGGGCTTTCACTCTCTTCAGATACAATGTGCTGCCTATTGCAGTAAAAGGTAAAGGTAAAGGTTCCCTTGCTCGAAAGCCAGTCGAATCCGACTCTAGGGTTGCGGTGCTCATCTCCGTTTCAAAGCCGAAGAGCCAGTGCTGTCCGAAGACGTTTCTGTGGTCATGTGGCCGACATGACTAGACACTGAGGCGCACAGAACACTGTTACCTTCCCACCGAAGTAGTACCTATTTATCTACTTGCAATTTCTTGCTTTCAAACTGCTAGGTTGGCAGGAGTTGGAACTAGAGACAGGAGCTCACTCCATCATGCAGCACCCGGGTCTTGAATTGCTGGACTACTGACCTTCCACAGCCTGCAGTTCAGCGTCTTAACCACTTGAGCCACCGCAGCTCCTTGCCTATTGCAGTACTGGAAGGCAAATATAAGAAGACACCTTTAGAAGAATGCCTATGTCCATATGGGGATGGGAGTGTGGAGACATTAAGGCACATAACTTTTTGACTGTAAAATCTGTCAGCAGATTCGGGAGTCCTTGATAGTACCAGTAATTTCTAATTTCCCAGGAAAAGGTCAAAAAAGGTCACCTCAAGAAAATGCTTGCTGATAGAAGCAGGAGATGTCACTTTTAAAATTGCCAAGTATGGTTGGCTGGCAATTAAGCAGAGGAAAATATGGATAAGTTGTTATGTCCTCAGAGACATAAGGTCAGCATAAGCGAGCAGGTGCTCATTATGCGGATTCAAGAACTGTCTTGTATTGCCCAATCAAAGGGCTCAGAGAGGGAACAGCTTTGATTGGCTATTGTGTTGGAAGGTGATTGGTCCTTATCACTGCATTATGATTGGCTGCCTTGTTCAAATGTTATTGGCGCGTTTTACATCTGTGGGTGTGGCTACTACAGCCTGAAGTGTATATAAACTGCTGTTTTAGGACTGTATTTTGTCTAGCTGGTCTAGTCCTTAGCTGGTCTAACTTGGAGCTGAATAAAGCTGAAATCACTTTTGAACTGACCTCCAGTGTGCTGTCTCGTACTTATCAACTGGCGACGAGGATGGGATGTAGCGGGTAGGCAGCCCCGCTGAGACACCACGGAGGAAGTTCCGATCGACCGCGAGTTCCCGAGGGGGCCGTCCGCCCCAGGAAACGCCGCGATGAGCTCCAAGCACCGGTTCGAGCCGTTCGAGCCCACGACCGAGGACTGGGAGGCGTACCTCACCCGCTTCGAGTTTCACCTCGAGAACGCCGGGGTGACGGAGGCTGCGAAGAAACGAGCTGCACTGCTTAGCTCGTGTGGCAAAGAGGTGTTCGACATTGCTCGTTCACTTGTCACGCCAGATGACATCAAGACCGTGCCGTACGCCACCCTGACGGAGAAGTTGAAGGCTCATTTCACGCCGCAGCCTTCAGAGATCGCTTCTCGGCACGCGTTCTACGGAAGGCGGCAAGGCTCCAGCGAATCAGTAGCCGAGTTTGTGGCGGCATTGAGGAAGTTGGCAAGGGCTTGCAACTTCGCAGATCTCGAGACAGCTTTGCGAGACCGGCTGGTCTGCGGCCACCGCGATGCAAAGCTGCAACAGCGCTTGTTCGCCCTAAAGACACTGACATTCAAGGGCGCGTTCGAGGAAGCCATCGCCGCTGAAGCTGCTGAAAGGTCGACGCGAGAAGTAAGACAGCAGCCTGCGGCAGCTGAATCCAGCATTCACCAACAGGTCGAAGACCGTGAGCCGGCGGCCGCCGTGGATGACGTACGAGAGCCTTGTTCCAGCAGCCAGCCGCGAACCCAAGTGAAGACTGCGCCAGCGCGTCAGTGCCTTGGTTGTGGCGGGAAGCACGAGCGCGACACCTGTTGGGCCAAAGGGTTGGTTTGTCGGGCTTGTGGAAAGCGGGGGCACATCGCCAGAGTTTGCAAGTCGAAGAGGTCGCCGCCTACGTCGCCTCCACAGCGCTCTCAATTCCGAAGCAAGGTCAACACAACCTGCTCTTCATCCCTGTCGTCCCGGAACCCGACCCTGTCGTCCAACCTCTCTTCATCGTCCGTCCTCACCACGGGAGCACCCCGAAGGAAGAAAATTTTCGTCACGTTGTTCCTCGACGGAATTCCCTGCCCGTTTGAAGTCGATTCCGGGTCGGCTAGAACCATCATTTCAACGTGCACGTTGGATCGTCTTTTTCCGAGCCGCAGCCACCGCCGCCTCCTGCCCACGGATGCCTGCCTAGCCGATTTTCAAGGGCACCGAATCCCATTGGCAGGTGAGGTGGAATTTGACGTCCGTTTCAAAGAGCGTAAGGCGGCTCTGTCCCTGATTGTTGCCGAAGGGGACAGGGTAAGCCTATTGGGGCTCGATTGGTTTGAGCCATTAGGCATTGCTATTTCTGGTATTAATACGGTATGTCATGATAAATGGAAGTGTTTGTATGACAAGTTTCCTCAGGTTTTTGCAAAAGGGCTGGGAACGTATACAGGTCCCCCGGTTTCATTTGAGTTGGATCCAAATGTTAGGCCTATCAGGCTAAAATATAGGAAGGTGCCGTTAGCATTGCAACCCAAGATTGAAATAGAAATTGACAAGCTCCTAGAGCAAGGGGTTTTGGAGCCAGTTCCGTACAGCAAATGGGAAACGCCTATTGTTACTCCTGTCAAACCTGATGGAAGCATTCGTATATGTGCAGATTATAAATGCACAATCAATAAGGCGCTACAACAACATTCCTACCCTGTACCGGTAATAAGCCATGTGCTTGCATCTCTTGGGGGAGGCAAGGTATTTGCAAAATTAGACCTTGCCCAGGCATATCAACAGTTGCCCGTAGATAATATTGCTGCAGAAGCGCAAACTATCGTTACGCATAGAGGTGCGTTTAAGGTTAAACGCCTACAATTCGGGGTTAACGTCGCACCTGGGATTTTCCAGGGTTTAATGGAGGGGTTGCTCAGAGGTATCCAGGGAGTAATTCCCTATTTTGATGACGTGCTTATTGCGGGGAAAAGTGATGAAGAGCTGCTGGAAAGAGTCCGGAAAGTTTTACAGTGTTTCAATAAGGCTGGGTTGAGAGTAAAACGGGAAAAATGTGCAATTGGGGTCTCAAGTGTCGAGTTCCTTGGGTTCAAAATTGATGAACAAGGTGTACACCCCACCCCCGGAAAGGTGGCAGCTATACACAATGCACCCAGACCTAGGAATAAAACAGAGTTACAGGCATATCTAGGACTAATCAATTTTTATCATTCATTCCTGCCCCACAAAGCTTCAGTAGCCGAGCCCTTGCATCGACTGTTGAATAAAGGCGCAAAATGGGTTTGGGGACGGCTACAAGAAAGGGCATTTGAAAATGTTAAGGCGTTACTGACTTCTGACAGTGTACTGACTCATTTTGATGAGGGAAAAATGTTGGTTTTGGCGGCTGATGCGTCGCCATTCGGTATTGGGGCAGTTTTGAGCCATGTAATGCCTGACGGGTCCGAGGCACCAATTGCGTATTACTCAAGGTCATTGAGTGGTGCAGAAAAAAACTACGCACAAATAGATAAAGAGGGTTTGGAGCTTCCGGTCGGAGAAAATGGCGAATTGACACACTTTGCGAGTTGTGCAGAGTGTACTGCGGCATCTGACGACAGTCTGGGCTCTATCGGACCCAGCGCAGCACTCTCCAGGCGGGAGAGTGGCTAGCAAGCAGCGAAGCCTGAGGGGGAGTCGAGATCGGTGGAGATAAGCTTCGGAGGAAGCTTGTTTACACTTTGATCTCCTTCCGTGAAGAGGGCAGTTGCAAATCAACTCTACAGATGCCAGCCGGGCTGAGAATTCAGCATAAATTCGCCATCTACCGATCTCTTTACCATCAAGATTAACATCGTTTATAGAAGAAGCACCGCGAAACCCCGAGATTACAAGCAAGGTAACAAACAAACAAACGAATGAGCGCTTACCGGTTTAAAGAAGATTGTGATATTGAAACGCACGGATAGGCGCTGAAACCTTTAAGGAACTATTCCGCTTGAATTAAAAGTAAAATGAAAGCTTTCCTTTAGAGATAAAGGCTGAAAAGTGACTTTGTTTTGCATTCCTGTGGTCAGCCAAGTCTAAACGTTACGCAGCAGAAACGAAACTAACTGTGACTCTGTGATACAGGAAGTGGGCTAGAGTGGAGTTTTTAGAGGCTGTTGTGTTTGAAGCGGATGGACATTTTAGTGTGTGACACTATCCTTATCGGAAGTCGGATTACAGAGACGGACAGAGGTACAGGAAGTTTGAAAAGAGCCTACTCTAGCCGGAAAACCATAGAGAAATTGCGCCCGACATTTTTGGGAGGACTAAAATTTAAAAAGTTATTTTCAAGCCGAAAATGTGTTTAAGCAAGTTATAAAGGTGGCGATTTGGCTTGAAGATTGCTAATATAAAGATTGATTAGCATTGAAGTGCCCTCCAAGACGGATTTGAGAACAAGACCCAGAGCTGCTTCATCACCTACCCCAAGAATGACTGCAAAGGAAAAAAAAGAGTGGCAAGCAGCTATGGAAGCGATGGAAAAACGGATGACCGAAGTGGTGCAGAATCTTGGAAAACAAATAGAATCACACCTTGGAAAACAAATAGAATCACAGTTGCAACAACAACTGCAAAGTCAATTGGAGCAAATAGAACAAGTGCAAGTTCAAGTACAGAAAAAAAACATGGAAGAATTGAAAGAACTGGTACTTACTGAAGTGTCAGGGATAAAAAAAGATACAGAAGAACTCAAAAAAGAAGTCAAAAGTCTGGTGACAAAATCTGAAGATATGGAACAAAAGGTTAAAAAAACTTTGTTTGAAAATACAAGGCTGGAGACCATGATGGATTACAGGGCTACTCAGAATCACCTGAGATTGAGAGGGATAGAAGAGGAGGAAGATCAGGATCTACGGGCTCTAGTAATTAAGACATTGACAACTTATATAGGAGAAGATGAAGGAGATTTGGATGCAGACTTTGACTTGATTTATAGAGTAAACTCAGCTTATGCCAAAAGAAAGCAACTACCCAGAGATGTGATTGTTCAATTTGTGACAACAAAGATGAAGGAAGACGTTTTCAAGAAACAGTTTATACAACCGTTGGAAATAAATGGAAAGAAAATAATAATTTTGAGAGAAATTCCGAGAGCGATTCTACAAGACAGGAAGAAATTCAAGAAATTGACAGACAGACTAAAAGAAATGAACATCAGGTTTAGATGGGAGATTCCATATGGACTTACATTTATGTATAACTCGGTGAGATCTACTCTTAAAACTGAAGGAGATTTGTATAGATTTAAAGCGAGTAATCTGGACGATTTTAAAGATATTTAATCCAACACCATTATGGATTACAAATTTTTATCTTGGAACGTAAATGGACTAAATTCACCAGGTAAAAGAAGACTGGTGAATCATTGGCTGGAAAAACAAAAATGTAATATAATTTGTTTACAAGAAACACATATAAGAAAACAAGACGACAAATATTTGATTAATAAAAAATTGGGAGAAGAATTTCATTCCTCAGCAGTTAATAAGAAAAAAGGAACAGTGATTTATATCTCAAAGGATTTGGATCCTAAACAAATTTTTTCGGACAAAGAAGGAAGGTATGTTGGCGTGGAAATATGGATGAATAGAAAAAAGACATTGCTTGTAAATATATATGCACCCAATGGTGCAAAAGAGACTTTTTTTAATGACTTGACCAAAGAGTTGGAGTGTTTAAACTATGATCAAATTGTTCTTGCTGGAGACTTCAATGGTACAGTGAATAATACATTGGATAGAAAATCTAAAGCAAGTGGAGAGACAGTTGGAAAGTTACCAAAAAATTTCTTTCAATTGATGAAGCAAGAGAAATTGGAAGACGTTTGGAGGAAGTGGAATCCTAAGACTAAGGACTACACGTTCTATTCGAATAGACATGATTCCTTTTCTCGAATTGACATGATTTGGATGTCAGAGGAGATGGCGCAAAAAACTTATAAAATACAAATTTTACCGAAAACTAACTCTGACCATAATCCCTTACTTTGGATATCTAAAGCAAAATCTAAACAGTTATATTGGAGAATTAATGAAGATTTATTGGATCAAAAACAAATTAATGAAATCTTAAAAAATGAAACGAAAAGTTTTTTTGAACTGAATTTGAATAAAGGTACGGACATACAAGTTGTATGGGATGCATACAAAGCAGTAATGAGAGGTATGCTTATCTCTCTGAACTCCAAGGACAAAAAGCAAAAGATCCAACAACAGAAAGACCTTCATGAAAAAATTCGACAAAAAGAAAAGGAATTAAAGAAAAGACCAGGGAAGAAGAAGATTATTAAAGAGATCCACTTTCTGCAAGATCAGTTGAATGTTCTACTAAACAGAGAATTATATTGGAATTTGAAGAAATTACAGCAAAAAGCATTTGAGGGTGCAAACAAACCAGGAAAGTTTTTAGCATGGCAATTGAAAAATAGAAAAGAAAGGAATTTTATATCTAAGATTACTGAAGATGGAAAGGATGTTATGAGCTTGAATGGTATAAAAAGAGCTTTTTTTAAATATTACGCCAAATTATTTAAAAAGAAAGGAATTGATCAACAGAGAATCAACAAATATTTGGAGACGATTGAAGTTCCAGAGCTGGGAAAACAAATTAAGGAATTATTAAATGGTTTAGTAACGAAAGAAGAAGTGACAATGGCGATAGAAGATGCAAAGTTGGGCAAAGCTCCAGGACCAGATGGCTTTACAGCAAAGTTTTATAAGAAATTTAAAGAGGAGCTAACCCCTATTTTAGTACTTCTGTCGAATGAGATAAGAAAGACCAAACGGATCCCAGATTCATGGAAAGAAGCAAACATTTCATTGATACCTAAAGAAGGTTTGGATTTGACTCAAGTAAAGAATTATAGGCCAATATCGCTATTAAATAACGATTACAAATTATTTGCAAAAATAATCTCAGAGAGACTGAAAAAATATCTGAAAGATATAATAGCGGAAGAACAAGCTGGATTTTTACCAAATAGACAAATCAGAGACAATTTAAGAGTGGTGATAGATGCAATTGAATATTATGACAAGCATCCTGAAAAAGAAGTTGGATTCCTCTTCCTAGATGCGGAAAAAGCTTTTGACAATTTAAATTGGGAGTTTATGTTGCAAGTTATTGAAAAAATGGATATTGGACAGTCCTTTTTAAATATGATTGTGGCAATATATTCAGAACAAAAAGCGGCTTTGAATATAAACAAAGAAAAGACGGACTTCTTCCAAGTCCAAAAGGGAACACGTCAAGGCTGCCCGTTATCCCCGTTGTTGTTTATTTGGATATTGGAAATATTATTGACAGCGATAAGAAAAGATAACAGTATTGAAGGACTTACAGTCAAAGGTTTTGCCTATAAATACAGGGCATTTGCAGATGATGTAATGTTTATGATTCAAGACCCAATCGAGAAAATACCACAACTGATGGATAAAATTGAAGAATTTGGTTCAGTTGCGGGATTTTATGTTAATAAAAGTAAAACCAAAGTGATGTGCAAAAATATGACGAAACAAAGACAAACAGAACTTCAAGAGAAAATTCAATGTGAAGTAGTTACAAAGACTAAATATCTTGGAATTGAATTAACCATGAAAAATATTGACTTGTTTAAAAACAATTATGAAAAGGTGTGGCACAAGATTCAACAAGATATGAAGAAATGGGACACTTTGAATTTATCACTGATGGGAAGAATCGCGACTGTAAAAATGAATATCTTGCCGCGTTTGATGTTTTTATTTCAGACTATTCCAATACTAAAACAAAGGAAAGTACTGGATTCGTGGCAGAAAGAATTATCTAAATTCGTATGGGCAGGAAGAAAGCCAAGGATTAAAATGAAAATTTTATGTGATGCAAGAGAGAGAGGAGGCCTACAACTACCAAATCTAAGACTGTATTATGATGCCGTCTGTTTAACATGGTTGGAACAATGGATTAATCTGGAGAACAAGAAGTTATTGGCCCTGGAAGGGCATGATAACAAATTCGGATGGCATGCATATTTATGGTATGGAAAAGTAAAAATGGATAAATTTTTTAAACACCACTTTGTAAGACAATCACTGTTCGAGACATGGATGAGATACAGAAAATTCTTCTCAGAAGAAAGACCACTTTGGATTGTACCAGCAGAAGTGATTAATCCATATTCAAGAAATCAAGGGCTAGATTGGCTACCTTATAAAAATCTTTTAAAATCTGAAGGGAAAAATTTTGTGTTAAAAGACAGATTTGATGTTGAATTTGAATATGATTGGTTGAAGTATAGACAGATTTATGATTTATTTAAGACCGATAAAAGAGAATATGGTTTCAGAGAAAAGTATATTGAAATTGAAACTGTATGGTTTGAGAAAGGAAAAAAATGATTTCTAAACTGTATAAGGTTTTATTGAAATGGTATACTGAGGATGAAGTTGTAAAAGAGCAAATGATAAAATGGGCTGTAAATGTTAATACAGAAATATTAATGACATCTTGGGAATATTTGTGGAAAAAGTCAATGAAAATTTCAACTTGTGTAAATGTTAAAGAGAATTGTTATAAAATGATGTATAGATGGTATATGACGCCCAAAAAAATTGCTATCATAAATGAAAGTATGTCTAACAAATGTTGGAAATGCAAGAAACATGAAGGGTCTTTTTACCATATGTGGTGGACATGTGACAAAGCAGTAAAGTATTGGACAGAGATCCACAATGAGATGCAAAAAATTTTGAATTGTACTTTTAAGAAAGACCCACAGATGTTATTGTTAGGTCTTAAAATGGAAGAAATAAATGTAGCCAAGAGAACACTATTATGGTACTTGACTACAGCAGCAAGACTGACTTTTGCTCAATGTTGGAAACAAGATAAAGTACCTGAAACATGGGAATGGATTAAAAAAGCGTTGTTTTTGGCAGAAATGGACAAGTTAACAAGAAAGTTAAACAATGAAGAAGATGAAACTTTTTTTAAGGATTGGAAAGACTTTCAAAAATATTTGTTGAAAAATTGGGACATTAAAAGTGGTTTGATTTGCTTTAATAGTTATTAAGAAGAAACGGAAAGAGAATTAGACTTTAGTATTGTTACCGTTAGAAAGAGAAAATAAGTTTAGAAGTAATTGTAATGGAATATGAGATACATTAATGGGGTTGAAGCAGTGCGGGAAGCCTTGTTGGGGGGGGGAGAAGGGGAATAAGAAAAATGGATATGTATGTAGGTTTAATTTGTATGAACATGTGATATATCCAATAATAAACTGTATTTACTAAAAAAAAAAAGATAAAGAGGGTTTGGCGCTTGTGAGTGCGGTCAAAAAATTCCATGACTTTTTGTATGGCCGCCATTTCATTCTGGTGACTGACCACAAGCCGCTACTGGGGATCTTTGCCCCAGACCGCCCCACACCCAACATTCTGTCGCCCAGAATGCTAAGATGGGCCCTGTTCTTGGCGGCGTACGAATACGACTTGGAACACAGACCAGGAAAATGTATCGCGCACGCTGATGCTCTGAGCCGCTGTCCTCTGCCAGAGACTGGGTTCGATCCGGCTCCTACAGCGGACATTTGCGCCTTGGATGAACTGTCGGAGTCTCCACTTCGGTCCGAGGACGTTGCCGCATTCACCAAGAAGGACTTGACACTATCGCGTGTCTTAAACTGGGTGTGGAGGGGGTGGCCGAGTGTCTGTTCAGAGCCTGAGTTCAAGGCGTACTGGCACAGAAGGTCTGAGCTGTCCCTTGTTAAGGGTTGTTTACTATGGGGGAACAGAGTCATAATTCCCCCCAAACTAAGAGGAAGGGTTCTCGAGTCCCTGCATGCCGGGCACCCAGGGATTGTCCGCATGAAGGCCCTGGCGAGGGGGTACTTATGGTGGCCTGGGCTCGATGCGAACATCGAAGAAAAGGTTCGAGGCTGCGTGCGCTGCCAGCAGTCACGGCCTGACCCTCCGCACACACCACCAGCACCAATGAGCAGAGCTGAAAAGCCTTGGTCAAGGCTACACTTTGACTTTGCGGGGCCGATCAACGGCCAAATGCTCCTGGTGGTTGTGGACTCTTTTTCAAAGTGGCTGGAGGTAGTCCCCATGAGGTCCACAACTGCGGCAAATCTAATAAAGGCTTCGCGCCAACTTTTTGCCACCCATGGGCTACCTGAAGTTGTGGTCAGTGACAACGGGCCACAGCTTACCTCTAGGGAGTTCGTCGGCTTCCTAGAGGGTTACGGAATCCGGCACATCACCACAGCCCCGTTCCATCCTGCTTCCAACGGCCAGGCAGAGCGGATGGTTCGGACTGCGAAAGAGACCCTCGCCCGACTGCCTGGCGAGGACTGGGACCATCGTGTGGCCGATTTTCTCCTGTGGCAGCATGTCACACCGAGCTCTGCCACAGGGAAAAGCCCGGCCGAGCTGCTTATGGGGAGGAAACTGACAACCCTCCTCGACCGCCTGCACCCGGATCTGGATGGCAGCAGAGCTGTACGGGCCGAGTCGCCCACGCCATCCAGAGAGTTCCAGCCCGGGGACTGGGTCTTTGCCCGAAACTACTCTGAGGGGCACCGGTGGCTTCCCGCCGAAGTCACCAACCGTTTAGGGTCCAGGATGTATGTGGTGAGGCTATCTGACGGCCGAAAGATACGCCGCCACATAGACCAACTCCGGCAGCGATGGTCTCCTGCGGACCAGGAGATCGAGACCGGAGATTGCTACAGGCCCAGGGAGCAGTCCCCCTTGCCTCCGGACGAGGTGAGTGCTGCTGGTTCTCATTCAGAACCTGAGGCAGGGCAGACCCCTGCACTCTCGGACCCTGTGGACCCTGTCAGCCCAGCAGTGCCTGGCGCTGAGCCTGGTACAGACCCCGTGGACCCTGACAGCCCAGCAATGCCTGGCGCTGAGTCCGACACTGCCCCCACGGCAACAGAAGCCCCTGAGTTAAGGCGATCCGGGCGAAGTAGAAGAGCCCCTCCCCATTTAGCAGACTATGAGTGTGTTCCATCTAAGGGGGAGGAGTTGTTATGTCCTCAGAGACATAAGGTCAGCATAAGCGAGCAGGTGCTCATTATGCGGATTCAAGAACTGTCTTGTATTGCCCAATCAAAGGGCTCAGAGAGGGAACAGCTTTGATTGGCTATTGTGTTGGAAGGTGATTGGTCCTTATCACTGCATTATGATTGGCTGCCTTGTTCAAATGTTATTGGCGCGTTTTACATCTGTGGGTGTGGCTACTACAGCCTGAAGTGTATATAAACTGCTGTTTTAGGACTGTATTTTGTCTAGCTGGTCTAGTCCTTAGCTGGTCTAACTTGGAGCTGAATAAAGCTGAAATCACTTTTGAACTGACCTCCAGTGTGCTGTCTCGTACTTATCATAAGTCATGCTAGTTAATATTTTAGAGATGGTTTTATAAGTGATTTAAGTTAGGTAAAGGTAAAGGTTCCCTTCCTAGAAAGCCGAAGAACCAGTGCTGTCCGAAGACGTTTCTGTGGTCATGTGGCCGGCATGACTAAACACCAAGGCGCACAGAACACTGTTACCTTCCCACCAAAGTGGTACCTATTTATCTCCTTGCAATTTCTTGCTTTCGAACTGCTCGGTTGGCAGGAGCTGGAACTAGAGACGGGAGCTCACTCTGTCATGCGGCACTCTCGGGTCTCGAACTGCTGAACTACCGACCTTCCACAGCCACTTAATATTTTAGGTTACATAAGTGGTTTATTTATGTATTTCACAAATATGATATTTATGTCTAGAGAACTGAAATGTTCTCAGCTTTGGGTATAAATGTGCATTACTTGTATTAATGTGTTCTGGTCAACGAGCGTAACAATACATTTTGGTTTCAGTGGTAAATATAGTAAATATGCTTGAATCATGTCCTGGATCTTCTTATGAAATGTGTTGATCCTTTGAAGGTCTCCCGCATATTCTGATTGAAGACTGTGCACTGTTGTTTGGGGTAGTGCTTAAGTGCACGGACTCTAATCTGGAAGAACCAGGTTTGTTTCCCCGCTCCTCCACTTACAGCTGCTGGATGACCATGGTTCTGTCAGAGCTGTTCCGGAAAGAGCAGTTCTCTCAGAGCTCTCTCAGCCCCACCTATCCCACAGGGTGTCTGTTGTGGGGAGGGGGAAGGGAGTTTGTAAGCCGCTCCGAGACTCCGAGTGAAGGGCAGAGTATCAATCCAATCGCTTCTTCTTCTTCTTTTCTGTTTTCATGTTTTGTATTTTTACAATGCTATACCATACAGCAGATGCAAGTTTTACTTACATTTTGAGTATTTGATACCTCAAATGTGCCTCCCCAGTCAGAGGGGACAGTCTTGAGGTACAAGAAGGGCCTGACTGAGGGAAAGGCCGCTGCGGAGGGCGTCTCTGGAACGCCGGGAGTTTCCCTCAGCCGGGGCCGCATCATAGCTCCGGATGTCTCCCGGCCAGAGTCCACCTCACAAAGCTGCCATTTTCTTGAGGGGAACAGATCTGGGTCGTCTGGAGGTCAGTTGTTTTTTTTTTTAGTAAATACAGTTTATTATTGGATATATCACATGTTCATACATTTTCAACCAACCTACATATCCATTTTTCTAATTTCCCTTCTCCCCCCAAACAAGGCTTCCCGCACTGCTCCAACCCCATTAATATCTCTCTTGTTCTGTTACAATTACTTCTAAACTTATTTTCTCTTACAAACGGTAACAATTCAAAAATCTAATTCTATTTCATTTTCCTCTTAATAACTATCAAAGCAAATCAAACCACGTTTAATATCCCAATTTTTCAACAAGTATTTTTGAAAGTCTTTCCAGTCTTCAAAGAAAGTTTCATCTTCTTCGTTGTTTAACTTTCTTGTTAATTTGTCCATTTCTGCCAAAAACAACGTCTTTTTAATCCATTCCCATGTTTCAGGTACTTTATCTTGTTTCCAACATTGAGCAAAAGTCAGTCTTGCTGCTGTAGTCAAGTACCATAGTAGTGTTCTCTTGGCTACATTTATTTCTTCCATTTTAAGACCTAACAATAACATCTGTGGGTCTTTCTTAAAAGTACAATTCAAAATTTTTTGTGTCTCACTGTGGATCTCTGTCCAATACTTTACTGCTTTATCACATGTCCACCACATGTGGTAAAAAGACCCTTCATGTTTCTTACATTTCCAACATTTGTTAGACATACTTTCATTTATGATAGCAATTTTTTTGGGCGTCATATACCATCTATACATCATTTTATAACAATTCTCTTTAACATTTACACAAGTTGAAATTTTCATTGATTTTTTCCACAAGTATTCCCAAGATGTCATTAATATCTCATTATTAACATTTACAGCCCATTTTATCATTTGCTCTTTTACAACTTCATCCTCAGTATACCATTTCAATAGAACCTTATACAGTTTAGAAATCATTTTTTTGCCTTTCTCAAGCCATACAGTTTCAATTTCAATATTCTTTTCTCTAAAACCATGTTCTCTTTTATCGGTCTTAAATAAATCATAAATCTGTCTATACTTCAACCAATCATATTCAAATTCAACATCAAATCTGTCTTTTAACACAAAATTTTTCCCTTCAGATTTTAAAAGATTTTTATACGGTAGCCAGTCTAGCCCTTGATTTCTTGAGTATGGGTTGATCACTTCAGCTGGTACAATCCAAAGTGGTCTTTCTTCTGAGAAGAATTTTCTATATCTCATCCATGTCTCGAACAGTGATTGTCTTACAAAGTGGTGTTTAAAAAATTTATCCATTTTTACCTTTCCATACCATAAATATGCATGCCATCCGAATTTGTTATCATGCCCTTCCAGGGCCAATAACTTCTTATTCTCCAGATTAATCCATTGTTCCAACCATGTTAAACAGACGGCATCATAATACAGTCTTAGATTTGGTAGTTGTAGGCCTCCTCTCTCTCTTGCATCACATAAAATTTTCATTTTAATCCTTGGCTTTCTTCCTGCCCATACGAATTTAGATAATTCTTTCTGCCACGAATCCAGTACTTTCCTTTGTTTTAGTATTGGAATAGTCTGAAATAAAAACATCAAACGCGGCAAGATATTCATTTTTACAGTCGCGATTCTTCCCATCAGTGATAAATTCAAAGTGTCCCATTTCTTCATATCTTGCTGAATCTTGTGCCACACCTTTTCATAATTGTTTTTAAACAAGTCAATATTTTTCATGGTTAATTCAATTCCAAGATATTTAGTCTTTGTAACTACTTCACATTGAATTTTCTCTTGAAGTTCTATTTGTCTTTGTTTCGTCATATTTTTGCACATCACTTTGGTTTTATTTTTATTAACATAAAATCCCGCAATTGAACCAAATTCTTCAATTTTTTCCATCAGTTGTGGTATTTTCTCGATTGGGTCTTGAATCATAAACATTACATCATCTGCAAATGCCCTATATTTATAGGCAAAACCTTTCACTGTAAGTCCTTCAATACTGTTATCTTTTCTTATCGCTGTCAATAATATTTCCAATATCCAAATAAACAACAACGGGGATAACGGGCAGCCTTGACGTGTTCCCTTTTGGACTCGAAAGAAGTCCGTCTTTTCTTTGTTTATATTCAAAGCCGCTTTTTGTTCTGAATATATTGCCACAATCATGTTTAAAAAAGACTGTCCAATATTCATTTTTTCAATGACTTGCAGCATAAACTCCCAATTTAAATTGTCGAAAGCTTTTTCCGCATCTAGGAAGAGGAATCCAACTTCTTTTTCAGGATGCTTGTCATAATATTCAATTGCATCTATCACCACTCTTAAATTGTCTCTAATTTGTCTGTTTGGTAAAAATCCCGCTTGTTCTTCCGCTATTGTATCTTTCAGATATTTTTTCAGTCTCTCTGAAATTATTTTTGCAAATAATTTGTAATCATTATTTAATAGCGATATTGGTCTATAATTCTTTACTTGAGTCAAATCCAACCCTTCTTTAGGTATCAATGAAATGTTTGCTTCTTTCCATGAATCTGGGATCCTTTTGGTCTTTCTTATCTCATTCGACAGAAGTACTAAAATAGGGGTTAGCTCCTCTTTAAATTTCTTATAGAATTTTGCTGTAAAGCCATCTGGTCCTGGAGCTTTGCCCAACTTTGCCTCTTCTATCACCATTGTCACTTCTTCTTTCGTTACTAAACCATTCAATAATTCCTTAATTTGTTTTCCCAGCTCTGGAACTTCAATCGTCTCCAAATATTTCTTGATTCTCTGTTGATCAATTCCTTTCTTTTTGAATAATTTGGCGTAATATTTAAAAAAGCTCTTTTTATACCATTCAAGCTCATAACATCCTTTCCATCTTCAACAATCTTAGATATAAAGTTCCTTTCTTTTTCTATTTTTCAATTGCCATGCTAAGAACTTTCCTGGTTTGTTTGCACCCTCAAATGCTTTTTGCTGTAATTTCTTCAAATTCCAATATAATTCTCTGTTTAATAGAACATTCAGCTGATCTTGCAGAAAGTGGATCTCTTTAATAATCTTCTTCTTCCCTGGTCTTTTTTTTAATTCCTTTTCTTTTTGTCGAATTTTTTCATGAAGATCTTTCTGTTGCTGGATCTTTTGCTTTTTGTCTTTGGAGTTCAGAGAGATAAGCATACCTCTCATTACTGCTTTGTATGCATCCCATACAACTTGTATATCCGTGCCTTTATTCAAATTCAGTTCAAAAAAACTTTTCATTTCCTTTTTTAAGATTTCATTAATTTGTTTTTGATCCAATAAATCTTCATTAATTCTCCAAAATAACTGTTTAGGTTTTGCTTTAGATATCCAAAGTAGGGGATTATGATCAGAGTTAGTTTTCGGTAAAATTTGTATTTTATAGGTTTTTTGCGCCATCTCCTCTGACATCCAAATCATGTCAATTCGAGAAAAGGAATTATGTCTATTCGAATAAAACGTATAGTCCTTAGTCTTAGGATTCCACTTCCTCCAAACATCTTCTAGTTTCTCTTGCTTCATCAATTGAAAGAAATTTTTTGGTAACTTTCCAACTGTCTCTCCACTTGCTTTGGACTTTCTATCCAATGTGTTGTTCACTGTACCATTAAAGTCTCCCGCAAGAACAATTTGGTCATAGTTTAAACACTCCAACTCTTTAGTCAGATCATTAAAAAAGTCTCTTTTGCACCATTGGGTGCATATATATTAACAAGCAATGTCTTTTTTCTATCCATACAGATTTCCACGCCAACATACCTCCCTTCTTTATCGGAGAAAATTTGTTTAGGATCCAAATCTTTTGAAATGTAAATCACTGTTCCTTTTTTCTTATTAACTGCTGAGGAATGAAATTCTTCTCCCAATTTTTTATTAGTCAAATATTTATCGTCTTGTTTTCTTATGTGTGTTTCTTGTAAACAAATTATGTTACATTTTTGTTTTTCCAGCCAATGATTCACCAGTCTTCTTTTACCTGGTGAATTTAGTCCATTTACGTTCCAAGATAAAAATTTGTAATCCATAATGGTGTTGAATTAAATATCTTTAAAATCATCCAGATTGCTCGCTTTAAATCTATATAAGTCTCCTTCAGATTTAAGAGTAGATCTCACCGAGTTGTACATAAATGTAAGTCCATATGGAATCTCCCATCTGAACCTAATATTCATTTCTTTTAGTCTGTCTGTCAATTTCTTGAATTTCTTTCTATCTTGTAGAATCGATCTCGGAATTTCTCTCAAAATTATTATTTTCTTTCCATTAATTTCCAACGGTTGTGTAAATTGTTTCTTGAAAACGTCTTCCTTCATCTTTGTTGTCACAAATTGAACAATTACATCTCAAGGTAATTGCTTTCTTTTGGCATAAGCTGAATTTACTCTGTAAATCAAGTCAAAGTCTGCATCCAAATCTCCTTCATCTTCCCCTATATAAGTTGTCAATGTCTTAATTACTAGAGCCCGTAGATCTTGATCTTCCTCCTCTTCTATCCCTCTCAATCTCAGGTGATTCTGAGTAGCCCTGTAATCCATCATGGTCTCCAGCCTTGCATTTTCTGACAGGGTTTTTTTAACCTTTTGTTCCATGTCTTCAGATTTTGTCACCAGACTTTTGACTTCCTTTTTAAGTTCTTCTGTATCTTTTTTTATCCCTGACACTTCTGTAAGTACCAGTTCTTTCAATTCTTCCATATTTTTTTTCTGTACTTGGATTTGCACTTGCTCTATTTGCTCCAATTGTTGTTGCAACTGTGATTCTATTTGTTTTCCAAGATTCTCAGTCATCCGTTTTTCCATCGCTTCCATAGCTGCTTGCCACTCTTTTTTTCCTTTGCAGTCATTCTTGGGCTGGGTGATGAAGCAGCTCTAGGTCTTGTTCTCAAATCCGTCTTGGAGGCCACTTCAATGTTAGTCAGTCTTTATATTAGCAGTCTTCAAGCCAAATCGCCACCTTTAAAACTTGTTTAAACACTTTTTCGGCTTGAAAATAACATTTTAAGTTTTAGTCCTCCCCAAAATGTCGGGCGCAATTTCTCTATGGTTTTCCGGCTAGAGTAGGCTCCTTCCGAACTTCCTGTTCACCTGTCCGTCTCTGTAATCCAACTTCCGGTAATGGTGGTGTCACACAGTAAAATGTCCATCCGCTTCAAACACAGCAGCCTCTAAAACCTCCACTCTAGCCCACTTCCTGTATCACAGAGTCACAGTTAGTTTCGTTTCTACTACGTAACGTTTAGACTTGGCTGACCACAGGAATGCAAAACAAAGTCTCTTTTCAGCCTTTTTCTCTAACGGAAAGCTTTCTTTTTACTTTTAATTCAAGCGGAATAGTTCCTTAAAGGTTTCAACGCTTATCCGTACGTTTCAATATCACAGTCTTCTTTAAACCGGTAAGCGCTTAATCGTTTGTTTGTTACCTTGCTTGTAGTCTCGGGGTTTCGCGGTGCTTCTTCTGTAAGCGATGTTAATCTAGATGATAAAGAGATCGGTAGATGGCGAATTTATGCTGAATTCTCAGCCCGGCTGGCATCTGTAGAGTTGATTTGCAACTGCCCTCTTCACGGAAGGAGATCAAAGTGTAAACAAGCTTCCTCCGAAGCTTATCCACACCGATCTCAACTCCCCCTCAGGCTTCGCTGCTTGCTTGCCACTCCCCCGCCTGGAGAGTGCTGCGCTGGGCCAGATAGAGCCCAGACTGTCGTCAGATGCCGCAGTACACTCTGCACAACTCGCAAAGTGTGTCAATTCGCCATTTTACTCCGACCGGAAGCCCGTCTGGAGGTCAGTTGTAATGGTGGGAGAACTCCAGGTGCCACATGGCAATTGGCATCCCGAGCCCCTCTGCCTTTGTGGGCCTCACTGCAAAGACCACTGGGGTTGCACCCACAGGGAATAATGGGGTGGGGGGACGTGACCCGAAAGGGATTTGTCTCCAGGGGATCTAATGGCGCTTTCTTCTTCTCTCCCCAGTTTGGCTTTGAGAGCAGCGACGGGGACGAGGGGCCGGTGGCGTCTGCCCAGGAAGCTCAAGCCCAGGCCCTCCTGCAGCAGGCCTGGGTGAGTCTGGTCGGGGAAGAGAGGAGGAGAAGCTGGGGTGGGGTGGAGTCCCCCACTTATTCTGCCTCCCCCACCGATTCAGCGGCTTTGGAAGTGGACAATGCCCTCTTTTCTGAGACCTGTCCTCTGACATATTAAGTTCTGCTTTTGTCCAGCAAAACTACCTGAAGTGGGTTTTGTCGCACTCAAATTCCGCACTACAGTCTCTGACTGGTTTTCAACTGGCTCCCTTCTCATTGTCTCAGCCCCAGGAATCTTGGGAACGGTCCAGGACTGCCTTCCTCTCTTCCCCCTTGACCTGAGGCAGAAATTCAGAACTGGTGAAGCGCATCTCCTCCCGACTGCATGCACCCATTGAAATTTCCGCAGCCGCCCAGAGTCCTACGAGCCACTCACAGAACTACATTTCCCAGAATTCCTGGGAAAGGGCTGGCCAGGTTTGCTGTGGAGAGGTGGCCAGTGTGTCTCTTGCTAGCCAGCCCGGGCTCATGGCTTTTGTTTCTCTCCCCCTCCACACCAGGGTGACTCCAGTCCGCAAGGCCTCCCCGGCCCCCCCGGCGAAGACGGCAAGAGGGCCAGTACTGGTAGCCATTCCCGTCTGGTGGCCCTGAGGCCCTTCGGAGGGCTCGGAGAAATGCCTGTCATCTTCCTTACCACGACCACCGTGGAGGTCGGCCGACCTTCTCATCTCGCAGAGGCCAGGGTTGCCAGCTCCGGGGAGACCCGGGAGAAACCTCCGCCGGGTATGAAGCCACCCAGTCCACTCTCCGGGGGAACGGATCTCTCTGGTCTGGAGGTGAGTTGCCATTCTGGGAGATCTCCAGGTCTAGCCTGGACATTGGGAACCAAACCTGGGGCCACCTACCCAGGCTAAGGCACAGGCGGATTTAAACCAGGGACCTGCTGATATATCTGGCGGGCGGGAGGAGAGCGCAGGCCGGCTCGATCTCACTGGATCTCAGAAACTAAGCCGGGTCAGCCCCGGTTAGTACTCGGATGGGAGATGAACGAGGAAAGTCCGGAGTAGCTACACAGAGGCAGGCCATGGCGAAACAACCTCTTTTTGTCTCCTAGTCCTGGCCTGGATGGCCCCATTGAGCCTGGTCTTGTCAGATCTCTAAAACCAAGCAGGGGCTGGTCCTGGTTAGTACTTGGATGGGGAGACCTCCAGCGAATACCAGGGTTGGGATGCAGAGGCAGGTGATGGCAGACCGCCTCTGAAGGCCTCTCACCTTGAAAACCACACGGGGGGGGGTCACCCTAAGCTGGCTGTGACTTAACATGGGAAAGAACTTCTCCCAGGGATCAGGCAAAAGGGGAATAAATCCAGTAGACACACACTCTTGGTGCCTGCAGGGGTTCTGGGAAAGATGGCGTACCTCAGGACTCAGCAAAGGCCCCGGTGCTGTGCACCTGTATTACAAGCTTCTGAAGATTCAAGGGATCGGGGCCGTGTTCTCCCAATCGGCACTCAAGGAGATGAAACGTTTGTCTCTCTGGGCTGTGCCGTGCGATGGTGGCTCTCCTGATGAACTCCCCATCCCCATTCTACGGAGGACCGTCTTAGTCCCATGAGCCCTGAGAGAGGCATGTCTTTTCAGACTTCACAGCAGTTTTGCAGTCCCGGTCAGTGTTCCCTCTTAGCTGAGTGAGTGTGAGCCAGCTCACAGTTTTTTAGCCTCCGGCTCAGACATTCTTGTCTTCGCTCAGGGAGGAGGGCTCCACAGCAAACTAATTTACGCTGTCGCCGAAGTCGCTCGGTCACAACTTTTAAGACCAGTAGCTCGCAAAGTAGAATTTTTGCTCACAAGACTCCACATCTTAGAGGGAACATTGGTCCCCATTTTCAGTTATTCCAGGAAGTCTACATGGCGTGTCAGCATTTAGACAAAGTACTGTCGGCGTACTTGAAATACATGGGGAAAATGAACACTCAGCACTTTAGGAAGAAATGTTGAATGTGTGATTTAGATGTTGAATGTAGACCTGCATCAGCCCAGCAGAACAACCCCGCCTGCAGCAGTTAAGCATCGTGGGAGCATCTTCCCAGCACTGCGCTGCTGCCTCTCCCGTTTGCCTGTGTGGGTTTTTCTCTGCACTCCCTTCCCACCCCATGGGGCCTGGCTAGTGTTCCCTCTAAGCTGAGTTAGTGTGAGCTAGCTCACAGTTTTTAGCCTCTGGCTCACACATTTTTGTCTTGCCTCAGGAAGGAGGGCTCCAGAGCAGTGTTCTCTCTAAGCTGAGTTAGGGTGAGCTAGCTCACAGTTTTTAGCCTCTGGCTCACACATTTTTGTCTTGCCTCAGGAAGGAGGGCTCCAGAGCAGTGTTCCCTCTAAGCTGAGTTAGGGTGAGCTAGCTCACAGTTTTTTAGCCTCCGGCTCACACATTTTTGTCTTGCCTCAGGAAGGAGGGCTCCAGAGCAGTGTTCCCTCTAAGCTGAGTTAGGGTGAGCTAGCTCACAGTTTTTTAGCCTCCGGCTCACACATTTTTGTCTTGCCTCAGGAAGGAGGGCTCCAGAGCAGTGTTCCCTCTAAGCTGAGTTAGGGTGAGCTAGCTCACAGTTTTTTAGCCTCCGGCTCACACATTTTGTCCTGCCTCAGGAAGGAGGGCTTCAGAGCAGTGTTCCCTCTAAGCTGAGTTAGGGTGAGCTAGCTCACAGTTTTTTAGCCTCCGGCTCACACATTTTTGTCCTGCCTCAGGAAGGAGGGCTCCAGAGCAGTGTTCCCTCTAAGCTGAGTTAGGGTGAGCTAGCTCACAGTTTTTTAGCCTCCGGCTCCCACATTTTTGTCCTGCCTCAGGAAGGAGGGCTCCAGAGCAGTGTTCCCTCTAAGCTGAGTTAGGGTGAGCTAGCTCACAGTTTTTAGCCTCCGGCTCACACATTTTGTCCTGCCTCAGGAAGGAGGGCTTCAGAGCAGTGTTCCCTCTAAGCTGAGTTAGGGTGAGCTAGCTCACAGTTTTTTAGCCTCCGGCTCACACATTTTTGTCCTGCCTCAGGAAGGAGGGCTCCAGAGCAGTGTTCCCTCTAAGCTGAGTTAGGGTGAGCTAGCTCACAGTTTTTTAGCCTCCGGCTCACACATTTTTGTCCTGCCTCAGGAAGGAGGGCTCCAGAGCAGTGTTCCCTCTAAGCTGAGTTAGGGTGAGCTAGCTCACAGTTTTTAGCCTCCGGCTCACACATTTTTGTCCTGCCTCAGGAAGGAGGGCTCCAGAGCAGTGTTCCCTCTAAGCTGAGTTAGGGTGAGCTAGCTCACAGTTTTTTAGCCTCCGGCTCACACATTTTTGTCCTGCCTCAGGAAGGAGGGCTTCAGAGCAGTGTTCCCTCTAAGCTGAGTTAGGGTGAGCTAGCTCACAGTTTTTTAGCCTCCGGCTCACACATTTTTGTCCTGCCTCAGGAAGGAGGGCTCCAGAGCAGTGTTCCCTCTAAGCTGAGTTAGGGTGAGCTAGCTCACAGTTTTTTAGCCTCCGGCTCACACATTTTTGTCCTGCCTCAGGAAGGAGGGCTCCAGAGCAGTGTTCCCTCTAAGCTGAGTTAGGGTGAGCTAGCTCACAGTTTTTTAGCCTCCGGCTCACACATTTTTGTCTTGCCTCAGGAAGGAGGGCTCCAGAGCAGTGTTCCCTCTAAGCTGAGTTAGGGTGAGCTAGCTCACAGTTTTTTAGCCTCTGGCTCACACATTTTTGTCTTGCCTCAGGAAGGAGGGCTCCAGAGCAGTGTTCCCTCTAAGCTGAGTTAGTGTGAGCTAGCTCACAGTTTTTTAGCCTCCGGCTCACACATTTTTGTCCTGCCTCAGGAAGGAGGGCTCCAGAGCAGTGTTCCCTCTAAGCTGAGTTAGTGTGAGCTAGCTCACAGTTTTTAGCCTCCGGCTCACACATTTTTGTCCTGCCTCAGGAAGGAGGGCTCCAGAGCAGTGTTCCCTCTAAGCTGAGTTAGTGTGAGCTAGCTCACAGTTTTTTAGCCTCCGGCTCACACATTTTTGTCCTGCCTCAGGAAGGAGGGCTCCAGAGCAGTGTTCCCTCTAAGCTGAGTTAGGGTGAGCTAGCTCACAGTTTTTAGCCTCCGGCTCACACATTCTTGTCCTGCCTCAGGAAGGAGGGCTCCAGAGCAGTGTTCCCTCTAAGCTGAGTTAGGGTGAGCTAGCTCACAGTTTTTAGCCTCCGGCTCACACATTTTTGTCTTGCCTCAGGAAGGAGGGCTTCAGAGCAGTGTTCCCTCTAAGCTGAGTTAGGGTGAGCTAGCTCACAGTTTTTAGCCTCCGGCTCACACATTTTTGTCTTGCCTCAGGAAGGAGGGCTCCAGAGCAGTGTTCCCTCTAAGCTGAGTTAGGGTGAGCTAGCTCACAGTTTTTAGCCTCCGGCTCACACATTTTTGTCCTGCCTCAGGAAGGAGGGCTCCAGAGCAGTGTTCCCTCTAAGCTGAGTTAGGGTGAGCTAGCTCACAGTTTTTTAGCCTCCGGCTCACACATTTTGTCCTGCCTCAGGAAGGAGGGCTCCAGAGCAGTGTTCCCTCTAAGCTGAGTTAGGGTGAGCTAGCTCACAGTTTTTAGCCTCCGGCTCACACATTTTTGTCCTGCCTCAGGAAGGAGGGCTCCAGAGCAGTGTTCCCTCTAAGCTGAGTTAGGGTGAGCTAGCTCACAGTTTTTTAGCCTCCGGCTCACACATTTTTGTCTTGCCTCAGGAAGGAGGGCTCCAGAGCAGTGTTCCCTCTAAGCTGAGTTAGGGTGAGCTAGCTCACAGTTTTTAGCCTCCGGCTCACACATTTTGTCCTGCCTCAGGAAGGAGGGCTCCAGAGTAGTGTTCCCTCTAAGCTGAGTTAGGGTGAGCTAGCTCACAGTTTTTTAGCCTCCGGCTCACACATTTTTGTCCTGCCTCAGGAAGGAGGGCTCCAGAGCAGTGTTCCCTCTAAGCTGAGTTAGGGTGAGCTAGCTCACAGTTTTTTAGCCTCCGGCTCACACATTTTTGTCCTGCCTCAGGAAGGAGGGCTCCAGAGCAGTGTTCCCTCTAAGCTGAGTTAGGGTGAGCTAGCTCACAGTTTTTTAGCCTCCGGCTCACACATTTTGTCTTGCCTCAGGAAGGAGGGCTTCAGAGCAGTGTTCCCTCTAAGCTGAGTTAGGGTGAGCTAGCTCACAGTTTTTTAGCCTCCGGCTCACACATTTTTGTCTTGCCTCAGGAAGGAGGGCTCCAGAGCAGTGTTCCCTCTAAGCTGAGTTAGGGTGAGCTAGCTCACAGTTTTTAGCCTCCGGCTCACACATTTTGTCCTGCCTCAGGAAGGAGGGCTCCAGAGCAGTGTTCCCTCTAAGCTGAGTTAGGGTGAGCTAGCTCACAGTTTTTTAGCCTCCGGCTCACACATTTTTGTCCTGCCTCAGGAAGGAGGGCTCCAGAGCAGTGTTCCCTCTAAGCTGAGTTAGGGTGAGCTAGCTCACAGTTTTTAGCCTCCGGCTCACACATTTTTGTCCTGCCTCAGGAAGGAGGGCTCCAGAGCAGTGTTCCCTCTAAGCTGAGTTAGGGTGAGCTAGCTCACAGTTTTTAGCCTCCGGCTCACACATTTTTGTCCTGCCTCAGGAAGGAGGGCTCCAGAGCAGTGTTCCCTCTAAGCTGAGTTAGGGTGAGCTAGCTCACAGTTTTTTAGCCTCCGGCTCACACATTTTTGTCCTGCCTCAGGAAGGAGGGCTCCAGAGCAGTGTTCCCTCTAAGCTGAGTTAGTGTGAGCTAGCTCACAGTGCTTTAGCCTCCGGCTCACACATTTTTGTCTTGCCTCAGGAAGGAGGGCTCCAGAGGCAGTGTTCCCTCTAAGCTGAGTTAGTGTGAGCTAGCTCACAGTGTTTTAGCCTCCGGCTCACACATTTTTGTCCTGCCTCAGGAAGGAGGGCTCCAGAGCAGTGTTCCCTCTAAGCTGAGTTAGTGTGAGCTAGCTCACAGTTTTTAGCCTCCGGCTCACACATTTTGTCCTGCCTCAGGAAGGAGGGCTCCAGAGCAGTGTTCCCTCTAAGCTGAGTTAGGGTGAGCTAGCTCACAGTTTTTTAGCCTCCGGCTCACACATTTTGTCTTGCCTCAGGAAGGAGGGCTTCAGAGCAGTGTTCCCTCTAAGCTGAGTTAGGGTGAGCTAGCTCACAGTTTTTTAGCCTCCGGCTCACACATTTTGTCTTGCCTCAGGAAGGAGGGCTCCAGAGCAGTGTTCCCTCTAAGCTGAGTTAGGGTGAGCTAGCTCACAGTTTTTAGCCTCCGGCTCACACATTTTTGTCCTGCCTCAGGAAGGAGGGCTCCAGAGCAGTGTTCCCTCTAAGCTGAGTTAGGGTGAGCTAGCTCACAGTTTTTTAGCCTCCGGCTCACACATTTTTGTCCTGCCTCAGGAAGGAGGGCTCCAGAGCAGTGTTCCCTCTAAGCTGAGTTAGGGTGAGCTAGCTCACAGTTTTTAGCCTCCGGCTCACACATTTTTGTCCTGCCTCAGGAAGGAGGGCTCCAGAGCAGTGTTCCCTCTAAGCTGAGTTAGGGTGAGCTAGCTCACAGTTCTTTAGCCTCCGGCTCACACATTTTGTCCTGCCTCAGGAAGGAGGGCTCCAGAGCAGTGTTCCCTCTAAGCTGAGTTAGGGTGAGCTAGCTCACAGTTTTTTAGCCTCCGGCTCACACATTTTTGTCCTGCCTCAGGAAGGAGGGCTCCAGAGCAGTGTTCCCTCTAAGCTGAGTTAGTGTGAGCTAGCTCACAGTTTTTAGCCTCCGGCTCACACATTTTTGTCCTGCCTCAGGAAGGAGGGCTCCAGAGCAGTGTTCCCTCTAAGCTGAGTTAGGGTGAGCTAGCTCACAGTTTTTTAGCCTCTGGCTCACACATTTTTGTCCTGCCTCAGGAAGGAGGGCTCCAGAGCAGTGTTCCCTCTAAGCTGAGTTAGGGTGAGCTAGCTCACAGTTTTTAGCCTCCGGCTCACACATTTTTGTCCTGCCTCAGGAAGGAGGGCTCCAGAGCAGTGTTCCCTCTAAGCTGAGTTAGTGTGAGCTAGCTCACAGTTTTTCAGCCTCCGGCTCACACATTTTTGTCCTGCCTCAGGAAGGAGGGCTCCAGAGCAGTGTTCCCTCTAAGCTGAGTTAGTGTGAGCTAGCTCACAGTTTTTTAGCCTCCGGCTCACACATTTTTGTCCTGCCTCAGGAAGGAGGGCTCCAGAGCAGTGTTCCCTCTAAGCTGAGTTAGGGTGAGCTAGCTCACAGTTTTTTAGCCTCCGGCTCACACATTTTTGTCCTGCCTCAGGAAGGAGGGCTTCAGAGCAGTGTTCCCTCTAAGCTGAGTTAGGGTGAGCTAGCTCACAGTTTTTAGCCTCCGGCTCACACATTTTTGTCTTGCCTCAGGAAGGAGGGCTCCAGAGCAGTGTTCCCTCTAAGCTGAGTTAGGGTGAGCTAGCTCACAGTTTTTTAGCCTCCGGCTCACACATTTTTGTCCTGCCTCAGGAAGGAGGGCTCCAGAGCAGTGTTCCCTCTAAGCTGAGTTAGGGTGAGCTAGCTCACAGTTTTTTAGCCTCCGGCTCACACATTTTGTCCTGCCTCAGGAAGGAGGGCTCCAGAGCAGTGTTCCCTCTAAGCTGAGTTAGGGTGAGCTAGCTCACAGTTTTTTAGCCTCCGGCTCACACATTTTTGTCCTGCCTCAGGAAGCAGGGCTCCAGAGCAGTGTTCCCTCTAAGCTGAGTTAGTGTGAGCTAGCTCACAGTTTTTAGCCTCCGGCTCACACATTTTTGTCCTGCCTCAGGAAGGAGGGCTCCAGAGCAGTGTTCCCTCTAAGCTGAGTTAGTGTGAGCTAGCTCACAGTTTTTAGCCTCCGGCTCACACATTTTTGTCCTGCCTCAGGAAGGAGGGCTCCAGAGCAGTGTTCCCTCTAAGCTGAGTTAGTGTGAGCTAGCTCACAGTTTTTTAGCCTCCGGCTCACACATTTTTGTCCTGCCTCAGGAAGGAGGGCTCCAGAGCAGTGTTCCCTCTAAGCTGAGTTAGTGTGAGCTAGCTCACAGTTTTTAGCCTCCGGCTCACACATTTTTGTCCTGCCTCAGGAAGGAGGGCTCCAGAGCAGTGTTCCCTCTAAGCTGAGTTAGGGTGAGCTAGCTCACAGTTTTTAGCCTCCGGCTCACACATTTTTGTCCTGCCTCAGGAAGGAGGGCTCCAGAGCAGTGTTCCCTCTAAGCTGAGTTAGTGTGAGCTAGCTCACAGTTTTTAGCCTCCGGCTCACACATTTTTGTCCTGCCTCAGGAAGGAGGGCTCCAGAGCAGTGTTCCCTCTAAGCTGAGTTAGTGTGAGCTAGCTCACAGTTTTTTAGCCTCCGGCTCACACATTTTTGTCCTGCCTCAGGAAGGAGGGCTCCAGAGCAGTGTTCCCTCTAAGCTGAGTTAGTGTGAGCTAGCTCACAGTTTTTTAGCCTCTGGCTCACACATTTTTGTCCTGCCTCAGGAAGGAGGGCTCCAGAGCAGTGTTCCCTCTAAGCTGAGTTAGTGTGAGCTTGCTCACAGTTTTTTAGCCTCCGGCTCACACATTTTTGTCCTGCCTCAGGAAGGAGGGCTCCAGAGCAGTGTTCCCTCTAAGCTGAGTTAGTGTGAGCTTGCTCACAGTTTTTAGCCTCCGGCTCACACATTTTTGTCCTGCCTCAGGAAGGAGGGCTCCAGAGCAGTGTTCCCTCTAAGCTGAGTTAGGGTGAGCTAGCTCACAGTTTTTTAGCCTCCGGCTCACACATTTTTGTCCTGCCTCAGGAAGGAGGGCTCCAGAGCAGTGTTCCCTCTAAGCTGAGTTAGGGTGAGCTAGCTCACAGTTTTTTAGCCTCCGGCTCACACATTTTTGTCCTGCCTCAGGAAGGAGGGCTCCAGAGCAGTGTTCCCTCTAAGCTGAGTTAGTGTGAGCTAGCTCACAGTTTTTTAGCCTCCGGCTCACACATTTTTGTCTTGCCTCAGGAAGGAGGGCTCCAGAGCAGTGTTCCCTCTAAGCTGAGTTAGTGTGAGCTAGCTCACAGTTTTTTAGCCTCCGGCTCACACATTTTTGTCCTGCCTCAGGAAGGAGGGCTCCAGAGCAGTGTTCCCTCTAAGCTGAGTTAGTGTGAGCTAGCTCACAGTTTTTTAGCCTCCGGCTCACACATTTTTGTCTTGCCTCAGGAAGGAGGGCTCCAGAGCAGTGTTCCCTCTAAGCTGAGTTAGGGTGAGCTAGCTCACAGTTTTTTAGCCTCCGGCTCACACATTTTTGTCTTGCCTCAGGAAGGAGGGCTCCAGAGCAGTGTTCCCTCTAAGCTGAGTTAGGGTGAGCTAGCTCACAGTTTTTTAGCCTCCGGCTCACACATTTTGTCCTGCCTCAGGAAGGAGGGCTCCAGAGCAGTGTTCCCTCTAAGCTGAGTTAGGGTGAGCTAGCTCACAGTTTTTTAGCCTCCGGCTCACACATTTTTGTCCTGCCTCAGGAAGGAGGGCTCCAGAGCAGTGTTCCCTCTAAGCTGAGTTAGGGTGAGCTAGCTCACAGTTTTTTAGCCTCCGGCTCACACATTTTGTCCTGCCTCAGGAAGGAGGGCTCCAGAGCAGTGTTCCCTCTAAGCTGAGTTAGGGTGAGCTAGCTCACAGTTTTTAGCCTCCGGCTCACACATTTTTGTCTTGCCTCAGGAAGGAGGGCTCCAGAGCAGTGTTCCCTCTAAGCTGAGTTAGGGTGAGCTAGCTCACAGTTTTTAGCCTCCGGCTCACACATTTTTGTCCTGCCTCAGGAAGGAGGGCTCCAGAGCAGTGTTCCCTCTAAGCTGAGTTAGGGTGAGCTAGCTCACAGTTTTTTAGCCTCCGGCTCACACATTTTTGTCCTGCCTCAGGAAGGAGGGCTCCAGAGCAGTGTTCCCTCTAAGCTGAGTTAGGGTGAGCTAGCTCACAGTTTTTTAGCCTCTGGCTCACACATTTTTGTCTTGCCTCAGGAAGGAGGGCTCCAGAGCAGTGTTCCCTCTAAGCTGAGTTAGTGTGAGCTAGCTCACAGTGCTTTAGCCTCCGGCTCACACATTTTTGTCTTGCCTCAGGAAGGAGGGCTCCAGAGCAGTGTTCCCTCTAAGCTGAGTTAGGGTGAGCTAGCTCACAGTTTTTTAGCCTCTGGCTCACACATTTTTGTCTTGCCTCAGGAAGGAGGGCTCCAGAGCAGTGTTCCCTCTAAGCTGAGTTAGGGTGAGCTAGCTCACAGTTTTTTAGCCTCCGGCTCACACATTTTTGTCCTGCCTCAGGAAGGAGGGCTCCAGAGCAGTGTTCCCTCTAAGCTGAGTTAGTGTGAGCTAGCTCACAGTTTTTTAGCCTCCGGCTCACACATTTTTGTCCTGCCTCAGGAAGGAGGGCTCCAGAGCAGTGTTCCCTCTAAGCTGAGTTAGTGTGAGCTAGCTCACAGTTTTTAGCCTCCGGCTCACACATTTTTGTCCTGCCTCAGGAAGGAGGGCTCCAGAGCAGTGTTCCCTCTAAGCTGAGTTAGGGTGAGCTAGCTCACAGTTTTTTAGCCTCCGGCTCACACATTTTTGTCCTGCCTCAGGAAGGAGGGCTTCAGAGCAGTGTTCCCTCTAAGCTGAGTTAGGGTGAGCTAGCTCACAGTTTTTTAGCCTCCGGCTCACACATTTTTGTCTTGCCTCAGGAAGGAGGGCTCCAGAGCAGTGTTCCCTCTAAGCTGAGTTAGGGTGAGCTAGCTCACAGTTTTTTAGCCTCCGGCTCACACATTTTTGTCCTGCCTCAGGAAGGAGGGCTCCAGAGCAGTGTTCCCTCTAAGCTGAGTTAGGGTGAGCTAGCTCACAGTTTTTAGCCTCCGGCTCACACATTTTTGTCCTGCCTCAGGAAGGAGGGCTCCAGAGCAGTGTTCCCTCTAAGCTGAGTTAGGGTGAGCTAGCTCACAGTTTTTAGCCTCCGGCTCACACATTTTTGTCCTGCCTCAGGAAGCAGGGCTCCAGAGCAGTGTTCCCTCTAAGTTGAGTTAGTGTGGAGCTTAGCTCCACAGCTTTTTAGCCTCCGGCTCACACATTTTTGTCCTGCCTCAGGAAGGAGGGCTCCAGAGCAGTGTTCCCTCTAAGTTGAGTTAGTGTGAGCTAGCTCACAGTTTTTTAGCCTCCGGCTCACACATTTTGTCCTGCCTCAGGAAGGAGGGCTCCAGAGCAGTGTTCCCTCTGAGCTGAGTTAGTGTGAGCTAGCTCACAGTTTTTAGCCTCCGGCTCACACATTTTTGTCCTGCCTCAGGAAGGAGGGCTCCAGAGCAGTGTTCCCTCTAAGTTGAGTTAGTGTGAGCTAGCTCACAGTTTTTTAGCCTCCGGCTCACACATTTTTGTCCTGCCTCAGGAAGGAGGGCTCCAGAGCAGTGTTCCCTCTAAGCTGAGTTAGTGTGAGACTAGCTCACAGTTTTTTAGCCTCCGGCTCACACATTTTTGTCCTGCCTCAGGAAGGAGGGCTCCAGAGCAGTGTTCCCTCTAAGCTGAGTTAGTGTGAGCTTGCTCACAGTTTTTTAGCCTCCGGCTCACACATTTTTGTCCTGCCTCAGGAAGGAGGGCTCCAGAGCAGTGTTCCCTCTAAGCTGAGTTAGTGTGAGCTTGCTCACAGTTTTTTAGCCTCCGGCTCACACATTTTTGTCCTGCCTCAGGAAGGAGGGCTCCAGAGCAGTGTTCCCTCTAAGCTGAGTTAGGGTGAGCTAGCTCACAGTTTTTTAGCCTCCGGCTCACACATTTTTGTCCTGCCTCAGGAAGGAGGGCTCCAGAGCAGTGTTCCCTCTAAGCTGAGTTAGGGTGAGCTAGCTCATAGTTTTTAGCCTCCGGCTCACACATTTTTGTCCTGCCTCAGGAAGGAGGGCTCCAGAGCAGTGTTCCCTCTAAGCTGAGTTAGTGTGAGCTAGCTCACAGTTTTTTAGCCTCCGGCTCACACATTTTTGTCCTGCCTCAGGAAGGAGGGCTCCAGAGCAGTGTTCCCTCTAAGCTGAGTTAGGGTGAGCTAGCTCACAGTTTTTAGCCTCCGGCTCACACATTTTTGTCCTGCCTCAGGAAGGAGGGCTCCAGAGCAGTGTTCCCTCTAAGCTGAGTTAGTGTGAGCTAGCTCACAGTTTTTTAGCCTCCGGCTCACACATTTTTGTCCTGCCTCAGGAAGGAGGGCTCCAGAGCAGTGTTCCCTCTAAGCTGAGTTAGTGTGAGCTAGCTCACAGTTTTTAGCCTCCGGCTCACACATTTTTGTCCTGCCTCAGGAAGGAGGGCTCCAGAGCAGTGTTCCCTCTAAGCTGAGTTAGTGTGAGCTAGCTCACAGCTTTTAGCCTCCGGCTCACACATTTTTGTCCTGCCTCAGGAAGGAGGGCTCCAGAGCAGTGTTCCCTCTAAGCTGAGTTAGGGTGAGCTAGCTCACAGTTTTTTAGCCTCCGGCTCACACATTTTTGTCCTGCCTCAGGAAGGAGGGCTCCAGAGCAGTGTTCCCTCTAAGCTGAGTTAGTGTGAGCTAGCTCACAGTTTTTAGCCTCCGGCTCACACATTTTTGTCCTGCCTCAGGAAGGAGGGCTCCAGAGCAGTGTTCCCTCTAAGCTGAGTTAGTGTGAGCTAGCTCACAGTTTTTTAGCCTCCAACTCACACATTTTTGTCCTGCCTCAGGAAGGAGGGCTCCAGAGCAGTGTTCCCTCTAAGCTGAGTTAGTGTGAGCTAGCTCACAGTTTTTTAGCCTCCGGCTCACACATTTTTGTCCTGCCTCAGGAAGGAGGGCTCCAGAGCAGTGTTCCCTCTAAGTTGAGTTAGTGTGAGCTAGCTCACAGTTTTTTAGCCTCCGGCTCACACATTTTTGTCCTGCCTCAGGAAGGAGGGCTCCAGAGCAGTGTTCCCTCTAAGCTGAGTTAGTGTGAGCTAGCTCACAGTTTTTTAGCCTCCGGCTCACACATTTTTGTCCTGCCTCAGGAAGGAGGGCTCCAGAGCAGTGTTCCCTCTAAGCTGAGTTAGTGTGAGCTAGCTCACAGTTTTTTAGCCTCCGGCTCACACATTTTTGTCCTGCCTCAGGAAGGAGGGCTCCAGAGCAGTGTTCCCTCTAAGTTGAGTTAGTGTGAGCTAGCTCACAGTTTTTTAGCCTCCGGCTCACACATTTTTGTCCTGCCTCAGGAAGGAGGGCTCCAGAGCAGTGTTCCCTCTAAGCTGAGTTAGGGTGAGCTAGCTCACAGTTTTTTAGCCTCCGGCTCACACATTTTTGTCCTGCCTCAGGAAGGAGGGCTCCAGAGCAGTGTTCCCTCTAAGCTGAGTTAGGGTGAGCTAGCTCACAGTTTTTAGCCTCCGGCTCACACATTTTTGTCCTGCCTCAGGAAGGAGGGCTCCAGAGCAGTGTTCCCTCTAAGCTGAGTTAGGGTGAGCTAGCTCACAGTTTTTTAGCCTCCGGCTCACACATTTTTGTCCTGCCTCAGGAAGGAGGGCTCCAGAGCAGTGTTCCCTCTAAGCTGAGTTAGTGTGAGCTAGCTCACAGCTTTTTAGCCTCCGGCTCACACATTTTTGTCCTGCCTCAGGAAGGAGGGCTCCAGAGCAGTGTTCCCTCTAAGCTGAGTTAGGGTGAGCTAGCTCACAGTTTTTTAGCCTCCGGCTCACACATTTTTGTCCTGCCTCAGGAAGGAGGGCTCCAGAGCAGTGTTCCCTCTAAGCTGAGTTAGGGTGAGCTAGCTCACAGTTTTTTAGCCTCCGGCTCACACATTTTTGTCCTGCCTCAGGAAGGAGGGCTCCAGAGCAGTGTTCCCTCTAAGCTGAGTTAGGGTGAGCTAGCTCACAGTTTTTTAGCCTCCGGCTCACACATTTTTGTCCTGCCTCAGGAAGGAGGGCTCCAGAGCAGTGTTCCCTCTAAGCTGAGTTAGGGTGAGCTAGCTCACAGTTTTTTAGCCTCCGGCTCACACATTTTTGTCCTGCCACAGGAAGGAGGGCTCCAGAGCAGTGTTCCCTCTAAGCTGAGTTAGTGTCAGCTAGCTCACAGTTTTTAGCCTCCGGCTCACACATTTTTGTCCTGCCTCAGGAAGGAGGGCTCCAGAGCAGTGTTCCCTCTAAGCTGAGTTAGTGTCAGCTAGCTCACAGTTTTTTAGCCTCCGGCTCACACATTTTTGTCCTGCCTCAGGAAGGAGGGCTCCAGAGCAGTGTTCCCTCTAAGCTGAGTTAGTGTGAGCTAGCTCACAGTTTTTTAGCCTCCGGCTCACACATTTTTGTCCTGCCTCAGGAAGGAGGGCTCCAGAGCAGTGTTCCCTCTAAGCTGAGTTAGTGTGAGCTAGCTCACAGCTTTTTAGCCTCCGGCTCACACATTTTTGTCCTGCCTCAGGAAGGAGGGCTCCAGAGCAGTGTTCCCTCTAAGCTGAGTTAGGGTGAGCTAGCTCACAGTTTTTTAGCCTCCGGCTCACACATTTTTGTCCTGCCTCAGGAAGGAGGGCTCCAGAGCAGTGTTCCCTCTAAGCTGAGTTAGTGTCAGCTAGCTCACAGTTCTTTAGCCTCCGGCTCACACATTTTTGTCCTGCCTCAGGAAGGAGGGCTCCAGAGCAGTGTTCCCTCTAAGCTGAGTTAGGGTGAGCTAGCTCACAGTTTTTTAGCCTCCGGCTCACACATTTTTGTCCTGCCTCAGGAAGGAGGGCTCCAGAGCAGTGTTCCCTCTAAGCTGAGTTAGTGTGAGCTAGCTCACAGTTTTTTAGCCTCCGGCTCACACATTTTTGTCCTGCCTCAGGAAGGAGGGCTCCAGAGCAGTGTTCCCTCTAAGCTGAGTTAGTGTGAGCTAGCTCACAGTTTTTTAGCCTCCGGCTCACACATTTTTGTCCTGCCTCAGGAAGGAGGGCTCCAGAGCAGTGTTCCCTCTAAGCTGAGTTAGGGTGAGCTAGCTCACAGTTTTTTAGCCTCCGGCTCACACATTTTTGTCCTGCCTCAGGAAGGAGGGCTCCAGAGCAGTGTTCCCTCTAAGCTGAGTTAGTGTGAGCTAGCTCACAGTTTTTTAGCCTCCGGCTCACACCTTTTTGTCCTCCCTCAGGAAGGAGGGCTCCAGAGCAGTGTTCCCTCTAAGCTGAGTTAGTGTGAGCTAGCTCACAGTTTTTTAGCCTCCGGCTCACACATTTTTGTCCTGCCTCAGGAAGGAGGGCTCCAGAGCAGTGTTCCCTCTAAGCTGAGTTAGTGTGAGCTAGCTCACAGTTTTTTAGCCTCCGGCTCACACATTTTTGTCCTGCCTCAGGAAGGAGGGCTCCAGAGCAGTGTTCCCTCTAAGCTGAGTTAGTGTGAGCTAGCTCACAGTTTTTTAGCCTCCGGCTCACACATTTTTGTCCTGCCTCAGGAAGGAGGGCTCCAGAGGCAGTGTTCCCTCTAAGCTGAGTTAGTGTGAGCTAGCTCACAGTTTTTTAGCCTCCGGCTCACACATTTTTGTCCTGCCTCAGGAAGGAGGGCTCCAGAGGCAGTGTTCCCTCTAAGCTGAGTTAGTGTGAGCTAGCTCACAGTTTTTTAGCCTCCGGCTCACACATTTTTGTCCTGCCTCAGGAAGGAGGGCTCCAGAGCAGTGTTCCCTCTAAGCTGAGTTAGTGTGAGCTAGCTCACAGTTTTTTAGCCTCCGGCTCACACATTTTTGTCTTGCCTCAGGAAGGAGGGCTCCAGAGGCAGTGTTCCCTCTAAGCTGAGTTAGTGTCAGCTAGCTCACAGTTTTTTAGCCTCCGGCTCACACATTTTTGTCTTGCCTCAGGAAGGAGGGCTCCAGAGCAGGCTAATTTATGCAGTAGCCAAATCAGTCGCTCACAGCTTTAATGCCAGTGGCTCACAAAGTAGAATTTTTGCTCACAGGACTCCACAGCTTAGAGGGAACATGGGGCCTGGCAGTGAGGATACACCAACTCGGAACTTACCAGCTGCTGTCCTTTATACAGTTTCTGTCTCCGGTACCCAGCACTACGTTTTATGGCACACATGCCTGGCCCAACAAAGTGACATTGATGTCAGATCTGGCCCTCGTAAGAAATGAGTTTGACGTCTCTGTCCTGGAAGGTCAAAAGTTTCCCCCACTGGTCCTTGCATGTTGTGGTTTCTGGTGTCAGGACTGCTGCCCATTCATTCTTTGTCGAAGGGACTCGCCTGTTGTGGGTCTGTCGGTTTCTGTGAGTCGAAGCCACCTTCGGAACGGAGATCCCGGTGCCCTGATCTCTTTCGGCTGGAAGGTGGGAGGGGCAGAGGTACAAGGCAAAGTAGAATCTGCTTGACCAGAGCAGGGGAGAAATGCTCCGTGGCAGGAAATCAGCACCAGCGGAAATCTACATTCCCTCTCTCTCACACACACACACACCAGTACAGATGGTGTCACAGTGAAGAGCGATGGACTCTAATCTGGAGAGCCGGGTTTGATTCCCCACTCCTCCTCCACGTGAAGCTGCTGGGTGACCTTGGTCCAGTCCCAGTTCTCCCAAAATTCTCTCAGCCTCACCTACCTCACAATGTTGCCTGTTGTGGGGAGACTAAAGGAAGGGGACTGTAAGCTGCATTGAGACGCCTTAAGGCAAAGAAAAGCGGGGTATCAAAACCTCCGTATGGTCTCCTCCCTCCTATGGTGGTGGGAGCACAGTTGCTCTTGCCCTGACTCAGTGCTGGGTCAGAGGATGCGGGCCGGAGACCAGTTCCCAGGCGGTGGACCTGGCCGAAGGTTTCCTCCTGAGTCAGGCAGAGGAGAAGAGGCAGGCAGAACAGGTGAGGGGATTCCCGCCAGGTCTGTCCAATTCAAGGAATGATATTGGGCCTTATCCTAAAGTTTCCCTGCCTCCTTCAGTCTTTCATGGCCTCCTTCAGCAGCCTCTTCTACTAGACAATTTCTGATACTTCCAGGTAACTCAGCAGGCCTGCTAGAAAGGGTGCAGCATCTAGGAGTGGGGCAGGATCCATTCCTCGGTCTCTTTTCCGTCCCATCTCTTACCCCTCTCCCTCACTGCTGTTTCAGATGTGGGGACCATCCCTGAAGACGGAAGCTACACTCCCTGAAGCGGAAGGAGCTTCCTTGGAGCAAGGGCAGAGGGCACAGGCCGTGGAGCGTGCCCAAGATGCCCTCTCCTTTGGTAAGGACCCAGGGTTCCTGGATGCAGTTGGGGCACCCCGTAAATGTGACGGGTAAAGAGTTCAGGTCAGGATAAAAATAAACCGTTCTACACACAACAAAAGAGTTAATTTGCTGCACTTGATGTCCATTAACTCTGATGCCTCCAAAAGGAGATTAGACAAATTCCTGGAGGGCAACGTCTCCCATTAATTAAAAAGGTCATATCTATCCTTCCTTTCATAAAAAGAAATCAAGTTGCCGGTGGGGGGAACAAACCTCGGGGGAACTATTCAGACTGGTGGATAAACGGAACCTCCACCTTCTGGGGCAGCAGAGCTCTGAGAACCAGTTCCTCGGGGCCAGTAATATTGGGGAGATTTGGCTTCTGTGCCTGTGCTTCAAGGGGCATCTGGCAGGCTGCTGTGGGAAACGGGATGCTGGGGAAGGGATGGTGGCCTGTCGCCTAGCACTCCCAGCAGATTTGGGGAGGGGCTTAGGATAGATGTGATGTCATGTTGATGTTGCATCAGGCTGAAAACCTGGTTGGGAAGTTAACATGCCAAGAGACACTCAAGTCTCCAGATGTGTTCAAGTTATGTCTGGTCGGAATGCAACGGTGATGTGTCATGCAACATCTTTCCCTCCCTACAGAGAAAACACAAGTTTCGCAGAAGTCTGAAATCTATTGGCCACACTTATAATCCCTGAGGCTCATGGGTACCTGGTGCTTCCCTTCTGCCTCTCCCAGAATTCAGTCAAAAGTGTTTAAAAATGTGTTGAGTGTACACAGGGAAGGGGTTGTGTGTGAAGCAGGGAACAAACAAGCAAACACCCTTCCTTCCTCCTTTGTCTCAGGAACAGGCAGTGAAGAGACGCTGTTGAGCCGTCATCTTTTCAGAGATGTGGAAATGGCGGCCGTACCTCCAGTCCAGGTAGGAGAGATGAGTGTTCTGGTATTCTGGGACCCCGGGACTATTTGGGTGGAGACTGGCAAGGGAGTGACTGAATCAATTGAGAGACACCATAGTTCTCAAACAAAACCAGGTTATTTCCAATATAAACTTCCTAAGGACAGAAAGCACTTTACCACTTACATGTCTTTTAGGAGAAAAATAGAACATTTCCATATTCAGCATAACAGGGGGAGATTGGATTTATACCCTGCCCTTCACTCGGAGACTCAGAGCGGTTTACAAGCTCCTTTCCCTTCCCCTCCCCACAACAGACACCCTATGAAGTAGATGAGGCTGAGAGAGCTCTTTCTAGAACTGTCCTTGAGAGAACAGCTGTGACAGAACTATGGCTTGCCCACCAGCAGTTGTAAGTGGAGGAGTGGGGAATCACACCCAGTTCTCCCAGATTAGAGTCCGCAGACTTAGCCCCTACACCAAACTGGCTTCCGTAGAACCATAGTGTACTGGTGGGACCGCCCTGGTCTAATGAGAGCTGATTGAAGACCAGCCGAGAGCAAAGAAGTCTTCAACCGTTTATACCCTCAGTACCCAAAGTTCAGCCCACGTGGAGTAACACACTTTTAGCAGAAGAATATATATTAAAAAAGAACAATGTTCACCTTGAACTCATACTCAAGTTACCCAAGAGAGTCAAGGATGTTCTGTATAAACTTTATCGTGACGTCCTTGGAAGCCCAGACACCTGCTTCAGCAAGTATGTTGCTGGTCAGAAGCTACAGACCTTCTCACTAGGAGACTCTGGCACAGCATGAGGGTGAAAGGGTAGATCTAGAGAAATGAAAACTATTACTTTTGGAGCAGAGTGCCTTGTGAGGCTAGAGAGAGGCTTGAGGGATGACGCTAGCTAAGCCTGCAAAGTCTTATGAGAGAGGAACCAAACAGAGAGGCCTCAGTTAATCCAGGCTGTTTATGGAGAAAGGCCCCCAGGCTCGCTGGTTTTTCTGCCACACTGAGATGAGCAGGGGACAGCACAGGTCCCTCTTCGTTTCTCAGGAGAGCAGTTGCTCCTGCAGTTTCTACAAGGTGTCTGGGCGAGAGATCCTCTGAATGCTGTTTCCTTTACCCAGCTCAAGAGCCATGTATGGTGTAGCGCTTAAGTGTGCGGACTCTAATCTGGGAGAACCGGGTTTGATTCCCCACTCCTCCACTTGCACCTGCTGATATGACCTTGGGTCAGTCACAAGCTCTGGCACAACTGTTCTCACAAGGACAGTTTCTGTCAGAAGTTCTCTCAGCCCCGCCTACCTCACAGGGTGTCTGTTGTGGGGAGGGGAAGAGAAAGGAGTTTGTAAGTCGCTCTGAGACGCCTTTGGGCAGTGAAGGGCGGGGTATAAATCCAAACTCTTCTTCTAATCTGAGAGAACCAGATTTGATTCCCCAGTCCTCCACTAACAGCTGCTGGATGACCTTGGGCAAGCCATAGTTCTGTCAGAGCTGTTCTCTCAAGGACAGTTCTAGAAAGAGCTCTCTCGGCCCCACCTACCTCACAGGGTGTCTGTTGTGGGGAGGGGAAGGGAAAGGACTTTGTAAGCTGCTATGAGACTCTGAGTGAAGGGTGGGGTATAAATCCAATCTCTTCTTCTTCTCAAGCCATACATCCTGTAGCTTCCCAGTCTACTCCCTTCCAGTGGGCAGCCTCAGCCTGGCATGATCTCTGAGGAGGGAATCTTTTTCTTTCAGGGTCCCTTTTCCTTTGGGGAGGTGTCCATCGATTTCACTGAGGCAGAATGGGCCCTGCTGGATCCAGGACAAAGGGATCTGTACAGGGAAGTCATGCTGGAGAACTACAGGAATGTGGCTTTTCTGGGTAAGGATCTTTCCTCGGTGCCAAAGGTGCAAATTGCTGCCATTGTGAGGAGGCGTGAATCAAAATATTGAACAGCTATTCACAGTTTTGTGGCCTTTCCCGCTACTTGAGGGGTGTGTGCTGTGGCTCCCTGGAAGAGCGTCTGCTTGGCATGTAGAAGGTCCCAGGTTCGATCCCCAGCATTTCCAGTAAAAAGGATCAGGTCGGAGGGGATGTGAAAGACTTCTGCCTGAGGCCCTGGAGAGCTGCTGCCGGACTGAGTGGGCAACACCGACTTCAATGGGCGAAGTCTCTGATTCAGTCCGAGGCAGCTTCCTGTGTTCCTGGGTGTGTTCTTGCCCAGGGGCAACAGAGGCCGGTGTTGTGGCCATCAGCCCAGCCAGAGAAGGTGCCCTGAAGGAGACTTACAGACATCCGCTCTGCCTGTGATCTGGAAACGATCCTGTCAAGAACGATCCTTTTTTAAGGAAAATAATACATCAGGTATTCCGAGACGAACGGTTTGGGATGCCTTTAAAGCTGTAGCGAGGGGATTGTTGATGAAGGAAGCGGCAAAGAGAAACAGAAAAAGGAATGAGGAATATGTCAAACTTAAAAAAGATATTTTGGAACAGGAGAGACAAGAAATGGAGATGGGAGGAGAATTTGATAGGAAGGGAAAAAATTAAGTTTCTCATGCACAGAATGAACTGCTTATTGACAGGAGAAATGGCGAAGAAAGTAAACTATGCCAAACAAAACTATTTTGAGAATGCCAACAAACCGACTAGATGGTTGGCCTATTAAATAAGAAAGCAATCTGAAAGAACATCGATAAAATCGCTGAGAGACAATAATGGCATGGAGCATAATGGAGCTCAAGAATTGAAAAGGATTGTGGAAGACTTTTATAAGAAACTGTATGCAAGAGAAAATAGAACTGAAGAAGAGATATCCCAGTATTTGCAAGACCGTGTCCTGCAGAAGTTTTCGGAGGAAGACCAGAAGATCCTGAATCAACCAATTACTATGATGGAGATGGTAGAAGCATTGAAAAGACAGAACAAGGGTAAGGTACCAGGGATGGACGGCCTGCCAGTGGAATTTTATATAACTTTTGAAGAAGTGTTACTTCCACAGTTACATGAAGTCTATAAGAAAGCGTGGGAAGGAGAAGAAATACCGGACACCTGGAGGGAAGCCCTAATCTCGTTGAAACATAAACCAGATACAGAAGCAAATGATATCAAGAACTACAGACCGATCTCCTTACTGAATGTGGATTACAAAATTTTTGCCTCTATAATGGCTGATAGGCTGAAGCGTGTTTTAGCATAAAGAATTCACAAAGACCAGTCAGGATTTTTACCGAAAAGGCAGATAAAGCACAATATGAGGAGGCTATTGAATGTCTTGGAGTATTATGAAGCGCATCCGGAAAAAGAAATGGCGATAATTTTTGTGGACGCAGAGAAGGCTTTCGATAACCTGGACTGGACGTTTATAATAGAGACACTTAAGAGAGCCAAAGCAGGAGAACGGTTTATTCAAACAATCCAAGCAATCTACTTAAAACAGAGAGCAGCAGCCATGGTGAATGGAGAACGGGCTGAACAATTTCAAATACAGAAAGGCACGAGGCAGGGCTGCCCTCTCTCACCGTTACTATACATTTTTGCCTTGGAAATTTTAACAGAGGAGGTACGATTGAATACAGAAGTGAAAGGCCTAAAGGTCCATGGAGAACACTATAAACTATTAGCTTATGCAGATGACTTGGCATTTATACTGGAGGAACCGAGGTCTTCAATCACGGAACTGAATAAGATTTTGAGAGAGTATGGACAAGTGGCAGGCTTGAAGGTTAATATGACCAAAACAAAAATGTTAACGAAAAACATGACTATGGAACAAAGGGAGAGTTTACAAGAAGAGTCTGGATATAAGCTCTGTACTAAGGTGAAGTATTTAGGGATTCAACTAAGAAATAGATGCAGTTCTCTCCAAGAGGATAATTATAGAGAGCTGTTAAGAGCTACGTAGCAAGATTTGGAAAAATGGAAGACGCTGAAGTTGTCCCTAATTGGAAGAATCGCGTTGATAAAGATGAATGTCTTACCGAGATGGATTTTCTTGTTTCAAACGATTCCTGTGTTGAAAAATTTGGCAATATTGAAGGAATTAGAGCAAACTACAACTAAGTTTGTGTGGCAGGGTAAAAGAGCACGAATTAGACTCAAAATGTTGCAGGACTCAAAAGAAAGAGGAGGCCTGGCTCTTCCAAACTGGACAATATATTACAGAGCAGGAGTGATGGCATGGATTAAGGAATGGGGGACATGATCTCTTAGAAGGCTGGCACGCGTTTTTATGGGATGAGAAGATTGCAGCACATAAATATTTCAGACAACATTGGGTACGAGACGCTCTAATAAGAGTATGGGAGACCATCCGGAGGAGGTGGTTCACTAAAACTTCTAGACTGGTTGCGCCGGTAGAAGCAGTGACTCTCCCTAGGCTGTACTCTGAAGATCCTCCACAAAGATATTTGGATATGATAAATGTGAGGGGGGAGCTTGAATTAGAGGAGAATATTAGTTGGTGGCATAGAATCCAGATTCAATCAAGATACAAAAAAGATAAACAGAAAGGGTTTGAGAAGTCACTGACAGATATGGAGAAAATATTATATGAGCCGGAAGAGAAATTTATAAAAAAAATGTATGCATTGTTGTTAGCTGATTATATGATTGATGAAATAGTGAAAAATAGTATGGTCCAATGGGCGACAAACTTTGGTTATAATATAGAACTGGAACAATGGGATCAAATATGGAAAATAAATGTGAAAATAACTAGGGCGGTTGCATATAGAGAAAACATGTATAAAATGTTTTATAGATGGTATATGACTCCGGATAGATTATCGAAGTATGATGAAAAATGCTCTAATAAGTGTTGGAAATGTAATGTTAAAGGGGGCACGTTTTATCATATGTGGTGGACCTGTGAGAGGGCAAAAAAATTCTGGATATGGGTGCATAGGTTGCTACAGAATATTACAAAAAGCAATATTGTGTTTAAGCCAGAAGTATTGTTGTTAGGAATACTTCCAAAAGAGATAAGGAGAGAAGAAAGATATCTGATAATATATGGAACGACGGCGGCTAGAATTCTATATGCGAAGTATTGGTGATCTACGGTGGTACCAACTGAACAGGAGCTGATTGAGAAGATAATGGAAGCAGCAGAAATGGACAAACTGACTTTGATGTTGAAAGGATATGATGAAACAGCCTTTATAAACACTTGGCAATGCTTTTATGATTGGTGGGATAAGAGGGAGCAGGATGGAAAAAAACAATGATGAGTGTATAATGTAAGCTTTAGAATGAAAGTAGACGTGAATAAGATATTAATTTTGAACTAGCGGGTATAGAAGCAATTGTGTAACATTTATGTGGGTAAGGTGGGAGGGATTATAACGGAATTGGGATATGACGGATATTTGTAACCCCCCCCGTCAATGTTTAATGTTTGTCTTAGTGGGTGTAGATTGTATTGTCATGTATTGTTTTGTATTGGTTGTGTGGTATGTCTTGTAGTTTTGTCGTTGTCTAAAAATAATAAAATGCCTCTTTTGGGGGGCGCTTTAAAAAAAAAAAAAAAGAGAACGATCCTGTCCAAACCTGGGTCTCCCTGGGTCACTCCTCTATTTGTACCTGAGCAGCACCCAGTTCAGTGAGTTCATGAGAAGAAAGCACAGAAGTAGAGCAGACCCATGTTTAAATATATAAGGGTTTGTTAAGGATTTAAGAATAAAGCATCACTAAAAAGCAAAGTTTCTGCTGCTCAGCAACAGGAAAATAAAGAAAAGCGAACTGTTCTAATACATGCAAGATTTGGTATTAGATGGCACCTCTTGTTGCAGTGTAAGTGTTCCAGCTGTAGCCTACATTGCTCTTCAGAAAACGATTCATCGTGATGCAGGAAGAAAATATCAAGGCATACGAGCATGGCATGAGGATAAATTTAGCCTGGCTTCCCTCCTGTCCCTATCTGTATTATACTTTCTACCACCGAGGGTCAGGTGGTCCTAATGACCCTATCAAGGATCCTCCTTGATGGAATTTTCCAGAGGCTGTCAGCACCCTCCTAATCCTCCCTCCCTCCTGGTTACAGAACTGGATACAGGTTCTCAGGGTTCACCAATTACTATTAACCAATGACTGCATTCTTGAGTCCAGCCTTGAAAAAGATAAGGATGTTAGCTGCAGGAAGACATAAGTCGCAAACACCTGCAAATCAGGGTAGGCCACTTAATAATCACTTAATAATCCCATGGGGAAACTAAGATGCTTTGCCACACAGATCTATTCCCCTTTTACTGGTTGGAATGGTGGGCTTTGATCTTGACCAAGGTTTCATCCTTCCAGAAGAATTTTTACTCCTGAATTTCTTTCCTCCCCCATATAAGAATGCTCTCTCTTGCTCTCTCTCTCTCTTAGCAAATGTAGGCAGCTGTAGAAGAGATACTACGGTGAGGACAGACAACGATCTTGCATATAAAGAAAAGCTGAAGATTTCGTCAAGAGGATCTCAAGATAATATTTCCTTCCCAAATGAGCTGGCTGAGAGTGAGTATCCTTCACAGTTATGTCATGGGAAAAGGCGAGGAAGTGCCATGGGGGATTTCTGATTCACTTCTGAGGAACATTTTGTACAGCCAGCAGGGGAAGGAGGGAGGGAGGGCGGGCCTGAAATCTGGAGGCTCAGAAGGTCCTTCTGGGCATGAGCTTGGTTGTGGCTTTGAAGGGGGTGAGGTACCCTTAAATACTAGATATTCTGGGGAAGGTGAAGGGGTAGTTAGGATCAGCCAAGCTGGACAAGGCCAAAGGGCTGTCAATCCTTATCTGCCGCAGTCAAATAGATCCCTTTGGATCTTACGAAACCTCTCAGGGGCTAACAGGAGTGCTCTGTATTTTTCAACAGAAGATGATGAGAGCAATGAAGAGGGCAAGGAACTTCATCAGCAAATGCCAAATGAAATTAAAAATGAAGACTTGAAAGAAAATGTCAGCAATCGAGGCCGACCGATGAGAAAGAAAGGCGGTCATATGGTTGAGAAAAGTGGTGGAAGACAGCATAATGTACATATTCCAAAACACAGGATAATGAAGGCAAGAAATTCCATTTGGTGCAAAAAGTACTTCAGAAACCCATCACATCTCTTTGTACGCCAAAAAATACACAGAGTAGAGAAATGTTTTGAATGCTCAGAGTGTGGAAAGAGATCCAGTGTGAGGGGGAATCTTAAATGGCACCAGAGAACCCACACAGGGGAGAAACCTGTTGAATGTTCAGTGTGTACAAAGAGATGCACTGTGAGTGGGCATCTTCAAAAGCATCTGACAACCCACACAGGGAAGAAACCTTTCAAATATTCAGCGTGTAGAAAGAGATTCAGTCAGAGTGGCAATTCTCAGCTGCTCCTAAGAACCCACACAGGGGAGAAACCTTTTGAATGCTCGCAGTGTGGAAAGAAATTCAGTGGCAGTCTTCAGAAGAACGAAATAATCCACACAGGAGAGAAGACTTTTGGATGCTCAGAGTGTGGAAAGAGATTCAGTCAGAGTGGCAGTGTACAAAGGCATCAACCAACCCGCACAGGGGAGAAACCTTTTGAATGCTCTGAGTGTGGAAAGAGATTCAATCAGGGTCACAGACTTCAGAGGCACCAAAGAACCCATACAGGGGAGAAACCTTTTGAATGCTCAGAGTGTGGAAAGAGATTCAGTCACAGTGGCGATCTTCAAAAACATCAAAGAACCCACACAGGGGAGAAACCTTTTGAATGCTCAGAGTGTGGAAAGAGATTCAGTGACAGTAGCACTCTTCGGAAACACAAAAGAACCCACACAGGGGAGAAACCTTTTGAATGCTCAGAGTGTGGAAAGAGATTCAGTTGGAGTAGCCATCTTCATCTGCATCAAAAAACCCACACAGGGGAGAAACCTTTTGAATGCTTTGAGTGTGGAAAGAGATTCAGTCGGAGTGGCAGTCTTCAGCTGCATCACAGAACCCACACAGGGGAGAAACCTTTTGAATGCTCAGAGTGTGGAAAGAGATTCATTCAGAATAGCCATCTTCATCTGCATGAAAGATCCCACACAGGGGAGAAACCTTTTGAATGTTTAGAATGTGGAAAGAGATTCAGTGACAGTGGCAGTCTTCAACTGCATCGAAGAACCCACACAGGAGAGAAACCTTTTGAATGCTCAGAGTGTGGAAAGAGATTCAGTCAGAGTGGCAATCTTCATCTGCATCGAAGAATCCACACAGGGCAGAAACCTTTTGAATGCTCAGAGTGTGGAAAGAGATTCAGTGCCAGTAGCACTCTTCGGAATCACAAAAGAACCCACACAGGGGAGAAACCTTTTGAATGCTCAGAGTGTGGAAAGAGATTCAGTCAGAGTGGCCATCTGCTACAGCATCAGAGAACCCACACCGGGGAGAAACCTTTTGAATGCTTAGAGTGTGGAAAGAGATTCAGTCAGGGTCACAGACTTCAGAGGCACCAAAGAACCCACACAGGGGAGAAATCTTTTGAACGCTCAGGGTTTGGAAACAGATTCAGTCACATTGGCGGTCTTCAAAGACATCAAAGAACCAACACAGGGGAGAAACCTTTTGAATGCTTAGAATGTGGAAAGAGATTCAGTCGCAGTGGCAGTCTTCAGCTGCATCGAAGAATCCACACAGGGGAGAAACCTTTTGAATGCTCAGAGTGTGGAAAGAGATTCAGTTACAGCAGTGGCCTTCAACTGCATCGAAGAACCCACACAGGGGAGAAACCTTTTGAATGCTCAGAGTGTGGAAAGAGATTCAGTCGAAGTAGCCATCTTCAACGGCATCAAAGAACCCACACAGGGGAGCAACCTTTTGAATGCTCAGAGTGTGGAAAGAGATTCAGTCGGAGTAGCCATCTTCAACTGCATCAAACAACCCACACTGGGGAGAAACCTTTTGAATGCTTAGAGTGTGGAAAGAGATTCAGTCAGAGTGGCAATCTTGAACTGCATCAAAGAACCCACACAGGGGAGAAACCTTTTGAATGCTCAGAGTGTGGAAAGAGATTCAGTCAGAGTAGCCATCTTCAACTGCATCAAACAACCCACACTGGGAAGAAACCTTTTGAATGCTTAGAATGTGGAAAGAGATTCAGTCGGAGTGGCAGTCTTCAACTGCATTGAAGAACCCACACAGGGGAGAAACCTTTTGAATGCTCAGAGTGTGGAAAGAGATTCAGTTACAGTGGCAGTCTTCAACTGCATCGAAGAACCCACACAGGGGAGAAACCTTTTGAATGCTTAGAATGTGGAAAGAGATTCAGTCGGAGTGGCAGTCTTCAGCTGCATCAGAGAACCCACACTGGGGAGAAACCTTTTGAATGCTTAGAGTGTGGAAAGAGATTTAGTTACAGTGGCGGTCTTCAACGGCATCAAAGAACCCACACAGGGGAGAAACCTTTTTACTGCTTAAAGTGTGGAAAGAGATTCAGTCGGAGTGGCAGTCTTCAGATGCACCAAAGAACCCACACAGTTACATAAGAACATAAGAGAAGCCAATGTTGAATCAGGCCAATGGCCCATCTAGTCCAACACTCTGTCACACAGTGGCCAAAAATACCAGGTGCCATCAGGAGGTCCAGCAGTGGGGCCAGGACACTAGAAGCCCTCCCACTGCTGCCCCCCCAGCACCAAGAATAGAGTGCATCACCTACCCCAGACTGAGAGTTCCTATCTATACCTTGTGGCTAATAGCCACTGATGGACTTCTGCTCTATATGTTTATCTAATTCCCTCTTGAAAGTGTCCATGGTTGTAGTTTCCACCACCTCCCGGGGCAGTGAATTCCATGTGTTAATCACCCTTTGGGTGAAGAAGTACTTCCTTTTATCTGTTCTAACCCGACTGCTTAGCAACTTCATTGAGTGCCCACGAGTTCTTGTATTGTGAGAAAGGGAGAAAAGTACTTCTTTCTCAACCTGCTCAGTCCCATTCAGAATCTTATAAACTTTGATCATATCGCCCCTCAGCCGTCATTTCTCCAACCTAGTTGCCCTTCTCTGCACTTTTTCCAATGCTATAATATCCTTTTTGAGATGTGGTGACCAGAACTGTACACAGTATTCCAAATGAGGTCACACCGATGATTTATTCAAGGGCACTATGATACTGACTGATTTGTTCTCAGATCTCTTCCTAATAATCCCCTGCATAGTGTTGGCCTTCTTTATTGCAGTTACACACTGTCTGGACATTTTCATTGACTCCAAGATATCTCTCTTGGTCCGTCTCTGCCAGTTCAGACCCCATCAACGTGTATTTATATTTAGGATTTTTGGCTCCAATGTGCATCACTTTGCACTTGGCCACATTGAACCCTATTTGCCACGTTGACGCCCACTCACTCATCCTCGACAGATCCCTTTGGAGTGCCTCACAATCCTCCCTGGTTTTCACCACTCTGAACAACTTCGTGTCATCTGCAAATTTAGCCACTTCACTGCTTACTCCCAATTCCAAATCGTTAATAAACAAGTTAAAAAGCATCGGACCGAGTACTGACCCCTGTGGTACTCCACTGCTTACCACCCTCCACTGAGAAAGTTTCCCATTTATATTCACTCTCTGTTTCCTATTTATAAGCCAGTTTTTGATCCACAAGAGGACTTGTCCTTTTATCCCATGACTATTGAGCTTACTTAGGAGCCTTTGATGAGGAATTATATCAAAAGCTTTCTGGAAGTCAAGGTAAACCACATCTATTTGGTCCGCCATGTCCACATGTTTGTTCACTACCTCAAAAAACACCAATAGCTTAGTGAGACAAGATCTTCCCTTACAGAACCCATGCTGAGTCTGCCTCAATAGTTTTTGTTCATCAATGTGCTTACTAATTCTTTTCTTAATAACAGTTTCCACCAACTTACCCGATATCGATGTCAGACTGACTGGCCTGTAATTTCCCGGATCTCCCCTGGAGCCCTTTTTAAAGATGGGAGTGACATTAGCTACCTTCCAGTCCTCAGGAATGGTGACAGATTTTAAAGAAAGATTACATATTTTTGTCAGGAGATCCACAAGTTCACATTTGAGTTCTTTCAGAACTCTCAGATGAATGCCATCCGGGCCTGGTGATTTATTAGTTTTTAAATTGTCCATCAGTCGGAGGACTTCCTCTCTTTTCACCTCGATCTGATTCAGGTCTTTCAAACCCCCTCCCGCAATCAGTGGTTCTGGAGTGGGCAAGCACTTCTCCTCTTCCACAGTGAAGACAGAGGCAAAAAATGCATTCAGTTTCTCAGTCATTTCCCTGTTTTCCTTCAATAGTCCTTTTACCCCTTGGTCATCCAAGGGCCCCACTGCCTCCCTGGCTGGTTTCCTACTTCTAATGTATTTGAAGAAAGTTTTGTTGTTGGCCTTTATGTTTTTTGCCATATGCTCCTCATATTCCCTTTATGCTTGCCTGATCACAGACTTGCATTTTATTTGCCACAGCCTGTGTTCCTTTTTATCAACCTCAGTGAGACTAGCTTTCCACCGCTTAAAGGAATCCTTCTTACCTTTTACAGCTTCCATTACTTTATTTGTTAACCATGCAGGCTTTTTTCTATACCTATTTGTGCCTTTCCTAACCTGTGGTATATATTTTTTCTGAGCTTCTAGGATTGTATTTTTAAATACTCTCCAAGCTTCCCCAATGGTTTTGACCTTTTCCACTTTTCCTTTCAATATCTTCCTCACATGTCCCCTCATACCAGAGACGTTACCCCTTTTAAAGTTAAAAGTGGTTGCATCAGTCTATTTGGACAACTCCCTATTTGTACAAATGTTAAACTCAGTGACATTATGGTCACTGTTCCCAAGCAGTGCAATCACTTTTACATCTCTCACCAGGTCTTGGGCGTTACTTAGGACCAAATCCAGGATTGCCTCTCCCCTGCTAGGATCTGTGACCATCTGTTCCATAGCCCAGTCATTGAGAGTGTCTAAAAACTCAATCTCTTTTTCCTGACTAGAACTCATATTGACCCAATCAATGTGTGGGTAGTTAAAGTCACCTATTACTACACAGTTATTTCATCTAGCTGCTATCTTTAATTCATTCATCATTTTATAATCCTCCTCTACCTTTTGATCTGTTGGCGATAACAAACTCCCACTGTGAAGCCTCCTTTTGGACCCACTATTTCAACCCATAGCATTTCCAGAAGTGAATACAATTTTCTTACCCTCTCAATCTTAAAAGACTGTATACCCTCTCTGACATACAGAGCCACCCCACCTCCAACCCTCCCCCTATCCTTCCAATATAATTTATAACCAGGAATCACCATATCCCACTGATTTTCCTCATCCCACCAAGTTTCTGAAATACCCAGAATGTCTATTTTCTCCCCACCCCAGACACAAAGCATTCCAACTCCCCGATTTTACCTCGGAGACTTCTAGCATTTTTGTATAAACACTTATAGTTTGCCAGGCAGTCCCTATCGTTAGCCACAGTCTCAGTGGACAATTGTAATCCATTTCCTTGTACAAAAGTAACAGCTACCCCTTCATCTCTTTGAGATGAGCAATCCCGAACCAGAGACTTTTAATCTCCTGTCGGCTTTCCCCCGATATTCAGTTTAAAAACTGTTCTGCCACCTTCCTGATTTTGAGCGCCAGCAGCCTGGTCTATTCTTGGGGCAAGTGGAGACCGTCTCTTTTGTACCGCTCCCTCTTGTCCCAAAAAGCATCCCAGTGCCTAACAAACTTGAACCCTTCTCCCCTATACCATCGTCTCATCCACTCATTGAGACTCCTGATCTGTGCCTGTCTCTCTGGCCCTGCATGTGGAACAGGTAGCATTTCTGAGAAGGCTACCTTGGAGGTCCTGGCCTTGAGTTTCCTGCCCAGCAGCCTAAATTTCTCTTCCAGGACCTCACGACTGCATTTCCCCACATAGTTGGTGCCGACATGCACCACGTCCACTGGCTCCTCCCCAGCACTATCTATCAGCCTATCTAAAACATGTGTAATGTCCGCTACCTTCGCACCTGGTAGGCAAGTCGCCATATGGTCAGTACGCGGGTTTGCCATGCCAGCTGTCTACCTGCCTAAGGATCGAATCAGCAACTACCAAGAGCCCCCCTCCCAGCCTTCCCATGGAGAGTTCCTTGGTACAAAAGTCCCAGTTCACCAGCTGAAGAAGAGGTCCCTTCTGAGGGCACATTCCCCTTATCCTCAGCATGGTGCCCCATTTCACCTTCACCCTTATGCTCCCTGGCAGCAGCGGGGGTGCCAGATCCGGAGTGGGATATATCTAACAAGTCCCCGAGAGTCTTCTCCGTGCACCTGCCTGTCTCTGCTTCTCCAGGTCAGCCACCTTGGCCTCAAGGGAGCAAACTCGTTCCCTGAGAACCAGGAGCTCCTTGCACCAAGCACACACCCAAGACTTCTGACCAGTGGGCAGATAGTCATACATGTGACACTCCATGCAAAACACTGGATAGCCCCCAACCCCCTGCTGGCATTTTGGCTTCATAATTGCTTTTAAACTAATACTTTCATACAATCCCCCTTTTAAAACCCTTTGTATTTATGTGGTTCCTGTTGTAGAAGTCTACTTACCTTACTGGGAACCCAAGGAGCCTAGGTCCCTGGCTTTCTGGCTCTTCCTGGGCTTCTTACAGAGCCCCTAGGCTAAGAGCCACAGGCAAAGAGCCTCATCCTTTGGCTCATGTCTCTTGCAAGCTTCCTGCCTTAAATAGAATCTTCCCCCAGGAGAGGGTGTGGCCAACAGGTATTCAAATCCACCCAGACACTCAATTACAGGCAAACAATGACCCTTTCACACTCTAACTCGAGCAGCCAGGACTCTGCAACAACTCACAACTCACCGCACACTCCCAAATACAGTCCCCCACACAGTACCTTCTCAGCTAAATCACCTCAGCTGAAAGTAAATAAAAAAGTAAATGGGAAACCTTTGACTGCTCAAAGCGTGGAAAAAGATTCAGTCAGAGCGACACCCCTCTACTGCAATGAGGAATCCACACAAGGAGAAACAGTGTAACTGGTTAGCCATGAAAAGAGCTTTTCTCATGTTTTACACCTAAAAGACACCCAACGACCATACAGAGCATTGAAAAAGATATAAACTGCTGTAATAAGTTTGAATGTACACAGAAACCTCACGCTAACCGAGCAGAAATGTTATAAATACTCAGAGTGTGGAAAGAGCTTTATCCATCTTCAAAACCTCAGAAAGATCCCACAGGGAATAAAGCAAGGAATGGCAAAGGAGTCTGTTGGATGAAGGATCAGATGATCTCTCCTTCAGCATCGAGGAGACCTCTCAGGGAAGGAACCTTATCAATGCTCAATGTGTGGCAAGAGCTTGAGGCACAGATCTGATCTTCAGGTTCCTTAGAGAATCCATACAAGGGGGGAGTTCCGGTCTTGGCGATTGCCATGGCAGTTACGTTTTCCCGAGATCTGGGAGACGTCTGCCAGACCCTGCGGTTGGGAGGCTGCGCATAGGTCCGTACCACCCCTGGAGCCCTGGGAATGGGCTCCTAGCCATGGAGTGCCAGAGAGCTCCTGCCCAGCACGTAAAGCTGGTGAAACGGGGCTACTCCAAGCCCCGAAGGCCCCGCTACAGAGCGTCCTGAATGGGAATAGATCAGCACACCGCAGCAAGCATTCGGCAATCGAGCGATTTAAATCAGAAGTGAAACACTGTTGAACTGTGAGTCTTTGTGAGGCGAAAACACCAAAAATGGAGTTGCACACCCCAGGAAAAGCAAGGGAGGGGAGGGGACTCTCCTCTGCTAAGAACTGTTTACATGCATTTCGAAGGCGGTGAAAGGGGTGGCATGCTGGGCGATTAAAGATAAGGCGCAATAAAGAGATTGTAAGAGCTTACAGACAGTGAGAAAGACGCATAGAGACGGCAATAATTTTGCAAAGAGAACGTAAACAATCCTGAAAAAATGGCGCCTCCACCAAAAGTTGCGAGAGAGAAAATGAAACCTAAACTTCTTCACGGAACTGACGTCCCAGTGAGTCCTACTTCTAGACAGGACATGACAGCAGACCTCCAGAAGATGCTAACAGAAGCACTTCGCCCCCTGCTGGAACAAGGGACTGCAATCAACAATAAGCTGGATGTCCAGCAAACACAATTGATGGAGAATAAACAGAGAGTCGAAAAAACAGAAAAGGAGTTGAAAGAAGTGGATGCCGATACAAAAGTTGACGAGTCCCAGTTGCTGCAACTACAAATGGAAAGGGCAAGTTATGTGCTAAGGTTCCAAGGCGTTTTGGAAGAGAAGGGGGATATATTGAGTCCTCTGGCAGATATGAAAGCGGAACAATTACAAAGTGAATTTGATGCGATTTATGGGTTGCAATCAGAATTTACCAGGAAAAATAATCTGCCAGGGGAAGTGATTATAAGATTCTCCTGAAGACAAACTAGGGACCAAGTTCTTAAAGCTACTAATGGAGCAACCCTGAAATTCAACGTTAAAGAGATAAAAGTTCTAAAAGACATTCCATTTGAAATAAGAAGAAAGAGAAGAAAATATAGAGACTTGGTCTCAGTCTTGCAAAAGAACAATATTTCCTACAGATGGACTGTGCCTGAAGGTATCATCTGCAGGTACGCGAATGGTAAAGAAGAAATTGACTCTGCGGCGAAAGCGAACATGTTTCTGCATCTACATGGTGTCCCAGTGGAAGGAGAAGACCAAGATCAATTTCAGGAGAGTGAAGGAGAGATTGAACCTTCTGAGGAGGACAGTGTTGATGAACTGGGGGCGGCTGCCCCTAAAAGAAAAAGCTATCAGTTGAGGAAGAAAAAAGTCTCAGGGGAAAAAACCCAGATTGTTGCCTTTTTAACTGTCTCTTACAAATATCTTTATGAAGTTAATCATGTTAGTGATTTAATAATAAGTGTTGATATATTAGGCGATGACCACAGCCAATAATCTATAATCTAAGAGATTTAGGCTTATAGCTATTGTTGTAAAGTGTTATCTGATTGCCATCTTTTGGGCTTTTAGAGGTTTTTCTTTCTTTCTCCTGTAGTCTATAGTTCCCTTTCCCATGGTTTCTGTTCGTAGTTTTTAGTACATGCAAAATAAAAAAATCCCCTACGGGGGGGCAAAAAAAAAAAAAGAGAATCCATACAAGGCTGAAACTTTCCTATAGCTGGTTCTGATCAGGTTCTTCAAATGCCCTGGTGCTGGAGGTTCAGAAAGGCTGAGAACATAGTTACACAAAGAAAGGCATTTTTAGTTTTTCTCCTCCTCTGGGAAACTTGCTACTACAGGTTATCTGCCATTCTAACTCTGACATCTTCAAAACGGCAAAAATAGTTCCTTTCCCAAATAGTATGAAGCAATAGACAAGTTGAGAGGGTATAACAGATATCTACAGCCTCTCTCCTACTGGTATAAGCACAGTGTGCCCAGCTGGCATCCTAAATTCACAAACATTTTTATCTGACAAGCAGTCTCGAGTGGCATTTCTTAACCCTTATCCCTCCCCAGTGCAGCCTGCTGTGAGCTTTTGGGGTCTCTGAGACCCGACTCTTACGCTGTAACTGATACGCCACACTGGTTTTCATAGGGTGGCTGCTGTTGCTCAGGACCAATACAACAAATAATCACCGTGTACAGTTAAACAATTTTTTTTTTATATATATATGCTAGGTGTAGATATCAGTTATTAACATAATTACGACATTATCACCACAGGATAAGGCTTAAAGCTTGGCAGTACAAAGTAATACATTTACTAGTTACCGAAACAATTAAAGACAAACGACGGAGTTTGTCCAGAATAAAACTTTGTTTTAAAGGCACCACTGGACCCAGACTTTGTTGCACTGTCCTCAAAATCAATTCAGAGGGGGAAAGGCAGTCTAGCATCTCTAGATCGTGTCAGTTGTTTGTGGAAACCACGCTTTTCTCAGAGTGGCTTAACCAGGCTGTTTTTCTTGCTGAAGTTTGGTTCTCGCAACACTGGCTTACAGATGTACTCATGCTGACCTGAGCGGGGTCGGTTCTGCAAGCAAGCACAGGTTCGATGGGAGACAAATATGGCTGCCCTAATTGTCAGATGTGCGTTTCTGTTTCCGTTCCCCCATTTGGTCCTGAAGGGCCCAGTGGGTCCAAGGGATCATCCTTAACTAAAAGTACTCCCCACCGACAGAAAGGAGGCGAAACAAGGACAGAATAGCAGGACAAACTGGCATACAGCAGGCTGCAAGACCCACAGAGGAGAATTCCAAAGCCCACTAAACCCTTTCAAAGGCCACAAAAAGTCTTGTTGAGCTACCCAAAATCGGGTAACCAACCCATCAACCATGAACACAGGTTCAACCTCCCTAGAAGAGAAGAAGAGATTGGATTTATATCCCGCCCTTCACTTCCCAGAGGAGTCCAAGAGCAGCTTACGAACTCCTTTTACTTCCCCTCCCCACAGCAGACACCCTGTGAGGTAGGTGGGGCTGAGAGTGGTCTGACAAAAACGGCTCTTTTTCAAGAACAACTCTTATCAGAACTACGGCTTGCCCAAGGTCATCCGGCCAGGTGCAAGTGGAGGAGTGGGGAATCAATCCCGGTTCTCCCAGATTAGACTCCGCGCACTTAACTGTTACACCAAACTTAACCACTACACCAAACCCTAAGAACCCATCTGAGGGATTTCTGGACTACAAGTGAGCTAGCTTCATGATAGGTTGAGCCCTGTCATAGAATCATGGAGTTGAAAGGGACCTCTAGGATCATCTAGTCCTACCCCCTGCACAATGTAGGAAATTCACAAATTACTCCCCCCGATTCCCCCAGTGACCCCTGTTCCATGCCAAGAAGATGGCGTACATCAGAACCAGGCAGTTTTCCTACCTATGAGACAATTAAAGGATAACAAGAGAACAGTCGTAAATATCTTAGACTATTATGAAACTCATCCAGAGAAGCAGATGGCTTTGATATTTTTGGATGCTGAACCGCTACACTACACTACACAACCACTCTTGATCACTACACGAAACTGGCTCCACAACTCAGAGTTGTGCAACAGTGGACTCAGCTGCCTAGGGAGGTGGTGAGCTCCCCCTTAGGTAAAGGTAAAGGTTCCCTTGCTCGAAAGCCAGTCGAATCCGACTCTAGGGTTGCGGTGCTCATCTCCGTTTCAAAGCCGAAGAGCCAGCGCTGTCCGAAGACGTTCCCGTGGTCATGTGGCTGGCATGACTAAACACCAAGGCGCATGGAACGCTGTGACCTTCCCACCGAAGTGGTACCTATTTATCTCCTTGCAATTTCTTGCTTTCGAACTGCTAGGTTGGCAGGAGCTGGAACTAGAGACGGGAGCTCACTCCGTCATGCGGCTGAACTCGGGTCTCGAACTGCTGAACTACTGACCTTCCACAGCCTGCAGTTCAGCGTCTTAACCACTTGAGCCACTGCGGCTCCTTTTAGGGTTCAGTAAAATCCCAGGGCTCTTCAGGGAGTCAGCAAGGTTCAGCTGAACTCCACTGAACCTGGAGAGTGGAGTGTCCTTCAAGACCTCCCCCTTCCCAAACGACATCACTTCCTTCTCCCCAGGATTTTGTTTCAGTTTGTTCTCTCTTAGCCATTTGACCACAGCAGCCTGGCAGCGATTCAAGACGTTTCCTGCATCCATCATTGGGAGATCTGGCTAAGGAGATGCGTATAGTCGTGTCTCATCTGCAGAGGGATGACTGCCAAGCCTACAACTACCAATGATTCGGCCTAGGGGCTTTACGGAAAGACAGAAGAGCACAAGGGGCGTGGAGACTGCACCCTGTGGGTCCCAAACGGATGACCGATCTCCAGTGGCCATTCTTTGAGTCCGGTCCATCAGGAAAGGTTCGACCCGCTCCAACCCACAACCCCCCATTTCCAATTCTGCCCCCCCCCGGCCACTCAACAGGAGGGCAGGGTCCACCAAACCAAGGGCAGCAGAGAGATAAATAACTATTTATAATAAATAAATAATAATAATAAAATCATTTATGCAGTAGACAAATCGCTCGCTCACAACTTTAATGCCAGTAGCTCGCAAAGTAGAATTCTCGCTGACCCGGCTCCGCAGCTTAGAGGGAGCATTGCCGATCAGGTGAATGACTGTTTCCGAGGTCTTCCCCTGATGCCGCCTCCAGTACTGGGATTCAAAGGCGGACTGTGTCTGAACATGGAGGTTCCCTTTAATCGCCGTGACTGGTGGCCATTATTAGACCTGTCCTCCACGGATCCATCGAATAGCCTTTTAAAGCTGTCTATGCCTGTGGCCATCACTAGGTCTTCTGGCAGCGAATCCCACATTTTAATCACTCGCTGTGTAGAGAAGTCTTCCCTTTCACCTACTCTGAATCTACTGGATACCCTCATGTTCTCGTAATTCGGGGGGGTCTCTTTGTCAACTCTCTCCATCCTATGTGTAATTTCATAAACCTCCATCATGCCGTTTCGCAGGCCCTGCAAGGCAGAGATGTTCCGCCAGGCTTCCGGTTGAGGGCAGCAACGGTTCCGTCCTACTGGGACCCTCCTTCTCTTTTTCTCTGCCTTTTCCCCTTCCCTCATGGCCTGTGAGAAGAAAGCACAGTCCAGAGTGAGATGGAGAAAAAGAGACAGACAGACAGACAGACACCATCTGAGATGTGTCGTTTTTAAATTGTTTTTAAAACGTTTCCGTTTTTAAAATGATGTACATCACCTAGAGCAGGAGAGGCCAAACCGTGGCTCGGAAGCCGCAGGCGGCTCTTTCACATGTATTGTGCGGCTCCCGGAAAAGTGGAGAAGGTCAAAACCATTGGGGAAGCTTGGAGACTATTTAAAAATACAATCCTAGAAGCTCAGAAAAAATATATACCACAGGTTAGGAAAGGCACAAATAGGTATAGAAAAAAGCCTGCCTGGTTAACAAATAAAGTAATGGAAGCTGTAAAAGATAAGAAGGATTCCTTTAAGCGGTGGAAAGGTAGTCTCAGTGAAGTTGATAAAAAGGAACACAGGCTGTGGCAAATAAAATGCAAGTCTGTGATCAGGCAAGCAAAAAAGGAATATGAGGAGCATATCACAAAAAACATAAAGGCCAACAATAGAACTTTATTCAAATACATTAGAAGTAGGAAGCCAGCCAGGGAGGCAGTGGGGCCCTTGGATGACCAAGGGGTAAAAGGAGTAGTGAAGGATGATAGGGAAATGGCTGAGAAGCTGAATGCATTTTTTGCCTCTGTCTTCACTGTGGAAGAGGAGAAGTCCTTGCCCACTCCAGAACCACTGATTTCGGGAGGGGGTTTGAAAGACCTGAATCAGATTGAGGTGACAAAAAAGGAAGTCCTACGACTGATGCACAATTTAAAAACTAATAAATCACCAGACCTGGATGGCATTCATCCGAGAGTTCTGGAAGAACTCGATTGTGAACTTGTGGATCTCCTGACAAAAATATGTATTCTTTCTTTAAAATCTGCCTCCATTCCTGAGGACTGGAAGGTAGCTATATGCAGACGATACCACTCTGATGGCAGAAAGTGAGGAGGACCTAAAGAGCCTCTTGCTCAGGGTGAAAGAGGAGAGCGTAAAAGTGGGCTTGAAGCTCAACATCAAAAAAACTAAGATCATGGCATCTGGCCCCATCACTCCTTGGCAAATAGAAGGGGAAGTCGTAGAAGTAGTGACAGACTTCACGTTCCTAGGATCCCAGATCACTGCAGATGGTGACTGCAGCCATGAAATTAAAAGACGCCTGCTCCTTGGGAGGAAAGCGATGGCAAACCTAAACAGTATGATAAAAAGCAGAGACATCACCTTGCCAACAAAAGTCCGCATGGTCAAAGCAATGGTATTCCCCGTAGTACTGTATGGTTGCGAGAGTTGGACTATAAGGAAGGCCGAGCGCCGAAGAATAGATTCTTTTGAACTATGGTGCTGGAGAAGACTCTTGAGAGTCCCTTGGACTGCAAGGAGATCAAATCAGTCAATCCTAAAAGAAATCAACCTTGATTGTTCCTTGGAAGGCCAGATCCTGAAGCTGAAGCTCAAATACTTTGGCCACCAAATGAGAAGGGAGCATTCACTGGAGAAGACTCTGATGCTGGGAAAGATTGAAGGTCAAAGAAGAAGGGGACGGCAAAGGATGAGATGGTTAGACAGTGTCATTGATGCAACGAACATGAAATTGAGCAAACTTCAGCGGACAGCGGAAGACAGGAGGGCCTGGCGTAATCTGGTCCATGGGGTCGCGAAGAGTCGGACTCGACTGTGCGACTGAACAACAACAATGTCACTCCCATCTTTAAAAAGGGCTCAAGGGGAGATCCAGGAAATTACAGGCCAGTCAGTCTGACATCGATCCCGGGTAAGTTGATGGAAACTGTTATTAAGGAAAGAATTAGTAGGCACATTGATGAACAAAAACTATTGAGGCAGACTCAGCATGGGTTCTGTAAGGGAAGATCTTGTCTCACTAACCTGTTAGTGTTTTTTGAGGGAGTGAACAAACATGTGGCCAAGGGGGACCCTATAGATGTTGTTTACCTTGATTTCCAGAAAGCTTTTGATACAGTTCCTCATCAAAGACTCCTAAGTAAGCTCAATAGTCATGGGATAAAAGGACAAGTCCTCTTGTGGATCAAAAACTGGCTTATAAATAGGAAACAGAGAGTGAGTATAAATGGGAAACTTTCTCAGTGGAGAGTGGTAAGCAGTGGGGTACCACAGGGATCAGTACTCGGTCCGATGCTTTTGTGAGGCACTCCAAAGGGATCTGTCGAGGCTGGGTGAGTGTGCGTCAGCGTGGCAAATGGGGTTCAATGTGGCCAAGTGCAAAGTGATGCACACTGGAGCCAAAAATCCTAAATATAAATACACACTGATGGGGTCGGAACTGGCAGAGACTGACCAAGAGAGAGATCTTGGAGTTGTAATAGATAACTCAATGAAAATGTCTAACTGCAATAAAGAAGGCCAACACTATGCTGGGGATTATTAGGAAGGGATCTGAAAACAAATCAGCCAGTATACTAATGCCCCTGTATAAGTCATTGGTGCGACCTCATTTGAAATACTGTGTACAGTTCTGGTTGCAACACCTCAAAAGGATATTATAGCACTGGAAAAAGTGCAGAGAAGGGCAACTAGCTTGGAGAAATGACGGCTGAGGGGTGACATGGTCAAGGTTTATAAGATTATGCATGGGATAGAGCAGGTTGAGAAAGAAGTACTTTTCTCCCTTTCTCACAATAAAAGAACTAGTGGGCACTCAATCAAATTGCTGAGCAGTCGGGTTAGAATAGATAAAAGGAAGTACTTCTTCACCCAAAGAGTGATTAACATATGGAATTCACCTGCCACAGGAGGTGATGGCAGCTACAAGCATGGATAGTTTCAAGAGGGAATTAGATAAACATATGGAGCAGAAGTCCATCAGTGGCTATTAGCCACAAGGTATAGATAGGAACTCTCAGTCTGGTGCAGGTGATGCTCTATATTCTTGGTGCTGGAGGGGGTGCAGCAGTGGGAGGGCTTCTAGTTTCCTGGCCCCACTGCTGGACCTCCTGATGGCCGCTGGTATTTTTGGCCACTGTGTGACAGAGTGTTGGACTAGATGGGCCATTGGCCTGATTCAACATTGGCTTCTCTTATGTTCTTATATAACTGTGTGGGTTCTTTGGTGCATCCGAAGACTGGAACTCCAACTGAATCTCTTTCCACACTCTAAGCAGTCAAAAGGTTTCTCCCCTGTGTGGGTTCTCTGATGCAGCTGAAGAGTGCCACTGCGACTGAATCTCTTTCCACATTCTAAGCATTCAAAAGGTTTCTCCCCTGTGTGGGTTCTTCGATGCAGTTGAAGACCGCCACTGTAACTGAATCTCTTTCCACACTCTAAGCATTCAAAAGGTTTCTCCCCTGTGTGGGTTCTCTGATGCAGCTGAAGACAGATACTGTAACTGAATCTCTTTCCACACTCTAAGCATTCAAAAGGTTTTCTCCCCTGTGTGGGTTCTCTGATGCAGTTGAAAACAGCTACTGTAACTGAATCTCTTTCCACACTCTAAGCATTCAAAAGGTTTCTCCCCTGTGTGGGTTCTTCGATGCAGTTGAAGACCACCACTGTAACCAGAATCTCTTTCCACACTCTAAGCATTCAAAGGTTTCTCCCCTGTGTGGGTTCTTCGATGCAGTTGAAGACCGCCACTGCAACTGAATCTCTTCCCACACTCTAAGCATTCAAAAGGTGTCACCCCTGTGTGGGTTCTTCGATGCAGATGAAGATTGCCACTCTGACTGAATCTCTTCCCACACTCTGAGCACTCAAAAGGTTTCTCCCCTGTGTGAGTTCTTTGGTGGTTTTGAAGAGTGCCACTGCGACTGAATCTCTTTCCACACTCAAAGCATTCAAAAGGTTTCTCACCTGTGTGGGTTGTTTGATGCAGTTGAAAGAAGGCTACTCCGACTGAATCTCTTTCCACACTCCGAGCATTCAAAAGGTTTCTCCCCTGTGTGGGTTCTTTGGTGCCTCTGAAGAGTGCTACTGTGACTGAATCTCTTTCCACACTCTGAGCATTCAAAAGGTTTCTCCCCTGTGTGGGTTCTTTGGTGGTTCTGAAGAGTGCCACTGCGACATGAATCTCTTTCCACACTCAAAGCATTCAAAAGGTTTCTCCCCTGTGTGGGTTGTTTGATGCAATTGAAGAAGGCTACTCCGACTGAATCTCTTTCCACACTCTGAGCATTCAAAAGGTTTCTCCCCTGTGTGGGTTCTTTGATGTCTTTGAAGATCGCCACTATGACTGAATCTCTTTCCACATTCTACAGCATTCAAAAGGTTTCTCACCTGTGTGGGTTCTTTGGTGCCTCTGAAGTCTGTGAGTCTCACTAAATCTCTTTCCACACTCTGAGCATTCAAAAGGTTTCTCTCCTGTGTAGGTTCTTTGATGTCTTTGGAGATCGCCACTGTGACTGAATCTCTTTCCACACTCTGAGCATTCAGAAGGTTTCTCCCCTGTGTGGGTTCTTTGGTGCCTCTGAAGTCTGTGACCCTGACTGAACCTCTTTCCACACTCTGAGCATTCAAAAGTTTTCTCCCCTATGCGGGTTGGTTGATGCCTTTCTAGACTGCCACTCTGACTGAATCTCTTTCCACACTCTGAGCATCCAAAAGGCTTCTCCCCTGTGTGGGTTCTTTGGTGCTTCTGAAGACTGCCACTGAATTTCTTTCCACACTCTGAGCATTCAAAACGTTTCTCTACTCTGTGTATTCTTTGGTGTACAAAGAGATGTGATAGGTTTCTGAAGTACTTTTTGCACCAAATGGATTTTCTTGCCTTCATTATCCTGTGTTTTGGAATATGTACATTATGCTGTCTTCCACCTCTCTTCTCAACTGTATGACTGCCTTTCTTTCTCATCGGTCGGCCTCGATTGCTGACATTTTCTTTCAAGTCTTCATTTTTAACTTTATCTGCCGTTTGCTGATGAAGTTCCTTGCCCTCCTCATTGCTCTGATCATCTTCTGCTGAAAAAAACAGAGTGATCCTGTTAACCCCTGGGAGGGTTGGTAACATCCAAAGGCATCGATGTGACTGCAGTAGATAAGGATTGATGTCCCTTTGGCCTTGTCCAGCTTGGCTGATCCTAACCACCCCTCCACCTTCCCCCAGAATATCTACTATTTAAGGGTACCTCACCCCCTCCAAAGCCACAATTGAGCTCATGCCCAGAAGAACCTTCTGAGCTTCCAGATTTCAGGCCCGCACTCACCTCCTTCCCCTGCCGGCTGTACAAAATGTTCCCCAGAAGTGAATCAGAAATCCCCCTGGCACATCCTTGCCTTCTCCCGTGACATAACTGTGAAGGATACTCACTCTCAGCCAGCTCATTTGGGAAGGAAATATGTTCTTGGGATCCTCTTGAGGAAATCTTCAATCTTTCTTTAGATGCGAGACCATTGTCTGTCCCCACCATCATTCTAATGCTGGCTTCATTCACAGAGAGAGGGGGAGAGAGAGAGAGAAAGTGCTCATTGTTATATGGAGAAGAAAAGAACTTAAAGAGTATAAACTCTTTTGGAAGGATGAAACCTTGGTCAAGATCAAAGCCCACCATTCCAACCAGTGAAAGGGGAATAGATCTGTGTGGCAAAGCATCTTAGTTTCTCCAAGGGATTATTAAGTGATTATTAAGTGATTACTGAGTGGCCTACTCTGATTTACAGGTGTTTGTGACTTGTGTCTTCCTGCAGCTAACATCCTTATCTTTTTCAAGGCTGGACTCAAGAATGCAGTCATCGGTTAATAGTAATCGGTGAACCCTGAGAACCTGTATCCAGTTGTGTAACCAGGAGAGAGGGAGGATTAGGAGGGTGCTGACAGCCTCTGGAAAATTCCATCAAGTAGGACCCTTGATAGGATCATTAGGACCACCTGACCCTCGGAGGTAGAAAGTATAATACAGATAGGGACAGGAGGCAAGCCAGGCTAAATTTACCCTCATGCCATGCTCGTATGCCTTGATATCTTCTTCCTGCATCACGATGAATAGTTTTCTGAAGAGCAATTTAGGCTACAGCTGGAACACTTACACTGCAACAAGAGGTGCCGTCGAATACCAAATCTTGCATGTATGAGAACAGTTCGCTTTTCTGTATTTTCCTGTTGCTGAGCTGCAGAAACTTTGCTGTTTAGTGATGCTTTATTCTTAAGTCCTTAACAAACCTTTACATATTTAAACAAGGGTCTGCTCTACTTCTGTGCTTTCTTCTCATGATCCCCCTGAACTGGGTGCTGCTCAGGTACAAATAGAGGAGTGACCCAGGGAGACCCAGGTTTGGACAGGATCGTGCTTGACAGGATCGTTTCGAGATCACAGGCAGAGCGGATGTCTGTAAGTCTCCTTCAGGGCACCTTCTCTGGCTGGGCTGACGGCCACAACACCGGCCTCTGTTGCCCCTGGGCAAGAACACACCCAGGAACACAGGAAGCTGCCTCGGACTGAATCAGAGACTTCGCCCATTGGAGTCAGTGTTGCCCACTCAGTCCGGCAGCAGCTTTCCAGGGCCTCAGGCAGAAGTCTTTCACATCCCCTCCGACCTGATCCTTTTTACTGGAAATGCTGGGGATCGAACCTGGGACCTTCTACATGCCAAGCAGACGCTCATCCAGGGAGCCACAGCACACACCCCTCAAGTAGCGGGAAAGACCACAAAACTGTGAATAGCTATTCAATATTTTGATTCATGCCTCCTCACAATGGCAGCAATTTGCACCTTTGGCACCGAGGAAAGATCCTTACCCAGAAAAGCCACATTCCTGTAGTTCTCCAGCATGACTTCCCTGTACAGAGCTCTTTGTCCCGGATCCAGCAGGGCCCATTCTGCCTCCGTGAACTCGATGGACACCTCCTCAAAGGAAAAGGGACCCTGAAAAAAGAAGCAGGTTCCCTCCTCAGAGATCATGCCAGGCTGAGGCTGCACGCTGGAAGGGAGTAGACTGGGAAGCTACAGGATGTATGGCTTGAGAAGAAGAAGAGATTGGATTTATACCCCGCCCTTCACTCAGAGTCTCATAGCGGCTTACAAAGTCCTTTCCCTTCCCCTCCCCACAACAGACACCCTGTGAGGTAGGTGGGGCCGAGAGAGCTCTGAGAGAACTGTCTTTGAGAGAACAGCTCTGACAGAACTATGGCTTGCCCAAGGTCATCCAGCAACTGTTAGTGGAGGACTGGGGAACCAAACCTGGTTCTCTCAGATTAGACGAAGAAGAGTTTGGATTTATACCCCGCCTTCACTGCCCAAAGGCGTCTCAGAGCAGCCTACAAACTCCTTTCTCTTCCCCTCCCCACAACAGACACCCTGTGAGGTAGGTGGGGCTGAGAGAACTTCTGACAGAAACTGTCCTTGAGAGAACAGCTGTGCCAGAGCTTGTGACTGACCCAAGGTCATATCAGCAGGTGCAAGTGGAGGAGTGGGGAATCAAACCTGGTTCTTTCAGATTAGAGTCCGCACACTTAACCACTACTCCATACATGGCTCTTGAGCTGGGTAAAGGAAACAGCGTTCAGAGGATCTCTCGCCCAGACACATTGTAGAAACTGATGGAGCAACTGCTCTCCTGAGAAAGAACGAGGGACCCAGACTGTCCCCGGCTCACCTCATTGTGGCAGAAAAATCAGCGAGCCTGGGGGCCTTTCTCCATAAACAGCCTGGATTAACTGAGGCCTCTCTGTTTGGTTCCTCTCTCATAAGACTTTGCAGGCTTAGCTAGCGTCATCCCTCAAGCCTCTCTCTAGCCTCACAAGGCACTCTGCTCCAAAAAGTAAGTAGTTTTCATTTCTCTAGATCTACCCTCTCACCCTCATGCTGTGCCAAGAGTCTCCTAGTGAGAAGGTTTGTAGCTTCTGACCAGCAACATACTTGCTGAAGCAGGTGTCTGGGCTTCCAAGGACGTCACGATAAAGTTTATACAGAACATCCTTGACTCTCTTGGGTAACTTGAGTATGAGTTCAAGGTGAACATTGTTCTTTTCTTAATATATATTCTTCTGCTAAAGGTGTGTTACTCCACGTGGGCTGAACTTTGGGTACTGAGGGTGTAAACGGTTGAAGACTTCTTTGCTCTGGGCTGATCTTCAATCAGCTCTCCGGGAGCTCCTGTTGATTAGACCAGGGTGCTCACACCAGTACACTATGGTTCTACGGAAGTCAGTTTGGTGTAGGGATTAAGTCTGCGGACTCTAATCTGGGAGAACTGGGTGTGATTCTCCACTCCTCCACTTACAACTGCTGGATGACCTTGGGCAAGCCATAGTTCTGTCAGAGCTGTTCTCTCAAGGACAGTTCTAGAAAGAGCTCTCTCAGCCCCATCTACTTCACAGGGTGTCTGTTGTGGGGAGGGGAAGGGAAAGGAGCTTGTAAACCGCTCTGAGACTCTGAGTGAAGGGCAGGGTATAAATCCAATCTCCCCCTGTTATGCTGAATACGGAAATGTTCTATTTTTCTCCTAAAAGACATGTAAGTGGTAAAGTGCTTTCTGTCCTTAGGAAGTTTATATTGGAAATAACCTGGTTTTGTTTGAGAACTATGGTGTCTCTCAATTGATTCAGTCACTCCCTTGCCATTCTGTACCCAAATAGTCCCGGGGTCCCAGAATACTATAACATTCATCTCTCCCACCTGGACTGGAGGTACAGCCGCCATTTCCACACCGCTGAAAAGATGACGGCTCAACAGCATCTCGTCACTGCCTGGTCCTGAGACAAAGGAGGAAGGAAGGGTGTTTGGTTGCTTTTTCCCTGCTTCACACAACCCCTTCCCTGTGTACACTCAACACATTTTTAAACACGTTTCACTGAATTCTGGGAGAGGCAGAAGGGAAGCACCAGGTACCCATGAGCCTCAGGGATTATAAATGCGGCCAATAGATTTCAGACTTCTGCGAGACTTGTGTTTGCTCTGCGGGGAGGGAAGGACGTTGCATGACACGTCACCGTCGCATTCGGACCAGACGTAACTTGAGCACATCTGGAGACTCGAGGGTCATATGACTGATTTTTCAGAGTGTCTTGTGGGATGCTCACTTCCCAACTAGGTTTTCTGCCAGATGCAACATCAACATGACATCACATCTGTCCTAAGCCCCCCCCCCCAAAAAGCTGCTGGGGGTTCCAGGCGACAGGCCACCATCCCTTCCCCAGCATCCTCTTTCCCAGAGCGGCCTGCCAGATGCCCCTTGAAGCACAGGCACAGAAGCCAAATCTCCCCAATAGTATTGGCCCCTAGGTAAAGGTTCCCTTGCTTGAAAGCCAGTCAAATCCGACTCCAGAGTTGCGGTGCTCATCTCCGTTTCAAAGCCGAAGAGCCAGCGCTGTCCGAAGACATTTCTGTGGTCATGTGGCCGGCATGATTAAACGCCAAGGCGCACAGAACGCTGTGACCTTCCCACCGAAGTGGCACCTATTTATCCACTTGCAATTTCTTGCTTTCGAACTGCTAGGTTGGCAGGAGCTGGAACTAGAGACGGGAGCTCAGTCCGTCATGCGGCACTCGGGTCTCGAACTGCTGAACTACTGACCTTCCACAGCCTGCAGTTCAGCGTCTTAACCACCTGAGCCACCGCAGCTCCCTACTGGCCCCGAGGGACTGGTTTTTAGAGCTCTGTTGCCCCAGAAGGTGGAGGCTTTGTTTATCCACCAGTCTGAATAGTTCTCCCCAGGTTTGTCTAACACCCCCCTCCCCCAGCGACTTGATTTCTTTTTATGAAAGGAAGGTTAGATATGCACGTTTTAATTAATGGGTGAAATTGACTTCCAGGAATTTGTCTCATATTGTTTTGGAGGCATCACAATTAGTGGACATGCCAAACTCACTCTTTGTTGTGTGTAGAACTATTTACTTTTATCCTGGCCTGAACTCTTTACCCATCACATTTACGGGGTGCCCCAACTGCATCCAGGAACCCTGGGTCCTTACCAAAGGAGAGGGCATCTTGGGCACGCTCCAGGGCCTGCGCCTTCTGCCCTTGCTCCAAGGAAGCTTCTTCAGCCTCAGGGACTGTAGCTTCCATCTTCAGGGGTGGCCCCCACATCTGAAAGAGCAGCGAGGGCGAGGGGTAAGAGATGGGATGGAAAAGAGACCGAGGAATGGATCCTGCCCCACTCCTAGATGCTGCATCCTTCCATCAATGACCTGCTGAGTTATCTGGAGGGATCAGAAATTCTATAGTAGAAGAGGCTGTTGAAGGAGGCTGTGAAATCTCCCACTTGGATGATTAAAACTTGGGCAATTATCTGGCAGGGAAACTTTAGGATAAGACCCAATATCTTTCCTTGAACTGGACATACCTGGAGGAAACCCCCTCACCTGTTCTGCCTGCCTCTTCTCCTCTGCCTGACTCAGGAGGAAACCTTCGGCCAGGGCCACCGCCCAGGAACTTTTCTCTGGCCCGCATCCTCTGGCTCCAGCACTTGGGTCAGGGCGGATGTCACTGTGCTCACCCACCCCCAACCACCAGTGTCAGAGTCTTGGACAAAGTTACTGTCAGCAACACTCTCTGGCAGTGATTTGTTTATTGAGGAATAAAGATGTTCCAAGCTAAGACAAGTACTGTGTCAGAACTGAGGTTCTGGCGCCAAAACCCACAGGTATAGACAAATCAAAGAATCCCCCCTTGGGTCCATCCAATCACACCCCACAATCATCCCACCTAGCTTTTGTGCGTCCTAAACCCCCACCTGTGAATATACCATTATGTTATTTATGACAGCAAAGAAAGCACAGTCAGTGTTTCAAGGTCGTCCCGGCATAGAGAGGTATCTTCGGAAGAGTTTCATTGCTGCTGCAACAGAGCCATTCTCACACTCTCTCAAACACAGGCCCTTCCTCAGGAATTCCCCTCCTTTGCATCCCCACAAGACATGACAAACGAGAGGCCGAGTTTGACACACAGGAAGGAGGGGGCCATGTGGAGGTTTGTATACCCCACTAATCTCTGCGTCTCAATGCGGCTTACAGTCCCCTTCCTTTACCCTCCCCACAACCGGCAACACTGTGAGGCTGGTGGGGCTGAGAGAATTTTGGGAGTATTGGGACTATGTGACCACAGAGTCACTCAGCAGCTTTGCCAGCAACCAGGTGGAGCCTGGCAGATTCTCTCCTGAGACGGATCTCCAGCTGACAGAGATGGCTCCCCTGGAGAAAATGGCTGCTCTGGAGGGTGGCCTCTGTGGCATCGACCCATGCTAAGGCCCCTCCCCTCCCCAAACTCTCCACCCTCTTCTGGCTCCAACCCCCAAAGTATCCTGGTATTGCCCACCCAGACCTGGCAACCTGCACAGAACCCACCACCCTCTGAAGGCGCCCTTTTCCAGGGGGAAGACACGACACTACGGTCTCTACATTCTGCGGCTTCGGGGGTTCTTCCGAGCAGATCTCCAGGCCCTCTCTCCCTGGAGGCTGGCAACCCCATCCCAATCGCAGCGTGAATCCCCCTGGCTGGCAGCCCCCAATCCCATCACCCTCCACCGCCGCCTTCGCCCTTCCCAGCCCTTCCTCCTCCCAGGTCTCCGGCCCAAGCCCTGCAAGGAGCGCAATCGGAGGGGTTTTCCAAATGCAAACCCAGAGATTTCCACCACCACCCCAATTAACTCGGCTGGGCTTCACTCGGCCCTCCCAGCCAAGAAGGCGGAATCCAAAATCCCCTCCCTCCCTTACCCTTACTTGCGGGAGGCAGCAGAGCCCAGGCGAGGATGCGCGTCTAGGAAAGGGATGCCCGGCCATGGACTCGGACGCAGAGGGGAGACACACGTGTGCGGAAGAGCAAGGCCATTCGCTGCGCTCCCGGACACTGAGCGATAGCGGCCAGAGACTTCCGTGTCAAGGGGGGTTTGCTCCTCCCTTGGGAGGGGACAAGAGAAGCCTGCCGCGTCCTGGAGGGAAACGGGGACTCCGACGGCTGCTTCCCTAGAGCAGTGTTTTTCAACCTTTTTGTGCAAAGGCACACTTTTTCATGAAAAAAATCACGAGGCACACCACCATTAGAAAATGTTAAAAAAAATTAACTCTGTGCCTATATTGACTATATATAAAGTAATTCTCTTGAACAGGAATCAAATAAACACAAAGAAATTATTTTATAATTACTTTATTATGAAATAATAATACTTTATTTTATAATTGTTCATGTGTTACGGATGAAATTGGAATTTTTCCCACGGCACACCAGACAATATCTCATGGCACACTAGTGTGCCACGGCACAGTGGTTGAAAAACACTGCCCTAGAGAGAGAGATCGAGTTGAGAAGTCCTGTTGGTCTGAAGCAGCAGAACAAAGTTAAGAGTCCTGCGGCACCTTTAGGACCAAAAAGCTCCCCCCCCCCGGTCTAGGTTTTCGTGTGCATGCAGAACAAAGTTCGAGCCCAGGGGCATCTTGAAGAGCAACAAAGGCCCGATCTGCATCTAGCATTTGCTCCAACATCTTACTAAACCCACACTGGAACAGAAATCCCCATCTAGGTGGCATGCCACTTTCACTTTGATTGAGTGTTGCATTTTATGGCAGTATCCAGACTGCATGCTGCTTTCATTTCGTTTGATCTCTGGTTTAATGGTGGCTGTGTCTGCATAGATTTATGGCCATTTTATGGCCTTTCCGGTGTGACTCTGCAGTCAGTACGGTGTTGGCCGGAGGTAGCTGAATGTGGTTTTGAACTGCATCTTTTTCTGTTCCAGTGTGGGTTTGGTAAAACAACAGAGCAAATGCTAAATGCAGATTGGCCCAAAGTCTTATTCAAGAAGATGGGAGCTTTGGTGTGGCAGGCAGGCTTCCTCAGACGCTGAAATGGAACTGCAGATCCTGGTTCTTATAGCTAGACAGCTTGTTAAACTAGCATGCAAAATACTGAAAATGTTTTTGTTTTTTTTAACAGATCGAAAGAATGACAATGCTAGAAAGGAGATGGATGGAGTCTAAGGAAGGAATTCTCACAAATTAGGAGTGTGTGGCAGTGTTTTTCTCCTATGATGACTACTTTCAAAAGTTGTGCATAAAGGCGGAAAATAGAGACGAGCACCACTTTTCGGGGTTAACACAGAGAGCGTGCAGAAGCATTGTGCCATGGGTATCCTCAGGGGTCATTTCATAGAAATAGAGGTGCAGGAGCTCATTAGCATAACTCATTAGCATAACTTATTTGCATATGCCACACCCCCTGACATCACTGGAAGTGTGTCAGAAGGCAACACCCACCGCTCAGGCTCCATCCCTAGGGACTGTCTTTCCACTCTGGGGAATAGTCTATCTGGGCCCAGGAGGAATGCTACATGTGCTGCTTTGCGCTCCTGCCGGGAGCTGGGCGGGTGGGGCTTCCCGCCACCTGTGCTTATAACTGCCGGAGCTCAACTCCTGTGCGCTCCTGCTCCAAATGACCCCTAGGTATTGTCCTCAAGGAGGGAGCGTCGACTTCCGCAATGGGGCTGAACTTGATCCAGGCCCACACTTAGTAATCTATGTTACATTTTAAAAATATGATTATTATTTTTTTGCAAAAGACCTCAACAATCATGTGGTTTTACAAGTATAATTTCATTCACTCATAACACTCTGACTCTCAGTCAAAGAAAGAGGACCCCTGTGCGATGAAAGGGTGTCATGAACTCCTTCGCTGGGTCAATTTGCGGGTACGATATCAGGGGCGTGGCCTCATCAGCAGGCTCCGCCCCTCTCTGCCTGTGAGGGGAGTCGCCTCCTCCTGTGATTGGTGGCTACTATGATTGGTGGGCGTCGCTGTCATTTCCAGGAGCACCCGTGGTGTTTCTAAGCTCTCTGCACCTTGGCGACAGAGTTTTTAAAAATGTTTCTCTCCTTTTCTGGGTAGAAAAAGGACAGAGGAAGGCAACCAAGATACAGGGGACCAGTGTTCCCTCTAAGCTGAGCTAGTGTGAGCTGGCTTACAGGTTTTTAGCCTCCGGCTCACACATTTTTGCCTTAGCGCAGGAAGGACGGCTCCAGGGCAAATGAATTTATGCAGCGGCCAAATCACTCCCTCACAACTTTAATGCCAGTAGCTCACAAAGTAGAATTTTCCCCATAGGACTCCACAGCTTAGAGGGAACATTGCAGGGGACTGGAGAAACTTTTCTGTGAGGAAAAACTGAAGCGTCTGGGACTGTTCAGTTTAGAAAACAGAGGACTAAGGGGGGGGGAGGACACATGATTATTTATTTATTAAATTAAATTTCTTAATTGCCTCATCGCTGTAAGACAACAGGGCTCTCGGTCAGGGGTGGCCAAACATGTTTCACGTAAGAGCCACATAGAATAAACGTCAGGTGTTTGAGAGCCACAAGACATGAACAAATATGACACGTTTTTACTGGGAAACATGCAGATTTCCTTTTTATTAACATTAAACGAGGCTGCCAAAAACAATAACAGAAGCGGGGCTGCCAGATCCGGTTTGGGACATATCTAACAAGTCCCCGAGAGTCTTCTCCGTGCACCTAACTGACTGTCTCTGCTTCTCCAGGTCAGCCACCTTGGCCTCAAGGGAGCAAACTCGTTCCCTGAGAACCAGGAGCTCCTTGCACCGAGCACACACCCAAGACTTCTTTTTTTAAAAAACACAAAAGTTTTACTGGAATATATTTAACATTGTTAAACACATTTTCCAGTTCAACTTATAAACTATATCCCTTCCCCACTTCCCCCCAATAGGCTTCCAACACTGCTATTGCCAATAACAAAAAAAAATTAAAAGTAATCAAATTTAAACTTATAACAATCAATAAACCAAGTAACATATTTTTTGTACATAGAAATCTGACTCATCTAACATACTTCCATTTTCAATAAGAATCAAGGTTATACATTTTCCCTTTCATTTTATATTCAGTTTCCATATATATTTTCAGGTCTTCCCATTCACTTAAGTACTGTTCTGCCATTTGTCCATTTAATTTTTTAGTCATTTTGTCAATTTCAGCTAAAAATAGCAGTTTTCTTAACCAGTCCTGTATATCCGGTACTTTATCCACTTTCCACTGTTGCGCAAAGGCCATTCTCGCTGACGTGATCATGTACCATAATACTGTTCTCTTTTCTTGCTTAATTTTTTCCATTGTCAAACCTAAGAGTAGAAGTTCCAGACTTTTTCTAATAGGGATTTTCAATATTTTCTGCATCTCACAATGAACACTTGACCAGTATACTTTTGCTTTCTCGCATGTCCACCACATATGATAAAAAGAACCCTCTATTTTTTTACATTTCCAACATTTGTTTCTCAGGGTCTTATCCATACTTATATTAGCAATCTTTTTTGGTGTCATGTACCACCTATAAAGCATCTTAAAACAATTTGCTTTTACATTAACACAGGTTGAAATTTTTAGAGCTTTTCTCCACAAAAATTCCCAAGATTCCATTGAAATTTCCTTATTCATATTTATGGCCCACTTTATAATTTGCTCTTTAACAGTTTCATCCAAAGTGTATACAGTTAACAATATTTTATACAACTCAGAAATCACTTTTCCCCCTTTTTCCAACCAAATATCTTCAAACTCATCATTCTTAGCTCTAAAACCCACCTCTTTACAATCTTTTTTGGTGTAGTGGTTAAGTGCATGGACTCTTATCTGGGAGAACCGGGTTTGATTCCCCACTCCTCCACTTGCACCTGCTGATGTGACCTTGGGTCAGTCACAAGCTCTGGCACAGCTGTTCTCTCAAGGACAGTTTCTGTCAGAAGCTCTCTCAGCCCCACCTACCTCACAGGGTGTCTGTTGTGGGGAGGGGAAGGGAAAGGAGTTTGTAAGCTGCTCTGAGACACCTTTGGGCAGTGAAGGGCGGGGTATAAATCCAATCTCCTCCTCCTCCTCCTCTTTTTAAAGATGTCTCGTATTTGTCCATATTGTAACCAACCATATTCAAATACTAATGCATTGTTTGGTTTTAAAACATATTTCTTCCCTTCTTTTTGAAGCAACTCTTGGTACTTCAACCAATCACTACCTTTATGTTCTGAAAAAGGATGAATAATTGCAGCAGGAACAATCCATAAAGGTCTTTCATCGGGAACTGTATTCCTGTATCTGGTCCATGCTTCAAACAGCGTTCTCCTTATATAATGATGCTTAAACATTGAATCCACCTTATTTTTCCCATACCAAAGATAGGCATGCCAGCCAAATCTGCAATCATGGCCCTCAAGGGCCAGTAGCTTTCTATTTTCTAGATTAACCCAATCAGACAACCAAGACAAACATACTACACCCAAGACTTCTGACCAGTGGGCAGATAGTCATACATGTGACACTCCATGCAAAACACTGGATAGCCCCCAACCCTCTGCTGGCATTTTGGCTTCATAATTGCTTTTAAATTAATACTTTCATATAATCCCCCTTTTAAAACCCTTTGTATTTATGTGGTTCCTGTTGTAGAAGTCTACTTACCTTACTGGGAACCCAAGGAGCTTAGGTCCCTGGCTTTCTGGCTCTTCCTGGGCTTCTTACAGAGCTCCTAGGCTAAGAGCCACTGGCAAAGAGCCTCATCCTTTGGCTCATGTCTCTTGCAAGCTATCTGCCTTAAACAGAAGCTTCCCCCAGGAGAGGGTGTGGCCAGCAGCTATTCAAATCTACCCAGGCACTCAATTACAGGCAAACAATGACCCTTTCACACCCTAACTCGAGCAGCCAGGACTCTGCAACAACTCACAACTCACCGCACACTCCCAAATACAGTCCCCCACACAGTACCATCTCAGCTAAATCACCTCAGCTGAAAGTAAATAAAAAAGTAAATGGGAAACCTTTTGAATGCTCAAAGCGTGGAAAGAGATTCAGTCATAGTGACACCCCTCTCCTGCAATGAGGAATCCACACAAGGAGAAACATTGTAACTGGTTAGCCATGAAAAGAGGTTTTCTCATGTTTTACACCCAATGAACATACAGAGCATTGAAAAAGATATAAACTGCTGTAATAAACTTGAAGGTACACAGAAACCTCATGGTAACTGAGCAGAAATGTTATAAATACTCAGAGTGTGGAAAGAGCTTTATCCATCTTCAAAACCTCAGAAAGATCCCACAGGGAATAAAGCAAGGAATGGCAAAGGAGTCTGCTGGATGAAGGATAATCTCTCCTTTAGCATCGAGGAGACCTCTCAGGGAAGGAACCTTATCAATGCTCAATGTGTGGCAAGAGCTTGAGGCACAGATCTGATCTTCAGGTTCCTTAGAGAATCCATACAAGGGGGAGTTCCGGTCTTGGCGATTGCCATGGCAGTTACGTTTTCCTGAGGTCCGGGAGACGTCTGCCAGACCCTGCGGTTGGGAGGCTGCGCATAGGTCCTTGCCACTCCTGGAGCCTTGGGAATGGGCTCCTAGCCATGGGGTGCTAGAGAGCTCCCGCCCAGCACATAAAGCTGGTGAAGGGGGGCTACTCCAAGCCCCGAAGGCCCCACCACAGAGCGTCCTGAATGGGAATAGATCAGCACACCGGAGCAAGCGTTCGGCAATTGAGCGATTTAAATCAGAAGCAAAACACTGTTGAACTGTGAGTCTTTGTGAGGTGAAAACACCAAAAATGGAGCTGCACACCCCGGGAAAAGCAAGTGAGGGGAGGGGACTCTCCTCCCCTAAGAACTGTTTACATGCATTTTGAAGCCGGTGAAAGGGGGGGGCATGCTGGGTGATTAAAGATAAGGCGCAATAAAGAGATTGTAAGAGTTTACTGAGAGTGAGAAAGACCCGTAGGGACGGCAATAATTTTGCAAAGAAAATGTAAACAATCCTCAAAAAATGGCGCCTCCGCCAAAAGTTGTGAGAGAGAAAATGACACCTAAACTTCTTCACGGAACTGACATCCCAGTGAGTCCTACTTCTAGACAGGATGTGACAAGAGACCTCCAGAAGATGCTAACAGAAGCACTCCGCCCCCTGCTGGGACAAGGGACTGCAATCAACAATAAGCTGGATGTCCAGCAAACACAATTGATGGAGAATAAGCAGAGAGTCGAAAAAACAGAAAAGGAGTTGAAAGAAGTGGATGCCGATACAAAAGCTGACGAGTCCCAGTTGCTGCAACTACAAATGGAAAGGGCAAGTTATGTGCTAAGGTTCTAAGGCATTTTGGAAGAGAAGGGGGAGATATTGAGTCCTCTGGCAGATATGAAAGCAGAACAATTACAAAGCGAATTTATAGGTTGCAATCAGAATTTACCAGGAAAAATAATCTGCCAGGGGAAGTGATTATAAGATTCTCCTGAAGACAAACTAGGGACCAAGTTCTTAAAGCTACTAATGGAGCAATCCTGAAATTCAACGTTAAAGAGATAAAAGTTCTAAAAGACATTCCATTTGAAATAAGAAGAAAGAGAAGAAAATATAGAGACTTGGTCTCATTCTTGCAAAAGAACAATGTTTCCTACAGATGGACTGTGCCTGAAGGTGTCATCTTCAGGTACGCGAATGGTAAAGAAGAAATTGACTCTGCGGCGAAAGCGAACAAGTTTCTGCATCTACATGGTGTCCCAGCGGAAGGAGAAGACCAAGATCGATTTCAGGAGAGTGAAGAAGGAGAGATTGAACCTTCTGAGGAGGACAGTGTTGATGAACTGGGGGCGGCTGCCCCTAAAAGAAAAAGCTATCACTTGAGGAAGAAGTCTCAGGGGAAAAAACCCAGATTGTTGCCTTTTTAACTGTCTCTTACAAATATCTTTATGAAGTTAATCATGTTAGTGATTTAATAATAATTGTTGATATATTAGGCGATGACCACAGCCAACAATCTATAATCTAAGAGATTTAAGTTTATAGCTACTGTTGTAAAACGCTATCTGATTGCCATCTCTTGGGCTTTTAGAGGTTTTTCTTACTTTCTCCTGTAGTTTATAGTTCCCTTTCCCATGGTTTCTGTTTGTAGTTTTTTGTACATTCAAAATAAAAAAATCCCCTACGGGGGGGCAAAAAAAAAAAGAGAGAGAGAATCCATACAAGGGTGAAACTTTCCTATAGCTGGTTCTGATCAGGTTCTTCAAATGCCCTGGTGCTGGAGGTTCAGAAAGGCTGAGAACATAGTTACACAAAGAAAGGCCTTTTTAGTTTTTCTTCTCCTCTGGGAAACTTGCTACTACAGGTTATCTGCCATTCTAACTCTGACATCTTCAAAACGGCAAAAATAGTTCCTTTCCCAAATAGTATGAAGCAATAGACAAGTTGAGAGGGTAACAGATATCTACAGCCTCTCTCCTACTGGTATAAGCACAGTGTGCCCAGCCGGCATCCTTAATTCCCAAACATTTTTTATCTGACAAGCAGTCTAGAGTGGCATTTCTTAACCCTTATCCCTCCCCAGTGCAGCCTGCTGTGAGCTTTTGGGGTGTCCTGCCAGTCTGGGGGAGAGCCAGTCTGTGTAGTGGTTAAGTCTGCGGACTCTAATCTGGGAGAACCAGGTTTGATTCCCCACTCCTCCACTTGCACCTGGCCGGATGACCTTGGACAAGCCACAGCTCTGGCACAGCTGTTCTTGAAAAAGAGCAGTTTCTGTCAGAGCTCTCTCAGCCCCGCCTACCTCCCAGGGTGTCTGTTGTGGGGAGGGGAAGGGAAAGGAGTTTGTAAGCCGCTCTGAGACTCCTTCGGGTAGTGAAGGGCGGGATATAAATCCAATCTCTTCTTCTTCTTCTTCTTCTTCTTCTTCTTCTTCTTCTTCTTCTTCTTCTTCTTCTTCTTCTTCTTCTTCTTCTTCTTCTTCTTCTTCTTCTTCTTCTTCTTCTTCTTCTTCTTCTTCTTCTTCTTCTTCTTCTTCTTCTTCTTCTTCTTCTTCTTCTTCTTCTTCTTCTTCTTCTTCTTCTTCTTCTTCTTCTTCTTCTTCTTGCCACTTTGAAACCCAAAGCATTCTGGCTGTAGGATTAATCTGGGTTTTCATGCCAATAAAGGTTTTGTGTGTTTGTGATTAATCTGGGTTGAAAGAAGAAGAAGAGAAGAGATTGGATTTATACCCCAGCCTTCACTCAGAGTCTCAGAGCGGCTTACAAACTCCTTTCCCTTCCCCTCCCCACAACAGACACCCTGTGAGGTAGGTGGGGCTGAGAGAGCTCTGAGAGAACTGTCCTTGAGAGAACAGCTCTGACAGAACTATGGCTTGTCCAAGTACACCCAGCAGCTGCAAGTGGAGGAGTGGGGAATCAAACCCGGTTCTCCCCAATTAGAATCTGCGCACTTAACCACTGCATCAAACTGGCTCCCAAGGGAAAGGTTGTCCACCCTAACCCAACAGCTTAATAAGTTCTAATGGGTCAGATCCCCCCTCTCCCCCGCAGCAACCAGTATTGCTGAAATGGACCAGTATCCATGGAGTTGGCAGGTGACCCTTATGGGTCACGAATTCCCCAGTCCCAAGTTCTCCTCCCCCTCACCCTCAGATACTCAGAGAGAGAATCAGGAGGGAGAAGCAGGATTCCCTCCTCCTGCTCTTTACACCATCACGGCCACCACCTGTGCATGTGCTGGAAATGACCTGCTGGACTAAGCCCTGTGCCAAGGTGTGCTCCTCACACCTTCCTCCTCAGAGCCCCCCCCTTGAATTCCTCCATTGAGATTGTGCTTTAATGGCCCCAACTGAGAAAATCCTCTTTGCATCTTCCTACTTCATTTTGGAAAGGTATTCTGCATATAGAGTTGGTAACAGACCCAAAGGGGAAAAAAAATCCTCCCTCTTTCCCAGAGGCTTAATGTGTATGGAAAGGGGTATCCGACAAGACGAATAGCATCCCGTCAAGCCTCTGTTAAAGGGACAACACACTTTTTTCCTCCGGGCAGTTGGCATCCCTAGACCGAGTGTTTCTTTATGAATCGAAGAAAACAATTCTCAGCTAAAGGAAGAGTCATGGCTCATTAATGATATTATAGTTTGTATCAGATGAATTAGGAGCTGCGGTGGCTCAGTGGTTAAGATGCTGAACTGCAGGCTGGAAGGTTGGTAGCTCAGCCATTCAAGACCCGAGTGCTGCATGACGGAGTGAGCTCCCATCTCTGGTCCCAGCTTCTGCCAACCTAGCAGCTCAAAAGCAAGAAATAGCAAGTAGATAAATAGGTACTGCTTCGGTGGGAAGGTAACAGCATTCCGTGCGCCTCAGTGTCTAGTCATGCCAGCCACATGACCACGGAAATGTCTTCGGACAGCGCTGGCTCCTTGGCTTGGAAACGGAGATAACCACCACAACCGTAGATTTGGATTTGACTGGCTTTCGAGCAAGGGAAACCTTTACCTATCAGATGAATTAGACTTTGTGTTTTCTGTCCTTTGTGGGATCTTTAAACTCTCCCCACCTGTGATTGAGTGGATTGAACATTTAGAGATTTGTATTTAAAGGGATTCCCCAATTGGTCTGTGTGCCCATTGTATCAACTTCATTGTGTATTTTATATTATGACATGCTTCCTGTGTGTGACTCTGCCATATGATAAATAGTTATAATGATGTGCTTTGTGGGTTTTTTAATGAGTTGGGCTTCATTAAATGTGTCAGAGGTTAGTGTGATGCCGGCCCCTGGGCCAGGCCAACCTGCGTGGTAGGGAGTCCTGAAGGACTTGGAGGGGCCCCTCACTTCCCCCCCCCGCCACTCTTTCCTCTTTTCCTCCTCTTGGCAACCCCCACATCCTCCCCCTTTCCCTGCCTCCTTCTCTCCTCCTCAGCCTTTCATCAACCTATTGTTTATCATCTCCCCGTCTTGTGCTATATTTATTATATACATCAGTTATATTATTTATTTATTTATTTAGATTTATATCCCGCCCTCCCCGAAGGCTCAGGGTGGCTAACAACATAAAGAATTTCAACAATATAAACAATATAAAACAATCTCAACCAGATAAAATTATAAAAACAAACAATACAACATAAGCACATTTAAACCCAAGATGACGGGTTTTCGAGGTGGAATATCGAGGTGGAATAGCGGCAGTGGCGGCTCCTACTCAAAAGCCTGGCGGAAGAGCTCCGTCTTGCAGGCCCTGCGGAACTGGACAAGGTCCCGCAGGGCCCGGATCTCCTCTGGGAGCTCCTTCCACCAGGTAGGAGCCACCACCAAAAAAGCCCTGGCTCTTGTGGCAGCCAGCCTCACATCTCTGGGGCCAGGAATTTCCAAAAGATGACGGCCCCCAGACGGCCCTTGGGGAACATGTAGGGAAAGGCGGTCCCTCAGGTAAGCCGGACCCTGACCATATCCTGTCTGAGTGGTGGTTCAGAGGTTAAGATGCTGAGCTGCAGACCGGAAGTTCTGTAGTTCGGCAGTTCGAGACCCGAGTGCCGCGCGATGGAGCGAGCTCCCATCTCTGGCCCCAGCTCCTGCCAACCTAGCAGTTCCAGGTGCCAGGAGGAACAGCTAGCTGATGAACCACCGGGAAGAAAGCCGAGCCGAGCCCAAAAAAAAAAAGAAGAAACACCAGTCTCCACCTGGGTGCCGGTAGGCAGCCCCATCCTCAGTACAATGTGGCCCAAAGTCAGGATGAAATGTGCTTAGCACCCCCTCATGTAAACCACCCAGAGACCTCCTAGGGGGTTAGGGCGGTATATGAAATCGAAAGTTAAATAAATAAATAAATAAAAATGAAAGCAACTGCACCTCAGCGTTTAGTAATGCCGGTCTCCAGAACAAGGAAACGTCTTCGGACAGCGCTGGCTCTTCGGCTTGGAAAAAGAGACAAGCACAGCCCCCTGGAGTCGGATTTGACTAGCTTCCGAGCAAGGGAAACCTTTACCTTTACTTTCTCCTCAGTGGGGACCAAAGCAACCTGCAGCGTTCTTTTCTGCTCCCTTTTAGCCTCACAGCAACCCTGTAAGGTAGGATAGGCTGAAAGGATGTGACTGGCCCAAAATCAGCCAGTGGGCTTCCACAGCAAGATGGAGATTTGAACCTGGGTCTCTGAGACCCGACTCTTACGCTGTAACTGAAAAGCCATGGTGGTTTTCGTAGGGTGGCCGCTGTTGCTCAGGATCAAGCAGCCAGTCCTGGGTGAAACTGAAACTCATCCTTGAAATGACAGAGAGGTGATGTCGGTGGGGAAGGTAGGGATCTTGAAGCAGGTTGTGCTCCCCACTTCTGAGGGTGTTCAGCTGACCCTGGCTGACCCAGTTCAGAGACTTGGGGTTCTATACTAGATCCAACATGATTGCTGCAGAAGCCAGTTCACACAGCTGCAACGAATGCTTCCTCCCAACTCAGCCCTGCCCAGAAGATGGCCCCATTATCTTCATCTGGCCAAGCTGGCCACCTGGATCGACACCACGGTGACATCCAGAATAGACTCTTGTGATGCACTGCCCAGAGATGTCAGGTGGGTTGACCTGTTCATCTGAAGCGGCAGAACAAAGACTTGAATCCAGTGGAACCTTTTAAGACCAACAAAGTTTCATTCTGGGTGGAAGCTTTGTTGGTCTTCAAGGCGCCTCTGGTGGACTCACTCCACAGGGGATCCAGGGAGCAGGCTGATCCCTACACTTTTGTTATGCTGCGAAGGCCTCAGGAGAGGGCTCAACTTGATCTCAACCGGCAACCAAACCCCACAGGACTCTGCCCGATGCATAAAAGGAACCCCTAAAACCAGTGGTTTTATTTATTTATTTTTAAGTGTGCTTGTACTCAAATATAAGTTGCCCTGCGTTGTGTACTGACCCGACCATGTGTGCGATCCAGTTCCAGCCGGTCCGCACGTGGCCATGTGAAAAGCCGGAGCTTCGCTCCCCCCAGAACAATAGACAGTCCTAGTTCCCCCTCCTATTCGGAGCCTAGGATCCTAGAGTTAATGTAATCATAAGAACGTAAGAACATAAGAGAAGCCAATGTCGGATCAGGCCAATGGCCCATCTAGTCCAACACTCTGTCACACAGCGGCCAAAATATATCAGGTGCCATCAGGAGGTCCAGCAGTGGGGCCAGGACACCAGAAGCCCTCCCACTGCTGCCCCCTCCAACACCAAGAAGAGAGTGCATCACCTGCCCCAGACTGAGAGTTCCCCTCTATACCTTGTGGCTAATAGCCACTGATGGACTTCTGCTCCATATGTTTATCTAATTCCCTCTTGAAACTGTCCATGCTTGCAGCTGCCACGACCTCCTGTGGCAGTGAATTCCATCTGTTAATCACTCTTTGGGTGAAGAAGGACTTCCTTTTATCTGTTCTAACCCGACTGCTCAGCAATTTCATGGAGTGCCCACGAGTTCTTGTCTTGTGAGAAAGGGAGAAAAGCACTTCTTTCTCAACCTGCTCAATCCCATTCATAATCTTATAAACCTCGATCGTGTCACCCCTCAGCCGTCCTTTCTCCAAGCTAAAGAGCCCCAAGTGTTTTAACCTTTCTTCATAGGGAAGGTGTTCCAACCCTTTTATCATAATCAGTGTAAATAGACCTGTCAGGGGTGTTGGGGTGTGTATGGGTGTGGTTGGGCTTCAGGATATAAGCAGGCCTGCTGCGAGCCGGCTTCTGTGTCTTGTTCCTGATCTTGAAATAAAAGTATGAGCTGAGTTCACTATACTGGAGGCTTCAGCCTCAGTACTTTTCACCCTGCTTCCCACCAATCCTCCTCTGAGGACTTGGCAGAAAGGGGAGACTGGTTCTCAGTAGGCCAGCAAAAAAAGAGAGAGAAGCCCTAAAGCTGTTTGCGAGTACAAACAGTGAGGTCAGGGGTCCCCTTCCTCAACTCCCCCCCCAGACCTGAAAATAGTCATTCGAATATCCTCCAAAGGCTCTGAGGGCAGAGAAGGTGGTCAGATCTCCAGGAATCCCCCAAACCGGAGCTGGAAATCACGACAGTACCCGGGAAGTGAGGGGGGAACAGGCTCACTGGCATTTTGTTTGGAGAAGCAGGGAGGAGGTTATAGAAGAAGGCATTTCCGATGCAATCCTAAAACCACTTCCAACGTTAACCTCTAAGCTGCGGAATCTTGTGCGCAAAAATCCTAATTTGTGAGTTCCTGGCATTAATGTGAGCAAGTGATTTGGCTACTGCATAAATTAAGTTTGCTCCGGAGCCATCCTCCCTGAGCTAAGACAAAAATGTGGGAGCCAGAGGCTAAAAACCTGTGAGCTAGCTCACACTAACTCAGCTTAGGGGGAACACTGATTTAAGCAACAACCCCACTGAGAGCTGGACGGGGCATGGCTGCCTCCAGCCTGGCCGGAGTTCCGTCCTCCGGGTCCTGATCACGGGAAAGGCAGGAAGGAAGCCTCCTTTCCTTCCTTCCCCTGCAGCACTGAGAGGGTGAAAGGGACAGAGCTGTGCCTAGAGAGACCGAGAACGGAGGAGGGGGAATAATAAAGCTCTTTTCCGGGGGGGGCGGGAGAGCCAGAAGGGCTTGCATCTGGATTGCAAAAGCGGCCGGGAGGGGGATCCCGCTATGCAACTTGCAGGGAAAAAGCCTCGCAAGCGGATGCAAAGAAGCTATACTCGCAAGTAAGCGGAGGGCGGGCGAGAGGAGCTTTGCAACCGGGAGAGAGAGGCAGGCCCGCTGCCCTGCGATTTGGTGGTCGGGGGGGAAGGATCGTCAAATGGGGCTTCCTCGCCTGTGTTTTAATTTGTGCTCGCCACCAAATTTGTGGCTCATCGGGCGGCCCTTGTGGGGTGATAAAGGGGCGAGGTCCGGATTTTGTCAATGAGTTCTCAGTAAAAATAAATGAATTCCCAGCCGTGATGGTCCCCGGGAGGCCCAGAAAGGAGCGCCAACCGCGGGATCACGATTGGGCTGGATCTTTCAGGGACGGCCAGCTGCTGCGATGCGCCCTGCGTTTTGGCCCGGGGGCTCCCCCATCCATCCATCCATCCATCCATCCATCCGCAGTCTCCATTGGGGGGGAGTTCACTCCCTCTCCCTGCTGCTGTGGATCCCGGCGGCAGCCCCTCTGCCCCAACCCTGGGGAGGCCTGGCCCTCTTCTGCCCCCCCCTCGCCTCTCCTCGCTGCTTGGACAGTTCGGGATGACCCAGCGTAGAAACCCGGAGGATCAATGAAGATCCCTGCTTTGGAACCTCGTTCTTGGTTCATGGGTGGTGCCCCAAAGTGGTGCATGCTTTTTGTGGTGCTGGTTGCACCCATGCCCTAAAGGGGGGGGAGGAGATGGAGATTGGGTTTATACCCCTCCGTTCACTACCCAAAGGAGTCTCAGAGCTGCTTACAAACTCCTTTCCCTTCCCCTCCCAACCACAGACATCCTGTGAGGTAGGCGGGGCTGAGAGAGCTCCTTTGAGGACTGCTCCTGAGAGAACAGCCCTGAGAGAACTTGTGACTGACCCGAGTTCACACCAGGGCGGGGTATAAATCCAATCTCTTCTTCTTCTAGGTGTAATTGAAATAAATGAGGGAAATGAACATTCGGCACTTTACAAAGAAATACTGAATGCTTAATCTAGGAGTCGAATGTAGCCCTGGTTTTTGTGTTCTGCTCATTGGGCTGGAGATATCAGCCCCTTGGCCGGAGGCTTCCTCTCTCTCAAGGGCCAGGAGAAAATAATAGGGCGGCTCAGGTTGCGCAAAGCTCATTGGAGGCTCAAGAGCTGAGCTTGAAGTCAAACCAGCCAATGATCTTGCCAAGGGGTGGGATGAACTGCTGTGTCTTGAGCAGAGCGATGCTGGGGGAGACACGGAGAGGGTGTGGAGAAAGGCGACCCATGGAAAGAGCGAGGGTGGGAAAATTAGTTCTACCCCTTTTGTACACCTTGAAAGCATTGTGGGGGGGCACATGGACAGGTACCCTTTAATTTCCTTTAATAATACAACTTTTATTAATAGGATATATTAACACGTTCCATATCTCAAAATACTTTTGAATACATCCTTTTCAATTATCCCCCCCGCCCGGCTTCCAGCGATGCTCCGCCCCGCTTATTGTTTCATTCAATATTCAGCAACAATAAAAACTTATCCCATATTCAATTCTTGTTTTAAAACATATTGATACATATAATCTAACCCTTAGGTAACACTTTAACTATTTGTCAATCATTACTTTCTTTTTTCTATTCTTAATAGTTATCAAAGCATAGTAACTTATTTCTTACATCCCAATTCCTTTCAAGATAGTCTTTAAACTCTTTCCACTCTATAAAAAATTCTTCATCTTCTTTACCATTAAGCTTCTTTGTCAATTTGTCCATTTCTGCCATAAAAAGCATCTTCTTTATCCAATCCCATTTTTCTGGTATTTTTTCTTGCTTCCAAAATTGGGCAAAAGTCATTCTTGCTGTTGTAATCAGATACCATAACAATGTTCTTTTTCTTGGGTTTATCTCTTCCATTTTCAAACCTAAAAGTAACATTTCAGGTTGTTTTTTCAAGGTACACTTCAGGATCTTCTGAATTTCATTATGAATCTCTGTCCAATAGGCTGCCGCTTTATCACAAGTCCACCACATATGATAAAATGAGCCTTCCTTTTTTTTACACTTTCAACAGACATGTTCTCATTCATTTCAGCAATTTTTTTAGGTGTCATATACCATCTATACATCATTTTATAACAATTTCATTTCACATTGACACATGTAGAAATTTTAATCGACTTTTTCCACAACCCCTCCCAAGTTGACATATCTATTTCTCTATAGCCCATTTTACCATCTGTTCTTTTACAATCTCATCCTCAGTATACCATTTTAATAAAACTTTATAAATTTTTGAAATCATTTTTCCCCCCTCTTCCGCCCACACATTTTCAATTTCATTGTTCTCCTTCCTGAAGCCATATCTCTCTTTGTCAGCCTTAAATAAATCATAAATCTGTCTATAGTTTAACCAATCATATTCAAATTTCAGTTCCTCTCTAGCTCTCATCGCAAAATTACGAGGTACCCTTTCATTTCCGACACATCTGTACAAAGGGATACACTCGGGGTCCATGTAGGTAGGAGAGGAACCCTTCGTCTCAGTCTCTCCACAGGGGTACCAACAGCCCGCTTTTCTTTGTCCTGCCGCTTTGCAGGGACCTCGTGGTTTCCTGGGCCTGACAGGGCCCCCAGGAATCGCAGGCCCACCGTTAAGTCCTGGGGAGGGGATCTGCCGTCTCCCAGAGCTGCAGCCCCCTAGTTCTGCCACGAATCACCACGTCTCTGTGTCCACATCTCGGCAGGGCGTCTGTGGCATGGAGGGGCCGCACAGGCCAAAGGGGAACCTGGTGAGTATCTGGGCCATACGAGGGGGCGGGAAGGGGAAAGGTTTGGCTGCCAGACTTGTGATTTTTCGTTGCCTTTGTCAAAAAGATTTCTGCATTGTAGAAACAAAGCCACTGAAGGAACGGAGATCCCCTGGTGCCCTGATCTCTTTCAGCTTGAACGTAAAGTGGAATCCATTTGATCAGACCAGGGGAGAAATGCTCTGTGGCAGGAAATCAGCACCTGCTGAACTCTGCACGGTGTCACAGTGAAGAGTGACAGACTCTCATCTGGAGAGCTGGGTTTCATTTCCCACTCCTCCTCCAAGTGAAGCTGCTGGGTGACCTTGGTCCCGTCCCAGTTCTCCCAAAATTCTCTCAGCCCCACCAGCCTCACAGTGTTGCCGGTTGTGGGGAGGGTAAAGGAAGGGGACTGTAAGCTGCATTGAGATGCCTTAAGGCCGAGAAAAGTGGGGTATAAAAACCTCCCTATGGCCCCCTCCCTCCTATGTATCAAACTCGGACTCTCGTTTGTCATGTTTTGTGGGGATGTGAAGGGAGAGGAATTCCTGAGGGAGGGATGTGTGTGGGAGAGAGTGTGAGAATGACTCTGTTGTAGCAGCAGTGTAAGTCTTCCGAAGATACCCTACACTGGGACGACGCTTGAAACACTGACTGTGCTTGCTTCGCTGTCCTAGATAACATAAAGGTATATTGACAGGTGGGGAGTTAGAGCGCACAAAAGCTAGGCAGGATGATTGTGGGGTGTGATTAGATAGAACCCCCTTAAGGGGTGGAGTTTGAACTGTCTTTTAACTGTGGGTTTTGGCGCCAGAACCTCAGTTCTGACACGGTCCTTAGCTTGGAACATGTTTATTCCTCAATAAACAAATCACTGCCAGAGAGCATTGTTGAGAGTAACTTCCTCCAAGAGTCTGACATTATGGTGGTGGGCGCACAGTGGCTTCTGCCTGGACCCAGTGCTGGGTCAGAGGATGTGGGATGGAGACCAGTTCCCAGGCGGTGGCCCTGGCCGAAGGTTTCCTCCTGAGTCAGGCAGAAGAGAAGAGGCAGGCAGAACAGGTGAGGGGGTTTCCTCCAGGTTTGTCCAATTCAAGGAATGATACTGGGCCTTATCCTAAAGGTTCCCTGCCAGATAAATGCCCAAGTTTTAATCATCCAAGTGGGAGATTTCACGGCCTCCTTCGGCAGCCTCTTCAACTCGGGAATTTCTGATTCTTCCAGGTCTGCTGTTGGAAGGGTGCAGAGTCTGGGAGTGGGGCAGGATCCATTCCTTGGTCTCTTTTCCATCCCATCTCTTACCCCTCTCCGTCGCTGCTCTTTCAGGTGTGGGGAGCATCCCTGAAGAAGGAAGCTACAGTCCCTGAGGTGGATGGAGCTTCCTTTGAGCAAGGGCAGAGGGCGCAGGCCGTGGAGCATGCCCAAAATCCCCTCTCCTTTGGTAAGGACCCAGGGTTCCTGGATGCGTTTGGGACTCCCCGTAAATGTGATGGGTAAAGAGTTCAGGTCAGGATAAAAATAAGTAGTTCTACACACAATAGAGAGTGAATTTGCGGCACTCAATGTCCACTAACTCTGATGCCTCCAAAACGATATGAGACGAATTCCTGGAGGGCAACTTCTCCCATTAATTAAAAAGTGCATATCTACCCTTCCTTTCATAAAAAGAAATCAAGTTGCCCGGGGGTGGGGTGGGGGGAGGTAGACAAATCTCGGCAGAACTATTCAGAATGGTGGATAATGGGAGCCTCCACCTTCTGGGGCAGCAGAGCTCTGAAAACCAATTCCCAGGGGCCAATACTATTGGGGAAATTTGGCTTCTGTGCCTGTGCTTCAAGGGGCACCTGGGAAAGAGGATGCTGGGGAAGGGACGGCGGCCTGTCACCTGGCACCCCCAGCAGCTTGGGGGGAGGGGCTTAGGACAGATGTGATGTCATGTTGATGTTGCATCTGGTAGAACACCTATTTGGGAAGTGAGCATGCCAAGAGAGACTCAGAAAACTCAGTCACATGACTCTTGAGTCTCCAGATGCCTTCAAGTCACGTCTGGTCCTACTGTGATGGTGATGTGACATGCAACATCTTTCCCTCCCTGCAGAGTGAACACAAGTCTCACAGAAGTCTGAAATAGGTTGGCCACATTTATAATCCCTGAGGCTCACGGGTACCATGCGCTTCACTTCTGTCTCTGCCAGAATTCAGTCAAAAGTGTTTAAAAATGTGTTGAGTGTACACAGGGAAGGGGTTGTGTGAAGCAGGGAACAAGCAAGCAAACGCCTTTCCTTCCTCCTTTGTCTCATGAACAGGCAGGGAAGAGATGCTGTTGAGCCATCATCTTTTCAGAGGTGTGGAAACGGCAGCCGTACCGCCAGTCCAGGTGGGAGAGATGATTGTAACGGTATTCGGGGACCCTCGGACTATTTCCCTGAAACCCTCCCATTCCCCTTGAGTTCTTTTCTTGGTTGGGTGGAGACTGGCAAGGGAGTGACGGAATCAATTGAGAGAGAGACCGTCGTTCCCAAACAAAACCAGGTTATTTACAATATAACCTTCCTAAGGACAGAAAGCACTTTACCGCTTACATATCTCTTAGGATAAAAACATAACATTTCCATATTCAGCATAGGAGAAAAGGGGGAGTTTGGATTTATACCCCTCCCTTCACTCGGAGTCTCAGAATGGATTAGAAACTCCTTTCCCTTTCCCTCTCCACAACAGACACCCTATGAGGTAGGTTTGGGCTGAGAGAGCTCTTTCCAGAACTGTCCTTGAGAGAACAGCTCTGACAGAACTATGGCTTGCCTAAGGTCACCCAGAAGCTGTAAGTAGAGGATTGGGGAATCAAATCCAGTTCTCCCAGATAACCGTCCACACACTTAACCACTACACCGAACTGGTTTCCATACATAGTACACTAGGGTGAAATACAGAGCACCCTGGTCGAGTCAACAAGAGCTCACAGAGAGCTGATTGAAGACCAGCCCTGAGCAAAGAAGTCTTCAACTGTTTATACACTCAGTACTCAGAGTTCAGCCCACATGGAGTAACACACTTTTAGCAGGAGAATATCAAAATAAACAGAACAATATTCACCTTGAACTCCTACCCAAGTTAACCTAGATAGTCGAGGATGTTATGCCTAAACTTCATTGTGACCTTTTCGGAAGCCTAGACAGCTGCTTCAGTGAGTCCGTTGCAGGTCAGAAGCTACCAACTTTCTCACGAGGAGTCTCTGACACATTATGAGGTTGAGATGGCAGACCTAGAAAAATGAGAACTCTTCTTTTTGGAGCAGAGTGCCTCGTCAGGCTAGAGAGAGGCTTGAGGGATGACGCTAGCTAAGCCTGCAAAGTCTTCTGGGAGAGGAAACCAACACAGAGGCCTCAGCTACTCCAGGCTGTTACACAGAAAGGCCCCCAGGCTCACTGATTTTTCTGCCACAATGAGATGAGCAGAGGACAGCCTGGGTCCCTCTTCCTTTCTCAGGGTGGCTTTTGCTTCTGCAGTTTCTACAAGGTGTCTGGGTGAGAGATTCTCTGAACGCTGTTCCCTTTAGCCAGCTCAAGCCATACATCCTGTACCTTCCCAGCCTACCAGTGTGCAATCCCTGCCTGGCGTGGTCTCTGAGGAGGGAACCTGCTTTTTCTTTCAGGGTCCCTTTTCCTTTGAGGAGGTGTCCATCGATTTCACGGAGGCAGAATGGGCCCTGCTGGATCCGGGACAAAGGGATCTGTACAGGGAAGTCATGCTGGAGAACTACAGGAACGTGGCCTTTCTGGGTAAGGATCTCTCCATGGTGCCAAAGGTCCAAATTGCGCCATTGTGAGGAGGCATGGATCAAAATATTGAATGGCTATTCACAGTTTTGAGGCCTGTCTTGTTACATGGGGGGGTGGGCGGCGCTGTGGCTCCCCGGCAGAGCATCAGCTTGGCATGCAGAAGGTCCCAGGTTCAGTCCCCAGCATTTCCAGTAAAAAGGATTAAGTAGGAGGGGATGTGAAAGACTTCTGCCTGAGGCCCTGGAGAGCTGCTGCCGGACTGAGTGGGCAACACTGACTTCAGTGGGCTGAGGTTCTGATTCAGTAGAAGGCAGCTTCCTGTGTTCCTGTGTGTGTCCTTGCCCATGCGCAATAGAGGCCAATGTTGTGGCCATCAGCCAAGCCAGAGATGGTGTCCTGGCCTGAGGCAAAGGGAGGGATGAGAGGCCCTCAGAAGGACTCTGGAAGAGTCCAGATCCTCATTTCTCTCCTGCCATCCTTTACACCGCACCCTGCCCCCTGAAGGAGATTACAGACATCCGCTCTGCCTGTGATCTGGAAACAATCTTGTCAAGAACGATCCTGTCCAAACCTGGGTCTCCCTGGGTCACTCCTCTATTTTTACCTGAGCAGCACCCGGTTCAGGGGGGTTCATGAGAAGGGAGCACACAAGTAGAGCAGACCCCTGTTTAAATATATAAAGGTTTGTTAAGGATTTAAAAATAAAGCATCACTACAGAGCAAAGCTTCTGCAGCTCAGCAACAGGAAAACAAGGAAAACGAACGGCTCTATCTAAGACGTGCAGTACTTGGGATTAAGCGGCACCTCTTCTTGCAGTGTTAAGTATTCCAGCTGTAGCCTGAGTTGCTCCACATAAAACTATTCATCATGATGAAGCAAGAAGATATCAAGGCCTACTATCATGGCATGGGCACATATTTTGCCTGGCTGATGACCCAATCGAGGGTCCTTCTTGACTGAATTTCCCAGAGGCTGTCAGCACCCTCCTAATCCCCCCTCCCTCCTGGTTACACAACTGGATACAGGTTCTCATGGTTCACCGATTACTATGAACCAGTGACTCCATTCTGGAGTCCAGCCTTGAAAGATGTAAGGATGTTAGCTGCAGGAAGATGCAACTCACAAACACCTGGAAATCAGAGTAGGCAATTTAATAATCCTGTAAACCCTTGGGGAAACTAAGATGCTTTGTCAGACAGCTCTATAACCCTTATACTGGTTGGGATGGTGGGCTTTGATCTTGGCCATGGTTTCATCCTTCCAGAAGAATTTTGACTCTTGAATTTCTTTCGTTCCTCATATAAAAACAATCTCTCTCTCTCTCTCTCTCTCTCTCTCAGCAAATGAAGGCAGCAGTAGAAGAGAGACTATGGTGGGGACAGACAACGACCTTGCATCTAAAGAAAGGCTGAAGATTTCCTCAAGAGGATCCCAAGACCATCTTTCCTTCCCAAATGAGCTGGCTGAGAGTGAGTATCCTTCGCGGTTATGTCATGGGAGAAGGCGAGGAAGTGCCATGAGGGATTTCTGATTCACTTCTGAGAAACATTTTGTACAGTCGTTCAACCCACAGGGGAAGGAGGGAGGGCCTGAAATCTGGAGGCTCAGAAAGTCCTTCTGGGCAGGAGCTCAGCTGTGGCTCTTCAGGGGGAGAGGTACCCTTATATACAAGATATTCTGGGGAAAGGTGGTGGGGTGGTTAAGATCAGCCAAGCTGGACAAGGCCAAAGGCTGTCAATCCTTATCTACTGCAGTCACATAAATGCCTTTGGGCCTTACCAGCCCTCCCAGGGGCTAACAGGATCGCTCTGTTTTTTTCCAGCAGAGGGTGATCAGAGCAATGAAGAGGGCAACGAACCTCATCAGCAAATGCCAGGTAAAGCGAAAAATGAAGACTTGAAAGAAAATGTCAGCAATCGAGGCCGACAAATGAGAAAGAAAGGCGGTCATATGTTTGAGAAGAGAGATGGAAGACAGCATAATGTACATAATCCAAAGCTCAGGATAATGAAGGCAAGAAAATCCATTTGGTGTAAAAAGTACTTCAGAAATAGACCACAACTCTTTGTACACCAAAGAATACACAGAGCCGAGAAAGCTTTTGACTGCTCAGACTGTGGAAAGAGATTCAGTGAGAGGGGGAATCTTAAATGGCATCAGAGAACCCACACAGGGGAGAAACTCTGGTGCCCTGGCCCCACTGCTGGACCTCCGGATGGCACCTGGTATATTTTGGCCGCTGTGTGACAGAGTGTTGGACTAGATGGGCCATTGGCCTGATTCAACATTGGCTTCTCTTATGTTCTTATGTTCTTATGTTCTTTTTGAATGTTCAGTGTGTGCAAAGAGATGCACTGTGAGTGGGAATCTTCAAAAGCATCTGACAACCCACACAGCGTGCAGGAAAGGAGTCAGTCACAGTGGCAGTCTTCACCTGCATCGAAGAACCCACACGGGGGAGAAACATTTTGAATGCTCAGACTCTGGAACGACATTTAGTCACAATAGCAGTGTTCAACTGCATCGAAGAACCTACACAGGAAAGAAACCTTTTGAATACTCAGAGTGTGGAAAGAGGTTCAATGAGAGTGGCACTCTTCAGAAGCACCGAAGAACCCACACAGGGGAGAAACCTTTTGAATGCTCAGAGTGTGGAAGGAGATTCATTCACAGTAGCCATCTGCAGACGCACCAAAGAATCCACACAGGGGAGAAACCTTTTGAATGCTCAGAGTGTGGAAAGAGATTCAGTCAGAGTGGCAGTCTTCAATGTCATCAAAGAACCCACACAGGGGAGAAACCGTTTGAATGCTCAGAGTGTGGAAAGAGGTTCAGTCGGAGTGGCCATCTTCAACAACATCAAAGAACCCACACAGGGGAGAAACCTTTTGAATGCTCAGAGTGTGGAAAGAGATTCAATCGGAGTGGCACTCTTCAGAAGCACCAAAGAACCCACACAGGGGAGAAACCTTTTGAATGCTCAGAGTGTGGAAAGAGATTCGGTGAGAGTGGCACTCTTCGGAAGCACCTAAGAACCCACACAGGGGAGAAACCTTTTGAGTGTTCAGAGTGTGGAAAGAGATTCAGTCACAGTGGCACTCTTCAGAAGCACCAAAGAACCCACACAGGGGAGAAACCTTTTGAATGCTCAGAGTGTGGAAAGAGATTCCGTCAGAGTGGCACTCTTCAAAACCACCAAAAAACCCACACAGGGGAGAAACCTTTTGAATGCTCAGAGTGTGGAAAAAGATTCAGTCTGAGTGCTCATCTTCAACGACATCAAAGAACCCACACAGGGGAGAAACCTTTTGAATGTTCGGAGTGTGGAAAGAGATTCAGTGAGAGTGGCAGTCTTCAGAAGCACCAAAGAACCCACACAGGGGAGAAACCTTTTGAATGCTCAGAGTGTGGAAAGAGATTCATTCAGAGTGGCACTCTTCAGAGGCACCAAAGAATCCACACAGGGGCAGGGCTGACCCAAGGTGTCTGGGCGTCCTAGGCAGGCCAGCTTGTGGCGCCCGCGCCCCCCCCCCAGTGATACCAACTTCCCGGTGGGGCTTGGAGATGGGGGAGCGGTGCCGGCAAGCCAGGGAAGGGCCAGGGGTTTAAACCCCCGCCTCTTCCCGTTGAGGCACAGATCCGATCTTCAGGTTCCTCAGAGAATCCATACAAGGGTGAAACTTTCCTATAGCTGGTTCTGATCAGGTTCTTCAAATGCCCTGGTGCTGGAGGTTCAGAAAGGCTGAGAACATAGTTACACAAAGAAAGGCCTTTTTAGTTTTTCTCCTCCTTGGTGAAACTTCGTACTTCAGGTTATCTGCCGTTCTAACTCTGACATCTTCAAAACTGGCAAAAATAGTTCCTTTCCCAAACTGTATGAAGCAATAGACAAGTTGAGGGAGTAACAGGCAGGGGTCTTTTTGTAGAAAAAGAGCTCCAGAAGCTCATTAGCATATGGGCTACTGGGCTATTAGTATATGCCATGCCCTCTGACATCACTGTTTAAACTCCTTCTCACTAGAGTAGGGCCACAGAAGGAGGAAAGAGGGAAGGAAAGAGAGAGAGTAGAGAGAAGGAAAGAAGGAAGGAAAGAGGGAAAGAAAGAGAAGGAAAGGAGGAGGGAAAGAAAGAGAGAAGGTAAGAAGTAGGGAAACAGGGAAAGGAGGAAGAAAGAGAAGAAGGTGGGAAAGAAAGAAAGAGAGAAGGGAAGAAGGAGGGAAAGAGGAAAAGGAGAGAAGGAAAGGAGGGAATGAAAGAAATTCGGCGGTATTTTGGCCCCATTATATCCTACTAGGAAGAAGGCCCGTTATGTCAGCAGGGAAAATGGGCGCTATCAAGGGCGCCGGGCTGCGGCTCTTGTCAGGCCTTCTGCCCATTCAAGACGCGGGGGGTGGGGGGCAGGCCGCTTTTCTGTGGGTCTTCGTCAAAGTCTGCAGGCCACAGGCGAGCAGGAAATGCTGACGCGGGCGTCTAGAGGCGACGATCTGCGTGCACTGCATTGGAAGGGCGGCAGCGGCAGGCTCGGGCGGAGGCCCCCGCGCTGGAGTGGCTGTCGCCGGTGGGCCAGCTGCATCGTGTCACGGCTTTGTGGGCGAGCAGAGAGAGGTGGGGGGGGGCCTCCGGAAGGGCGTCTATGGACAGGTGGCCGTGCAAGGAAAGCGGCGGCAGGCTCGGGTGGGGGTCCCCCATGCCGAAGCATCAGATAGCCGCGGATCTTCTGCAACCCGGGCTGGTGAGGAGGGCGGGAGGCTGAGGCAGAGGCGGTGGTAGCGTAGGGCGTGTCGGAGGCCGTCCGTCTGTGGCTGTGCTCGGGCCTCCGGTGGAAACGGCGGGGGGGGGGTCAGGCTGCGTGGGCTTGCCTCCTCGACGAACACCCCTGTAGGCCACCCACCCCCTCGGGAGACGGCTGTGCAGCCTCAGGATCCGGACTGGGGGGCGAGTGGTGGGCGAGGATGGGCGGGCAGCACACCAGGGATGGAGAGGCGGGCCAGCCAGAGGTGGGGACGGAGGCCTCTGAGCAGCCCGACGGCCAGCCGCCCCGCGGGCGGCCCCCCCGTCTCCGAGGTTCATGGTGGGGTGGTGGTGGCAGCACCCCCGCCTCTTCCCGTTGAGAAGAAAGGAAGTACTTCTTCATGCAGATGAAAGGTAGTACTTCCTCACCCAAGCAGTGATTAACACATGGAATTCACTGCTACAGGAGGTGGTGGTGGCTGGCAAGAACAGCTTCCAGATGGAATTTGACAAACGTATGGCGGCTGGAGGAGACAGGAAAAAAAGAAACCAACCGCCCCCCCACCACCACCAAGCAACAGCAACCAGCAGAACTTTTTAAAGTTGTAAGCCTGTAAGAACCAAAAAACTTTTCATCTGTTCTAACTTCTAACCTGACTGCTCGGCAATTTCATGGAGTGCCCACGAGTTCTTGTCTTGTGAGAACGGGTGAAAAGTGCTTCTTTCTCTACCTGCTCTATCCCATGCATAGTCTTGTAAACCTCTTATCATGTCACCCCTCAGTCATTGTTTCTCAAAGCTAAGATCCCCAAACGTGATAACCTTTCTTCATAGGGAAAGTGTCCTCCTCATATTATTGCAGTAGCCCTTTCCTGCATTTTTCCCAGTGCATTAAATATTCTTTTTGAGGGGTGTGTGGTGTGAGTGGTCCAATGAGGTTGCACCATCCATTTATACGTGTTTTGGGGTTTCTGTGTGGCACTGTGGCATGCTTGCCCTGCCACAGTGCCACTTGTTCTGGAGTGTGCCAGTTGTTCTCATGGTAAACAAGCACCTCCCAAGACAGTTCACTTTCCCTGAGATTCTTTGGGAGAGTCTTGACTGCTGGTGCTGCCTGCTTGCCTGCCTTAAGTGCTGCTGGCTGGGTTTCCCCATTGGAAACAATGGAGGTAATGGGGGTAACCTGTTTGGGTGCCCATAGAATTAGGCCCATTGGTCCAATTGCTTTGAGACATGGGGGTGTATGTGGGGAGAGGTTCCCGAAGCTACCCTGAAAATTTGGACCCTCTCCCTCAAACCCCTTCCCCCCCCAGAACTACTAACATCATCGTGGGGAAAAAGTAATAATGGAGGAAATGGGGGCAATCTGTTTGAGGGCCCATAGAATTGGACCCCCTGGTCCAATGTTCTTAAAACTTGGTGGGTATCTTGGGGAGAGGCTCCATCAGCTACCCTGTGAGTTTGGAGCCTCTCCCTCAAACCGCCCCCTCCAGCCCCCAGAATATACCCTATGTTTTCACCATTGACTTCAATGGCCCATAGGATATAATGGGGCTGAAATTGACATTCGGCTGGCCGAAAGACTCCTGAATCGGCTGGTACTGCCCAAACTGACATGCGGGAGCCTTTCTGTCCTCCGTAACTGCTTGTGCCCGATTCTGCTGAACGGAATTGGGCCAATTTTTATTTTTTTTGCACGCCCCTACCGGGGACGCTGGCTGGGGGCGGGGCTTGCCGCTACCGCCATTTGTTGTGGCTCCTGAGCTGCTGGAGCTGTGCTCTGGTGCGCCCCCCCCAAGAAAAGACCCCTGGTAACAGGTATCTACAGCCTCTCTCCTATTGGTATAACCATAGTGTGACCAGCCGGCATCCTGAATTCACAAACATTTTTAACTGACAAGCAGTTCTAGAGAGGCATTTCTCAGCCCTAATCCCTCCCCAGTCCAGCCTGGTGTGAGCTTTTTGGGGGTCTCGCCACCTTGAAACCAAAAGCATTCGGGCAGTAGAATTAATTTGTGTTGAAAGAAGAAGAGGAGAAGAGATTGGATTTATACCCCGTCCTCCACTCAGAGTCTCAGAACAGTTCACGTACTCTTTTCCCTTCCCCGTCCCACAACAGACACCCTGTGAGGTAGGTGGGGCTGAGAGAGCTCTGACAGAAATTGTCCTTGAGAGAACAGCTCTGACAGAACTACGGCTTGGCCAAGGTCATCCAGCAGCTGCAAGTGGAGGAGTGGGGAATCAAACCCGGTTCTCCCAGATTAAGAGTCTGCATACTTAACCACTACACTAAGTTGGCTGTCAAGGGAAAGATTGTCCCCCATGACCCAAAATCTGAAAAAGATCTAAGGGGTCAGACCCCCCCCCCTGCAACAACCATTATTGCTGAAATGGACCAGTATCCATGGAGCTGGCAGGTGACCCTTATGGGGCACGAATTCCCCAATCCAAGTTATCCTCCCCACCCCACCCTTAGATTCTCAGAGAGAGAATCAGGAGTGAGAAGCAGGATTCCCTCCTCCTGCTCTTTACACCATCACGGCCACCACCTGTGCACATGCTGGAAATGACCTGCTGGACTAAGCCCTGGGCCCAGGTGTCCTCCCCACGTCTTCCTCCTCAGAGCTCCCCCCCTTGAATTCCTCCATTGAGATTGTGCTTTAATGGTGCCGACTGAGGGAAATCCTCTTTCCATCTTCCTACTTCATTTTGGAAAGGTACCTACATTAGAGTTGGTAACAGGCCCGAAGGGGGGGAATAATATCCTCCCTCATTCCCAGGGGCTGAATGTGTGTGGAAACAGGTGTGTGAAAAGATAAAAGAGCATCCCATCATGCCTCTGTTAAAGGGACAGCGCACTTTTCCCCTCCAGGCAGTTGGCGTCCCTAGACTAAAGGGAATTTCACATTACCGAGACTCTGCCGGATTGAAGCCGTTTCTGATTCGTCTTGAAGTAAACCGGTACAGGGCTGCCATTTCACACATGGCTTTCCCTGACCGGAAAAGAGCCGAATCAGAAGCGGTTTGGCATTTCAGATTGCACCGCTTTGTTTTCCCGCCGGTTCCCGCCACGCCTTTTTTTTTAAAAAAATGTTCGCTTTAGAGCGCTATAGCGCTATAGTGCTATAAAAACAACACTGCAGGCATTCCAATGGGGTTGCTATGATGCTATTGTGCAATTGCGCTCTAAAGTGAACGTTCAAAAAAAAAAAAAGCCGGAGATCGCCCGCGCGGGCGAAAAAAGGCGGGAAAAAAGCGTATCGGATCCGGGAGAAGAAACTGATGACTACTTGGAAGCGGTTGACAGGTAAAACGCTTCAGCCCCGTTTCCTGAACGGGACAGAAGCGATTCTGTGTGAAATTACAAATATATTCCGGTAGGGAACCGGTTCTAAAACGGTTCTGTCTGAAATGCCAGACCAGAAACCGTTTGGGAACCGTTCCTCTTCCGGATTATATCATCTGTCTGAAATTCCCCTAAGTGTTTCTTTGTGAATCGGAGAAAACAGTACTCAGCTAAGGAAGAGTCACGGCTCATAAAGGATATTATTGTTTGTATCAGACGGATTAGACTTCGTGTTTCCTGTGCTTTGTGGGATCTTTAATCTCTCCCCAGCTGTGATTGAGTGAATGGAAAATTGAGAGGTTTGTATTTAAAGGGATTGCCCAGTTGGTCTGCATACCCATTGGGTCAACTGGATTACGTGTTTTGTATTATATGCTTCCTGTGTGTGACTCTGCGATATGATAATAAATAGTTATAATAATAGTGCTTTGTGGGTTTTTTTAATGAGTTGGGCTTCACTAAATGTGTCAGAGGTTAGTGTGAGGCCGGCCATGGAGTCAGGCCAACCTGCACGGTAGGGGGAGTCTTCAAGGACTTGGAGGGGCACCTCACTTCTCCCCCCCCCCATACTCTTTCCCCTTTCCCTCCTCTTGGCAACCCCCACATCCTCCCCCCTTTCCCTGCCTCCTTCTCTCCTCCTCAGCCTTTCACCAACCTACTGTGTATCGCCTCCACATGTTGTGCCATGTTTATTATTGATTTACTTCATTTATACCCTGTCTGAGCGGTGTCTCAGAGGTTAAGGCGCTGAGCTGCAGACCAGACGTTCTGTCGTGCGGCAGTTCGAGATCCGAGTGCCGGGTGAGGGAGTGAGCTCCCGTCTCTGGCCCCAGCTCCTGCCAGCCTAGCAGTTCAAAAGCAACAAATTGCAAGTGGATAAACAGGTAGCACTTCGGTGGGAAGGTAAGAGCGGTCTGTGCACCTCGGCGTTTAGTCATGTTGGCCTCAAGACCAAGGAAACATCTTCGGACAGCGCTGGCTCTTCGGCTTGTAAATGGAGATGAGCACCGCCCCCTAGAGCCGGATTTGACTAGCTTCTGAGTAAGGGAATCCTTTACCTTTACTTTCTCCTCAGTGGGGACCAAAGCCACCTGCAGAGTTCTTTTCTGCTCCTTTTCAGCCTCACAGCAACCCTGTGAGGTAGGATAGGCTGAAAGAAATGTGACTGGCCCCAAATCAGCCAGTGGGGGCTTCCACAGCAAGGGTTAGGGTTTGAATTTGAACCTGGGTCGCTGAGACCCGACTCTTATGCTGTAACCGAGAAGCCACACTGGTTTTCATAGGGGGGCTGCTGTTGATCAGGATGGAGCAGCCAGTCCTCGGTGAAACAGCAACTAATCCCTGAAATGGCAGAGGGGTGAGGTTGGTGGGGAAGGTGGGGGTCTTGAAGCAGGTTGTGCCCCCCCACTTCTGAGGGTGTTCAGCTGACCCTGGCTGACCCAGGGAAGAGACTTGGGGTTCTATACTTCATCCATCATGATTGCTGCAGAAGCCAGTTCGCACAGCCGCAACGAATGCTTCCTCCCAACTCAGCCCTGCCCAGAAGGCGGCCCCTTTCCTTGATCCGGACGATCTGGCCACCTGGATTGACGCCACGGTGTCATCCGGAATAGACTCTTGTCCAGAGATTCGGGTGGGTTGCCCTGTTCATCTGAAGCGGCAGAACAGAGACCGAGTCCAGTAGCACCTTTAAGACCAACAGAGCTTCGACAAAGCACTTTCGTTATGCTACTGAGTCCGTAGGAGAGGGCTCAACTTCATCTCGACCTGCAACCAAACCCCACAAAACTGTGCCCGATGCATAAAGGTAAAGGTTCCCTTGCTGGAAAGCCAGTCGAATCCGACTCTAGGGTTGCGGTGCTCATCTCCGTTTCCAAGCCGAAGAGCCAGCGCTGTCCGAAGAGATTTCCGTGGTCATGTGGCCGGCATGACTAAACGCAGAGGCGCACGGAACGCTGTTACCTTCCCACCGAAGTGGCACCTATTTATCTCCTTGCAATTTCTTGCTTTCGAACTGCTAGGTGGGCAGGAGCTGGAACTAGAGACGGGAGTTCACTCCGTCATGCGGCACTCTCAGGTCTCGAACTGCTGAACTACTGACCTTCCGTAGCCTGCAGTTCAGTGTCTTAACCCCTTGAGCCACCGCAGCTCCGGTCCGATGCATAAAAGGAACCCCTAAAACCAGTGGTTTTATTTTCCTTGTTTTTTGAAGTGTGCTTGTACTCAGCTATAAGTTGCCCTGCTTCCCACCAGTCCCCCTCTCAGGACTTGGCAGAAACACCCACCCAAGGGGGAGGCTGGTTCTCCGTAGGCCAGCAAAAAAGAGAGAAGCCCTAAAGCTGTTTGCAAGTACAAATAGTGAGGTGGAGGGTGGGCCTTCCTCAGCTCCGCCCCCCCAGACCTGAAAATAGTCATTTGAACATCCTCCAAAGGCTCTGAGGGCAGAGAAGGTGGTCAGATCTGCAGGAATCCCCCCAAATAGTTGTATTTTATGGTTTTTGTTATGTATCCGCTTGGAAGCATGGCCTCGGGACAGCCATGTGCTCGGACTGGTTCTAACCGGTCCGCCATGCGGCCAGGCAAAGGGCCTGAGCTTGGCTCCCAAAGACAATGGACTGTAGGCTCCTAGCTCCCCTCCAATCGAGGAGCAAGGGATAACTCAATCACTGTAAATAGCGAATCACGGGGTGTGGTGTGTGTTGGGGATAAAAGCCGGCCTGCGAGCTGGCTTCTCTTGTCTTGTTCTTCAACTAATAAAGTATGTGAGAGCTGAAATCACTCCTCAGTCTCAGTACTTTTCAGTTTTATTCTCTTTTATGCTGTTTTAATCTGTTTTAATTCTGGCATGCGGTGCGGTGGCTCAAGTGGTTAAGACGCTGAACTGCAGGCTGTGGAAGGTCAGTAGTTCAGCAGTTCGAGACCCGAGAGTGCCGCATGACGGGGTGAGCTCCTGTCTCTAGTTCCAGCTCCTGCCCACCTAGCAGTTCGAAAGCAAGAAATTGCAAGTAGATAAATAGGGACCACTTCGGTAGGAAGGTAACAGCGTTCTGTGCGCCTTGGTGTTTAGTCATGCCGGCCACATGACCACGGAAACGTCTCCGGACAGCGCTGGCTCTTTGGCTTTGAAACGGAGATGAGCACCGCAACCCTAGAGTCGGATTCGACTGGCTTTCAAGCAAGGGAACCTTTACCTTTACCTTAATTCTGGCATTCGTGCCTCCTTGTTAGCCGCCCTGAGCCTTCAGGGAGGGCGGGATATAAATCTAAATAAAGAAATAAAAACCGGAGCGGGAAATCACGACAGTACCCGGGAAGTAAGAGGGGAACAGGCTCACTGGCATTTGTTCTGAGAAGCGGGGAGGGTGTTCTATAGTATAGGTAAAGGTAAAGGTTTCCCTTGCTCGAAAGCCCGTCGAATCCGACTCGAGGGTTGCGGTGCTCATCTCCGTTTCCAAGCCGAAGAGCCAGCGCTGTCCGAAGACGTTTCCGTGGTCATGTGGCCGGCATGACTAAACACCAAGGCGCAGGGAAGGCTGTTCTATAGTATAGAAGCAGACATTTCCGATGCAATCCGAAAAAGCTTCCATAAAGCAACCCCACTGAGAGCTGGACGGGGTGGGGTGGGGGGGGGCATCGCTGCCTCCAAGGCCGGACCGTCATAGGCCAAATCTAGGCGGCGGCCTGGGGCGCTGGCCTGCCCTCCCCTGTTCATTTCCCCTGTGCTCCGCCCTCTGTGGGAAACCCTGGAGCCGCCCTGTGCCTCTCCCCCCCCCCCAGGCAAATCCCTGGAGCGTCTCTGTCGGGCCGAGGGAGGGCAGGCGCAGAGGAAGGGAAGCGGGGCGGGGGAGAGGCGCGCTTTGGGGAGAGGGAAAGGGCGATAGAGCTGCGGAAGAGCCCCCCTGCCCTGCCCTGCCCTGCCCTGCCCTGCCCTGCCCTGTCTTGCCGAGGGCGCGGGGGGGGGAGAGGAGGCGGGGGCGGCTCTTCCCTGGCTTGCCTGCGCTCCCCGTGGGGGCACAGGCAAGCCGCACTTAGAGAGCTTTTTCTAATCCTCCGGGTTAGGGCCAAGTCCTTCTCGCCCGACCCCTTTAAATCTCTCCCCGCCCTCCTTGTTGTGTGTCCCCCCACCCCTTCGGGACAGAACTCCCCCGGGTGTGCGCAGCTTGAGTGCAGAAGGCAGGCGGGGGGGGGGGCCCTTTGGAAACCTGCCCTCAGTGGTGCGAGGAGGAGGAATCCGGATTCCCTGCTCTTGGCGGAGCGACCGGGGGAAGCGGCTCTCCCCTTCTGGCTGTGGGAGTCACTCCGGGTTCGCTCCCGGCACCCCATTTCCCCAGCCCCAAACTGTCCGTGTCGATGCAGAAATATCAAAGCCTGGCCACCGCCCTTTTCCTCTTTTTTTAAAAAACAGCTTCCTCTGGGCTGGGTGGGGGTGGAGAGTGGGTGGGGATGGCGGGTGCATTTCTACAGCTGTGCCTGTTTGCGAAAGGATGGGTGTGTGCGTGCGGGCGCGTATGACCTGCAATCCGATCCAGATGTTTCCTAGCCAGTTTCTCCCCCAACCCCGCCCAAATCAAAAGTTGTTAATCTGCCTAGTTGAACGGTGGGGAGAGGCTGGACTCTCTCCCCCCACCCCCCAACTCCAGTTGTCACCAATGGCCCCCAAGTCAATGAGCGTCTCCTCTTCGGTCGGATTGGGAAACCCTGCCTGCCTCTGGAGCGCACAACTTTCCGCCCCCGCTTTCGTTCTTTGGTTGCTTGGGGGGGGGGGCGGTGGGAGGGCTTCTGGCTTGGTCCCGGTCCTGAGAGGCTGGGCTGTTGCCGAGGAATGGGGAAGGCATGGTGGAACCTGATGGGGGGGGGAGGTCTCAGCTGCTGCGCAGCTGCCTCTTGCCCAGGAGCAGGAGGGGGTTCCTCCTCTCCAGGCCCTGCCTGGAGGTTGGCAACCCTGTAATTGGGCACATTTGGGGGGGCGTCTTAAGGTAGCCCCGCCTAGGGCCCGAAAAACCCTCGGGCCGGCCCTGGCTGCCTCCAGCCTGGCCGGAGTCCAGTCCGCCGGGTCCTGATCACGGGAAAGGCAGGAAGTCTCCTCGCCTTCCCCTGCAGCACTGAAAGGGTGAAAGGGACAGAGCTGTGCCTAGAGAGACCGAGCACGGAGGAGGGGGAATAATGAAGCTCTTTCCCGGGAAGGGGGCGGGAGAGCGAGAAGGGCTTGCATCTGGATTGCAAAAGCGGCCGGGGAGGGGGATCCCGCTATGCAATTGCAGGGAAAAAGCCCCGCAGCCGGATCCAGAGAAGCTTTTCTCGCAAGTAAGCGGAGGGCGGGCGAGAGGAGCTTTGCAACCGGGAGAGAGAGGCAGGCCCGCTGCCCTGCGATTTGGTGGTCGGGGGAGGATCGTCAAATGGGGCTTTCTTCTTGCCTGTGTTTTAATTAGTGCCAGCCACCAAATTTGTGGTTCGTTTGGCGGCCCTTCGGAAAGGGCTGAGGTCTGGATTTTGTAATGGAGTAGCAACAAAAAATGAATCAATTCCCAGCCTGTGATGGGGGACCAGAAAGAAGCCGCCGCCCACCAGTGCTTTCTGAGACTCTTTGGCTGGGCTAGGAGTGGGAGGGAAGTCAAGGGGGTGGGGCTTCCTTCCTCCTGGAAGCCAAGCTCCACCCACAGTTCCCAGCAGCCCCCCTTCAGTTCAGCCTGGAGAGTTGCAGGTGGAGGCTGGCTTCGAGGCAGCATGTTTGCTGCTGCCGCCACCACCACCAGCCTGAAGGGTAAGTAGGTGGGGGTGTAAGGAGTGGGGGCTTGTTTCAGGTGGGGTGGGGTGGGAGCCCAGGGCTGCACCCACCCACCCACCCTGCAAGTCCAAGCAGGGGAGGTGGGAGAGCCAGCATGAGAATGTGCCTGGCTGCCCCTTAGTGGGGAGGATGGAGGGTTGGGGAGGGGAGCTGGGCAAGAATGGAGGGAGGGGGAAGGTGGGGGGGGGCCTTCTGTGGCCTCTGGCTGCCCCTGCCATCAGTGAGTGGCTTGCTTTCTCCTGCAGTCCAGTTTAAACTGGGCTGCAGGAGAAAACGAAACCCAGGAACCCTTGTGCTGCACGGAGCACATTGCTCCAAGATACAGAAAATCCTGGGCTCACTTTCTCCTGTAATCGGGAGGGGGGTGGGCTGCGCTTTCTGTCCCTCTCTCTCTCTTTCTGTTTCTCTTTCCCTTTCCATTGAGATGTGTGGGAGCTGGAAACAAGGAGACGCTGGGGTATTGCCCCACCCCCACTCCAGGCTGCTTCCCTTGCAGTCTGACTTTCTTTCTTCCCTTCCCTTCTTTCTGTCGTTCACTTCTCTCTCCCAATCTATATGCTTTTTCCCCCAGCTTCCCCCCTCTCCCTTGCTAAAATAGCCCCAGTTAGGATTGCCAGGTACCCCTGGCCACCTCTGGGGGATGAGGGGAGGGTGGCCCAATCCAGGTTAGGAGATTTGGGAATGGACTCTGGGGAGGACAGGGACCTCAGTGGGGCACAATGCCATAGAGTCCACCCTCCAGAACATCATTCCCCCCCCAGGGAAACTGATCTCTTTAGACTGGCAATGAGCTGTAATTCCAGGGGATCCCCAGGTCCCACCTGGAGGCTGGCATCCCTAGCTCCAGTGCTGAAATTGGAAGCTCTGGTTCTGCTGTGTGACTTGGTGCATGCAAACCTCTGGCATTGGCTTACATTTGCCAAACCACCCAGGTGGAGGAGGGGGGGTGTCATTCTACCAAAAATGAGAGTGTTTGGGTTTCTCTGTGAGTTTGAGGACTGGAACTGGCACTGGGGTGAGATTGGAAAAGTGTGTGTGGCTTTCTGAGAACCCTTGTGTTACCGTAATAATTATGCTACAATACAGTTTGTTAGTCCTAAAAGTGCTACTAAGTATTTTACTATTTTGTATGCTATGGCAGTGATATGAGAGCCAATTGAGCTGTGGGTCCATCTCATGCTACTGACAGTAGTTATACATTACGCCTTGCCCAAATGGTTCTGGGCATTAAAGCGCACTTGCCCTGGTGTGATGTAAAGTGCTAGCAAGTCATAGCCAACTCATGGTAACCCTGTAGCATTTTCAAGGCAACAGACATTCAAAGATGATTTGCCATTGCCTGACTGTGCATCATGTCCCTGGTATTCCTTGGAGATCTCCCATCCAAATACTAGTCAGAGCCGACTCTGCTTAGCTTCCAAAATCTGATGAGATCAGGCTAACCTGAGCCATCTGGGTCCATGGCATGGTGCTGTGTGGGGGCTTCCCAGGCAATTATCTTCAACCTATTCTTGGGAGCCACAATCATTAGGAAAGAGCCACGTGATAGAAGTGTAATAATAATTTGCTCATAGTTGCAAGAGCCAATAAGATTTGAGTTTGATGGGGGATTGGGCAAATTGATCTAAGGAACTGAAAGAAGAGAAAGTATTAGCAAGCTCAGTGGTTAAGGATTTGAATAGAGCTCTTTATAGTCCAATCCTGAGGACACTTCCCTGGGAGGAAGCCCCCTTGGATAGACCTCAGTAGGATGTCTCTGTTAGACTGATGAGGAATTGTTATAAGAAGGGGATAAACAATCAAAGTATATGAGAGAGAATGTCTGAAAATGTCATCCAGGTTTCTGTGCTTTCTGTGCCCTTGATGGGCGGGATCTTTCCCGGCCGACCAGCTGCTGTGATGTGCCCCACGTTTTGGGCAGGGGGATCCCCCATCCATCCATCCGCCGTCTCCGGGGGTGGTGGTGGTTCACTCCCTCTACCTTGCTGCTGTGGGTCCCGGCAGCCCCTCGGCCCCAACCCTCCCTGGGGGAGGCCTGGCACTCTTCTGCCCCCTCCCCTCTCCTCACTGCTTGGACAGTTCGGGATGACCCACCGTAGAAACCCGGAGGATCGATGAAAATCCCTGCTTTAGACCCTCGTTCTTGCGTCATGGGTGGTGCCACAAAGTGATGGGTGCATGCTTTTTCTGGTGCTGGTTGCACCCATCACCTAGAAGAGGTGGGGGGGATTGGATTCATACCTCGCCCTTCACTACCCCAAAGAGTCTCAGACCGGCTTACAGACCCTTCCCCTCCCCACAACAGACACCCTCTGAGGTAGGTGGGGCTGAGAGAGCTCTGACAGAAACTGCTCTTTTTCAAGGACAGCTCTGGGAGAACTATGGCTTGCCCAAGGACACCCAGCACCTGTGAAGTGGAAGAGTGGGGAATCAAACCCAGTCCTGACCCAAGTTCACACCACAGCAGGGTATAAATCCAGTTTCTTTTTCTTCTTTTTGAAAAAATACTATAGACATAATTGAGAAAAGTGGGGTATAAAAGCCTCTCTATGGCCCCCTCCCTCCTCTGTGTCAAACTCGGATTCCCATTTGTTATGTCTTGTGGGGATGCAAAGGCAGGGGAATCCCTGAGGGAGGGGTGTGTGTGTGAGAGAGTGTGAGAATGGCTCTGTTGTAGCAGCAATGTAACTCTTCCGAAGATACCTCCCTATTCTGGGACGAGCTTGAAACACTGACTGTGCTTGCTTCACTGTCCTAGATAACATAAAGGTATATTCACAGGTGGGGGGTTAGAGTGCACAAAAGCTAGGCAGGATGATTGTGGGGTGTGATTGGATTGACCCAAGGGGGGAAGTTGTTTGAACTGTCTGTAACTGGGTTTTGGTGCCAGAACCTCAGTTCTGACACGGTACTTGTCTTAGCTTGGAACATGTTTATTCCTCAATAAACAAATCACTGCCAGAGAGCATTGTTGAGAGTAACTTTCTCCAAGAGACTGACACTATGGTGGTGGGCGCACAGTGCCTTCTGCCCGGACTCAGTGCTGGGTCAGAGGATGTGGGATGGAGACCAGTTCCCAGGCGGTGACCTTGGCCGAAAGTTTCCTCCTGAGGCAGGCAGAGGAGAAGAGGCAGGCAGAACAGGTGAGGGGGTTTCGCCCAGGTATGTCCAGTCAAGGAATGATATTGGGCCTTATCCTAAAGTTTCCCTGCCGGATAATTGCCCAAGTTTTAATCATCCAAGTGGGAGATTTCACTGCCTCCTTCAGCAGCCTCTTCTACTCGAGAATTTCTGATTCTCCCAGATAACTCAGCAGGCCCGCTGATGGAAGGGTGCAGAGTCTGGGAGTGGGGCAGGATCCATTCCTTGGTCTCCTTTCCATCTCATCTCTGACCCCTCTCCCTTGCTGCTGTTTCAGATGTGGGGACCACCCCTGAAGATGGAAGCTACAGTTCCTGAAGTGTATGGAGCTTCCTTGGAGCAAGGGCAGAGGGCCCAAAATCCCCTCTCCTTTGGTAAGGACCCAGTGTTCCTGGATGCAGTTGGGGCACCCGTAAATGCGATGGGTAAAGAGTTCAGGTCAGGATAAGAATAAATAGTTCTACACACAACAAAGAGTGAATTCGTGGCACTCAATGTCCACTAACTCTAATGCCTCCAAAACGATATTAGACAAATTCCTGGAGGGCAATTTCTCCCATTAATTAAAAAGTGCATATCTAAGCTTCCTTTCATGAAAAGAAATCAAGTCGCTGGGGGGGCGTTTAGACAAACCTTGGGAGAACTATTCAGACTGGTGGATAAATGGAGCCTCCACCTTCTGGGGCAACAGAGCTCTAAAAACCAGTCCCTAGGGGCCAATAGGGAGCTGCGGTGGTTCAGGTGGTTAAGACGCTGAACTGCAGGCTGGAAGGTCAGTAGTTCAGCAGTTCCAGACCCGGGTGCCGCTTGACGGATTGAGCTCCCGTCTCTAGTTCCAGCTCCTGCCAACCTAGCAGTTCGAAAGCAAGAAATTGCAAGTCGATAAATAGGTACCGCTTCGGTGGGAAGGTAACAGCGTTCCGTGCGCCTTGGTGTTTAGTCACGCCGGCCACATGACCACAGAAACGTCTTTGGACAGTGCTGGCTCTTCGGCTTTGAAACGGAGATGAGCACCACAACTCTGGAGTCGGATTTGCCTGGCTTTCGAGCAAGGGAACCTTTACCTAGGGGCCAATAATATTGGGGAGATTTGGCTTCAGTGCCTGTGCTTCAAGGGGCATCTGGCAGGCCACTCTGGGAAACAGGATGCTACAAGTCTCGCAGAAGTCTGAAATAGGTTGGCCACATTTATAATGCCTGAGGCTCATGGGTACCTGGTGCTTCCCTTCTGCCTCTCCCAGAATTCAGTCAAAAGTGTTTAAAAATGTGTTGAGTGTACACAGGGAAGGGGTTGTGTGAAGCAGGGAACAAGCAAGCAAGCGCCTTTCCTTCCTCTTTTGTCTCAGGACCAGGCAGTGAAGAGATGCTGTGGAGCTGTCGTCTTTTCAGAGGTGTGGAAATGGCTGCCGTACCTTCAGTCCAGGTGGGAGAGATGAGTTTTATGGTATTCTGGGACCCCGGGACTATTTCCCTGGGACCCTCCCATTCCCCTTGAGCTCTTTTCTTGGTTGGGTGGAGACTGGCAAGGGAGGGACTGAATCAATTGAGAGAGAGACCAGAGTTCTCAAACAAAACCAGGTTATTTACAATATAAGCTTCCTAAGGACAGAAAGCACTTTACCACTTACATATCTTTTAGGATAAAAACATAACATTTCCATAGTCAGCATAGGAGATAAGGGGGAGATTGGATTTATACCCCACCCTTCACTCAGAGACTCAGACTGGATTAGAAACTCCTTTCCCTTCCCCTCTCCACAACAGACACCCAGTGAGGTAGGTGGGGCTGAGAGAGCTCTTTCCAGAACTGCCCTTGAGAGAACAGCTCTGACACAACTATGGCTTGCCCAAGGACACCCAGCAGCTGTTAAGTGAAAGAGTGGGGAATCAAACCCAGTTCTCCCAGATAACAGTCCACACACTTAACCACCACACCAAACTGGTTTCCATACAAACATAGTGCACTAGGGTGAAATACAGAGGGCCCTGGTCGAGTCAACAAGAGCTCACAGTGGGCTGTTTGGAGTCCAGCCCAGAGCAAAGAAGTCTTCAACCGTTTATACCCTCAGTACCCAAAATTCAGCCCACATGGAATAAGACACTTTTAGCAGAATAATATCAAAATAAACAGAACAGTATGCACCTTGAACTCATACCCAAGCTAACCTAGATAGTCAAGGACGTTATGCCTAAACTTCATTGTGATCTTTTCGGAAGCCTAGACAGCTGCTTCAGTGAGTCCGTTGCAGGTCAGAAGCTACCAACTTTCTCACGAGGAGTCTCTGACACAGTATGAGGTTGAGATGGCAGACCTAGAGAAATGAAAACTCTTCTTTTTGGAGCAGAGTGCCTCGTCAGGCTAGAGAGAGGCTTGAGGGATGACAGTAGCTAAGCCTGCAAAGTCTTCTGGGAGAGGAACCCAACAGATAGGCCTCAGCTAATCCAGGCTGTTACAGAGAAAGGCCCCCAGGCTCGCTGATTTTTCTGCCACAATGAGATGAGCAGGGGACAGCCAGAGTCCCTCATCCTTTCTCAGGGGAGCAGTTACTCCTGCAGTTTCTACAAGGTGTCTGGGTGAGAGATCCTCTGAACGCTGTTCCCTTTAGCCAGCTCAAGCCATACATCCTGTACCTTCCCAGCCTACTCCCTTCCAGGGTTCAATCCCTGCCTGGCGTGATCTCTGAGGAGGGAATCTGCTTTTCCTTTCAGGGTCCCTTTTCCTTTGAGGAGGTGGCCGTCGATTTCACGGAGGCAGAATGGGCCCTGCTGGATTCGGGACAAAGGGCTCTCTACAGGGAAGTCATGCTGGAGAACTGTAGGAACGTGGCCTTTCTGGGTAAGGATCTTTCCTTGGTGCCAAAAGTGCAAATGGCAGCCATTGTGAGGAGGCATGGATCAAAATATTGAATGGCTATTCACAGTTTTGAGGCCTGTCTAGCTACTGGGGGGGTGGGGGGGGGCATGCCGTGGCCCCCTGGCAGAGCATCTGCTCGGCGTGTAGAAGGTCCCAGGTTCAATCCCCAGGATTTCCAGTAAAAAAGATCAGGTTGGAGGGGATGTGAAAGATTTCTGCCTGAGACCCTGGAGAGCCGTTGCTGGACCGAGTGGGCAACACCGACTTCAGTAGAAGGCAGCTTCCTGTGTTTCTGGGTGTGTTCTTGCCCATGGGCAACAGAGGCCAGTGTTGTGGCCATCAGCCAAGCCAGAGAAGGTGTCCTGGCCTGAGGCAGAGGTGAGAGGCCCTCAGAAGGACTCTGGAAGGGGCCAGATCCTCATTTCTCAGTTGCCATCCTTTCCACCGCACCCTTCCCCCTGAAGGAGATTGCAGACATCCACTCTGAAATCTGTTGGCTGCATTTGTAATCCCTGAGGCTCATGGGTACCTGGTGATTCTCTTCTGCCTCTCCCAGAATTCAGTCAAAAGTGTTTAAAAATGTGTTGAACGTATACAGGGAAGGGGTTGTGTGTGAAGGAGGGAACAAGCAAGCCAACGCCCTTCCTTCCTCCTTTGTCTCAGGAACAGGCAGTGAAGAGATGCTGTTGAGCCGTCATCTTTTCAGAGGTGTGGAAACGGCGGCCGTACCTCCTGTCCAGGTAGGAGAGATGAGCGTTAAGGTATTCTGGGACCCCGGACTATTTCCCTGGGAACCTCCCGTTCCCCTTGAGTTCTTTTCTTGGTTGGATGGCAACTGGCAAGGGACGGAGTGAATCTACAGAGAGAGACCATAGTTCCCAAACAAAACCAAGTTCTTTACAACATAAACTTCCTAAGGACAAAAAACACTTTGGCAATTACATATCTTTATGGATAAAAACATAACATTCCATATTCAGCACAGAATATTTCAATACAAACACAGTACGCTGGTGTGAAATACAGGGCACCCCGGTCTAGTCAAGAAGAGCTCACAGAGAGCTGATTGAAGACCAGCCCAGAGTAAAGAAGTCCTCAACCGTTTATACCCTCAGTACCCATTTAACTTGTCTAAGGTATCACCAGATAAATACCACAAAAAAGTTGTAACTGTTTGGTACCCTGTTATAAGTTTTATGTTGGACAATGATATAATTCCTGACAATGCACAATATGAAAAAAATGATTTATTTTTGACTAATATTTGTATTTACATGTAAAAAATTGTTTGTATGGTGCTGTGTGTATTTTTTTATTGATTGTTAAATCTATAAAACTGTTAATAATAAAAAGAATACCCTCAGTACCCAAAGCTCAGCCCACATGGAGTAACACGCTTTTTGCCGAAGAATATCAAAATAAAAAGAGAAGTATTCACCTTGAACTCATACCCAAGTTACCTGAGAGTCAAGGATGCTCTGTATAAACTTTGGAAGCCCAGACACCTGCTTCAGCAACTATGTTGCTGGTCAGAAGCTATAAACCTTCTCACAAGGAGTCTTCGACAAAGTATGAGGGTAAGACGGCGGACCTAGAGAAATGAAAACTCTTCTATTTGGAGCAGAGTGCCTCGTCAGGCTAGAGAGAGGCTTGAGGGATGGCTGTAGCTAAGGCTGCAGATTCTTATGGGAGAGGAACCAGACAGAGAGGCCTCAGATCATCCAGGCTGTTCTATGGAAATGCCCCCAGGCTCGGTTATTTTTCTGCCACAGTGAGATGAACATGGGACAGCCCGGGTCCCTCATTCTTTCCCAGGGGAGCAGTTACTCCTGCAGTTTCTACAAGGTGTCTGGGCGAGAGATCCTCTGAATGCTGTTCCCTTTACCCTGCTCAAGAGCCAGTTTGGTGTAGTGGTTAAGTGTGCAGACTCTAATCTGGTAGAACCGGGTTTGATTCCCCACTCCTCCACTTGGAGCTGCTGGATGACCTTGGGCAAGCCACAGTTCTGTCAGAGCTGTCCTCTCAAGGACAGTTCTGGAAAGAGCTCTCTCAGCTCCACCTACCCCACAGGGTGTCTGTTGTGAGGAGGGCAAGGGAAAGAAGTTCATAAGCTACTCTGAGACTCTGAGTGAAGGGCGGCGTATAAATCCAATCTCCTCTTCTTCCTCTCAAGCCATACATCCTGTACCTTCCCAGCCTGCTCCCTTCCGCTGTGCAATCTCTGCCTGGCGTGGTCTCTGAGGAGGGAACCTGCTTTTCCTTTCAGGGTCCCTTTTCCTTTGAGGAGGTGTCCATCGATTTCACTGAGGCAGAATTGGCCCTGCTGGATCTGGGACAAAGAGCTCTGTACAGGGAAGTCATGCTGGAGAACTACAGGAACGTGGCCTTTCTGGGTAAGGATCTTTCCTTGGTGCCAAAAGTGCAAATTGCAGCCATTGTGAGGAGGCATGAATCGAAATACTGAATAGCTAGCTATTCACAGTTTTGAGGCCTGTCCCGCTAGTTGGGGGTGGGGAGGGCGGCTCCCTAGCAGAGCATCTGCTTGGCATGTAGAAGATCCCAGGTTCAATTTCCAGCATTTCCAGTAAAAAGGTTCAGGTAGGAGGGGATGTGAAAGACTTCTGCCTGAGATGGTGGAGAGGTGTTGCAGGACTGAGTAGGCAACACTGACTTCAGTAGAAGGCAGCTTCCTGTGTTCCTGTGTGTGTTCTTGCCCATGTCGCAACAGAGGCCAGTGTTGTGGCCGTCACCCAAGCCAGAGAAGGTGTCCTGGCCTGAGGCAAAGGTAGGGATGAGAGGCCCTCAGGAGGACTCTGGAAGGGTCCAGATCCTCATTTCTCAGTTGCCATCCTTTACACCACACCCTTCCCCCTGAAGGAGGTTTACTGGCATCCGCTCTGCTTGTGATCTGGAAACGATCCTGTCAAAACCTCGGTCCCCTCTTTGTACCTGAGCAGCACCCAGTTCAGGGGGTTCATGAGAAGAGAGTACACAAGTAAAGCAGACCCTTTTTTAAATATATAAAGGCTTGTTAAGGATCTAAACATAAAGCATCTCTAAACAGCAAAGTTTCTGCAGCTCAGCAACTGAAAAACAAGGAAAGCGAGCTGTACAAGACATGCAAGACTTGGAATTAGGTGGCACCTCTTGTTGCAGCGTAAGTATTCTGTAGCCTAAGTTGCTCTACAGAAAACTATTCATGATCATAATAAATAATAATCTTTCGATTTATTAATTGCTCACCCTGCGCATTTGCAGTCTCTGAGCGATGTACAGTTACACATTTTGACGAGGGACTAACAATATTTATAAGGGGTAGGGAGGACAACATATAATTTCTTAATTCCACACACACTGCAGCTGATGGAGGGTTCGTCTCTGCCTCAGACCTGTCATATTCCGGATGGCGTTTTTCAGTAGGTCGGCTGATGACGTCAAGCTTTCTGGACTCTTTGTGTCGCAGCACCATACTGCCACCACCTGGCCTGATCAACCCACTGCAGGGCTTTCTGACGCCGAGAAATTTTTCTTTAGCTTCCAGTCTTTGCAGCAGGACATTTTACCGTCAGCTAACACCTCCCCTGCGGGGTGGTTGGTGTGCCCACCCCCTCTAAGGAGTGGTACCCATTTTATCTACTTGCCGAGGCTTTTGACTTGCTGGGTAGACGGTGAGCTAGGGACATAGGCTGGTAGCTCACACCAGTGCGGGGCTAGAACTAACAATAGTTCAGGTGTTACTTATTAAGCAGTGGATATATCCACTGTGCCACCGCTCCCCTTATGATGCAGCAAGAAAATATAAAAACATACTAGCATGGCATGAGCAAAAATTGAGTGGTATGAAAATATATATACAGATGTGTGCTAGATGCCCACAGAACAATACAATACAATAATAAGAGAGACTAGATTAAAGCCATAACATCTTTTAGTGTCTGGTAATGAAAAACACCCACTTTTTCCTTCCTAGAAAAAATATAAAGTTCAATAAAATAACATTACACATAGCAGACTCTTTCAGTCAATATCCTTCTAACAGTCTTGTGTTCTCAAAACTTATTCCAGATATTTAAGTGTTTCAGACCTCTAGTCTTAGGAACAAATCCTGTATGATACTTTCAAGTTGACACATTCACTGATTTACTTTGCTGTTAATCTACTTGGGCAAGGTCTCTTCACTTATTTTCAAGTTTCTGCAGCTCAGCAACAGGAAAACAAGGAAAGTGAACTGTTAAGACATGCAATACTTGGTATTAGATGGTGCCTCTTGTTGCAGCATAAGTATTCCAGGTGTAGCCTAAGTTGCTCTACAGAAAACTATTCATCATGTTGCAGCAAGAAAATATCAAGATGAACTAGCATGGCATGAGGATAAATTTAGCCTGGCTTCCCTCTTGTCTATGGATGTATTATACTTTCTCCCTCCTAGGGTCAGGTGGTTCTAATGACCCAATCAAGGGTCCCCCTTGACAGAATCTTCCAGAGGCTGTCATTACCCTCCTAATCCCCCTCCCCCCCAGTTACACTATTGGATACAGGTTCTCATGGTTCACCAATTACTATGAACCGAGGACTGCATTCTTGAGTCCAGCCTTGAAAAAGATAAGGATGTTAGCTGCAGGAAGACTCAAGTCACAAACACCTGCAACTCAGAGTAGGCCACTTAATAATTCCGTAAACCCTTGGGGAAACCAAGATGCTCTGCCACACAGATCCATTCCCCTTATACTGGTTGGGATGGTGGGCTTTGATCTTGACCATGGGTTCCATCCTTCCAGAAGAATTTTGACTCTTGAATTTCCCTCCTTCCAATTATAAGAATGATCAATTTCTCTCTCTCTCTGCGAATGAAGGCAGCTGTAAAAGAGAGACTACGGTGGGAACAGACAACGGCCTTGCACCTAAAGAAAGGCTGAAGATTTCCTCAAGAGGATCCCAAGAACATATTTCCTTCCCAAATGAGCTGGCCGAGAGTGAGTATCCTTCACAGTTATCTCACGGGAAAAGGTGAGGATGTGCCACGGGGGATTTCTGATTCACTTCTAAGAGAAACATTTTGTACAGTCATTCAGCCCACAGGGGAAGGAGGGAGGGTCTGAAATCTGGAGGCTCAGAAAGTCCTTCTGGGCAGGAGCTCAGCTCTGGCTCTTGAGGGGGTGAGGTACCCTTTAATACTAGATATTCTGGGGAAAGGTGGAGGGGTGGTTCAGATCAGCCAAGCTGGACAAGGCCAAAGGCTATCAATCCTTGTCTACTGCAGTCACATAGGTGCCTGTGGACCTTACCAGCCCTCCCAGGTGCTAACAGGGTCGCTCTGTTTTTTCCAGCAGAGGATGATCAGAGGAATGAGGAGAGTGAGGAACTTCATCAGCAAACGCCAGATAAAGTTAAAAAAGAAGACTTGAAAGAAAATGTCAGTAATCGAGGCCGACCAGTGAGAAAGAAAGGCAGTCATATGCTTAACAAGAGAGATGGAACACAGCATAATCTTCATATTCCAAAGGACAGGATAATGAAGGCAAGTAAATCCATTTGGAGCAAAAAGAACATAAGAAACAGATCACAGCTCTTTGTACACCAAAGAAGGCACAGAGTTGAGAAACCTATTGAATGCTCAGAGTGTGGAAAGAGATGCACTGTGAGTGGGAATCTTCAAAAGCATCTGACAACCCACACAGGGAAGAAACCTTTCAAATGTTCAGCGTGCAAAAAGAGATTCAGTCAGAGTGGCAGTCTTCAACTGCACTTAAGAACCCACACAAGTGAGAAACCTTTTGAATGCTCAGTGTGTGGAAAGAGATTCAGCAGCAGTGGTAGTTTTCAGAAACACCTAAGAATGCACACAGGGGAGAAGCATTTTGAATGCTCAGAGTGTGGAAAGAGATTTAGTAAGAGTGGCAATCTTTTACAGCATCAGAGAACCCACACAGGGGAGAAACCTTTTGAATGCTCAGAGTGTGGAAAGAGATTCAGTCAGAGTGGAAGTCTTCAACTGCATCAAAGAACCCACACAGGGGAGAAACCTTTTGAATGTTCAGAGTGTGGAAAGAGATTCAGTGACAGTGGCAGTCTTCAACTGCATCGAAGAACCCACACAGGGGAGAAACCTTTTGAATGTTTAGAGTGTGGAAAGAGATTCAGTCGCAGTGGCCATCTTCTACAGCATCAGAGAACCCACACAGGGGAGAAACCTTTTGAATGCTTTGTGTGTGGAAAGAGATTTAGTGACAGTGGCACTCTTCAGTATCATCAAAGAACCCACACAGGGGAGAAGCCTTTTGAATGCTTAGAGTGTGGAAAGAGATTCAGAGACAGTCATAGTCTTCAGAAGCACCAAACAACCCACACAGGGGAGAAACCTTTTGAATGCTTAGAGTGTGGAAAGAGATTCAGTCGGAGTGGCAGTCTTCAGTACCATCAAAGAACCCACACAGGGGAGAAGCCTTTTGAATGCTTAGGGTGTGGAAAGAGATTCAGTGACAGTGGCAGTCTTCAGTACCATCAAAGAACCCACACAGGGGAGAAGCCTTTTGAATGCTTAGCGTGTGGAAAGAGATTCAGTGACAGTCGTAGTCTTCAGAAGCACCAAAGAACCCACACAGGGGAGAAACCTTTTGAATGCTTAGAGTGTGGAAAGAGATTCAGTCGGAGTGGCAGTCTTCAGTATCATCAAAGAACCCACACAGGGGAGAAACCTTTTGAATGCTTAGCGTGTGGAAAGAGATTCAGAGACAGTCGTAGTCTTCAGAAGCACCAAAGAACCCACACAGGGGAGAAACCTTTTGAATGCTTAGTGTGTGGAAAGAGATTCAGTGACAGTTGTAGTCTTCAGAAGCACCAAAGAACCCACACAGGGGAGAAACCTTTTGAATGCTCAGAGTGTGGAAAGAGCTTCAGTCATAGTGGAAGTCTTCAGAAGCACCATAGAACCCACACAGGGGAGAAACCTTTTGAATGCTCAGAGTGTGGAAAGAGATTCAGTCAGAGTGGCAATCTTCTACAGCATCAGAGAACCCACACAGGGGAGAAGCCTTTTGAATGCTCAGAGTGTGGAAAGAGATTCAGTCGGAGTGGCAATCTTCAACGACATCAAAGAACCCACACAGGGGAGAAACCTTTTGAATGCTTTGTGTGTGGAAAGAGATTTAGTGACAGTGGCACTCTTCAGTATCATCAAAGAACCCACACAGGGGAGAAGCCTTTTGAATGCTTAGCGTGTGGAAAGAGATTCAGTGACAGTCGTAGTCTTCAGAAGCACCAAAGAACCCACACAGGGGAGAAACCTTTTGAATGCTTTGAGTGTGGAAAGAGATTCAGTTGCAGTGGCAGTCTTCAGTATCATCAAAGAACCCACACAGGGGAGAAACCTTTTGAATGCTTAGAGTGTGGAAAGAGATTCAGTTGGAGTGGCAGTCTTCAGCTCCATTACAGAACCCACACAGGGGAGAAACCTTTTGAATGCTTAGAGTGTGGAAAGAGATTCAGTCGCAGTGGCAATCTTCAACTGCATCGAAGAACCCACACAGGGGAGAAACCTTTTGAATGCTTAGGGTGTGGAAAGAGATTCAGTGACAGTGGGAGTCTTCGACTGCATCGAAGAACCCACACAGGGGAGAAACCGTTTGAATGCTCAGAGTGTGGAAAGAGATTCAGTCGGAGTGGCAATCTTCAGAGGCACCAAATAACCCACATAGGTGGGAAAACTTTTTAATGCACAAAGCGTGGGAAAAGATTCAGTCAGAGTGACACCCTTCTCCTGCATGGAGGAATCCACACAAGGAGAAACAATATAACTGCTTAGCCATGAAAATAGCTTTTCTCCTATTTCCCACCTAAAAGACAACCACAGACCATACAAAGCATTGAAAAGCTATAAACTGCTTTAAGAAGCTTGAATCTACACATCTATGCTATAAATACTCAGAGTGTGGAAAGAGCTTTATCCATGTTCAAAACTTCAGAAAGATCCTTCAGGGAGGAAGGAATGGCAGATGACTCTGCTGGATGAAGAATCCGCTGATCTCTCTTTCAGCATTGAGGAGTCCTCTCAAGGAAGGAACCTTATCAATGCTCAATGTGTGGCAAGAGCTTGAGGCACAGATCCGATCTTCAGGTTCCTCAGAGAAGCTATACATGGGTGAAAAAGAGATTCAGCCCCCATCCTCATTACCCAGATTTACAGCAGTTGTCACCATTGACGGGACTGGGACGCACAGTATCAACAGAGGTGAGAGGAAAGGCTGGCTCCTCGTTACAGAGTCAAAGGATCTTTTCACCGGGATGGACTAAAACGAAGGACACGATTGCCCATTGGAAACAATGGGAAACACTTGAAGGTCCACTTGAAATAATGGGAGCCAGGAATGCCCATTGACTTGCATGGGCTTCATTGAAATGCATCACAGTACAAGGAGAGTTGCAAAGAAAATGCAGAATAGATTTTCCATTAGGGACTCTGGGCCCAAATAAACTACTCTGGGACTGGAATGACAGGCGCCAGCTTGGAATGACAGACCCTAGCAGTAACAGAAGTCTTCTGGGACTGGAATGACAGGCCCAAGAGTGGAATGACAGCCCCTGGATGCAGTACAAATGGTCTGCTTCATACCATGCCTACTACATCCAGGGGCTGTCATTCCACTCTGGGGCCTGTCATTCCAGAACCAGAGTAGTCTGTTTGGGCCCAGAGACCCTAGTGGAAAATCCATTCCACATTTTCTTTGCAACTCTCCTTGTACTGTGATGTATTTCAATGAAGCCCATGCAAGTCAATGGGCATTCCTGGCTCCCATTATTTCCAATGGGCCTTCAAGTGTTTCCCATTGTTTCCAGTGGGCAATCCTGTCCTTCCTTCTAGTACATCCCATCTTCACCTTGTTAAACAGCAATCAGTTGAGCGACTCTCTCAGACCTAAAGGTGGTTGGTTACTGTGCTGTTTTCTTTTGGGGGCATCTGGTAATCCAGGAGTCAGGCTCTTAAATTTACCCTGAATCATAGGTAGGATTGCCAAAATGCAGGAAAGACAGCTGATTCCAGACTACTGTTGAAAATGGCAGCTTCAGAGGGTCTACTTCTGTGATATGCCATAGATTCCAAGCTAAATCCCTGCCTAAATTCTTCCATCTACAGGGATGATCAAGATATGCAGAATGAGAACTGTAAAGCAATAGATATGACAAACTAGCAGAGAAATGTCTAAAGATGTCTTTTCTCATTTAGTTATTATTTAGAAGTATGATCATGGCATGGCAGTACCGCACAGACATATAATGGCAGGCCCCCTGGGAAAAACATTGCCCCCCCCCCGAGGAAAAAGTTGTTAGCTATGGGGCTGCAGATATGTACAGCCCCTCTCCTACTGGTATAATCATAGTGTGACCAGCGGGCATCCTTAATTCACATTTTTATCTGACAAGCAGTTCCAGAGAGGCATTTCTCAACCCTCATCCCTCCCCAGTCCAGCCTGCTGTGAGCTTATTGGGGGTTTTGCCACTTTGAAACCCAAAGCATTCTGGCAGCAGGATTAATCTGGGTTGGAAGAAGAAGAAGAAGAAGAAGAAGGGATTGGATTTATACCCCGCCCTTCACTTGGAATCTCAGAGCGGTTTACGAACTCCTTTCCCTTCCCCTCCCCACCACAGACACCCTGTGAGGAGAAGAAGAGAAGAGGAGATTGGATTTATACCCTGCCCTTCACTACCCAAAGGTGTCTCAGAGCAGCTTCCAAACTCCTTTCCCTCCTCCTCCCCACAACAGACACCCTGTGAGGTAGGTGGGGCTGAGAGAGCTCTTGACAGAAACTGTTCTTTTTCAAGAACAGCTCTTATCAGAGCTATGGCTTGCCCAAGGTCATCCAGCCAGGTGCAAGTGGAGGAGTGGGGAATCAAACCCGTTTCTCCCAGATTAGAGTCCATGCACTTAACCACTACACTGAAAGAAAAAGCAGATTCCCTCCCTTGTCAGAGATGGTGCCAGGCAGAGATTGCACACTGGAAGAGAGTAGTCTGTGACGGTACAGGACAGTGTGTCCTGTGACGGTACCCAGGCTTGGCATGGGTAAAGGGAGTTCCTAGCCTCTCTCTCTCCCAGACACCCTATAGAAACGGCAGGAGCAAAAGCCCCCCTGAGAAAGGGGGGGAGAATCCAGGCTGGCCTCCGCTCATCTCCCCTACATGGACTGGTGGTAAAGCAGCTGTTTCCACACCTCTGAAAAGATGACGGCTCAACAGCATCTCTTCACTGCCTGTTAGTAAGAGAAAGGAGGAAAGAAGGGGGTTTGTTTTGACTTCCTATTCCATTTCCTTGCTTTTCCCTGCTTCACGTACCCTCTTCCCAGGAGTTTGGAACCTTGCCATGTGTACTCTCTTCTTTCATGCTTTTTACTAAATTCTGGGAGAGGCAGAAGAGAAGTACCCATGAGCCTCAGTGGTTATAAGAATATAAGAACATAAGAGAAGCCAATGTTGAATCAGGCCAATGGCCCATCTAGTCCAACACTCTGTCATACAGCGGCCAAAATATACCAGGTGCCATCAGGAGGTCCAGCAGTGGGGCCAGGACACTAGAAGCCCTCCCACGGCTGCCCCCTCCAGCACCAAGAATAGAGTGCATCACCTGCCCCAGACTGAGAGTTCCCATCCTATACCCTGTGGCTAATAGCCACTGATGGACTTCTGCTCCATATGTTTATCTAATTCCCTCTTGAAACTGTCCATGCTTGTAGCTGCCACCACCTCCTGTGGCAGTGAATTCCATATGTTAATCACTCTTTGGGTGAAGAAGTACTTCCTTTTATCCGTTCTAACCCGACTGCTCAGCAATTTCATGGAGTGCCCACAAGTTCTTGTATTGTGAGAAAGGGAGAAAAGTACTTCTTTCTCAACCTGCTCAATCCCATTCATAATCTTATAAACCTCGATCATGTCACCCCTCAGCTGTCATTTCTCCAAGCTAAAGAGTCCCAAGCATTTTAACCTTGCTTCATAGGGAAGGTGTTCCAACCCTTTTATCATTCTAGTTGCCCTTCTCTGCACTTTTCCCAATGCTATAATATCCTTTTTGAGATGTGGTGACCAGAACTGTACACAGTATTCCAAATGAGGTCGCACCAATGATTTATACAGGGGCATGATGATACTGGCTGATTTGTTTTCAATTCAGTCGTTATAACTACTGACAACATATTTCAGGCTTCTGTGAGACTTGAAATGCAACCGGTGAATTCCGGAGCTCCAAAGGTTACAGCATTCTGGCTGGATCAGACCAGGTTCACCTGCTTAGATATCCAGCAAACGTGTATTTTGGGGCGGCTGAAAACGGTCTCCACACAGCTCTCCTCACAACTGGGTGTAGTTGCAGGGCTGAATATCATGATAACATAACAACAGGGTGTCAGTTTATTCCAGCATTCCACAATTAAGAAGGGTACATTTACACACAAATCTCCTGATTTTGATATATTTATTTGCTTCACTATGTTTCCCCCCCAGAATTAAATCCAAACAAATGGTGACCATATAAACTGAATTTGTTATTCCTCTCTGGTCCTTGTATCTGATAAATACCTTTTATTATTAGTTGTTGTAGCCTCTTCCCTTCCCTTCCTGGCACCAGTTTCAGCCCGCAGGCCGTTTGTTTGACACCCCTGCTTTAAAATACATACATACATACATACATACATACATACATATATATATATATATTTAAGCGAGGGCAGAAATTAGCTGTTGTGGATTTTCCAGGTTGTGTGGCCGTGGTCTTGGCATTGTAGGACCTGACATTTTGCCAGCGCCTATGACCTGCATCCTCAGTGGCGTAGTACAGAAAGATGGAGTATTCTCTGTGTCAATGTGAGAAGAAAAAATGGTAGGCAGGTAATTTATATCTACCTTTTATTATGCTTGACGCTAATTTGCTGCTCACCCTCTGCCTATAGGTATGGACTGATAACTTCCATTTCAATGTATCTGAAGAAGTGTGTATGCATAGTGTTATGAATCATGCATTCATAAATGGCCTGAGCCAGAATCTCACTTCCATCTAAGCCTGGTATCGAAAAGAGCAAACTCTGATTGGCTGCTCTGCATAGTAGGCCAATCAGGAAACTAGAAAGGTTATGGAGGGAGACAAACGTATTGGCTGTTCTGTTACTGCTTTGATTGGTTCTTTAAGCAACTAGGGGCGTGGCTTTGCCAGCCGGGATAGTTTAAAAGAGGGCCTGTTGCCCTCCTTTTTTCTGTTGTTTCCTACCTTTGTAAATAAAGCTGAATCACTGTGCTGCTGCCTTAAGTCTCATACCTAACACATAGGGAAACTTCTAAAGGTGCCACTGAATACTTTTTAAAAAAAAAAAACAATTTATTATTGGATATATCACATGTTCATACAATTTAAACAAACCAATACATATCCATTTTTCTTTCTCCCTCTCCCCCCCAAACAAGGCTTCCCGCACTGCTCCAACCCCCTTGATATTTCTCTTATACAATTACATTTACTACTAAACATATTTCTTTTACTAATGGTAACAATTCAAAGATCTGAGTCTCTTTCCACTTCTCCTCAATAGTTGTCAAAACAAATCAAACCACGTTTTACATCCCAATTCTTCAACAAGTATTCTTGAAAGTCTTTCCAGTCTCCGAAAAAGGTTTCGTCTTCTTCATTGTTTAATTTTCTTGTTAATTTGTCCATTTCTGCCATAAACGTCTTTTTAATCCATTCCCATGTTTCAGGTACTTTATCTTGTTTCCAACATTGAGCAAAAGTCAGTCTAGCTGCTGTAATCAAGTACCATAGTAGTGTTCTCTTGGCTACATTTATTTCTTCCATTTTAAGACCTAACAATAAAGGTGCCACTGAATACTTGAATGCTTTTGAAAGTTTGCCAAAAAAACTCTGCTGGAGAAGGAAAGGCTTTTGAGCCTGAAATCACTTGGGGGGGGGGAAGGTTCTATAAGTACGGCATTTAATAGGAATAACAAAGAAGCACCGTTTCTTTACCGTATTTGGATTATTTGCATGAATATGTTCCCGACACAGAAGCAGTACTGTAATGCAGACTGTCAGTCAAACCCACTGTGAATCACACTTACTGGTACAGAGGTGGTGCTAGCTGAACAGCAGGCCAACAGAGGGCCGAATCTGATTCCCATAGAAAGGAGTCTCACAAGCTGTCTATAAATTGTCACTGGCACCCTGCTACTGAGAAGGGATCCACAGGGGATCCAGAGAACAGGTCGATTCCTGCCCTTTTGTTATGCTACTAGCAGGAGAGGGTTCAACTTGATCTGGACCTGCAGCCAAACCACACCAAACTGTGCCCGATGCATAGAAGGGGGACCTCTGAAACCAGTGGTTTTATTTTTGCTGGGTTTTTCCCCCCCCTAAAGTGCTTGTGCTCAAATAGAAGTCGTACTGCTTTCCACCATTTCTCCTCTCAGGACTTGGCAGAAAGCCTACCAAAAGGTGCCAGTTCTCAGCAGTGTTCCCTCTAAGCTGTGGAGTCCTGGGAGCAAAAATTCTACTTTGTGAGCGACAGGCATTAAAGCTGTGAGGGAGCAATTTGGCTGCTGCATACATTAGTTCGCTCTGGAGCCCTCCTCCTTCCTGAGCTAAGACAAAAATGTGTGAGCCAGAGGCTAAAAAACTGTGAGCTAGCTCACACTAACTCAGCTTAGTGGGAACACTGGTTCTCAGTACCCACCCAAAAAAAGGGGGGGGAATCCCTAAAGCTGTTTGCAAGTACAAACAGTGAGGTCAGGGGTGCCCTTCCTCAGCTCCCCCCCAGACCTGAAAACAGTCATTTGAATATCCTCGAAAGCCTCTGAGGGCAGAGAAGGTGGTCAGATCTCCAGGAGTTCCCCAAAGCGGAGATGGCAATTGGCAACGCAATCCAGTGAGGCAGAATCACACCATTATCCAGGGACTGAGAAGGGGATACGCTCACTGGCGTTTTCTTTAGAGAAGCAGGACATAAGAACATAAGAGAAGCCAATGTTGAATCAGGCCAACGGCCCATCCAGTCCAACACTCTGTCACACAGTGGCCAAAAATACCAGGTGCCATCAGGAGGTCCAGCAGTGGGGCCAGGACACTAGCAGCCCTCCCACTGCTGCCCCCTCCAGCAACAAAAATAGAGTGCATCACCTGCCCCAGACTGAGAGTTCCCATCTATACCCTGTGGCTAATAAGGGAGGATGTTAATGGAAGCAGACATCTCCCATGCAATCCTAAAACCATTTCCAGTAAACCATGCTGATCACTACAACTGCGCCTGTGGTTTCTACACCCGTCTAACCCACTCCACAATGCAACCCCATTGAAAGGTGGACAGGGCATCTCTGCCTCTGGGTGGCCGAAGTCCAGCTCCTTATCACAGGGAAGGGCAGGAAGCCTCCTCTCTTTCCTCTGCAGCACTGAAAGGGTGAAAGGGACAGAGCTGTGCCTAGAGAGACCGAGCACGGAGGAGGGGGAATAATAAAGCTCTTTTCCGGGGAGCGGGGTGGGGGAGCGAGAAGGGCTTGCATCTGGATTGCAAAAGCGGCCGGGGAGGGGATCCCGCCATGCAACTTGCAGGGGAAAAGCCCCGCAGCCGGATCCTGAGAAGCTTTACTCGCAAGTAAGCGGAGGGCGGGCGAGAGGAGCTTTGCAACGGGGAGAGAGAGGCAGGCCCGCTGCCGTGCGCTTTGGTGGGCGGGGGAGGATCGTCAAATAGGGCTTCCTTGCCTATGTTTTAATTAGTGCCAGCCACCAAGTTTGTGGCTCATTTGGCGGCCCTTCAGAAAGGGCGAGGTCTGGGTTTTGTCAATGAGTTAGCAATAAAAAAATGAATGAATTCCCAGCCGTGATGGGGGACCAGAAAGCAGCGCCGCCACCCGCGGGATCATGATGGGTGGGATCTTTCCGGGCCGACCAGCTGCTGCGATGCGCCCCACCTTTTGGGCAGGGGACTTCCCCATTCATCCATCCATCCATCCATCCATCGGCCGTCTTCACTCCCTCTCCCTGCCGCTGTGGGTCCCGACAGCCCCTCGGCCCCGACCCTGGGGAGGCCTGGCCCTCTTCTGCACCCTCCCTTCTCCTCCCAGCTTGGACAGTTCGGGATGACCCAGCTAGAAACCCGGAGGATCTGTGAGGATCCCTGCTTTGGACGCTCTTTCTTGCGTCATAGGTGGTGCCACAAAGCGGTGGGTGCATGCTGTTTGTGGTGCTGGTCAGTGTTCCCTCTAAGCTGAGTCCGTGTGAGCTAGCTCAGTGTTTTTTAGCCTCCGGCTCACACATTTTTGTCTTAGCTCAGGAAGGGATGGCTCCAAGGCAAACTAATTGATGCAGTAGCCAAATCGCTCACTCACAACTTTAATGCCAGCAGCTCACAAAGTAGAATTTTTGCTCACAAGACGCCACAGCTTAGAGGGAACATTGGTGCTGGTTGCACCCATCCCCTAAAAGGGGGGAGGAGGAGGAGGAAGAAAAAGAGGAGGAGGAGATGGGATTTATACCCCGCCCTTCACTGCCCAAAGGAGTCTCAGAGCTGCTCACAAACCCCTTTCCCTTCCCCTCCCCACAATAGACACCCTGTGAGGTAGGCGGGGCTGAGAGAGCTCTTTGGAGAACTGCTCCTGAGAGAACAGCTCTGAGAGAACTTGTAACTGACCCAAGTTCACAAAAGGGCAGGGTATAAATCCAATCTGTTTTTCTTCTTTTACAGAAAATACTATAGGCGTATTTGAAACACATGGGGGAAATGAACATTCAGCACTTTACGAAGAAATACTGAATGCGTAATCTAGATGTCCAGTGCAGCCCTGCTTATTGTGTTCTCCTCATTCAGCTCGAGATATCAGCCCCTTGGGCAGAGGCTTCCTCTCTCTGGAGGGCCAAGAGAGAAGAATCCAGCAGCTCAGGTTGCGCAAAGCTCGTTTGAGGCTCAAGAGCTGAGCCTGAAGTCAAACTAGCCAATGATCTTGCCGAGGGGTTGAGCTGGTGTGTCTTGAGCACAGGGATGCTGGGGGAGACATGGACAGGGGGTGGAGAAGGACGACCCATGGCAGGACATGAGCTGTGGGGGGTGGGGATGACTCAGACCTAAAGTCTTGCAAGCCGGTCTCTCTGCCTTGCTTGGAAAGAGCAAGGGTGGGAGAATTAACTCTACCCCTTTTGTACACCTTGAAAGCCTTGTGGGGGGGCACATGGGTAAGGTACCCTTTCATTTCCTGCACATCTGTGCAGAGGGATGCACTCGGGGTCCGTGTAGGTAGGAGAAAAACCCTTCCTCTCAGCCTCTCCACGGGGGTACCGACAGCCCGCTTTTCTTTGCCCTGCTGCTTTACAGGGACCTCGTGGTTTGCTCGGCCCCACAGGGCCCCCAGGAATCACAGGCCCACCGGTAAGCCCTGGGAAGGGGATTGGCCGTCTCCCAGAGCTGCAGCCCCCCAGTTAACATAAGAACATAAGAGAAGCCAATGTTGAATCAGGCCAATGACCCATCTACATAAGAACATAAGAGAAGTCAATGTTGGATCAGGCCAATGGCCCATCTAGTCCAACACTCTGTCACACAGCGGCCAAAATATACCAGGTGCCATCAGGAGGTCCAGCAGTGGGGCCAGGGCACCAGAAGCCCTCCCACTGCTGCCCCCTCCAGCACCAAGAAGAGAGTGCATCACCTGCCCCAGACTGAGAGTTCCCATCTATACCCTGTGGCTAATAGCCACTGGTGGACTTCTGCTCCATATGTTTATCTAATTTCCTCTTGAAACTGTCCATGCTTGCAGCTGCCACGACCTCCTGTGGCAGTGAATTCCATATGTTAATCACTCTTTGGGTGAAGAAGTATTTCCAATGGCCCATCTAGTCCAACACTCTGTCACACAGCGGCCAAAATATACCAGGTGCCATCAGGAGGTCCAGCAGTGGGGCCAGGACACCAGAAGCCCTCCCACTGCTGCCCCCCCCAAGCACCAGGAATACAGAGCATCACCTGCCCCAGACTGAGAGTTCCTATCTATACCTTGTGGCTAATAGCCACCGATGGATTTCTGCTCCATATGTTTATCTAATCTGCCATGAACCACCACATCTCTCTGTCCACGTCTTGGCTGGGCGTGTGTGGCGTGGAGGGGCCGCACAGGCCAAAGGGGAACCTGGGGAGTATCTGTGTCATACAGAGGGGCAGGAAATGGAAAAGTTTGGCTGACAGACTTATGATTTTTCATTATCTTCGTCAAAGAGATTTCTGCATTGTGGAAACAAAGGACTGAAGGAACGGAGATCCCTGCGCCCTGATCCCTTTCGGCTAGAAGGTGGGAGAGGCAGAGGTACCAGGCAGAGTGGAATCTGCTTGACCAGAGCAGAGGAGAAATGCTTTGTGGCCAGAAATCAGCACCTGCTGAACTCTGCATACCCCAACCCCCCCAGTACAGATGGTGTCATGGTGAAGAGGGATGGACTCTAATCTGGAGAACCAGGTTTGATTCCCCAGTCCTCCTCCGCGTGAAGTTGCTGGGCGATCTTGGTCCAGTCCCAGTTCTCCCAAAATTCTCTCAGCCCCACCAGCCTCACAGTGTTGCCGGTTGTGGGGAGGGTAAAGGAAGGGGACTGTAAGCCACATTGAGACGCCTTAAGGCCAAGAAAAGTGGGGTATACAAACCTCTCTATGGCCCCCTCCCTCCTCTGTGTCAAACTTGGACTCTCATTTGTCATGTCTTGTGGGGATGCGAAGGGAGGGATATTCCTGAGGGAAGGGTGTGTGTGTGAGAGAATGACTCTGTTGTAGCAGCAGTGTAACTCTTCCGAAGATACCTCCCTATGCTGGGACGACCTTGAAACACTGACTGTGCCTGCTTCACTGTCCTAGATAACGTAAAGGTATATTCACAGGTGGGGGGGTTAGAGCGCACAAAAGCTAGGCAGGATGATTGTGGGGTGTGATTGGGTAGAACCCAAGGGGGGGGAGTTGTTTGAACTGTCTGTAACTCTGGGTTTTGGCGCCAGAACCTCAGTTCTGACACGGTATTTGTCTTAGCTTGGAACATCTTTATTCCTCAATAAACAAATCACTGCCAGAGAGCATTGTTGAAAGTAACTTTCTCCAAGAATCTGATACTGTGGTGGTGGGCACACAGTGGCTTCTGCCCAGACCCAGTGCTGGGTCAGAGGGTGTGGGATGGAGACCAGTTCCCAGGTGGTGACCCTGGCCAAAGGTTTCCTCCTGAGTCAGGCAGAGGAGAAGATATTGGGCCTTATCCTAAAGTTTTCCTGCCAGATAAGCGGCCAAATTTTAATCATCCAAGTGGGAGATTTCATGGCCTCCTTCAGCAGCCTCTTCTACTCGAGAATTTCTGATTCTTCCAGGTAACTCAGCAGGTCCGTTGATGGAAGGGTGCAGAGTCTGGGAGTGGGGCAGGATCCATTCCTTGGTCTCTTTTCCGTCCCATCTCTTACCCCTCTCCCTTGCTGCTGTTTCAGATGTGAGGACCATCCCTGAAGATGGAAGCTACAGTCCCTGAAGTGGAAGGAGCTTCCTTGGAGCAAGGGCAGAGGGCGCAGGCCGTGGAGCGTGCCCAAGATCCCCTCTCCTTTGGTAAGGACCCAGGGTTCCTGGATGCAGTTGGGGCCAATGCTCCGTCTAAGCTATGGAGTCTTCTGAGGAAAAATTCTACTTTCTCAGTTCTACTGGCATTAAAGTTCTGAGGGAGCGATTTGACTGCTGCATAAATTAGTTCATCCTGGAGCCCTCCTGCCTGAGCTAAGACAAAAATGTGTGAGCCAGAGGCTAACCATCTGTGAGCTAGCTCACACTAACTCAGCTTAGAGGGAACACTGGTTGGGGCGCCCCGGAAATGTGACGGGTGAAGAGTTCAGGTCATGATAAAAATAAATCGTTCTACACAGAACAAAAGAGTGAATTTGCGTTATTCAATGTCCACTAACTCTGATGCCTCGAAAAGGAGATTAGACAAATTACTGGAGGGAAATTTCTCTCATTGAATAAAAAGTTCATATCTAACCTTCCTTTCATAAAAAGAAATCAAGTTGCCCCCCGGGGGGCGGGTAGACAAACCTCGGCAGATCTATTCAGATAAACGGAGCCTCCACCTTCTGGGGCAGCAGAGCTCTGAGAACCAGTCCTTAGGGGCCAATACTATTGGGGAAATTTGGCTTCTGTGCCTGTGCTTCAAGGGGCATCTGGCAGGCCGCTGTGGGAAACAGGATGCTGAGGAAGGTTTGGCAGCCAGTTGCCTGGCAACCCCAGCAGCTTTGAGGAGGGGCTTAGGACAGATGTGATGTCATGTTGATGTTGCGTCTGGCTGAAAACCTGGTTGGGAGGTGAGCCTGCCAAGAGACACTCTGGAAACTCAGTCATTGTCTCCAGATGTGTTCAAATCACATCCGGTCCGAATGTGACAGTGACGTGTCACGCAATGTCTTTCCCTCCCTGTAGAGGAAACACAACTCCCGCAGAAGTCTGAAATCTATTGGCCACACTTATAATCCCTGAGGCTCATGGGTACCTTGGTGCTTCTCTTCTGCCTCTCCAAGAATCCAGTCAAAAGTGTTTAAAAATGTGTTGTTGTGTGTGTGTGTGAAGGAGGGAACAAGCAAGCCAACACTATTCCTTCTTCCTTTGTCTCAGGAACAGGCAGTGAAGAGATGCTGTCGAGCCGTCATCTTTTCAGAGGTGTGGGAACGGCGGCCGTACCTCCAGTCCAGGTGAGAGAGATGAGTGTTACAGTATTCTGGGACCCCGGGACTATTTCCCTGGGACACTCCCGTTCCCCTTGTGTTCTTTTCTTGGTTGGGTGGAGACTGGCAATTGGAGTGAGTGAATCAACAGAGTTGTGGGGAGGGGAAGGGAAAGGAGTTTTAAGCCACTCTGAGACTCTAAGTGAATGGCGGGGTATAAATCCAATCTCTTCTTCTTCTTCTCAAGCCATACATCCTGTACCTTCCCAGTCTACTCCCTTTTGCTGTGCAATCTCTGCCTGGTATGATCTCTGAGGAGGGAAACTGCTTTCCTTTCAGGGTCCCTTTTCCTTTGAGGAGGTGTCCATCGAGTTCACTGAGGCAGAGTGGGCCCTGCTGGATCCGGGACAAAGAGCTCTGTACAGGGAAGTCATGCTGGAGAACTATAGGAATGTGGACTTTCTGGGTAAGGGTCTTTCCTTGGTGCCAAAGCTGCCAATAGTTGCCTTTGTGAGGAGGCATGAATCAAAATATTGAATACATATCCACAGTTTTGAGGCCTGTCCCGCTACTTGGGGGGGGGGGGGTTCTGTGGCTCCCTGGCAGAGCATCTGTTTGGCATGTCAAAGGTCCCAGGTTCAATCCCCAGCATTTCCAGTAAGAAGGATCAGGTAGGAGGGGATGTGAAAGACTTCTGCCTGAGGCCCTGGAGAGGTGTTGCAGGACTGAGTGGGCAACACTGACTTAGAATCGCAGAATGTTAGAGTTGGAAGGGACCTTGCAGGTCATCTAGTCCAACCCCCTGCACTCTGCAGGAGCACAGCCGAAAGATAGCCCTACATACCTACAACATACCCGAAAGGTGGTCGTCCAGTGTCCGCTTGAAAATGTCCAGCAAAGGAGCATCCACCACCTCCTGAGGCAGGCTGTCCCACTGCTTTAAGTGAACGAATGCTGTGATTCAGTCCGAGGCAGCTTCCTGTGTTCCTGTGTGTGTCCTTGCCCATGCGCAACAGAGGCCAGTGTTGTGGCCATCAGCCCAGCCAGAGAAGGTGCCCTGAAGGAGATTACAGACATCCGCTCTGCCTGTGATCTGGAAACAATCTTGTCAAGAACGATCCTGTCCAAACCTGGGTCTCCCTGGGTCACTCCTCTATTTTTACCTGAGCAGCACCCGGTTCAGGGGGGTTCATGAGAAGGGAGCACACAAGTAGAGCAGACCCCTGTTTAAATATATAAAGGTTTGTTAAGGATTTAAAAATAAGGCATCACTAAAGAGCAAAGTTTCTGCAGCTCAGCAACAGAAAAACAAGGAAAGCGAACCGTTCTGTCCAGTACATGCAAGACTTGGGATTAGGTGGTACCTCTTGTTGCCGCATAAGTATTCCAGGTGTAGCCTAAGTTGCTCTGCAGAAAACTATTCATCATGATGCAGCAGAAAAATATCAAGGCATGCTAGCATAGCATGAGGATAAATTTAGTCTGGCTTCCCTCTTGTCTATACATGTATTGTTCTTTCTACCTCTGAGGGTCTGGTGGTCCTAATGACCATGGGCATAGGCTTTCCAATTTCCAGGGGGGGTGGGCAGAGGCATTGCTGAGTCATTAACAGAACTGTGACCCAGTGACATCATAGGGAGGAGCTAGTGACATCACAGGCCATGATCATTATCTATGGAGGTGGAGCCATGTGGGATTTAGGGATGGGCTCCCCAAAAATTTAAGGGGGGCTGGGAACCCCCCTAGCAATGCCCCTGGGCTGGGCTAACCCCAGGAACAGGTGCCTTCTTAGTACACTGCTTAGAAACTCCACCTTAAAATGCAGATGTTCAAAATAAATTATTAATAAAAATCACATAATTAAATTTATGGGAAATGACTGCATTCCTGTGCATGGTAATTGTTCTGACCCAGGAAGTCAGAACCCAAGGGCTCTCAAACTGAACTTTGTAGCAACCTATACTTCTAGGGCAAATGGTAAAATGCAAGACACATTCATGTCAGCAAATTGGCACTGGCGATGGCCCACAATTGTCAACAAGGTAGTTGTATAACACAGAAGGCATACAAATAAGCCGTAGGTTGAAACAATGCAAATATACTTTTATTTTAACAGATTGTCCCTACTTACAGGAACAGGGATTCCTATGCTGAATCATAACCGACAAGCCATTTTTTTTTTACCTCTTACACCTACAGTGTCTGAAGAAGTGAGCCGTGGCTCAAGAAAGCTCATCCCCTGCCACATATTTTGTTAGTCTTTAAGGTGCTGCTGGACACTTGTTCTTTTCTAGTATTCACACACAAAACTACCTTCCCCTCCTTCCTTTTCTGCCTCTGAAATTGCCTACTATTTAGTCACCATTTTTAAACAAATATGCTTCTCTTCACTGGAGAATGGTTCTTCTGATTTCTTACTTTGTGATAAAGCTCCTATCCTCTGAGCTTCAGGGTATTTAAAGGAGTTCACTCCAAGGAATGGGCGCTCTTTCAGTCTCCCATACAACGGCATCAGAAATGGAGCTAAAAATCTAGTTATGGCCGGACTCGATAGCTACTTTGCATAATGGCTAACTCAATTCTGCAAGACTATCAATGATTACATTTAAATTCCAGCCTCTGGTCCTTGGAGGTAACATGCTTCACTAAACTAGGTCTGCCACAGTGGAGTAAAACTTGAAGAAAGTTATCACTTACACCACTGCAACATATATATATAGTACCGTAACTCTGTAAATTGCTTCATGTCTCTGTTGTGAATAACCAGGGGTCATCTCGTAGAAAAAGAGCTGCAGGAGCTCATTAGCATACGGTATACTAACGAGCTATTAGGCTATTAGCATATTGGCTCATTAGCATATGCCACACCCCCTGACTTTACTGGGAGTGATGTCAGAAGGGGAAGCAAAAAGGTGGGGAGCATCTTCAAAAGCCTCCCCTTCCCTACCCAGCCAGCCTGCCAAGGTGGGGGGCGGGAGAGAAGAGAGAAGGGGTTTAAAGTTTAAACCCCTTCTCACTAGAGTCGGGATGCAGGAAGAAAGAGGGAAAGAAAGAGAAGGAAAGAAGGAAGAAAAAAAATAAAGAAGGGAAGAAGGAGGGAAAGAGAAAAAGGAGAGAAGGATAGGAGGAAAACTAAGGGAGAAGGAAAAGAGGGAAAGAACGAAAGAGAGAGAAGGAAAGGAGGAAAAGAGAAAGAAAGAAAAGAAAAGAAAGGAAGGAAGGAAGGAAGGAAAGAAAGAAAGAAAGGCAGGAAAGGAGGGAAAGAAAGAGGGCAAAGAGATGGGGGGCTCTGGGGGGACTCTCCCACCCCCCTGCCACCCCTACACTTACTGTAATCAAGCTTCCGCTGGCAGGGGCCTCTTCGGGCGTCCCCTGGGCTGCAACGCTTCTGCGTGGGCGCAGGGACGCCAGCAGGGGGCCTCTTTGGGCGTCCCCCCGGGCTGCAGTCCTTCTGCGCAGGCCCAGGGACATCAGCAGGGGGCCTCTTCGGGCATCCCCCTGGGCCGCAGCCCTTCTGCATGGGCCTGGGAATGCCAGCAGGGGGGCCTCTTTGGGCGTCCCCTGGGCCGCAGTGCTTCTGCGTGGGCCCTGGGATGCCAGCCGGGGCCTCTTCGGGCATCCCCTGGGCCGCAGCGCTTCGGCCATCTGGGGGCGGGGCTTGCTGCCACTGCCATTTGTGGTGGCTCCTGAGCTGCTGGAGCAGTGCTCCAGCATGCTCCATCCCCAAAAGACCCCTGTGTATAACACTGTGAAACAGTTCACCCTTATTCCCGTTGGTGGGAAAAGTTCATATACTATCTGGGCTGATACAAAAAGCACAGATAAACAAAAGGATAAGTGCTTAAACCTTTTGCCTTTCTATTCTTGAGTGAGAGAAATGAACACACAGTGCAGGCATCTCGACAGTGTGCATCTCTCCTGCAAGAGATTGTCTTCAGACACTGCAGTGGAAGAGAAAAAGCAGATGTGACACACATTCATAAATCCGCAGATGTATGTATACACATGCATCCTAAAGCTATTCCAAGTTTACTAGCATAACACTTGAATTCCACTCTAGCAGGTCATGGGGCACCTTTCTGTCTCCTAGACCAAAATGGCTTTCACATCACACACACAAGCTAAGACATCTTAAGTTGCTGTAGATTTTCTGGGTTGTGTGGCCGTGGTCTTGGCATTGTAGGACCTGATGTTTCGCCAGTAGCTGTGACTGGCATCCTCAGAGGTATAACACAGAAAGATGGAGTACTCTCTGTGTCAAGAGCAGAAAAATGGTAGGCAGGTAATTTATATCTACCCTGGAAGGTGGGGTAGGGCTGAGTCATTATCTTGTAGTAGTTCTCCAGGCTATGAACATGGTAATGGAGGAGCTTTCCTGAGGAGGTTCTTTTGTCTATGGATTGTTTCCTGAGGAGGTTTCCTGTTTCCTGAGGAGGTTCTTTTGTGTGTGGAATGGCTATTGAAACTCTAATCTTATCTGTAGTGCTATTGTCAGCTGTAGAGCATTTTGTGTTTTTCAGGACAGGAAACCATGCCCTATTTATTTTTAAACTCTCTTCTTTCCTATTGAAATTGTGTTTATGTTTATGAATTTCAACGGCTCTATGTAATCTGACATGGTAATTGGAAGTGTTGTCCAGTCTTTCAGTGTTTTGGAACCAAATGCTGTGTCCTGCTTGGGTTAGGCTATGTTCAGCCACTGCTAATTTTTTCAGGCTGGCCAATTTGGCAGTGTCTTTCATGTTCTTTTATTCTTGTCTGAATGCTACACTGTGTGGTCCCAATGTAAACTTGTCCACAACTGCATGGTATGCAGTACACTCCTGCAGAAGTGAGGGGGTCTCTTCTGCCTTTTGCCGATCATAGCATCTGTTGTATTTTTCTGTCGGGTCTGAATACTGTTCATAGGTTGTGGTTTTTCATAAGTTTTCCCATCTGATCACTGATTCCTTTGATATATGGCAAAAACACTTTTCCTCAGTTGTTTGTTTTACCTTTGGTTTAATCATCTTCTGATTTCATTCTTAGAGTAGCCATTTGCTTGAAGTGCATGGTTAAGATGATTTAGTTAGTCATTGAGAAAGTGTGGTTCACATCCGTCTTGCACGGTCTACTAAGACATCGTTATCAGAATCCAAAATAACTACCATTTCCTGTTTCTATATACTACTAACATGGACTGGAGTCCAGCTGCAATCCCAAGAACAATTTCTTGGGAATAAGCTCCACTTATTAAAATGGCACTTCTGAGTAGACCTGATCAGGATTGCATCTCCTGCCTATGTGACAAGAAGTGGCAAAACAAGCCTCTTTACTGCCCCAATTTTGCATTTTATTAAGGGCTAATCAATGTGCATTATAAGACTCAGAGTGGGATCTTTAACTCCTGCATTACTTATTCATGGCAATAGCCACTGTGCTCGTACCACAAAGAACAATCAATAAATAAACCCCGTCTTCATTTGTTTTGGCTTCCTGCTGTTAAACTGAAGAGAGCATCACCGGCCAGTTCCTTCCTCTTTGAGAACACACAGATGCAGCCTTTGGGCTTCCCAGTGGGAGAAACAATAGACCGCAACAAGCGTTGTCTAGCAGATTTTTTTTAAAAAATCTAATCATAACGTGGGACAAGGAAGAAAAAAGAGAAACTGTATAGGAAGAAGCTCGGGGGGACGGGACAGTAAAGTGTGTCAGAAGCTTCAGTGTGTTTTCAAAAGACCTTTATTCAAGGCTACCACTAATCCCAGTAAAAGCAGGCTCCTAACCAAAACATGGAGGAACCAGTCGCTGCGGAAAGAAACGGTTACATGTAAGTTAACAGCTCTCAGGCTTTAAAAAAAAAACAACCCTCCCTCAGTTTCTACCAGAAACTTTACCTGCATCCTAGGCAAGCTCCCTTCTCAGAAAGGCGAAAGATGAAAAGCACATGATGGTCATTTGAAAACATGAAAAGCACAATTCTAAAGAAGGAGCAGGGGGAGAAAGAGCACAAGAAAGCGGCAGCCAAATCGTCAGTCATGAAATGGGGGGGGGAGTTTGCTAATATAGGGAATTAAAAAGAGCCACAGGAAACTGAGAAAGAATTGAGGCTTACCTTTCCTGGGGAAGCACGCTTCCTTACCCTTCCCTGTGCGCATGTGGGAGAAAGTAGCAAAGCCAGTCTCCATGTGCAGCCCTCCAGCTCCTCCAGGCTGAACTGAGGGCTGCTGGGAGCTGGGGGTGGGGTTTAGCATCCTGAAGGAAGCAAGCCCTCGCACTGACTTCCCTCCCAGTCCCAAACCAGCTGAACTTAATCTCAAGAAGCAGAGGGAAAAAACCCTCTGCTTTCAAAATGGGGTGGGGAACGCGGGGGAAGCAAGCCTCTGGTTCTCTGGTCCCAGGGGAGGCTCAGTAACCCCTGGAAAATTTTGGGATGGCGTGAGCTCCCAGCCCCCACATAGTCTATGCTTATGCTAATGACCCAATCAAGGGTCCTCCTTGCTGGAACTTTCCATAGGCTGTCAGCACCCTCCTAATCCCCCTCCCTCCTGGTTACACAACTGGATACAGGTTCTCAGGGTTCACCGATTACTATGAACCAATGACTGCATTCTTTCGTCCAGCATTGAAAAAGATAACGATGTTAGCTGCAGGAAGACTCAAGTCACAAACACCTGCAAATCAGACTAGGCCACTTAATAATCCCGTAAACCCTTGGGGAAACTAAGATACTTTGCCATTCAGATCTATTCTCCTTATACTGGTTGGGATGATGGGCTTTGATCTTGACCATGGTTTCATCCTTCCAGAAGAATTTTGACTCTTGAATTTCTTTCCTTCCTCATATAAGAATGATCTGTCCCCTCCCTCCCTTAGCAAATGAAGGCAGCAGTAGAAGAGAGACTACGGTGGGGACAGACAGTGGCCTTGCATCTAAAGAAAGGCTGAAGATTTCCTCAAGAGGATCCCAAGATCATATTAGCTTCCCAAATGAGCTGGCTGACAGTGAGTATCCTTCACAGTTCTGTCAGGGGAAAAGGCAAGGAGGTGCCATGGGGGATTTCTCATTCACTTCTGAGAAACATATTGTACAGTCATACAGGCTGCAGGGGAAGGAGGGAGGGCCTGAAATCTGGAGGCTCAGAAGTCCTTCTGGGCAAGAGCTCAGCTGTGGTTCTTAAGGAGGTGAGGTACCCTTAGGTACTAGATATTCTGGGGAAAGGTGGAGGGGTGGTTCAGATCAGCCAAGCTGGACAAGGCCAAAGGGCTGTCAGTCCTTATCTACTGCAGTCACATAGGTGCCTTTGGACCTTACCAGCCCTCCCAGGTGCTACCAGGATCGCTCTGTTTTTTCCAGCAGAAGATGATCAGAGGAATGAGGAGGACAAGGACATTCATCAGCAAATGCCAGAAAGAGATAAAAATGAAGACTTGAAAGAAAATGTCAGCAATCGAGGCCAACCGATGAGAGTTGAGAAGAGAGATGGAAGACAGCATAATGTACATATTCCAAAACACAGACTAATGAAGGCAAGTAAATCCATATGGTGTAAAAACGACTTCAGAAACAGATCACAGCTCTTTCTACACCAAAGAATACAGAGAGTCAAGAAACCTTTTGAATGCTCGGAGTGTGGAAACACATTCAGTGTGAGGGGGAATCCTAAATGGCATCAGAGAACCCACACAGGGGAGAAACCTTTTGAATATTCAGTGTGTCAAAAGAGATGCACTTTGAGTGGGAACCTTCAAAAGCATCTGACAACCCATACAGCGAAGAAACCTTTCGAATGTTCAGCATGCAGAAAGAGATTAAGTCACAGTGGCAGTCTTCAGCTGCATCGAAGAGCCCACACAGGGGAGAAACATTTTGAATGCTCAGAGTGCGGAAAGGGATTCAGTCGGAATTACAATTTTAACCTGCATCGAAGAACCCACACAGGGGAGAAACCTTTTGAATGCTTAGAGTGTGGAAAGAGATTCAGTCAGAGTGGCAATCTTCAACGACATCAAAGAACCCACACAGGGGAGAAACCTTTTGAATGTTCAGAGTGTGGAAACAGATTCAGTCACAGTGGCAGTCTTGAACGGCATCGAAGAACCGGCACAGGGGTGAAACCTTTTGAATGCTCAGAGTGGAGAAAGAGATTCAGATATAGTGGCAATCTTCAAGAACATCAGAGAACCCACACAGGGGAGAAACCTTTTGAATGCTCACAGTGTGGAAAGAGATTCAGTCAGAGTGGCAGTCTTCAGAAGCACGATAGAACCCACACAGGGGAGAAATGGTTTGAATGCTCAGAGTGTGGAAAGAGATTCAGTCAGAGTGGCCATCTCCTAAACCATCAGAGAACCAACAAAGGAGAGAAACCATTTGAATGTTCGGAGTGTGGAAAGAGATTCAGTGACAGTGGCACTCTTCAGAAGCATCACACAGGGGAGAAATCGCTTGAATGCTCAGAGTGTGGAAAGAGATTCAGTCAGAGTGGCCATCTTCTACAGCATCAGAGAACCCACACAGGGAAGAAACCATTTGAATGCTCAGAGTGTGGAAAGAGATTCAGTCACAGCGGCAGTCTTCAACTGCATCGAAGAACACACACAGGGGAGAAACCTTTTGAATACTCAGAGTACAGAAAGAGATTCAGATATAGGGGTAATCTTCAAGAATGTCAGAGAACCCATACAGGGGAGAAACCTTCTGAAAGATTCAGTGACAGTGGTAATCTTCAGAAGCATCAAGGAACCCATCCAGGAGAGAAACCTTTTGAGTGCTCAGAATGTGGAAAGAGATTCAGAAATAGTGGCCATCTTCAGAAGCACCAAAGAACCCACACAGGGGAGAAACCGTTCGAATGCTCAGATTGTGGAAAGAGATTCAGTCAGAGTGGCAATCTCCTAAACCATCAGAGAACTCACACAGGGGAGAAACCATTTGAATGCTCAGAGTGTGGAAAGAGATTCAGAAATAGTGGCCAACTTCAGAAGCACCAGAGAACCCATACAGGGGAAAAACCGTTTGAATGCTCAGAATGTGGAAAGAGATTCAGTCAGAGTGTCCATCTTCTACAGCATCAGAGAACCCACACAGGGGAGAAACCGTTCGAATGCTCAGAGTGTGGAAAGAGATTCAGTCAGAGTGGCCATCTCCTAAACCATCAGAGAACTCACACAGGGGAGAAACCATTTGAATGTTCAGAGTGTGGAAAGAGATACAGTCGCAGTGGCACTCTTCAGAAGCATCAGAGAACCCACACAGGGGAGAAACCGTTTCAATGCTCAGAGTGTGGAAAGAGATTCAGTCAGAGTGGCCATCTTCTACAGCATCAGAGAACCCACACAGGGGAGAAACCATTTGAATGCTCAGAGTGTGGAAAGAGATTCAGTGATAGTGGTCATCTTCAGAAGCACCAAAGAACCCACACAGGGGAGAAACCTTTTCAGTGCTCAGAGTGTGGAAAGAGATTCAGTCAGAGTGGCAGTCTTCAGAAGCACCATAGAACCCACACGGGAGAAACGGTTTGAATGCTCAGAGTGTGGAAAGAGATTCAGTCAGAGTGGCCATCTCCTATACCATCAGAGAACCCACACAGGGGAGAAACCATTTGAATGTTCAGAGTGTGGAAAGAGATTCAGTCACAGTGGCTCTCTTCAGAAGCATCAGAGAACCTACACAGGGGAGAAACCCTTTGAATGCTCAGAGAGTGGAAAGAGAGCATAGATATTCTGGTGGCCATCAGAGTGGCAATCTTCTATAGCATCAGAGAATCCACACAGGGGAGAAACCATTTGAATGCTCAGAGTGTGGAAACATATTCAGTCAGAGTGATAGTCCTCTACAGAATCAGAGAACCCACACAAGGGAGATACCATTTGAATGCTCAAAGTGTGGAGAGAGATTCAGTGACAGTGGCAGTCTTCAGAAGCAGCAAAGAACTCACACAGGGGTGAAACTGTTTGAATGCTCAGTGTGTGGAACAGTCTGAATGCTCAGTCAGAACGGCACACCAAAGTACCCACACAGGGGAGACACCTTTTGAATGCTCAGAGTGTGGAAAGAGATTCAGTCAGAGTGGCTGTCTTCAGAAGCCATCGAAGAACCCACACAGGGGAGAAACCTTTTGAATGCTCCTAGTGTGGAAAGAGATTCAGTCAGAGTGGCCATCTTCAATAACATCGAAGAACCCACACAGGGGAGAAACCTTTTGAATGCTCCTAGTGTGGAAAGAGTTTCAGTCAGAGTGGCCATCTTCAACAACATCAAAGAACCCACAGAGGAGAGAAACCTTTTGAATGCTCAGAGTGTGGAAAGAGATTCAGTCAGAGTGACAGTCTTCATCTGCATCGAAAAGGAGTACGGCAAGTATGTATATTGTCACCTTGCTTATTTAATTTATATGCAGAGTACATAATGCGAAATGCTGGCCTGGATGAATCACAAGTTGGAGTTAAGATTGCTGGGGAAAAGATCAATAACCTCAGATATGCAGACGATACCACTCTGATGGCAGAAAGTGAAGAGGACCTAAAGAGCCTCTTGTTCAGGGTGAAAGAGGAGAGAGCAAAAGTGGGCTTGAAGCTCAACATCAAAAAAACTAAGATCATGGCATCCGGCCCCATCACTCCTTGGCAAATAGAAGGGGAAGTCGTAGAAGTAGTGACAGACCTCACGTTCCTGGGATCCCAGATCACTGCAGATGGTGACTGCAGCCATGAAATTAAAAGATGCCTGCTCCTTGGGAGGAAAGCAATGGCAAACCTAAACAGCATGATAAAAAGCAGAGACATCACCCTGCCAACAAAAGTCCGCATGGTCAAAGCAATGGTATTCCCTGTAGTAATGTATGGCTGCGAGAGCTGGACCATAAGGAAGGCTGAATGCCGAAGAATAGATTCTTTTGAACTATGGTGCTGGAGAAGACTCTTGAGAGTCCCTTGGACTGCAAGGAGATCAAATCATTCAATCCTAAAAGAAATCAACCCTGACTGTTCCCTAGAAGGCCAGATCCTAAAGTTGAAGTTTAAATACTTTGGCCACCAAATGAGAAGGGAGCACTCACTGGAGAAGACCCTGATGCTGGGAAAGATCGAAGGTCAAAGAAGAAGGGGATGGCAAAGGATGAGATGGTTAGACAGTGTCATCGATGCAACGAACATGAAATTGAGCAAACTTCAGAGGACAGCGGAAGACAGTAGGGCCTGGCGTGATCTGGTCCATGGAGTCGCGAAGAGTCAGACTTGACTGTGCGACTGAACAACAACAACAACCTGAGGAGGTCAGGAAAGTTCCCAGTTTCCTGGCTTTCTGCAGACTATAAAAAACTGAGGTATTAAAATATGTAATACATGTCTTATTTATTGTTTAGTATTAAGGCATATGGGGCCATGGTGGCTCAGTGCTTAAGATGCTTAGCTGCAGACTGGGAGGTCGGTAGCTCAGCAGTTCGAGACCCGAGTGCCGTGTGACAGAGTGAGCTCCCGTATCCGGCCCCAGCTCCTGCCAACCTAGCAGTTCGAAAGCAAGAAATTGCAAGTGGATAAATAGGTATCACTTCACTGGGAAGGTAACAGTGTTCCATGCGCCCCGGCATTTAGTCATGCCAGCCACATGACCACGGAGAAGTCTTTGGATAGCACCACCCCCTAGAGTCAGATTCGAAAGGCTTTCGAGCAAGGGAAACCTTTACCTTTACTATTAAGGCATATGCTTCAATTCCATTATATTTTTCGATTTCTGATTGCTTCAACAACCCTAATCCTATTGTGTTGTTTCTTGAATGCCCCATCTTCTTGATTGTATTGACTCGCTTTGTGTCATCTGTCTTGAGTCCAAGTGAGAACGGTGGACTAAAAATGACATAAATAAATAGATAATGTCCGTCTGTGGCTCCTCATTTCACCAAGCCCTGCCCTCTCCAACCCTCAACCCCCCAAACTCCCCAAACTGGAATTGGCAACCCTAGCAAGGTCTGGCCCCCATGAGTCCTCCCTCAAAGCCCAAACCTTCCCTGAAAAGGAGCCTGCCCCATCCCCCTGCCTTTTACTCACAGAAACCCAGTGTGGAATGCTGTGGTTACCTAGCAACAGCCACTGAGGGAAGCCATTCCTTAAAGTTACAGGTTGTCATGGAGGTCACGTTGGTTTGTTGTCTTTCTGAAGTTCCAATACAGATAGACAACCAGGTAACAAGTTTAAAAATTTATTTGCCAGGCAGATAGGTGATTGCAGAAATCCAATTCTGCAAGAGATCACACACGTTTTCAGGTTGGGTTGCATATGTACGCAGTTTTAAACATGCACACTAACAGCTTAAGTTAGTAACTTTCCACTGCTAGCATCTCTACATCATATTATCTGTTTGTGGAAACCACGCTTTTCTCAGAATGGCTTAACCAGACAACCTTGCGGTTTTTGTTGCTGAAGTTTGCTTCTTGCAAAACTGGCTTACAGATGCACTTATGCTGATCTTAGCAGTCTGTTCTGCAAGCGAACAAAGGTTTATGGAGGACAAACATGGCTGCCCTAATGCTCAGATGTGCATTCTTGTTTCCATTCCCCCCTTTGGTCCTGAAGGGCCCACTGAGTCCAAGAGACCATCCTTAACTGAATGTACTCGCCACCTACAGACAGAAGGCGGAACAAGGACAGAACAGCAGGGCAAATCTGCATACAGCAGGCTGCAAGACAGCAGAGGAGAATTCCAAAGCCCACTAAACCTACAAGGGCCACAAAAAGTTTGGTTGAGCGTTACAAACATTTGCAGACGACTCAGTATTTATTCTGGAAGACCCAGCAGATTCTGTAGAACATTTGTTTAATAGCATCAAAGAGTATGGAGAAATGGCTGGGGTGAAAATAAACTACCCAAAGACAAAGGTTATAACAAAGAATATGACTTCTAATCAAAAAATGGAGTTAATTAATTTAACAGGATTTCAGCTGGAGAAAAGAGTTAAGTACTTGGGAATATACTTAACCCCAAAGTGTAGTTCTTTGATGAAACATCATTATCTGAGATTGCTCCAAGAAGTTAAGAAAGATCTAGAAAGATGGAAAGGTCTTAATTTATCCCTGATGGGAAGGATTGCAGCTGTGAAAATGAACACATTGCCACACATTATCTTTTTGTATCAGACTATTACTGTTTGTATTAATCACTCTTTTTTTAAAGAGATGGATAAACTAATATCTAACTTTATTTGGCAAAGGAAAAAGCGAAGAATTAAGTTGAAAGCGTTACAAGACCTTAAAGAAAGTGTGGGTTTTGCCCTAATTGTTAGCTGCCCCGAGCTCATTCTGGATATAAATTGAATAATAAATAAAAATAAATAAATAAATATACCGGACTGGAAGAGATATTAAGGAGTGTTTTGCTTGGTATGGAAGAAAGATTGGATTCTGCTTGAAAATCAAGACTTTTAGCCCTAGAGGGACATGATTTAAAGATAGGGTGGCATGCTTTTGTTTGGTATGGGAAAGCGGTTGGACATAAATATTTTTAAAAATTATCTGATAAGAAAATCCTTATTAACAACTTGGGGGGAAATCCTATCTTTGGTATACTCTAAAATTCCAAATCGGGTCTCACCTTTTGAAGCCTTTTCACAACGAAGTCTAATCTCATTAGATAAAATTCTTAGATATGGAGATCTTTTAGATAATAAAGGACTTTTAAAAAACAAAGGAAGAATTAATAAGGCAAGGGGTCAGTCTGGATTGGTGGGCAAGGGTCCAAATAGAATCCAGATATGCTAAAGATAGAAAAGTTGGGTTTTATTCTGAACAAAGTGCATCTGAGAAGTTATATACATCCAATGATAAGTTGATCAAGAAAATGTATGTGTTAATGGAAATGAAAATGGAAGATGAAGTGGTTAAATATTATATGGTGAAATGTATGCAAAATCTAGGTTATCATATTGGTCTTACACAGTGGAGTAAACTGTTTTTATGTGTTTTAAATTTTATTGTATTTATTGAAATGTTGTGACCCACCCTGAGCCTGCTTGTGGGGTGGGCGGGATATAAATGCAATAAATAAATAAACAAACAAACTATGGAAAGTGAATGTGAAAATCGGTGGCATTTAAAGAGAATCTGTATAAGATGTTTTATAGATGGTACCTAACATCAGACAGATTAGCCAAAATGTACAAAGATATGGGAAATAACTGCTGGAAGTGTAAAAAGCATGTGGGTACATTTTACCATATGTGGTGGGCATGTGATATAGTACCTAAGTTTTGGGTTATGCTACATCTTTTTATACAGACCGTTTTGCAGATTTCAATACCTTTTCGACCAGAATTGTTTTTATTGAATTGTATACCAGAGAATTTTGATAAAAATCAAAGACATGTTATAATTCATGTAGTAATTGCAGCTAGAATTGTATTTGCATCTTACTGGAAACTTACTTTGAAACTTCCATCAAAACTTTCTGGACATGACCTAATAGTGAAGATTGTGGAAAGCATGGAAATGGACAAATTGACCTCGATGTTAAAAGGGCAAATGGAAGAAGACATTGTCAGACTATGGACCCCATTTTATAATTGGATAAGAGAGAAATATAAAGATATGAACTTTCTAATATCATAATACCAAGAAGCTTTTATGAACTTTTAGAACCTCACAATCTATCTCTGTATAATATGAAATGATAAGTAGAGGAAAGTTATATGCAGAAAATTATCACTTTTGTTCCTTTCCCTGCTCCTTCCCCTTTCTCAATCTTTGTCTATTCTAAAAACTTAATAAAAATTTATTTAAAAAAAAAAAATTGGTTGAGCCACCCAAAGTCAGGTAACCAACCCATTAACCATGAACACAGGTTCAACCTACCTAAGAACCCATCTGAGGGATTCCCGGACTCTGAGTGAGCTAGCTTCATGATAGGTTGGGCCCTGTCATAGAATCATAGAGTTGGAAGGGACGTCTAGGGTCATCTAGTCCAACCCCCTGCACAATGCAGGAAAGTCACAAATAACTTCCCCCACACCCCCAGTGACCCCGTTCCACACCCAGAAGATGACAAAAACCGTATTTGCAGAGATCAAAAGCATCTATATCGGTGTCTATGACAAACACACTGAACTCCTGAACAGTTAAGGCACAAGTTCCTCCCTGGCCTTAATACCGAGGCCCTGGCCTTAATACCAACACCAACTGAAACATTGTGATCAACAGCCTGGTAAAACTCAGACTACAACAGTGGCCAACTATTTTGAATGGTGTGAATGCCGCTGTGACGGAATTAAAGATTTGTGGACAGCAGCAGGTAAGCAAAGAAGCTACTGATGTCATATGACTGAGAAGGGAGGGGGCCATTTGGCTCAGAATTCTCAGAGAGTGACAAATAATGGTAGACAACTGACAGTTGGGAGATGACGATGGAGATACCAACAAGGTGAGAGTATGTGAATGAACTTTTTGAAATGGCAGAGAATGACAAACTGACTTTAGAGATGAGGGCCGGTACAGAGTGGACCTTTCAAAAAACATGGAAGAGATTTTATGAATGGTATAATGTAAGCGCAAATGGACATTATATGTTGCGATTTGAGATCACAGAAAGGACAAACCTGGTTTGAATATAGAAAACGGGGGGGGGGGGAAATACAGTTAACTGAAGGCGTAAGAAATAAGTGTCAGAAAATGCCTTTGATGTTTCTCACTGAATCCATTGTTTTATGTTCCCTACCCTGCTTTGCGCTTGCGTAGCTATGCAGGCAGAAACGTGGGAGCTTCTTCCCTGCCGCTTTTCCTTATCACGGTGGCCTTGAATGTAGGCTTTGGACTATTCTTGTTTCGCTGAGAATTTTCCAGTCCTGGGAAGGCAAGGGGAGGGGGAGTAGTCTCCCGTTCATGAAGTATTTCTCCCGCCGGGAGTTCCCGCGCGAGTGCACAAGTTTCATTTGCTAGGCGCTTCATTGCATCACACTATAAGTTCGCTTGCTTTGCTTCGCCCCCATTCCTGACAATGACCTCCTACTGTGGGTTTTAGCAAGATAATCCAATAAAACCTTTCTTTGTGCAAGAATGACGATCTACTTGATTTCAAACCTGACAGAAATTGTCAGGAATCACATCATTCCCCCACCGTCAGTTTCCGCCATCTACCACGATGAGCGGAGCTGAGGGGGAGCCACGAGCGCAGTCCCAGTGACTACTACTTCGGGAGCCACGGGCGCAGTTCCAGTGACTACTACTTCGGGAGCCACGGGCGCAGTTCCAGTGACTACTACTTCGGGAGCCACGGTCCCAGTCACTACCGTGGCAACTCCAGTGGTCACTGTCCCGACCACCACTGTTGTTCCAGTGACTATAACTACTGTTTTGGCAGCGCCAACACCACAATCAGCAGCCGGGTTGGTTACCCCTCCATCGATCAGCACAGTGGGTGCTCCGTACACTCTCCCAATCTATAGCCCGGCCGGGCCAACGCAGAGTCAAGGAGGAGCGGTTCCACGAACCTACGTGCCGGGAGCCCCAACACCCTGGGACAAAGGGGTGACCTATCGCAGATCACGCGATTGGACTAAGAACCTGTTGGACACTACCCAGACAACCTGGACCATGCCGGGAAGCCAGAGCCGGGACAGCCTTTTGGATCCCAGAGGTAGTTTTGGACTTCCCCAGGGGAGGATGTCTCGAGGATCTCCCAGAACAGGGTCCAGTTCAGATACCGATGCCCGCGTGGACTCTATTCAAGAGGATACCCGACGTCTGGTAAGGGACATGAGCAAACTAATGCAATCCCTACCACAGATGATGGACCAAGCAATTCGAGCTCATCCGCTGACGCAACCTAGACCAGCACCTGCACCACCGCTGCCACCAGGACTGCCACCTCCTGCACCCCCGGGGCCAGGGCCGGGCCAACCAGCACCCCCGGGGCCAGGGCCAGGCCAGCCAGCACCGGTCCCACCTCCACCGGCCGTCCCAGCACCAGGACCCGGGCCAGGGCAACCAGGACCTATCCAGCCGCCAGCTCTGCCTCCGCCTCAACTCCCTGCTCCAGCACCCCCCATGCAGCCAGTCCCAGTGCCGGTCATGGCGCCGGCCCCCCCAGTAATCCGCCCCAAGGACATGCTAGAGATCACGTTTGATGGAGATCCAGAGACTGTGTCCTTTTTCATATTGCAAGTAGGGAAATTTGTGCAGAGATGGGGCTATGTGTTCCCAGACGAAGAACAACAGGTGGAGTTTATCGCGTCCAGGTTCCGGGGGAGTGCTACTAGTTGGTATGTAGCCCTTCATGATCTGGAGGCAGCGGAATTGGGGAATGTGGATGACTTCATGTGGGCCTTGAGAAACCGTTTCGAGGACCCGGGGGCGGCCCAAAAAGCTGAAGCCTTCCTTCGCACGTTCAGACAAGGCAAACTCTCCGTGCGGGAGTATTCAAGGGAGTTTCAAAGGCACGCAGTGAAAATTCGGGACTGGACCGATGCGGTTTTGGCTCAACAATATCGAATGGGACTAGCTGTAGACGTCCGCAATAATGTCCTCAGCTCTCAGCAACCTCGCACCCTCCAGGGTTGGATGGAGGAAGCCGAAAAAGCGGAAAGTCGCTTACGTGTTATGAAACTGGATCTATCTCTGGGCAACAACCGTCCGAGTCTCGCGGCAGGCCAGGCCAGACCCAAACTAACATCCACCCCAAGTGGGATGAGAGATCAGCGTATGCGACAGGGCCTCTGCCTGCGGTGTGGGGAGAAGGGGCACTTCGCCGCATCCTGCCCGAAAAGCGATCCCAATAGAGCTCTACCACAAGAAGAGCCCAGAAGGTGGACAGCCCCTACCCCAAGGAAAGGTACAGCGAAACCACGCAACACACGGGCTCTTTTTGCTAGCCCCGACCAAGCAGATACCATGATGCTGGAGGAGGAGAGTGAGATGCAGGGAAACGAATTGGTCCTGTTTGTGAATGGCGCTACACAGCAGGACCCAGTACCTGAGGCGCCCAAACTGGTGAGCAATTACCCCTCTCTCTTCTTTGTGACTGTTCTGGTGATGAACCCAGCAATGATGACCCATATTCGGGTTCGAGCCCTCATTGACTCAGGGTGCGGGAGGGACCTGATAAACCCGTCTATGGTTATGGGGTTGGAGGCAACCGTGGTCAATTTGAAAGACCCGATAACTTTCACGCAAATGGATGGGTCTCCAATGAAGGAACCATGCCGATTTGAGACTGTTCCTTTAAGAGTAGGCATTGGTGACCACTGGGAGCTACGCTCGTTCGTAATAGCCCCTCAAGCCCAGTTTCCCTTAGTATTGGGTAGCCCTTGGTTACATGGACATGATCCTTACATTCTATGGGAGGAAGGGAGCGTACAATTTATCTCCCCGAAATGTACAGAACACCAATGGGACCCAGGGTGGGGAAAACCCCCATGCAATGAACCTCCACGAGCTTGTTTAGCCACGGAGGACCTTAACCGCATCCCTAAGGATTACCGGTATGTAACCAGGGTTTTTGAGGAGGAGGAAGCTGATGAACTACCCCCCACCGTAACTCCGACTGTGCGATTGAAATCCTTCCGGGCCAGAAACTACCAAAAGGGAAAATTTATGCCATGAGTCCCATTGAAAAGGAGGAACTACGCCGCTTTATCGATAAGAATCTGGCCCGTGGATTTATTAGGCCAGCATCATCCCCTTTTGCAGCACCTGTATTGTTTTGTAAAAAAAAGATGGGGGGCTCAGACTCTGCACGGATTACAGGGGACTGAACGCAGTGTCTGCAACTAATGCCTACCCAATGCCCCTCATCAAAGACTTATTGGCAGAGGTGGCAAAGGGGAAAGTGTTTTCTAAACTGGATTTACGAGATGCCTATTTTCGGGTCCGTATCAGACAGGGGGATGAATACAAGACTGCATTTAATACCCCGCTGGGGCAATTTGAATATCGGGTTATGCCCTTCGGTTTACAGGGGGCACCAGGGGTCTTCATGAATTTAATCAATGAAGTGTTACACCCCTATCTATTCAAGGGGGTGGTTGTTTATTTGGATGATATCTTGGTCTATACCCCGGATCAAGAATCTCACACTGCCCTTATGCGAAAAGTATTGGAAACGCTATTAGAACACAAACTGTTTGTCAAACTGTCAAAATGTGAATTCCACCAGGAGTGCATTGACTTTTTGGGGTACCGCATATCCTCCGCGGGGTTAGAAATGGACCCAAAGAAGGTCCAGGATGTGTTGATGTGGGAGCCCCCCAAAACCAGGCGGCAGCTCCAAAGTTTCCTCGGTTTCGCCAACTTTTACCGTCAATTCCTGCCACACTTTGCCCAAGTAGCCCTCCCCCTCACGGAACTGCTAAAGACTAAGGGGAGGGGTTCTAAGGCTTCCATGCCAGGGGCCCCTTTGAACTGGACCCCCCAGTGTCAGGAAGCTTTTGAACAACTAAAACAGTTATTCACGTCTGAACCCATACTAGCACACCCCGATGAAACAAAAAAGTTTGTGGTCCAAGTTGACGCGTCGGATACCGCTATGGGTGGGGTGATTTTGCAAGAGAATGTTCAGGGGCAACTACAACCCCTTGCTTATGTGTCCAAAAAATTCAATGATACGGAGAGATTTTGGCCCATTTGGGATAAAGAAGCAGCGTCTATACGTTTAGCATTGATCACCTGGAGACACTGGTTAGAAGGGTCCCAAGTACCTTTTGAAATCTGGACTGATCACAAAAATCTGGAGGTACTGCGGAAACCCCGGAATCTAAATGCAAAACAATTCCGGTGGGCTGAGTTTTTCTCTAAATTTCAATTCACCCTTCACCATTTCCCAGGTAAAGCCAATCATCTGGCAGATGCTCTCTCTCGCCTTCCCCAACACCTCTGTAAGAGGACAGAAATACGAGAGTCTATGTTCACCCCTGAACAATTGGTTGGAGCAGTTGTAACCCGTAAAACCAAACGAGCACAATTGAATCCCATCCAGGCATTAACCTGGGAAAAACAATTTGCCACTGACATCACCACACAAGAAACAAGTGAGTTACAAGCCAGGGATGATGTGAAATGGGGTCCGAACGGCTGCTGGTACAGGGGAAATAAAATTTTTGTCCCCGAAGCTACCCGGTCCCAGATGTTGCAGACAGTCCATGACTCAAAATCTGCGGGGCACTTTGGATATGTAAAATCCTTACGACTGCTGCAACGTGGCTTCTGGTGGCCCCGGATGAAACAGGATTTATCCCTTTATATACAATCCTGTCCGACGTGCAATCGTTGCAAAGCCAGACCAGGAAAACCTCCAGGTCTTTTACAGCCTCTACCCACCCCGAGCCGACCCTGGGAAGTAATCTCTATGGACTTTATCACAGATCTTCCCCCTCTAGACATATGACGGTCATTTGGGTGGTAGTGGATTTATTCTCTAAGCAAGCTCACTTTATACCATTCCCCAGTCTGCCAACAGCCAAAGTCTTGGCCAAAGCCTTCCTCCAACACATTGCCAGGCTACATACGTTACCACTCAAGATAATCTCCGACAGGGGGGTTCAATTTGTTTCAAAGTTGTGGTCAGAGTTAATGACTCTAATGGGTATTGAACGTGCCCTCAGTACTGCCTATCACCCTGAAACCGACGGGCAAACAGAGAGAGTAAACCAGACTTTAGAACAATACTTAAGATGTTTCTCTAACTATCAACAAGACAATTGGGTAGATTTATTACCATTGGCGGAGTTTGCGTACAACAACTCATGGCACGCTTCAACGAAGATGTCCCCCTTCAAAGCTGCCATGGGTTATGACAGCCCCCTCTTCCCTTTTTGAAGCCCGGTGAGACTGTTGGGGAAGCCTCAGCATGGTGTAAAACTTTCCGGGACTCTTGGCCCCTAATTGTTGAAACATTGAATGAGGCCAAGGCACAGTACAAAATGCAAGCAAACAAAAAGAGGGCGGGTGGCTGGAAACTGCAACCGGGAGACTCGGTCTACCTTTCAACCAAGAACCTAAGATTAGCGCAACAGTCCCGGAAACTTGCTTGGAAATATATTGGTCCTTTCAAAGTGTTGAGATGTATAAATCAAGTAACTGTACAACTAGATTTGCCTAAATCTCTTAAAGCAATACATCCAATTTTCCATTACAGCCTCCTCAAACCTGCGTTACCCCCGACTAAATGGCAAGCTGCGCTTCCAGCACCTCCCCCCTTTGATGGTTGACGATGAGGAGCACTACGAAATTGCTGACATTTTGGACTCTAAGATTCTCCGTGGACAACTCCTGTACCTTGTTGAATGGGTACACTTCGGGCCCCAACACAGGGAGTGGGTGAAAGTGTCTGATATTAATGCACCTGATCACCTGAAAGAATTTCACACTCGATACCCAAATAAACCTGGGGGCCCCTCGTTCTCTCCTTCCTGAGTGGTGGGTGGGTGGTATTTTGGGAAGGGCAGAATGTCAGAAAATGCCTTTGATGTTTCTCACTGAATCCATTGTTTTGTGTTCCCTACCCTGCTTTGCGCTTGCGTAGCTATGCAGGCAGAAACGTGGGAGCTTCTTCCCTGCCGCTTTTCCTTATCACGGTGGCCTTGAATGTAGGCTTTGGACTATTCTTGTTTCGCTGAGAATTTTCCAGTCCTGGGAAGGCAAGGGGAGGGGGAGTAGTCTCCCGCTCATGAAGTATTTCTCCCGCCGGGAGTTCCCGCGCGAGTGCACAAGTTTCATTTGCTAGGCGCTTCATTGCATCACACTATAAGTTCGCTTGCTTTGCTTCGCCCCCCATTCCTGACAATGACCTCCTACTGTGGGTTTTAGCAAGATAATCCAATAAAACCTTTCTTTGTGCAAGAATGACTGGATCTACTTGATTTCAAACCTGACATAAGTCTCTTGGAATATGTGTTATATGTAGTAGCTTAGTGTATGTTAGGTATGTGTATGTTTGTATGTCTGTAGTGTATATTGAAAAATAATAAAAGTGCACCTTAGGGTACTTAAAAAAAAAAAAATCTCAGGCCAAAGCCTCAGTCCCAGTTTGATTCTAGAAAGTTAATAACTTTTAATATCCCCCCTGGCCAATGTTCCCTCTAAGCTGAGTTAGTGTGAGCTAGCTCACGGTTTTTTAGCCTCCGGCTCACAGATTTTGGTCTCAGCTCAGGAAGGAGGGCTCCAGAGCAAACTAATTTATGCAGCAGCCAAATTGCTCTCTCACAGCTTTAATGCCAGCAGCTCATAAAGTAGAATTTTTGCTCACAAGACTCCACAGTTTAGAGGGAGCATTGCCCCTGGCGACTGGCAGGGAATGGGGGTATAGGGTTGCCAGATCCAGGCTGGGAAGCTCCTGGAGATTTGGGGGTGGAGCCTGGGGAGGACAGGGACCTCAGTGGGGCACAGTGCCATAGAGTCCACCTTCCATCCGTTCAGCTCTGGGAGCTGTTCCTTATGGAAAAGACAAAAAGTAAGAAAGGGCACTCCTGCCTGCATTGGGTTCAACCACAGCCCCATCCGAAGACCCTGATGCATTCCCGCTGTAGGGCCAGGGCTGCCCAGCAGAGGAGCAGAATTCTTTTTTTTTAAACTGTAAAGCCTCAAAATGCCAGGGAAGATCACGGAAGCCCCACCAATGCCCACCAGTCAAATGAAATACAGCACAAGGTGTAAAGAAGTCGTCACCCCAGGGACTGTGGTATTGGCTCTTCGTCCTGGCCATGGGCTATTTGCTGCACAAAGGAGGGAACTCCCACATGCAACACAGAAAACTGTTTTCTTGATTTACTAGGTCCAAAAGGCATGAGTGAGGAGGCAAGAAAACAAAATAACAATCCCATACTCCCGTCTCCAGTTCCAGCTCCGTCCAACCTAAGAGTTCGAAAGCAAGAAATTGCAAGTAGATAAATACCTTCAGTGGGAAGGAAACAGCGTTCCGTGCACCTTGGTGTTTAGTCATGCCGGCCACATGACCACGGAAATGTCTTCAGACAGCGCTGGCTCTTCGGCTTGGAAACGGAGATGAGCGCCGCAACCCTAGAGTCGGATTCGACTGGCTTTTGAGCAAGGGAACCTTTACCTCTACCTTACTCCACCTAGATAAAAGTCAAAAGTACACAAGCAGTTACCACAAGCAACAGCCCAAGCCTTCAAATAGTTTTTTCCCCAAGATGGTTTTATTCATTTTACATTAATAACAAGATTAACAACAGTACACACAGTTTATGAAACACTTTTGTACTCTGCCACTGACCAACAGGTTAGCCGAGTAGGTACACCTAGCATTTCCATGATATGCTGAGTGCCGTTTATGATTCTAACCATACAAACAGAAATCAACCATGAACATATATTCAGATATTAACTGTGGTTCATTAATGGCCACTGCTTAAAAATGCATGCTGGGAGAATTAAATAAAAGGCTGACTTGCTATTCTGCTAAGGCTTGTGGCCTTGACTGGCCGGCTATAACTGCACATGTGTGGGTTAGCCTGGCGAAATGGAAAACAATAGGCACTCTGTGACCGTATCAGCTAATATAGATACTTTTGAAACGTCACAGCCTAAGTCGAAGAAGAGTTTATTGTCTAGCTAGAAAGAAATTTTTTTGCCAGGAAAGGCCCGACCCACAGGTCTTAACCCAATTAGAAATTGGTGACGAAGTTTGGTGGAACCAATAGTTATGCTTTGTTTGGTTGATGTCATATGAAATATAAAATGTAACACTCAAAAGAGTCTGTTGGGTATTCAGGGGTTCCAGACCTTGATATCTGTACTCTTCCTTTATGAATTAATAAATATTTTTAGTGTTTGGGTTGAGGAAAATACTGCCAGGGACAGAGTTCTTGTTCCACAAAATGAATTCCTCATGCAGGGCTCCTGAAGAGGGACGAATTCCAAGAATCTCTTGACTCTCCTCCCATTTCCTGCTTTGCTTCCTCTGTCTAACGACCAGGGCTATTTTGGGGCAGGAACGCACAGGAACGGAGTTCCGGCTGGCTCCCGAGTTGGCCACACCCAGCAGGAACTCATTAGCATAATAGGCCACACCCAACAGCAGAAATTCATTAGCACTGGCTACATTAGGGGAATGTGGCCTAACATGCAGATGAGTTCCTGCTCCAAAAAAAGCCCTGGCGTTTGACAACAAACAAAGGTAAACAGAATAAGAAGCAAAAGGTGGGTGTGGCTGGATGACCACACTTCTGGTAACATGGGGGTGTGGCCTAATACGCTAAGGAGCTGTGCTGTCAGGGGTGTGGCCTAATATGCTAATGAGTTTCTGCTGTTGGGTGTGGCCTGTTATGCTAATGAGTTCCTGCTGGCCTTTTTCTACAAAAAAAGCCCTGCTCACGACTAATGGCTGATGGCAACCACACCAACTCTACTGCCATTCTGCAAAAGTAAAGGTTCAGGCTGACTCAAACCTTCTAAGGAGTCTACTCTACCCTCTACAGGGCCTAAGGATAAGAGGAAATCATAAAAGGCTTGAACATAGCTGCCACAACCCAAAACACCATACTCATAACATTATTTCCTTTCACAAGGTATGCTTCTGAATTGTGAAAGAGAACAGGAAGGCCTTCAGAGATGCCACAAGGGGGAAAGCCTTGCAGCTGGATCCTGGGAAGGTTTACTTAGAAGTAAGGCATGCGGGGGAGGAATAGCCTTGGAAGGGAGGAAGGCTGGGATCATTCTCCGCAATAGTTGCCATGGGGTTGCCGGTTTGGCTGGAGATCCTGGAGGTTTTTTGTCATCTTCCGGGTGTGGAACAGCAGAGATATTTGTGAATTTCCTGCATTGGCAGGGGGTTGGTCCAAGGGCTCTTTTTGTAGCAGGAACTCCTTTGCATATTAGGCGACACACCCTAATGTAGCCAATCCTCCAAGAGCTTACAGAGCTCTTCTTACAGGGGCTACTGTAAGCTCTTGGACGATTGGCTACATTAGGGGGTGTGTCATCTAATATGCAAAGGAGTTCCTGCTACAAAAAGAGCCCTGGGTTGGACTAGATGACCCTGAAGATTCCTTCCAACTCTATGATGAAACTCCTGGATGGCAAATTCCTGGACATTTGGAGGATAAATTCTAGGAAAGGCTTGGTTTGGGGTTGGGCTGTGAGGAGGCCTCAGATGGGGACAAGGCCACAGAGTCCTCTCTCCAAAGCAGCCATTTTCTCCAGGGGAACTGATCTCTGTCAGCTGGAGGTCGGTTATAATTCTAGAAGAACTTTATTCCCCACCTTGAGGTTGACAATCCTGCTAGGAACCAGTTTTGTTCCACTGTGTGAGCAGAGTTTGGGGTTTTTGGGGGGTGGGCGGGTGATAATGTCTTAATACAAGGAAGCTTAAATAATGGAACAGACATTCTTTTGCTGCTCATTTTAATCCGCAAAAAAGCCAACAAAAGGCAGGCCTTTTTTTTTTAGTTTGATGAGAGTAATGTATTGGGCTAGTCAGGCCAGCTAAGGATCCGTAACAATAGCCGGCTGGGATCCTAGAAGCAAGGATCCTAGAGTAGACTAATGGACAAATTGTTGTTGTTGTTCAGTCGCACAGTCGAGTCTGATTCTTTGTGACCCCATGAACCACGTCACGCCAGGACTTCCGGTCTTCCGTTGAATGGACAAATAAGGACTTGTAAATAGCCTATCATTGAGAGTGGGATGTGTTAGGGGTGTTCCCTTTTGCATGCATATAACCTGGCTTCAGCCAGGGCTTTCCAGTCTTATTTTCTACTTGCCGAAATCACAAATAAACTATGAGCTGATCACTCTACATGACTGAACCCAGAATATTTCAATGAGTCAAAAAGGGGCATGGGGGTAGGGGAAGTCCTATTGGGGTCAACAGGAGTTCCTTCAATGGGATCAGCCGCAGCCCCTTCCTAAGACCCTGATGGGGCCGCGGCTTCCAGCCAGTGTCCAAGGCCCACCAGCAGAGGAGAGGAACACTTTAAAGAGTTAGATGCCCAGATGCAGCCCACCTCACAATGCCAACGAAGACCGTGGAAACACCACCAACCAAAACCCACCAATCACAGCACGAGGTGACTCCCCTTCAGACAGACAGAGAGGGGCGGAGCATGCTGATGTGGCCACACCCCCTGGTATCAGCATTCCGCTGCCCACAAGGCCAGGAGGAACAAACCACACATGAGCATGCATCACGTTGAGGATCCTGCCCAATGCTCCCCTCTCAGTTGTGGAGTCTCGTGAGCAAAAATTCTGCTTTGTGAGCGACTGGCATTAAAGTTGTGAGCGAGCGGCTCAGCTGCTGCATAAATTAGTTTGCCCTGGAGCCATCCTTCCTGAGCTAAGACAAAAACCGGAAGCTAAAAAACTGTGAGCTAGCTCACACTAACTCAGCTTAGAGGGAATATTGATCCTGGCATGAGCAATGTAAACACACCAGGGGGCACCGTTGATGTGCGTTCAAGTGCCCACCTGCAGCAGCGTTTTACAAACTGGGAGCACAGGAAAAGAACACGGCTGTACCAACCGCATCGCCCCTGTCCCGTCACACCATAGCTCACTTGGCTGAGGCAGCTGTAACACAATGCCAAATTCTCCCTCCTGCACTGGGGTTTGGGTGGGAGGAATGGCAACCTTTTGCCAGGCGAGAGAAGTACAGACCCCCAGACAACCCAACAGGGAGAAACAAAACGGCACAGTCACAGGAGGTGTGGGTTTAGGTCCTGCTAAGGGGGCTGCCAGCAAGAATACAAAGCTTGCCTTTTGGTTCTTAGGAGTCCCGGATGGAATCAAATGTGATGACTCTTCATGCTGATTGGATGGCCCGAATACCAAGCATTTTGGCTGGTTCCCCCTTCCCATCTCCCGTATGCAAGGATGCCAGTTTCCAGGAAGTTGGAAAAAAGCAAAACAACCGTGATGTATTATGCCAAAGAAAAATATCCACAGACTTATAAGTTCTTGTCTGATATTCAATTTACTTGGAGCAAATCAAACACCGCCGCCACCACAACGGACCATGCATATCAGTCTCCTTTCGTTCACAAACTCTGTCAGAGTGGGTGGCGTTGAAATTCCTATGTAATTAATTCACTTAGCAAGCAGTACGGCCATTTCTCATGGTAACATTCTTGTCCCTGCCAATCAGCTGGCCAGTGGGGGGGATTATCAGTAAGAAAGAAGACAGCCTAGACCTCGTTGCCAGCATTGTACAGGAAGGGATGTCATCATGCCAGCAAGTTCCAGGTGGCGCTCTGGGATTTTGGCAAAACCTTGATGGTAGAAGCCAGTTTTACTACAGAGTTTTTGCCCAAATACTAGAGCATCCCCCAGAAGTCACTGGCATGATGACATCCCTTCCTGGAAACATGACCTAGGCCTTCTTTCTACTGGTGCATGTCCCCCCATTCCCCACTGGTTGCCAGGAGGGACCAGGCAACTCTACCCCAAATGCATTTTCTTTAACCCCCTCCCCCTGGTTCTTGCTTGCAACATCTCTTGCCAGTCACCTAGGGCTCCCAATTCCTGGTTGGGAAACACCTGAAGATTTGGGGGATGGAGGGGTTTGGGGAGGAGTGGAACCTCCGTGGGGTATAATGCCATGGAGTCCACCCTGCAAAATAGCCTTTTTCTGCAGGAGAACTGATCTCTGTCAGCTGGAGATCAGTTCTAATTCTGGGGGGGGGTCTCCAGGCCCCACTGAAAGGCTGAGTTACCAAAGCTACAGTACCGTGTAAGAATGTATTCACAATCTCTCCTATATAATAATTCTGTTTTGGAGTAGCAACATTACATGCACTCCCAAATCAGTTGGCTCCCTGATGTGTCACTCAGAAGCTGTCCCTTTCTGCTGGCTGCATTGCCCGAGTTCTCTCCCACCCACTGCAGCCTAGGCCATTCTTCTCTGACTGGGTCAGCATTTCAAGGTCATTTGCACAGGGAAGCTGATTGGCCCACACTCCATTCCGCATCTCAAACTCCCAGACAATTAGAACTGTCAGTTGCATATGCGACATGGTGTATCCCGAGGTAAAATATGTCCTCACCCATAACACATCACTTCCCCTTCAAAAGAAACAAACCCAATAACACAACCATGCCACATCACAAGATCATACCACAAGCAGAATACCACAAGCCAAAAAATGATAGGAAAAGGTGCCAGCAGTTATCCCATTACTGCCACTGATATGTACCTGAGAGCGCTTCAGAGGATGGTGTGCAGGTCCCAGGTTCATGTTATAAAAAACTGCCTGGGGGATTATGGACCATTCACAGACTTTCAACCTAACGTATCTCACAGGGTTGTTGTGCGAATCATACAGGGGAAAAGGAAAATTATGTCAGCTGCTTAGGTTCCCACTGCAGGGAAAGACTGCCCTTTCCCTAGGTAGAGGCTGCACTGTGGGGGGAGGAGATGCAAACCTGAATACAGACAGGCAGATAAAGAGAGGCTGATGGTTGCCTGGAAAGGACATAGGGCTGGAGATCATTCAGAATTACAACTGCTCTTGAGATGGCCGAGATCAGTTCCCCTGAAGAAAATGGTAAGCTCTGTGTCATTATACCCTGCTGAGGTCACCACACCAAATTGTCGCTGAGTGCCCAAGACTAGGGCACCTGCCCAGAGCCTCTTTCTAGAGCTCATTGTATGTATTTCCACAACAGGCCTTATTCCTAGTGTCTGTCTATAGAAAATAAACTTGTAATAATCCAACTTTTATTTTTTAAAATTTTTCTACTGATTTTTTATGCTTTCACAACCAAATATATACAGTATCTTATAAATTCAAATGTAAATTTTGTACAGAGCATTAACAGTAGATTACATCAAAAATTTAAAATCGCCCCATTGGATTGCAAAATGTCTTGAAGACAACAAAGATGTAAGGAAACTGCAAGACTATGTAGAACTGGTATAACCTCGTTTCTGAAGCCCTCCTCAGGTCTCACAGCACCAAAAATGACTATGTATAATTCTACACATAAAATTTCAAAGATAATGATTTTATCCCATCCAAAATAATTACAAAATAATAATAATTTTTTTGCATAGCTACCTATTGTTGTTTTCAATTTGTTGATATAGAATGTAAGTTCCAAAGTTGTCGAAGACTTTCACGGCTGGAGTCCATTAGTTACTGTAGATTTTCCGTGTTGTCTGGCCATGGTCTAGGCATTGTAGGACCTTCGTCTTTCTGTGTTATACATCTGAGGATGCCAGTCACAGCTACTGGCGAAACGTCAGGTCCTACAATGCTGAGACCTTGGCCAGACAACCCGGAAGATCTACAACAGCTAATAAGTTCCAAAGGTTTTCATCAGATACAGCTGAAAGTCAATATAAATTTCTACAATAATACTTACACCATATAATACTATCCAGGGGTCATTTCATAGAAAGAGAGGAGCAGGAGCTCATTAGCATAGCTCATTTGCATATGCCATACCCCCTGACATCCCCAGAAGTGTGTCAGAAGGCAACACCCACCGCTCAGGCTCCACCCCTGGGGGCTGTCATTCCAGTCCCAGAGTAGCCTATCTGGGCCCAGGGGGAATGCTACACATGCTGCTTTGCACTTCTGCTGGGAGCTGGGGGCGGGGCTTTTACCGCCTGTGCTTCTAACTGCCGGACCTCTGCTCCTGCTCCAAATGATCCCTGATACTATCATTATATACATAATTTCAAAAATAAATAATTCAGGAACCTGCAACCCAAATTCCGTATCTAACAAGTAATAGAGGGAATTGCCAATCAAACAGGATTCACAGCTGGTATGATTCTCCTATCAACCTGCTGAGAATCCATTAGCTATATATACAGTTGCAGGTGTCAAAAATGATAGTGTTTTCTAAAAGCAATATGGACCCATAAAATTAAAGAAATGAAGTTAAGTCTTAAGACTGATTTAAACCTAAGGGATAAACTGTTTCAAATGTGTGTGTGTATATATGTAGAAAGCTTCCTTCTGTAGTAGAACTCAAGAAATGTTTGTAATGTGTGTGTGTGAATGAAACTGAAATAACACCAGAAATGTAGAGCCCTTATGGTCCTTAGATTCTGCCCTACCTTTTGCCTGGTGCAGTATCTTAAACCTTTCCTAGAAAATTGTCAAATCAAGTTCCCAGTCTACTATAAGATCCAATAAAGGTAGATTTTCTTTTTAGACATAGGAGTTGCCCAAATGGAATATTATTTTTTAATTGTGGTGGATGAAATGAATCATAATTCAAATATGATTTTTTTATCAGTTGCTTTATGAAATGTAGTGAAAACCAACTGCTGATTAGATTCTATATAAATAATAGTATATAAGAAATTAATACGTTCATGATAAAATTTACTAACAAATTTAATTGTTGGATGTTGGATGTAAATGTATTAATCCAGTCAGAAAATTTAGAAAATTTAACCTCATCTGTAAATACAATCAGAATATCATCCACAAATCTTTTATGCTGAATTATACAATCAAAAAATGGGTTAACTGTAGGGTCCAAAACATTCTAATCTTCCCAAGATGTCATAAATAAATTCACTAAACTGGGAGCCATAGGGCTCCCAATGGCAACTCCCCTAATTGGACAGTAGAACTGGTCTTCTAATCTAAAGTAATTTTTCTTCAAAATTAGATCTAGGAGTTCTAAAAGGAAATGAGTGGGAGATTCCTTTACACTGTGTGATTCTAAAACATTTTCTAATCCTATACGCCCCTCTTCATGGGGGATATTGGTGTACAATGAAGATACATCCAAAGAGGCTAAGACAGGATCCAGGGTACAAGTGGAGACCCGCAAGAAACTTACAGGATGGTTATCCCATTCCTCACACATTTGTTTCCTCCCCTCTCCCTCTCTCACATTCTCTCCCTTCTTCCCCTTTCTTACTCTGTATCTCTCTTCCATGAATGTTACTTCCTCTTTCTGCCCCCTCATCGTTGTTTTTCTACCTCCTCACTTTCTTTCTGCCCCCACCCCCTGCCCACTTCCTCCCCAACCCTGCACAGCAGCAGCAGCAGCGGTGGTGGCAGTACTTCCAGCCACCCACCTGCTTCCTCTCCCCCCACAGCAGCAGTGGCAGCTCTCTGGGAATCACAACAGATCTCTCAGCTACAGAGATCAATTCACCTAAGGGCTGCCAGCTCCAGGCTGGAAAATTCCTGAAGATTTGGGGGTGGAGCCTTGGGATACTGAGGCTTGGGGAGGCAAGCAGCCTCAGCAGAGTATAATGCCATAGACTCAACCCTCCAAAGCAGCCATTTTATCTAGGGTAACTGATCTCTGTCACCTGAACAGCAGTCGTAATCCTGGGTGATCTCCAGCCCTCACCTGGAGGCTGGTAATGGTAGTTCTCATGGAGGAAATGGCTGGTTTGGAGGATGGAGTCTGTGGCATTATACTGGCCTGAATTTCCTCCCCTCCTCAGGCTCCAACCCTCAAATGTCCAGGAATTTCCCAAGCTGGAGATGGCAACCCTATTTCCTTCCCACCCAACAGCCAACCTATCTTTATCTGCCTCTGTCTTCAGCTTTCCATCTCTACCCCCCCTCCCCCACAGCCTCTACCTTGGAAAAATTACAGCCTTTCTCCACAGTGGGGACCAAAGCAGCTTACATTATTCTCTCCTCCTTTTAATCTACACAACAACTCTGTGAGGTTGGTTAGGCCAAAAGTGTGTGACTGGTCCAAAATCACCCAGTTAGCTTCCATCACAAGATGGGGTTCTGAACCTGGGTCTTGCAGACCCTAATCTGAAGCTCTATTACATCACACTGGCTTTCATAGGGTGGCTGCTGATGAACAGCAGCAAGAAGCTTGGCCTACATGAGTCATGCAAATCAGGTGGTATCAAGTCACCCTAGGAATGCCAGCCTCTAGGTGGGCCCTGGGAATCCCCTCGAATTACTGCACATCTCCAGACTACAGAGATAACTTCCCATGGAGAAAATGAATGCTTTGGAGGGTGGGCTCTATGGCATTGTACTTCACTGAGGTCCCTGCCCTCCCCAGGGTCCACCCCCAAATCTCCAGGAGCTTCCCAGCCTGGGGCTGGCAACCTTACCCTGTGTCGTGGTGCCCCGTGGGTTGCCATCTTCCTCTGCCACCCCTCTGGAGACTTAGGGTTCCTTGGGAAGGCCCAGAGTACCCTCCCAAGCCCAACCAAAATGCCTCTTTTAAGCCAAGAAATATAGCCGTGATGACCAGAGAACATTAAGGAAATGGTTTATTAATACAGTAATGGGGCAGGGAAAACAAGACAAGGTGCTTAAAATATCTAACAGTGTCTAAAGGTAAATAAAACAAATCTAACACGGCTACCTATTTCTCTTAAATGGTTATTATTCAAGGCCCAACGCCTTTTATACCAGGCAGGTGCCTGTACTCACTCTGTCCTGAGTGAGGGATCTTTCTCTCAGACCAGACCATCCTCTCAGCTTAACTCTGTGTGAGAGAAAAAGAACGCAGTTCCACAGCCCACGAAGTTTAAGTAACAATCTCCTCATACAATCCCTGGACACTGATTGGTTACAACCGTCACCAAGCATTGTGGGGACTGTAGGCTGTGCCTGCTTTCCACTCCCACACGGGTCTCCTGGGCCTAGGCCTTACTGGCCTTGTCCCCAGTCCTACACAGATCATGACACTCCAGACTGCTGCCAGGCCTAGGGTTGGCAACCTCCAAGTGGGGCCTGGAGACCCCCCCAGAATTACTACTGAACTCTAGACAGTAGAGATCTGTTCACTTAAGTTCCCTGGGTTGGATGGGATTCTGGTAGAACACCAAGTCTTGGTAGGAAAGAGAAGAAGAGATTGGATTTATACCCTGCCCTTCACTCGAATTCTTGAAGCAGCTTACAATCTCCTTTCCCTTCCCCTCCCCACAACAGACACCCTGTGAGGTAGGTGGGGCTGAGAGAGCTCTTTCCAGAACTGCTCTTTCGAGGACAGCTCTGACAGAACTATGGCTTTCCCAAGGTCATCCAGCAGGTGCAAGTGGAGGAGTGGGGAATCAAACCCAGTTCTCCCAGATTAAAGTCCGTGCACTTAACCACTACACCAAACTGGCTGCTACACCAAAGGGCCCTTCCCCCTCCCCCTGGTTTTTACCAACAGAAACAGTTAAAAGGCCCCCCCCTAATCTTTCTCCATTGATGCCTGGAGTAGATCCCTGTGGAGGCCATTTCAAAAGGTGTTGGGGGAATTCAACACTCCCTGCAGTTTTCTTTTTAACTTTTTGGATTTTTCTGCAGAACCAGAAAATCTCCTGAGCTGTTGGGGGAGAGTGAGCCCTCTGTTGGCAGACATAAATATCCACACAGAGAACAAGAGTTTGGAAAATACTAGATAATCATTAAAATGGAAAATCTCATTCAAATCATTAAAATGGAAAATCTTCTATGTAGGATCTAGCAATAGCTTGTAAGAAAGAGTCAACAAACTTACCCAATGGTTCTAAAAGGGACCCTATTCCAGATACAATTGGTCTTCCTGGGGGAGGGTCAAGACCTTTATGCACCTTAGGTATTATATAAAATGTTGGGATCTTAAGATATTCATTGACAAGAAATTTGGCCATAGATTCATTGATAAGTCCAAAAGTAAGTACATCTTGTACCACAATTTTAATTAAACTTAATATATGATTTGTTGGATCTGGACCCATATGTTGGTAAAAGGCTGACTCCTGTAAATGTCTATGCATTTCATCTAAGGAAATATTAGTAGCCAAAATTACTGTCGTGCCACCTTTGTCTGCTGGTTTTATAATAATTGATTTATCGATGGCTAAGTTCCGCATAACACCCAGTTCCTCTTTAGACAGATTATAATTACACCAATTACTACATCCGTTCTTTCTACATTTTCAAGTCCCTAACTTTTAAAAGATTGTAACTGCAGGGTCAAAAACCTTAGGCATGAAACCAGATTTTGGTCTAAATTTATTCACTTCCACATCAGAGAACACTACAAAAAGAACACGCAACCCTCTGTGAGCCACAACTAAAACCACCAGAACCCTTTGCCTCACTTCTTTCGGGGGTCCCTGGTGCAAGTTCCGCCCCAGAATACGCTGCCGTTTCAGGTGTGCCCCAAAGTAGTATACTCCCCGCTCCTAGACATGTGTGGGAAGGAGAGGCCTCTCTCTCCCACTCCTCCAGTTTTCCTACCGACGGCTTTTCTCCTTCTAAGGCAGGGATTTCCCTCTCTCACAGAGGTTCTTAACCTTTCTTGAACCACAGACCCCTTTGGCAGTCCGGTGTAGCCTACGGACCCCTTCTCAGAATAATGCTTTGAAATGCATAAAACAAATACAGAGGATTACCAAGGAAAACCAGTTATACCGAAATACAGTCATCAAAATATTTTTTTAAAAAAATTATATACATTAATATACGTGCTTCTTTATTAGTAAATTAAATAACACTCGGAACTTGAGTGAACTTGCTGAGTGTCCTCTTGTAGCCCCCGCGCCCGACTAAGTTACAAAAGGCTGCTCAGTGTTATGGAGAGGTAAGAATTCTCACTTGAACTTCAATATTTGCAGAACTTCAATGAAGAATAAACTTTGCAGAACTTCAATGAAGAATAAAAGCAACTCAATTCCTCCCACATGTTGATCAACAAAAAATCTGACACGGGGAATACTATAAATCAATGTAGACATCTGGGTCATTAGTGCGGGAACACCTAACTTCACCATTTCTTGGCTGCATGACGTGTAGGCACAGAGTTGCCCAATACCTGGCCAGCTATGTCACACGAAGGTTTGTAGAAAGGAAGACTGCGATCACATGCAATCAAACAGCAGGCCTGGTAACGATCCTAATTTCAGAGTAGTGAGGAGTGTAAACGATATTTCGAGGTATCTGCAATGACAGTCATGTGATACGGAAAAAAAGCTGTGAGTTCTCTGGATGACAAAGTTACAGGCACTGCTAATACTACTGTGGTTTGTGGCCTACATTCATAAAGGCAGGAAATACTGACTTTCAGTAAGAGGTTGGTGAAAATAAAGAGGTAAGCTTTCCCTCCATCCAAATTCACGGACATCTGAAATCAATCCGCAGACATCTGCTATCCTTAATGTGTCTATTTCATCACAGGATTTGGAAAAACAGGTTTTTTGCCAGTTGTGCCGATGTCAGATGTAGCTTGGCAGACAGACTGAAAGAGGGCCACCACTAAAAAGGTTCCTCTTCGTATAACTACTCCTGGAGCATTTCTGAGCCTCCAACATCTAGGCACTCAAAGAAGAGCCTCACCAAAACCCACTATACGAAAGTTTTGCCCTTGTGTGTGTTATCTGACAAATAGAAAGGCTGGATCTCTGCCTCAAGCAGTTGCTACACAGTGAGTATTTATGAGGTTCCTCTCCTGTGTAGATTCCTCAGTGGTTAAAGAGATACGAATTGGTCTTGAATATCCTTCCACCCTCAGAACACATCCATACTTTCTTCCTTGTGAGAGCTATTTGAGTTCTGTCCTCAGTCCAAATATTTCTATCATTTCTTCCATGTTATGGTCAGGATTCTGGGCAGATACACGCATGTTACAAGCGTTTCCATGGTTTCATCTCTTTCTATGAGGTTGTCTTTTTCATAGGAAATAAGAGAAAAGCTAAGCTAAGAGAAAAGCTATATGGTTTCTCTTTGTGTGGGTTCTTAGATGCTGTTGAAGATTGTAATTCAGACTGAGTCTTTTTCGATATGTTGTTGAAGGCTTTCATGGCCAAAGTTCATTAGTTGTTGCAGATTTTCTGGGCTGTATGGCCGTGGTCTTGGCACTGTAGCACCTGATGTTTCACCAGCAACTGTGACTGGCATCTTCAGAGGTATAACACAGAAAGATGGTGTACTCTCTATGTCAATTGGAGAAGAAAAATGGTAGACAAGTAATTCCTGTGATATACCTCTGAGGATGCCAGTCACAGCTGCTGGCGAAATGTCGGGTCCTACAATGCCAAGACCAAGGCCATACAGCCCGGAAAATTTACAACAGCTAATGAATCTCTTTCCACACTCAGAGAACCCAAAAGGCTTCTCCCATGAAGATTATCTGATGCCTTTGAAGACTGATGTTCTGACTGAATTTCTTTCCACACTGTGAGCATTCAAAAAGTTTCTCCCCTGTGTGAGTTCTCTGATGCAGTATGAAATTGCCACTGTAACTGAATCTCTTTCTACACTCTGAGCACTCAAAAGGTTTCTTCCCCTGTGTGAGTTCTCAGATGCTGGTGAAGATTGCTGCTCTCACTAAATCTCTTCCCAAGATCTGAGCATTCAAAAGCTCCCTCCCCTGTGTGGGTTCTTAGATGCTTTTTCAGAGGGCCACTCTGACTGAATCTCTTTCCACACTCTGAGCATTCAAAGGGTTTCTCTCCTGTGTGGGTTCTTTGATGCCGCTGGAGATCGCAACTCTGACTGAATACCTTTCCACAATCAGAACATTCAAAAGGTTTTTCACCTTTGTGGATTCTTAGGTGCAGTTGAAGGTCATAACCCCGACTGTATCTTTTCCCACACTCTGAGCATTCAAAAGGTTTCTCCCCTGTGTGGGTTTTTTGATGCTGTCGCAGATGGCCACTCTGACTGAATCTTTTTCCACAGACTGAACACGCAAAAGGTTTCTCCCCTGTATGGGTTCTCTGATGCAGCTGAAGACTGCCACTCAACCTAAATCTCTTTCCACACTCTGAGCATTCAAAACGTTTCTCGCCTGTGTGGATTCTTTCATGCCGTTGAAGACTCCCACGCAACCTGAACCTCTTCCCACACTCTGAGCATTCAAAAGGTTTCTCCCCTGTGTGGACTCGAAGGTGCTCTTGAAGGTCATAAATCTGACTGTATTTGTTCCCACACTCTGAACATTCAAAAGGTTTCTCCCCTGTGTGGGTTCTTAGATGCTGTTTTAGATGGCTGCTCCGAATGAATCTCTTCCCACACTCTAAGCATTCAAAAGGTTTCTCTCCTGTGTGGGTTCTTAGATGCTGTTGCAGATCACTGCTCCGACCAAATCTCTTTGTGCACTCTGAGCATTCGAAAGGTTTCTCCCCTGTGTGGGTTCTTAGATGCTGTTGCAGATCACCACTCAGACTGAATCTCTTTCCACATTCTGAGCATTCAAAAGGCTTCTCCCCTGTGTGGGTTCTTAGATGCTTTTGAAGGCCACCTGTGTTGCTGAATCTCTTTTCACACACTGGGCATTCAAAAGGTTTCTCCCCTGTATGGGTTCTGTGATGGAGCTGAAGATGGCCACTCCTACTGAATCTCTTTCCACACTCTAAGCATTCATAAGGATTGTCACCTCGGTGGATTTTTAGGTGCTGTTGAAGACTACGGCGGTGACTGAATCTCTTTCCACACTCTGAGCATTCAAAAGGTTTCTCCCCTGTGTGGGCTGTCTGATGCTGTAGAAGACTGGAACTGAAGTTGAATTGCTGGCTGCAATCTGTGTAGTCAAAAGCTTCCTCCTTTGTGAGGGTATTCAGGTGCTGTTGAAAATTGCTGTTGTCACTCGATCTCTTTCCACATTCTGAGTATTCAAAAGCTGTCTCCCCTGTGTGTATTTCTTGGTGGACAAGGAGCTGTGATCTGTATTCAAAGTACATTCCGCACTGGAAGCATTTATATGCCTCCATTATGATGTTACTTGGGAAATGTAGATTTCCCGCTCTTCCACCAGAGAATGTCATTCCACTCTCTGAACAGATCAATGGCGTCTCTCCTGAATGAATGCTTTGGTGTTTAACAAGGTCTGATGACTCTGAGAAACTCTCGCCACAGTCTGAGCAACTATAATGTTTCTCTCCTGTATGTGTTCTTAGATGGCTGATCAGTTCTGCTCTACAAAGGCAGCTCTTTCCACATTCCGGGCATTGATGGGTCTTCTTTCCACAATGATTTTGCAAATGGATATTATACTCGGTTTGATCGGAGAAGTTCCTTCTACATTCCAAGCACTTGTACGTTTCCTCCACCATGTTTATTACTTCACAGACATCCCCTCCTTGGCAAGGAATGGGTTCATCCCCCTCCTCAACTATATGGTTTCCTTTCTGCTTCTCGGGGCTTCCTTGAGTCACAAAGTTTCCTTTCAGGTCTTCATTCTTGACCTCTGGAGATAGTTGATGCAGTTTCTCATCCTCCTTGTTCCTCTGATCCTCCCCTGTTGGAATAAAAAGAGAGAGATCCCATTAGCACCCACAGAAGGAGGTCAGATTTGTACTTGTAAGTCTATCCACATTCAAAGCATTTCAGGGGCTTGTTCTTGCTGTAGATTGAAATGTAAGAACATAAGAGAAGCCAATGGTGAATCAGGCCAATGGCCCATCCAGTCCAACACTTTGTGTCACACAGTGGCCAAAAATACCAGATGCCATCAGGAGGTCCATCAGTGGGGCCAGGACACTAGAAGCCCTCCCACTGTTGCCCCCCCCCAAGCACCAAGAAGACAGAGCACTACTTGCCCCAGAGTCCCTATCTATATCTTGTGGCTAATAGCCACTGATGGACTTCTGCTCCATATGCTTATCTAATTCCCTCTTGAAACCGTCCATGCTTGTAGCTGCCACCACCTCCTGTGGCAGTGAATTCCATGTGTTAATCACTCTTTGGGTGAAGAACGACTTCCTTTTATCCGTTCTAACCCAACTGCTCAGCAACTTCATTGAGTGTCCACGAGTTCTTGTATTGTGAGAAAGGGAGAAAAGTACTCCCAACAACATATTGGAGAAAAGTACATCTTATGCAGGCTCTATCCCATGTATAATCTTATAAACCTCAATCATGTCACCCTTCAGCCATCATTTCTCCACACTAAAGAGTCCCAAGTGCTTTAACTTTTCTTCATAGGAAAGGTTTTATCATTCTAGTTGCCCTTTTCTGCACTTTTTCCAAAGCTATAATATCCTTTTTAAGGTGTGGTGACCAGAACTGCACACAGTATTCCAAATGAGGTCGCACCATCGATTTATACAGAGGCATTATGATATTGGCTGATCTGCTTTCAATACCCTTCCTAATAATCCCCAGCATTGCATTGGCCTTTTTTATTGCAGTCGCACACTGTCTCGACTCGATTTTCAATGAGTCATCCACTACGACGCCAAGATCTCTTTTGGCCAGTCACCACCAGTTTGGATCCCATCAACGTGTATTTATAGTAAGGATGTTTGGCTCCAATGTGCATCACCTTGCACTTGGCCACACTGAACACCATTTGCCATGTTGATGCCCACTTGCCCATCCTCAGCAACCAAAGAGGAACACACAGTGTAGGTATACAAGGGAATAGTAATCTATGTGAAAAAGACGCTAACACTGGTTCAGTAAAGACCAAAGCATTGATACAATTACAATCATATAAGCACAATCAAGTCCAATCCGAATGTAGAAAATATTCTTCTTGAGATGAAGACGTATGAGGAATGATAAATGAAGAATCCGGATATTAAGACCTCCGTTTCAAAGAACTTCCTCAGTAACTGAAACAATATCTCTTCAAATAGGTTATATGTACTATTGTGAGTTACAGCAACACATCTCATAAATGGGCAGTTATTGGCAGCAGATGTCAAGAACAGCTCAAGGTTTTATAGCACACTTCCTTCCATAATCACTGAAATTTTTCTACATTCAGATTGGACTCGATTGTGCTTATATGATTGTAATTGTATCAATGCTTTGGTCTTTACTGATCCAGTGTTAACGTCTTCTTCACACAAGATTACTATTCCCTTGCCCATCCTCAACAGCTCCCTTTGGAGTGCCTCACAATCCTCCCTGTTTTTCACCACCCTGAACAACTTTGCGTCATCCGCAAACTTAGCCACTTCACTGCTTACCACCGACTCCAAATCATTAATGAACAAGTAAAAAAGCATCGGACTGAGTACTGATCCATGCACAATATACAACAATATACACATTAAAAATGGCTTCCCGCCTGGCTGGGTGGTCCATCTCTATCTGTGAAGTCTCCTTCTTTCCACTCGAGAGCCAGTTTGGTGTAGAGGTTAAGTGCACGGACTCTAATCTGGGAGAACCGGGTTTGATTCCCAACTCCTCCACTTGCACCTACTGATGTGACCTTGGGTCAGTCACAAGCTCTGGCACAGCTGTTCTTGAAAAAGAGCAGTTTCTGTCAGAAGTTCTCTCAGCCCCACCTACCTCACAGGGTGTCTGTTGTGGGGAGGGGAAGGGAAAGGAGTTTGTAAGCCACTCTGAGACGCCTTTGGGCAGTGAAGGGCGGGGTATAAATCCAATCTCTTCTTCTCTAAACACGTTGGCTATGGAAAAGGTAGAAGCTGGTACCTCAACAAGTGATCCCCACAATTCAAAAGGCACCCCCCCCCATGGTTTCTGGAAGGGATACCAGTTGTTGGGGTGGGGGGGGAATAAAGGCATCCAAGGAAAAGGAAAAATTCTTCTGGAAGGATGGAAACATAGTTGAGACCGAAACCATTTAAGGAGGACAAATCCATACCAGATCTCAGTTGGAGCTGATGCCCGTAATCCCATTCAGGGGGAAGGGTGTGTTGTAGAGGTTGGCTTGGCGACTGAGAAATCAGGATCTGACCTGACGCTATGGGACTCCCCCTCACTGGGGGGGACCTCCGTTTGGGATCCCTGTACACTTACCCATCTTAGCAGGGGCCTAGCAATGAAAAATGGAGTCCGGATCAAACGGATGTCAATATGACAGTGAGTCACACTGAGCACGTACAAGGAATACGAAGCGACTCCTCCACTAACCGTGCGAAAGCCGTACCTGGTTGGAGTCCACCAAAGGGCCTTTTCTCCAAGGACCTAAGCAATGTTCCCTCTAAGCTGAGTTAGTGTGAGCTAGCTCACAGTTTTTTAGCCTCCGGCTCACACATATTTGTCTTTGCTCAGGAAGGAGGGCTCCAGAGCAAACTAATTTATGCAGTGGTTGAATCTCTCGCTCACAGCTTTAATGCCAGTAGCTCGCAAAGTAGAAATTTTGCTCACAAGACTCCACGGCTTAGAGGGAACATTGGACCGAAGGGGTTCACCTTCCTGGTAATCTGGAATGCTGGATAGGAAGATTTCTCCCCCCTACGCCGTCATATAAACTCAGCCATCTACTTGCCTGCCTAAAACGCTCAGTCTCCCTAAAGGAACGTTTCTCCTGGAGACTTTTACTTGTAATGCAAAAGAAGAAAAACTCCCCTTCTCAACATACAAAGAAAAGCCCTTTTCAAATTAGCTGCTCTCCAGAGAGAGGGACTTTTCATCACTCCCACATCCCGGGGCCAACTCTCCTCCCTCCATCTTAGCAGAAAGTATAAAAAGTGATCCCTCAGTCCATCCAGTCTGTAGCAGGTTTTGACTCCCTGGCTGTCCACCAAACCGTAAGGCTGACTTCTCTGCTTTTCCATCCTACTCTGCTGCGCAGTGTGTAGACAGTGTGTAGCTGCAGTAAAGAAGGCCAACGCTATGCTGGGGATTATTAGGAAGGGAATTGAAAACAAATCAGCCAGTATCATCATGCCCCTGTATAAATCATTGGTGCGACCTCATTTGGAATACTGTGTACAGTTCTGGTCACCACATCTCAAAAAGGATATTATAGCATTGGAAAAAGTGCAGAGAAGGGCAACTAGAATGATAAAAGGGTTGGAACACCTTCCCTATGAAGAAAGGTTAAAACGCTTGGGGCTCTTCAGCTTGGAGAAACGACAGCTGAGGGGTGACATGATCGAGGTTTATAAGATTATGCATGGGATAGAGCAGGTAGAGAAAGAAGTACTTTTCTCCCTTTCTCACAATACAAGAACTTGTGGGCACTCCATGAAATTGCTGAGCAGTCGGGTTAGAACAGATAAATGGAAAAACTTCTTCACCCAAAGAGTGATTAACATATGGAATTCACTGCCACAGGAGATGGTGGCAGCTACAAGCATGGACAGTTTCAAGAGGGAATTAGATAAACATCTGGAGCAGAAGTCCATCAGTGGCTATTAGCCACAGGGTATAGATGAGAACTCTCAGTTTGGGGCAGGTGATGGTCTGTATTCCTGGTGCTTGGGGGGGGGGGGCAGCAGTGGGAGGGCTTCTAGTGTCCTGGCCCCACTGCTGGACCTCCTGATGGCACCTGGTATATTTTGGCCGCTGTGTGACAGAGTGTTGGACTAGATGGGCCATTGGCCTGATTCAACATTGGCTTCTCTTATGTTCTTATGCTTCTCCAGAGCTGCCCGGCTGTCTTCAGGAAGCCAGCTTAGATGTCTCTGATTCTTCCCTCTTATTTTCTCCCTCAGTAGCAGCAAGTTTGTGAGAGAAAAGGTTTAAACTGGGTTTGCACTGCACATGGTCGTTTATTTCCTTTCTGTAGCGCCTGTGTCTTTATTTTCCTGACCTAACCTGATTCCCTTTCTCTTCACACATTTAAATTTTCTTGTTTAAGAAGCTCGTACCCTTCAGAGAGCCAGTTTGGTGTAGTGGTTAAGTGCGCGGACTCTAATCTGGGAGAACCGGGTTTGATTCCCCACTCCTCCACTTGCACCTGCTGATGTGACCTTGGGTCAGTCACAAGCTCTGGCACAGCTGTTCTCTCAAGGACAGTTTCTGTCAGAAGTTCTCTCAGCCCCGTCTACCTCACAGGGTGTCTGTTGTGGGGAGGGGAAGTGAAAGGAGATTTGTAAGCCGCTCTGAGACGCCTTTGGGCAGTGAAGGGCGGGGTATAAATCCAAACTCTTCTTCTTCTTCTTAATTTGGAGAACCCGGTTTCGCAGGGCTCCTTTTATAGCAGGAACTCCTTTACATATTAAGCGACACACCCCTAATGTAGCCAATCCTCCAAGAGCTTACAGAGCTCTTCTTACAGGGCTACTGTAAGCTCTTGGGAGGACTGGCTACATTAGGGGTGTGTCGCCTAATATGCAAAGGAGTTCCTGCTACAAAAAGAGCCCTGCCGGTTTGATTCCCCACTCTTCCACATGCAGCCAGATGGGTGGCCTTGGGTTACTCCCAGTTCTCTTGAGAGCAGTTTCTCTCAGAGCTCTTTCAGCCCCACCTACCTCACAGGATGTCTGCTGCGGGGAGAGGAAGGGAAGGAGATTGTAAGCTGCTCCGAGTGAAGGGGGGGTATAAATCCAAACCTTCTCTTTCTTCTTCTTCATTTCTTTTGAGTGTTGGTGTCCAGTGCTCCCTCTAAGCTGTGGAGACTTGTGAGCAAAAAACCTACTTTGTGTGAGCCACTGGCATTGAAGTTGTGAGCGAGCGATTGGGTTGCTGCATAAATCAGTTTGCTTTGGAGCCCTCCCTTCCTGAGCTAAGACAAAAATGTGCCAGCCGGAGGCTACAAAACTGTGAGCTAGCTCACACTAACTCAGCTTAGAGGGAAACACTGGCTGGTGTGTATCTCGACCCTGATAGACATAGGTATAGGATCTCGGGAATTAATACCCCACAGTACACGTGTTTTCTCTTTGCTAGCAGAAGGGAAGAGGAGGAGGAGGAGATTGGATTTATACCCCACCCTTCACTTGGAGTCTCAGAGCGGCTTCCAAACTCCTTTCCCTTCCCCTCCCCACAACAGACACCCTGTGAGGTAGGCGGGGCTGAGAGAGCTCTTTCGAGGACTGCTCTTGAGAGAACAACTCTGAGAGAACTTGTGACTCACCCTAGGTCATCCAGCAGGTGCAAGGGGAGGAGTGGGGAATCAAACCCGGTTCTCCCAGATTAGAGTCCGTGCACTTAACCACTACACCAAACTGGAAGAGGAGGAGGAGAAGGAGCAGGAGATTGGATTTATACCCTGCCCTTCACTCGGAGTCTCAGAGTGGCTTACAAACTCCTTTCCCTTCCCCTCCTCACAACAGACACCCTGTGAGGTAGGTGGGGCTGAGAGAGCTCTTTCGAGGACTGCTCTTGAGAGAACAGCTCTGAGAGAACTTGTGACTCACCCAAGATCATCCAGCAGGTGCAAGGGGAGGAGTGGGGAATCAAACCCGGTTCTCTCAGATTAGAGTCCATGCACTTAACCACTACACCAAACTGGCGCACATAACTACTACACCAAAGAAGGTCGCTTTTGCTAGCTACCTGGGTGGACGTCCGTGAGTGATCTGAGTTAACACACCCCTTCCTGGGGGCCTCTGAGCCCCTCCTTGGCTCCAGACCAGGGGACACCCTCTCTGGCTTGGGCGATGGCCCCAACACTGGCCTCAGTTGCCCCAGGGCTAGCCAGGTGGCTTCAGTCCCTCTCCCTGACCATGCTGAACGTCACTTTCACTGCTACTCCAACTCCCCGAGAGGGGACAAGTCATGGGGCGGGCCTGAAAGTGATGTCTTTGTGTCCAATACTCTGATCCATGCCTCAAGCACCACTGGCACCTATGAGAGATCCTCACCCAGAAAGGCCACACTCTCGTCGTTCTCCAGCATGGCTTCCTTGTAGTCTTTGGCCCGGATCCAGCAGCGCCGACTCTCCTTCTCTGAACACGGCTGCCTCCTCAAAGGAAAAGGGACCCTGGAAGAAAAAGCAGATTCCCCCCTCAGGGATCATGCCAGGCAGAGAAGGCACACAGGAAGGGGGCAGTCCGGGAGGGCGCTGGATGCAGAGGCTGGCGTGGGCAGTGGGAATGTCACTCAGAGCCTCTTTCCCTCGGACGCCTCATCAGCAACTGTAGGAGCAAAAGCCCCTCTGTGTAAGTGGGGCGGGACCTGGGCTGCCCCCGCTCATCTCCTCTACCGGGACTGGCGGTGCAGCCGCCGCTTCCCCACCTCTGCCAAGACGACGCCTGAACACCACCTGCCCACTGCCCGAGAGGGAGACAGAGGAGGAAGGAAGATGGTTAGCCTAGACGCCCTCCTTCCTTTGCTTGTTTGAATCCTCCTTCGTTGCCCTGCCCTGGATAGCCCAGGCAAGCCCGATCTCGTCAGATTTCGGAAGCTAAGCAGCGCCGACCCTGGCAGGTACTTGGATGGGAAACCCCCAAGGAGTACCAGGGCCGGGATGCAGAGGCAGGCAATACGAAGCTACCTCTCTGAACATCCAAGCCCCAGCAGGGGTCGCCAGAAGTCAGCCATGACTCCCGGGCGCACACACCCAAAGAAAATACTCACGTACAAAAAAAAATATATTCCTGCTTTGTTCATCCTTCTTCCCAGGGCTGTGAAACCTTACCACAGGCACATTCGACATGTTCAGGAAATTGTGGGAGAGGTGGAAGAGCGGCACCGGGAACCCATGAGCCTTGGAGGCTTATAAACACTGCTGACCCTGTGACAGAGTGTTGGACTAGATGGGCCATTGGCCTGATTCAACATTGGCTTCTCTTATGCTCTTATGCTTATGACCCATTGAGATTTCTGGTCCGCTTGGAGCCCAGGACAAAATGACTGGTTAAAAGCTTAATCATCCTAGATGCCTCCTCAATAGGCTGGATATAGAATCATAGAGTGGGAAGGGACCTCCGGGGTCATCTAGTCCAACCCCCTGCACGACGCAGGAAATTCACAAATAGGTTCCCTCCACACCCACAGTGACCCCTGTTCCATGCCCAGAAGATGACCAAAAAAACCCCCTCCAGGATTGCTTCCTGACCCCAAAGTGGCAATCAGCATTTCCCTAGGCGTATAAAGAGGCCACGAGAACTAAGCACCGAGGCAACCCCCCCCAGATCTGCCTAAGGTCACAGAATCCTTATTGTTGTCAGATGGCCATCAAGCCTCTATTTAAAGACCTTCAAAGGAGGACCGCCTTCTTCCACAATAGCTCTGTGCAAGAACTTGGCAGAGGGGAAGGGGCAGAGGAGCGTAAAGCCTCTCCAGGTCAGGGGAGAGGGGCTGCTCGGATGAACAGGGGGACACAATGAACCACCAGGAAAACGGCAGATGGGACGTGAAGGACCGTCCCAAATGCTTTGCAGGCAGAGCAGCCAATGGGCTTCTAGGATTCATCCCACATGATCACGCCCGGGAGTCCTTTCTGGGCCTCCCGACAACCACCGTGGCCGAGAATTCATTTTCAGTTATTTTAATTTACAAAATCCACGTTCCTGCCTTTCTGCCCCCGCCAGGGCCACCAAGGCAGCTAACACATGAAAACATTTATGTATGTTTTCTGCCTTTACAAGTGGGGACCCGCAGGAAACTTGCGGGATGGTTATCCCATCCCTCACACCTTTACTTCCTCCCCTCTCCCCCTACCTATCTCACATCCTTTCTCACTTCAGCCCCCGCACCTTTTCTTACACTCTCTCCTCCATGCGCGTTACTCTCTTTTTCTGCCTCCTCACCATTCTCTTTGTTTTTCTGCCTCCCCGCCTCATCACTCTTTCTCTCTTTCTGCCCCCATCACTCCCCCACCCCGCACAGCAGTAGTGCTGGGAATCACAATGGATCTCCCAGCTGCAGAGATCAATTCACCTTAGGGCTGCCAGCTCCAGTTTGGGAAATTCCTGGGGATTTGGGAGTGGAGCCTTGGGGAGGAAAGCAGCCTCAGCAGAGTATATAATGCCATAGACCAGAGGTGTCGAACCCATTTGTTATGAGGACTGGATCTGACAAAAATGTCACTTGGTCGGGCCGGGCACATGGGTGCCATAAAATGTAACACAAGGTACCAGAGATATAAACTTTACAGAGGTGATTTCAGACGCCAAATGGCAGTAGCGGGCCTGATTGGATCAGGTGTGACATGCAGAGGGGTGGAGCTATCAGCATTGGCAATGAGACAGGAAACCCAGGTCTCAATTCGGTACAGGAGGATTCAGCCCAGGAGGATGCAAAGAATAAATGGAAATAAATCTGAAGAAGTGAGTAGCGACTCACAAAAGCACATACCCTACCACAATTTGGTTGGTCTTTAAAGGTGTAACCAGAATTTTACTCTTTCTACCACTATTAGAAACCACAACATTCAAAAAACAGTGGGGGGACATTTTAATCTGCCGGGGCATTCAGTGGCTTACCTAGGAGTAGCAGTTCTCTTACAAAGGGATTTCAAAGGGAGATTAGAAAGAGAGACTGCTGAATTGCAACTGATCATGAAGCTCAAGGCAATGCAGACTCCTGGACTGAATTGAGACCTAGGTTTCTTCTCTCATTACCAATGCCTGCTATTGTCTTTCGGCATCTGAAATCACTTCACTCTCCAAGCTATAAGGACAGATGGACTCACATTCCAGCTGTATCTGAAGAAGTGAGCAGTGACTCAAGAAAGCTCATGCCCTGCCATAAATTTGATAAGTCATTAAGGGGCAGCTGTACTCTTGCTCCCTTTCACTAATAAGGAATGCAAGCTGTGCTATTAGGTTTCTCCCCCACCCCCATCTGTTAGAAATGGAAAGGGGGACCTCTCCAAGTGCCACGGAATGAACTCCCTCCCTCTCTTATACCTTGAATAAAATGTTTTTTGGTCTTAAACACAGGATGGACACTCTCAATCTCACTCTCACACACACACACCTGGAATAAAATATTTTTTGTCTTAAACACAGGACTCCTCCACAAAAGAAAACCTGGAATAAAACTTTTTTTGGTCTAAAACACAGGACTCTCCCTCCCCATACCTGAAATAACATGTTTTTTGGTCTTTAACATAGGACTCTCCCCCCAATACCAGGAATAAATTGTTTTTGGGTCTTTTAACACAGGACTCTCCTCTCATACCTGGAATAAAACACCTTTTGGTCTTTAACATAAGAACATAAGAACATAAGAGAAGCCAATGTTGAATCAGGCCAATGGCCCATCTAGTCCAACACTGTCACACAGCGGCCAAAAATACCACGTGCCATCAGGAGGTCCAGCAGCAGGGCCGGGACACTAGAAGCCCTCCCACTGCTGCCCCCTCCAGCACCAAGAATAGAGGGCATCACCTGCCCCAGACTGAGAGTTCCCATCTATACCCTGTGGCTGATAGCCACTGATGGACTTCTGCTCCAGATGTTTATCTAATTCCCTCTTGAAACTGTCCATGCTTGTAGCTGTCACCACCTCCTGTGGCAGTGGTTTTTTAACACAGGACTCTCACTCCCCCATACTTGAAATAAAATGTTTTTTGGTCTTTAACGCAGGACTCCCCCCAATACCTAGAATAAAACATGTTTTGGTCTTAAACACAGGACTCTCCCCTATACCTAGAATAAAATGTTTTTTGGTCTTAAATACAGGATCCCCCCCCCATACCTGGAATAAAACTTTTTTGTTCTTTAACACAGGACTCTCCCCCCATACCTGGAATAAAACATTTTTTGGTTTTTAACACAGTCTCTCCTAGTTCCTGCTTGGCAGAAGAGAGAGAGAGAAAGCCTTTCCTTGCCTGAGGGCTCCTCCCACCTCCTCCTCTGGGGAGGAAGGGGAGGAAAAGAGCCGGGGGGGCGTGCTGCCCCTGGCGCGCGCGCTCTCTCTCTCTCTCTCTCTCTATCTCTCTCAAAAGTGTTCTTCTACCTGGAATAAAATATAGCTGATCTTCTAAAAAGTCCCATCCCCCAGGCTCTTTTCCTCCCACTCCCTCCCCAGAGGAGAAGGTGGGAGGAGCCCTCAGCCAATCAAGGGAAGGCTTTCTCTGTCTCCTCTGCCAAGCAGGAACTAGGAGAGACTGGGGGAAATGAGCTGCAATGTTAGAAACAGGAAGCAGGAAACAGAACAGGGTCAGCTGCTCTCAGGCCGGATTGCAGCCCTGCACAGGCATGATTCGGCCCACGGGTCATAGGTTTGACACCCCTGCCATAGACTCAACTCTCCAAAACAGCTATTTTATCCAGGGTAACTGATCTCGGTCACTTGGACAACAGTTGTAATTCTGGGTGATCTCCAGCCCTCACCTGGAGATTGACAATGGTAGTTCTTGTGGAGGAAATGACTGGTTTGGAGGGTGGCATCTATGGCATTATACTGGCCTGAAGTTCCTCCCCCCCCTCAAACACCACTCTCCATCCACTCAAGTCTCAAGGAATTTCCCAGCCTGGAGTTGGCAGCCCTATTTCCTTCCCACCCAAACAGCCAACCTATCTTTATCTGCCTCTCTGTCTTCAGCTTTGTCTCCATTCCCCTCTTCCACAGCCTCTACCTAGGAAAATTACAGTCTTTCTCCACAGTGGGGACCAAAGCAGCTTACATTATTCTCTCCTCCTTTTTATCTGCACAACAGCCCTGCGGAGTTGGTTATGCTGAAAGTGTGTGGCTGGTCCAACATCACCCAGTCAGTTTCCAGTGCAAGAAATCACCCAGTCAGCTTCCAGTGCAAGATAAAGGATCTGAACTTGGGTCTCCCAGACCCTAATCTGAAGCTCTAACTGTTACATCACACTGGCTTTCATAGGGTGGCTGCTGATGAACAGCAGCAAGCAGCCGGGCCTACTTGAGTTGTGAAAGTGAAAGCCTAGGGTTGCCAACCACCAAGTGGGGCCTGGAGATCCCCCAGAATTACAACTGAACTCTAGGCAGCAGGGATCTATCTCCCTAGAGCACGGGTGGCCAAACTGCGGCTCAGGAGCCGCATAAGGCTCTTCCACACATATTGTGTGGCTCCCGGCAGGGTAGCCGGGGAAGCAAAGGGCAGGCATGCCTCCCCGATCGGTTTTCCCTTCCCCAGCCAGTATTTCCCTCCCTGGGTAGGCTTGAACAGAGAAACTTTAACTTTAAATGAGTTCTCAAAGGCACCCCCCCCACCTTTCCTTCTCTTTTTCTGTCTTTCTCCCTTCCTTCCTCTCTCTCTCTCTTCCTTCCCTCCCTCCCCCATCTATTTGCCAGTTTGGTGTAGTGGTTAAGTGTGTGGACTCTAATCTGGGAGAACCGGGTTCGATTCCTCACTCCTCCACTTGCACCTGCTGATGTGATCTTGGGTCTGTCACAAGTTCTTTCTCTCAAGGACAGTTCTCGAGAGAGTTCTCTCAGCCCCACCTGCCTCACAGGGCAGGGTATAAATCCAATCTCTTCTCCTTCTTCTACCTCCCAGGGTGTCTGTTGTGGGGAGGGGAAGGGAAAGGACTTTGTAAGCCGCTCTGAGACTCCCTTGGGTAGTGAAGGGCAGGGTCTAAATCCAATCTCTTCTATTCTTCCCTCTCTTTCTTTGTTTCTCTTGCTCTCTTTCTTTCCACCTCTTTCATTCTTTCTTTCCACACCCCCCTTAGACAAATATCATTAGGAAACAAATAAATATCATTGGACAAATAAATATCAGTGTCAACATCTGTTTTCACCCTTTTTGTTTTTGTCGGACTCATTTAATGTTAATAAAAAGCCAATCTGCATATTTTTCAATAAAAACGTATGTGTGATATTTGTTCAGATCTTGTGGCTCTCGAAATATCTGACGGTTATTCGATGTGGCTCTTATGTTAAGTAAGTTTGGCCACCCCTGCCCTAGAGAAAATGGCTGCTGTGGTATATCCAGCTGAGGCCCCTCCTTTACCCAAGCCCAGCCATCCTTAGTCTCCACCACAAAACCTCCAGGAATTTCCCATGCTGGCAATGGCAACCCTTGTCAGGCCTGGCCATAAGGATCCCTCCCCGAAGGGCCAAAATAGGCCTGGGAAAGGCCCTGCTGTAGTGGTTAAGTGTGCAGACTCTAATCTAGGAGAACCAGGTTTGATTCCCCACTCCTCCACTTGCAGCTCCTGGATGACCTTGGGCAAGCCATAGTTCCTTGACAGGGCAGTTCTTGAAAGAGCTCTCTCAGCCCCACATACCTCACAGGGTGTCTGTTGTGGGGAGGGGAAGGGAAAGGAGTTTGTAAGCCACTCTGAGACTCCGAGTGAAGGGCAGGATATGAATCCAATCTCTTCTTCTTCTTCTTCTTCTTCTTCTTTCACAGACAGAACCAGTAAGAACCCGCCACCGAATGTTCTAATCTCTCACTGTTGATGTGGGTGGGCCTGGACTCAATCCCTGTAGCGGCCATTTCAAAAGGTATTGGGGGAGGGGGTTCAACCCTCCCTGAGGTGTTAAGTTTTTGGATTTTTCTGCCGACCAACAGTGTCCCCAGAGTCTATAGAAAGACCAGTTGGGGAGAGTGAGCCCCCTGTCTGTGGAAATGAGTATCTGCACGCAGAGGGGACTCTATGAGTACACAGAAGTTGTTAAAGTCTGCCTTTCTCACTGGGACTCAGGGGAAGTTCACACAGAGTGACTGAATACAGTCAGTAGGATGGTACATTCAAGAAACTATCCGATGGAATTTGGTTTGTGGAACCAACTAGAAATCTGAAAAACAGTGCTGAAGGAAAGCATAAATGTTAACGTGAACCACGACATGATGCAACATTACAGAGTAGGATACAATTTACAGAGGTACAAAGATTACATAATAGGATCGTACTTCCAATAAGCTGTATGTATTAGGATTCTGATCTGGATTGCCCAGTCTGGTCTGATCTTGCCAGATCTTGGAAGCTAACAGGGTCGGCCCTGGCTAGCATTTGGATGGGAGACCTCCGAGGAATACCAGGGTCCTGATGCAAAGGCAGGCAACGGCAAATTGCCTCTGAATGCCTCTGGCCTTGAAAACCCTACGGGGTCACCATAAGGCAGTGTATGGTGAATGGGAATATAAAGATTTTTTTATATAGGTTTTTTCCCTTTTTGATTATTCATATTCGTATTTTCTCCTGGTTTTATGGATTTCTCCTTTAAGTAATATTTTATTAGGATATAAGAAAGACCAGTTATATAGAAGGCTTTACTCTTGTAAGTCTGTTATTGTTAGCAGACAAGATAATACGTATAAAGTTCATGATTCTGTAGTTCTTAAAGACAAAACCTTGAAATGTCTGGGTCAGATAAGATTTTAGTCTCGTATCAGGGGAAAAAACCCTTTTTGTTTGGGATATGAACATTTAGGTTTGACGTAGATCTGTTTCCTTGCATCTGGCAAATCAAAAGCTTATTATTTGAATGACCATTGTCTTTTGTAACCAATTATGCCTTTTTGAATATCATAACATAAGAACATAAGAACATAAGAGAAGCCAATGTTGAATCAGGCCAATTTATTAGCCACAAGATATAGATCGGGGCAAGGGATGCGCTGTATTCTTAGTGTTTGGGGGGGGTCAACAGTGGGAGGGCTTCTAATGTCCTGGCCCCACTGGTGGACCTCCTGATGGCACCTGGTATATTTTGGCCACTGTGTGACACAGAGTGTTGGATTGGATGGGCCGTTGGCCTGATCCAACATTGGCTTCTCTTATGTTCTTATGTTCACTGAGGACAGCCTGGCTGAACAAAAGAACATAACATAAGAGAAGCCAATGTTGAATCAGGCCAACGGCCCATCTAGTCCAACGCTCTGTCACACAGGGGCTAAAAATACCAGGTGCCATCAGGCGGTCCAGCAGTGGGGCCAGGACACTAGAAGCCCTCCCACTGCTGCCCCCTCCAGCACCAAGAATACAGTGCATCACCTGCCCCAGACTGAGAGTTCCCATCTATACCCTGTGGCTAATAGCCACTGATGGACTTCTGCTCCATATGTTGCAATTAAACACTAAGAACTTCCTCCTCATTTCTGACTCCATTTCTTGACTAGAAATTTATTTGTACAACAGCAGCTGTGACTTGACGGCAACAACAAATACACGTCAGTACAGACCAGAGTCCCTACGAATTTCTCCACGTGACTCTGAGAATTCTTTAGGACAGTTTGACCCTACTGCCTGGGTAGAAAAGCCCCCTTGAAGAAATCAATTTCCCATAATCTGGGGAAAAGCAGAACAGGGGGTGCCTCCTTCGTGCCCTCCCCAGGGGGGACCGTTCCACAAGGTGGGCACCTCAAAGGAGAAGGCACCTGTACGGGCACTTATTGACTCTGCCCACGTGCAGAAGTCCCTGCTCAGATGGGCAAAGTCGTCAGGACTGAGCAGAAGGGGAGAGACTGTCTCGCAGGTCGGAGGCTCCAGGCCGTGGAGGGCTTTGTATGGGACAGCCACTCCTTTTAAACTGAGCCCGGTGAACTGATGGGCAGCCAGCGTGGTGACTGCAGAACGGGAGTAATAGGCAGGCTCCACCTATTTGCTGAGAACAGCCGAGTTGCGGCATTCTGCACCCAGTAGAGCCCCCAAAATCATTTTGAGGGGAGACCAACGTACAGCGCATTTGCAGCAGTCTAGTCCCTGATGCCAAACATCATCTAAATAAAAATCCCCTTACTGGTCAAGTGTGAAGGCAGGCGTGTCTATGCAATCTTAACCTAAGCACTATCAAGCGAGATTTCTATACACCCAAACAAAGGTGTTTTTTTTCTAATACGGAGCTAAGAATCCTTTTTGACCCAAGCAGTGCAGAGCTGTAACCTAAACAATTAAAACCCATGAACTTTACATCTAACTTTCCCGTCTGCCAGCATCAGCTAGAGAAATTAATGCAAGGTAGAAGGGAAAGGCCTACTGCTTAATAGACCCATATTACATCCTAAGAAAACCTTGCTTAAGAAGAAAACCCAATAAAACCAGAAGAATATGAATAATCAAAAGGAAATAAATGTTATACAACCATGAGATGGAACCAGGTGGCCAGGTCAGCTGTTATCAAGGGAAAGGGACCATTTGTTTAGCTAGGTTGTGTTGGAACACAGCCTTTTTGGCAACTGCTTTAACTTGCTTCTCCAGCAGTCCTCTTAGGTAAAGGTTCCCTTGCTCGAAAGCCAGTCAAATACGACTCTAGGGTTGCGGTGCTCATCTCCGTTTCAAAGCCGAAGAGCCAGCGCTGTCCGAAGACGTTTCCGTGGTCATGTGGCCGGCATGACTAAACACCAAGGCGCACGGAATGCTGTTACCTTCCCACCGAAGTGGTACCTATTTATCTACTTGCAATTTCTTGCTTTCGAACTGCTAGGTTGGCAGGAACTGGAACTAGAGACAGGAGCTCACCCCGTCATGCGGCACCCGGGTCTCGAACTGTTGAACTACTGACCTTTCACAGCCTGCAGTTCAGCATCTTAACCACTTGAGCCACCGTATTTTCCTAGCAGTCCTCTTAGGGTTCAGTAAAACCCCCGGGCTCTTAGGGGAGTCAACAAGGTTTAGCTGAACTCCCCTGAAACTGGAGATCAGAATGTCCTTCAAGACCTCCCCCTTCCCAAATGGCATCACTTTGGTCTCCCCAGGATTTCATTTCAATTTGTTCTCTCTCAGCCATTTGACCACAGCAGCCTGGCAGCGATTCAAGACCTTTGTCATAAGATGGAAGAATACGCCGTCATGGCAAAACTGACAAATCGTTTATACAAAAGATCAAGTAGTAAATCTGAGAATAAATAGACAGCTTTTTATACTTATTACAGATAGGGCTGCAAAAGCAGTACAATACTACAATACTATCCTTTGTTTTTCACTTAACTGATGATTATCAGTTTTCCACAATTGTATATAGTTAAACTGTGAATGTATGCTGATTCTCAACTGTGATATAGAAGTTTGCTCTTTCCCCATTATTACAAATTATTTTAAATGGCTATGTGATTTAGCCATTGTAGATTTTCCAGGCTGTATGGCCGTGGTCTTCGCATCGTAGGTACTCTGTGTCAAGGTGTATGCTAATTCTTCCCACCTTGACACAGAGAGTACCCCAGCTTTCTGTGTTATACCCCTGAGGGTGCCAGTCACAGCTGCTGGCGAAACGTCCTACAACGCCAAGACCATGGCCAGACAACCCAGAAAATCCACAACGACTAATGAACTCTGGCCGTGAAAGCCTTCAACAACATATTGGCTATGTGATTATTTTAAACTTACACAAAATATTCAGAGGAACTTGTTTATATATCTTTCCTTATAATTTCTATCTTTAGATAGAAAACTGTGAAAACACGCTACAAGGGAAGTAGCGTCACTGGTAATGTTATAATATTATAATGATTCCCTTAGATTTAGCAATCCATTTTTAAAATACTGTCTTTGAAACATCTGTAAAAAAGGTTCCTCACCCTTCTTTCTTCCCCCTACCCTATTTTTAAAAAACTTATATATGTATATATATATCCTTATAATAATTGAGTTTTCGCTTCCCCACTGGCCTATGGAGAGCAGAGAAAAATGTGCGCCGTCAGCCATTGGCCCGCCAGCTGCCGCTCAAGGCTTGCTGGCATGCCATTGGCTGGGAGGTGAACGCTGCGAGCGAACACCGACACCAGGAGCCTGGGAAGGGAGGCTGCGCTGCCAGGCGATGGTGCTGGGTGGGGAGCGAGGCCAGGGCCAGTGCCAGGAGGATGTGGGGGCCCCAGAGAGATGGCGTCTCAGCAAGGGGGACGGCGGAGGCTGTGGACGGCGGGTGAGTTCCTTCCCCAATGGCCGCCCGGTATGCCTGCCTCCACCACCTTCTTTGTGTGTGTGTGTGGGGGCCTGTCTAGCACCCGTTGTCTCAAGTCCACAATGGGCTTCCCTTCCTAGTGTGTGTGTGTGTGTGTGTGTGTGTGTGTGTGTATATATATATATTTTATTTTTTTATTTTTTTTAAACAGACCTTTATTGCATCCATCACTAGGAGTTTTGGTTGAGGACACAAGTATAGTTCTGTATCATCTGCAGTTGGATGCAGTGGCAGATTAGCCATTAAGCAGACTAAGCGTGTGCCAAAGGGGGCACCACAAAGTTGGGGAAAGGGTGAAAAAATGTAGAAAAAATGCCTTTCAGGTCAGGAATATGGGAACTTTGCTACATTTAACTTGTGAGATATTAAAATAGAGATGTCGTATTGCATTTTTGTAGAACTGTATATAGCCAAAGCTTGGCTTACTTTGTACAGTCTATTGTGTGATCACAGGAATAAATTTTTGTATTGCTGCAACCTGCATTGTCTATCTGGTCAGACAGGTCCACCACTAAAATGGGGACTGGGGTCAGTGTGGAAAGGAGGGGGGGGGGCACCAAGATGGGTCAGCGCTCAGGGCACCCGTGTGAGCCTTCATCTGTCCCCCTGGTTGGACGACAGACAAGCCCTAAACTAGAAAAGGTTCGGCCTAAACGACTGTAAAAATTTAATTAATAAGTTAGATATTTGTTGTTGTTCAGTCGCACAGTCGAGTCCGACTCTTCGCGACCCCATGGACCAGTTTACGCCAGGCCCTCCTGTCTTCCGCTGTCCGCTGAAGTTTGCTCAATTTCATGTTTGTTGCATCGATGACACTGTCTAACCATCTCATCCTTTGCCGTCCCCTTCTTCTTTGACCTTCCATCTTTCCCAGCATCAGGGTCTTCTCCAGTGAATGCTCCCTTCTCATTGGGTGGCCCAAGTATTTGAGCCTCATCTTCAGGATCTGGCCTTCCAGGGAACAGTCAGGGTTGATTTCTTTTAGGATTGACTGATTCGATCTCCTTGCAGCCCAAGGGGCTCTCAAGAGTCTTCTCCAGCACCATAGTTCAAGTTAGATATATGTTTATACTTTATGGAGAATTTTATAGGTATGTATAACCTATTTCCTTGCCTGGAATGTATTATCGTATGTTGTAGTTATTTAAAGTTAATAAAATGTTATTAAAAAGAAAAAAAAAAGAAATGGTTCGGCCCAAGGGCTTTCCATAAAGACCAGAAGAACATTTCAAGGGGTGGGAGTGGGTGGGTGGGGGGGGGGAGGCAGAGGACTGCAGCCTGGGCGTCCCAAAAAAGGGATAACTTAACTTCTGCTCTCCAGTGCGTGGCCACTCTTTGGGTCCGGCCCGTAAGAAAGGGTCCGACCCGCTCCAACCCACAGCCTCAGATGCCCAATTCTGGACTGAGGGCTGAGCCAAAGGGCAGCAGCAGCAGCAGCAGCAGAGAAAGCCAGGAGGAGCCACGGGGAAGCCCGGCGGCGGACATTTTACAAAACCACGCAATCCCCCCTGCACGTCCGAAACACCCGCGACACCCGCTTTCCTCTTTCTCAACCGGGACTGAAAAGGCTCCCCCCTACCCCATGACTTACTTGCAAGTAAACCTTCCCCGGGATCCGGCTGCAACTCCGACACCCTCCCTGAGTCTCCTCGGCGATTCAATGGCAATCCTCCTCCCCCGACCGGAAAAGGCCTTCCCGTCTTTCCGGCCCCCTCACGCCCGGCTCGGGCCCCTCTAGGACGCCGCTCGCTTTCTTTTAACCCTCTCGGTGCTGCAGAGGCGTTAGGGAAGGTTTCTCCTCCCGTCCTCTCCGCCAGGCGCCAGATCTGGACTGCTCTGCAGCCGGGATAGAGCACAGGTAGAGGAAGAGGTGCTTTTCTCCCTTTCTCACCATACAAGGACTCGTGGGCACTCCGTGGAATTGCTGAGTGGTTGGGTTGGAAGGGACAAAAGGAAGGCCTTCTTCACCCAAAGAGTGATTAACACGAGGAATTCACTGCCACAGGAGGTGGTGGCAGCTACAAGCATGGACAGTTTCAAGAGGGAATTAGATAAACATAGGGAGCAGAGTTGGACTATAAGGAAGGCTGAGCACAGAAGAATAGATTCTTTTGAACTATGGTGCTGGAGAAGACTCTTGAGAGTCCCTTGGACTGCAAGGAGATCTTATCAATCCAAATCTCTTCTTCTTCTTCTTCTTTCAAAAGAATTTTTTGCAGTGCACAGCACCATATTTGTTCTCAGCCTTAAAGCTATTGTTTCACAGGATAACTGAGGACTTTGTTGCAGTCCAGTGGGAATGCTCAGGGCCAAGAGGCAGGTCACAGGCAAATAGACCCAGCAAGTACAGACATTCAATAAAGTCTAGCTCCTTCATCAAACACCTCTTAAGGAAAACTGAGTCTTTGTGCTTCATAGCCCACCACCTCTTCTCCTGCCTTCCGAGGCTGAGAGCAAACCCAACCAGTGTTCCCTCTAAGCTGAGTTAGTGTGAGCTAGCTCACAGATTTTTAGCCTCCAGCTCACACCTTTTTGTCTTAGCTCAGGAAGAGACAGCTCCAGAGCAAACTAATTTATGCAGCAGCTAAATCACTCACTAACAATTTTAATGCCAGTCGCTCACAAAGTAGAATTTTTGCTCACAAGACTCCACAGCTGAGAGGGAGCATTGAACCCAACCAGAGTAAACAGTGCTAAAGTTGGGCCTGTTGCCACACCCCAGTCAGGTATCCAAGATGAAAGACAAATCCAATCCTTCAGTCCAAGATTAAACTTGATTTTATTTGGACTGGTTAAACATTGAACAGCATCCATTGCAGAGAGGCAGGAAGGATGGATTGCCTCCAAGATTTCCTCTGTGGATTCTCTGATAGTAAGGCTTGAATTCAGTCTGAAGCTCTTTCCATGTTCCCAGCATGAATGGAATCTATGATAGTAAGACTTGAGCTATTCCTGAAACTCTTTCCAGTCTCCAAACATCTATATGGTTTCTCTCCTGTGTGGATTTGTTGGTACGATGGGCCCTTACTATCAACATTTTAACAGGACTCTTTTTGTAGCAGGAGCTCCTTTGCATATTAGGCGACACACCCCTAATGTGGCCAATCCTCCAAGAGCTTACAGAGCTCTTCTTACAGGGGCTACTGTAAGCTCTTGGAGGATTGGCTACATTCGGGGTGTGTCGCCTAATATGCAAAGGAGTTCCTGCTACAAAAAGAGCCCTGATATTTATATGAGTTTTCCCCTATGTGGACTACTTGATAATTAGTAAAACTGTCCTACTTCCTCAAACGCTTTGTTTCCTGAATGGATTATTTGATGGTAAGTAAAGCTTGACCTATCCCCGTAGCTCTTTCCACCCTCTAAGCATTTATATGGTTTCTCCCTGGTGTGGATTCTTTGATGGTAAGTAAGGCCTGAGCCATCCTTGAAACTCTTTCCACACTCTAAGCATTGATATGGTTTCTCCCCTGTGTGGACTCTACAGTGACTAGTAAGGAGGTCCTTCACTCTGAAGCTCTTTCCACACTCTGAATATTTATCTGGTTTCTCTCCCATATGGATTCCTTGATGCTTAGTAAGTTGGCACTTCGCTCGGAAGCTCTTTCCACACTCAAAGCATTGATGTGGTTTCTCCCCCATGTGGATTCTACAATGGCTAGTAAGAAGATCCTTCATTCTGAAGCACTTTCCACATTCTGTACATTTGTGTGGTTTCTCCGCTGTGTGTATCCTACAATGATTAGTAAGATGGCCCTTCAACCTGAAAGTCTTTTCACACTCTGAGCATTTATATGGTTTCTCCCTTGTATGTATTCTACAATGATTAGTAAGATGGCCCTTCAGCCTGAAAGTCTTTCCACACTCCGAGCATTTATGAGGTTTCTCTCCTGTGTGGATTCCTTGATGCTTATTAAGCTGGCACTTTCCTGTGAAGTTTTTCCCACACTTTAAACATTTATATGATTCTTCCCCAGTGTGGATTCTGCAATGAATAGTAAAACTGTGTTTCTGATTGAAGCTCCTCCCACACTCAGAGCATGTATATGGGTGTTTTTCAGCATGAATGTGCTGATGTTGCATCAGTAGTTTCTTTACCCTAAAGCTCTTCCCACACTCTAAACACTGATATGGCTTCTCCCCTGTGTGAATTCTATAATGTTTCGTAAGGTCTGGGCTTCTTCTGAAGCTCTTTCCGCACACAGAGCATTTACATGGTTTCTCTCCTGTGTGGATTCTTTGATGGTAGGTCCGGCTTGAGCCATTCCTGAAGCTCATTCCACAGTCCAAGCATTTATATGGTTTCTCCCCCGTGTGGATTCTTTGATGGTAAATTAGGTTTGAGCCATCTCTGAAGCTCTTTCCACACTCTAAGCATTTATATGGTTTCTCCCCAGTGTGGATTCTTTGATGATTTGTAAGATGGTGTTTCTTCCTGAACCTCTTTCCACACTCTGAACATGTGTGTGGTTTCTCCCCTGTATGGATTTTTTGATGATTACCAAGTTGGCACTGTACTCCGAAGCTCTTTCCACACTCCAAGCATTTGTATGGTTCCTCCCCTGTGTGGTTTGTTTGATGGTGATTAAGATCTGGGGTACATTTGAGTCTCTTTTCACGTTGGGAACATTTATACAGTTTCTCCATCGTGTGGGTCCTTTTATGATAAGTCAGGTTTGAGCTGAGACTTCGCTTGTTTTCCCTCTCTGTAGGAATAAAGGAAGAAGCAAAATGGAGAATGAGCTTCGGATCAGGAATAAAACTAAGCTAGCACCTACAGTGAACAGAAGAGTGGAAAAGACTGAGCTGTCATGCAGATTCTACTGTGTTTGTCAGGCACTTCAGAAAGTCAGTCAAACACCAGGCTTCATGAAGAAGATAGCGTTTATTGAAAGCAGTTCTAAAGGCACGGTAACATCTCTTTGTCAGGGATGGCTAAGTCTAAAGAAGCATCTACAATTATACCCGCTCGAAGTGCCCCCCCCATCTACCAATGGTCACTAAGCCCGCACGCGGGAAGAAGTGCGAAAGTGGTAAAGCAGTAAATAATGAAACTGCCCCAAAGCTGTCTCAGACAGAGAAAACAAGAACTGTGAGACCAAGGACATTTGGTGAGATAACAGACTGCCCAAGCCATGGAATTCTGGATCTCCTAGGCAACCTGCACACCTCCCTGCATTCCAAGCCTGAAAAGTTACAGACATCCCTCCCTCCCTCCGTCCCTTCCATCCATCTCATGGCAGGGTTACCTGACAGTGTTGTTACATAGACAAGGCTGTAATCACTGATATTCATGTTAGTCATATATCCTCCTATGTAGTTCAGCTGCTGGTCATTAAAAAAATCACAGGACTACTTTTAGACCTGACAGTTCATTACCGTAGCTGAAGGAGCAGAAGGTTTATTGCCTCTTTTAATCACAAATGAATGCCAAGCTTAGCTTTATAAGTCTGCTTTCAGAAATGAATGAGCGTTATCAAGATGTATTCCCAGGCTGCCTGTTTGGCCTATCACTTTAGGGACCCAATCATTGTATTCAGGGGACAATCCTGTGCTAAAGTCTGAAGGATTTATTTCTGTTTCTGTCACCTTTCCCGTAGCCAGCTAGATATGAGCCCAGTAGCAACTGAGAAACCAACAAGGTTTTGGAGGTGTGAGCTTCTGAGGGTCAAAGGCTCCCGCAGAGATTCAGTTAAGACTGACTCAGTTAAGAGTTAGTGGGTTACCCTGGACCTAGCGTTACTGCTGGAGAAGCAAGGCAAGCCAGTTGCAAAAGATGCTTCCTTCTGTCTTGATATAGCCCGGAAGATGGCTCCCTTGCTTGATATGGCCACACCACAGTAACCTCAAGGCTAGACTGTTGTAATGCACGCTACATGAGTCTGCCCTTGAAGACAACCCAGAAACTTCACATGGTATGCATGTGAATTACTGTTTGAAACTAGAAAAAGAGGAGGAAGAGGAGGAGGAGGAGATTGGATTTATACCCCACCCTTCAGTACTCGGAGGAGTCTCAGAGTGACTTACAATCTCCTTTTCCTTCCCCACCCCACAACAGACACCCTGTGTGAGGTAGGTGGGGCTGAGAGAGCTCTTTCGAGCACTGCTCCTGAGAGAACAGCTCTGAAAAAACTTGTCATTGACCCCAACGTCACACCAGCAGCTGCATGTGGAGGAGTGGGGAATCAAACCTGGTTCTCCCAGATTAGAGTCCACGCACTTAACCACTACACCAAACTGGCTACTTAGATGGCTGCAGTCCCTACTTTTAGTATGTATCCAAGAAAGGAACAAAAAAGCTGTACCAAGAAAGGCCAGATTCTCATAATTCTCCTCCATGACTTCCCGGTGCAAAGCCTTCTGGCCTGGATCCAGCAGAGCCCACTCCTCTTCCGTGAAATCCACAGCCACGTCCTCAAAGGTCAATATACCCTAAAAGGAGGGGGAAATATTTTTGCTCAGAAAGAAAACCACAATTCAAAAAGACAATTCAGGGAACCGGGGTGAAAGGTACCCCCTGAAGGATCCAAAGTTAATCAAGGGTCTTTAAAGCCCGCTTGCAGGGTAGGGCGAGGTAAAACCCCCCAAATAAAACAAATAAAATAAAGCAACTTTGTGGGTGTCGGCAGAACCCTCCCCCCTTCCCTACCAGATCTGTCTGCACAGAGTCGGTTTCCACAGCACCGTAATGACAGGAAGTTCCGGAATGTTCTGCTGGTCTCCTTCCGGTTCCTGTGAGGGAAACAAAGGACGTGGGAAAAAGTTACCCTGTTCACAGTGTAGCTCAAATCCAGGTGCTGGTCCACACCTTTAAAGCCCTATACAGACTGGGACTTCCAGGCCTCTAAGATGTCTTTCTCCCACAAGTACATCCTTTCCCCAAAGGTCATCTAAAGGGTCCTTGTTTGACATCCTTCTGTCTAACTGGCTTAGGTCCAAGGGGGTGCAGAGAATCGTCTTCTCTCTTACGACCCCTTCCTTTTCATTCCCCTCCCGGGAGGTCAGACTGGCCTCCGTCTGTACGTATTATCTATTTTAAATATTTTTTTTAGCTGCCTTCCTATCTTGTAACACTCAAGGCGGCTTACTACATAAATAAAACAATGGTTCCAACATACATAAAAGACAACAGTTCCCAATTAGGACTCCCAGGAAATAAAACTAGTCAAATGCAGTTCTAAATACAACTGCCTCCTGAAGATCCAAAGTGAGGGGAAATAGGGGCACCTCCCTGGACAGGCTGTTCCATAATTATGGGGCTTCCACCAAAAAGGCCCTGTCTAGTGTGCCCACCAGACAAGCTTCTTTGGTTTGTGGGACTGTCTAAAGGACCTGTTTGAAGATACAGTACGGGGGGTGGCACTCTTTGGAAGGTAGATACTACCATATTACACTTACTGGGAAGAAATACTATAAATGCCTTTAAGTGGTGTAATGATCAGAGTGTTGGACCAGGATGGGGGGGACCCAGGTCTGAATCCCCACTCTGCCATGGAAGCTTGCTGGGTGACCCTGGGCCAGTCACGCACTCTCAGCCTAGCATATCTTGCAGGGCTGTTGTGAGAATAAAATGAAGAATGATGTAAGGCACTTTGGGAACCCATTAAGGAACAAAGTGGGGTAAGAACAAAAGAAGAGCTTGCTGGAGTGTACAGTTCTGGTCGCCACACCTCAAAAAGGATATTCTAGCTTTGGGAAAATGTACGGAAGAGGGCAACTAGAAGGATAAAAGGGTTGGAACACTTTCCCTATGAAGAAAGGTTGAAACACTTGGGGCTCTTTAGCTTGGGAGAAACGACGGCTGAGGGGTGACATGATCGAGGTTTATAAGATTATGCATGGGATAGAGCAGGTCAAGAAAGAGGCACTTTTCTCCCTTTCTCACAATACGAGAACTCGTGGGCACTCCATGAAATTGCTGAGCAGTCGGGTTAGAACAGATAAGAGGAAATACTTCTTCACCCAAAGAGTGATTAACACATGGAATTCACTGTCACAGGAGGTGGTGGCAGCTACAAGCATGGACTGTTTCAAGAGGGAATTATATGGAGCAGAAGTCCATCAGTGGCTATTAGCCACAAGGTATGGATAGGAACTCTCAGTCTGGGGCAGGTGATGCACTCTATTCTTGGTGCTGGGGGGGGCAGCAGTGGAAGGGCTTCTAGTGTCCTGGCCCCACTGCTGGACCTCCTGATGGCACCTGGTATTTTTGGCCACTGTGTGACAGAGTGTTGGACTAGATGGGCCATTGGCCTGATTCAACATTAGCTTCTCTTATGTTCTCTTATGGATCAGAGCAGTGGTCCCTCTAGTCCAGCATCCTGTCTCACACAGTGGCCAACCAGTTCCTCTGGAGGTCCAACCGCAGGGCGTAAAGGCTGAGGTCTTCAAAAGCACATCAGAAGAGCCCTGCTGGATGAGACCAGTGAAAGTCCATCTCGTCCAGCATCCTGTGTCACACAGTGGCCAAACAGTTTTTCTGGAGGGCCAACAACAGGACAGAGAGGCTGAGGCCTTCCCCTGAGGTTGCCTCCTGGCTCTGGGATTCAGATCCTTAGTGCCTCTGAATGTGGAGGTTCCCCTCAACTACCTTAGCTAATACCCACTGATAGATTCATGGAGGACAAGTCTATCTCATCCCCTTGCAAACCTCTGTTTATTCCTGTGGCCATCACAACATCCTCTGGCAGTGAATTCCATATTTTAATCTCTCTGTGTGTAAAGTAGTATTTCCTTTTTTCCGTCCTGAACCTACTGCCCATCAGCTTCACTGGATGCCCTTGAATTCTAGTCTTTTGGGAGAGGAGGAAAAAAATCTCTTTTCAAAATTGAAAAGCACCAGACTCTTCAGCTTCTCCTCCTAGGGAATCTGCTCCAACCCCCGAATCATCTTGATCAGTGTAAATGAAGGAAATGAATAACGGGGTCTTTGTATTTTGTGTTTGAGATCCTGGCACAAAAATACTAGAAACAGATTTACCTTTTGTACCAGAACTGTTTGAATTGAATATAATACCAGAAAGCTATAAAAACCCCAGATGTTTATATGATTATATATGTTGTAACTACTGCTAGAATTCTGTATGCTAAATATTGGAGGAAAGGAAGAAACCCCTTCAAAAGAAGAAATAATTTATAAGCTTTTAGAAACGGCTGAGATGGACACACTGACTTTGCTCTCACAAGGCAAGAGTGAAGATACTTTTGAAAGACAACATGGCCAAGACTTTATAAATGGACTGAGTGGTACCTTAAGTGACAGTCCTTATAACCAGGGCTATTTTGGGGGCAGGAACGCATAGGAACGGAGTTCCGGATGGATCCCGAGTTGACCACACCTAGCAGGAACTCATTAGCATAACAGGCCACACCCAACAGCAGGAACTCATTAGGATTGGCTACATTAGGGGTATGTGGCCTAACATGCAAAGGAGTTCCTGCTACAAAAACCCCTGGGTTTTGACTATAAACAAGGTACGCAGAATAAGAAGCAAAAAGTGGGTGTGGCTGGATGGCCACACTTCTGGTAACATGGGGGTGTGGCCTAATATGCTAACGAGCTGTGCTGTCAGGGGTGTGGCCTAATATGCGAATGAGTTTCTGCTGTTGGGTGTGGCCTATTATGCTAATGAGTTCCTGCTGGGGGTTTTTCTACCAAAAAAGCCCTGCTTATAACCATCTAAAAGAATACACCGAAATAGCAATAGAAATAGAAACCTTAATTACTATATGGATTGCAAGACTAGATCTAATGGGTGGAAATTACAAGGGAGTCGTTACTGGCTAGATATCAGAAGAAACTTCCTAACTGTAAGAGTGGTTGAGCAGTGGAACAGACTGCCTCGGGAGGTGGTGGATGCTCCTTCGCTGGACGTTTTCAAGCGGAGGCTGGACGACTGTCTTTCGGGTATGTTGTAGGTATGTAGGGCTATCTGTTGGCTATGCTCCTGCAAAGCGCAGGGGGCTGGACTAGATGACCTGCAAGGTCCCTTCCAACTCTAACACTCTATGATTCTATGATATGCATATATAAAATAGTAGCGTAGGTGGCAAAAATTTACTGATGTATAAAAAGAAAATCTTAAGCACTAACGGAATGTACTCGTGAGTACTGACTGTGTGTTTTGTATGTTCTTATGTGTTGGAAAATAAAATTATCTGTGGGGGGGAGATAGCCTGGCACAAAAATAGTCACTTGGATGTACAGAACTGTGTGAGATTCTCTCTTTTTTTTTATTTCATAAAACACATCCATCGCCCACACCACCCATGCGTGACCTCCAGGTAGTAGATACATAAATAAGATCCCTTACAGTATTATATCACAATCAATCCAAGTACAACTCTATGGCTCTATTAAACTTCCATCTTAATCTTATAATCCAATTTACCTCTCGATTTCCTATTAACTGACTAACCATCACAATTTTTTAAAACTTTCCCAAATACCTCGCCATCCTTGTAAGCCATTCCTCCTCCTATTCACTAACCTGTAACCCATTCATTCTACGTATCTTCATCGTCAAATACTCTAAGATTATTATATTAATCGTTTTGTCCCTCCAGTGATTAATCGTCAGTTTCTCAGCTTCTTTCCAATTCCTTACTATCGCTTGTCTTGCTGCTGCTAACATCAAATTTATCCATTTACATTCCTCTTTTAACCTTAGCCCTATACCGTGTGAGATTCTCAAGGAAAGGAATGTTTTCCCTGAGAAGGACTAAATCAGGGATTCCAGGCTTACTTGGCGGAAAGGAAAACAAACTTGAAAGGAGTCCCATCCATCCTCACCTACCTCCAAATCCCTCTTGTTCTGTCCCCCAGAACTGCGGCCTCCGCCCGGGGTCTGGAGGAGTCTTCTTGGCATCAGGGAAACTGGCAGCCCCTTCTGATGGCTCCTGAAACAGCTAACAGGCGTGGGGAGGTGGATCAGGAAAGAAGTGGTGCGGGGAAAAGCTTCGGAAGTGGACCTTTCTTGTCCGATTTTCTGAAAATGTCGGATGCTTATTGGGGAGCAGGATTCTTAGGACAATCTTTCGCACGCGTCACCCCTTTGGAGCTCCCGGGCCAAACCCATGAAAGGAGAAGAGATTGGATTTATACCCCACCTTTCACTATCCGAAGGAGTCTCAGAGCGGCTTACAAAGTCCTTCCCCTTCCCCTCCCCACAACAGACGTCCTGTGAGGTAGAAGAAGAGAAGAGATTGGATTTATACCCCGCCCTTCACTCCCCAAAGGAGTCTCAGAGTGGCTTCCAATCTCCTTTCCCTTCCCCTCCCCACAACAAACACCCTGTGAGATAGAAGAAGGAGAAGAGATTGGATTTAGACCCTGCCCTTCACTCCCCAAAGGAGTCTCAGAGCGGCTTCCAATCTCCTTTCCCTCCCCCTCCCCACAACAAACACCCTGTGAGGTAGAAGAAGGAGAAGAGATTGGATTTATACCCCGCCCTTCACTCCCCAAAGGAGTCTCAGAGTGGCTTACAAACTCCTTTCCCTTCCCCTCCCCACAACAGACACCCTGTGAGGTAGAAGAAGGAGAAGAGATTGGATTTATACCCTGCCCTTCACTCCCCAAAGGAGTCTCAGAGTGGCTTCCAAACTCCTTTCCCTTCCCCTCCCCACAACAGACGCCCTGTGAGGTCGGTGGGGCTGAGAGAACTTCTGACAGAACCCGCTCTTTTTCAATAACAGCTGTGCCAGAGCTTGTGACTGACCCAAGGTCACATCAGCAGGCGCAAGTGGAGGAGTGGGGAATCAAACCCGGTTCTCCCAGATTAGAGTCTGCGCACTTAACCACAGCACCAAACTGGCTCTTACCCCTTGAGAGGTAAGAATTCTCCTTCGAACCCTGTGAGCAGTGTTCCCTCTAAGCTGAGTGAGTGTGAGCCAGCTCACAGTTTTTTAGCCTTAGGCTCACGCATTTTTGTCTTCGCTCTAGAAGGAATGGCTCCAGAGCAAACTCATTTGCCCAGCAGCCAAATCACTCACTCACAACTTGAATGCCAGTATAGGGTTGCCAGCCTCCAGGTGGGGCCTGGGGATCTCCCGCTTTTACAACTGATCTCCAGCTGACAGAGATCAGCCTCCCCCCAGAGAAAATGGCTGCTTTCAAGGGTGGATTGTATGTCATTGGACTGTGCTGAGGCCCTCTCCAAACCCCGCCCCCTCCTGGCTCCACCCCCAAAGTCTCCAGCTATTTTCCAACCCAGACCTGGCAACCCTATGCCAGTAGCTCACAAAGTAGAATCTTTGCTCACAAGACTCCATAGCTTAGAGGGAGCATTGCCTGCGAGGTAGGTGGGGCTGAGAGAGCTCTCTCAAGAACTGCCCTTGAGAAAACAGCTCTGAAAGAACTTGTGACTGACCCAAGGTCCCACCAGCAGCTGCATGTGGAGGCGTAGGGAATCAAACCCGGTCCTCCCAGATTAGAGTCCGCGCTCCTAATAACCACACCAGACTGGCACACAAGGCTGCCTTATACATAATCAGATCCCTGCTCTGCCAAAGTCAGTACTGCCTTCTCAGACTAGTAGTGGATCTCGCAAAGGTCTTTTACATCACCTATAGCCCGGTTCATTTCACTGGAGATGTCGGGGATTGAACCTGGGACCTTTCTGCGTGCCAAGCAGATGCACTGAGCCACGGCCCCTCCTCATCTCACCTGACCATCTTGTATCCTGTCTTCCGCCAGGCTCAAGATGAATCCTTCTGCCAGGGCCACCGCCTGGGAACTGGTCTCCGGCCCACATTCCCTGACCCAGCTCTCCATCTCCGGGGGCAGGAGAGCCAGGAACTGCTCCAACAAGGAGAAGAAGAAAAGAGATTGGATTTAAACCGGGAATCAAACCCGGTTCTCCCAGATTAGAGTCCGCGCACTTAACCACGACATCAAACTGGCTCACCAAACAACACCGGGTCCAGCACCTTTTTGATGTATTTTTCCGTCTCCAGCCACCGATGGCAAAGATGGCGGAGTCCGTTGCAAACCTCTCAGGGTCCCTCAGCTTCCTGGTAGCAGAAGTGCCTGAAGCGCAGGGCTGGATCGGTTGAGAGGGGTTTCCTCTTCCAGGGTCTTTGGGGCGGCTCTTTCCCAGGATCCTCTGCTCTTCCCAGCCTCAATGGCAGGGCCTCCTCTTCCTGCTCCAGGCCCAGCCGAGTCCTCCTTTTCTCCAAGTCAGCTTCCAACGAGAAGGAAGAATCTCCTCATCCTTTTTCCAAGACAAGGATTAACAAAACATGGAGGGTACTCAGTTCTGCAAGGCCAGGATGTTTTTTGAGCTTCCAGGGACACTCTCCGTACAAGAAGACGAAGAAGAAGAGATTGGATTTATACCCCGCCCTTCACTACCCAAGGGAGTCTCAGAGTGGCTGACAAACTCCTTTCCCCTTCCCCTCCCCACAACAGACACCCTGCGAGGTAGGTGGGGCTGAGAGAGCTCTTTCGAGGACTGCTGGTGAGAGAACAGCTCTGAGAGAACTTGTGACTGACCCAAGGTCACACCAGCAGCTGCATGTGGAGGAGTGGGGAATCAAACCCAGTTCTCCCAGATTATAATCCACCGCTCTTAACCACGACACCAAACGGGCTCTCAAGTTTACATAACTCCAAAGTCTACTTTAGTGCTCAGCCTGGTCATGCACGGGCAAATTAAGAAGGACCATGCCGGGAGTAGAGCCTTCAGAGATCCCACTACTCACTTTTCCTACTGTTGAACTGTCCCAGATCCTGGCCTGGCCTCTCCCTTCCTACCCTGGAGACCTCCTGCCTTGGGTTGCCAGCCTCCAGGGTGAACCTGGAGCCCCACCTGCTATTACAACTGATCTCCAGAATACAGAGAACAGTTTCCCCTGAGAAACGGCTGCTTCAATTGGCCAGCTCTAGGGTATATCATAGATCTCCAGAACAAATTTAGAGTCCAGGGGCACCTTCAAGACCAACAAAAGTTTATTCAAGGCGTTAGCTTTTGTGTGCAAAGCACACTTTATCAAATACTTTAGAATAATAGGGAAGATTTTACAGGGGATTTTAATGTATTTCTTTTAGTGCATTTCTGAAACTCTCTCCTTGATATATATATATTGACAGCTGTCACTGTGCCTTCAAAAGTCTAATCATAATAGATCCAAACCTTGGTATGTAACCTAGAATCTTCTGATTAGAGAAACCTGTAGATAGACTTAGGATGTAACAGAATGGAATGCTATTTAGGAGTCGCAAGGGCGCCAAGAGCTAAGGGTCAGGTGAATCACAGCCCTTATCAGCTAGCTCTCCATAAGCGAGGCCAGCATGGCTCCTACTGTTATCTAATGTTTCCCATTGTTCTGAAGACCAGATACACAAAGGGAATCGCTGACATGCATGACCAGTATCAGGAGAGACCAACAGTAAGGTTTAGAGTCAAACGATGCTTTTATGATGTTAACTGCTCGGTACCAACGAAAGGTTCTTGAATGTGTAAATTATATGTGATGACACTTGGGGTATAAGACACTCTGCCCTTTCTGGTTAAGGGAGAACACAGCTTGGAGTTATTGGGTGCTAGCGGATCCAATCCTGTATTCCTGCTTCTTGCAATAAACAGATATTAACCTAACTCACTGGACTCTTAACTGTGTGATTCAGTTCAGCCATGGGATCCCACAGGGGGCACAGATCTGTGCATCACGTCGAAGGGGGGCGGGCACATACTTCCCGGCTTTGTAAAGGGGAAGGAAAGGAGCCCCTCCACCCCACGGAGCAGCTTCGGAGGACTTCTGGGGGAGGGTCTCACTTCCAGCTTTGGATCAGTAGCTGCTTTATTGCCTGGTTTTTGGTCACTGTGTGACACAGACTCTTAAGAACATAAGAGAAGCCAATGTTGAATCAGGCCAAGGGCCCCTCCAGTCCAACACTCTTGTGCCACACAGGGGCAAAAAACACCAGGTGCCATCAGGAGGTCCAGCAGTGGGGCCAGGACACCAGAAGCCCTCCCACTGTTGCCCCCCCGGCACCAGGAATATAGAGCATCCCTTGCCCCAGACCGAGAGTTCATATAAGAACATAAGAGAAGCCAATGTTGGATCAGGCCAGTGGCCCCTCCAGTCCAACACTCTGTGTCACGCAGTGGCCAAAAATACCCGGTGTCCAGCAGTGGGGCCAGGACACCAGAAGCCCTCCCACTGTTGCCCCCCCGGCACCAGGAATGTAGAGCATCCCTTGCCCCAGACCGAGAGTTCATATAAGAACATAAGAGAAGCCAATGTTGGATCAGGCCAGTGGCCCCTCCAGTCCAACACTCTGTGTCACGCAGTGGCCAAAAATACCCGGTGTCCAGCAGGACACCAGAAGCCCTCCCACTGTTGCCCCCCCTGGCACCAGGAATATAGAGCATCCCTTGCCCCAGACCGAGAGTTCATATAAGAACATAAGAGAAGCCAATGTTGGATCAGGCCAGTGGCCCCTCCAGTCCAACACTCTGTGTCACGCAGTGGCCAAAAATACCCGGTGTCCAGCAGTGGGGCCAGGACACCAGAAGCCCTCCCACTGTTGCCCCCCCCTGGCACCAGGAATATAGAGCATCCCTTGCCCCAGACCGAGAGTTCATATAAGAACATAAGAGAAGCCAATGTTGGATCAGGCCAGTGGCCCCTCCAGTCCAACACTCTGTGTCACGCAGTGGCCAAAAATACCCGGTGTCCAGCAGTGGGGCCAGGACACCAGAAGCCCTCCCACTGTTGCCCCCCCTGGCACCAGGAATATAGAGCATCCCTTGCCCCAGACCGAGAGTTCATATAAGAACATAAGAGAAGCCAATGTTGGATCAGGCCAGTGGCCCCTCCAGTCCAACACTCTGTGTCACGCAGTGGCCAAAAATACCCGGTGTCCAGCAGTGGGGCCAGGACACCAGAAGCCCTCCCACTGTTGCCCCCCCCTGGCACCAGGAATATAGAGCATCCCTTGCCCCAGACCGAGAGTTCATATAAGAACATAAGAGAAGCCAATGTTGGATCAGGCCAGTGGCCCCTCCAGTCCAACACTCTGTGTCACGCAGTGGCCAAAAATACCCGGTGTCCAGCAGTGGGGCCAGGACACCAGAAGCCCTCCCACTGTTGCCCCCCCGGCACCAGGAATATAGAGCATCCCTTGCCCCAGACCGAGAGTTCATATAAGAACATAAGAGAAGCCAATGTTGGATCAGGCCAATGGCCCCTCCAGTCCAACACTCTGTGTCACGCAGTGGCCAAAAATACCCGGTGTCCAGCAGTGGGGCCAGGACACCAGAAGCCCTCCCACTGTTGCCCCCCCGGCACCAGGAATATAGAGCATCCCTTGCCCCAGACCGAGAGTTCATATAAGAACATAAGAGAAGCCAATGTTGGATCAGGCCAGTGGCCCCTCCAGTCCAACACTCTGTGTCACGCAGTGGCCAAAAATACCCGGTGTCCAGCAGTGGGGCCAGGACACCAGAAGCCCTCCCACTGTTGCCCCCCCGGCACCAGGAATATAGAGCATCCCTTGCCCCAGACCGAGAGTTCATATAAGAACATAAGAGAAGCCAATGTTGGATCAGGCCAGTGGCCCCTCCAGTCCAACACTCTGTGTCACGCAGTGGCCAAAAATACCCGGTGTCCAGCAGTGGGGCCAGGACACCAGAAGCCCTCCCACTGTTGCCCCCCCCGGCACCAGGAATATAGAGCATCCCTTGCCCCAGACCGAGAGTTCATATAAGAACATAAGAGAAGCCAATGTTGGATCAGGCCAGTGGCCCCTCCAGTCCAACACTCTGTGTCACGCAGTGGCCAAAAATACCCGGTGTCCAGCAGGACACCAGAAGCCCTCCCACTGTTGCCCCCCCCTGGCACCAGGAATATAGAGCATCCCTTGCCCCAGACCGAGAGTTCATATAAGAACATAAGAGAAGCCAATGTTGGATCAGGCCAGTGGCCCCTCCAGTCCAACACTCTGTGTCACGCAGTGGCCAAAAATACCCGGTGTCCAGCAGTGGGGCCAGGACACCAGAAGCCCTCCCACTGTTGCCCCCCCCCTGGCACCAGGAATATAGAGCATCCCTTGCCCCAGACCGAGAGTTCATATAAGAACATAAGAGAAGCCAATGTTGGATCAGGCCAGTGGCCCCTCCAGTCCAACACTCTGTGTCACGCAGTGGCCAAAAATACCCGGTGTCCAGCAGTGGGGCCAGGACACCAGAAGCCCTCCCACTGTTGCCCCCCCCTGGCACCAGGAATATAGAGCATCCCTTGCCCCAGACCGAGAGTTCATATAAGAACATAAGAGAAGCCAATGTTGGATCAGGCCAATGGCCCCTCCAGTCCAACACTCTGTGTCACGCAGTGGCCAAAAATACCCGGTGTCCAGCAGTGGGGCCAGGACACCAGAAGCCCTCCCACTGTTGCCCCCCCCCGGCACCAGGAATATAGAGCATCCCTTGCCCCAGACCGAGAGTTCATATAAGAACATAAGAGAAGCCAATGTTGGATCAGGCCAGTGGCCCCTCCAGTCCAACACTCTGTGTCACGCAGTGGCCAAAAATACCCGGTGTCCAGCAGTGGGGCCAGGACACCAGAAGCCCTCCCACTGTTGCCCCCCCCTGGCACCAGGAATATAGAGCATCCCTTGCCCCAGACCGAGAGTTCATATAAGAACATAAGAGAAGCCAATGTTGGATCAGGCCAGTGGCCCCTCCAGTCCAACACTCTGTGTCACGCAGTGGCCAAAAATACCCGGTGTCCAGCAGTGGGGCCAGGACACCAGAAGCCCTCCCACTGTTGCCCCCCGGCACCAGGAATATAGAGCATCCCTTGCCCCAGACCGAGAGTTCATATAAGAACATAAGAGAAGCCAATGTTGGATCAGGCCAATGGCCCCTCCAGTCCAACACTCTGTGTCACGCAGTGGCCAAAAATACCCGGTGTCCAGCAGTGGGGCCAGGACACCAGAAGCCCTCCCACTGTTGCCCCCCCGGCACCAGGAATATAGAGCATCCCTTGCCCCAGACCGAGAGTTCATATAAGAACATAAGAGAAGCCAATGTTGGATCAGGCCAGTGGCCCCTCCAGTCCAACACTCTGTGTCACGCAGTGGCCAAAAATACCCGGTGTCCAGCAGTGGGGCCAGGACACCAGAAGCCCTCCCACTGTTGCCCCCCCTGGCACCAGGAATATAGAGCATCCCTTGCCCCAGACCGAGAGTTCATATAAGAACATAAGAGAAGCCAATGTTGGATCAGGCCAGTGGCCCCTCCAGTCCAACACTCTGTGTCATGCAGTGGCCAAAAATACCCGGTGTCCAGCAGTGGGGCCAGGACACCAGAAGCCCTCCCACTGTTGCCCCCCGGCACCAGGAATATAGAGCATCCCTTGCCCCAGACCTAGAGTTCATATAAGAACATAAGAGAAGCCAATGTTGGATCAGGCCAATGGCCCCTCCAGTCCAACACTCTGTGTCACGCAGTGGCCAAAAATACCTGGTGTCCAGCAGTGGGGCCAGGACACCAGAAGCCCTCCCACTGTTGCCCCCCCCCCCGGCACCAGGAATATAGAGCATCACTTGCCCCAGACCTAGAGTTCATATAAGAACATAAGAGAAGCCAATGTTGGATCAGGCCAATGGCCCATCCAGTCCAACACTCTGTGTCACACAGTGGCCAAAAATACCCGGTGTCCAGCAGTGGGGCCAGGACACCAGAAGCCCTCCCACTGTTGCCCCCCCCCGGCACCAGGAATATAGAGCATCCCTTGCCCCAGACCTAGAGTTCATATAAGAACATAAGAGAAGCCAATGTTGGATCAGGCCAATGGCCCCTCCAGTCCAACACTCTGTGTCACGCAGTGGCCAAAAATACCAGGTGTCCAGCAGTGGGGCCAGGACACCAGAAGCCCTCCCACTGTTGCCCCCCCCCGGCACCAGGAATATAGAGCATCACTTGCCCCAGACCGAGAGTTCATATAAGAACATAAGAGAAGCCAATGTTGGATCAGGCCAATGGCCCCTCCAGTCCAACACTCTGTGTCACGCAGTGGCCCAAAATACCAGGTGCCCTCAGGAGGTCCAGCAGTGGGGCCAGGACACTAGAAGCCCTCCCACTGTTGCCCTCCCCCAGGCACCAGGAATACAGATCCTCCCTTGCCCCAGACTGAGAGTTCATATAAGAACATAAGAGAAGCCAATGTTGGATCAGGCCAGTGGCCCATCCAGTCCAACACTCTGTGTCACACAGGGTCCAAAAATACCAGGTGCCATCAGGAGGTCCAGCAGTGGGGCCAGGACACTAGAAGCCCTCCCACTGTTGCCCCCCCCGCACCAGGAATACAGATCCTCCCTTGCCCCAGACCTAGAGTTCATATAAGAACATAAGAGAAGCCAACGTTGAATGAGGCCAATGGCCCATCCAGTCCAACACTCTGTGTCACACAGGGTCCAAAAATACCAGGTGCCATCAGGAGGTCCAGCAGTGGGGCCAGGACACTAGGAGCCCTCCCACTGTTGCCCCCCCCCGCACCAGGAATACAGATCCTCCCTTGCCCCAGACCTAGAGTTCATATAAGAACATAAGAGAAGCCAACGTTGAATGAGGCCAATGGCCCATCCAGTCCAACACTCTGTGTCACACAGTGGCCCAAAATACCAGGTGCCCTCAGGAGGTCCAGCAGTGGGGCCAGGACACCAGAAGCCCTCCCACTGTTGACTATTGGACTGGATGGGCCATTGGCCTCATTCAACGTTGGCTTCTCTTATGTTCTTATGCCTGGCCTCTGCCAGCCCCTTCTCCAACCTGGCATCCCCTCCTCTTAAAATAAAAATCCAGCGGCGCCTTACTCTACACTTGCATCACAAATCAACGGTGAAATAATAAGTCATTAAGGGGCCGCTAGACTTTTGTTTCTATCTTGATACGACAGACTTAACTCGGCTACGCCGTTCTCTGCAATTTCCAACTCACCAGGGAAGAAACCAATGTTTTGCGCGCGTGGGAAAAAGCCAAGCCCATTTTCCCACGCGGGGCGGAAGTGACCTCCGGCGCGCTCCCTCTAGGAATCCGGACTCGCTGCCCTTAACCCTAAAAACGCCTGAGCAAAGGAACTGCGCGTGCTTTGCCGCTGCAGAGGAAGGGCTGGATTTCGGTCCAGAGAATTGAGCCGGTTGGTCTGAAGCAGTAGGACAAATTTAGAGTCCAGCGGCACCTTTAAGACTAGGTTCTTTCAAGGCGTGAGCTTTTGTGTGCGTGTACGAAGCTGCTCCATTCTGACATATTGGAAACACGTGTGCGTGCACATGAAAACTCAAAACCTTGAATAAACTTTTGTTGGTCTTAAAGGTGCCGTTTGTCCGGAGAATTGTTTGGCTAGGCGAGAGGGGGGGGGGGGGCTTTCCTCTCTGTTCCCCCATCATGGGGAGAGAAGCCTCTGCCTGCTCTTCTGTTAGGTGTCCTGGTTAAGTGCGCGGACTCTAATCTGGGAGAACCGGGTTTGATTCCCCACTTCTCCACTTGCACCTGCTGGTGTGATCGTGGGTCAGCTCCAAGCTCTTGCACAGTTCTGCCAGAGCTCTCTCCGCCCCACCTACCGCCCTTCCCAGAACTTGTGGGGAGGGGAGGGGAAAGGCGATTGTGAGCCGCTCTGAGAATGAAGTGCTTTCACACTTGCTAAATAATGCCCTCTCAATCCACTTCAGTGCCCCTTTGCAAATGGATTTTGCCATTTCACGCAGTAAAATCCAGTTCCAAAGTGCATGGAAAGTGGATTGAAACGGCATTATTTAGTGTGAAAATAGGTCTAAGTGAAGGGCAGGGTATAAATCCCATCTCTTCTTCTCTCTCCAACCGTGTTTACACACTCCTAAGTCTCACTCGGGATCAAGCACTCCAGAGTGAGGACCGCTTGACATTTTTCTCTTCAGCTGAACCGCAAAGGCTCTGAACAGTGCTCCGGTAGTGAATCCGGAGCAAGGATTTCCTGTGTGTAAACGCTGTCCTGTCGCCCGCACTGTTTTCCTCTCCAATTAAGAACAAAATGTGAGCCCAACAGCATCTTTAAGACCAACACATTGTGTCCCACAGTGGCCAAAAATACCAGGTGCCATCACAAAGTCCACCAGCGGGGACAGAACTCTACAAGCCCTCCCACTGTTGCCCCCCCCAAGCACCAAGAATACAGAGCATCACAGCCACAGACATAGTGTTCCACCGGTACTTTGCGGCTAATAGCTTAGGCCGAACCTCCACACCCCACTGGAGCCAATCTCACTGATTGGGAGCTAACATAAGAACATAAGAACATAAGAGAAGCCAATGTTGAATCAGGCCAATGGCCCATCCAGTCCAACACTCTGTCACACAGCGGCCAAAATATACCAGGTGCCATCAGGAGGTCCAGCAGTGGGGCCAGGGCACCAGAAGCCCTCCCACTGCTGCCCCCTCCAGCACCAAGAAAACCAATAAAGGAGGATGAGTGAATCAACTTCGCATGATCTAGATATAAAAAAGTGGCTGGTAAAGGGACAAGAGACAAAAAAAACTATGTTAGCTGTTGTAGATTCTCCAGGCTGTATGGCCATGGTCTTGGCATTGTAGGACCTGACGTTTCACCAGCAGCTGTGACTGGTATCCTCAGAGGTATAACACAGAAAGATGGAGGACTCTCTTGTGTCAAGGTGAGAAGAGAAATGGTAGGCAGGTGATTTATATCTACTCAGGAAGGTGGGGTAGGGCTGAGTCAATGTCTGTAGGAGTTCCCCAGGCTGTGAACATGCTAATGGAGGAGCTTTCCTGAGGAGGTTCTTTTGCATATGGATTAGCTGTTTCCTGAAGAGGTTCTTTTGCATATGGTTTCCTGGGGAGCTTTCCTGAGAGGTTTTCTTTTTCCTGAGGAGGTTCTTTTGCACGTGGAGCAGGTCCATCAGTTACACACAAAATGTCTTGCCCTGAGAGAGCTGGGGTTGCCAAAAACCTGGAGGAGAAAAATGCCCTATCGAGAGAGGCTGAAAGCGTGTCAAAAGGGGCAGCCTGGAGGTAAATAACGTCTCAAGTGGATAAGATGCTGAATTGCAGGCTGTGGAAGGTCAGCAGTTCAGCAGTTCGAGACCCGAGAGTGCCGCATGACGGAGTGAGCTCCCGTCTCTAGTTCCAGCTCCTGCCAACCTAGCAGTTTGAAAGCAAGAAATTACAAGTAGATAAATAGGTACCACTTCAATGGGAAGGAAACAGCGTTCCGTGCGCCTTGGTGTTTAGTCATGCCGGCCACATGACCACGGAAACTGTTATGTCTTAACAGTGAATGCTGCCTATTCTTTACCATGTAAAGCTTGAGTTTGTGTACAGGATCGTAAGAGGTCACATTCCTATTGGTCCTTCCTGTGGAAGTGTTTAAAACAACCAATGACTGTGTAAATATGTTGTATGGAGGGAACAAAGGTGATTGGTCTTTATCCCTGTAATCTGATTGGACCTTAACTTATTTTGGGCGTGGCTTTGACAGCCCGGGAGAGTTTAAAAGAAGGAGCTGTGCTCCATTGTTTTGTGGTGTGTTGTTGTGGTGTTTTGACTTGGAGTTGCTGTTATGAATAAAGCTGAAATCACTTGCTGAAATCATTTCGTTGTTGAGTTCCATTCTTAACAGAAACGTCTTCGGACAGTGCTGGCTCTTCGGCTCTGAAACGGAGATGAGCACTGCAACCCTAGAGTCGGATTCGACTGGCTTTCGAGCAAGGAAACCTTTACCTTTATCTTTAAGTTCCTATGAAAGGGAACAGGACATTCCCACCGCCGCCAGGCTGTTTGGGAGCCATATGGGGAACCGATGTGCCACCTTTGGAAACCTACAGAACAGCTGCTTCCAGATGACAACTCAAGCAAGCGAGCCAAGCTGTATACTTCAGGAGAGAGCAGAAAACCCACAGGAGCATTGCCCAGGCTGACCTAGCGGAGGAACGTCTTCTTGACCTCTAAATGCAACTGTTGATCAGACCTTGAGGAATGGGGGGGGGGGAGTATGTGCTTATATCAGGAGCTCCCCGAGTTTTGTAACTCCTGGAAAACCTGAGAGATTTGGACCCAGAGGAAAGCAGAAGCCCTTCAAAAGGTGGGCCCAGCCAGCACCCCCACACAGAGCCTGTTGACAGAGTGCCTCCTCCATCGCTGAGACGGGGGTCCCAACTCCCACTTAATTCGTTTTCATTTACCTTATTTACCATCCGCCTTTTTCACTGCAACTCAAGGTGGATTAGTCAACACAATCAACAGGATGGGACATTCAATAGACGAGGGGTGTCAGACATAAGAGAAGCCAATATTGAATCAGGCCAGTGGCCCATCTAGTCCAACACTCTGTCACACAGTGGCCAAAAAGACCAGGTGCCATCAGGAGGTCCAACAGTGGGGCCAGGACACTAGAAGCCCTCCCACTGCTGCCCCCTCCAGCACCAAGAATAGAGTGCATCACCTGCCCCAGACTGAGAGTTCCCATCTATACCCTGTGGCTAATAGCCACTGATGGACTTCTGCTCCATATGTTTATTCAATTCCCTCTTGAAATTGTCCATGCTTGCAGCTGCCACCACCTCCTGTGGCAGTGAATTCCATGTGTTAATCACTCTTTGGGCGAAGAAGTATTTCCTTTTATCCGTTCTAACCCGACTGCTCAGCAATTTCGTGGTGTGCCCACGAGTTCTTGTATTGTGAGAAAGGGAGAAAAGTACTTCTTTCTCAACCTGCTCTATCCCATGCATAATCTTATAAACCTCGATCGTGTCACCCCTCAGCTGTCGTTTCTCCAAGCTAAAGAGCCCCAAGCGTTTTAACCTTTCTTCATAGGGAAGGTGTTCCAACCCTTTTATCACTCTAGTTGCCCTTCTCTGCACTTTTTCCAATGCTATAATATCCTTTTTGAGATGTGGCGACCAGAACTGTACACAGTATTCCAAATGAGGTTGCACCAGTGATTTATACAGGGGCATGATGATACTGGCTGAGGGTCCAGGGTCCAGATGAGGCCCCCAGAGGGCTTCTACCAGGCCCGCAGTGGAACTGGCTGTCTTCTGCTTCTTCTTCCAGTTCTGCTGCTGCTGCGTCATCGTAGGTTTGCAGCTTACGGATACACACCTGAATGGCATACTCAGGATTGCAACGGCACAGGCATTTTGATGCAATCATTCAGAGCCAGAGGGGTCCGTTATCAGGCACTGTTCAATAAACGAAATATTGCAAGAGTGTGGATGTTTCAAGCATGTTTTTATTTTAAGTAAAAAAAAACAGTTTTGTGTTTTTGTCCTTTACAAAGTTTAATATATAAAGTTTATATCTCCACTAACTGGCATGGCATTTGATGACACCCGTGGCCCGGCCCAACAAGATCTCACTTATGTCAGTTCCGGCCTGCATAACAAATGAGTTCGACACCCCTGCAACAGACAGTGAAATAGCATTTGGGTTGTAGAACCAACCAGAAGTCTAAAAAACGGAACTGGACCCATGCGTAAGTTTTAACACGGCACATTAAACAACACAAAATGACACTGTAGGATTCAACTTACAGCTAGGATAGACCTGTTGTGCCCAGAGGGCCTGCGGAAAGGGCTATTCCAAGAAGAACTGGGTGGCCAAAGAATACTAAGCAAGGCACTGTGGTACAGAGATTCTTTAATTGCAGAACATAAAAACAAAACAATCAGATAAAGATCCTCATGTCCCATCAGTTGCCGGGGGCTTCTTAGTAGTGAGAAGGTCTAGCAGCTCCAATGAAACCCAACTGCTACTTGTTTCCCCTTCCTGTTTTTATAGCCTTCTTAGGTACAGCCTCCTAGCACAAGCTGTTAGGGGAGTGTTCAAAACTCTAGTGTAACCGCCCCCCCTTCTCCGAGTTCGATCTGGCTTTTTTGCCAACAAAGCAGGCAAGTTTTATTGAGAACGATCATTCTGAAAGCAGGCAAGCACAGGTCGTGCCAGCCTGCCGAACGAGATTCATAGTTCTTCCTTTATAGGATAAAACGGACAAAAGGTCAGGGCCTGGTATTCCGAAAAGAATCTATCGATTCTGTTCTCAAACATAATTCACTCTGCCCTCCTGTTTAGAGCACATCCTACATCCCTAAGAGGGACATAAGGAAAACAGGCCTTCTACACATCTCCCTGAAAGATAAGGATGGCGCAGATCCCTGACATAATGCCAGGTCCCAGAGATAGAAACTGTATAAAGGACAGCAGCTGGTAAGCTTTGAGTTATTGTATTCTCACTGCAAGGTCCCATGGGCTGGGGAGGGGGGTGCAAAGGAAAACCCGTAAGGAGCCAGCGGTGCACCACTGGGCAGATGCTCCCACGCTGCTTGACGGCTGCAGACGAGATTGTTTCACCATGCTGAAGCCACAATGGGAGCAGCTCCGCCCACTCCCCCCTGAGCAGTCTCCTGTTCCCTCCCTTGTACAAGTTGCTCGTGGGCTGCATAAGAGCCCTAGATGGGGCCAGTTCCGGCCCCTGGTCCTTATGTTTGACAACCATGTCCTACACCAGGGCTCTTTTTGTAGCAGGGACTCCTTTGCACATTAGGCGACACATCCCTAATGCAGCCAATCCTCCAAGAGCTTACAGAGCTCTTCTGACAGGGGCTACTGTAAGCTCTTGGAGGATTGGCTACATTCAGGGTGTGTTCGTCTAATATGCAAAGGAGTTCCTGCCACAAAAGAGCCCTGTACCCTCGCCTGAAAGATAAGGATGGCACGGACCGTCAGCTGAGATGATCAAAGAACAGATTTACAGTGGGGGCAGGGTTAAGGAGGAATATAACATCTTTAAAACGTAGCAAGCCGACACAGGCTCACCATTCAGAAACCACTATAAGAATCTCAGTCTGTCTTGACAGTGTAACTTTCAAGATAAATATAGAATCCCTTAACCAGCATCACCTCGCAGGCATGCTAAGTCAGGTTCCAGCACCTATTAGGACAGGAATTGCTTCTGCGGCTACCTGGATACCTGAAGCTCAGACAAGGTTCCCTGACAGCCCCATTCCCCACACCTCCTCGAGAGCTTCTTCCACGATGGCACCGCAAGACCACAGTCCCGCATGATTTTTCCCCCAAACGGCATCGTGGATTGCTTCGTACAGCGCTCCCCTCCGTTGCCTGCGTAGAAAAGCCTTCTTGAATAGTTTCAGTTTTGCGTATTTTTTTCAGAAAGCCAGAAGAACGGGATCCTCAGGCAGGGTGTTCCACAACGCAGGGCTCACAACCGAGAAGGCTCGGGTACGGGCAGTTGAGGATTTTGCCAATTGGTAGGTTAGCAACTGCAGGACGTCCTGCTCAGAGGACCTAAATTGGTAAGGTGGAGGTGTGGGAGACGGGCCTTCCTGCAGACGTGGGGCTCCATGTGGTGGAGCACGGAGACCACCGGACTCTGTCACTTGAAGGAAGGAGGGAGAGGGAGTCAGGTTCACTGGGGGGCTTGTGGGGAGAGGGCTCTAGTCGCCATGGCCCTTTTTGCACTTCCATTCCCCCCACACACATCCCCTCCTTCCCCGTCAGTTAACACGACATAAAACATGAAGGAGGAGGAGATTGGATTTACACCCTGCCCTTCACTACCCAAAGGAGTCTCAGAGCGGCTTACCATCTCCTTTCCCTTCCCCTCCCCACAACAGACACCCTGTGAGGGTAGGTGGGGGCGGAGAGAGCTCTCCCGAGAACTGCCCGTGAGAGAACAGCTCTGAGAGAACTTACGACTGACCCAAGGTCACACCGGCAGCTGCATGTGGAGGAGTGGGGGAATCAAACCCAGCTCTCCCAGATCAGAGTCCGTGCTCTTAACCACTCCACCAAACTGTATGTTTTATGAAGATGGGTAACCACCGTGTTAGTCTGTCCGTAACCGTAGAAAAGGGCAAGGGTCGAGCACAATTTGTGGCAGGGAAAGAGAAGAAGAAGAAGAAGAAGAAGAAGAAGAAGAAGAAGAAGAAGAAGAAGAAGAAGAAGAAGAAGAAGAAGAAGAAGAAGAAGAAGAAGAAGAAGAAGAGGAGACTGGATTTATACCCTGCCCTTCACTACCCAAAAGCATCTCAGAGTGGCTTACAAACTCCCTTCCCTTCCCCTCCCCACAACAGACACCCTGTGAGGGAGGTGGAGCTGAGAGAGCTCTCACAGAAACTGCTCTTTTTCAAGAACAGCTCTGACAGAACTATGGCTTGCCCAAGGTCATCCAGCAGGTGCAAGTGGAGGAGTGGGGGATCAAACCTGGTTCTCCCAGATTAGAGTCCACCCACTTCACCACTACACCAAATTGGCTTTCTTGAGTCACTGCTCACTTCTTCAGATACAGTTAAAAGATGCCCTTTTTATCTGAAAAAGTGAGCCGTGACTCACGAAAGCTCCTACCCTGACACAAACTAAGTTAGTCTTTAAGGTGTGCCTGTGTTCTTACTCTTTTCCACCGCTACAGACAGACTAACATGGCAGCTACCCCATCTTCATAAAACATAGAAATCAACCAACACGTGGAGATAAAACCTGCCCCCACAGAGGCAGGCAGAGGTCTGTTGAGGAGGAGGAGGAAGAGGGGGAGATTGGATTTATACCCCTCCCTTCACTACCCAAAGGAGTCTCAGAGCGGCTTACAAACTTCTTTCCCTTCCCCTCCCCACAGGTGTGAGGTAGGTGGGGCTGAGAGAGCTCTCTCAGGAACTGCCCTTGAGAGAACAGCTCTGACAGAACTATGGCTTGCCTAAGGTCATCCAGCAGCTGCAAGTGGAGGAGTGGGGGAATCAAACCCGGCTCTCCCAGATTAGAGCCCGCACTCTTAACCACGACACCAAACTGGCTCTCTGTTGACAGAGCGGCCCCCCTCCCTCCTTCAGACGGGGGTCCCAACTCGAATTTACTTACCATCTCCGGAGTGGGAAACCGCCTGGCTGCTAGCTCCTGAGGGAAAAAGAGAGAGGGACTTCTGAGGAGGCAGCTCGAATCACCACAGCCCCTTTTGCACTCCCACAAACCCCCTTCAGTTAACGTGGCGTACAATATACACATTTACTATTACATGGAGATCAACGAAAGCCCGGAAAACCTTTTATTTCTCCATTCCCCACAGAGGCAGGTACAAGCTTGTTGACGGAGCGCCCCCCTCCTTTTTGAGTTGGGGGGGGGTCCCAACTACCCCACACTTACCATTGCTGCCGCTGACAGACTGCTGGCCGCTCTCTCCAGAAGGAAGAGGAGAGAGTCAGTTTCACTGGGGGGGACTTGAGGTGGCTATAATCCCCACAGCCCCCTCTGCCCTCCCATTCCCCCCACAAAAGTCCTCTTTCTTTGTCAGTTAACGTGACATAAAACAAACAAATCAACCCTCGCATGGAGATAAAGGGAAGCCCAGAAAATCCTAGAATCGTAAGAGTTGGAAGGGACCTCCAGGGTCATCTAGGCCAATCCCCTACACAACACAGGACATTCACAAATACCTCCCCCTCCACACACACCCAGTGACCCCTGCTCCATGCCCAGAAGAGGGCAAGAAACCCCCCCAAACCTTCCAGGATCCCTGACCAAACTAGCCTGGAGAAAAATGGTTTCCTGACCCCAAAGTGGAGATTGGCATTTCCCTGGACGTGTAAGAAAGGGCCACAGGAACTAAACACTGATGTGAACCTCCCTGCCCTCCCTCTCATGATCTGCCCAAGTTCACACAATCAGCATTGCTGTCAGATGGCCATCGAGCCTCTGCTTGAAAACCTCCAAAGGAGGAGAGCCCACCACCTCCTGAGGAAACCTGCTCCACTGAGGAACCGCTGTTACTGTCAGGAAGTTCTTCCTAATGTTTAGCCGAAAACTCTTTTGATATAATTTCAATCGTTGGTTCTGGTCCGACCTTCTGGGGCAACAGACAACAACTCCGCCCCATCCTCTATATGACGGTCCTTCAAGTGCTTGAAGATGGTGATCGTATCTCCTCTCAGTCGTCTCCTCTCCAGGCTAAACATACCCAGCTCCTTCAACCTTTCCTTGTAGGACTTGGTCTCCACGCCCCTCACCCTCTTTATTGCCCTCCTCTGGACACGTTCCGGCTTGTCTATATCCTTCTTAAACTGTGATGCCCAAAACTGAACACAATACTCTAGGTGAGGTCTAACCAGAGCAGAGCAAAGTGATATCACTTCTCATGATCTGAACACTATAGTTCTGTTGATACAACCTAAAATCGCATTTGCCTTTTTAGCAGCCGCATCACACTGCTGACTTATTTTCAATGTATGGTCTACTAAGACCCCTAGATCCATTTTGCACATACTACTGCCAAGACAAGTCTCCCCCATCCTATAATTATGCATTTGATTTCTCCTACCTAAATGCAGAACTTTATACTTATCCTCACTGAAATTCATTTTGTTTTAGCTCTTCTACATGACCCAGCTGAGCTCTGAGAAGGAGCAAGGTGTTAGAGCTGCTAGAGGGGTGAGGGTTTTTTTTATTTATTTACTTTCAGCTGAGGTACTTTAGCTGAGAAGGTACTGTGTGGGGGACTGTATCTGGGAGAGTGTGGGTGAGTTCTGAGTTGTTGCAGACTCCTGGCTGCTCGAGCTGGGTGTGAAAGGGTCATTGTTTGCCTGTAATTGAGTGCCTGGGTGAATTTGAATAGCTGCTGGCCACACCCTCTCCTGGGGGAAGCTTCTATTTAAGGTAGGAAGCTTGCAAGAGGCATGAGCTTCTGGCAGGAGCCGAAGGGTGAGAGCCAAAGGGTGAGGTTCTTAGCCTAGGGACTCTTAGACTAGGGGCTCTGTAGGATGCCCAGGAGGAGCCAGAAAGCCAGGGACCTAGGCTCCTTGGGTTCCCAGTAGGGTAAGTAGACTTCTCCAACAAGAACCACATAAATACAAAGGGTTTTAAAAGGGGGATTATATAAAAGTGTTATTTTAAAAGCAGTTATGAAGCCAGAATGCCAGCAGAGGGTTGGGGGCTATCCAGTGTTTTGCATGGAGTGTCACATGTATGACTATTTGCCCACTTGTCAGAAGTCCTGGGTGTGTGCTCAGTGCAAGGAGCTCCTGGTTCTCAGGGAACGAGTTTGCTCCCTTGAGGCTAAGGTGGCTGACCTGGAGAAGCAGGGACAGTCAGTTAGGTGCACGGGGAAGACTCTCGGGGACTCGTTAGATATGTCCCACTCTGGATCTGGCAGCCCGGCTGCTGCCAGGGAGCATGAGGGTCAAGGGGAAACGGGGCACCATGCTGAGGACAAGGGGAATGTGCCCTCAGAAGGGACCTCTTCTTCAGCTGGTGAACGGGTATCCTTTTGTACCAAGAAACCGTCCCTGGGAAGGGTGGGAGGGGGCTCTTGGTAGTTGCTGATTCGATCCTTAGGCAGGTAGACAGCTGGGTGGCGAACCCGCGTACTGACCGTATGGTGACTTGCCTGCCTGGTGCGAAGGTAGCGGACATTAAGCGTGTTTTAGATAGGCTGGTAGATAGTGCTGGGGAAGAGCCAGTGGTCATGGTGCACGTCGGCACCAACGATGTGGGGAAATGCAGTCGTGAGGTCCTGGAGGAGAAATGTAGGCTGCTGGGCAGGAAACTCAAGGCCAGGACCTCCAAGTGCTACCTGTTCCACGCGCAGGGCCGGAGAGATAGGCACAGATCAGGAGTCTCAATGCGTGGATGACACGATGGTGTAGGGGGGAAGGGTTCAAGTTTTTTAGCCTCCGGCTCACACATTTTTGTCTTAGCTCAGGAAGGAGGGCTCCAGAGCAAACTAATTTATGCAGCAGCCAAATCGATCGCTCACAGCTTTAATGCCAGGAGCTCACAATGTAGAATTTTTGCTCACAGGACTCCACAGCTTAGAGGGAGCATCCGTCCCCACTCAAATATACCTACCGTCGCTGCTGTTGTCAGATCCTTGGACACTCCCTCCTGAAGGAAAGAGAGAGCGGGTGTCAGGTTTATGGGGGGGCTTGCTTGTGGGGAGGGGGCATCGATCGCCACGGCCCCTTTGGCACTCCCACTAACCCCCACCCACGCATGCCCTCCTTCTCTGTCACTTAACGTGAGGTAAAACATACAAGCGAACCACCACATGGAGATAAACGGAAACTGGGAAAATCTTTTCCTTCTCCATTCCCCACAGAGGCAGGTATGAACCTGTTGACAGAGTGCCCCCACCGTATTTGAGATGGGGTCTCAAATCCCACATGCTTACGATCAGTGGGCCAGACAGACTGCTGGCTGCTTGGGCCTGAAGGAGACAGTCAGCTACATGGGGGGCGGGGGTGGGGTCTTCTGAGAAGGGGCGCCAACCACCACAGCCCCCGTTGCCCTCCCGCTTCCCTCTCAAAAACCCTCTCCCCCCCTCAGTTAATATGATACAAAACATACAAATCAACCGTCAAATGGAAGCTCAGAAAATCTGATTCTCCATTCCCCACAAAGGCTTCTCCGTTCCCGCCACCCTCCCCCCCGGCCTTGTTGAAACAGTATTTCAAGAGGGGAGAGTCACTCACTTGATGCTGATGCATAGCCACCCTGTGGTTGTTGTTCCCCTGCAAAGAAAGAATCAGAAAGTCAGAGCTGGAAGGGACCCCCAGAGACCATCCAGTCCCTCCTATTGAGTGATACTGAGGAAGGGGGTCTCAGTCCCTCCCAGGCAGGACCTACCCTGTCTCTCTTCCTAACAGCCTCTAGGATAAGGGACAACCCACCAGTACTGGCTGCTCCAGAAAGCCCTCTCCCCTGACCCTCCTCCTCTCCTTCAGGAAGCCCTCTCCCCTGACCCTCCTCCACTCCTTCAGGAAGCCCTCTCCCCTGACCCTCCTCCTCTCCTTCAGGAAGCCCTCTCCCCTGACCCTCCTCCTCTCCTTCAGGAAGCCCTCTCCCCTGACCCTCCTCCTCTCCTTCAGGAAGCCCTCTCCCCTGACACTCCTCCTCTCCTTCAGGAAGCCCTCTCCCCTGACCCTCCTCCTCTCCTTCAGGAAGCCCTCTCCCCTGACCCTCCTCCTCTCCTTCAGGAAGCCCTCTCCCCTGACCCTCCTCCTCTCCTTCAGGAAGCCCTCTCCCCTGACCCTCCTCCACTCCTTCAGGAAGCCCTCTCCCCTGACCCTCCTCCTCTTCTTCAGGAAGCCCTCTCCCCTGACCCTCCTCCACTCCTTCAGGAAGCCCTCTCCCCTGACCCTCCTCCTCTCCTTCAGGAAGCCCTCTCCCCTGACCCTCCTCCTCTCCTTCAGGAAGCCCTCTCCCCTGACCCTCCTCCCCACTGTCCACAGTCGGTCCTTCCATCCTTTGGGAGCTCAGCACCTGAAGTGGATGGGGTGAGTGGGGGGGAGGGTAGCTTTGAGAGGGCAGAATGGGGGCGCCTCTCTGCCACCCGTGGAGAGGAATGCAGGACCCCTGGGTCCCCAGGCAAGAGACTGAACTCCCTTAACATGTCGGACAAGCGCTACTCCATGAGTGTAAACTCCTGTCAAGTTGCAGCCGCCTCACACATGAAGCCACCCTCTACGGATTCAGGTCCTTGGTCCGTCATATTTAGTATGGCATCAGTTCCCCAGGGTCTCAGGCGGAGGTCTCTCCCATGACCTACCAATGGATCCTTCAACTGGAGATGCCGGGGATTGAACCTGGGACCTTCTGCATGCCAAGCAGAGCTCTGCCTGTGAGCCTCGGCCCCTCTTCCCCACTGTAGGCTTGTGGGGACCCCATAGGGGTTTCAAGGCAGGAGAAGTTCAGAGGTGGTTTGAAAACGCCTGCCTCTGGGGTAGGGACCCTGGACTTCCTTGCTGGTCTCCCATCCAAGTGCTAAACGGTTGTCAGGGCCAGAGGCCCTCTTCCACCCCCACAACCCCCCGTGGGGACCCACCAGAAGAATCACACACACACGCACACACACAATCTCTCTACCCAACCAAGGCTTCCCCTGTTTACTTACTGTAGAAGATGACCCTGGCCACCACCAGGGCGGCAGCAGCCAGGACCAGCAGGACAACAGCAAGGATCACCAGAGTGAGCCCCCAGTCGAACGCTGAAGACAAAAGGGAGGAACAAATATCATTATTCATCCTGGCCGCTGCCCTCCAATGCCTGGGGCAGGGATCTTCCAGCCAAAGGATCGCTGGTTATTGGAGGCATCAGGCGTTGCACTAAAGACTTTCTGGGTGCAACTACACACACCACACACATCCCTCTGCCAGAGACGGGTCCTCATCCCTCTGCCAGAGACGGGTCCCCAGAGGCATCCTGGGAATTCTACCCCCAGCCCCTTTAACAAAGGGTACAAGCAGCTGGTTGGGACCCAAAAGCAAGCGTAGGGACTACTGGGAGATGCTGCTCTGAACTGTGGTCTTGCTGGAGGAGGGAGCTTTTCTTGGAGTCCCCCCCATGACAGGAAACCTAAAACCTTACTAAGACTAAAGAAGAGTTACTGAGAGTACCTGGGATCTTGGACATCTGGGAGTTTATATTAGAATGACCCATTCATTTCCATTCCACTTTGGACCAACTTGGCAGAGTTAATCCCTTTTGGACAAAGGACATGAAGCTTACATGAAGCTGAATCAGACCCCCCCTTGGCCCATCAAGGTCATTACTGTCTACTCAGACTGGCAGGGTCTCTCCAGGATCTCAGGCAGAGGTCTTTCACTTCATTCACCACCTGGTCCTTTCACCTGGGGATTGAACCTGGGACCTTCTGCATGCCAAGCAGAGGCTCTACCACCGAGCCACGGCCCCTCCCAGTTCGGACCAGGCTCCCTATATGTCACGGAAGTGCGGAGCCTGATGGGGGTGGGACTATATTTTGTAATTCTCTGATTGGTAACAGTAGCTTCTGACATCATCAGAGATGGTGCTTTGCATGGGATTGGCAAATTCACTCTTAGAGGAGGCTGGCTGAGGTCCACTTCCCGTTGACCGTAAACATCACTGCAGGTGTGGAGGGGGAAGTATTTGTGAATTTCCTGCATTGTGCAGGGGGTTGGACTAGATGACCCCAGAGGTCCCTTCCAACTCTATGAGTCTATGGTAGGGTTCCCAAGTACTTACCATATGCCGGCGGGGGACGCACAGTCCCCGGCTGGAGCATTCCCCCGGGCAACACCCACGGCGCATGATGCCGTTGCCAGGAAGTGACGCCAGGTGATGCTCTGGCAATGGGGCTGGAAACTCGAGTTTCCAGCCCCGTTGCCAGAGTGTCGCCCGGCGTCACTTCCTGGTGACGGCATCATGTGCTGCGTCTTTCCTTCCCCCGGGGATGGTCCTGCCAGGACGTATCTGTCCCCCGCTGGCGTACGGTAAGTTCTTGGTAAGCCTGGTCTATGGCCATCTGACAGCAATGCCAATTCTGTGAAATTAGGCAGACCATGAGATGGGAAGGCAGGAAGGGTTGCCTTGGTGCTTAGTTCTCGTGGCCCTTTCTTACATGCCTATGGAAATGCTGATCACCACTTTAGGGTCAGGAAGCCATTTTTCTCCAGGCCAGTTTGGCCAAGGATCCTGGAGGTTTTTTGTCCTCTTCTGGGCATGGAGCAGGGGTCACTGGGTGTGTGTGTGGGGGAGATATTTGTGAATTCCCTGCATTGTGCAGGTGGTTGGACTAGATGATAGAGTTGGTCCCTTCCAACTCTATGATTCTATGATCTGGACATTTTGGGTTTCCCCTTGTCTTCAGTTTTTCTCTCTTCAGTGGGAAATGAGTCCAAAGGAGGTTGGGTAGGAGATAAGGACTCCTTCACCTTCCCATTCCTGCAAGAAACTCTGCTACGGCCTAAGTAACATGAACTTAGCTGAGTTTGTCCAGCTTTATTGCTTTTTATTTGAAAATCTCAGAGCGGTGTGCTTTTTCTCTGTATTTTTGTTTTTGCCCTTTTCCCACAACTTTTTAAAAAACCCAACCACTCTTTTCCTTTTTAAAAATATCTTTCATAATAAGTCTTTTTTATTATTAAGAAAGTTTTGGGCTTCCCTTAGTTCAATCTATTTTTCTGGGATATGTCCCTGAATCTCTGCCCTATGAGCTAGACCACCTGGAAGCAACATAGTTTGCTATAAGGGGTTTTTTTAGGGCTTCTACCCCTGTCAACTCCATTACTGCTCTAGAACTGGGCTAGAAAAGTCTAGATCGGGGCGGCCAAACTCACTTAACGTAACAACCACGCAGAATAAAAGTCAGGTGTTTGAGAGCTGCAAGACAAGAACAACTATTATGCACACGTTTTTATTGAAAAATATGCAAATGTGATTTTTATTAACATTAAAATTAGACTGTGCGAAAGAGCCACATGCAGCTCCCAAACTGCGGTTTGGCCACCCCTGGCCTAGATGTTCTTGGGAGGTCCCTAAGTGGCAGCAGCTGGTTACCAGGGTGGTCTAGGAGAGTTTCCCAGTAAGGAAAGGCACCACCCACTTCCATCCATAACACCCCCCAATCTTCCACAATCTGCCACCCCCCACCCCCAAGGGGACAAGCCTCCACCCCGCACAGTCTCTCACCTGACTCCCCCCACACCTGTTCCAGGGGTTCCGGGAGGCTATCGTGCTCCACTTGGCACCGGTAGCGGCCTCTGTCCTTGGGGTCAACACAGATGCTGAGCCAGGTGTGGTAGGTCCCGTCTGAGTTGGGGACGACACCTCCTGTAAGGATGCCCAGCTTCCTGACCTCCCCATCCTTCAACAAAGTGACATTGATCTCCTTGGGGTAGAAGCCATAGAGCTGGCAGAAGAGGATCTCCTGGCCATCGTAGCCCTTCTTGTGTTCCACCTTCACCGTTGGGGGCTCTGTGGAAACAGCAACGTTGATCTGTGTTAACAGAGGACGTCTTCCGAGGCTGGCGGGATGGAGACTGGCTGGTCTCCAGTCCCACCCCAGACTGAATGTACCGAGCCTGCAATGCCTCCAAGAGACTACATATTCTGCAGAAGAAGAGATTGGATTTATTCCCTGCCTTCACTACCTGAAGGAATCTCAGAGCGGCCTACAAACTCCTTTCCCTCCCCAGAACAGACACCCTGTGAGGTAGACGGGGCTGAGAGAACTCTGACTGAAACTGCCCTTTTTCAAGGACAGCTCTAAGACAACTCCCTCCCTAATGTATTTTTACTTTAATTTTATAGGACAAACAAAAAACAAACATGGATAGATACACATAAAAGGGAGATTCTAACAGTATAATTTTACCCATTGTCTTTGATACTGTATTATAATCTAAAAATTCTTATTAGTTTTTTCCCCCACCATACAGTTATATTTTATTAATAGTTACATGATTTATGGTTCTTAGTCCCTTAGTTCTGTTTATTTCGGTTAAAGGTTAGAGGTCCAGGAATTTTAGTTATTATTTTCTTCTATCCAATTATAAAATCTTGACCATGTGTTTTCAAAATCTCCTTTGTTGTTTCCTTTTAAGAGCATAGTCAATTTGTCCATCTCAGCAGTTTCCAGTATTTTGGCTATAAACTCTTCTTTTGTAAGTACTTCTGTTCTTCTCCAATATTTTGCATGATGCCATTCTTAGATTATTTAGAAGGAAGGGTGCAGGCTTTCTCCCCATGGCCTTAAAAACCTTCCAGGCCAAATCATTGGCCTGGCTCCTGTATGGCTCACAAATCGGACTTTCTGCCAATCTAAAGACCCTTGAAAGGGTTCAGTCTAAATTTCTTAGATCTCTATTTGGCTAAAAATTCATGACAACCCAAAGTGTTTAATACCTTACCTTTTAGCCTCGGCCCCTTACCCTGCCTGGTCCACACAAATTCTTAATAAATTAAATCAGATTGGCCTACTCCTGGGAGATCTCTTCGATACAAGGCAAGAACAGCTGTTGCACAGAGACTTCGTGATATTGAATTATAAAATGAAGAAGCTTTGCTACCCCAAAACTTCAGAAATATAAAATCTTGGCCTAATTTTACTACTGCCCCTTATTTATTTAACATTACCTATGAGCCCTATCTCCCTCATGGATCACTGCCTTGTCGTGGCGAGGGGGCTTGCGTGGTTCGATGAGGCTGTGGGCTATGCCGTGGAGGGCCACCCAGGACGGACAGGCCACAGCAGAGAACTCAGACCAAGCGTGATCCCCTGGAGAAGGAAATGGCAACCCACTCCAGTATCTTTGCCAAGAAAATCCCATGGACAGTAACAAAAGGCTAAAAGATATGACGCCAGAAGATGAGCCCCTCAGGTCGGAAGGTGTCCAATATGCTACTGAGGAAGAGCAGAGGGCAAGTACGAGTAACCCCAGAAAGAGTGAAGCGGCTGGGCCAAAGCCGAAAGGACGCTCAGTTGTGGATGTGTCTGACGGTGAAAGGAAAGTTCGATGCTGCAAAGAACAATACTGCATAGGAACCTGGAATGTAAGATCTATGAATCAAGGTAAGCTTGACGTGGTCAAAAATGAGATGGCAAGAATGAACATTGACATCTTGGGAGTCAGTGAACTAAAGTGGACAGGAATGGGCGAATTTAACTCAGAAGACCATTATATCTACTACTGTGGCCAGGAATCCCGTAGAAAAAATGGTGTGGCCTTTATAGTCAACAAGAGAGTGAGAAAGGCAGTATTGGGATACAATCTCAAAAATGACAGAATGATCTCGGTCCGAATCCAAGGCAAACCATTCAATATCACAGTAATCCAAGTCTATGCCCCAACCACTGCTGCAGAAGAGGCTGAAGTGGACCAGTTCTACGAAGACCTACAACAGCTCGTAGAACTAACACCAAAAAATGATGTCCTCATCATCATAGGGGACTGGAATGCTAAAGTAGGAAATCAAAAGGTAACCGGAATAACAGACAAGTTTGGCCTTGGAGAACAAAATGAAGCAGGGCAAAGGCTAACAGCGTTTTGTCAAGAGAACACACTGGTCATAGCAAACACCCTTTTCCAACAACCTAAGAGGCGTCTCTACACATGGACATCACCAGATGGGCAACACCGAAATCAGATTGACTATATAATTTGCAGTCAAAGATGGAGAAGCTCTATCCAGTCAGTAAAAACAAGACCTGGAGCTGACTGGCTCAGATCATGAGCTACTCATTGCAAAATTCAGACTTAAATTGAAGAAAGTTGGGAAAACCACAAGGCCATTCAGATTTGACCTAGATCGCATCCCCAATGAATATACAGTAGAGGTGAAGAATAGGTTTAAGGGACTAGATTTGATAGACAGAGTGCCTGAAGAACTATGGACAGAGGTCTGTGACATTGTAAAGGAGGCAGCACTCACTGCCATCCCAAAGAAAAAGAAATGCAAAAAAGCAAAGTGGCTGTCTGATGAGGCTTTACACATAGTAGAGGAAAGAAGGAAAGCTAAAGGCAACGGTGAAAAGGAAAGATTTGCCCAACTGAATGCAGATTTCCAGAGAACAGCAAGGAGAGATAAGGAGGCTTTCCTGAATGAACAATGCAGAGTAATAGAGGAAAACAATAGATTGGGAAGGACTAGAGATCTCTTCAAGAAAATTGGAGAAATCAAGGGAACGTTCCATGCAAAGCTGGCCATGATAAAGGACAAAAACGGTAGGGACCTAACAGAAGCAGAAGAGATTAGGAAAAGATGGCAAGAATACACAGAAGAACTACACAAGAAGGACCTCAATGTCCTTGACAACCACGATGGTATAATCACTGACCTCGAGCCAGACATCCTGGAAAGCGAAGTTAAATGGGCCTTAGAAAGCATTACTAACAACAAAGCTAGTGGAGGTGATGGTATCCCAGCTGAGTTATTCAAAGTCTTAAAAGAAGATGCTGTTAAAGTGCTGCACTCAATTTGCCAACAAATTTGGAAAACACAACAGTGGCCACAGGATTGGAAAAGGTCAGTTTACATTCCAATCCCAAAGAAGGGCAACGTCAAGGAATGTTCAAACTATCGCACAATTGCACTCATTTCACACGCTAGCAAGGTCATGCTCAAAATCCTACAAGCTAGGCTCCAACAGTACGTGGATAGAGAACTGCCAGAAGTACAAGCTGGGTTTCGAAGAGGTAGAGGAACTAGAGATCAAATTGCCAACATTCGCTGGATTATGGAGAAAGCAAGAGAGTACCAGAAAAACATCTACTTCTGCTTCATTGACTATGCTAAAGCCTTTGATTGTGTGGATCACAATAAATTATGGCAGGTTCTTAAAGAGATGGGAGTACCAGACCACCTCACCTGTCTCCTGAGAAACCTGTATAAGGGTCAAGAAGCAACAGTTAGAACCGGATATGAAACAACTGATTGGTTTAGCATAGGAAAAGGAGTACGACAAGGATGTATATTGTCACCTTGCTTATTTAATTTATATGCAGAGTACATCATGCGAAATGCTGGCCTGGATGAATCACAAGCTGGAGTTAAGATTGCTGGGGAAAAGATCAATAACCTCAGATATGCAGACGATACCACTCTGATGGCAGAAAGTGAAGAGGACCTAAAGAGCCTCTTGCTCAGGGTGAAAGAGGAGAGCGCAAAAGTGGGCTTGAAGCTCAACATCAAAAAAACTAAGATCATGGCATCTGGCCCCATCACTCCTTGGCAAATAGAAGGGGAAGTCATAGAAGTAGTGACAGACTTCACGTTCCTAGGATCTCAGATCACTGCAGATGGTGACTGCAGCCATGAAATTAAAAGACGCCTGCTCCTTGGGAGGAAAGCGATGGCAAACCTAAACAGCATGATAAAAAGCAGAGACATCACCTTGCCAACAAAAGTCCGCATGGTCAAAGCAATGGTATTCCCCGTAGTAATGTATGGCTGCGAGAGTTGGACTATAAGGAAGGCCGAGCGCCGAAGAATAGATTCTTTTGAACTATAGTGCTGGAGAAGACTCTTGAGAGTCCCTTGGACTGCAAGGAGATCAAATCAGTCAATCCTAAAAGAAATCAACCCTGACTGTTCCCTGGAAGGCCAGATCCTGAAGCTGAAGCTCAAATACTTTGGCCACCAAATGAGAAGGGAGCCCTCCCTGGAGAAGACCCTGATGCTGGGAAAGATTGAAGGTCAAAGAAGAAGGGGACGGCAAAGGATGAGATGGTTAGACAGTGTCATCGATGCAACAAACATGAAATTGAGCAAACTTCAGCGGACAGCGGAAGACAGGAGGGCCTGGCGTAATCTGGTCCATGGGGTCGCGAAGAGTCGGACTCGACTGTGCGACTGAACAACAACAACAACAACAAATGAGCCCTATAGATGGGCCTTTTCCAGAGCCCGTTTTGAGGCACTCCCTTCCGCCGTACTGCAAGGTAAGTTCATTCGAGTTCCAGTGCACGAACAGATATGCCCATGCATGGCTAATATGGTGGAATCAGTTACTCATGTCCTCCTGTTCTGCAGATTCTATCAGGAGGAACGAATCCATCTTATACTACTACTTCTGTCTAGACTTAGCCCTCTGCAGTCTTATCTTGACTTTAGGCCAGAAGTCATTTGTAAATTCCCCTTAGAAGATGTTCAGAGCTCAGTGACTTACGCTGTGGCAAAATTCTGTTGCTTAGCTATTAGGAAACGTAAACTTATTTTAGCTGAAAAAATTGTATAATTCTCTTATTAACATTATTTTATGTTACTAATTTTATTAATTTTCTCTTGTTAATGTTTTTATACTATTCCTTTGTTATTATTGTTTTAACCCTTCTTATGTCAGAATTGTACTGTTTTACTGGCTCTTGCTGTAGAAAAAAAATATTTCGCATATATCATCCTTGCTGCTGTTAGGATATGTTTAGTGAGATAAAAATCTTGTCTCTTATCCTTTTCTGGAATGACATTCAACAAAAACAGTTCTGGTACTTGTGACTGACCCAAGGTCACATCAGCAGGTGCGAGTGGAGGAGTGGGGGAATCAAACCCGGTTCTCCCACATTAGAGTCCGCGCATTTAACCACTACACCAAACTGGCTCGCAAAGAGGATTCTCCAGCCTGTACTTGCAAAGTAAAAGGTGGTTCTGAGTCTGGTCCAATGGGCTCCTTCAGGTTTTGGAGGTGAATATCCTTCCTTAAGTCAGATTTCATTATTTTTATAAGCGATGCTTAATATTCAATTTAGTGAACCAAGTAAGAAGCTCACTCATATGCACACACTGCTTGGGTACTAAAGAAGGCAGTTTTAGGGATGCTAGCCAGCATGGTCAACATCAAAGAGGCAGAAAAATAATGATGTGGCCAGAGATTTCTCTGAACATAAGAAGAGCCCTGCTGGATCGGATCAGTGAGGGTCCATCTAGTCCGGCCTCCTGTCTCACACAGTGGCCAGCCAATTCCTCTGGAGGGCCAACAACAGGCATAGAGGCCGAGGCCTTCCCCTGATAACGACATCAGAAGAGCCCTGTTGGATCAGACTAGTGGTCCATCTAGTCCCCCGTCCTGCCTCACACAGCAGCCAACCAGTTCCTCTGGAGGGCCAACAACAGGGCAGAGAGGCCGAGGACTTCATAAGAATATCAGAAGAGCCCTGCTGGATCAGCCTAGTTCTCCATCTAGTCCAGCCTCCTGTCTCATAGTGGCCAGACAACAACAGGGCAGAGAGGTCGAGGCCTTCCCCTGATGTTGCCTCCTGGCTCTGGGATTCAGAGGACTAGTGCCTCTGAATTTGGAGGTTCCCCTCGGCCACCATGGCTAGTAGCCAATGATAGACTTCTCCATGTATCTATCTAATCCCCTTTCCAAACTAAATATTCCTGTGGCCCTCACAACATCCTCTGGCAGCAAATTCCGCATTTTAATCGCTCTCAGTGCAAAGTAGTATTTTCTTTCTGCAAGATTTATTTTAAACACTGCAAATGTCCTGCTGGTCCAGGCGACGGGGTGGGGTGGTGGTGGGGCGGACATTTCTGTAGGACCAGGAAACTACAGAGATACCCTCAGTGTGAAAGCCCAGTTGCTGCAGTCTGTCCCGGCTTCCCCCGGGCCTCCTGATGGGACAACCCAGACCCACGGGCCACCATCCCTGCACCAGATGAGCCCTTCCCCCTTCTACTCACTGGCAGCAGCAGTGGTGGGGAAAAGGCCGACGGCAGCGACGACCAGGCAGCGACGGAAGAGCCGCCCAGCGGGGAAGAGGGCTCTGACCCACAGCGCCAGGGAGCAGCAGGATCCATGGGAGTACGACGGGGCTCCAGCGGCGGCGGACTGAGGTGGCGGGGAGGCACGGCCACCCGGCGAGCAAGGAGACACACCACGCAGTCCCAGTGAAACGCCCAGCACACGTGCAGACGGGGCGGGACCAAACAAGGTTGAGACCGTGTCCTCCCTTTTGACAGGAGACAGGGCCAGTGGGAAGGGGTGACTCGGGAGCAGAGGAGGCTATAAAAGGGAACAGGAGAGGGCCGAGGAGGAGGAGACTGTGGAAAAGCAATAAAGAGAGAGAGGTGTGTACGGAATCCGAGGGGTAGGGAGGTGAAGTAACCCCTGTGCCAAACCCCTAGCCTGAGGCCCCTCTTTCTTCCTGACCCTTGTGGACCACCCTCTGTCCTCCCGAGCTTCCACTACCTCCCCCGGATAACGTCTGAGGGTCCAGGGGCAAGGAGAGACCCAGCATCGCAGGGGGTGACCTCCAGGAGCCCCAGAAACCCGTGACACAGTCCTAAAGTAAATTGCAAGCGTCCATGTTTTGCAACGTGCTTTCTTGTGCCACGACACTTGCTTAATTATTTATTTATTTGCAAACTTTCGTCTCCCACCTTTCAGCCCTGACGAGGACTGACAAGACAGCGAACAATTCAGAGGATGAAATCACGTTTTAAAACCATCAAAGTCAATCCCTCCCAAACAAACATCAATCAAACAAGTTGAAAAAGAGAGTCGAAATACATACAAAACATTAAAACATTGGTTAGGAAGGAAGGATCATTGAGGGAATACCAAATGAAACAAAAAAAAGTCTTCGTCCACTGGTGGAGGATTCAGAAAAGAGCAAGAATCCAGGAGCATCTTAAAGACTAACAAAATTTGTGTCAAGGTACGAGCTTTCGTGAGTCCCTGGAGAAGTGAGCCATGACTCTCGAAAGCGCATGCCCTGCCACAAATTTTGTTTTTCTTTCAGGTGCTCCCGGACTCTTGCTCTTTTCTACTGCTACAGACTAACATGGCTATCCATCTTGATCTGTCTTGGTGGAAAACTACCAACAGATGGAGACAGATGAGTCTTCTTAGGAAGAGAGCTCCAGAATTCTGGTGCCATGACCGTGAAGGCCCTGTCCTGGGCTGCCACCAGCCTAATCTCCCACCGGCCAGGCAGGTGGGGAAGGGTAGAAGGAAGTGGGCAGAAGAAAAGGGGATCATCAATCAGAATAAATTAGCAAGGCATTGTTTCAACAGAGGGTTAAGCAAAGGCTTTCCCACATGGCTGCCTAGCTCTTGGGTCAGGCCTGCCCACACAGCAGAACTAAGTGGTAGAGTCCTGAAGTGGATGTGGAAGACTGTACTACATTTGCATGTGAGGGAGGGAAGGGCGGAAGGAAGCACAACTTTAAGTGCTCAGCCCGCCCCCTAAAAACATCCGGGAGATTGGAGTGGGGGAGAGAGAGAGCTTGAGACCCAGAGACGGTCTTTTGACATGTGGGGGAGCACCCAGACTGGAGCCCCCACCCCCTCACCTGTCCTCAGCAGGGTCTTGTTCCCGTACACCAAGTACTTCCGCAGAGAGTCCACGCACATCTCCTTCAGGTAGTCCATCTCACGCTGAGGGTGGGCCAGGCCCAGGATGGAGCCCAGCTTCTTCTTTAAGTTTTTGGCCTGTGGCACGCAGGCCTTCCAGGTGCGGGTCTCCGTGTTGAGGACAAAGAGGTCTTTCCCGTCGTAGGCGTACTTCCAGGACCCACCTATGGGCCGCCCGTCTGCCCACACTTTGCAGCTGATCTTGAGCTGCAAGGTGTGGAGACCTGCAAAAGACGTACGGAGGGTGGTATGTTGGGTGTTTGGGGGGGCGTGTCTTGAAGGAATGTGACAGAGAAAGGGGGAGCTTAGAGAATGGGGGGCTGCAGCCTGGCCTCCCCCCACTGGCCGGCTCCAGCCCCACAGAGGCAAATCCCAGGCAAGGTGTTATATATTGGAACTGGAACATTCCAAGACTGTTTCTACCAGAGACTGGCTGAGCTTGGTGCTCGAGAACAATAGCCCACCAGGACTCTGGAGATGGCCAATGAGGAATTAACGTTATTCGAATAGCCTATCGTTGGGTATAGCTGTGTGTGGTGTTTGCCTGCTATTTAAACAGGGCTGTTGCCCTGGAGTTTTGCCTGGTATCTGCTGAATCACTAATAAAGCTGAGCCGACCACTAGACTTGGGGTCTGCTCATCCATGGAACCCAGTGTTTGACACAAGGTCTCTCCTCCACCCCACCCCACTTATAAAAGGTCTGCCTGGAAGGAGTTTCGTATTTCTTTCCTACCTGTCAAGTTCTCCAGATAGTCAGTCAGACACCAGGCTTCATAAAAAAGACAGTGTTTATTGAAAGCTAATCATAGAGGTGCATTAACCATTCTTTGTCAATCAATCAATAAACCTTTAATGGCATATAAATATTAAACATTACAAAAAAAAAAAACAAGGACAGTAAATGACATAACCAGCTACCATTCTTTGTCAGTGATGGCAAGCACTACATTACAACAGCAGTTATAGCCCATTCGGACTGCCCCCCCATACTACCCACCAATAGCTACCCAGCGCGCGTGGGGCAAAGCAGTAATTTACAGTTGACCAGAAATTCCGCGGAGCTGTGGTGGCTCAAGTGGTTAAGATGCTGAACTGCAGGCTGTGGAAGGTCAGTAGTTCAGCAGTTCGAGACCCGAGAGCGCCGCATGACGGAGTGAGCTCCCGTCTCTAGTTCCAGCTCCTGCCAACCTAGCAGTTCGAAAGCAAGAAATTGCAAGTAGATAAATAGGTACCACTTCGGTAGGAAGGTAACAGCGTTCTGTGCGCCTTGGGGTTTAGTCATGCCGGCCACATGACCACGGAAATGTCTTCGGACAGCGCTGGGTCTTCGGCTTTGAAACGGAGATGAGCACCGCAACCCTAGAGTCGGATTCGACTGGCTTTCGAGCAAGGGAACCTTTACCTTTATAGATGGAACACTCTTGTCTGGGGCAGTGATGCTAGTTTTGCGTAGTGGTTAGGAGCATGGACTCTAATCTGGAAGAACCATGTTTCCTCACTCCTCTACATGCAGCTGCTGGTGCGACCTTGGGTCAGTTACAAGTTCTTTCAGAGCAGTTCACGAAAGCCATCTGCACAGATAAGACTCTGAAAAGACACAGTAAATCTGGGTGCCTGGAGTGTCTGTGAGACAACCTGTGATACCCCCGCATTCCAGACCAGTGAACGACGTTGCTCGTCTCCACCTCCTCCCCCCTCCATCCATCTTATGACAGGGTTACCTGACACTACCTCTGCCCCACCTCCGTACAGCGACCTGATTCCTAGAAGGAGAAAAACAATGCAGGGGGGTGGGAGGGGCTGGAAGCTTTTGATCCAGAGAGGCAGCCTGGTGTGTACACGTGAGCGGGGGGGGGGGGGAGATAAAGTCCTGAAAAAGTTCCACACAAAACGGGGGGATGGGGTTGACAGAAGGAAATCTTTCCCTCCTTCAGTCTCATTGACTGCAAATTCTGCATACTTGCAGTGCAGGTTGGGGGAATTGCTAGGATGAGGAAGAAGAAGAGGAGGAGGAGGAGGAGGAGGATTGGATTTATACCCCGCCCTTCACTTGGAGTCCCAGAGCGGCTTACAATCTCCTTTCCCCTTCCCCTCCCCACAACAGACACCCTGTGAGGTAGGCGGGGCTGAGAGAGCTCTTTCAAGTACTGCCCTTGAGAGAACAGCTCTGAAAGAACTGTGACTGACCCAACGTCACACCAGCAGCTGCATGTGGCGGAGTGTGGAATCAAACCCGGTTCTCCCGGATTAGAGTCCGCGCATTTAACCACTACACCAAACTGGCTCTCTTTAAGACTTTCATGGGTGCAGCAGTTAAACATAGAGCTGCAGATTCCTTGGAAGAATTATATTTATTGGGTGGAGGCATATGCTCGGATGGAGGGTTCCGGCCCTGAAAAAATATTTATTTATAACACTTATGGTCACTTGCCCTGACCTGGTTACTGCAGGCTAGCCTGATCTCGTCATATCTCAGAAACTAAGCAGGGTTGGCCCCAGTCAGTACTTGAATGTGAGACTGCCAAGGAAGACCAGGGCTGCAACGCAGAGGCAGGCAACGGAAAACCACCTCTGAACATCTCTTGTCTTCAAAGCCCCAACAGGGGTCACCAAAAGTCTGATGTGACTTGACAGCAAAACCACACTAAATGAAAACCAATAAACAGTAAGTGACTTCTGTCAGCTTTTACCAAGTCAAAATGATTTTCATGGCACCTCTCACGGCTCACCTCTCACGCTGCCACCACTCTGGATTTAGGATCCCCTGAGAAGGCCCAGAGGCCCCCCCCGACCTTCAGACCTCCCCCCTTTTTTGGCTCCCTGAAGGGGATTTTTTATTGCTTTTTCCATAAACTGCAATGAAAAAGAGGGGAAGGGACTACATACTAGTGGAGAAAGTAAAGAAACCTACTAAAAACCCAAGAGATGGTGGTCATACATAATGCTTAAAAAAAAGCAGCTTATTAGCTCAAAGTTACCATTAAAGTTCATTGAATGTGTTCATCAAATAGTCCATTTAACCTGGAAGAACCAAAAATTTTAAAACTCCCCCGCATCTACCTTAATAAAGAGCAAAGTAAGATATAGTAATACAAAATAAAAAGCTTTCAGACGTTCCAGAGTACAATGACTCATTCTTTGTCCTTTTGCTTTCTCAAATGATAACTTGTTTTGGGAACTGCTGCCCCCAATGCTGAATCTGAGTTCTTGTCAGAAGATGCCACTGCTCACTCGTCTTCACTTTCTTTGGTACTGTTGTCATCCTCTTTTTCTTCTCCTTTTGCTGGACGACTATGAAAATGCAGAAACTCATCTGCCTTTTCAACAAAGTCTATTTTTTTCTTTTTTGTTCATACATTTGAAGATTGTAGGGAATTTCAGACAGATGATATAATCCAGAAGAGGAACGGTTCCCAAACGGTTTCTGGTCTGGCATTTCAGACAGAACCGTTTTAGAACTGGTTCCCTACCGGAATATATTTGTAATTTCACACAGAATCGCTTCTGTCCCGTTCAGGAAACGGGGCTGAAGCGTTTTACCTGTCAACCGCTTCCAAGTAGTCGTCAGTTTCTTCTCCCGGATCCGATACGCTTTTTTCCCGCCTTTTTTCGCCCGCGCAGGTGATCTCCGTCTTTTTTTTTTTTGAACGTTCGATTTAGAGTGCTATAACGCTATAGCGCTATAGCGCAATAGCGTTATAGCAACCCCATTGGAATGCCTGCAGTGTTGTTTTATAGCACTATGGTGCTATAGCGCTCTAAAGCGAACATTTTTTTAAAAAAAGGTGCGGCGGGAAACAGCGGGAAAACAAAGCGGTGCAGTCTGAATTGCCAAACCGCTTCTGATTCGGCTCTTTTCCGGTCAGAGAAAGCCATGTGTGAAATGGCAGCCCTGTACCAGTTTACTTCAAGACGAATCAGAAACGGCTTTAATCCGGCAGAATCTCGGTAATGTGAAATTCCCTTATGTCTTCGGGAACGATCCATCTGTAGGCGATGTTGTTTTTCTGTAAAAATAAAGCCAAGTCCCTGTATCTCCTTCTTTTCCTTCTTATTTCAAATGGAATATCCTTCAACACTATTATTTCTTTGTCCTTGATTTTCAAGGTAGTTCCATTTGTCACTTTAAGTATTTGGTCCTTCATTTGTCTTCTAGAGAATCTCACCATCACTTCCCCGGGCAGATTATTTTTTCTTGTAAAATCTGAATACGACCTAAAGATCGTATCAATTTTGCTTTGCAGTATGTCCATTTTGACGTCTGCCATCAGGGCCAAAGCCTCACACATCAGCTGCTTCAGATTCTCTCCTTTTCCCTCCGGGACCCCTTGAAATCTTAGGACATAGCTTGCCCTTTCCATTTCCAGCTGTAGCAGATGGGATTCATTGGTTTTTTTCTCTGTCGTCTGCAGTTGTTTTTGAAGCTTCTTGGTGTTGGCATCCACCTCTTTAAGCTCAAGTTCCATTTTTCCTGTTTTTTTAACAGTCTCACTTAATTGAGTTTGCTGTGCATCAAGCTTATGGCGTAATGCCATAACCTGCTCCAGCAGGGGTCGCAACGCTTCAGTCAGCATCCTTTGCAGCTCTGTTGTCGGGCCCTGTCTACGGACAGAACTCGCTGGGCTGGCATTTCCGGCCAGCAGTTTTGGTTTCGCTTGTTTCTCCTTCTCATCCCTCTGTGGAGGCGCCATGTTGAGAAACTGTTTACTTTTTATATATCACAGTCCCCAGAACTCTTTACATCGCCTGGTAAGTTCTTACAAGCTATTTTAGTCCATCTCGCTTCTGTAGCTCACTCCCCTTTAAGTATATGTTTAAAAGTATGTTTATTTTCTTCTTATCAGGGGAGAGTTCCCTCCCCCCCCTTCACCTCTTAAGGGGAGGTTTCAGCTATCTCGGTGTTTTTCGCTTCAACTTTGTCTCACATTTCAATATTATCTTCGCTTATATGGCTTAGACACTCAGCCACCAAACACTTGTTCCAGTGTACGTCCAGGCAGAGTAAACAATGAAAATAGTTTATTTTACAGGAAGTCAAACAAACAAGATGCAGAGTAATGACAGTAAGCGGGTGAAAAGAAAAGAAAGATCTTGTCTCACTAACCTGTTAGTGTTTTTTGAGGGAGTGAACAAACATGTGGACAAGGGGGACCCAATAGATATTATTTACCTTGACTTCCGGAAAGCTTTTGATACAGTTCCTCATCAAAGGCTCCTAAGTAAGCTCAATAGTCATGGGATAAAAGGACAAGTCCTCTTGTGGATCAAAAACTGGCTTATAAATAGGAAACAGAGAGTGAGTATAAATGGGAAACTCTCTCAGTGGAGGGTGGTAAGCAGTGGGGTACCACAGGGATCAGTACTCGGTCCCATGCTTTTTAACTTGTTTATTAACGATTTGGAATTGGGAGTAAGCAGTGATGTGGCTAAATTTGCAGATGACACGAAGTTGTTCAGGGTGGTGAAAACCAGGGAGGATTGTGAGGCACTCCAAAGGGATCTGTTGAGGATGGGTGAGTGGGCGTCAACGTGGCAAATGGGGTTCAATGTGGCCAAGTGCAAAGTGATGCACATTGGAGCCAAAAATCCTAAATATAAATACACGTTGATGGGGTCTGATCTGGCAGAGACTGACCAAGAGAGAGATCTTGGAGTCGTAGTGGATAACTCGCTGAAAATGTCTACACAATGTGTAGCTGCAATAAAGAAGGCCAACGCTATGCTGGGGATTATTAGGAAGGGAATTGATAACAAATCAGCCAGTATCATCATGCTCCTGTATAAATCATTGGTGCGACCTCATTTGGAATACTGTGTACAGTTCTGGTCACCACATCTCAAAAAGGATATTATAGCATTGGAAAAAGTGCAGAGAAGGGCAACTAGAATGATAAAAGGGTTGGAACACCTTCCCTATGAAGAAAGGTTAAAATGCTTGGGGCTCTTCAGCTTGGAGAAACGACGGCTGAGGGGTGACATGATCGAGGTTTATAAGGTTATGAATGGGATTGAGCAGGTTGAGAAAGAAGTACTTTTCTCCCTTTCTCACAATACAAGAACTCGTGGGCACTCTATGAAATTGCTGAGCAGTCGGGTTAGAACAGATAAAAGGAAATACTTCTTCACCCAAAGAGTGATTAACATATGGAATTCACTGCCACAGGAGGTCGTGGCAGCTGCAAGCATGGACAGTTTCAAGAGGAAATTAGATAAACATATGGAGCAGAAGTCCATCAGTGGCTATTAGCCACAGGGTATAGATGGGAACTCTCAGTCTGGGGCAGGTGATGCACTCTATTCTTGGTGCTGGAGGGGGCAGCAGTGGGAGGGCTTCTGGTGCCCTGGCCCCACTGCTGGACCTCCTGATGGCACCTGGTATATTTTGGCCGCTGTGTGACAGAGTGTTGGACTAGATGGGCCATTGGCCTGATTCAACATTGGCTTCTCTTATGTTCTTATGTTCTTATGTTCTTATGTTCTTAAATGCCCTAGCACGTCTAAATATATACTGTCCCTAGCTCACTATCTTAAGTGGCCTTAGACTACTCACCCTTCCCTCAGGATGAGGGTTTCTTCCCCACAGCAGCCTCCCTTCTGGCCCTGTTCCCTGGGAAGAACAGCTCTCCTCTTGTACCAGTTCTTATATTCCCCAAGCCCTCTTCTTCCCTATTGGTCAAAATTGGCACCAAAACTTCCCAAGGCCTTCTGGGGTTTGTAGGCCCAGCCTCCCCTACTGCTAGCCAGGCTCCCTGGGCCTAGTAGGCCTCTGGTGGCACAGCCCAGATCATGATAGCACCAATCCCAAATTAGTACATGTGGGGGAGGGGATGGTGGAAATCTCTGAACTGGACAAACACATGCAGGATATTTTATAGTGGGACACATAATGACAAGCAACAGTATAAAAGAAAAGTATAAAATATTATGTTGCTGGGGCTTAAACCTGCAAAAAAAGTAAAGAAAAACTATACAAGCGGTTGTTGCTGGAGATGTGAACATCATAACTGCCAACCCATAACTCTTTGGGGAAGATGTTTATTGGTGACATTAATCACATTGCATGCTACTTTCAATGGCTTTTATGATTTGACAGGGTTGCTCCCAGAGCCTACCTAGGCAGGGAGGACAGGATACAAATTAAATGAATAAAGTAAAAAATAAAAAATAAATCCAAATCGGCCCAAAGTTAGTGTTTTTGAGGGCTGGCGGCACAAGGTTTTGGAGCCAGAAACATGCCAGAGTGACGGTGCAGAGAAATTCCCACTGCTTTATTTTTCTGCAGAAATGTTTCCCTTCCTAAAGGCTGACCCTCTGATAAAATTGATAACCATGGCTGAATGCCACTGCCGACACAATATCAGGCAAGTCAGGCACTTTCAAAGTTGTAATTTGGTTTTTTTGGAAGAGATTCTCCCTGGGGATTGCCATACAGTTGAGGCCACAAATATGTTCGTTCTCTCGCTACCTTTTTAAACATCCAGCCCGACAAAGAGTTCTGGTGAACTCCAAACCTTGCACTCTTCAGTCTCATTGGGACTGGTCTTTAAAAAGGCCTTACGTGGTTCTTCTTCTTGGATTTTGCAACCGAAGACGGTTGCCAGGTCCCCCAGCAGAAGTGATATCACATAGAATCGCAGAGTTGGAAGGGGCCCTACAGGCCATCTAGTCTGACCCCCTGCTCAATGAAGGATCACCCTAGACTGCATCCCTGACGCTGCTTAAAGACTGCCCAGTGAGGGGGAGCTCACCACCTCCCTAGGCAGCTGATTCCACTGTTAACAGCGTGATATCATCACACTGGAGGAAACATCCAGGTGACACTCTGGTATCTGGGCAAAAACTCTGTGGTAAAATGATTTCTGCCACAGAGCTTTTGCCTCAAAACCAGAACATCGTTGGACTTGTGATAAGGCTGTAAGTTACTGGACTGAGATTCATAATGAGATACAAAAAATTTTGAAATGTACTTTTAAGAAAGACCCACAGATGTTATTGTTAGGTCTTAAAATGGAAGAAATAAATGTAACCAAGAGAACATTATTATGGTATTTGGTTACAGCAGCCAGAATGACTTTTGCACAATGTTGGAAGCAAGAAAAAACACCTGAAACATGGGAATGGATTAAGAAGATGTTGTTTATGGCAGAAATGGACAAATTAACAAGAAAATTAAACAACGAAGAAGATGAAAACTTTTTTGAAGATTGGAAAGACTTTCAAGAATATTTGTTGAAAAACTGGGATGTAAAACATGGTTTGATTTGCTTTGACAACTACTAAGGAGAAATTGAAAGGGACTAGTCTTTTAAATTGTTACCATTAGTAAGACAAAGTAAGTTTAGTTAAATGTAACTGAATAAGAGATATCAATGGGGTTGGAGCACTGCGGGAAGCCTTGTTTGGGGGGGAGTGGGTGAAAAGAAATGGATATGTATTTACTTGTTTAATTTGTATGATCGTGGAAAATATATCCAACAATAAATTGTATTTACCCCCCCTCCAAAAAAACCAGAACATCACTGGGACATCACTGACGCGATGACGTCACCTCCTGTGTGACGCTGGCAATGTGGCCTGACCTTTCACCTTTCTCCTGATCACCTGCTGGGGGCAGGGCTTGGCGGCGAGGGGCCCCGCCTTCCGCAGTGGTAAGCCAACTGACCACCCTGGCTTCCTGCCACCCATGTTATATGCGTTTATATACTTTTATGCAGAAGACCGGGGGTGGGGTCAGTGAACCCTACGAGTGAAACCCATGGCTTCCTGAAACCCATGTTATATGTATTTACTTCTGTTTTTTAATTTAAATCCAGAACAAAAGCCACATAACATCTTTTATTAAGCCAAACGGGGCCCTTTTTCTGGGGGAATGCACCGGAACAGAGTTCCGGAACCTCTTCAACAAAATTCCTTTTCAGAATATTTAAAAGTTCGTGAGTTTTCAGTATACAGATTGAAAACTTCATTTCCCTCTTGAGAGTTCTGGCACCTCTTTTTCCACCCCCACCCCCAAAAGCCCCGAGGCCAGATAAGTGCCAGTAAGCATAATCTTCAACAGAAAACATGTAATACATGGTTTTGTTAGTGTTTAATGGGCTGCAGTGGCTCAGAGGTTAAGACGCTGAGTTGCAGACTGGAATGTCGGTAGTTCAGCAGTTCGAGACCCGAGTGCCGCATGACGGAGTGAGCTCCCGTCTCTGGTTCCAGCTCTTGCCAACCTAGCAGTTTGAAAGCAAGAAATTGCAAGCGGATAAACAGGTACCACTTCGGTGGGAAGGTAACAGCGTTCCGTGTGCCTCGGCGTTTAGTCATGCCGGCTACACGATCATGGAAACGTCTTCGGACAGCGCTGGCTCTTCGTCTTGGAAACGGAGATGAGCACCGCAACCCTAGAGTCGGATTCGACTGGCTTTCGAGCGAGGGAAACCTTTACCTTTACCTTCATGTGATGAACAAAGTGGGGTTTTTCAAGGTGAAAGTACGAACCTTAAATGTTCAGTTTTTGAAAAGTAATCCTCTAGTTCAAGTTGGGGGGGGGAGCCTGAATTCTGTGAAGGGCAAAGGGGTGGGGGCTTCTACCCTCTTGGGAGGAGACTCCCCCGTCCCTCTCCTTTTTTCCTTCCACTTAAGCAGCAGCCCCTCCCCTTTCTCTTGTGCCGAGGAGGGGGAGGTGCTCCGGCTGCCCCCTCCCCTCCATTCTCACCTGTGTGGTTGCCGTGGTGGAAGTGATTCATCAGCGTCTCCAGGGTTTCATTGAACAGCTCCTCATCCCCCCGAAAGACCTGGCTCTCCTCCTCAAAGTACCGGGGTTCGTCCTGCTCCACCTTCCTCATCCAGGGGGCCACGGGCACCGTCCTCCGGGTGTGGCTGTCATAGTGGACGATGGGCTGGTCATCCACGTAGCTCACAGCAATGAACCGGGGCAGCCCCGGGCCGGGCTCAGACACCGCCATGCGGAAATTCCTCAGGGCATGTGAGGAGGGGAAGCCTGCAAGAGGGGAGAGAGAGAGAAAAAATGGATTCCCGGTTCTGCGTTCGCAGCTCTCGTTCTCCAATCCAGGCCCTAACAGTGACGAGTGTCGGAAGTTCCAGGTTTTGATGTCCCCTGTCTCAGACCTCCAGATTGAGTGGCAAGAGAGACTAGGTTGCTAGATAGGCACATTGGCCTTTCTTCATGTATCTCCTCCACCGCCACTGCCACCTTTGAAATGCAGATTGTGCTCGCAGGGACCAATTTTCCCCTTCCTCCTTCTCTCTCATTCTGGATGAAGACGTTCTCTCTGCCTGCACGCACCAAGAGAGGGACATGCGGTCCTCTCTTGGCACCGTGAGGCAGATGGGCCTCTGGTCATCTGCCTCCCTCCTTTAGCTCAGTGGTTCTCAACCTTCCTAATGCCGCGACCCTTTAATACAGTTCCTCATGTTGTGGTGACCCCCAACCTGGAGACGGACAGAGGAGCAGTGTCTCGGTTCCTAAGACCATCGAAAATATGTGTTTTCCCCACGACCCACAGGTTTAGCTAGTGTGTTAGTACTGTATCAAATCTCTAAGCTTTCCTACCCAAAGTGTACTTCTCAAATAAAGAGAGAAGTATTTCTCTTCTAAATTTGCAAGGTGGCTCTGTACAGCTTTATAAGCTGAGTAACCTGGGCCTTCTCAGTGGTGGCTCCGTACTGGTGAAATGAGCTCCCAGAGGACATCAGGGCCCTGCGGGACCTTTTACAGTTCCGCGGGGCCTGCGAGACGGGGCTTTTCCGCCAGGCCTTTGACTAGGGAGCTGCACCCAAGAAAGTGAGGCCCTGGCCCCAGTATTAGATCCAATACTAACATCATTATTAACAGTTTGATATAACCCAGACTACAACTGACTGCATGCCTGTGGATGCTGCTAATGCCCGCCATCGTGTACGAATCGCACTAGCGATTCTATTACATTATGCTTTATAGTTATTTAATTTCTGTTTTAGTTGTTTTATACATCCCATGTAAGCCGTCCTGAGTCTGACCTGGCGGGGAGGGTGGGATAAAAATTAAATAAATTAATTGATACACCTGCATTTGCAGCTTTATTTAAGCACCCTGCTAACTAATGGTGACTGGACTAACCACACCAGTTAACCTCAATAATGACGACACCTGGAACCGGAATCCTGCAAGGCGCTAGATGGCATCGCTTGGTCCAAAACCTGGTTCATGAGCACAGGGCTCCAATGGCATCCTTAGGATTAAAGATAAAATGAGAGGGAGGAGAGGAGATTGGATTTATACCCCGCCCTTCACTACCCGAAGGAGTCTCAGAGCGGCTCACAAACTCCTTTCCCTTCCCCTCCCCACTACAGACACCCTGTGAGGTGGGCGAGGCTGAGAGAGCTCTGACAGAGACTGCTCTTTTTCAAGAACAGCTCTGACAGAACTATGGCTTGCCCAAGGTCATCCAGCCAGGTCCAAGTGGAGGAGTGGGGAATCAAACCCGCTTCCCCCAAATCACTACACCAAACTGGCTCTACCAGCCCCATGTCATTTTCCTTTTAAGAAGCTATTTTTAGTTTTAAGTTTTAAAACAGGAGTCTCCAAGCTTTTTTAAGCTAGCCGGCAACTTTGGAATTTTGAGAAGGGGTAGTCTGTGCCACCCCAAAATGGCTGCCTCAGGAGGCGGGGTGTTATGTATTGTGTTATATAGATAGCCTGAACTGTAGAATGAGCCTGAGCTTCAGTCCAAAGCTCCATAGAACAGATAAAAGGAAATACTTCTTCACCCAAAGAGTGATTAACATATGGAACTCACTGCCACAGGAGGTCGTGGCAGCTACAAGCATGGACAGTTTCAAGAGGGAATTAGATAAACACATGGAGCAGAAGTCCATCAGTGGCTATTAGCCACAGGGTTTAGATGGGAACTCTCAGTCTGGGGCAGGTGATGCACTCTATTCTTGGTGCTGGAGGGGGCAGCAGTGGGAGGGCTTCTGGTGCCCTGGCCCCACTGCTGGACCTCCTGATGGCACCTGGTATATTTTGGCCGCTGTGTGACAGTGTGTTGGACTAGATGGGCCATTGGCCTGATTCAACATTGGCTTCTCTTATGTTCTTATGTTCTTATGTTCATAGACTCTCAGTATCCTAAAATCAACAGCCTGATTGGCTGACGTTGTGCAATGGACCAATCAGGGAAGCCTATGACTTTCGACAGGAACAAACCCTACTGGTCCTAAGCCCTCACTTATGATTGGAACCTTACTGTTCTAGGGGTGTGGTTTGGCCAGTTCCAAACTGTATATAAGTTGAGGTTGTTGTGTGTGTGTGTGTGTGTTCTCTGTATTGTTAAATGTTCTCTTCTAATCAGCTGAAGTCACTGATTAAAGAAAGAACTGCCTGATCTTGAGTTACAACACGGAGCCAAAGGGAACACCTCCTGCCCCACACCTCCTGGGAAGACAGTAAACCTGAAGGAGGGGGATGGACCCACTGCTTCTTACCACTCCTCCTGATCTTCCAATACAAAACCCTTTTGTTTGAATCAGGATAGCGGTCCATGGCAAGCCCTGCCTTATAGTGACCACACCCACTTTCTGACACCCACAGGCATCATATTGGGGAACTCTGGTTTAGAATTTAGCACAGTGGCCAAAGCTCAGGGGCCATCAGGAAGTCCACCAGCGGGCCGGAACTCCAGAAGCCCTCCCACTGTTGTCCCCTCCCCAGTACCAAGAAGACAGAGCACCACTGTCCCAGGCATAAGAACATGGGAGAAGCCGTGTTCCATCAGGCCAGTGGGCCACCCAGTCCAACACTTTGTGGCACACAGTGGCCAAAGCTCAGGGGCCACCAGGAAGTCCACCAGCAGAGCCAGAACTCCAGAAGCCCTCCCACTGTTGTCCCCTTCCCCCAAGTACCAAGAATCATAGAATGTTAGAGTTGGAAGGGACCTTGCAGGCCATCTAGTCCAACCCCCTGCACTCTGCAGGAACACAGCCGAAACCCCTACATACCTACAACATACCCAAAAGATGGTTGTCCAGTCTCCTCTTGAAAACGTCCAGCGAAGGAGCATCCACCACCTCCCGAGGCAGTCTGTTCCACTGCTCAACCACTCTTACAGTCAGGAAGTTTCTCCTGATATTAAGCCGGTAAGGACTCCCTTGTAATTTCCACCCATGAGATCTAGTCTTGCAATCCGGAGCAAGAGAGAATAGATCCACTCCATCTTCTACATGACAGCCCTTCAAATACTTGAAGACTGCAATCATGTCCCCTCTAAACCCTCTCTTTCCCAGGCTAAACATACCCAACTCCCTCAGCCTTTCCTCATAAGACTTGAGGGAATTTCACATAACCGAGACTCTGTCGGTTTGAAGCCGTTTCTGATTCGTCTTGAAGTAAACCGGTACAGGGCTGCCATTTCACACATGGCTTTCCCTGACTGGAAAAGAGCCGAATCAGAAGCGGTTTGGCAATTCAGACTGCACCGCTTTGTTTTCCCGCCGGTTCCCGCCACGCCTTTTTTTTAAAAAAATGTTCGCTTTAGAGCGCTATAGTGCTATAAACAACACTGCAGGCATTCCAATGGGGTTGCTATGATGCTATTGTGCAATTGCGCTCTAAAGCGAACGTTTAAAAAAAAAAAAGCCGGAGATCGCCCGTGCGGGCGAAAAAAGGCGGGAAAAAAGCGTATCAGATCCGGGAGAAGAAACTGATGACTACTTGGAAGCGGTTGACAGGTAAAACGCTTCAGCCCCGTTTCCTGAACGGGACAGAAGCGATTCTGTGTGAAATTACAAATATATTCCGGTAGGGAACCGGTTCTAAAACGGTTCTGTCTGAAATGCCAGACCAGAAACCGTTTGGGAACCGTTCCTCTTCCGGATTATATCATCATCTGAAATTCCCCTTGGACTCCAACCCTCTCACCATCCTGGTCGCCCTCCTCTGGACCCACTCGAGTTTGTCAACATCCTTCTGAAAATGTGGTGCCCAAAACTGGACACAGTACTCCAGGTGGGGCCTGACCATAGCAGAATACAGCGGAACTACCACCTCCCATGATCTGGACACAATACTTCTGTTAATGCATCCTAAGATTGCATTAGCTTTCTTCACAGCCGCATCACACAGCAGGCTCATGTTTAGCTTGTGATCAACCATAACACCTAGATCCCTTTCACATGTGCTGCTGTCAAGCCAAGTCCCTCCCATTCTATATCTGTGCCTTTGATTTTTTGTACCTAAGTGTAGGACTTTGCACTTATCTCTATTGAAATTCATTTTATTTGTCTCAGCCCACTGTTCCAGCCTATCAAGATCCTTCTGAATCCTGACTCTGTCTTTTTCAGAATTAGCAATCCCACCCAGTTTCGTGTCATCTGCAAATTTGATAAGCATCCCCTCTATGTCTTCATTCAGGTCATTTATAAAAACATTGAATAACACCGGACCTAGGACCGAGCCCTGTGGCACTCCACTCGAGACTTCCCTCCACATAGACGCAGAGCCATTTACAAGCACTTGTTGGGTGCTCGTAAAGAAGACAGAGCACCACTGTCCCAGGCGTAAGATCATGGGAGAAGCCGTGTTCCATCAGGCCAATGGGCCACCCAGTTTTGTTTGAACCAGGATAGCGGCCCATGGCAAGCCCTGCCTTAGTGACCACACCCACTTTCTGACACCCACAGGCATCATATTGGGGAACTCTGGTTTAGAATTTAACACAGTGGCCAAAGCCCAGGGGCCACCAGGAAGTCCACCAGCGGGGCCAGAACTCCAGAAGCCCTCCCTCTGTTGCCCTCCCCCCAAGTACCAAGAAGACAGAGCACCACCGTCTCAGGCATAGGAACATGGGAGAAGCCGTGTTCCATCAGGCCAATGGGCCACCCAGTCCAACACTCTGTGGCACACAGTGGCCAAAACCCAGGGGCCACCAGGAAGTCCACCAGCGGGGCCAAAACTCCAGAAGCCCTCTCTCTGTTGCCCTCCCCCCCAAGTACCAAGAAGACAGAGCACCACCGTCCCAGGCATAAGAACATGGGAGAAGCCGTGTTCCATCAGGCCAATGGGCCACCCAGTCCAGCACTCTGTGGCACACAGTGGCCAAAGCCCAGGGGCCACCAGGAAGTCCACCAGCGGAGCCAGAACTCCAGAAGCCCTCCCTCTGTTGCCCTCCCCCCCAAGTACCAAGAAGACAGAGCACCACTGCCCAGGCATAAGAACATGGGAGAAGCCGTGTTGCATCAGGCCAATGGGCCACCGGGTCCAACACTCTGTGGGACATAGTGGCCAAAGCCCAGGGGTCATCAGGAGGTCCACCACCGGGGCCAGAACTCCAGAAGCCCTCCCTCTGTTGCCCCCGTCCCAAGGAAACAGAGCACCCAGGCATAAGAACACAGGAGAAGCCGTGTCGGTTCAGGCCGAGTCCAGGTACTCACCGGAGCCCTCCTCCAATAGGAGGGCGACGACCCCCAGGAGCAAAAGGTGCCCCCGCATCCCTTCATCAAGATCCCGGGAGCCGGAGCGGAGTCCCCGGCCCTCCATCCGCGCAGCGCGCAGTTAGTATGGAGTGGCGCCAGAGTCAGCCCGGGAAAGAATTCCGGAGGAAGAGCCGCGATTGGCCGAGAGGACGGATTTCCCTCCAATCGGAAAGAGGCGCTCCGAAGTTGTCACGAGCCGCTGGGCAGACCCGTCGCCGGCAGCCTGCGCCGAACTCGGAAAAGGGAAAGGGAAAGTTGGCTCCGAACTTGGCCCAACGCCTGGGCTGGGGAAGTGGGAGGCCGGGGCGGGGCGGGACGGGGAGGATTTCCTTTCGGGACTTTCCTGGCTTGGGAGATCTTGGCCCAGCGACGGCCTGTCGCCTCTGAAATGAACAGGACCCAAGCAGAACTCGGATCTCGCAACACGTCTGGTGTGAACTGCCCTGGCTGGCGCGAGCGCAAAGGGGGCTCCCTTGCTGCCACCCAGTGCTCCCTCTAAGCTGAGTTTAGTGTGAGCCAGCTCAACAGTTTTTTAGCCTCTGGCTCACACACTTCTGTCTCCGCGCAGGAAGGGACGGCTCCAGAGCCTACGTGATGCAGGCGGCAGCCAAATGGCTCGTGCTCACAACTGGAATGCCAGCGGCTCACCAAGCAACATTTTTGCTCACAAGACTCCACAGCTCCGAGGGGGCGTGAAAGTGGTGAGCGAGCGATTGAGCTGCTGCATAAATTAGTTTGCTCTGGACCCACCCCTTCCTGAGCTAAGACAAAAATGTGTGAGCCGGAGGCTAAAAAACTGTGAGCTAACTCACACTCACTCAGCTTAGAGGGAACACTGCTGCCAGTGCCAACCCATTCCAGGCAGCTGTCATTCACGAGCCCGCCTGCCCCATCTGAGAGGGCGTGGCTAATGCACGTGGATGGAAGCTTGTTCCGCCGTTACCAACTTTCAGGTGAGGCCTGGAGACCTCCAGGATTTCCAACTTGTCTCCAGACTGCAGAGATTAGACTGCAGAGATCTGTGTCCCGTCCCCCCCGGAGGAAACAGCTGCTTTGGAGACTGGGCTCCAGGGCATCCTACCCTATTGAGATCCCTCCCCTCCCCCAAGCTCCACACCCCCCAAATCTCCAGGAATTTCCAAACTGGGAGTTGGCAACAACCCTTCTGTGCCCCAGCATAACCAGATGCGAGTGCCACGTGTGGAGTGGGCAGAATATGATGTTCTCCGGATTATTTATTGCAGGAAAGTGAATCACACCGGCAGGCCTGTGGGGGGATGGAGGGGGGCTTGCAGCAACGCTCCCTCCGGAATTTGCGCTCTCCCCTCACCCCCCAGTCCCAGATGGGGCTGCTGCTGTCAGGAGGGAAGCGGCTGGCTGACCCCCTGGAGAGGGAGCCTTTGCTTGCCCAGGGGTGTCGAACCCATTTGTTAAGAGGGCCAGATCTGGCATCAATGAGACCTTGTTGGGCTGGGACCTATATATAAAATATATAGGTCCCAGCCCATCATAAAATATAATGCCAGATAGCGGAGATATAAACTTTGTAAAGGACACAAACATAAAGGGAGAGCCAGTTTGGTGTAGTGGTTAAGTGCGGGGACTCTTATCTGGGAGAACCGGGTTTGATTCCCCACTCCTCCACTTGCACCTGCTGATGTGACCTTGGGTCAGTCACAAGCTCTGGCACAGCTGTTCTCTCAAGGACAGTTTCTGTCAGAAGTTCTCTCAGCCCCACCTACCTCACAGGGTGTCTGTCGTGGGGAGGGGAAGGGAAAGGAGTTTGTAAGCCGCTCTGAGATGCCTTTGGGCAGTGAAGGGTGGGGTATAAATCCAATCTCTTCTCCTTCTTCTACCTCACAGGGTGTCTGTCATGGGGAGGGGAAGGGAAAGGAGTTTGTAAGCCGCTCTGAGATGCCTTTGGGCAGTGAAGGGCGGGGTATAAATCCAATCTCTTCTCCTTCTTCTACCTCACAGGGTGTCTGTCATGGGGAGGGGAAGGGAAAGGAGTTTGTAAGCCGCTCTGAGATGCCTTTGGGCAGTGAAGGGCGGGGTATAAATCCAATCTCTTCTCCTTCTTCTACCTCACAGGGTGTCTGTCGTGGGGAGGGGAAGGGAAAGGAGTTTGTAAGCCGCTCTGAGATGCCTTTGGGCAGTGAAGGGCGGGGTATAAATCCAATCTCTTCTCCTTCTTCTACCTCACAGGGTGTCTGTTGTGGGGAGGGGAAGAGAGAGGAGTTTGTAAGCCGCTCTGAGACGCCTTTGGGCAGTGAAGGGCGGGGTATAAATCCAATCTCTTCTCTTCTTCTACCTCACAAGGTGTCTGTTGTGGGGAGGGGGAGGGAAAGGAGTTTGTAAGCCGCTCTGAGATGCCTTTGGGCAGTGAAGGGCGGGATATAAATCCAAACTCTTCTTCTTCTTCTTCTTTGCTTAAAATAAAAACATGCTTAAAACATTAGCACTGTTGCAACATTTTTTTTTGTTTAACAGTATCTAATAACTGATACCTCTTGCTCTGAATTATTGCATCAAAACGTCTGTGCTGTTGAGGGTTTCGGTTTCGGCGTCACGAATGGCGGCCGCTTCTCGGGACGCTCCCGGAGGCGGTTAGCCCACGCGCAGTTAGGGGGGTCTTCGCATGTGCGAAAGACCCTAGTGAGCCTTAGGTAAAGGCTCCGAACCGGGGGCGCTTGGGGAGTAGTCTCTTTGCCGGCAGACAGCCGGGAAATTGAGGCTTTCTCCCCGCCCCAATTGGCCCCGCTGCGGCGTGCCCGTAATGGGACTTAGCGGCGCCACCGATTTCCAGGAGTGAAGACAGCGCCATGGTTTAACATAAAAAGAAGAAGTGGCATCGAATCGTGAGTTGAAGATCTATTTTGAAGCGTAAATCGGAGCCCCCTGCATGCGTATAAGCGTTGGTAGGAGGGAGGAATTCCCACCCCCTTTGAGAAGCAAGATCTACAAAGGGAGCGCGAAGGGGGCAGAGAGAAAACAAAGTGTTGGTGAAAGTACCGTTGGGGTTGCATGGAAGACTGCGATCATCTTAGCTTCCTGGGGGATGCGGCACGAACTTTTTAAAAGTAAACAAAAAAACAAAATGTCGATAATGGAAAAAGTCCTGCAGACACCAGAAGAGAAGAGAGGAGGGACTTCCGGTCCAGATAGCCCCCCCAAGAGCTTGCTGTCAATCAACAGGAAAAGGAGACGCTGTGCCCCCTGCTGGAACAATTGCAGAAAATCAACGAAACTCTGTTCAAAATGGAAAGTGTTCTCATCAGTCGACAGAAACAGATATCGGAAACAACTAGAAAGATGATGGAGATCGAAGAGAAATCGAATTTGATTCTAGGTTTCCAGGGCGTTAAAGAAGAAGAGAAAGAAGATCTCGGATTTACCTTGACAAATGTCTTGGCACCCCTAACTGGCAGTGAAGCGATAAAGTTAAAAGAAGAGGTGGATAAGGCTCCCAAAGCCTATTCCGCTTTTATAAAAGAAAATACTCTGCCAGTAGAAGGGGATGTCGAGCATAGCAGGCGACAAACTGGAGATCTAATTTCATCTGAAGAGTTTATGGAGCCCTGGAAGCTTGAAGGCCAGAAGTTTAAGGAAAAAGAGAAAAGAAAGAAGACGGATTTCATCTTCAAAATACGGAAACTTCTGAAGAGGCACGCCAGCAGGGAGGAGGATGCAGCATTCAAAACTGGGATAAGTGAAGAAGACAGCAGCCCAGGGGAAAGTGGTGATGGAACGGAAGACTTCAAAGTTAAAATGGACTCAATCCATAACTGGAAGAAAATTAAAAAGAAGATACTTTGAGGACTGTTCGTGTAGCATCTGGAAGGAGCTGTTTAATTACTAACCCCAATGGACTTTACTAACTGCATTAACAGAGTGACTTTGGACTTTGCGATAGTTAAAAAGAAGATCTTCTAACCATGATGGATGCCAAAACTGGTATCGGTTATTAACCTAAACTAACCCTCACTAACAGAAAAAAATTTCACTCCATCTTTTTCTTTTTCCATCTGTCTACCCTTCCCTTTTCTTATAAAAAGAATAAAATTCTCTCTTCTTTAAGAGAGTTTTACAAAAAAAAAAAAAACCGTCTGTGCTGTTGCAATCTTGAGTATGCCATTCAGGTGCGTATCTGTAAGCTGCAAACCTACTTTTGATTTATCAACATTCACCGCAGAAATCTCATGCTCAGAGTTCTGAGTCTAGGACCCGGAGGGAAACATGAAATGGCTGAGTGATTGAGAGAGTCTGGCGAAGCAAGCTATGATGCAGAAGCGGCAACAGAACCGGAAGCAGGAGATGGCCCAGTTCCACTGTGGGCCTGATGAAAGCCCTCTGGGGGGGCCCAGTTTGGCCTCCGGGCCGCATGTTTGACACCCCTGCCTTACTCATCTCTTCTCTAAACTGAGACGTCCCAGACTCTTCACACCAGGTGGGCAGCCTCTCTGGAGGAAAAGGGACAGCTTGAAGATTTAAAGGGCCCTCCAACTGATTAGAGTGGCCACATGCTCCCGCTGATCAGCTGGAATGCCCTTTTAATGTCAGGTGAGGGAGGGGGAGAGGGGCAGCAGCTGTTGTGGGGCGTGCCTCATGTGTGAGGGGCGGAGCCCCGCAGTACCCCTTCATGGCTACGGATCTGGTATGCTGTGCCAGTGCTTCGGGGGCCCTCTTGGCGGTGAGGAAACCAGGGTCGCTCCTCTGGTGTAAAGTTAGAACATAAGAACATAAGAGAAGCCAATGTTGGATCAGGCCAATGGCCCATCCAGTCCAACACTCTGTCACATAGTAGCCAAAAATACCAGGTGCCATCAGGAGGTCCAGCAGTGGGGCCAGGACACTAGAAGCCCTCCCACTGCTGCCCCCCCAGCACCAAGAATACAGAGCATCACCTGCCCCAGACTGAGAGTTTCTACCTATACCTTGTGGTTAATAGCCACTGATGGACTTCTGCTCCATATGTTTATCTAATTCCCTCTTGAAACTGTCCATGCTTGTAGCTGCCACCACCTCCTGTGGCAGTGACTTCCATATGTTAATCACTCTTTGGGTGAAGAAGTATTTCCTTTTATCTGTTCTAACCCGACTGCTCAGCAATTTCATGGAGTGCCCACGAGTTCTTGTATTGTGAGAAAGGGAGAAAAGTACTTCTTTCTCAACCTGCTCAATCCCATTCATAATCTTATGAACCTCGATCATGTCACCTCTCAGCCGTCATTTCTCCAAGCTAAAGAGCCCCAAGCATTTTAACCTTTCTTCATAGGGAAGGTGTTCCAACCCTTTTATCATTCTAGTTGCCCTTCTCTGCACTTTTTCCAATGCTATAATATCCTTTTTGAGATGTGGCGACCAGAACTGTACACAGTATTCCAAATGAGGTCACACCAATGATTTATACAGGGGCATTATGATACTGGCTGATTTGTTTTCAGTTCCTTTCCTAATAATCCCCAGCATAGCGTTGGCCTTCTTTATTGCAGCTACACACTGTCTAGACATTTTCATTGAGTTATCTACTACGACTCCAAGATCTCTCTCTTGATCAGTCTCTGCCAGTTCAGACCCCATCAACGTGTATTTATATTTAGGATTTTTGGCTCCAATGTAAGAACATAAGAACATAAGAGAAGCCAATGTTGAATCAGGCCAATGGCCCATCTAGTCAAACACTCTGTCACACAGCGGCCAAAATACACCAGGTGCCATCAGGAGGTCCAGCAGTGGTGCCAGGGCACCAGAAGCCCTCCCACTGCTGCCCCCTCCAGCACCAAGAATAGAGTGCATCACCTGCCCCAGACTGAGAGTTCCCATCTATACCCTGTGGCTAATAGCCACTGATGGACTTCTGCTCCAGATGTTTATCTAATTTCCTCTTGAAACTGTCCATGCTTGCAGCTGCCACCACCTCCTGTGGCAGTGAATTCCATATGTTAATCACTCTTTGGGTGAAGAAGTATTTCCTTTTATCTGTTCTAACCCGACTGCTCAGCAATTTCATAGAGTGCCCACGAGTTCTTGTATTGTGAGAAAGGGAGAAAAGTACTTCTTTCTCAACCTGCTCAATCCCATTCATAATCTTATAAACCTCGATCATGTCACCTCTCAGCCGTCGTTTCTCCAAGCTAAAGAGCCCCAAGCATTTTAACCTTTCTTCATAGGAAAGGTGTTCCAACCCTTTTATCATTCTAGTTGCCCTTCTCTGCACTTTTTCCAATGCTATAATATCCTTTTTGAGATGTGGTGACCAGAACTGTACACAGTATTCCAAATGAGGTCGCACCAATGATTTATACAGGGGCATTATGATACTGGCTGATTTGTTATCAATTCCCTTCCTAATAATCCCCAGCATAGCGTTGGCCTTCTTTATTGCAGCTACACATTGTGTAGACATTTTCAGCGAGTTATCCACTAGGACTCCAAGATCTCTCTCTTGGTCTGTCTCTGCCAGCTCAGACCCCATCAACGTGTATTTATATTTAGGATTTTTGGCTCCAATGTGCATCACTTTGCACTTGGCCACATTGAACCCCATTTGCCACGCTGACGCCCACTCACCCATCCTCAACAGATCCCTTTGGAGTGCCTCACAATCCTCCCTGGTTTTCACCACCCTGAACAACTTTGTGTCATCTGCAAATTTAGCCACATCACTGCTTACTCCCAATTCCAAATCGTTAATAAACAAGTTAAAAAGCATCGGACCGAGTACTGATCCCTGTGGTACCCCACTGCTTACCACCCTCCACTGAGAAAGTTTCCCATTTATACTCACTCTCTGTTTCCTATTTATAAGCCAGTTTTCGATCCACAAGAGGACTTGTCCTTTTATCCCATGACTATTGAGCTTACTTAGGAGCCTTTGATGAGGAACTGTATCAAAAGCTTTCCGGAAGTCAAGGTAAATAATATCTATTGGGTCCCCCTTGTCCACATGTTTGTTCACTCCCTCAAAAAACACTAACAGGTTAGTGAGACAAGATCTTCCCTTACAGAACCCATGCTGAGTCTGCCTCAATAGTTTTTGTTCATCAATGTGCCTACTAATTCTTTCCTTAATAACAGTTTCCACCAACTTACCCGGTATCGATGTCAGACTGACTGGCCTGTAATTTCCTGGATCTCCCCTGGAGCCCTTTTTAAAGATGGGAGTGACATTAGCTACCTTCCAGTCCTCAGGAATGGAGGCAGATTTTAAAGAAAGATTACATATTTTTGTCAGGAGATCCACAAGTTCACATTTGAGTTCTTTCAGAACTCTCGGATGAATGCCATCCGGGCCTGGTGATTTATTAGTTTTTAAATTGTCCATCAGTCGGAGGACTTCCTCTCTTGTCACCGCAATCTGATTCAGGTCTTTCAAACCCCCTCCCGAAATCGGTGCTTCTGGAGTGGGCAAACACTTCTCCTCTTCCACAGTGAAGACAGAGGCAAAAAATGCATTCAGCTTCTCAGCCATTTCCCTATCATCCTTCACTACTGCTTTTACCCCTTGGTCATCCAAGGGCCCCACTGCCTCCCTGGCTGGCTTCCTACTTCTAATGTATTTGAAGAAAGTTTTATTGTTGGTCTTTATGTTTTTTGCGATATGCTCCTCATATTCCCTTTTTGCTTGCCTGATCACAGACTTGCATTTTATTTGCCATAGTCTGTGTTCCCTTTTATCAACCTCACTAAGACTAGCTTTCCACCGCTTAAAGGAATCCTTCTTACCTTTTACAGCTTCCATTGCTTTATTTGTTAACCATGCAGGCTTTTTTCTATACCTATTTGTACCTTTCCTAACCTGCGGTATATATTTTTTCTGAGCTTCTAGGATTGTCTTTTTAAATAGTTTCCAAGCTTCCCCAATGGTTTTGACCTTCTCCACTCTTCCTTTCCATTTCTTCCTCACATGTCCCCTCATACCAGAGAAGTTACCCCTTTTAAAGTTAAAAGTGATTGCGTCAGTCTTTTTGGGCAACTCCCTATCTGTACAAATGTTAAACTCAATGACATTATGGTCACTGTTCCCAAGTGGTGCAATCACTTTTACATCTCTCACCAGGTCTTGGGTGTTACTTAGGACCAAATCCAGGATCGCCTCTCCCCTGGTAGGATCTGTGACCATCTGTTCCACAGCACAGTCATTGAGAGTGTCTAAGAACGCAATCTCTTTTTCCCGACTAGAACTCATATTGACCCAATCAATGTGTGGGTAGTTAAAGTCGCCTATTACAACACAGTTATTTCGTCTAGCCGCTATCTTTAATTCATTCATCATTTTATAATCCTCCTCTATCTTTTGATCTGGTGGGCGATAACAAACTCCCACTGTTAAGCCTCCTTTTGGACCCACTATTTCAACCCATAGCATTTCCAGAAGCGAATCCAATTCTCTTACCCTCTCAATCTTACTGGATGGTATACCCTCTCTGACATACAGAGCCACCCCACCTCCAACCCTTACCCCCTATCCTTCCAATATAATTTATAACCAGGAATCACCGTATCCCACTGATTTTCCTCATCCCACCAAGTTTCTGAAATACCCACAATGTCTATTTCCCCCCCCAACACCAAGCATTCCAACTCCCCGATTTTACCTCGGAGACTTCTAGCATTTGTGTATAAACACTTATAGTTTCCCATGTTTGTTAAGCCCACAGCCTTCCTCTTGCTGCCTCGAGACCTTGCCAGGCAGTTCCTATCATTAGCCACAGTCTCAGTGGACAATTGTAATCCATTTCCTTGTACAAAAGTAATAGCTACCCCTTCATCTCTTTGAGATGAGCCATCCCGAACCAGAGACTTTTCATCTCCTGTCGGCTTTCCCCCATTATTCAGTTTAAAAACTGCTCTGCCACCTTTTTGATTTTGAGCGCCAGCAGCCTGGTTCCTTCTCGGGACAAGTGGAGACCGTCCCTTTTGTACAGCTCCCTCTTGTCCCAAAAAGCATCCCAGTGCCTAACAAACTTGAACCCTTCCCCCTACACCACCGTCTCATCCACGCATTGAGACTCCTGATCTGTGCCTGTCTCTCCGGCCCTGCGCGTGGAACAGGTAGCACTTCCGAGAAGGCTACCTTGGAGGTCCTGGCCTTGAGTTTCCTGCCCAGCAGCCTAAATTTCTCCTCCAGGACCTCACGACTGCATTTCCCCACATCGTTGGTGCCGACGTGCACCACGACCACTGGCTCCTCCCCAGCACTATCTACCAGCCTATCTAAAACACACGTAATGTCCGCTACCTTCGCACCAGGCAGGCAAGTCACCATACGGTCAGTACGCAGGTTCGCCACCCAGCTGTCTACCTGCCTAAGGATCGAATCACCAACTACCAAGAGCCCCCCTCCCACCCTTTCCAGGGACGGTTCCTTGGTACGAAAGGATACCCGTTCACCAGGTGAAGAAGAGGTCCCTTCTGAGGGCACATTCCCCTTATCCTCAGCATGGTGCCCCTTTTCCCCTTGACCCTCATGCTCCCTGGCAGCAGCCGGGCTGCCAGATCCAGAGTGGGACATATTTAACAAGTCCCCGAGAGTCTTCCCTGTGCACCTAACTGACTGTCCCTGCTTCTCCAGGTCAGCCACCTTGGCCTCAAGGGAGCAAACTCGCTCCCTGAGAACCAGGAGCTCCTTGCACCGAGCACACACCCAAGACTTCTGACCAGTGGGCATATAGTCATACATGTGACACTCCATGCAAAACACTGGATAGCCCCCAACCCCCTGCTGGCATTCTGGCTTCATAATTGTTTTTAAACAAATACTTTTCTATAACCCCCCTTTTAAAACCCTTTGTATTTATATGGCTCCTGTTGTAGGAGTCTACTTACCTTACCTTACCAAGGAGCCAAGGTCTTGGCTTTCTGGCTCTTCCTGGGCTTCTTACAGAGCCCCTAGGCCAAGAGCCACAGGCAAAGAGCCTCGCCCTTTTGCTCTCGCCCTTCGGCTCGTGCCAGAGGCTCGTGCCTCTTGCAAACTTCCTGCCTTAAATGGAATTGTCTCCCAGGAGAGGGTGTGGCCAGCAGCTACTCCAAATCACCCAAGGCACTTAATGACGGTCAAACAAAGCCCCTTTCACACCCCAACTCCAGCAGCCAGGAATCTGCTATTCAATTTCACCCAAGCACTTAATTACAGGCAAACAATGACCCTTTCACACCCTAACTCCAGCAGTCAGGAGTCTGTTACAACTCACCCACACACTCCCAAATACAGTCCCTGACACAGTACCTTCTCAGCTAAAGCACCTCAGCTGAAAGTAAATAAATAAAAATACCACTCACCCCTCTGGCAGCTCAAATACCTTGCTCCTTCTCAGAGCTCAGCTGGGTCAGAAAAATGTGCATCACTTTGCACTTGGCCACATTGAACCCCATTTGCCACGTTGACGCTCACTCACCCATCCTCAACAGATCCCTTTGAAGTGCCTCACAATCCTTCCTGGTTTTCACCACCCTGAACAACTTCGTGTCATCTGCAAATTTAGCCACTTCACTGCTTACTCTCAATTCCAAATCATTAATAAACAAGTTAAAAAGCATTGGACCGAGTACTGATCCCTGTGGCACCCCACTGCTTACCACCCTCCACTGAGAAAGTTTCCCATTTATACTCACTCTCTGTTTCCTATTTATAAGCCAGTTTTTGATCCACAAGAGGACTTGTCCTTTTATCCCATGACTATTCAGCTTACTTAGGAGTCTTTGATGAGGAACTGTATCAAAAGCTTTCTGGAAGTCAAGGTAAATAATATCTATTGGGTCCCCTTTGTCCACATGTTTGTTCACTCCCTCAAAAAACACTAACAGGTTAGTGAGACAAGATCTTCCCTTACAGAACCCATGCTGAGTCTGCCTCAATAGTTTTTGTTTATCAATGTGCCTACTAATTATCTCCTTAATTCTTTCTCCTCACTTGCCACTTAGGCTCCACCTTCCCTAGTCTCCACCTTCAAATCTCCAGGGCTTCCCCAACCTGGAGCTGGCAGCCAGTTTGGTGAAGTGGTGAAGTGCGCAGACTCTAATCTGGGAGAACCGGGTTTGATTCCCCACTCCTCCACTTGCACCTGCTGATGTGACCTTGGGTCAGTCACAAGCTCTGGCACAGCTGTCCTTGAAAAAGAGCCGTTCCTGTCAGAGCTGTCTTAGCCCCGCCTACCTCACAGGGTGTCTGTTGTGGGGAGGGGAAGGGAAAGGAGTTTGTAAGCCACTCTGAGACTCTGAGTGAAGGGCGTGGTATTAATCCAATCTCTTCTCTTCTTCTAGGAAGAAGGGGGAAATATGCTCTTTGCCAAAACTGGGCATCCCACTCCTCCACTCGCAGCTGCTGGATGACTTTGGGCAAGCCATAGTTCTGATAAGAGCTGTCCTTGAAAAAGAGCAATTTCTGTCAGAGCTCTCTCAGCCCCACCTACCTCCCAGTCTGTCTGTTGTGAGAAGGGGAAGGGAAAGGAGTTTATAAGCCTTTCTGAGACTCCCTTGGGTAGTGAAGGGCGGGGTATAAATCCAATCTCTTCTTCTTCTTCTTCTTCTAGGAAGAAGGGGGGAATATGCTCTTTCCCAAAACTGGGCATCCCACTCCTCCACTCGCAGTTGCTGGATGATCTTGGGCAAGCCATAATTTTGTCAGAGCTGTTCTTGAAAAAGAGCAGTTTCTGTCAAGAGCTCTCTCAGCCCTGCCTACCTCACAGGGGTTTCTGTCGTGGGGAGGGGGAGGGAAAGGAGTTTGTAAGCCTCTCTGAGACTCCCAAGTGAAGGGCGGGGTATGAATCCAATCTCTTCTTCTTCTCATCCAGGGGCCGAGATGGATCACACGTCTTCTGGTGGTTGCCACAGCCCCTCAAAGGTCTTTTGTGAAACTGCCAAGTCTGAATGTCCATTTCTGGTTCATCCAGCACCACAGACTCCCCAAAGGCTCAGCCTGAGCATATTTCACAAGGACGGGGGAAATTAGACACTTGTGCTTTCTGGAGACATTTGGCACATCCAGACATTTGCTCATACCCAGATGTGAAACTCTGCTCCCCTGCACACAGGATTTATAGCCAGGATTTTGTGGCTTGTGGTGCAAAAAATTTTTTTCTGGTGGGGCTGAAGTTCTCAATGAATAGGAAAATCTTTTTTCCTTCTCCCCTGCCTTAAGCAAATACAACTCTTTCACCACCTGTCAGTTTTGACACCGTCAGGGCTGTTTCTTCCTTGGAGTTTTTCCCCCCTCTGTCTCACACACAAAGATATTTTTGCTTCCTTTTGTTGCACGGAAGAGAAGGGACGGCATCAGCAAGGACGAGGAAGGGGCCAAGCTTTACCCCGCCTTTGCCCATTGGTCCTAAAGGCCTCCTTCCCCAGTCAGGCCGTAGCTGCTAGAACTGGGCCATCCCAGCTCCCAGCACTGCCTCTTGAGTTGGATAACAGGGGAGACTCGATGGCATTATAGCCCTCTGAGGTCCCTCCCCCCTCTGCTTCACCCCCAAATCTCCAGTAATTCCCCGACCCAGAGCTGGTGGACCCTAACAGACTGCTTAGTTTTGAAAAAATGTTCCACGGACAGCTGGTGCTAACAGCTGTTCTTTCCTCCCTGAATAAAACATTGTTGGTCTTGAAGAAGAAGAAGAGGAGGAGGAGGAGATTGGATTTATACCCCGCCCTTCACTGCCCAAAGGCGTCTCAGAGCGGCTTACAAACTCCTTTCCCTTCCCCTCCCCACAACAGACACCCTGTGAGGTAGAAGAAAGAGAAGAGATTGGATTTATACCCCGCCCTTCACTGCCCAAAGGCGTCTCAGAGCGGCTTACAAACTCCTCTCTCTTCCCTTCCCCACAACAGACACCCTGTGAGGTAGAAGCAAGCAGCCAAGCCTGAGAGGGAGTTGAGATCGGTGTGGATAAGCCTCGGAGGAGGCTTGTTTACACTTTGATCTCCTTCCGCGAAGAGGGCAGTTGCAAATCAGCACTACAGATACCAGCCGGGCTGAGAATTCAGCATAAATCCGTCATCTACCGGCCTCTTCAACATCAAGATTAACATCGGTTATAGAAGAAGCGCTGCGAAACCCCGAGATTACAATCAAGGTAACAAATGAGCATTCGCTTACCAGTTTGAAGAAGAACGAAAAATTAAAACGTACGGATAAGCATATAAAGTACTAAAGAACTAATCCGTTTGATTTAAAAGTAAAAAGAAAGCTTTCCTTTGGAGAAAACGGCAGAAAATTGACTTTGTTTTGCATTCCTGTGGTCAGTTAAGACTAAACTCTGCGTAATAAAAACGAAACTGACTGTGACTCTATGGTACAGGAAATAGGCTAGAGTAGATGTTTTTCAAGTTGTTTTACCGGAAGTAGTTGGACGTTTTAAAGTGTTACACCGGAAGTTGGATTATAGTGACGGACAGCTACACAGGAAGTTTCAAAAGAGCCTACTCTAGCCAAAAAACCATAGAGAAATTGCGCCCGCCATTTTGAGGAGGACTAAACTTTAAAACGTTATTTCTAAGCCGAAAAAGTACCGGAAAAAGTTATAAAGGTGGCGAATTGGCTGTAAGATTGATAATTTAAAGATTGTTTAGTTCTGAATTTGCCTCCAAGACGGATTTGAGGTCAAGACCAAGGGCCGCCTCATCACCAAGTCCAAGAATGACTGCAAAGGAAAAAAAGAATGGCAGGCTGCTATGGAGGCGATGGAGAAGAGGATGACAGAAGTGGTGCAGAATTTGGGGAAGCAAATAGAATCACAGTTACAACAACAGATGCAAATACAATTGGAGCAAATAGAACAAGTGCAAGTCCAAGTACAACAAAAAAATATGGCAGAATTGAAAGAACTGGTACTAACAGAAGTGGCAGGGATTAAAAAAGATACGGAAGAAGTTAAAAAAGAGGTTCAAAGTCTGGTGACAAAATCAGAAGAAATGGAACAGAAAGTCAAAAGAACTCTCCAAGAAAATATAAGATTGGAGTCCATGATGGAATATAGGGCTAGACAGAATCATCTGAGGTTGAGAGGAATTGAAGAAGAGGAAGATCAAGATATACGGGCCCTAGTAATTAGCACGTTGACAGCTTACATAGGGGAGGATCAAGGAGATTTGGAAGCAGACTTTGATTTAATTTACAGAGTAAATTCAGCTTATGCCAAAAGAAAGAAATTACCTAGAGATGTGATTGTTCAATTTGTGACGACAAAAATGAAAGAAGACATCTTCAAGAAGCAATTTACACAACCGTTGGAAATTGATGGAAAGAAGATAATAATTCTAAGAGAAATTCCGAGAATGATTTTACAAGACAGAAAGAAGTTCAAGAAACTAACAGATAGGTTGAAAGAAATGAGCATCAGGTTTAGATGGGAAATTCCATATGGATTGTCATTCTCGTACAACTCAGTGAGATTTACAATCAAAACTGAAGGAGACTTGTACAGATTCAAAGAGAATAATTTTGATGATTTTAAAGACATTTATTTTAAATCACTGATGGATTACAAATTTTTATCTTGGAATGTAAATGGACTAAATTCACCAAATAAAAGAAGATTAGTGAATCATTGGCTAGAGAAACAAAAATGTAATATAATTTGTTTGCAAGAAACACACATCAGAAAACAAGATACTAAGTATCTGATCAATAAAAAATTGGGAGAAGAATTTTACTCATCAGCAATTAATAAGAAGAAAGGAACAGTGATATATATCAATAAAGAACTGGAACCTAAACAAATCTTCTCAGATAAGGAAGGTAGATATGTTGGCGTGGAAATAACGATGTATAGAAAAAGGACATTGCTTGTAAACATATACGCACCTAATGGAGCAAAAGAGACTTTTTTTAATGATTTGACAAGAGAGTTGGACTGTTTAAACTATGACCAAATAGCTTTTGCAGGAGACTTTAATGGCACAGTGAACAATGCACTAGACAGAAAGTCTAAAGCAATTGGAGAAGTGGTTGGAAAATTGCCAAAAAAAAATTTCCAGCTGATGAGACAAGAGAAATTAGAAGACGTTTGGAGAAAGTGGACTCCTAAGACAAAGGACTATATGTTTTATTCTAACAGACATAATTCCTTTTCTAGAATTGATATGATTTGGATGTCAGAGGAGATGGCATTAAAAACGCATAAAATTGAAATTCTACCAAAAAATAACTCCGATCACAATCCCTTACTTTGGATATCAAAAGAAAAATTAAAACAAATATATTGGAGAATCAATGAGGACTTATTGGACCAAAAATTAATTAATGAGACATTAAAAAAAGAAACGAAAAACTTTTTTGAAATGAATTTGAATAAAGGTACTGATATACAGGTCGTATGGGATACATACAAAGCAGTAATGAGAGGTTTGCTTATTTCACTGAACTCTAAAGATAAAAAGCAAAAGATGCAACAACAAAATGACCTTCAGGAAAAGATTCGACAAAAAGAAAAGGAGTTAAAGAAAAAACCAGGGAAGAAAAAAATTATTAAAGAGATTCACTTCCTACAGGATCAAATGAATGTTTTATTAAACAGAGAATTATACTGGAACTTGAAAAAATTACAGCAAAAAGCATTTGAGGGTGCGAATAAACCAGGAAAATTCTTAGCGTGGCAATTGAAAAATAGAAAAGAAAGAAATTCCATAAGTAAGATTACTGAAGACGGAAAAGATGTTGTGGATTTGAAAGGTATAAAAAGAGTTTTTTTTAAATACTACGCCAAACTTTTTAAAAAGAAAGGAATTGATCAACAGAAAATTAAGAAATATTTGGAGAATATTGAAGTACCAGTGCTGGGACAACAAATTAAAGAACAATTAAATGGAGTAGTAACAAAGGAAGAGGTAATAAGGGCGATTGAAGATGCAAAATTGGGCAAAGCTCCAGGTCCAGATGGCTTTACAGCAAAATTTTACAAGAAATTTAAGGAGGAGCTAACCCCCATTTTAGTACTTCTGTCAAATGAGATAAGAATGACCAAATGGACCCCAGACTCATGGAAAGAAGCAAATATTTCACTTATACCTAAAGAAGGTTTGGATTTAACAAATGCAAAGAATTATAGACCAATATCGCTATTAAATAACGACTACAAGCTATTTGCAAAAATAATTTCGGAAAGGTTGAAAAAATATTTGAAAGATGCCATAGTGGAAGAACAAGCTGGTTTTTTACCAAACAGACAAATTAGAGAAAATTTGAGAGTGGTGATTGATGCAATAGAATATTATGACAAACATCCAGAAAAAGAAGTTGGATTCCTCTTTTTAGACGCTGAAAAAGCTTTTGACAATTTAAATTGGGAGTTTATGTTGCAAGTAATTGAAAAAATGGATATGGGACAGTCTTTTTTAAACATGATTGCAGCAATATATACTGAACAAAAAGCAGGTTTGAACATAAACAAAGAAAGAACAGATTTTTTTCAAGTTCAGAAGGGAACACGACAGGGCTGCCCGTTATCTCCGCTACTGTTCATTTGGATATTGGAAATATTACTGACAGAGATAAGAAAAGACAATAATATTGAAGGACTTACAGTGAAAGGCTTTACGTACAAATATAGAGCTTTTGCAGATGATGTAATGTTTATGATTCAAGATCCAATTGAGAATATACCACGATTGATGGAAAAAATTGAAGAATTTGGAATAGTTGCAGGATTCTATGTTAATAAAAATAAAACGAAGGTGATGTGTAAAAATATGACGAAACAAAGACGAGTTGAACTTCAAGAGAAAATTCAATGTGAAGTAGTGACAAAGACTAAATATTTAGGAATTGAATTGACTATGAAAAATATTGATCTGTTTAAAAACAATTATGAAAAGGTTTGGCACAGGATCCAGCAAGATATGAAGAAATGGGATACCTTGAATCTATCGTTACTGGGAAGGATTGCAACGGTAAAAATGAATGTTTTGCCTCGTTTGATGTTCTTATTTCAGACTATTCCAATACTGAAACAAAGGAAAATATTGGATGCGTGGCAAAAAGAATTATCGAAGTTCGTATGGGCAGGAAGAAAGCCAAGGATTAAGATGAAAATTTTGTGTGATGCAAAGGAAAGAGGAGGACTACAACTACCGAATCTAAAACTGTATTATGATGCCGTCTGTTTAACATGGTTGGAGCAATGGATCAACCTTGAAAATAAAAAGTTGTTGGCATTAGAAGGTCATGATAATAAGTTTGGATGGCATGCATATTTATGGTATGGAAAAGTAAAAATGGATAAGTTTTTTAAACACCACTTCATAAGACGATCACTGTTCGAGACTTGGATGAGATATAGAAAATTCTTCTCGGAAGAAAGACCACTTTGGATTGTACCAGCAGAAGTGATTAATCCATATTCAAGAAATCAAGGTCTAGATTGGTTACCTTATAAAAGTCTTTTAAAATTAGAAGGGAAAAACTTTGTACTAAAAGATAGAACTGACGTTGAGTTTGAATATGATTGGTTGAAATATAGACAGATTTATGATTTATTTAAGACCGACAAAAGAGAACATGGTTTTAGAGAAAATAATATGGAAATTGAAATTGTATGGGTCGAAAAGGGGAAAAAATTATTTCAAAGTTGTATAAGGTTCTATTGAAATGGTATACTGAGGATGAAACTGTAAAAGAGCAAATGATAAAGTGAGCAGTAAATATTAACAGTGAAATATCCATGTCATCTTGGGAATATTTGTGGAAAAAGTCAATGAAAATTTCAACTTGTGTAAATGTGAAAGAGAATTGCTTTAAAATGATGTATAGATGGTATATGACTCCAAAAAAATTGCTATCATAAATGAAAGCATGTCTAACAAATGTTGGAAATGTAAGAAAAATGAAGGGTCATTCTACCATATGTGGTGGACATGTGATAAAGCTGTAAGTTACTGGACTGAGATTCACAATGAGATACAAAAAATTTTGAAATGTACCTTTAAGAAAGACCCACAGATGTTATTGTTAGGTCTTAAAATGGAAGAAATAAATGTAACCAAGAGAACATTATTATGGTATTTAGTTACAGCAGCCAGATTGACGTTTGCTCAATATTGGAAGCAAGATAAAGTACCTGAAACATGGGAATGGATTAAAAAGATGCTGTTTATGGCAGAAATGGACAAATTAACAAGAAAATTAAATAATGAAGAAGATGAAACCTTTTTTGAAGACTGGAAAGACTTTCAAGAATATTTGTTGAAAAACTGGGATGTTAAACGTGGTTTGATTTGTTTTGATAGTTATTAAGAAGAAATTGAAAGAGAGTTAGACTTTAGAATTGTTACCGTTAGAGAGAGAAAATAAGTTTAGAGTAATTGTAATAAAATAAGAGAGATACTAATGGGGTTGGGGCAGTGCGGGAAGCCTTGTTTGGGGGGTGGGGTAAAAGAAAATGGATATGTATGGGCTTGTTTAAATTGTATGATCATGAAATATATCCAATAATAAATTGTATTTACAAAAAAAAAAAAGAAGTTCTCTCAGCCCCACCTACCTCACAGGATGTCTGTTGTGGGGAGGGGAAGGGAAAGGAGTTTGTAAGCCATTCTGAGACTCCTTTGGGGAGTGAAGGGCGGGGTATAAATCCAATCTCTTCTCTTTCTTCTACCTCACAGGGTGTCTGTTGTGGGGAGGGGAAGGGAAAGGAGTTTGTAAGCCGTTCTGAGACGCCTTTGGGCAGTGAAGGGCGGGGTATAAATCCAATCTCTTCTCTTTCTTCTACCTCACAGGGTGTCTGTTGTGGGGAGGGGAAGGGAAAGGAGTTTGTAAGCCGCTCTGAGACGCCTTTGGGCAGTGAAGGGCGGGGTATAAATCCAATCTCTTCTCTTTCTTCTACCTCACAGGGTGTCTGTTGTGGGGAGGGGAAGGGAAAGGAGTTTGTAAGCCGCTCTGAGACGCCTTTGGGCAGTGAAGGGCGGGATATAAATCCAATCTCTTCTCCTTCTTCTACCTCACAGGGTGTCTGTTGTGGGGAGGGGAAGGGAAAGGAGTTTGTAAGCCGCTCTGAGACGCCTTTGGGCAGTGAAGGGCGGGGTATAAATAAGCCTGGGGAGTGCTGCGTTGGGCCAGGTAAAGCCCAAACTGTCGTCAGATACCGCCGTCCACTTTGCACAAAACGCAAAGTGCGTCAATTCGCCATTTTAACTCCAGCCGGAAGCCGGGCTGAGAGAACTTCTGACAGAAACTGTCCTTGAGAGAACAGCTGTGCCAGAGCTTGTGACTGACCCAAGGTCACATCAGCAGGTGCAAGTGGAGGAGTGGGGGAATCAAACCCGGTTCTCCCAGATAAGAGTCCGCGCACTTAACCACTACACCAAACTGGCTCTCACGGGGGTATGTGTCTTTCTCTCTCTGGCTCTTTCCCTCCCCCACCACGGAAATCTGCAGGCACACAAAAGCTTAAATCTGGAATAAAACGTTGTTGGTCTGGTGCCACTGGACTCTAGTAGAGGAACTATTGGTCTCATCCAGCACGTTTCTTCTTGTGTTCTCATAAGCTGCGGTCACACACATGAAATGAACCACTTTCGGTGCCATTTCTTTTTTCTTTTTAATTAGTAATGTACTTTTATTGAGAAAAATATCAGTACAATATATCCATCAACATTAGCAATAAGAAAAACATAATATTATTAAATTGTGCAAAATGCATAACAACTAGAAAGGTAAAAACGTTATGAAACTACAAATCTTTAGAACTGCAAGTGTTCAGCGAGAGAAGGTTAAAGCTAACTATGTGCTCTTTTAGAAATTACAGCTCATAAGGAGATATGTAGATTGTGCCATAAAATACATGTAGTCCATTCGTACTAGGGGTACAGTACATGTTTCAAAAGTATTGCAAATATACGGAAAGAAGATGTACAAGTAACCTTCAGTAGTGGTCGGGTCAGACAAAGTGCTCATGAGATGTACTAAAGCCATTTTTGCAATTGTGACCAATGTGAAGGAATAAATTCCTCCGTAGTTAGGTGTTCCAGGATCTTTCAGTGCAATTTCCAAGTGAATTTTACTGCGTGAACTGGCAAATTCCAGTTGGAAAGGGCACTGAAAATCTCTTATAGGGTCCTTTTCGCTCTTGGATCTCCTCCCTGGTTTCATCAGAGTTCAACTCACAACACAATACCTCACATTTATCCCTGGTTATAACAGCATCCTATCCCGGGACAAACGTGGGGCGAAATCGGGGTGACCTCGGATGTAATCTGAAAACAGAAAATACCCCGAGATAATTACAGGGGTGAACTCGAGTGCAGTGCAGAATGTAAGTTCGGGGTCAGGGTTGAACCAGGAGGAGGTCTAGTGTGGAATCACCCCCTGAGGTAGGTGGGGCTGAGAGAGAGCTCTTTCATAAGAACATAAGAGAAGCCAATGTTGGATCAGGCCAATGGCCCATCTAGTCCAACACTCTGTCACACAGCGGCCAAAATATACCAGGAGCCATCAGGAAGTCCAGCAGTGGGGCCAGGACACCGGAAGCCCTCCCACTGCTGCCCCCTCCAGCACCAAGAATAGAGTGCATCACCTGCCCCAGACTGAGAGTTCCCATCTATACCCTGTGGCTAATGGCCACTGATGGACTTCTGCTTTCGAGGACTGCTCTATCAAGCTCTTTCCTGAGTGTGTGTAGTCAGTGATCACAAGAGTGCGCGGGGGGGGGCGGCGCAATCCTCTTCTCTCAACCAATGCTCCCTCTAAGCTTCTGAGCAAAAATTCTACTTCGTGGCCTACTGGCATCAAGGTTGTGAGCGAGTGATCTGGCTACTGCATAAAACAATTTGCTCTGGGAGCCATCCCTTGCCGAGCTAAGAAAAAAAAAAGTGAGCCGGAGGCTAGAAAACTGTGTCGTAGTGGATAACTCGCTGAAAATGTCTACACAATGTGTAGCTGCAATAAAGAAGGCCAACGCTATGCTGGGGATTATTAGGAAGGGAATTGATAACAAATCAGCCAGTATCATCATGCCCCTATATAAATCATTGGTGCGACCTCATTTGGAATACTGTGTACAGTTCTGGTCACCACATCTCAAAAAGGATATTATAGCATTGGAAAAAGTGCAGAGAAGGGCAACTAGAATGATAAAAGGGTTGGAACACCTTCCCTATGAAGAAAGGTTAAAATGCTTGGGGCTCTTTAGCTTGGAGAAACGACGGCTGAGAGGTGACATGATCGAGGTTTATAAGATTATGAATGGGATTGAGCAGGTTGAGAAAGAAGTACTTTTCTCCCTTTCTCACAATACAAGAACTCGTGGGCACTCCATGAAATTGCTGAGCAGTCGGGTTAGAACAGATAAAAGGAAATACTTCTTCACCCAAAGAGTGATTAACATATGGAATTCACTGCCACAGGAGGTGGTGGCAGCTGCAAGCATGGACAGTTTCAAGAGGGAATTGGATGAACATATGGAGCAGAAGTCCATCAGTGGCTATGAGCCACAGGGTATAGATGGGAACTCTCAGTCTGGGGCAGGTGATGCACTCTGTTCTTGGTGCTGTGGGGGGGCAGCAGTGGGAGGGCTTCTGGTGCCCTGGCCCCACTGCTGGACCTCCTGATGGCACCTGGTATATTTTGGCCGCTGTGTGACAGAGTGTTGGACTAGATGGGCCATTGGCCTGATTCAACATTGGCTTCTCTTATGTTCTTATGTGAGCTGGCTCACACTAACTCAGCTTAGAGGGAACACTGCTCTCAACCCAGTGCTGCCTCCCCCCCTCCAAGGAAGCCTAGGGTGTGCTGGGGCGCCCTCCACTACCTGGAGCCCCGGCAAGGTGGTCGCCAGCGCAGCGACAAGAGACCGGAGCCGCGATTCGAATCGCGCCCGGATCCGGTTTCTGCTGCGGCTGCAATGGGAACGGCGCAAACAGCGATCCGGAACAGGAGGCTGGACCAGCTGATTCGTCAAAAACCTCCAGGCCTGCGCTGGGCAGATCTAGCCCGTCTTTGGAAGCCGGTAAGCTGCGACGCCAGGTCTGCCCGGCTACCGCGGGCGTAATCGGAGCTTCCTTTTTTGATTGGTGAATAACTCAAACCCCCATGGTGGGCAGGACCTTAGAGACCAGCTGCGTTTCTTCCCGTAGGAGTTTCTGTGGATCGGAGCGCGCAACTCCGGTGAGTAATTTTGGAAGGGGCTGTGTGTGTGCAAATATTAGGAGAGGGGTCGGTGGCTGAGCAGAGCAAAAGGAGAAGGATATAAGAACATCAGAAGAGCCCTGCTGGGTCAGACCAGTGGTGGTCCATCTAGTCCAGCCAGCCCCCTGTCTCACACAGTTCCTCTAGAGGAGAAGAAGAGATTGGATTTATACCCCGCCTTTCACTACCCGAAGGAGTCTCAGAGCAGCTTACAAACTCCCTTCTCCTCCCCGCAACAGATACCCTGTGAGGTAGGTGGGGCTGAGAGAGCTCTGACAGAAACTGCTCTTTTTCAAGAACAGCTCTTATCAGAAATAGGGCTTGTCCAAGACCATCCAGCAGCTGCAAGTGGAGGAGTGGGGAATCAAACCCGGTTCTCCCAGGTTAGAGTCCTTGCGCTTAACCACTACACCAAACTGACTAGAAGACCAACAACAGGGCAGAGAAGTGGAGGTCTCTCCCCCCTCCCGCAATGTTGCCTCCATTCAGAGGATTAGTGCCCACCCAGACGGCTGCTAGGCTGTCTGACTCCCTGCCAGCAATGCTGCCATTTTTAGCTCCTCTTCTTTCCTTGTTGTGTGGCATCCTTCAGAACAAGCAGGCACCGCTCTAGACGGAGTTTCCGCCATGCTTTACAATAGGCCCTTAGCTAACCTGGGGCCCACGGGGCCTGCCCCCTAGTCTTTCTTCTGGGTGGCCCCTCCTTCCCGGGCTGCCCCCAAAGTGCTCCAACTTGCCACCTGCATTGTGCTTTGATTTAATTAGCTGGCAGCCCCCTCCCCAAAAATTCCCTAGCTATGGGGCTGCTTTACAAGGACCTGAGGGAGGCGGGGGGGAGGCCGGAAGCTTCTCTGGTGGCCCAGTTTCTCTTTTCCAGTCAGGCTTTGCAAAAGCGCATCAGAAAAGTTTTGCCTGGATGGTTCTTTGGTGAGTCATTGGGAGGCGTACGAATAGCTTTTCCCTTTTGCAAGAAAAGTGGAGAGAGGAGTAATGTAAAGCTGGGGGGGGCTTAGAGAGAGCCCCTCATTTTTAATCTCACCCCCCCACACACACACACACATACACACTATTGTTCTACAGCGGGCCTACAGGTCCGGTGGGGCTACTTGGGGCTCCGCACCCTTTCTTAAAGGGACAGCCCCCACATGATTTTCCTGTCAACCCCCTTTTAAAAGGCATTTAAAAACATTTTTTTTTTAAAGGTCTCAATCCAGGCCCACCCTTTGTCCTCCCTGGCTTTTCATTTCCCGCACTCGGCATTGTTCCTTCTTTGAAACCTGGCGGCTTGCCATGGCTTATGAGTTGATCTGAGCTCTCTCTTTCTTTGGTATCAAAGCAGAACAGCCCAGCCTCTCCTATTTCCTGCTTTGCAGAGGAGAGAAAGAAAGCCACGCCTCCCTTCCCTCGATTGGCTGGAGGCTCCTCCTCCTCCCGGGGGGGGGGGAGAGGGATGGAAAGAGCCAGAGAGAGAGAGAGAGAGACAAAATGGAGTCCTGTATTTTATTCCAGGTTTACGCTTTTGTGTGCCTGCACACTTCAGAGAGAGGAGGGAGGGAAAGAGAGAGCACACTAGAGAAAGAGACCTCTGTTTAAGAGCAACAACATTTTATGCAGGGTGAAAACAATGGCTGGTGTGATTCCCCACTCCTCCACAAGCAGCTGCTGGTGTGATCTTGGGCCAGTCACAAGTTCTGTCAGAACTGTTCTCTCAAGAGCAGCTCTTGAAAGAGCTCTCTCAGCCCCACCTACCTCACAAGGTATCTGTTGTAGGGAGGGGAAGGGAAAGGAGATTTGAAGCCGCCATGAGACTCTGAGTGAAGGGCGGGGAATAAATCCAATAGCTTCTTCTTCTTGGTGCTTGAGGGTGGGGGCGACAGTGGGAGAGGGCTTCTAGTGTCCTGGCCCTCACTGGGGAACCTCCTGACGGCACCTGGTATTTTTGGCCACGGTGTGACACAGAGTGCTGAACTGGATGAGCCATTGGCCTGATCCAACATGGCTTCCCTTATGTCTGGGATAGTGATGAGCTATATTGTTGGTCCTTGGGGGGCAACAGTGGGAGGGCTTCTGGAGTTCTGACCCCACTGGTGGACCTCCTGATGGCACCTTGGTTTTGGCCACCGTGTGACACAGAGTGTTGGACTAGATGGGCCATTGGCCTGATCCAGTATTGGCTCCTCTCATGTTCTTAATCAAAGGAACAGCATAAAGAAAAGCAGTGAGGTAGAGCCAATTCAGAACTAAGCGTTTGGTTAAACAGAATATCGTATATATCCAGAGGAAGCTAGTCTACAGTCTGGTCCAGGGTTCCCCAGTATGATACCCATTGGCGCCATGGCACCCACCAACAACTTTTCTGATACCTACCAAGTCCCTGTAGAAAATAGGCATGGACAGGTGAAGCTTTTGCACAACAGGGCTTCTGATTGGCCTTTGGAGGTGTTATGTATCAAGATGGCCACAGCTGAGCTAGCCTGGCCATGCGGTCGGGCAGACATGTGGACCTTTTGGTCCTGTAAAATAGCCACCTTGGATCCTAGTGTGGACCAATAGATTCGCCCGGATCCTGAGGCAGACCTATAGTAACTGGAGACATGTAAATAGAGCCTATTACGGATACTGGGGGTGTGTTGGTTGTGAGTGTGGACACACATATAAGCCGGCCTCGAACCGGCTAGGTTATCTCGTTTCGTCTTGATGCAATTCATAAACGTTGAGCTGATTTCACCATGCTGAGCCTCCGAACTCAGTACTTTTCAGGAGGGTTGATTGCCTGTGCAGATTTGAAAAAATGTTGCTGTCATTCCAGCAGGAGGATCTTCACTCTGTGACTAAAGGCAAGTGAAAGCAGCCATTTTGTGGCTGGCTCCGCCCCCTGCAGCAGCCATTTTGTGGGCGTGACCTCTACACTGTGTCAGAATTTCAGAGCTGCCTGCTGACTCAAAAAATGTTGGGGACCTCAACAAGTTCCTCATGATATCCTTGAGGATAAGCTGGTTAAGTGTGGGATGGATGGAGCAACCGTTGGATGGATTCATGGTTGGTTGAAAAATCATACCCAACGAGTGCTCGTAAATGGCTCTGCGTCTACGTGGAGGGAAGTCTTGAGTGGAGTGCCACAGGGCTCGGTCCTGGGCCCAGTGTTGTTCAATGTTTTTATAAATGACCTGGAGGAAGACATAGAGGGGATGCTTATCAAATTTGCAGATGACACAAAGCTGGGTGGGATTGCTAATTCTGAAGAAGACAGAGTCAGGATTCAAAATGATCTAGATAGGCTGGAACAGTGGGCTGAGGCAAATAAAATGAATTTCAATAGAGATAAGTGCAAAGTCCTACACTTAGGTACAAAAAAATCAAAGGCATAGATATAGAATGGGAAGGACTTGACTTCATAGCAGCACATGTGAAAGGGATCTAGGTGTTCTGGTTGATCACAAGCTCAAAATGAGCCTGCAGTGCGATGTGGCTATGAAGAAAGCTAATGCAATCTGAGGATGCATTAAGAGAAGCATTATGTCCAGATCATGGGAGGTGGTCGTTCCACTCTATTCTGCTATGGTCAGGCCTCACCTGGAGTACTGTGTCCAGTTTTGGGCACAACACTTTAGGAAGGATGTTGAAGAGTTCGAGTGTGTCCAGAAGAGGGCGACCAGGATGGTGAGAGGGTTTGAATCCAGGTCTTATGAGGAAAGGCTGGAAGAGTTGGGTATGTTTAGCCTGGAAAAGAGAAGGCTTAGAGGGGACATGATTGCAGTCTTCAAGTATTTGAAGGGCTGTCATGTAAAAGATGGAGCAGATCTATTCTCTCTTGCTCCGGACTGCAAGACTAGATCTAATGGGTGGAAATTATGAGGGAGTCATTACTGGCTAGATATCAGGAGAAACTTCCTGACTGTAAGAGTGGTCGAGCAGTGGAACAGACTGCCTCGGGAGGTGGTGGATGCTCCTTCGCTGGACGTTTCCAAGCGGAGACTGGACGACCATCCTTCGGGTATGTTGTAGGTATGTAGGCCTATCTTTCGGCTGTGCTCCTGCAGAGTGCAGGGAATTGGACTAGATGACTTGCAAGGTCCCTTCCAACTCTAACATTCTATGATTCTGTGAAGTTTGTTACTTCCTAGTCCTATGTAAAGATACTCAGGGGGGAGGGGTGTTGCTGCCTAAATGGGAAATAAAGGAGAGAATGTAAAATATATTTTGCCAGTTCAGTTAGAAGAGAAAGGGGTAGTCTGCAGTCTAGGATTCCTTGAGGATTGTGTGGGGGAGGGGTTGGAGACCTGGTCTTTGCCTGGTCCCAGGTGGATATCTGAGTCCGAAGGGTGGCCAGATCCAAACTGCTGGGCGAAAAGAGCCATTTTTATACATTTGTGTCTGTTGGACCATTGGCTTTTGAATTTAGGAGAAGGGGAGAAACTGGGGGTTGGGGGTTGGTAGAGCTGTGAAGGGCTGGTCAGGGGAACGTGTGTGGATTAAAATGGGAAAGGCTCCCTTCAGGATCACCGACCTGACCTGCTCTTTTGCAGGGTACGAGACAGACCATCGAGGGTTTCCTCCATCGCACTGAAAATGGCTGGAGCTGTTACTTACCACGCTTTCTGCGCTTCGGTCACTGCAGGTGAGTCCCCCAGAGCGGGGGGTGATGCATGAATTGTATTATTTTGACAAAACAGTGGGGAGCTTGAATGCCTCGTTGAGGAAGGGAAAGGACCACCCTGGTGCAGCAGGCTGGAGGGTGGTCCTCCGAAATGTGTGTGTGTCTTAGGATTCCCAGGGCCGGTGCAAGGCTTTTTTGCGCCCTAGGCAAGGCTAACTACTTGCGCACGCTCCCCCCCCGCCCCCACTGTAGTTTTAGGAAGTACAGAGCGTCCTGCTGGATTAGACTAAAGCACCCTCTATTTTAGCTTCTTGCTTCCCAGCATATGCCTAGCCAGGAAGCCCACATGTAGGGCATGAAGACAATAATTCTCTATTGCTTTGTCCCCAGCTACCATTATTCAGTAGCACACTAGCCCTGACCCTGAAACCATTTGATTAATGACCTAACCCACCTGGGCTCTTTTCAAGGAAAAATATATGTTGACAGCCACTGGAACAAAGCTGTCATCGGTGCCCTCAAGGGGTCCGGCGGCAGCAGGGCTCGCCTTCTGGAGCAGCCGCTTGCCGAGAATCCTGCTGGCAGCGTGTCTCGGCTCTGGCCACAGCCTCCTCTCCCTAGGAGCCCCTGGTGCAGCAGGCTGTCGCATGAGGCTCAGTTGGGCAAGAATTGAGAGGATGCTCCACCTTGCCTTGGCAGTGGCAATGGGTGCAGGCAGGTTTAGCTCTGCGCAGGCTTCTCGGTTTTTGCTAATGGAGCTCAGCGCAGCCTTCCCTGCCAAACAGCCCTGTGAGCAGGCTTCCCAAGTACTTACCGTAATTCGGCGGGGGACGCATACTTCTTGGCAGGACCATTCCCGGTGGGGGGAAAAGACGCGGTGCACGATGCCGTTGCCAGGAAGTGACGCCGGGCGACGCTCTGGCAATGGGGCTGGAAACTGTACCATCGAGTTTCCAGCCCCATTGCCAGAGCATCGCCCGGCGTCACTTCCTGGCGACGGCATCATGTGGCATGGGTGTTACAAGGAGGAATGTTCCGGCCGGGGACTGTGTCCCCCCCCCCGAATTATGGTAAGTACTTGGCAACCCTACCTGTGAGGTAGGTGAGGCCCGGGCAGGGAGGCGCCCTCCACCCAGCCCTGCTGGCCTCCCTCCTGTCCACCCTCCGTAAGCTGGCCAGGAGGAGAGGAGAGGAGGACAGAGCCACTGCTCCACATGGTAAGGAGGCACATGCTTCAGAAGGTTGGTAGGGAAGCAGCTGTGGTGCCCAGGCCCCTCTCGAGTCTCAGCCCACCAGGAGCCACTTTCTCTCTCCCTCCCTCCCTCTGGAGCATGGGCAGCTGCTGGCTCATTGCAGCCACACCGCTCTGGGGTCTCTGCACATGGGAAGGGAGCTGCAGGGATGCGATTGGGAGGCTTCAGTGGCTACATGTCTGTGTGTCTCCAAGAGGGAGGGAGAGAGGGAGGGAGGGAAAGCAGGCAGTTCTGTGCTCCCCTGAGGTCTGCACCCTAAGCAGCTGCCTAGACTGGTCTAATGGTAGCACCGGCCCTGGGGATTGCTGATCTGGAATTATCACTGGTCTCCTGGTTTAGGCTAAGGGGAACAGCACCAGACTCCTGTTGGTGAGAAAATTAAAGGCCTTTCCGTCTCCGATATTCATTGAAATGTCTTTCTGAATAGCTGGTTTGTGGAATATCTGCTGCCACTATAATAACTAGAGGGACCTCAGCGGGATATTGGGCCATTTAGTCCATCCTCCAAAGAAGCCATTTTCTCAAGGCCCCATCTGGAGGTTGGCAACCCTAAGCAATGGGGGTTAAAAATGTTAACCATGGCATGTACTTAAATCCCTCTGAAGTGGGGAGTCTGGTTCTGAAGGTGAACATGGAGTACGCTACTGATGGCAAACAAAGAAAGGGGAACTTGCCTGTAGGTTGTTTGGGAAACATCCCTTCTCCTCTCTAAGAAGGGCATTGGTGGTTCATGCAGAATGCTGTTACTTTTTTGCGCTCACTTCTGAGTCATCCATTGCTTAGGTACCTGGTGTCAGGAATCATTAACGAGATTTTATTTTGCTTATACTGGTTTTCAATGGCAACTACAAAGCATGGGATCTGAAGAAGTGGGCTTGCACACAGGGCTGGCTCGCCGGCCCTGCAGGAGCACCAAAATCCCCCCCCCGTGAAAAGCCCCCCGGGCCGCCCAGCGCCGGCAGCCCCGGCTTTCCCGGGTGCCTTGTGGCTGTGAGGCGCCCAGAAAAGCCGGCGCTGCCGCTGGGAGGGAAGGGGCGGGCGTTCTAAGCCCGCCCCTTCCCCGGCTCTCCTGGCGCTGAGCAATTTTCAGGCCCCACTGGTAGGTTGGCATCCCCGGTGGGGTGGGTGCCCCAGGCTGTCCTGCCTAGGGTGCCCAGACACCTGGGGCCGGCCCTGCTTGCACACGAAAGCTTATATCTTGAATTAAACTTTGTTGGTCTTAAAGGTGCCCCTGGACTCAAAGTCTGTTCAGCTGCAAAGCAGTCGTTCCATGTCTGCAGGATTTGGAGGGAGGGAGAGCCAGCTCTCAGGCTGATGCAGAGAGAGATCCAATGGGACTCCCCAAACTCCGGGACATATATTGCAGATGTTCATTCCCTGCTGAGTGAGTCGGTTGCTTTGATCCAGCTGACGCTTCTGCTTTCTCCTTGCAGGTACCGTCAAGGTAGTCAGCATAGCAGTGCCAATCGCTGCAGTCCCATACATCTGTGCAGCTGTTGCAGTGGCCTCCGTTGCATACGCTGCTGTGAAAATATACCAGTGTTGCAAGAGTAAGCCCATAATCCCCTGCTCTAGGGACTTCCCCATATTGTTATTTTCCTCGCTTTTGTGTCCCTGTTGGTTTGGGCGGGGTGTTTTGCAAATGTTTTGCTCCTTCTAGTGGTCAATTTGCTATTACATCGAGTTGTGTCCAGTATAAAAACCTACAGTTTAAATCTGCAGGGAGATATGTTGGCTGTAAAGCAATGTATTATCAAATCTACCACTAGAGGGAGTAGACTAGGACCCCTCCTCCCAAAGAAAAACACTGTTGCTCCTACCTGTCACTGGTGTTCATTGAGTTGTGACTGTGCGTACTGCAGGCCATGCGTACTGCAGGCCATGCAGGCCAGCCACCGGAAGATTTTTTTAGCTAGCTTAGCAACAGAGCAGGAGGAGCCGATTTCCTGCCTAACGATCACATACTTCTGGGTGGGTACACATTATTTAGGCCCTTGTGGAATCTTTTTGAAACCTCGTGTGAAAAGAGTGGATTCCCCTATACAGGGAGACGGAAAGCAGAGACAGCAGGATCATAATAGATGAATTTGATAGTCCAGAGTGTTTGAGGGACAATAAGGATTCTAATAATAAGGAGCTGCGGTGGCTCAAGTGGTTAAGACGCTGAACTGCAGGCTGTGGAAGGTCAGTAGTTCAGCAGTTCGAGACCCAGGTACCGCAAGATGGAGTGAGCTCCCGTCTCTAGTTCCAGCTCCTGCCAACCTAGCAGTTCGAAAGCAAGAAATTGCAAGGAGATAAATAGGTACCACTTTGGTGGGAACAGCTTTCCGTGCACCTTGGTGTTTAGTCATGCCGGCCACATGACCACGGAAACGTCTTCAGACAGCGCTGGCTCTTCGGCTTTGAAACGGAGATGAGCACCGCAACCCTAGAGTCGGATTCGACTGGCTTTCGAGCAAGGGAACCTTTACCTTTACCTTTACTAAGGATTCTAATACTAGAAACAACGGACGTGTGAAAGGTACCACCTATTTCTCAGCCAACGTAGGAAACATTTCCATTTAAAAGTGTAGGAAAGCATAGTCAGGGGTTTTCGTGCATTTTCAAGAGTATCAGTTACTGAATTGGAAAACGAGCGACCACTGGTTTCAGCAACCAAGCAGTTTAGTGTAAGAACATAAGAACATAAGAGAAGCCAGTGTTGAATCAGGCCAATGGCCCATCTAGTCCAACACTCTGTCACACAGCGGCCAAAATATACCAGGTGCCATCAGGAGGTCCAGCAGTGGGGCCAGGACACTAGAAGCCCTCCCACTGCTGCCCCCTCCAGCACCAAGAATAGAGGGCATCACCTGCCCCAGACCGCGAGCTCCTATCTATACCTTGTGGCTAACAGCCACTGATGGACCTCTGCTCCATATGTTTATCCAATTCCCTCTTGAAACTGTCCATGCTTGTAGCTGCCACCACCTCCTGTGGCAGTGAATTCCATGTGTTAATCACTCTTTGGGTGAAGAAGTCCTTCCTTTTATCCGTTCTAACCCGACTGCTCAGCAATTTCATGGAGTCGGTTCAGCACTCCTGGATGGGGGTTGCCCTTTACATTCAGTAGATCTGGGACCTGTAAGAAGTGGATAAACCTGCCTTTCAATCTGTGTAGAAGTACCCAAAAACAAATCTGCCTCAGCCAGAAGGGGGTGATCAGTATGTAATAGGAGTTCTCCATTGTCACGGGCTGCGGTATCAGTTAGAGGGAGTCCAGAACAGGAGCTGAGAAGACAGTGCAAAGTCCGAAAGCCAAGCCGGGGTCAGGAGCCAGGAACACAGAACCAAGTCCAAGATAGCAGGATAATCTCCCTGTTCTATTTTAGGAGACAATTGTTGGAGATAGTTGCAAGAAAACTTGATAACCCCTCTCCTTTTACCCACAAATCTCATGTCCCTCCCACTGATAGAAACAGTAAAAAAGGGGCTTAATAATTAAGATGCGGAATTCACTGCCGCAGAAAGTGGTGGCAGCTGCAAGCATAGGCAGCTTCATGAGGGGACTGGCGAAACATCTGGAGCAGAGGTCCATCAGTGGCTGTTAGCCACAAGGTATAGATAGGAGCTCGCGGTCTGGGGCAGGTGATGCCCTCTATTCTTGGTGCTGGAGGGGGCAGCAGTGGGAGGGCTTCTAGTGTCCTGGCCCCACTGCTGGACCTCCTGATGGCACCTGGTATATTTTGGCCGCTGTGTGACAGAGTGTTGGACTAGATGGGCCATTGGCCTGATTCAACATTGGCTTCTCTTATGTTCTTATGTTAACTAGGGGGCTGCAGCTCTGGGAGACAGCCAATCCCCTCCCCAGGGCTTAACCTATGTCGGGTTAGAACAGATAAAAGGAAGTCCTTCTTCACCCAAAGAGGGATTAACACATGGAATTCACTGCCACAGGAGGTGGTGGCAGCTACAAGCATGGACAGTTTCAAGAGGGAATTGGATAAACATATGGAGCAGAGGTCCATCAGTGGCTGTTAGCCACAAGGTATAGATAGGAGCTCGCAGTCTGGGGCAGGTGACGCTCTGTATTCTTTGGTGTTTGGGGGGCAAGAGGGGGAGGGCTTCTGGAGTTTGGGCCCCACTAGTTGACCTCCTCTAAGCTGAGTTAGTGCAAGCTCGCTCACAGTTTTTTAGCCTCCGACTCACACATTTTTGCCTTAGCTCAGGAAGGGAGGGGCTCCGGAGCAAACTAAATTTCGCAGCAGCCAAATCGCCTGCTCACAACTTTAATGCCAGTAGCTCACCAAGTGGAATTTTTGCTCACAGGACTCCACAGCTTAGAGGGAGCATTTACAGAACGAAGCCCTTCCTGCCCTCCCTCTCATGTTCTGCTTAAGTTCACAGAATCAGCATGGCTGTCAGATGGCCATCTAGTTTTTGTTTGAAAACCTCAAAAGAAGGAGAGCCCAGCACCTCCTGGGGAAGCCCGTTCCACTGAGGAACCGCTCTGACTATCAGGAAGTTCTTCCTAATGTTTGGGACTGTGCCTCCGCTGGCCAGCCGTGGACATTTTCTTCTCAGGCTTAAAACTCCAAAACATGGGGCACCCCACACCTTCAGAGACGGCACATGCATGCGATTTCCCACCCGATGCATCATGTGCGCCCAAGGATGAAGAAGAAGAAGAGGAGTTTGGATTTATACCCCGCCCTTCACGACCAAAGGGTGTCTTGGAGCGGCTTACAAACTCCTTTCCCTTCCCCTCCCCATAACAGACACCCTGTGAAGTAGGTGGGGCGGAGAGAGCTCTTGACAGAAACTGCTCTTTTTCAAGAACAGCTCTTATCAGAACTACAGCTTGCCCAAGGTCATCCAGCCAGGTGGAGGCATGGGGAATCAAACCCGGTTCTCCCAGTTTAGAGTCCGCACACTTAACCACTACACCAAACTGGCTCTCCCCTTTCTTCAGTTCCTGTCAAGTTGCCACTAGCCCTCTTTCTCTGTCCCCTGTTTGTGTGTGAGTGCTCACAGCGGGGCAGGAGGGAGGGAATGTGTGTCTGTACAAAAGACATCAGTGAACAACAGTTACAGGTAAGTGCAATTCTTGTTTTCATCTTCTGTCTTCTCGTGCAGCCCCACATTTGGGACCACAAGTGAGCTACCCACCAAGGAGAAGGGATGGGTCTCGTGTTGGAATAGAACCTGCAGAATAGCCTTGCCCACATTTTCTTCTCTTTCCACTTGTAGATGAATAGCCTAACGCTTCACAAAAGTGTCCTCTGTCGACCATGTTGCTGCCTTGTAGACGTTGAGGAGAGGCACTCGTTGATGAGATACAGCTGATCACCTTTGCACTTGTGTGGAATGTACTTTAACATCAAGAGGACACGGTTCTCCAGCTACCTTGCACTAATGGCGGCCATCTACCTTGCACTAATGGCAGCCATCTACGCTGACACAGCTTTTTTCCCTTTTTGGGACCCCCGTAACAAATAAATAATGCTTTCTCTTTACAAACAGGCTTGGTTCTCTTTAAATAAAACACGAGAGCACTTTTAAGAAAATCTAAACTAAGAGAAAGAAAATCTAAACGAGGGTGTAGAACGACCGATTCGTTAAATATCTTTAGGAACAGTGGGTCAGTCCTAAGGGCCGCCAGTTTACTGACCCTCCTGGCTGAGGTAATCGGCACAAAAAAATGCTACCTTTCTAGTGAACATAGATAAACAGCGAGAAGCTTCATAAGGTTCCACATAATATTCTTGTCGACCAGTAGGTAAAATGTGGTTTGGATCCTTTGACGGTTAGGTGGATCTGTAACTGGCTGACAGATCGCGCCCAAAGAGTGCTTGTGAATGGTTCCTCATCCTCTTGGAGAGGAATGACAAGTGGACCTGTTTTGTTCAACATCTTTACAAATGATTTGGATGAAGGAATAGAGGGAACATGTCGTCGAAGGCTTTCATGGCCGGAGTTCATTAGTTGCTGCAGATTTTCCAGTTTACCTCGACACAGAGAGTACTCCATCTTTCTGTGTTATACCTCTGAAGATGCCAGTCACAGCTACTGGCAAAACGTCAGGTCCTACAGTGCCAAGACCACAGCCACACAACCTGGAAAATCTACAGCAACTAATAGAGGGAATGCTTACTAAAACTGCACATGATACTAAGTCGGGAGGGGTAGCAAATATGGTAGAAGACAGAGTCAGGATACAGGATGATCCTGACGGGCTGGAAAACTGGGCTAAAACAAAATGAATTTTAATGGGGATAAATGTAAAGTTCTGCATTTAGGTAGAGAAAACCAAATGCATAATTATACGATGGGGGGACCCGTCTTGGCAAAGTATGTGCAAAAAGGATCTAGGGGTCTTAGCAGACCATACACTGAAAACGAGTCAGCTGTGTGATTGTTTTTTGTTTTGTTGTTATTCAGTCGCACAGTCAAGTCCGACTCGTCACGACCCCATGGACCACATCACGCCAGGCCCTCCTGTCTTTTAGCTTTTTGTCACTGTCCATGCAATTTTCAGCTGTCTGTGGAACATTTTTCAAAACAGATCAGTCTGTTAGGGTCGCCAGCTCTGGGTCGGGGAATTTCTGGAGATTTGGAGGTGGAGCAGAGGGGGGAGGGACCTCAGTGGGTTATAATGCCATTGGGTCTCGCCTGTTATTTAAACACAGGGCAGAGCCAACTCAAGAGGCAGTGCTGGGAGCTGGGATGACCCAGTTCTAGCAGCTATGGACTGACTGGGGAAGGAGGCCTTTAGGACCAATGGACAAAGGTGGGGTAAAGTTTGGCCTCTTCCTTGTCCCTTCCATACAGTGAAAGGAAGCAAAAATATCTTCCCTTTGTGTGTGACACAAAGAGAGGAAACTCTGAGGAAGAAACAACACTGACAGTGTCAAAATTGATGGTAGCGAAAGTGTCATATTTGCTTAAGGCAGGGGAAAAAAGATTTCCCTATTCATTGAGAACTTCAGCCCCACCAGAAAAAAATTTGCCCCACAAGCCACGAAATCCTGGTTAAGGGCCTCTGTGTTACAGGAGCTCCTTACGAAGGGTGCGGTAGAATAGGTCCCAGGTGGGTTTTACTCCCAAGAGTTTTCATTCTAGGTTCTTTTTTGTAGATAAGAAAGATGGTGGTCCCAGACCTATACTAGATCTTAGAAAATTAAACAAACTCTTAAAACTTTCAAAATTCAGAGTGGTTTTGCATTCTTCTGTGATCAGGTTCCTCGCCCCAGGTTTGTAGTCTGCAGCTCTTGATTCAAAAGACACTTAGGCTGCGGTCACACACACAGAATAATCCACTTTCGATGCACTTTCCAACTGGATTTTGCTAGTTCGCACAGTAAAATCCAGTTGGAAAGTGGATTATTTAGTGTGTGTGACCCGTAGCCTTATTTTCATATCTCGATCCACTGATCTCACAGACAGTATTTACGTTTCAGACCGGGTTCCCAAGTTTTGCAGTACACAAGGTTGCTCTATATTTCCATAGCGAGATGATTGGTTTATTATAGACCACAGTTGTTATCTTTTGGGTAATCAAGTTGCGGTGGCTCAAGTGGTTAAGACGCTGAACTGCAGGCTGTGGAAGGTCAGTAGTTCAGCAGTTCGAGACCCAAGAGTGCCGCATGGCGGAGTGAGCTCCTGTCTCTAGTTCCAGCTCCTGCCAACCTACCAGTTCAAAAGCAAGAAATTGGAAGTAGATAAATAGGTACCGCTTCGGTGGGAAGGTAACAGCGTTCCATGCACCTTGGTGTTTAGTCATGCCAGCCACATGACCACGGAAACGTCTTCGGACAGCGCTGGCTCTTCGGCTTTGAAACGGAGATGAGCACCGCAACCCTAGAGGCGGATTTGACTGGCTTTCGAGCAAGGGAACCTTTACCTTTACCTTTAACCAAGTTCACCTTATTATTTCTACCTGTAATAATTTAGGACTTGTGGTCGGTTGGGAGAAATCCTCACTTACACCTTCTCAGCAGGTTCAATTCTTTGGTGCTCCCCTGGATGCCTGTATAGGCAGAGCCTCCTAGCTGGCTGACAGAGCCAGAAGCATTAAGATGATGATGTCAAATTGTATTAAAAAGCATTGGCAACCCGTGAGAGCCGTTCAGCGTTTACTAGGTCTAAAGGCCTTGACAGCTGTGGTAATTCTCTCATCAAGTCTACATATGAGGAGTTTACAAGTCTGGTTTGTGAAGAAATACTACCCTGAAAAGCACCCCCCTGGATGTTGGTTTTCAATACCTAGGGGGTAATCAGGTCCCTAAACTGGTGGCTGGAAGACATAATTTTTTTTCAGGGGTCCAATTCAGATTCTGGGTTTCACAGATCACCTGACTAGGGATGCCTCCTTAAAAGGCTGGGGGACTCACTGTTAAGGTCTGTCAGTACAGGGCAGGTAGCCTGAATGGCAGACAATCCCACATATTAATGTGAAGAAGAGGAGACTGGATTTATACCCCACCTTTCACTCGAAGTCTCATAGGTAAAGGTAAAGGTTCCCTTGCTCGAAAGCCAGTCGAATCTGACTCTAGGGTTGCGGTGCTCATCTCCGTTTCAAAGCCGAAGAGCCAGCGCTGTCCGAAGACATTTCTGTGGTCATGTGGCCGGCATGACTAAACACCAAGGCGCACGGAACACTGTTCCCTTCCCACCGAAGTAGTACCTATTTATCTACTTGCAATTTCTTGCTTTCGAACTGCTAGGTTGGCAGGAGCTGGAACTAGAGACGGGAGCTCACCCCGTCATGCAGCACTCTTGGGTCTTGAACTGCTGAACTACTGACCTTCCACAGCCTGCAGTTCCATAACTTTGTATATGGGCGGCCCTTCACAAGCCGCTCCTGGGACTGTTCACGGTGGACAAACAAACGCTGCAGGTACTGTCACCCCGGGTGTTGTGCTGGTCCTTGTTTTTAGCAGGCTACCAGTACCAGTTGGAGCATCGGCCGGGCAAGGCACTGGGGCATGCCGACGCCCTTAGCTGCCTGCCGCTGCCGCAAACGGGGGAGGACCCGGCCCCAGCTCCCGCAGTATTGTTGATGGAGGAGCTTCCCAACCCCCCTTCAGGCTGCAGACGTGGCCGCCCGCTCGTCCCGAGATCCTATTCTCTCCCGGGTCCTAAACTGGGTGGTGAGGGGATGGCCAGCGGAACCAGCCGGGCCAGAGTTCACGGCATACAAAGCCAGGAGGGAAGAGTTATCCGCCTTGAAAGGGTGCTTACTATGGGGGGACAGGGTGGTCATCCCGGGGCCCATGAGACAAGGGGTTCTAGAAACGCTTCACGAGGCCCACCCTGGCATTGTACGAATGAAAGCTCTGGCAATGAGCTACGTGTGGTGGCCCGGGATAGACTCAGAAATTGAAACCTGGGTCCGGGGGTGCACGCGGTGCCAGGAAGTCCGCCCCATCCCCCGAGCACGCCAACACAAAGCTGGGAGTCCACCCACCCACAAGCCGTGGTCACGCTTACATGTCGACTTTGCCGGGCCGTTTCAGGGGCTCCAGTTCTTGGTAACGGTAGACTCCTACTCTAAGTGGGTAGAAATAAGTCCAGTGGCTACCACCTCTGCAAAAGCGGCAATAAGGGCCCTGCGCAGGGTATTCACTACGCACGGCTTGCCAGACATGATCGTGTCGGACAACGGGGCCGCGTTCACATCTGCGGAGTTCCAAGCATTCCTCTTAAGGAACTTAATCAAGCATATACGCTCTGCGCCCTTCCACCCGGCAACAAATGGCCAGGCGGAGAGGATGGTACGCATCGCCAAAGAAGCCCTGAGCCGCATAACTGAGGGGGAGGGGAGTTCCGGCTGGCCCGCTTCCTCCTCACACAGCGCACCACCCCGAACCCCACCTCCGGACATTGCCCAGCAGAACTATTGATGGGCCGCCGCCCCACGACCCTGTTAGACAGGCTCCACCCGGACCGAGCCCCAGAGAGAAAGCTGGTCGAAACCCGGGAGGTGCCCAGGAGCTTCCTCCCGGGGGAACCTGTCTACTTTAGGAACTACGGGGCGGGTCCTCAGTGGTTGGCCGGGCGCATTCTCAAACCCACCGGGCCAGTTTCATATGAGGTCCTGGCAGACGGGGACCGGGTCCTCCGGAAGCACGTGGACCAACTCCGGAGGCGGCAAGACCCCGTCACAGGTATCAGGGCCCCGCTACCGGAATGCACCGAGGCCGCCCCAGCACCCAATTGGCCGCAGGCGCCACTAGCGGAACAAGCACCAGAAAGACCACGGAGCACGGAGGGGGTTCCCGAGCAAGCCGAGCTGCCTCCGCTGCTGCTGCCACCGCCGTTGCTGCCGGAAATCCAAGCTCCTAGTACGGGAGGACCACCCGAAGGGGGCCCCGCCAGTCCGGTGCCGCCCCCCCGAAGATCGTTAAGAGAACTGAGGCCACCAGCCTACCTAAAAGACTACGTCACCTGATAGGAGACAAACTATGGGGGGAGGGGTGTTATGGCCTAAGATCAGGAGTCTGAGCTGGCGAAATGCAGCCGAGCTCCGCTCTCTGAGAACAATAGGGACTAGGCTCCTGAGTTCGCCAGTAAAGAGCCAATGGCAGCATTGGCGGGTGATTCAAACCCGCCAATAGGTGTGGGGGGCGTCCCCCCACCCCTTACTGTATATAGTTGGCCTCCGGCCGTTACTGTTTATCTTTGTCTTGTGTGAAGTACGAATAAACACGTCTTCTCTTATGTCGTCGTACGAGTCATGAGGCCCGAAACCCAGTACTTTACAGTCCACTTCTTGAAGGTAGATTTCCAGGGGGGGCGCTGAGTGATTTTTTTTCCTGAAAAGGTGGGTAGGCCAAATAAGTTTGGGAACCACTGCTCTGTCATCTTTCCTGTGACCCGCTCAGGGTCATACACAAAACAACGTAAACCCCTTTGCCCCTCAACAGTGCCTGCTGCACCCCATTACTTAGGACTGGTTTAATTAAAAGTATGGGGTTTTTGAGCAAACTTCAGCAGACAGCGGAAGACAGGAGGGCCTGGCGTAATCTGGTCCATGGGGTCGCGAAGAGTCGGACTCGACTGTGCGACTGAACAACAACAACAACAACAACATGGTTTTTTTCCCCCCGTGGGGGTTCTCAAGTATTACTTGTGTTTGAATGGATTTTGAGAATCACATTCCTGTTCTGTGGAGAATTGTGAGTGCTGTTAAAGGCACATGTGATTCAGTGCTTGGTGGGAGTTCCACGAGAACGACAGTTGAATCCAAAGGTAAACATACCTAGTAAAACAAAAAGACTGCTGTTGGGGGTGGGATTGCTGAGAGTGCCTTACTTCGAAGGCCTGCACAGACCTATGCAGCAGACACACCCCAGAGCCAGTTTAGTGAAGTGGTTAAGAGTGGCGGACTGTACCCTAGAGAACCAGGTTTGATTCCCCGCTGCTCCACATGCACGGTTCTGTCAGAGCTGTTCTCTCAAGAGCAGTTCTCTCAGAGCTCTCTCAGCCCCGCCTACCTCACAGGGTGTCTGTTGCGGGGAGGAGAAGGGAAAGGAGATTGTAAGTCGCTCTGAGACTCCAAGTGAAGGGCAGGGTATAAACCCAACTCTTCTTCTCTTCCTCCTCCTCCTCCTCCTCCCTACACAGGCTCAGGAACTCTGCAGAGGCATTTTCGATCTGGACAGACCCATTAAGTAGCTGGTGGGTCACCTCCTGCTCTGGGCAGAAGTGAGATCCCATCTTGCACACACTCGATGAGGCTTGTGTTTAGGGGGTGAACATGAGCAACGGGAGTTAGAAACGTTCCTCTGGGCCATGAGGAGAGGGGCCTGTTCTGACCCTGGGCGAGTTTTTGGGCTGAGGCAAGCCCTTTACGCTCTGATCCCTGACTGCATATAGGTTTACATAAGAACATGAGAGAAGCCAATGTTGGATCAGGCCAGTGGCCCATCCAGTCCAACACTCTGTCACACAGGGGCCAAAAACACCAGGTGCCATCAGGAGGTCCAGCAGTGGGGCCGGGACACTAGAAGAAGAGAGAAGGGATTGTATTTATACCCCGCCCTTCACTTGGAGTCTCAGAGCGGCTTACAAACTCCTTCCCTCCCCCACAACAGACACCCTGTGAGGTAGATGGGGCTGAGAGAGCTCTGACAGAAACTGCTCTTTCAAGAACAGCTTTGGCAGAACTATGGCTTGCCCAAGGTCATCCAGCAGCTGCAAGTGGAGGAGCGGGGAATCAAACCCGGTTCTCACAGGTTAAAGTCCACGCACTTAACCACTACACCAAACTGGCTCCCTCCCACTGTTGCCCCCCCCCAAGCACCAAGAACACAGAGTATCACTTGCCCCAGATTTCCTATCTATAGCTCATGACGAATAGCCACTGATGGACTTCTGCTCCATATGTTTATCTAATTCCCTCTTGAAGCCGTCCATGCTTGTAGCTGCCACCACTTCCTGTGGCAGTGAATTCCACGTGTTATGGAATGTCCAGGTTTGTTTGTTCCGCTGCCTGGCACCAAACAATAAGGCTCCTTGGTTGCCTAACAGGAAAGAAGCTTGTTCAGGTGTGTTTTGTTGTTAAGGTCGTGGCGCTATGTTAACCAGACGCCTGCAACAGCCACTCTGTGCCCTCGTCGCTAGAGAACACGGCTGCCTTCCGTTCTCACCACTGTAACGTCTTTCAGTCTTTCCTGTTTTTAGAAACCAGCCCCCTCTGCTTGTTCGCCAAGGGCCCGCGATCCCTGCTGGCCGACCAGGGCACAGATCTGGATTCCTCCGGACCTACCAGGGGTCTCCGCTAGTCTCCACATGATCCTTTGTGGTAGGTCAAGAAGAGAAACAGCCACACATCTGCCTGAGGCCTACTCACGAGCAAGAGGGCTGACTGGCTGTGTGTGTGTGTGGGGGGGGTCCAGAGCCCGGACCTCTCCCACCTGGACTCCAAATTCTACCACCCATGCCAGAAAAGACACCCACCGCGGCTGAGGGTTGTGCGTGCAACTTCACTCACTCTGCCAGGGCACCCCCATAACGGACGAATTATAAATGCGTTCAGTACCTGCAACAATTAGGCACATTTCAAACGTGTGTGTTTGTGTTTTAAAAAAAACAGTCCTGTGGCCCAGAGGCAGAGCCTCTGCTTGGCATGCTGAAGGTCCCAGGTTCAATCCCCAGCAATGCCAGTTAAAAGAAGAAGAAGAGGAGATTGGATTTATACCCCGCCCTTCACTGCCCAAAGGAGTCTCAGAGCGGCTTACAAACCCCTTTCCCTTCTCCTCCCCACACAACAGACACCCTGTGAGGTAGAAGAAGGAGAAGAGATTGGATTTATACCCCGCCCTTCACTACCCAAAGGCATCTCAGAGCGGCTTACGAACTCCTTTCCCTTCCCCTCCCCACAACAGACACCCTGTGAGGTAGAAGAAGAGAAGAGATTGGATTTATACCTCGCCCTTGACTGCCAAAAGGCATCTCAGAGCGGCTTACAAACTCCTTCCCCTTCCCCTCCCCACAACAGACACCCTGTGAGGTAGAAGAAGAGAAGAGATTGGATTTATACCCCGCCCTTCACTGCCCAAAGGCATCTCAGAGCGGCTTACAAACTCCTTTCCCTTCCCCTCCCCACAACAGACACCCTGTGAGGTAGAAGAAGAGAAGAGATTGGATTTATACCTCGCCCTTGACTGCCAAAAGGCATCTCAGAGCGGCTTACAAACTCCTTCCCCTTCCCCTCCCCACAACAGACACCCTGTGAGGTAGAAGAAGAGAAGAGATTGGATTTATACCCCGCCCTTCACTGCCCAAAGGTATCTCAGAGCGGCTTACAAACTCCTTTCCCTTTCCCTCCCCACAACAGACACCCTGTGAGGTAGAAGAAGAGAAGAGATTGGATTTATACCCCGCCCTTCACTGCCCAAAGGCATCTCAGAGCAGCTTACAAACTCCTTTCCCTTCCCCTCCCCACAACAGACATCCTGTGAGGTAGAAGAAGGAGAAGAGATTGGATTTATACCCCGCCCTTCACTACCCAAAGGCGTCTCAGAGCGGCTTACAAACTCCTTTCCCTTTCCCTCCCCACAACAGACACCCTGTGAGGTAGAAGAAGAGAAGAGATTGGATTTATACCCCGCCCTTCACTGCCCAAAGGCATCTCAGAGCAGCTTACAAACTCCTTTCCCTTCCCCTCCCCACAACAGACATCCTGTGAGGTAGAAGAAGGAGAAGAGATTGGATTTATACCCCGCCCTTCACTACCCAAAGGCGTCTCAGAGCGGCTTACAAACTCCTTTCCCTTCCCCTCCCCACAACAGACACCCTGTGAGGTAGAAGAAGAGAAGAGATTGGATTTATACCTCGCCCTTCACTGCCCAAAGGCATCTCAGAGCGGCTTACAAACTCCTTTCCCTTTCCCTCCCCACAACAGACACCCTGTGAGGTAGAAGAAGAGAAGAGATTGGATTTATACCTCGCCCTTCACTGCCCAAAGGCATCTCAGAGCGGCTTACAAACTCCTTTCCCTTTCCCTCCCCACAACAGACACCCTGTGAGGTAGAAGAAGAGAAGAGATTGGATTTATACCTCGCCCTTCACTGCCCAAAGGCATCTCAGAGCGGCTTACAAACTCCTTTCCCTTTCCCTCCCCACAACAGACACCCTGTGAGGTAGAAGAAGAGATTGGATTTATACCCCGCCCTTCACTGCCCAAAGGCATCTCAGAGCGGCTTACAAACTCCTTTCCCTTTCCCTCCCCACAACAGACACCCTGTGAGGTAGAAGAAGAGATTGGATTTATACCCCGCCCTTCACTGCCCAAAGGCATCTCAGAGCGGCTTACAAACTCCTTTCCCTTTCCCTCCCCACAACAGACATCCTGTGAGGTAGAAGAAGAGATTGGATTTATACCCCGCCCTTCACTGCCCAAAGGTATCTCAGAGCGGCTTACAAACTCCTTTCCCTTTCCCTCCCCACAACAGACACCCTGTGCGGTAGAAGAAGAGAAGAGATTGGATTTATACCCCGCCCTTCACTGCCCAAAGGCATCTCAGAGCAGCTTACAAACTCCTTTCCCTTCCCCTCCCCACAACAGACATCCTGTGAGGTAGAAGAAGGAGAAGAGATTGGATTTATACCCCGCCCTTCACTACCCAAAGGCGTCTCAGAGCGGCTTACGAACTCCTTTCCCTTCTCCTCCCCACAACAGACACCCTGTGAGGTAGGTGGGGCTGAGAGAGCTCTCTGACAGAGACGGCTCTTTGTCGAGAACAGCTGTGCCCGAGCTTGTGACTGACCCAAGGTCACACCAGCAGGTGCAAGTGGAGGAGTGGGGGATCAAACCCGGTTCTCCCAGATTAGAGTCCACCCACTTAACCACTACACCAAAAGGACCAGGCAGGAGGTGAGGTGAAAGACCTCCGCCTGAGACCCTGGAGAGCTGCTACCGGTCTGAGTAGGCAATACTCAACAGTCTGATTCAGTATAAGGCAGCTTTATGTGCGTTCATGTTCCCCAGCAGCAAGAATGGCACATAGGCGCGGACCCTGTCACATTGGGCAGAGACGAAGCAAGAGCCGGACGGAGCCTCCCTGGGGGTCTCCAAGGGAGTCAGTGGTGGAGGTGGTGGGAGACTACAGATACTTTCCACTCCCCTTGCTTCTTCTGTCCCCCTCTCCTTTTGGTCTTGAGGTGCCATTTCCTGCCCTGGCACAGGCAGCATGGGGAGGGGGGGGGGCGTTCTGAGAATGACCCACCCACATTTCACGAGAAGGGGCGACACGAGTTTATGATGAACTGTTGCTTGTGTGTAAACTGTTTGCCCCCCCACCACCACCACCAAAGTCGTCTTCTTCTGACTTATGGTGACCCTACGAATGAACGTTCTTGTCTTTTCCAGCAAGTCTTGGCTTCTCATGATGGGGACCCGCCCTTTAACAGACAAGTGGCTGAAAGGAAAGGCAGGGGACGACCACTGGGGATACATTTGCCGGTACTCCCGGAATGACGGTGGGACCAGGTTGTTTTGAAGGGCCGTTGGTAAGCGTTCGAGCTTGAGGGTCCGGTTACTGACAGTCACAGGAGGATTTCGAGGCACTGTCTCCAAATTATGGTTCTATTGCATAGAAGAAGGAGGAGGAAATTGGATTTATACCCCACCCTTCACTACCCAAGGGAGTCTCAGAGCGGCTTATAAACCCCCTTCCCTTCCCCCTCCCCACAACAGACACCCTGTGAGGTAGGTGGGGCTGAGAGAGCTCTGACACAAACTGCGCTTTCAGGAACAGCTGTGCCAGAGCTTGTGACTGACCCAAGGTCACATCAGCAGGTGCAAGTGGAAGAGTGGGGGATCAAACCCGGTTCTCCCAGATTAGAGTCCGCACACTCTACCAGCAGGGCCAGAACTCCAGAAGCCCTCCCACTGGTGCCCCCCCAAGCACCAAGAATATAGAGCATCATTGCCCCAGACATAGACAGAACATAAGAGAAGCCATGTTGGATCAGGCCAATGGACCTTGTAGTCCAACACTCTGCGTCACATGGTAGCCAAAACCCAGGTGCCATCAGGAGGTCCACCAGTGGGGCCAGAACTCCAGAAGCCCTCCAAGCACCAAGAATACAGAGCATCACTTGACCCAGGCAGTCTTCCATCTATACATTGTGGCTAAGAGCCACTGATGGACCTCTGCCCCCATATGTTTATCCAGTCCCCTCGAAGCTGTCTATGCCTGTAGCCACCACCAAATCCAAAGGCAGTGCATCACTGCCCCAGGCACAGATAGTGTGCCAAATAGGATTAAACTGTGAGAACCTGCCCAATCAGCAATTTTTACGAGTTCATTTTGTATTTGTATATATATATTGTATTTGTATATATATTTGTATATATTGAGCTGCAGTGGCTCAAGTGGTTAAGACGCTGAACTGCAGGCTGTGGAAGGTCAGTAGTTCAGCAGTTCAAGACCCGTGAGTGCCACATGACGGAGTGAGCTCCCGTCTCTAGTTCCAGCTCCTGCCAGCCTAGCAGTTTGAAAGCAAGAAATTGCAAGGAGATAAATAGGTACCACTTCGGTGGGAAGGTCACAGCGTTCCGTGCGCCTTGGTGTTTAGTCATGCCGGCCACATGACCACGGAAACGTCTTCGGACAGCGCTGGCTCTTCGGCTTTGAAACGGAGATGAGCACCGCAACCCTAGAGTCGGATTCGACTGGCTTTCGAGCAAGGGAACCTTTACCTTTACCTATATATTCGAATGAACTGTACAATACACATAACATGTGAAAATTATAAATAAATTTAATAGAAAATTACAGTCTTTGTTTCTTCTTGTATAAAAATCCAAAGCCTTTGGAAAAATTCATCAGTAGGAACAAAGTCCTTATATGCAGAAAGGTCATCAGATGGGAAAAGAGCCTGCTTAAGGAGAAAAAGATACATTTCATACGGCATTAGTGTATCCTAATTAGAAGAACTGTCCTATAGAAGAAGAGGAGGAGGAGGAGGTTGGATTTATGCACCAAAAAGAAGAGTTTGGATTCATATATCGCCTTTTACTACCAGTGTTCCCTCTAAGCTGAGTTAGTGTGAGCTAGCTCACAGTTTTTTAGCCTCCGGTTCACATGTTTTTTGTCTTAGCTCAGGAAGGGGTGGCCCCAGAGCCAACTAACTTGTGCAGTACCCAAATCGCTCGCTCACAACTTGAATGCCAGTAGCTCACAAAGTAGAATTTCTGCTCACAAGACTCCACAGCTTAGAGGGAACACTGTTTACTACCCAAAAGGAGTCTCAGAGCGTCTTACAATCTCCTTTCCCTTCCCCTCCCCACCATAGACACCCTGTGAGGTAGGTGGGGCTGAGAGAGCCCTTTCGTGAACTGCTCTGAAAGAACTTGCAACTGACCCAAGGTCACACCAGCAGCTGCATGTGGAGGAGTGGGGAAACACGGTTCTTCCAGATTAGAGTCCATGCTCCTAACCACTACACCAAACTGGCATCACTGCCCCAGACAAGAGTGTTCCATCTATAAAGGTAAAGGTTCCCTTGCTCGAAAGCCAGTCGAATCCGACTGTAGGGTTGCGGTGCCCATCTCCGTTTCAAAGCCGAAGAGCCAGCGCTGTCCGAAGACGTTTCCGTGGTCATGTGGCCGGCGTGACTAAACACCAAGGCGCACGGAACGCTGTTACCTTCCCACCGAAGTGGTACCTATTTATCTACTTGCAATTTCTTGCTTTCGAACTGCTAGGTTGGCAGGAGTTCCATCTATACCTCATGGCGAATAGCCACTGATGGTCCTCTGCTCCGTATGTTTGTCCAGTCCCTTCTTGAAGCTGTCTGTGCCCTCTCTGTCCCATGCATAATTTTGTAAGCCTCTGTCATGGCAGACCCACAAGATTTTCAGGGTGTAAGCTTTTGAGGGTCAAAGCTCCCTTCGTCAGACCTGTGTAGGAATGGAGATCTCTGTGTCTTTATAAACCAGTCAGAAGGTGGGAGCGGCATTTCAAAGAATGCTTGTAAAGGATGCAGAGGTCCAGTGCAGAATGTAATCATCTTGATTAGAGCAGAGGGGGCAGGAAATCAGCATCAACAGTGAGCTACGCAGCCCTTGTCCCTATTCAACCCTGGGAGCTCCATTCTTTCGAACTTGTGAATAAACAGCTGGCTTGCTTAGACGCTTCCTACGTCAGTTTGGTGTAGTGGTTAGGAGCACGGATTCTAATCTGGGAGAAGCAGGTTTGATTCCCCACTCCTCCACTTGCACCTGGTTGGATGACCTTAGACAAGCCATAGTTCTGGCACAGCTGTTCTTGAAAAAGAGCAGTTCTCAGTCAGAGCTCTCTCAGCCCCACCTGCCTCACAGGGTGTCTGTTGTGGGGAGGGGAAGGGAAAGGAGTTTGTAAGCCGCTCTATATTTATATTTATATTTATTTATTTTGGGATTTATACCCCGCCCTATCCGATAGCTCAGGGCGGCTAACAAGCGGTCAAGCCGAGTTTCAGAACTAAAAACAATAACAATCCTTATTCTAATTCCAGACTTTTTTTTTTCTGTGCGGATACCTATTCCCTCCAACAGGGGCCTCACTCTCCCCCAACAGCTTTTCCTACATAGTCAGTAGACTTCCTGGGTTTGTAGAAAAATCCAAACAGTGAGGAAATCCCTTCAGGGACGGTTGAATTCCCCCCAAAATGCCTTTTGAAATGGCCTCTGCAGGGACCTGACTCCAGGCAGCAAAGGTGAGAGATTAGAACGTTGGGGGGGGGGAGGCTTCTGCCTGGCTCTGTCAGTCAAGGGTGGGGGGAAGGGCCCTTTCTTTCCAGGCCTCTTTCGGCCTTGGAGGGAGGGGGGAGGGAGCCTTGGGGCCAGGCTGGGGGATTCCTAGAGGTTTTGGGGTGGAGTGCAAGGAGGGCAGGATTTGGGGAAGAGAGAGGTCTCAGCTGGGCATCATGCCACAGAATCCACCCTCCAAAGCAGCCATTTTCTCCAGGGAGACAGATCTCTGTTGTTCACAGATCTCTGGAGTTCACCCTCCAGCAGGCCCCACTTGGAGGTTGCCAACCCTAGGCCTGGCAGCAGTATAGGGTTGCCAGCTCCAGGTCTGGAAACTCCTGGAGATTTGGGGATGGAGCCTGGGGAGGACAGGGACCTCAGTGGGGTACAATGCCCTAGAGTCCACCCTCCAAAGCATCCATTTTCTCCAGGGGAAGTTATCTCAGTTGTCTGGAGCTGAGCAGTAATTCCAGGGGATCCCCAGATCCCACCTGGAGGCTGGCATCCCTAGGCAGCACCCTCTGGGTGACTTGATGCCACCTAATTTGCATGACTCAACTTGGCCTGGCTGCTTGCTGCTGTTCAGCAGCCACCCTATGAAAGCCAGCAGTGATGCAGCAGTTTGAGCCTCAGAGTAGGGTCTGCAAGACCCAGGTTCAGATCCCCATATTGCGGTGGAAGCTGACTGGGTGATTTTGGACCAGTCACATACTTTCAGCCTAACCAACCTCACAGGGTTGTTGTGCAGATAAAAAGGAGGTGAGAATAATGTAAGCTGCTTTGATCCCCACTGTGGAGAAAGACTATAATTTTCCTTGGTAGAAGCTGTGGGGGAGGGGGTGGAGACGAAAAGCTGAAGACAGATAAAGGCAGATAAAGGTTAAGTTGGCTGTTGGGTGGGAAGGAAATAGGGTTGCCAACTCTGGATTGGGAAACTCCTGGACATTTAAGGGGTGGATCCTGGGGATGGTGGGGTTTGAGGAGGGGAGGAACTTCAGACCAGTATAATGCCATAGACTCCACCCTCCAAACCAGCCATTTCCTCCATGAGAACTACCATTGCCAGCCTCTGGGTGAGGGCTGGAGATCACCCAGCATTACAACTGTTGTCCGGGTGACAGAGATCAGTTCCCCTGGATAAAATGGCTGCTTTGGAGAGTTGAGTCTATGGCTCCACCCCCAGAAGGGAGAAAGAGTGTGAGATAGGTAAGGGTAGAGGGGAGGAAGCAAAGGTGTGAGGAATGGGATGACCATCCCGCAAGTTTCTTGCGGGTCTCCACTTGTATTACATACAATAAAAATTCAAAAATTCAATACAGCAGTAAAATTAATATAAATCCAAGATGCACAATACACAGTACTCCTTTGGGTAGCAAAGAGGAGGTATAAATCCAATCTCCTCTCCTCTTCTCTGTCAACTTTCCCTGAATGGGCCAATTATAGACTGGATGATAACTGGTCACAATCTTCTTTGGTGCTGGTTTTTAAAAGTAATGGACAGATTAACTGCCTCCTTTAGCAACTGAAGAAAGACACCCTGAGTTAGTTATTGTTTTATAATAGGGAGGCACACCCTGGCTCAGAGGTAGAGTGTCTGCTTGGCAGGCAGAAGGTTCAGGGTTCGATCCCTGGCATCTCCACTTAAAAGGATCAGGGAGATTGTAGGACTGTAGTGGCATCAAAAAGCATGGAAATTGTACATTATGGCGAAGCTCACAGATAATCTGGATAACATGCTTAAGCCCTCTAGTCCTATTCTTCCTCTGTATGGTTACCTATCCTTGAATATTTGTTGACGCAAGGGGAAATTCCTCAATTGGTGGTCGATCTTGGATTATGATGATATTTTCTGGCTTACATACAGACTGCACAGTTAGGTCAGGTAGAATGATTACTGTTCGCCTACTCAGAGAAATGTTAAGGTGACGTGATTATATGCTGCTTCACAAAGCTTCTATTTTAACATACTTCAACTGTATCGTTACTTGTTCTCTGTTAATTATTAACAAAATGTTAATTACAAAAAAAAGGACCAGGGAATAGGTGATGGGAAAGACTTCTGCCCTGAGACCCTGGAGAGCCAGTCAGAGTCTGCGTAGACCAGACGGACCTCGACAGACCAAGGATCCAACCCAGGGTGAGGCAACTTCACTTGATCATAATGGACATCAGGGGCTCCTTCAGCTGCCTCTTCCAAGATATTGGTAACCAGGATGGACAAGAGTCAAGCTGTTCCATCAGGCCTTCGGCTGAGGTGGTGGGTGTCCATGTATGGCCTCCCTGAGGTTTCTGTCACCCATCTAATAACTGCTGGCTGCATGGCCGGCTCGCCCACTAGGTAAGCTAGGCACTCGCCTAGAGTGCGCCGGCTGCAGGGGCGCCAAAAGGCGCCTCCTCCGCAAAAAGCCCCCCCTGCATCTTCCCAGGCTGGGAGGGAAGGGGTGGCAGTTTAAACCTCCGCCCCTTCCCAGCTTTCCTGGAGTCCTGCAGCCGCAGAGCCCCCAGGAAAGCCGGCGCTGGGAGGGAGGGGGTGGTGCCTAGACCCCCTGCCCCGTTCCCAGCTTTCCCAGGGGCCCCGCAGCTACGGAGTGCCCAGGAAAGCCAGCACCCCCCAGTCTCCAGGCCCCACCGGGAGGTTGGCATCCCTGATGGGGGCGCCCCAGGCTGTCCTGCTTAGGGTGCCCAGACACCTGGAACCGGCCCTGGCTGGCCGTTCTTTATCTGTTACCAATGGGCCAGGGGACCTCTCGCAAACAGCCAGTTTCTGACCTTGGGCTGTGGCCACTATTTTAATGTGTTTTAGTAATTTTAATTATATTCATTGCATTATTGAAATATGTTGTCGAAGGCTTTCCTGGCCAGAGTTCATTAGTTGTAGATTTTCCGGGCAATATGGCCGTGGTCTTGGCATTGTAGGACCTGACGTTTCGCCAGTAGCTGTGACCAGCATCCTCAGAGGTATAACACAGAAAGATGGAGGACTCTCTGTGTTGTATCTCCGAGGATGCCAGTCACAGTCACTGGTGAAACGTCAGGTCCTACAATGCCAAGACCACGGCCACACAACCCGGAAAAACTACAACAACTGTTACTGAAATGTTGGTACCTGCCCTGAGCCCACCTGTGGGGAAAGTGGGCTATGAATATGAACAATAAAATAACAGTGGTGGCCCTCACCAATCCTAACAAGATCCAGCTAACACCCATTATATGGACCACGTCAACATGCTAATTTGCTTCTAACATTATGCAAGTGTTGTTTTTTTTCAAATCAAAAGACACATAGAGATATCTCTTATAAGAACAGACCAGTGGTCCATTTAGTCCAGCATCCTGTCTCACACAGTGGCCAACCAGTTCCTCTGGACGGCCAGCAACAGGGCACAGAGGCTGAGGCCTTCATAAGAAGAGCCCTGCTGGATCAGACCAGTGGTCCTTCTATTCCAGCATCCTGTCTCACACAGTGGCCAACCAGTTCCTCTGGACGGCCAGCAACAGGGCACAGAGGCTGAGGCCTTCATAAGAAGAGCCCTGCTGGATCAGACCAGTGGTCCTTCTATTCCAGCATCCTGTCTCACACAGTGGCCAACCAGTTCCTCTGGAGGGCCAGCAACAGGGCACAGAGGCTGAGGCCTTCATAAGAACATCAGAAGAGCCCTGCTGGATCAGACCTGTGGTCCCTCTAGTCCAGCCTCCTGTCTCACCCAGTGGCCAACCGGTTCCTCTGGAGGGCCAACAACAGGGCACGGATGCTTGAGAGGACAGCAGAAGCCGAAGCATTAAGGATCTGCAGAAGTTCTGAGCGAGGGCCACGCGTTTCCTGGAAAGTCCCCCTGTGGTCCTTCTCACGGACTGGTGGGAAATCATGCTGCAGAAACCAAAAAGAGGAGAGAATGAAATTCTAAGCCGGCATCATGGAAACTGGGTGAGGGTGTGTGTGTGTAGATCAACTGGGAGGAATGAAAAGGCCATCTAGCCCAACGCCCTGCTTTGAGACCACCTAGAAGAGGGGACCCCCCCCCACAACCCATCTGCCAACCCCTGACAAATCAAGGCACTGACCCACAGAAAAAGCAGGCACTGGGAGTATTGCTATTATTATTATTATTGTTGTTGTTGTTAATTAGATTTCTGAATCGTCCCATCCCTGAGTACACAGGGCTCTGGGTGATTTACAACAGGTTGAAAACATACAAAATACACATTAAAATTGACAGTCCATTGGTCTTAGTTACTCAGTCTCCAGATGGCGTCTGCAATTTAACTTAAAAACCTGCTCTGAGCTGTTCTTCCATCTCCTGGGCAGGTTAAGGAGGAGCAAGGTAGAAGCAGGCAAGGCAGAAGTAGAGAGAAGGATGCCAGCTGTAATGGAAACTGTTGCTGACCTCCGCCGAAAGCCTGGCAGAACATCTCTGCCTTACGGGCCCTGCGGAATGGCATTAAGTCCAGCTGGGCCCTGATGGAATCTGGCAGAGTGTTCCACCAGGTCAGAGCCAGGGCTGAGAAAGCCCCGTTTCTGATCGAGGATAGCTGGGTATCTTCGGAGCCACTGGGATGCCCAGCAAGAGGTGCCTTCAAAGCCAGCAGGTCAGGGATGGCGACTCCAGGAAGTGAGCCAAGCCACGCGCAATCCGCGAGGTGACTAGCCAGTCTCACTTGGAGGAGAAATCCATGCCTGGCTCCCAAAAATGTGCCCTGTGGTCAGGCCAACTATTCAGCAGAAGGCCTTTCCAACTCCACACATGTACCCCCTGCGACCCATCACTTACCACTGATAGAGCTGTCCGATCCCCGGTCGCTCGCTGCAGAAAGGAAAAGAGAAATGGAATCGGGATCTTCGACTGGGGGAGCCACGGAGGGGGGGTGTGTGTGTGGCAAAATCTCCAGCCTCACTTTTTTCCCCTTCCCCTCAGTTCTAGCTTCCTCATTTGCCGTTGCAAATCAACCCCAACACGAAGCAAACTTCTGCTCCAAACTCAGTCCGGTTCTGCAACCTGCAGTTTCGACTGATCTGCACACACTGTGGCCTTTGGATTTATTTCCTCTGCTTTTGCAATGGGGGGGGGCGCACACATGCAATTCCTGTCCCTGGCCTTCCCCCCGGTATGGCCTACATATTCAATTCTACCTTATGGACTAGAAACTCACTTCTATCCCTTGTAAAACAATAGCTGAGGGTCTCAACAGACCGAATTCTAGGGATGTGTCTATTGTAGAATCCTGCTATTGCCCTGCAGATCTCTATTCGTTGTTTATTTTTATTATTTATTTAATTCATCGGTACTTCACCATTCTCCCCAATGGGGACCCAAAGCAAGAATATAAGAAAAGCTGGATCAGACCAGTGAGGGTCCATCTAGTCCAGCCTCCTGTCTTCTCACACAGTGGCCAGCCAGTTCCTCTGGAGGGCCAACAACAGGGCACAGAGGCCGAGGCCTTCATAAGAACACAAGAAGAGCCCTGCTGGATCAGACCAGTGAGGGTCCATCTAGTCCAGCCTCCTGTCTTCTCACACAGTGGCCAGCCAGTTCCTCTGGAGGGCCAACAACAGGGCACAGAGGCCGAGGCCTTCATAAGAACACAAGAAGAGCCCTGCTGGATCAGACCAGTGAGGGTCCATCTAGTCCAGCCTCCTGTCTTCTCACACAGTGGCCAGCCAGTTCCTCTGGAGGGCCAACAACAGGGCACAGAGGCCGAGGCCTTCATAAGAACACAAGAAGAGCCCTGCTGGATCAGACCAGTGAGGGTCCATCTAGTCCAGCCTCCTGTCTTCTCACACAGTGGCCAGCCAGCTCCTCTGGAGGGCCAACAACAGGGCACAGAGGCCGAGGCCTTCATAAGAACACAAGAAGAGCCCTGCTGGATCAGACCAGTGAGGGTCCATCTAGTCCAGCATCCTGTCTTCTCATACAGTGGCCAAACAGTTCCTCTGGAGGGCCAACAACAGGGCATGGAAGCCAAGGCCTTCCCTCAACATTGCTTCCTGGCTCTGGGATTCAAAGGATTAGTGCCTCTGAATGTGGAGGTTCCCCTCAGCCACCATGGCTGGTAGCTGCTGACAGACCTCTCCACCACGACATCTGTCTAATCCCTTTTCAAGCTGTTTATTCCTGTGGCCATCACTACATCCTCTTGTCAGCAAATCCTACATTTTAATCACCCTCTGTATAAAGTAGTATTTCCTTTTGTCCGTCTGGAACCTACTGCCCATCCGTTTCATGTTTTGGGAGAGGGAGAAAAATCTGTTCTCCTCTCCTCAGTTTTATCCTCACCACAACCCTGTGAGGTAGGTTGGGCTGAGAGACTGTGACTGGCCCAAGGTAACCCAGCGAGCTTCCATGGCACGAGCAGGGATTGGAACCCAGTTCTCCCAGATACTAGTGCGACACACTTATCTACTACGCCACACTGGCTGAGTGAAGGAAAACAGGAAGCCGGGACTGGAAGGAGGAGAGGAGCTGAAGGATAATCTCATTGCCAGCTGAGGGCCAAGGGGTGGGGGAGGCAGCATTGGAGGCAGCATCGGAACCACCCAGTCGAAGAAACAGCGGGTCCAACAGGAAGCTCCTCTTTCCGTTCTTCTGTCGGATTCTGGTTCTCAGAGCCCTTCCCTTAGCCTGGCGTCTGATTGGCTGAACATGCCACATAATCGCCCCCTCCTCTTTTCAGCTAGGGGGGGCGACTGCCCCCCGGGTTTGCAGGGCCAGCCTGATTCCCGGGCACAGCCGCCTCACCCACACCCACGGGGCTACCTCGTGTCAGGTCAATATCTCAACATGGGAGAGAAGTCACTCACCTGGCGTCGCCGTGTAGCTGCCTTCTCGTGGCTTTTCTGCAGAGACAGAATCAGAGCTTCAGAGCCTGGAAGGACCTCCAGAGATCATCTAGTACCACCCCGGGCCTAAGGCCAGGTCTCTCAAACCCTAAACCCTCCTTTGCTCCTCCAGTCTCTTGCTGGTAAAGGTAACGGTGAACATTTCCCTTGCTCAAAAGCCAGCTGAATCCGACTCTAGGGGGCGGTGCTAATCTCCATTTCCAAGCCGAAGAGCCAGCCCTGTCCGAAGACGTTTCCGTGGTCATGTGGCCGGCGTGACTAGATACTTGCAATTCCTTGCTTTTGAACTGCTAGGTTGGCAGGAGCTGGGGCCAGAGACGGAAGCTCACTCTGTCACACGGCACTCCGGTCTCGAACGGCCGAACGACAGACCTTCCTGTCTGCAGCTCAGCGTCTTAACCTTTGAGCCACCACGGCCCTTACTGTACTTCCCAGTACCCTCCAGCAAGTGGACACGTGGAACACACGAAGCTGCCTTAATGTGGAATCAGACCGTCGGACTGGCAGCAGCTCTCCAGGGGCTCCGGGTGAGGTCTTTCACATCACCTGCTTACCTGATACATTTAACTGGAGATGCCGGGGATCGAACCGGGGACCTTCTGCATGCCAAGCAGAGGCTCTTCCCTTGAGCCACAGCCCCTCCCCGGAAATCAGCGCTTCACATTAACACACACAGCGCTGCCCTATTCTGAATCAGACCACTGGGTCCATCGAAGTCAATATCGTATTGTCTGTCCTCCAGGGTCTCAGATGGAGGTCTCTCACCTCGCCTCCTACCTGGGCCTTTTTAACTGGAGATGCCGGGGATTGAACCGGGGACCTTCTGCATGCCAAGCAGATGCTCTCCCACCAAACCACGGCCCCTCCCTACTGGCATTTTACTCACTGACGTAGAAGAAGACTCCGGCCCCCACCAGGATGACAGCAGCCATGACCCCCAGGAGGGCTCCCGCAATAAGCCCCACTTTGGATGCTGAAATGAGAGGGAAAAAAATTGCATCTGCTTACATTGGCCCCATATCTGCAAGGCAGAAACCCAGAACAGAAATGTGAAGAAGAGAAGAGATTGGATTTATACCCTGTTAACAACATAAGAATACAAGAGAGCCAGTTTGGTGTAGTGGTTAAGTGCGCGGACTCTTATCTGGGAGAACTGGGTTTGATTCCCCACTCCTCCACTTGCACCTGCTGATGTGACCTTGGGTCAGTCACAAGCTCTGGCACAGCTGTTCTCTCAAGGACAGTTTCTGTCAGAAGTTCTCTCAGCCCCACCTACCTCACAGGGCGTCTGTTGTGGGGAGGGGAAGGGAAAGGAGTTTGTGAGCCGCTCTGAGACGCCTTTGGGCAGTGAAGGGCGGGGTATAAATCCAAACTTTTCTTCTCTTCTTCTTCTTCTGTCCTTCACTGCCCAGAGGAGTCTCAGAGTGGCTTACAAACTCCTTTCCCTTCCCTTCCCCACAACAGACACCCTGTGAGGGAAGTGGGGCTGAGAGAGCTCTGACAGAAACGGCTCTTTCTCAAGAACAGCTCTGAAAGAACTTGTGACTGACCCAAGGTCACACCAGCAGCTGCATGTGGAGGAGTGGGGAATCAAACCCGGTTCTCCCAGATTAGAGTCCGCGCACTTAACCACTACACCAGTCTGGCTCTCTCATATTCTTATGTTGTTAACATAAGCTATTTTGGGTTTCCATTGGGGAGGAAAGTGAGGTACAGATGAATGAGTGAATTAATTAATTAAAAATAAACAGCTAATAGAGATTTGCAGGGCAATAATAGGATTCTGCTATAGACACATTAATAGAATTTGGTCTGCTGATACCCTCAGCTGTCTTTTACAAGGGATGTATGTATGTGCACGTAAAATGTGGCTCAGCTGCTGATAAGATTATGAAAGATATCACCTATCATCATGTCCCTGTATAAATCTGTGGTGCGGTCTCATTCAGAATACTGGGGGTAACCTGTTTGGGTTCCTGTAGAATTGGGCCCATTGGTCCAATTGTTTTAGGACATGGGGGTTTATGTGGGGAGAGGCTCCTGAAGCTACCCGGAAAATTTGGAGCCTCTCCCTCAAACCCCCTCCCCCCCAGAGCCACTAACAGTACTGTGGGAAAAAAGGAACTTTTTCCCCACCGTAGAGAACAATGGAGGGGATGGGGGCAACCTGTTTGGAAGCCTGTAGAATTGGATCCCCCTGGTCCAATATTCTCGAGACTTGGTGGGTATCTTGGGGAGAGGCCCCCACAGCTACTCTGTGAGTTTGGAGTCTCTAACTCAAACGCCCTCCCCTCCAGCCCCCAGAATATATCCTATGTTTTTGCTATTGACTTCAACGGCCCATAGGATATAATGGGGCCGAATTGCCGCCGAATTTCTGTGGCAATTCGGCAGCAAGCCGATTCAGGTCAGAGAATTGGAATTGGCCCAGAGCAGCCCGAAAGAGGCCCGAATGGGCCATTTTCGGGGGTGCATTCGGTTCGGATGAACCGAATGCACATCCCCATTTCTCCACAGCCCCAGTAGGGGCTTAACCGCAGAGTAAACACAGGGTTGGTCTCTCAGCCACGGATTAAACATTCAGCAAAATAAGCAGGCACTTTGGGCACCATTGGAAGGGGGGCTCCGCAGAGTCCCCTCCCTAGTTGTCATGCCCTTAACTCTTTCACTGCCACATGTTGAATTTTTTGTAACTGCCCTTATCTGCCACATTCAACTTTAAAGCTGCTGTTAGACATCCCATTGGTTTTCATCTCACGGTGCAAGAGTTTCGCTTCCATCTCGTCGGCTGAGCGAAGGAAGAAGGGCTGAGGGGCACCGCCAACGCTCCCTTCTAAGTTGTGAGCAAAAATTCAACTTTGTGAGCGACTGTGGCATTCAATGTTCCCTCTAAGCTGAGTTAGTGTGAGCTAGCTCACATTTTTTTAAGCCTCCGGCTCGCACATTTTTGTCTTCGCTCAGGAAGGGAGGGCCCCGGAGCAAACTAATTGATGCAGTAGCCAAATCGCTCGCTCACAACTTTAATGCTGGTAGCTCGCAAAGTAGAATTTTTGCTCACAAGATTCCACAGCTTAGAGGGGACATCGCTGGCATTAAAGCTGTGGGCGAGCAATTTGGCTGCTGCGTGCATCAGTTGGCTCTGGAGCCCTCCTTCCCGAGCGGAGACAAAAATGTGTGAGCCGGAGGCTAAAAAAACTGAGCTAACTAAGCTCACGCTAACTCAGCTTAGAGGGAACACTGGTGAAGACCAGTCGGCCTTAATCCAGCCCTGACTTTGTCCCTCCTTCCACTCTGCGTGAAGTTCCCATGATCTCCCCTCCCATGCAAATAAAGGAGCCATGCCTTCCACCACCACTCCCCAGTCGCTCACCAGGCTCCCCCCAGGCCACGTCCACGGGCTCCGGCAGGCCGTAGTGTTCCACGCGGCATCGGTAGCGGTCCCTGTCTTTGGGGTTGATGTTGATGCTGAGCCAGGTGTGGTACGTCCCATCTGAGTTGGGGACGACACCCCCATGGAAAGCGTCATGGTGCCAGAACTCCCCGTCCTTCTTCCAGGTGACCTCAATTTCCTTGGGGTAGAAGCCGTGGAGTCGGCAGATGAGGGTCTCCTGGTCCTCTGATCCTGCCTTGCGAGTCATGCGCACTTTTGGCGGCTCTGTGAAAACAACCAGTGTTGGACCCTGTCATGATCTTGGGCCTGTAGTGGTGCAGTGTGGCCCACAGGCTCTAGGGAGGCCTAGTGGCCCCAGGGAAGCCTGTACTAGAGTGACTACAGGGCCTTCTTTCCCCAGGTCACCCTTTGGGCCTTGTGATTGGCTAACAGGGGATTTGGAAGGAAAAATTACACCAGCAGAGGAGTAGAGGGTGGTGCCTGGGAAGAAGAGATTGGATTTATACCCCGCCCTTCACTACCTGAAGGAGTCTCAGAGCGGCTTACAATCGCCTTCCCCTTGTGGGTCACCATAACAAAAAGGTTGGGACCCACAGATGTAATCCTGTCCTGAGATGGGGCATCTACCCCCCTTCCAGCAGTTCAAGGAGATGAAAGCCTCCACAGAAAGAAACTTCTGAGCTTCCTTCAAATCTTATTCCACAAGGGGATGACCCTGGTTCTGGTCACCGGATCTCAAAAAAGACATTGCAGAGAAATAAGAACGTAAGAGAAGCCATGTTGGATCAGGCCAGTAGCCCATCCAGTCCAACACTCTGTGTCACACCGTGGCCCAAACCCAGGTGCCATCAGGAGGTCCACCAGCAGGTCCAGGATTCCAGAAACCCTCCCAATTTTGCCCCCCAAGCACCAAGAATACAGAGCATCACTGCCCCGGACATAAGAGAAGCCACATTGGGTCAAGCCAATGGCCCATCCAGTCCAACACTCTGTGTCACACAGCAGTCAAAACCCAGGTGCCATCGGGAGATCCACCAGAGGGGCCAGACTCCAGAAGCCCTCCCACTGTTGCCCCCCAAACACCAAGGAGAAAGAGCATCACTGCCCCCAGACAGTGGAGCGGCTTACAAACTCCTTTCTCTTCCCCTCCCCACAACAGACATCCTGTGAGAGAGGTGGGGCTGAGAGAGCTCTTTCGAGAACTGCCCTTGAGAGAACAGCTCTGAGACGACTTGTGACTGACCCAAGGTCACACCAGCAGCTGCATGTGGAGGAGTGGGGAATCAAACCCGGTTCTCCCAGATTAGAGTCCGCGCCCTTAACCCCTACACCAAACTGGCTCTCAAAAATTCTACACAAATTAATAGCAAACTGCCTTGGGTGATTCTTTTAGCTGAGAGGGGGAATCTAGAAACAAACTCTTATTACATGAAAATTGGCAGTGGTTCTAAATATCTCCCACCAGATCTCTGGTGTGGTACTGCCCAGCATCCACCACTTCTTTTCGTGGCAATTGTACATTCAGGAGTAGGGAGAGATGCAAAATAGTTTTCTCTTTGCCTTCCTCCGCTGCCCCATTTTCCCGCCTCACCGATCCTCAGCAACTCCTCTTTCCCATAGCGCAGATGCGTATGGAGGCCCTCCGTGCACACGTCGGTCAGGAAATGCTTCCAGAGTTTCCCCCGGTCCCGGTCGGCGTCCCACTTCTGCTTGATGGGCTTGGCCTCTGCGTCCACCGCCGTCCAGGTGAGAGTCGCCAAGTCCAGGCTGAGGAAGTCCCGCCCGTTGTAGCCGTACCTCGCAAACTCTCTGGGGGTATGGTCCTCCTTGCCCAGTTTGCAGCCAGCAATCACCTGCAAAGTGTGAATCCCTGGAGAAGGCGGACAAAGCAGAGGCCTCAGAGGCCAGGGATATGTACAAAGGCCTTCCGCAGCCCCAAACTGAACAAATTATGAGGGAAAATCCCGGTGGGATAGCCGTGTTGGTCTGAAACAGCAGAACAAAGTTTGAGTCCAGTTTAAGATCAACACAGTTTTATTCGTCATCATTATCACCATAGACCTTGGTATAGTATTACAGTGTCAGGTAACCCTGCCATGGTTGGAAGTGGGGGTGGGGAGGAGACATCTTTCACAGTTCTGGAATGCGGGAGGAACACAGAGTCTCCAGCTTAGGTAATTTACTGCCTCTGTAGTGTGTCTTATCATTTCGCCTGACCTTGGGTCCCATACCGCTTTGGCGGCTGGAGATATACTGGTCTGGGTATTTTCTTTCGCTTTTGGGCGCGCGCACAAAATGTAGTCATTGGCTTGTAGCTGAGGGGGGCTTAGTTCAAATGGGCTATAATTGACCATGTAACGTGGTGCCTGGCATCACTGACAAAGAGCTGGTTCATGCATCTCTAAGACTGGTCTTTAATAAATACTATCTTCTTATGAAGCCTGGTGTTTGACTGACTATCTGGGGAACCTGACATACAGAAAGATAAAAACGAGATAAAACCACGGTATGTACCACAGTGATACAGGAAAAGGTTAGAAATAGTCAAATGCAGAATACATCCCAAAAGGAAATGGCGCATTAAAAACTAAGCGTTAAAAGCACTTGCCCTTAGCTTCCATACCAATGAGAGGAGCTCAGCTACAGATGCAGTGATTTCAGGGGATTTATCGGGAAAGCAAGAAGATAAACTCACTATCAACCGTCTTTGCAGAAGGCTGAAATTGGATCAGGTAGATCAACGGAGGGCAGCGCATTAGCACGTAAATGCAAGAGTTAACAAAAAGATGTGAGAATGAAGCTAGAGCCCAACAGTACCCCCAAGGTTATTTGGGAGCTACTCTTAATTCACCAGGATCCCGCAGCAGTTTTCAATATCCTTCCGGAGGTGCTGGCCACATTCAAAGTGGGGATCATCACCCACCGAGCTTGACTCTTACTTGACTGCTCGATTCCAGAAGGGGGCGCTAAGGGACTGCTGTTCAGGGACTCCCATGGGGTCGGACAGGGTTCCGTCCCCTCCCCTTTTCCACATGAAAACCCTGGAAAAGACTGTCTGAGAATTCGGACTGAGGGAATGGAGTAAAGAAAAAAAAATTGCTCCCTCTCCCCTGGGACTCAAGGCGGGTTATACAGAGTGAATCAGTACAAGAAGGGAGAAGAGAGAAGGAGAGATTGGATTTCTACCCCGCCCTTCACGCAAGAGTCTCAGAGCGGCTTACAATCTCCTTTCCCTTCCCCTCCCCACAACAGACGCCCCGTGAGGTAGGTGGGGCTGAGAGAGCTCTCTCGAGAACTGCCCTTGAGAGAACAACTCTGAGAGAATTGTGACTGACCCAAGGTCACACCAGCAGCTGTGTGTATGATCTCTCTTGCTCCGGATTGCAAGACTAGATCTAATGGGTGGAAATTATAAAGGAGTCGATACCGGCTAAATATCAGGAGAAACTTCCTAACTGTAAGGGTGGTTGAGCAGTGGAACAGACTGCCTCGGGAGGTGGTGGATGCTCCTTCGCTGGACGTTTTCAAGCGGAGGCTGGACAATTATCTTTCAGGTATGATGTAGTTATGTAGGGCTATCTTTCGATTATGCTCCTGCAGAGTGCAGGGGGTTGGACTAGATGACCTGCAAGGTCCCTTCCAACTCTTAACATTCTATGATTCTACGTGGAAGTGAAGAATCAAACCCGGTTCTCCCAGATTAGAGTTCACGCTCCTAACCACACGACACCAAACTGGCCTTCAGGATGGGACATTCGATAAACGATGAAATAGGGTTTGGGTTGCAGAGCCAATCAGAAGTCTAAAAAACCAGAAATGAAGCACAGTAATTTGTAGAGGACGTTGTCTGTCCTCCCACTCACCCCTACTCTGGTTGTAAAGGTTCTTCAGGGTCATCAGGTCCACGGCCATACTGGAGGGGAAGTCCCACCCCGTGCTCCGGGCCCAGAAGTCGGTGTCGTGGTGGCTGATCTCCTCTAGCCAGGGCGACTGCGGCGTGCACCGCCCGGTCTCTTGGTTGTAGCGCCCGATGAGCTGGTCATTCACGTACCCCAAAGAGCTGGACAGCGGCCGCCGCCAGCCCCGCTCCCAGACGGCCATCATGAAATAGTGGAGAGAATGGGAGGAGGAGGAACCTGGGAAAGAAAGAACACATGGACACACGGCGTTGCCTTCCACTGAATCGCACTCTTGGTTCATCAGAGTCAGTGTTGCTTACTCAGACAGGGGGTGGCCCTCCAGTTCGGCGTAGTGGTTCAGAGCGTGGCATTGGCGAGAAAAGTTTGGGCACTTATGGCTGTTTTGGAAACCTAGGATTGACCGCCCAGCCTTAATTGGATGAGTCTTTGAAGCTTGTATTTCACGATTTCCCATGAAGAAGAAGAAGAAGAAGAGGAGGAGGAGGAGGAGGAGGAGGAAGCAGAGGAAGAAGAAGAAGAAGAAGAAGAAGAAGAAGAGGAAGAAGAAGAGGAAGAAGAAGAAGAGGAGGAAGAAGAAGAGGAAGAAGAAGAGGAGGAGGAGGAGGAGGAAGAGGAAGAAGAAGAGGAAGAAGAGGAGGAGGAGGAGGAGGATATTGAATTTACACCCTGCCCTTCACTTGGAGTCTCAGAATGGCTTACAAACTCCTTTCCCTTCCCCTCCCCACAACAGACACCCTGTGAGCAGTGTTCCCTCTAAGCTGAGTGTGAGCTAGCTCACAGTTTTTTAGCCTCTGGCGCACACCTTTTTGTCTTAGCTCAGGAAGGGACGGCTCCAGAGCAAACTAATTCACGCGGCAGCCAAATCGCCTGCTCGCAACTTTAATGCCGGTTGCTCGCAAAGTAGAATTTTTGCTCACAAGTCTCCACGGCTTAGAGGGAGCACTGCCGGTGAGGTAGGTGGAGCTGAGAGAGCTCTTTCCAGAACTGTCCTTGAGAGAACAGCTGTGCCAGAACCATGGCTTGCCCAAGGTCATCCAGTAGCTGCAAGTGGAAGAGTGGGGAACCAAACCCGGTTCTCCCAGATTAGAGTCCGCGTACTTAACCACATACACCAAACGGGCTGGTGAAACAGGAACTACAGCTGGCCTGCTGAGAGTCATGCTTGGGAGCTTCGTGGAAGCAGAGAACGGAAGCTGAGTCAGCTGACAACCTCCGTCACTTCCAGTTCTCAGGAAGGTCAAACCACAGCAAGGGCGTCTGGTGGCTGGAATAGATGGGGGTTCACCTCTTCAATGAAAGGAACATGACGGCATCAGCAGTTTGTAAGGGACGCGAAAAGACTGCTGAGTGGTTGGTGCACAGAAACTGAGATATTACTCGCATTACGTAAATTCGACGGTTTATACAATTTGTCATTTCCGCCATTTTTCATGGTATGTATCTTTTGTTTGACAACCTGTCCCGTGATCCCTCTCTACTTCTGTAACCTCCAAGCGGCGGCTGGAGATTGGCCACTAATACCACTGACCTTCGGGGGTCAGAGTTCAATTCCCCTGGAGGACATGGACTCTATGGCATTCTACCCCACCGAAGCCCCTCCCCTAACCCCGCCCTCCTCAGACACCCCTCCCCAAATCTCCGGGTAGATCCCAGCCCAGAGATGGCGACCCTAGCTAGGGAGTGAGAAGCCACCTGCTGGAGGGGTGTCAGGTAATCCTGCCATGAGATGGATGGAAGGGAAGGAGGGAGGGATGGTCTGCAACTTTTCACGACTGGAATGTAGGGAGGTGTGCGGGTTGCCTAGGAGACCCAGGATCCCATGGCCTGGGCAGCCTGTTATCTCACCAAATGTCCTTGGTCTCACAGTTCTTGTTTTTTCTGTCTGAGACAGCTTTGGGGCAGTTTGGTTATTTACTACTTTAGCACTTTCGCACCTCTGCCCGCGCGGGGGCTTAGTGACCATTGGTAGATGGAGGGGGGGTACTTCGAGCGGGTATAATTGTAGATGCTTCTTTTGACTGAGTCATCCCTGACAAAGAGATGTTAACGTGCCTTTAGAACTGCTTTCAATAAATGCTATCTTCTTTATGAAGCCTGGTGTTTGACTGACTTTCTGAAGTGCCTGACAGGGGGCCGACCGGAAGCATCAGGCCCACCCCCAACTCAGGCGATCCCCTTCCTCTCTGCTCTGCCATCCGGGGCCCATCCCTCTGGCTCCTCCTCCAAGGGACCTTTGTTACTCAGAACAAAGCCTGAGCCCAGGGGGCACCTTGAAGACCAACCGAGTTTCATCCTGGGATTAACAAAGACCAAGGGCTTCAAGACCAACCAGCTTGTATTCTTACTGATCTGTTCTTCCAGATTAAAACTTGGTTGGTCTTCAAGGTTCCAACACAGGGACCCCACCTGAATCTGTTTCCTTGCTCAGGTTTGGGTTGTTCCTTTCCTCCCCCCCAAAGAAAACCCAACATCCTCCTGCCTTCAATGTCTGTGCAGCTGGGATCAGCAGGAGGATCTAAACCAGGAAGTGACAACAGGTGTGTGCTGCTTCCCAAGATTCTGTGTTTGGCTGTTCCCAAGACGCCCTTTGTGTTCACAGGAGGGCCCTGGGCCGTCCTTCCTCCTGGGGAGCAGCTGGGCTGATTCCACTGCCCCCTACGGACCCGGGTTCCCAACCTCCGGGGGGGAGCTGGAGATCACCTGGAATCACAACTACAGAGATCGCTTCCCCTGGAGAAAACGGCTGCTTTGGAGGCTGGGCTCTACAGCATTACAGCCCACTGAGGTCCCTGCCCTCCCCAAACCCTATCCCCCCCGGATCCCTTGCCCCACCCCTTCCAAAGCCCTCTGTGGGATGCCAAACTCCAGGCAGGGCCTGGAGATCTCCTGTAATTAAAACTGATTTCCAGACTACAGAGATCCGTTCCCCTGCAGAAAATGGCAGCTTTGGAGGGGGCAGTCCTCCACATGAAGCCAGCTGGTGTGACTTTGGGTGAGTCACAAGTTCTCTCAGAGCTGCTCTCTCAAGGACAGTTCTTGAGAGAGCTCTCTCGGCCCCACCCCTTCCAAAGCCCTCTGTGGGATGCCAAACTCCAGGCAGGGCCTGGAGATCTCCTGCAATTAAAACTGATTTCCAGACTACAGAGATCCGTTCCTCTGGAGAAAATGGCAGCTTTGGGAGGGGCAGTCCTCCACATAAAGCCAGTTGGTGTGACTTTGGGTGAGTCACAAGTTCTCTCAGAACTGCTCTCTCAAGGACAGTTCTCGAGAGAGCTCTCTTGGCCCCACCCCTTCCAAAGCCCTCTGTGGGATGCCAAACTCCAGGCGGGGCCTGGAGATCTCCTGTAATTAAAACTGATTTCCAGACTACAGAGATCCGTTCCTCTGGAGAAAATGGCAGCTTTGGAAGGGGCAGTCCTCCACATAAAGCCAGTTGGTGTGACTTTGGGTGAGTCACAAGGTCTCTCAGAGCTGCTCTCTCAAGGACAGTTCTCGAGAGAGCTCTTTCAGCCCCGCCCCTTCCAAAGCCCTCTGTGGGATGCCAAACTCCAGGCGGGGCCTGGAGATCTCCTGTAATTAAAACTGATTTCCAGACTACAGAGATCAGTTCCCCTGCAGAAAATGGCAACTTTGGAGAGGGCAGTCCTCCACATGAAGCCAGCTGGTGTGACTTTGGGTCAGTCACAAGTTCTCTCAGCGCTGCTCTCTCAAGGACAGTTCTCGAGAGAGCTCTCTCAGCCCCACCCCTTCCAAAGCCCTCTGTGGGATGCCAAACTCCAGGCGGGGCCTGGAGATCTCCTGTAATTAAAACTGATTTCCAGACTACAGATATCAATTCCTCTGGAGAAAATGGCAGCTTTGGAGAGGGCAGTCCTCCACATGAAGCCAGTTGGTGTGACTTTGGGTGAGTCACAAGGTCTCTCAGAGCTGCTCTCTCAAGGATAGTTCTGGAGAGAGCTCTCTCAGTCCTACCTACCTCACAGGGTGTCTGTTGTGGGTAGTGGAAGGGAGGAGGAGACTCCCAGTGAAGAGCGGGGCATAAATCCAGTCTCTTCCTCTTCTGCTCTATGATACTGTGCCCCAATTAGCTCTCTCCCCAGGCTCAACTCTCCCCCCCCCAAATCTCGAGAAATTTCCCAATCCGAAGTGGCAACCCTAGTTCCCTTCCCTGGCATGGTTGGCAGCAACGGGGGCTCGAAGGGGGAAGTGTCGGTCTGCAAAGGCCCTCTTCACAGACAGGAGCCCGGAGGAAGGCGCAAGACGAGGGTATGGGGGCGGGGGAGGTCTCGCCCAGCATTGCAATTGCCGAGGCAAAACCTTGCCCGGGCCGCGGGGTGGGTGGGTGGAGAGGCACACAACGCTCCCTCTAAGCTGTAGAGTCTGGTGAGCAAATACTCCACTTTGTGAGCCGCCGGCATTCAAGTTGGGAGCGAGCCATTTGGCAGCTGCATGACTTATAGTTTGCTCTGGACTCCGTCCGTTCGGGAGCGAAGACAAAAGCGCGTCAGCCGGAGGCTAAAAAGCTGTGCGCTACTTCGCACGCACTCAGTTTAGAGGGAACACTGGCGCAGGGGCGCGCAAAGGGCTTGGGCTGGAGGGGACTGTCCGGCTCCTCCCGTCATTTCCTCGGCCGCCCTCCCCAACCTCCGCCGCTCACTCACCGTCACCGGCGTTCCCCCCGACCAGCAGGAGGGCGATTCCTCCTAACAGCAGCCGCAGGCGGCGCCGGGCCGCGCTCATGGCCGGAGCCTCTCCGCGCCCTCGCTGCGCTTTGGCCCCCGGGGAGGCGCGGCCGAAAGCGGAACCCTCGGGGCGCTGGGAGGAGCTTCCTCCGGCCTCGCCCGCCCTTCTCGCCACCTGCTGCAGCCGAGCGGCGCGGAGCTATTGTTTTCCCGGCGGGGAGCGCTGCAGGGTCGGCCTGAAAGTCTTTCCAAGGGCTTGGGAGACGCGCGCTGGAAGCGCCTCGGCTGGGTTGGTTTGCCGGTGGCTGCGGGTGCCGCGGAAGCGCGCCTCCGAGTCCGGGCCAGGCCCCGAACCCCGTACTCAGAGAGTTGCCAAGTCCCGGCTGGCCAATTCCTGGAGATTTTTATTTTTATATATTTAAAATTTCGCGGGTGCCCCATCTTTCTCCCCAGCAGGCACCCAAAGCGGCTGGGCTCTGTGTCCTCTCCTGCCAGTTGGTTAAGTGCGCAGACTCTAATCTGGGAGACCCGGTCTTGATTCCCCACTCCTCCACTTGCAGCTGCTGGGTGACCTTGGGCAAGCCGTAGCTCTGTCAGAGCTGTTCTTGAAAAAGAGCCGTTTCTGTCAGAGCTCTCTCAGCCCCACCTACCTCACAGGGTGTCTGTTGTGGGGAGGGGAAGGGAAAAGGAGTTTGTAAACTGCTCTGAGGCTCCCTTGAGTGGTGAAGGGCGGGGTATAAATCTATTCTCCTCTTCTCTCTCAGCCCCTGGGAGAGCTGTGACTGATCTAAGGTCACCCAGCTGGCTTCATGTGGGGGAGTGGGGAATCAAACCCGATTCTCCTGGAGAGCCAGTTTGGTGTAGTGGTTAAGTGTGCAGACTCTAATCTGGGAGAAACAGATTTGATTCCCCACTCCTCCACTTGCACCTGCTGATGTGACCTTGGGTCAGTCACAAGTTCTGGCACAGCTGTTCTTGAAAAAGAGCAGTTTCTGTCAGAGTTCTCTCAGGCCCACCTACCTCACAGGGTGTCTGTTGTGGGGAGGGGAAGGGAAAGGAGTTTGTAAGCCACTCTGAGACTCCTTTGGTAGTGACGGGGGTTATAAATCCAATCTCTTCTCCTCCTCCTCCTCTCAGATTGGAGTCCACCGCTCTTATTCAGTTTGGTATTGTGGTGAAGGGCTAGGACCTAAACTGCAAAGAGGAGCAAAGTGCCATCTCTCTCTGTGGTGCAGTTTGGGCTTGGAAAATGGAGGGCGATAATAGCTCAAGATGGGGAGCGGATAGACTTGTCCTAGTCTGGAGAGAAATTAGGTGGAAGAAGGAGGGATCCAGCGAGTTGGAAGCCATAAGAAAGTTCTCTCACTCAGGTGGACTTGGTAGCTGGCCCCGCCCTCTTATCGGTTAGATGATGTTTCGTCTTATATGGGACCTCTCTTCTTCTTCTCTCTCTTACCTGGGCTTGAAGCTGTAGCAAGTCAACCTTTTTGAAGTTAATCTGTTCACAATAAGTGAAATCTACGCATATGAATATGTCATGGAAGATGTCTAATCTCCTCCTCCTCCGTCTTCTTCTGTAAAATCTCTTTCTCTTTTTACCGCTGGAGTCAGATCGTCTTTGTCATTTGTTTGAAGAGCATTTTCCCCTTAACTGGGGAACGTGGAGATTTGACGATACTGGGTAAAGCTTCTCTGCTTCCAAGTAAAATGATTCTTTTTAACATTTTCCACCCAACAGAAGGAATACTTGGGAGCACTGTTCCCTCTAAGCGGAGTTAGCGTGAGCTAGATCACAGTTTTTTAGCCTCCAGCGCACACATTTTTGTCTTTGCCCAGGAAGGAGGGCTCCAGAGCAAACTAATTTATGCAGCAGCCAAATCGCTCGCTCCGCGCTTCAATGCCAGGAGCTCACAAAGTGGAATTTTTTGCTCACAAGACTCCACAGCTTAGATGGAGCATTGCTTGGGAGCTGGGCAACTCATCCGTTATTGCTTGGGGAAGGGCAGCGAGAAAGGGAAGTTTTTGGCTGAAATTACAGAATTACGAAACTGGAGACACGACGCTGTCATATATTCGGCAGGAGCTTCAGGACAACGGGAAGATCTGTGTGGGAGATTAATGTCTGGATTGCATTAATGTTCATCGATTGCAGTGTCAAAAACAATACAGGGAGAGCCATCTTCCGGCTTGGTGTGGCTTGAGGGCTGTCATCTTGTTGGCGCTCCCCGATTCCTCCCCAAAGGGCTTCGATGAAGAGTCAGTCGACATCTATACCTGAAACATGGGAATGGATTAAAAAGACTTTGTTTATGGCAGAAATGGACAAAATAACAAGAAAACTAAACAACGAAGAAGACGAAACCTTTTTTGAAGATTGGAAAGACTTTCAAGAATACTTGTTGAAAAATTGGGATGTCAAACGTGGTCTGATCTGTTTTGACAGCTATTGAGGAGAAATTGAAAGAGATTTAGACTTTTGAATTGTTACCATTAGTAAAAGAAAATAAGTTTAGTAGTAAATGTAACTAAATAGAGAGTCATTATGGGGTTGAAGCATTGCGGGAAGCCTTGTTTGGGGGGAGAGGGTGAAAGAAAATGGATATGTATTGGTTTGTTTAAATTGTATGAACATGAAAATATATCCAATAATAAAATGTATTTACAAAAAAAAAAAAGAGTCAGTCGACATCCCTGCAAGATCATTCATTGTATATGTCGCTGCAAGAGCCATCATGAGATGCAAAAGGTGGCAGGATCACTCCCCATGCTCTGTGCCTGCCCCCTGGGGGCTGGGACTTCCTGAGGCTCCGCCCCTGCCCACCAAGTCCAGCACTGCCCCCCTTGTTCCTCTCTTAACCTCTTCCTTGCTGTGCCACATCTCATCTGGGTTTGGGTAAGGGAAGAAGAAGAGGAGGAGGAGGAGCAGGAGACTGGATTTATACCTGGCCCTTCACATGGAGTCTCAGAGCGGCTTACAATCTCCTTTCCCTTCCCCTCCCCACAACAGACACCCTGTGAGGTAGGTGGGGCTGAGAGAGCTCTTTCCAGAACTACCCCTGAGAGAACAGCTCTGACAGAACTACGGCTTGCCCAAGGTCATCCAGCAGCTGCAAGTGGAGGAGTGGGGAATCAAACCCGGTTCTCCCAAATTAGAGTCCAAACACTTAACCACTACCCCAAACTGGCTCAGGTGACCAAGAAGAGCAGCAACAGCTAAAGAGGGTCAACATCTAATGGATGAGAGGGTCGGTGGGTGGGGCCAACTGCCAGGTATACCTGAGCTAGAGAATTCTCTTAACACATTCCCTCCCAGATCCTCTAGCGTGCAGAGTTACAATATCCAACACAACTGAGGCTACTGTACTTTGGCCACAGTATGAGAAGGCAAGGTGGGGCTGAGGGAGCTCTGACAGAAACTGCTCTTTTCAAGGACAGCTCTGAGAGAACTGTGGCTTGCCCAGGGTCATCCAGCAGGTGCAAGTGGAGGAGTGGGGAAACAAACCGGGTTCTCCCAGATCAGAATCCGCACACTTAACCACTACACCGGTCTGTCCAGCAAACTGGCTCTGTTCTCCCCCTACGCCACCAGCTAACACCTTGGGCCGTCAGACCTCTTGCCCCACCGCCTGGTGGGAGGGACATAGTCCTGTAGGTGGCATACCCACACTCTTGCTGGGCCTCTCAGACTGTGACTGCCTTCTCAAGAGCTGCCCTGCCCTGTCCCGGAGCAGCTGCTGCCTCGGGCCCAAGAGGTAGGACCTCCTGTGGGCTCTGTGTCACAAATACGAACAAGACTCTACAAGAAATGCATCCTTTGAAACACAAAGGGAGTTTTGGGGGGTATTTCTTTTTGTATATGTGCATGTGTGTGTGCTTGTGAGTGCACCTGGAAGTCACAGCGACCTCTGGTGACAGTGTGTGCACCTGGAAGTCACGGCGACCTCTGGTGACAGTGTGTGCACCTGGAAGTCACGGCGACCAGTTGTTCCCTCTAAGCTGTGTGAGTGTGAGCTAGCTCATAGTTTCTTAGCCTCCGGCGCACACATTTTTGTCTGAGCTCAGGAAGGAGGGCTCCAGAGCAAACTAATTTACGCAGGAGCCCAATCGCTCGCTCACAACTTTAAGGCCAGTCGCTCACCAAGTAGCATTTTTGCTCACAAGACTCCACAGCTTAGAGGCAGCGTTGACGGCGACCTCTGGTGACTGGCTGTGGGTGCACCGGTAAGTCATGGAGACCTCTGGTGACTGTCCATGTGTGCACCTGAAAGTCATGAAGACCTCTGGCGACTGACCCCTACTGGAGGCTATTCAGAGAGGTGGCTGCCCCCGCCTCCCGACTGCTGGTATTCCAAGGAGGTCTCCCCTCCAAGTACTTGCCAGGGTCGACCCTGCTTAGCTTCTGAGATCGGACGAGATCGGGCTTGCCTGGGCTACCCGGGTCAGGGCGCAACACGAAGTTTACAGGCACCGTCTTGATGTTTGACCTAAATACAATTTGGCACGTGGACATTGGATACAGTAGACCACCCCTTTACTTTGACCGTTACAAAACGTATTGATCTTAAAGGTTTTTGTTTTGGCAGTATTTTGAAATGACTTTTTAGGCTCAGCACAGCAACACATTGCACAGTTCCCACAAGGAAAAAAACCTTTAGGAATCTCACTCCCACTCATCCTGCAGCTGTTGTCCTTCACTCCTGGGAGCCTGCTGCTGACAAGTGAATCTCTGAGGTTTCTTGCTCTCTTTGCTGTAAATAAAGGAGGATTCTGGCATCGAGGTATGTCTGACAAAAGGTTCCAATATTTACTTATAATAGAGAAGCCAATGTTGGATCAGGCCAATGGCCCATCTAGTCCAACACTCCGTCACACAGTGGCCAAAAATACCAGGGGCCATCAAGAGGTCTAGCAGTGGGGCCAGGACACTAGAAGCCCTCCCACTGTTGCCCATCCCAAGCACCAAGAATACAGAGCATCCCTTGCCCCAGACCCAGAGTTCCTAAGAACATAAGAGAAGCCAATGTTGGATCAGGCCAATGGCCCATCTAGTCCAACACTCCGTCACACAGTGGCCAAAAATACCAGGGGCCATCAAGAGGTCTAGCAGTGGGGCCAGGTCACTAGAAGCCCTCCCACTGTTGCCCATCCCAAGCACCAAGAATACAGAGCATCACTTGCCCCAGACCCAGAGTTCCTAAGAACATAAGAGAAGCCAATGTTGGATCAGGCCAATGGCCCATCCAGTCCAACACTCCGTCACACAATGGCCAAAAATACCAGGGGCCATCAAGAGGTCTAGCAGTGGGGCCAGGTCACTAGAAGCCCTCCCACTGTTGCCCATCCCAAGCACCAAGAATACAGAGCATCACTTGCCCCAGACCCAGAGTTCCTAAGAACATAAGAGAAGCCAATGTTGGATCAGGCCAATTGCCCATCCAGTCCAACACTCCGTCACACAGTGGCCAAAAATACCAGGGGCCATCAAGAGGTCTAGCAGTGGGGCCAGGTCACTAGAAGCCCTCCCACTGTTGCCCATCCCAAGCACCAAGAATACAGAGCATCCCTTGCCCCAGACCCAGAGTTCCTAAGAACATAAGAGAAGCCAATGTTGGATCAGGCCAATGGCCCATCCAGTCCAACACTCCGTCACACAGTGGCCAAAAATACCAGGGGCCATCAAGAGGTCTAGCAGTGGGGCCAGGACACTAGAAGCCCTCCCACTGTTGCCCATCCCAAGCACCAAGAATACAGAGCATCCCTTGCCCCAGACCCAGAGTTCCTAAGAACATAAGAGAAGCCAATGTTGGATCAGGCCAATGGCCCATCTAGTCCAACACTCCGTCACACAGTGGCCAAAAATACCAGGGGCCATCAAGAGGTCTAGCAGTGGGGCCAGGTCACTAGAAGCCCTCCCACTGTTGCCCATCCCAAGCACCAAGAATACAGAGCATCCCTTGCCCCAGACCCAGAGTTCCTAAGAACATAAGAGAAGCCAATGTTGGATCAGGCCAATGGCCCATCCAGTCCAACACTCCGTCACACAGTGGCCAAAAATACCAGGGGCCATCAAGAGGTCTAGCAGTGGGGCCAGGTCACTAGAAGCCCTCCCACTGTTGCCCATCCCAAGCACCAAGAATACAGAGCATCACTTGCCCCAGACCGAGAGTTCCTAAGAACATAAGAGAAGCCAATATTGGATCAGGCCAATGGCCCATCCAGTCCAACGCTCTGTCACATAGTGGCCAAAAATACCAGGGGCCATCAGGAGGTTCTGCCTGGTTGTTCTGTAGGGAACTTCTGCTTGCTCCCACACCAGACCCGCTGGGGCCAGTACAAAGAAAATGCAGAGATAACTTACAAAAACCAAGATCTTTATTGCATACAATAGGCCAGGGAAGGGGTTAAAATAATCCCTGCCCCCAATATCCTGGGTTTAGGATTGCCAGAAGATTTCAGTCAAAATACTGGCCATGCTCTCTCAGCCCCACCTACCTCACAGTGTTGTGGGGAGGGGAAGGGAAGGAGATTGTAAGATGCTCTGAGACGCCGAGTAAAGGGCAGGGTAAAAATCCAATCTCCTCCTCCTCCTCCTCCTCCTCCTCCTTTTTCTGCATATTCTTCTGTCAGAGGCAAGAACCTTATTGTGTTTGTTGCGAAACAGAGCTGTGGGTGTGAATCGCTCTGGGAAGGGAGGAACCGAGGAAGTGGTAGAAATTGCCTGAGGTCCTTTTTCTACCTCCCCAGGCTGCCTGTGTGTGAAAGCAAGCAACTAAAATAGCACAGCTATGTCTTAACATTTCCTCAAAGGCCTTTGACAGCCCAGGCCATCACAAAATTAACTCGGTCACTGCCAGGGGAAGGTGTGAGAGGGAGGGTGGAGAGCTGAGAAAGCACCTGGCCTCTCACAAGAGGAAGGTTTGCCACCATGAGGCAGCATCCTATATTGTCCAGCCTTCCTTCCTGGGTAGCTTTATGATCTAAGAGAGAAATGGGGTGGATCGGGCCTAAGGTCCCCCCTGCGTGGAATTAGTGACTGATAAAGTGCTCAGTAATTCCAGGATAGGGGTTCTCTCCCATTGCTATGGATCTAGAAGGTCTGTTGTAGTTTTACAGTCTGACAGACCCCAAGGGAACCTTCCAAGTGGCACAGCACAACAAGAGGGCCACAGTGTTTGTTAGGCTAACTAACATAACCACAGCATCATGCATATAATTGTATATAAAGTATGAATTCTTATTTCTTTTAACAGTATTTGCAGTCACTTCTATGTGGTATTTTATTATGATATTCTTTAAGTCTTCTATGTTGACTAATAACCCTGTAGGGCATATGTTGTATATTTGATGTGATTTTCTACATTTACTTTGAGTATCTTATAAACATTATCATGTAATAATGTTGGGAGAGAAGAAAGAAGATAAAGAAGATACGGAGATAAAACATACAAGTGAAGTTTCGTTTTTCATAATATTAATGACTTTGGTGGTGTTAAATTATAAAATTCTTTCTTAAAACAAAATGCAAAAAAATAATATCGTAATAAAGTACTACATGTAAGTGATAGCAAATACTATAAAAAGAAATAAGAATTTATACGTTATATATACACGGCGCTGCAGTTTTGCTAATTAACCTCCAAGTTTTGTTAATTAACCTCCAACTCTCTCCCAAAAGACTAGAACTTGCGGGCATCCAATGAAGCTGATGGGCAGTCAGTTCAGGACGGACAAACGGAAATACTACTTTATACAGAGAGGGATTAAAATGTGGAATTCAGTGCCAGAGGATGTAGTGATGGCCACAGGAATGAAGGGAAACGTCTATCAGTGGCTACCAGCCATGGTGGCTGAGGGGAACCTCCACAGTCAGAGGCACTAATCCTCTGTTGTGTACCCAGCGAGACCACACACGTGGTTGGGGCCACACGTGGCCAGGCGAAGGGCCCAAGCTTCACCCCGAGAGACAATAGCCTGAACGGATCCTAGCGCACACCTATCAGAGGGCTAGGATCCGAGAATGGACGTGTGGGACTCGAGTGCACTGTAAATAGCGTTTCATGGGAGTGGGTGTGTGTTGGGGATGGTTTGGCTACAGGGATATAAACCGGCCCGCGAGCTGGGTCAGATCATCTCAAGATCTGCCTGTAACGAAATAAAGTATGAGCTAAAATCACTCTCCAATGCATCAGCTGTTAAGTATGCTACTCAACAAGAGGCAGGGTTTCAGCAAAAGAGATTCAGCTTTATTTTAACAGCAACAGACGATCAGGTGACAACGACAACACACAACACACGAGTGGAGCACAGCTCCCTTTTTAAATAATCCAGGCTGCCTAAGCCACACCCACAGATAAGTTAACATCCAATGGCATATCAGAGATAAAGGCCAATCAGGTCTGTTCCCTCCATAAACATATTTACAGTTGTGATTGGTTGCTTCAACCCATTCCATAGGAACGGCCAATAGAAATGTTACAACTTACGATCCTCTGCGTAGAATCAAGCTTTACGTGGCAAAGTACAGGCTCAGTTACAGTTAAGACATTATATCAGCCTCAGTACCTTATATCCTTTGACTCCCAGAGCCAGGAGGCATTCTTAGAGGAAGGGCTCAGCCTTTCTGACCTGTTGTTGGGCCTCCAGAGGACAGGCCCGTAGCTATCAAGGGGCCCACGGGGCCCGCTCCCCCCGTGGTTTTGTGGGCCCGTCCCCCGATCCTCAGCTCCCCCTCCCTCCCCAGCCCCCTCACCCCCTGATGGATCGTCTTGTCGGCACTCTGCTGGCTGACTTGGGAGAGGAGCAGCAGGACTTGTTGGGGGAAACAGAAAGAGGAGCGGAGCCAGTTCCTGCCCCTGACCTCAGGCTCAGCACTGGCTGCCTTATTTGGAAGAGCAAAGAGCCCACAAAATGCAAGTTTAAGCCAGCCACCCCGCCACTTCCTCCAACTCCAGGCAAACTGCAGCAGCAGCAGCAGAGCATGAGGACCTGAGCTTTCTGCTTGTCCTCCTGCACAGCCCCGGGCCATAGATCCTCCTTCTCCTTCTCTTTCTCCGTAAGACGATCAGACCCCGGCACGCCTTCAGCAGCTCAGCGGTCTTGGAGGAAGTCTCCTCTGCTGAGCCTAGACATCTTCTGTGGAGCCAGCCGGGCTGGCTGGGGTTTGTCGTTCTACCCCCTCATTTTTGTGCTGCTGCATTTCCAGCCCCCATTCCTCCCTCCACCATTGTGCAGCCTGCAGGACTCCAAGTTCAGGTAGAGGCCAGAGGGGCTCATGTGGGGGGTGTACTAAAAGGAAGGACAGGATTGCCCACTGGAAACAATGGGAGAGACTTGAAGGCCCATTGGAAATAATGGGAGCCGGGAATGCCAATTGACTTGCATGGGCTCTATTGAAATACATTACACCTCAAGAAGAGTTGCAAAGAAAATGCGGAATGGATTTGCCATTAAGGTCTCTGGTCCCAAATACACTGCTCTAGGACTGGAATGACTCTGGAGCCTGTTATTCCAGTCCCAGGACACATCTGCTACCCTCCTGGGCTGTCCTTCCACTGTCTAGTCCCAAAGTAGTGTATTTGGGACCAGAGACCTTAACGGAAAATACATTCCACATTTTCTTTCCAACTCTTCTTGAGCTGTAATGTATTTCAATGGAGCCCATGCAAGTCAATTGGCATTCCTGGCTTCCATTATTTCCAATGGGCCTTCAAGTCTCTCCCTGAAACATTTTTGTGCAATAAACCACTTGTATTTATTATTCGGTTGTTATTTAGAAGTATGAGCATGGCATGGCAGTACCACACAGACATATAATGGCAGGCCCCCTGAGAAAAACATTGGCCCTGTGAGCAAAAAGTTGTTAGCTAGTGGGGCTGCTCAGGAACTGGTTGGCCACTGTGTGAGACAAGATGCTGGACCAGATAGATTATTGGTCCGATCCAGCAGGGCTCTCCTTGTGTTCTTATGTAGGCCTCGGCCTCTATGCCCTGTTGCTGGCCCTCCAGAGGAACTGGTTGGCCCCTGTGTGAGACAGGAGGCTGGACTAGAGGGACCACTGGTCTGATCCAGCAGGGCTCTTCTGATGTTCTTAGGAAAGCCTCAGCCTCTATGCCCTGCTGTTGGCCCTCCAGAGGAACTGATGGGCCACTGTGTGAGACAGGAAGCTGGACTAGAGGGACCACTGGTATGATCCAGCAGGGCTCTTCTGATGTTCTTAGGAAAGCCTCAGCCTCTATGCCCTGCTGTTGGCCCTCCAGAGGAACTGATGGGCCACTGTGTGAGACAGGAGGCTGGACTAGAGGGACCAGTGGTCTGATCCAGCAGGGCTCTTCTGATGTTCTTAGGAAAGCCTCAGCCTCTATACCCTGCTGTTGGCCCTCCAGAGGAACTGATGGGCCACTGTGTGAGACAGGAGGCTGGACTAGAGGGACCAGTGGTCTGATCCAGCAGGGCTCTTCTGATGTTCTTAGGAAGGCCTCAGCCTCTATGCCCTGTTGTTGGCCCTCCAGAGGAACTGGTTGGCCCCCGTGTGAGACAGGAGGCTGGACTAGAAGGAGAGGAGCTCCTCCGCTTGTCCAGTTTCTCTTTCACTTTCCCACAAGCAGCCTTTGCAAATGCACAGCTGAAAAGGGACCCTGGAGGAGTCTCCGGCTAAATCAGCCTTGCCTTGGTGGTTCTTTGGTGAGTCCTGGGGGTTGCACGGCGCGCGCGAATAGCTTCTCCCCTCTGCAGAAGTGGGGGCTAATAGGTGGGTCCCATCTTTTGAATGGGAGGGGGGCTCTGGGATTTCTCTTGGAAGGAATGCTGCACACCTACACACACAAGCACATGCCAGGCCAAAGAAACAAGCCCTGCTGGCTTGAGGGAAGGCGTGTGTGTTGGGGGGGGGTGTTATGAAGACAGGAAATTGCCCCCACTCTGTAATTACTGCTAAAAGTTGGGCAGGACGGCTCATTGCAAGAGGAGCCCCCGTTCTTCTTCAAAAGAGCTGTATGCAAAGTTGTCAGGAAACAGCTGAGAGAGAAAAGGGTGCCAAAAAGGGGAGGAAGGGGGTAATGTAAAGCTGAGAGGGGGTGTCGTCGTCCCCCCCCCCGTGGGGGAACAGCGGCACCCTCTGGTGTCCGAGGAAGATGCTTCTGAGAGATCGCCAGATTTCCCAGAAAGGGCGGTGGCCAGGAAGGTTGCCAGAAGGTTTCAACAAAAACACCGAGCACACTTGGAATTTTTAAGAACCACGGATCTTGCACAGATGCGCATGCTTTTACTTCTGAAACGTACTTCTCAGTAGACCGGCCTAGGTTTTCCCCCTGAGGGAGGTGACTGGCCCGAGGTGACCCAGTGTGAGGATCAATGTTCCCTCTAAGCCATGGAGTCTTGTGAGCAAAAATTCTACTTGGTGAGCTACTGGCATTCAAGTTGTGAGCAAGCAATTGGGCTGCTGCATAAATCGGTTTGCTCTGGAGCCATCCGTCCTGAGCGAAGACAAAAATTTGTGAGCCGGAGGCTAAAGAACTGTGAGCTAGCTCACACTAACTCAGCTTCGAGGGAACACTGGTGAGGATTGGAACCCAGGTCTTGAAGATCCTGATCTAGGAACCACTACACCACACTGGATCTTAGTTTAACTGCTCTTGGCACTTGTGCTCTGGGAAGCGGGCCTCCCAAAAGCACTATTGCCAAGGTTCCTTGGTAATGCCAGGATAATTAAATGGGTAGATTTGCCCTAAGCTTCTGTTTTGTCATGCTGTAGAAATTTACTGGCTACCTCTGAATGGCCCACTTGTTTCCAGCTTCTCAGGAGGAACAGGCCCGCAAACGGAACTCTCTAGAAGGCTTTTGCAGCTCCTCAGAATTACCTCCAAATTTCTTCCACGGCAGAGGGAGTAGTCAGGAGAACAGGGCTTGAAGGCTAAGTCTTATCTATGGCTACCAGCCACGGTGACTGAGGGGAACCTCCCCATTCAGAGGCACTAATCCTCTGAATCCCACAGTCAGGAGGCAACATCAGGGGAAGGCCTCGGCCTCCCTGCCCTGTTGCTGGCCCTCCAGAGGAACTGGTTGGCCATTGTGTGAGACAGGAGCCTGGACTAGATGGACCACTGGTCTGATCCAGCAGTGCTCTTCTGATGTTCTTATAAGGGGAAGGCCTCAGCCTCTATGTCCTGTTGTTGGCCCTCCAGAGGAACTGTTTCGCCACTGTGTGAGACAGAAGGCTGGATAGATACACAGTTCATCTGATCCAGCAGGACTCTTCTAATGTTCTTAAGCTTCCTTGTAGCCTGAGATGCCAGGAACATTCTAAGTGCCCTCAGGCATGTGCAGAGAGCATTCCTCTCACCAGTAAATAGTGCCAGTTTATAGGTTGAGGCCCAATCCAAACATATGATTAGGATCTCCCATGGTTCTTTAAAGTTGTTAATGTGGAGGGAATTTGATTTAGGGCCACGTACACAACCGTTTACATTCCAATCCCAAAGAAGGGAAATGCCAAGGAATGTTCAAACTATTGCACAATTGCACTCATTTCACACATTAGCAAGGTCATGCTCAAGATCCCACAAGCTAGGCTTCAGCAGCGTGTGGATAGAGAACTGCCAGAAATACAAGCTGGGTTTCAAAGAGGTAGAGGAACTAGAGATCAAATTGCCAACATTCGCTAGATTATGGAGAAAGCAAGGAAGTACCAGAAAAACATCTACTTCTGTTTCATTGACTACGCTAAAGTCTTTGATTGTATGGATCACAACAAACTATGGCAAGTCCTTAAGGAGATAGGAGTACCAGACCACCTCACATGTCTCTTGAGAAACCTGTATAAGGGTCAAGAAGTGACAGAACCAGATATGGAACAACTGATTGGTTTAGCATAGGAAAAGGAGTACGACAAGGATGTATATTGTCACCTTGCTTATTTAATTTATATACAGAGTACATTGTACAAAATGCCAGCCTGGATGAAGCACAACCTGGAATTAAGATTGCTGGGGAAAACATCAACAACCTCAGATATGCAGATGATATCACTCTAATGGCAGAAAGTGAAGAGGACCTAAAGAGCCTCTTGCTAAGGATAAAAGAGGAGAGTGCAAAGGTTGCCTTGAAACTCAACATCAAACAAACTAAGATCATGGCATCCGGCCCCATCATGCCTTGGCAAATAGAAGGGGAAGTCATGGAAGCAGTGACAGACTTCACGTTCTTGGGATCCAAGATCACTGTAGACATGAAGAAGAAGAAGAGGAGGAGGAGGAGGAGATTAGATTTATATCCCACCCTTCACTCGGAGTCTCACAGCAGCTTACAAACTCCTTTCCCTTCCCCTCCCCACAACAGACACCCTGTGAGGTAGGTGGGGCTGAGAGAGCTCTAACAGAAACTGCTCTTTTTCAAGAACAGCTGTGCCAGAACTTGTGACTGACCCAAGGTCACATCAGCAGGTGCAAGTGGAGGAGTGGGGAATCAAACCTGGTTCTCCCACATTAGAGTTCGTGCAGTTAACCAACTTCATCAAACTAAAAGACCAAATTTAAACCGAATTAAAAGACGCCTGCTCCTTGGGAGGAAAGCTATGGCAAACCTAGACAGCATAATGAAAAGTAGAGACATCACCCTGCCAACAAAAGTCCGTATGGTCAAAGCAATGGTATTCCCAGTAGTAATGTATGGCTGCGAGAGTTGGACTATAAGGAAGGTCAAGCGCCAAAGAGTAGATTCTTTTGATTTATGGTGCTGGAGAAGACTCTTGAGAGTCCCTTGGACTGCAAGGAGATCGAATCAGTCAATCCTAAAAGAAATCAACCCTGATCAATCAAGGTCAGATACTGAAGCTGAAGCTCAGATACTTTGGCCACCAAATGAGAAAGGGGCCCTCGCTGGAGAAGACCCTGATGCTGGGAAAGACTGAAGGCCAAAGAAGAAGGGGACGGCAAAGGATGAGATGGTTAGACAGTGTCACCGATGCAATGAACATGAAATTCAGCAAACTCCGGAGCACGACGGAAGACAGGAGGGCCTGGCGTGACAACAACAACACACATCCGTTATTTTCCTGAACAGTCCACCAAGGGAGTCCAGGGTTCCTATCCAGAGGCAGGCAATGGCAAACCGCCTCTGTTCATCTCTTGGCTTAAAGCCCCAATATCCTGTGGTTGCTATGAGTTGGTTGCGGGGGGAGGGTAGTTCTTGGGTATGGCTGACACTCCTGATTTCTTCTTGCAGGTACTCCCTAGGCAAGTCGTCATGCCCCTGACAGCTGGGTGGATTTTTTTTGGTTGTCTGGCGGTCTTGGCAGTGATTGTTATCGTGGCAGGAGGCCAACAACGCGGTGAGTATTACGAGGAAGGCATGTAGTGTTGCTGGGTCCCTCCGGGTAGCCCGTGGGGGCTGGGGGCTGAGCTTACCGGGAGCTGGGAGGGTCTTCACACGTTTCAGCGATGTGCCCATGTGACTTCCGGTGTGATCTGGAAGTGACGTAGACACATCGGAGTGACGGTTTGGGTTTTGGTTAAAACTTCTTATGGTAGAATTAGCTTCTACCATAGAGTTTTTTGCCCCAGAACCAGAGTGTCACCCCCAACGTGCTTACGTCACTTCCGGGTCACGCTGAAGTCACATAGGCACATCACTGAAACGTTGGTTATTCCTTCCTTGTTTTGGGGGTAATTGCCCCTCACCAGCCAGCTGATCAGCGGCAGTAGGGGACCCTCACCCTAGCCGGGGGTGGGGTCCGGCATCCCTAAAGGTAGGTCCAAGCGTCCAGGCTCTAAGAGGCCAAACTGTGACCAAGGTCCCAGGGGTGAAAGTTCAACTGCAGAGTGACCCTGAAAGAGACCATTTTCTGAGCTGTCTGGGGGATGGGCTCATCCTAAAGAGACAAACCTTGCGGTAGAAACTAAAAGGGGAATTGTTGACAGTGGGAAACTTGTGAACGATGTTGCAGCTGTGGAAACACAAATCCTCCCTGCGTCTCTCCTTGACTACTTCGAGTTTTCAAACTCAAAATGCTACTCAGAAAGGCAGATAATCTCTGCCTGGTCCCTAGGGACATTTTTTTATAGTGGAAGAGAAAATTCGCCCACCCCTGACACCACTACAGCCTGTGTGATTCTTCGCCTGAAGCATCCTTTAACAAAAGAAATCTGCTTCCTGATTTTGGATTTGATGGCGGCTACAAGCTTCGAGGGGATGGGATAAATATATGGGGCAGAGGTCCATCAGTGGCCTCAAGGTGTAGATGGAACATTCTGTCTGGGGCAAGTGATGCTCTGTCTTCTTGGTGCTTGGGGGGCAACAGTGGGAGGGCTTCTGGAGTTCTGACCCCACTGGTGGACCTCCTGATGGCACCTGGGTTTTGGCCACTGTGTGACACAGAGTGTTGGATTGGATGGACCATTGGCCTGATCCAGCATGGCTTCTCTTACGTTCTTATGTCTGGGGCAGTGATGCTCTGTATTCTTGGTGCTTCTGGGGGCAAGAGTGGGAGGGCTTCTGCAGTTCTGGCCCCACTGATGGACTTTCTGATGGCACCTGGATTTTGGCCACTGTGTGACAGAGTGTTGGACTGGATGGGCCAGTGGCCAGATCCAACATGGCTTCTCTTGGCCAACTCTCTTGCCTGCTTCCAAATTCACTCTTTCGCCTGCCTTCGTGTGTGAATTCCTCGACATTCTGATCCATTCCAGGAGGCTGGGCAGCCAGGCAACAGAGAGAGGCAGGTCTTCTCCCTTCCAGGAACAGCTGCCTGCCTGACCCACTGGAGTGGGTCCCACCGATTGCTGGATCCCATCTACAGAGGGGGGGCAGGTGGTTCCTAGCAGGCTTCGCGCCAAGAAGAGCTCAGTCCTTTCCCCCGAGCCCCCCTCCATTTGATCTAAAGGTGTGTCTTTCTTTTTCTGTATTTTAGAGAGGTCTCGTAGCAGAAGTCACAGAAGCAATGGACAAAAGTGCCGGGATGAAAGATACTGAATGTTCTGCCCTCGCATCGCATTCTGAAGATCATCCCATTGAGACAGAAGTGGAATGAACTGCCTGGTGGTCTTTTAGCACTGCTTTGCATTTGACCAATAAAGGGCAGGACTTCCCAGTGACTCGTTCTTGGTGGCCACCCATCTGTTTTGCATGTGACTCCCGGAGGCTGCTGACAGTTCTCTTGTTCCAAGTAGGGTTGCCAGCCTCCAGGTGGGAAAAATGATGGATCACAGTATTAAGATGTACAAAAGTAACAATGGTAAACTGTGAAAAGGGATGCAAAAATAAAAAATCCAAATGCTGATGAAATCCTCTGGTATATATAATTCTGTTTTCGTCATGGACTCCCCTGAACATTCCAACACGCTCTGAAATCTGTTCGCTCTTTGATCTATCATTCAGAGAGTCTCCCTATCCACTGGCTGCTTTGCCTGAGTCCTGCCTCCAGCATTCTAAACAGTTCGCTGTTCCTCTCCCCCCCACAGCCAGTCAGAACACAGAGGTCATTTGCATATGTGGCCTGATTGGCTTTTGCCTCGGAACACAGAACTCGTTTGCATATGCGGCCTCACTGGCCTTTCCCTCTAACATTCTAAACAGTTTGCTGTTGCTGTTCTGAGGTAAAATACATTAGCGCCTGTTGGGGGAAACCATTGTTGCCAATCTCCAGGTGAGGGCTGAAGATCACTCAGAACTGCAACTGCTTTCCAGATGGCAGAGATCAGTTCCCCTGGAGAAAATGGTGGACTGTGTCTTTATATCCTGCTGAGATGGCCCCTGTATGACAGCCAATGTGATAAGAACATAAGAACATAAGAGAAGCCAATGTTGAATCAGGCCAATGGCCCATCTAGTCCAACACTCTGTCACACAGCGGCCAAAATATACCAGGTGCCATCAGGAGGTCCAGCAGTGGGGCCAGGACACTAGAAGCCCTCCCACTGCTGCCCCTCCAGCACCAAGAATAGAGTGCATCACCTGCCCTAGACTGAGAGTTCCCATCTATACCCTGTGGCTAATAGCCACTGATGGACTTCTGCTCCATATGTTTATCTAATTCCCTCTTGAAACTCTCCATGCTTGTAGCTGCCACCACCTCCTGTGGCAGTGAATTCCATATGTTAATCACTCTTTGGGTGAAGAAGTATTTCCTTTTGATGTAGCAGTCAGGGCTTCAGAGCATGGTAGAGGCTGCAGATGTGTGGGGGTGGAAAGCTGAAATGTGAGGAGAAAATAAAGGTAGGTTGATGATTGGCTGGGAAGGAGATAGGGTTGCCAACTCCAGGTGGGAAATTCCTGGAGATTTGAGGGATGGAGCCTGGAGAGGGTGAGGTTTCAGGAGGGGTGGGACCTCAGACAGGTACTATGCCATAGACTCCACCCTCCAAACCAGCCAGTCCCTCCCAGGGAACCATTGTTGCCAATCTCCAGGTTGGGGCTGGAGATCACTCAGAATTACAACTGCTCTCCAGGAGGGAGGGGGGAGGAGATGGAAAGCTGAAGTCAGAGGGGCAGATCAAGGTAGGTTGATGGTTGGCTGTGAAGGAGATAGGGTTGCCAACTCCAGGTTGGAAAATTCCTGGAGATTTGAGGGGTGAAGCCTGGAGAGGGTGGGGTTTGAGGAGGGGCAGGACCTCAGACAGGTGCAATGTCATAGACTCCATCCTCCAAACCAGCCCTTCCATCATGGGGAACCATTGTTGACAATCTCCAGGTGAGGGCTGGAGATCACTCAGAATTACAACTGTTCTTCAGGTAGCAGAGATCAGTTTCTCTGGAGAAAATGGTGGACTCTATGTCATTATACCCTGCTGAGATCACCACAGCAAATTGACACGGAGTACCCAGAACTGGGGCACCCGCCTAGAGCCTCTTTCTAGAGCTCATTGTATTTATTTCCACAATAGGCCTTGTTCCTAGTCAATGGATATTACTATTAAGGTAAGTCTATACACATAACCAGAAAACCTCCAATCAACATAAGTGGTGCACAAGGCTGGTGCATTCCAATCAGTACATTATAGTCATATAAAATAGTACAAAAAGTTGACGACATGCTCCGGAATGACTAGTGTCGTTTCAACGTCCCTTCTTTTGAATTTAGTTGAATAAATCGATGAACAAATTGTCTCTACTTCCTGATGTATCTAAACAATGGATTCAAAGCTAGACACTAAGCACGATCCTTCAAGAAACGTCAATCTATGCTCCCAAGTTCCTTGTAACTTATCATTCTAGTCGGGCAAAGTATACCCTTCACTTTTTGTACTTTGCCCAACTAGAATGATAAGTTACAAGGAACTTGGAGCATAGATTGATGTTTCTTGAAGAATCATGCTTAGCATCCAGCTTTGAATCCTTCTGTGAGGTTGCCTGATTTCCCAGAAGAGGCTGTGGCAGGAGGGTTGCCAGATTTCCGCAAAAATACTGGATGCACTTGAGAAAGAGTTATTTAGAGAAGAAGAAGGGATTGGATTGATATCCTGTCCCTCACTCTCAAAGGAGTCTCAGAGCAGCTTACAATCTCCTTCCCCTTCCCCTGCCCACAACAGACACCCCGTGAGGCAGGTGGGGCTGAGAGAGCTCTCTCGAGAACTGCCCTTGAGAGAAGAGCTCTGAGAGAACTTGTGACTGACCCAAGGTCACACCAGCAGCTGCATGTGAAGGAGTGGGGAATCAAATGAGGATCTCTTAGAGTCCATGCTCCTACCCACTATACCAAACTGGCTCTGCAGATACAGGTGCACTTACTTTGTGGACTTACTTCTGAGTAGCCTTACATAGGATTTCTCCCTGAGTGAGGGTGGTTAGGCTGAGAGAGTGTGTGACTGGCCCTAGGTCACCCAGCAAGCTTCCACGGCAGAGTGGGGATTCGAACCTGGGTCTCTCAGATCCTAGTCTGACACTCTTAACTGCTACACCACACTGGCTTCTCAGTTTTGCTTCTGGGGCTCCTGCAGGTGTCTCACCCCAGGATCCCTCAGTTATCATCTACCACAATTCTCCCAAGCATCTGAAGACGCCAATCTGGAAACAAGTTCTCAGATGATCAACTGGGTCTTGCAGTTTTTTTTTTTTAAATTTATGAATGCCCTCCCTAATATCCTTCCCTATTATATAAAAGAGTAGTGGTCTGGCAAGGTTCTATGCACGGCAAAATCAGTTGGCCGCATGATCTGCCACTCCAAACCTCTGCCAATTGCTGGGTTGCCCTGTGGCCTCAGTCCTGCCCACCCAGCTGGCAGCCAGCCTGTTGTCTTCAGTTCACACACGGCCGCCAAAGATGATGGACACTCCACGGCCAGGATACTTGCGACAGAGGACCCTGCTCCACCTTTCCCCGCTCGCCTGCTGCAGCGGACAGGTGGGGAGAGATCCACTGATGACCCCGCACCACCTTTCCCTGCTCGCCTGCCGCGGTGGATGGGTGGGAAAAGGCCCACTGAGGACCCCGCACCACCTTTCCCCGCTTGCCCACCATGGCGGACAGGTGGGGAAAGGACCACTGAGGGCCCTGCACCAGCCGGGTAAAAGTTAGAGAGCCCCCCTTCCCTCGCCCGCCCTCCCACTGCCTCTTCTCCACAGCTCTTGCTCTTCTCTCTCTCCCTCTTTCCCTTCCTCCCTTTGCCTTCTATCCCTACCTCCGCCTTTCTCTTCTTTCTTTCCTTCCTTCCTCACTCTCTTTGCATTCTTCCCCTCCCCTCCTTCCTTCCTCCTCATCTCTTTGCATTCTTACCCTCCCTCCCTCCTTCCCCCCTTTCTCTTCCTCTTTCCCTCTTTGCATTCTTCCTCTCCCTCCATCTCTCCTTCTTAAGCCCCATCTCTTTGACTTCTTTCCCTCCCTCTTTCATCCTCTTCCTCTCCCTCTCCCTCCCTCTTTCTTTTTCTCTTTCTTTCTCCTTCCTTCCTTCTTTCTAGAGCTTATTGTATTGTGCCTACAACAGGCCTTACTACTAGTAGTAAATATTCAGAGAGTGGTTTTGCAGGTCAATCTCTTTTTCATATGAGTACTTCCTCAAAGTCATCTCCAAAAGCCCCGACTTCCAAGAAAACACTACATTTCAGTGGTACTTTGAGAATACCGTAAAACCTTTGCCACAGGAAGTGATGGCGGCCACAAGTATAGACAGCTTCCAGAGGGGATTGGATAAACATCTGGAGCAGAGGTCCATCAGTGGCAATTAGCCACAAGGTATAGATGGAACTCTGTCTGGGGCAGTGATGCTCTGCATTCTTGGTGATTGGGGGGGTGCAACAGTGGGAGGGCTTCTGGAGTTCTGGCCTTACTGGTGAACCTCATGGTTGCCCCTGGGTTTTGGCCACTGTGTGACACAGAGTCTTGGACTGGATGGGCCATTGGCCTGATGCGGCACGGCTTCTCTTATGTTCCTGTGTTTGGGGCAGTAATGCTCTCTATTCTTAGTGCTGGGGGGGCAAGACTGGGAGGGCTTCTGGAGTTCTGGCCCTGTTGGTGGACCTTCTGGTAACCCCTGGGTTTTGGCCACTGTGTGACACAGAGTGTTTGACTGGATGGACCATTGGCCTGATCCAAAATGGCTTCCCTTACGTCCTTGTGTCTGGGGACTGGGGTAGTGATGTTTTGTATTCTTGGTGCTTGGGAAGCACCAGTGGGAGGGCTTCTTGAGTTCTGGCCCCGCTGGAGGACCTCCTGATGGCACCTGGGCTTTGGCCACTGTGTGAGATAGAGTGTTGTTCTTCTCGTGTTTTTGTAGAACAAAGTTTGAGTCCAGCGGCACCTTTAAGACCAATGAAGTTTTATTCCTGGTGTAAGTTTTTGTGTGCCAGTGCACTTCTTCAGGTATGTGCACATGAATTCTTTTACCATTTGTTGGTCTTAAAGTGATTATGACGCGTGGCCCTAATATATATGCTGTACTGTGAGGTGACTGCTTTTACTGTGCTGACCGGTTCCTTTATACAAGTAGTCTCTTCGGGGTTTTGTTTTCACTGTAGGCTCTGTGGAGGAACACTGCTAAGTGTATTTGATTTTTAGTTAAGAGTCACACACCAAGGCTTGTTCACTTCAAAACAGAACAGTACTTTATTTTCAGGACACACAACCGGGGGATGGAAGATATGTACACAGGATAGTTTGTTTCCTTTCAGGCTATAACTTTTGACTTGACTTTCACTTAGTCTGTATGCTTGTTACTTTCAGTTTCACCCAGATGTTCCTCAGTCCACTAAACACACTTATAATCACACTCTACAGTCCTGCTTCGTGGTTAACCTTTGGCTTTAGCTATCTGGCCCCTTTTGCTTTCCAGACTCCTGCCAGACCGATCCTTAGCCCTCTCTTAACACCTCTACCAGTTCCTTTAGGAGCAATGAATTTGGTGTTTGTGACCACTGATGTGTTAAACGTTCACCACTCTGTTCACTGTCCTCTTTCCTCTAGAGGTACAACAGAATATTCAGCCCCAGTTCTCTGCTCAAACTGTTATCAGGCTGTTCACACAGAGCTACAGAGGTCTGCTCCCTCCACAGAGCTCCTCAGCAAGTTGGCCGCTCCCTGCTGACTCCACAGATCAATTCCCTAACTGTCACTTTTGCCCGTTATGTGTCAGTCACTGAGCGTTCTGAGCCAAAAGGGCCGCCTCCTCACTCAGTCACGTGACTCAGCAGTGCTCCTTGTTTACATGCTGCTGGTCCCAGACCTTTAATTCCGTCACAGTGATCGTGGACTCAACCTTTGTCTTGCTGCTTCAGACCAACACAGCTACCCATCTGAATCTATCTTATGTTCTTTGAAGAAAATAACTCTACAAGAGACATGAAAACAACTTGCACAGTTCAGGAACTGACAGGCAGGTTAGTGACGTGTGACCCACTGTCACTTCAGGGACAGAGTCGGTCATTCACTTGGTGGTGCTCTGTGGGCTGCTTGGTAGTCCTTTCGCCATCTCCCTGCAAGACAGAACCGGAGAGAAACATCCTAAAAATAAGAGCAGTTGGACGATGGAACATATTATTGGGTGTGTGTGTGTCTGTGTCTCTCTCTGGAAGTCTTCAAGAGGCAGCTGGACAGACCCTGTTCCTGGATTTCCTGCATCGTACCGGCAGCCTGAACTAATAAGGTTCTTCCAGCTCTAGGACGATGGTTACCAGAGGTGTTAAAATCATTTGTTATGAGGGCCAGATCTGACAGAAATATCACATTGTTGGGCTGGGCTGCGTGTGCCATAAAATGCAATGCCAGATGCCAGAGATGTATAAGCTTTACAAAGGACACAGGCAAACCCAATTAATGATATCATTTTTTTTTTTACTGAAAATAGAAATATGTTTAAAGCATTAAGATGGTATTTCCCTACAGTACTCCCTGAAGCCTACCCTCCCGCCTCCACCAGCCATGAAGAAGAAGAGCTCGTTTTATACTCTGCTCTTCATTACCCGACAATGTCTCAGAGCAGCTTACTATCACCTTCCCTTCCTCTCCCCATAACAGACGCCCTGCGAGGTTGGTGAGGCTGAGAGAGCTTTGGGAGAGCCGCTCTTGAGAAAACAGCTCTGAGAGAACTGTGACTAACCCAAGGTCACCCTGCTGGTCGCACGTGAAGGGACATAAGCACAACCTCTGTCATCTGGCAATAAAGGTAATGACCAGTTGCTTGTGAGCTGGATAAGATCCCTGGATGGACAGGTTCTGGCCCATGGGCCATATGTTTGACACCCCAGGCTAGGCCAAGGGCTAAGTCAAGGGCTCATGAAAGTCCAATTCATACTTCCAGAATCAGGGCCACATTCGAGCTGTCGAAAAAGGGTAGGCAGGTGAGCAAGAGGACCCTCCCCCAGCTCCACCACACCCACATGATCACGTGCTCATCCACAGAGTCTTTATTTATTATGAGGGGCTTTTTAGAAGTGGAAAACAACATGGCCCAGATAGTGAAGGACGGACAAAAGGAAATATTAAAACATGGAATTCGCTGCCAGAGGATGTCGCCAGGGCCAGCCCTAGGGTTTTTTGCGCCCTAGGCGGGTCTACCTTCTGGCGCCCCCCCACGCGAGCCCACCAATCATGGGGTTGCCAACCTCCAGGCGGGCCTGGAGGAGGCAGATCAGCAGGGAAGCAAGTCAGCCTCAGTGGGTCTACTCGGAAGCACGGGGGGCTAGGATCGGACTTCTTCCTCGCAGGTACGCAGACACGCTGTCGTTCCCTCGCCTGGGTGGGGCTGGCCAATGACTTTGGGATCCCCCCCCCTCCGCGCGGGCCCTCACCAGCTCGCAGTGCTCCACTCTTGCAGGGCCCGGTGAATCCACCATGGCGGTGGGAAGGTGGGCGGGCAGTGGGAAGCGTGTATGAGGGAAAAGCCTCCGCTCCCCGCATGCTCGCGGCGCCCGCACTCACAGCCAGTTGCTGGCGTTGGCCGAGAAGGTGGCCAGGATGAGAAGCAGCAGCAAGAGCGTAGGACGTAGCGTGGGCTCATCCAGGAGGCGGCTCTCGGGGTGGGGCGGGGACACCCCCGAGGCAGAGCGCCAGGCGGGCAAGTCGGCCCTGGATGTCGCAATGGCCACAGGACTAAACAGTTTGAAAAAAGGATCAAAGAGATACATGGAGGAGAAATCTGTCAGTGGTGACTAGCCCTGGTGCCTGAGGGGAACCTCCACATTCAGAGGCACGAAGCCTCCAATTCCCAGAGCCAGGAGGCAACAAGAGAGGAAGGCCTCGGCTTCGGCCCCTGTGCCCTGTTCTATGATTCCCCACTCCTCCACTCGCAGCTGCTGGGTGACCTTGGGCAAGCCATCGTTCTGTCAGAGCTGTTCTCTCAAGGACAGTTCCTGTCAAGAGCTCTCTCAGCCCCGCCTACCTCACAGGGTGTCTGTTGTGGGGAGGGGAAGGGAGAGGAGTTTGTAATCCACTCTGAGACTCCTTTGGGTAGTGAAGGGCGGGGTATAAATCCAATCTCTGCTTCTTCATGTTCTCCATAAGTGTCTCCTGCCAAAGGAGAGGTACACACCAGCAGAAGTATTTACAAATTACTCACAGAAGTAGAAGGCAATCCCAGCTGCAAACAAAGCAGCCGCAACCACCAAGGGGATCCCCACAATGAGCCACAGCGTTGGTAACTCTGAAGCGGGGAAAAAAAGAACAAAATGACTTGTGAATAGCTCCCAAGAACCTCCCCATTTTGGAGGGAAGGCCGACAAAGTTACACTAAAATGTGTTGCCAAGAAGCTGTTCCAGATGGCTACCGTGGGGCCTCTCGGGGCCACGCCCCCTCACTTTACAGCCGTGCCCCACAAGTTACTATGCCAGGAAACAGGCTTTTAAATATTTATTTGTGAATCACTTCCGTTAATTTGCACCACGCTGTGCTGCATCCTGCCCCCCCCCCCCGATTAGCCGGCCCTGCACCTTCTCCTGAATCTCCCCATTCTTGGCACCCCGTGACCTTGCGAGCTCTGCCCTCCCTCCCTGTCCCCATTCTTCCGGTGCGAACAAACTGCTAAATAAAGCCTCAGTTTGCTTGGCTTGGCGGCGGCAGGCTGCAGCTCCTGACTTTACCACTGTGATGGCAACAAGAGCCTTATCATAAATAAAATATAGGAAGAATAATCAACATTATAGACCGTGCTAAGAAATCAAAACTAGGGAAAACTTTTAGGTTCCTTAATTCCCCCCTTCCCCTTTCGGTTTCTCACCCGGCTTTTCCCAGGCGAAATCCAAAGGCTCTGGCAGGCTGTCATGCTCCACGTGGCACCGGTACCGATCCCTGTCCTCGGGGTGGACCTTGATGCTCAGCCAGGTGTGGTAGGTCCCGTCACTGTTGGGGACGACGCCCCCGCGAAGGGTCTCCTGCTCCCAGACTTCCCCGTCCTTCTGCCAAGTGACATCGATCTCCCAGGGGTGGAAGCCGTGGGCCCGACAGAGGAGGGTTTCCAGGCCATCGTAGTCTGCCTTGCGTTCCACTGTCATCACTGGGGGCTCTGTAAAAACAGCATTAAGAGGGAATCTTTCTGTTGTCTGGGACCCCTCTGGCCATCTAGTCTTCCCAGACTTGGAACTCCGCCAAACAATGAAAATTCCCAAAGAAGGAAGGGCCCCGGAAACTCCTTCTTCTTTGATGAGTATAAGCTAAAATGGAAGCAAAAATTATCAAACTGATATTGGGTTAAATACAAAATATATATATATCATTTGCCTTGGAAGCACAAAAGCTTCATGCCACGTTTCCCGGTTAAGGGGGAAATGGTGTTCAAACCAGGTACAAAGATGATCTTACTCCAACGGTAACAAGAGAAATTAGCCAACTATCGGCCGGTCTCCAATTTGCCCTATCTGGGCAAAATAATAGGGAGGGCCGTGGCAATCCAGCTACAGAGCTTCTTGGATGATGCTTCCATTCTAGATCCATTCCATTCCAGTTTTCGCCCAGGCCATGGGACGGAGACAGCACTGGTCGCCCTCACGGATGATCTTCGGGGGCATCTGGATCTAGGTGGTTCGATGATACTGTTGTTGTTAGATCTGTCAGTCGTGTTCAACATAGTTGACCATGAGTTACTGGTCCGCCGCCTCACCAATGCAAGACTCCAGGGGCTTGCCATTGGTGCCACCGCCAGAGGTTAGGAGCTTGGGAGTGCTCCTGGATGCCTCCTTAACAATGGTAACAGCCACTGCCAGGTAACAGCCACTGCCAAGTCAGCCTTTTACCATCTTTGGCTGATTAGGCAGTTGGTTCCCTTCCTCAAACGCCACGACTTAGCAACAATGATCCATGCAATGGTCCCCTCGAGATTAGACTACTGTAACACTCTCTACATGGGGCTGCCCTCGTTGCAGATCCAGAAGCTGCAGCTAGTGCAAAATGCAGCGGCTAGGCTTCCGGTGGGTTTCCCCTTGAGGGAGAACATCCAGTTGGCCCTGAAAACATTGCACTGGCTGCCAATAGCATACTGGATTTGCTTCAAGGTGCTGGTTCTCACCTTTAAAGCACTTTATGGCCGGGCTCTGACATACCTGAGGGACTGCCATTCCCCATTTATACCCAGAGAGCACTAAGGTCAGGGAATCAAAGTTGACTGGCCCTCCCAAGCCCTAAGGACACCAGGCTGGCTGTAACTAGGTTTCAATGCTGTAGACCAGGCTTCCCAAGAACTTACCGTAATTCAGCAGGGGACGCATACTTCTTGGCAGGACCATTCCCAGAGGAGAAAAGACGTGGTGCACGATGCTCTCGCCAGGAAGTGATGCCGGGCGATGCTGTGGCAATGGGGCTGGAAACTCGATGGTACTATCGAGTTTCCAGCCCCATTGCCAGAGCGTCACCCGGCATCACTTCCTGGCGACGGCATCATGCGGCATGGGTGTTACAAGGCGGAATGTTCCGGCTGGGGACTGTGTGTCCCCTGCTGAATTACGGTAAGTACTTGGCAACCCTACTGTAGACTATGTTGCTTCTTGATGAGAGTCTGATAAAAGATGTAGCAGTCGTCAGTGGCAAAAGATGCAACAGGCTGTTATGTTTTCCAAAAGAGATGCAACAAGCTCACAATGCTACAATGCACAAGTCAACGATTCTGTAGAGGGCTTCTCCGGTTCTCCATAGGCACAACCAGAAAGACCACTCTAATAAAGCACAGCTGCATGGATGAATTCCAAAGGAATTAAAGGAACCGTACTTATGACAAGCAACAGTCAAAGAGGGTCTACATCTAATGGAGAAAGAGGGTGGGCGGGGCCACTGCCAAGGATACCTGAGCAAGAAAATTCTCTTAACCCTTTCCCTCCTAGATCTTCTTGTGTAAAGAGCAGGGCCGGCTCGCCCACTAGGCGCTCGCCTAGAGCACGGGGGCTGCAGGGGTGCCAAAAGGCGCCCCCTCCGCGAAACACCCCCCCCTGTGTCTTCCAGGGCTTGCTTGGGTGCCCCGCAGAGTGCCCAAGCAAGCCGGCGCTGGGAGGGAGGGGGCGGCAGTTTAAACCTCCGCCCCCTTCCCAGCTTCACTGGGGGTCCCGCAGCCGCAGAGCCCCCAGGAAAGCATGGCGCTGGGAGGGAGGGGGCGGTGGCTAGACCCCCGCCCCCTTCCTGGCTTCCCTGGGGGTCCCACAGCCACGGATCCCCCAGGAAAGCCTGGCGCTGGGAGGGAGGGGGCGGTGGCTAGACCCTCACCCCCTTCCCGGCTTCCCTGGGGGTCCTGCAGCTGCGGAGCCCCCAGGAAAGCCTGGCACTGGGAGGGAGCGAGTGGTGGATAGACCCCCCGCTCCCTTCCCAGCTTCCCTGGGAGTCTCACAGCTTCGGAGCCCCCAGGAAAGCCTGGCACTGGGAGGGGGTGGTGGCTAGACCCCCCACTCCCTTCCCGGCTCCCCTGGGGGTCCTGCAGTCACAGAGCCCCCAGAAAAGCCTGGTGCTGGGAGGGAGGGGGTGGTGGCTAGACCCCTCGCCCCTTCCCGGCTTCCCTGGGGGTCCCGCAGCTGCGGAGCCCCCAGGAAAGCCCTGCGCTGGGAGGGGGGGCACTGGCTAGACCCCCGCACCCTTCCCAGCCTCCCTGAGGGTCCCACAGCCACGGATCCCCCAGGAAAGTCTGGCGCTGGGAGGGGGGCGGTGGCTAGACCCCCGCACCCTTCCCAGCTTCCCTGGGGGTCCCACAGCCGTGGAGCCCCCAGGAAAGCCTGGTGCTGGGAGGGGGTGGTGGCTAGACCCCCGCCCCCTTCCCGGCTTTCCTGGGGGCCCCGCAGCTACGGAGAACCCAGAAAAGCCAGCGTTCTGCTGCCGCTCCCGGTGTCCAGGCCCCACCGGGAGGTTGGCATCCCCGGTGGGGGTGCCCCAGGCTGTCCTGCCTAGGGCGCCCAGACACCTGGAGCCGGCCCTGGTACAGAGTTACACTACCCAACCACTGAGGCTGTTGTACTTTGGCCACAGGATGAGAAGACGAGATGCAAATCTGTGATCAGGCCGGCAAAAAGGGAATATGAGGAGCATATTGCAAAAAAAACATAAAGACCAACAATAAAACTTTCTTCAAATACATTAGAAGCACGAAACCAGCCAGGGAGGCAGTGGGGCCCTTGGATGACCAAGGGCTAAAAGGACTACTGAAGGTTGACAGGGAAATGGCTGAGAAGCTGAATGCATCTTTTGCCTCTGCCTTCACTCTGGAAGATGAGAAGGGCTTGCCCACTCCAGAACCGCTGTTTTCGGGAGGGGGGTTGAAAGTCCTGAGTCAGATGGAGGTGACGAGAGAGGAGGTCCTACGACTGATAGACAACTTAAAAACTGATAAATCACCAGGCCCGGATGGCGTTCATCCGAGAGTTCTGAAAGAGCTCAAATGTGAACTTGTGGATCTCCTGACAAAGATGTCATCTTTCATTAAAATCTACCTCCATTCCTGAGGACTGGAAGGTAGCTAATGTCACTCCCATCTTTAAAAAGGGTTTCCAGAGGCAATCTGGGAAATTACAGGCCAGATTCTTAATGAAAACCCCAAAAATTTGTGTATAGTCTGAGACTATAATGTGGTGCTAGACTCTAAAGAAGATAGAAAGAAGATGAAAAAAACAAATAAAGCAGGCCCAATCCTAACAAAAGACTTCTTAGATTTAGCAGAGGAATTTAATTTAGTGGATTTGTGGAGAACTAGAAATCCCCATAAAAGAGATTATACCTTTTTCTCTAATAGACATAAATCATGGTCAAGAATTGATATGTTATGGGTGAACATTAACATAATAAAATATACCACTGAAGTGGAAATACTGGCAAACACCTTTGCAGATCATAACCCAATGTGGCTATCAATTCAAGGATCACATAAAGCCCATCGATGGAGGATAAATATGACCCTCATTAGAGATAACAAATTTGTTAAAAAACTTAAGCAAGATGTAAAAGAATGTATTGAATTAAACAAAAGAGAAGATACAACATTGAATAATACATGGGATACATTGAAAGCATTCATAAGAGGCATATTTATAAATCAAGAGGCATGGAAAAATAGACAAAGAAGGGAAAAATTTAAAAAATTAACTACTGAATTAAGGGAAATGGAAATAAAGAGCCAGAATACAAAGGATCTAAAGGAAATTAGGACAAAAATAAAGTTGATACAACAGCAAATAAACATATGGTTGACCCAGGAAATAGCGAGAAAAATTGAATATACTAAAGCATATTTTTTTGAAAACGCGAATAAACCCTCACGGTGGTTAGCATATAAACTTAAAAGAGAGAGAGAAAAGAAATTAATCATTGTATTAAAAGATGAGAAACAGGAGATAAAATTTAAAACCCAGGAATTAAAAACAATAGTAGAAAATTTCTACACAAGCCTGTACAAGCAGGCACCACAAGATAACCAGAAAATTGTAGATTTTTTACTGGAGCATGAAACGGGTAAATTCTCAGAACATCACAGAAAATTACTGAATGAAAAAATTACTATGTGTGAGGTCGTGGAAGCAATTAAAAACCAAAAATCTAAAAAAAACCAGGCCCGGATGCGATTATGGCCGAAGTTTACAAAACAATAGAAGAGGAAATATCACCCTTATTAAAAGATGTGGTAAATAATGTTATGGTTACAGGTGAAATACCACAGACATGGCAGGAAGCCTTGATAACGCTTATATATAAACCAGACTCAGAAAGGAATGACATCAGAAATTATAGACCCATTTCCTTACTAAATGTAGATTATAAAATCTTTGCAACAATTTTAGCAAACAGATTTAAAAAGATTATGGTAGAAATTATACATAGAGATCAATCAGGCTTTCTCCCGAGAAGACAAATTAAAAATAATATAAGAAATATAGTTAATATTATAGAGTATTATGAACAAAATCCAGGAAAACAATTGGCCCTAATTTTCCTGGATGCGGAGAAAGCCTTTGATAATGTAAACTGGGAATATCTAAAACAAAAACTGAAATTGTGGAACTGTGGGGAAAAAATTTTGAACTCAATTACGGCCATCTATAAAGAACAATACACAAAAGTTTTAATCAACGGAGAATTAACTAATAAAGTAGCTATAAAAAAGGAACCAGGCAGGGATGCCCATTGTCACCTTTATTGTTTATCTTTGGATTGGAAACACTAAATGAACTTGTGAGGAAAGATAAGAGCGTAACAGGTACGAAAATTAAAAGGGAGCAATATAAGCTCCAAGCATTTGCCGATGACCTGGTATTTATCCTGGAAGAACCAGTATTAGCATTACCATATCTTTGGAAAGACCTCCAGATATATGGCCAAGTGGCGGGATTAAAAATTAACATGAAGAAAACAAAAATTTTGACTAAAAACTGCCCCCCGGACCAAATAATTAATATTCAAAATATTTCAAATATTCAAGTAGTTGATAAAGTTAAATATTTGGGGATAATTCTGACAAATAATAATAAAAACTTATATAAAAATAACTATATAAAATTATTAGAAGAAATAAGAACAGACCTTAATAGATGGCATGAGATACACATTTCACTTATGGGGAGAATTGCCACGATGAAAATGAACGTCCTCCCACGTTTTCTTTTTTTTGCTCAGTGCTTGCCGATATTAACAAATAAAATTTTTTTAGAAGAACTAAATCTTATGGTCAGAACGTTTATTTGGCACACCAAAAAATCGAGAATTAATAAAAAATTACTCACAGATAAAAAGAAAATGGCGGACTAGGAGTGCCAAATTGGAACTTATATCATCAGGCAGCGGCAATGGGCTGGATAAAGGATTGGATACAACTAGAAGATGAGAGACTCTTACAACTAGAAGGACACGATTTGCAGATGGGATGGCACGCGCATATTTGGTATAATATAGATAAGAAACAACGAGTTTTCCAGAATCATGTGGTAAGAGGGCCACTGATTAAATTGTGGAAAGAAATTAAAAATAAATATTATACTAAAGTGCCGAAATGGCTTTCTCCACTGGAAGCATTTATTTTACCATCATTGTATGAAAAAAACAAAAAATTAACATATGAGACATTATTAATAAAAAATAATGATTTAAAACCCTTAGATGTACAAGAAATCAAAATGGCTAAATTAACTAATTGGGGAAAAAATGCAACTAAACTCTAGGTTTATTAAAGATCAAAAAATAAATTTCGTAAATACTCCCTCTCAGCTTGATAAAATCTGGCTCTCCTCATCTGATAAATTGATCCAAAAATTGTATAAATTCTTGCTAGGAGAAGATCTGTTAGATGAAGTTATTAAGCCTAATATGATTCATTGGATGCAGGACATAGGGCATACTATTACGCTGGAGCAATGGAATAGATTATGGAAATCCTTGAACTTTTTGAGAGCGACAAATTATAAGAAAATATATATAAGATGTTCTATAGATGGCACTGGACTCCGGAAAAAATTGCAAAATGTTATAAAGATGCACCAGACATATGTTGGAGATGTAGAAAAGGTATAGGAACTTATATACATATTTGGTGGGAATGCAGAAAAATTAAAATATTTTGGAAATTGGTTAATAAAATTATAAAAGAAGTCACCAATGTTAATTTAGAATTAAAACCGGAAACCTTCCTCCTTAATATTCTACCGGATGGAGTTAAGAAAGATGATACAAGGATTATACTTTATATAATTACAATGTCAAGGATTGCAATTGCCAAACGTTGGAATAAAGACTCTACCCCTAATAAAGAGGAAATAATAGAGAAGGTAATGGAAATAGCTGAATTAGATAAGTTAAATTTATTACTCTCAGGTAGGGACAAGCTAATATTTCAAAATAGATGGGAAAAAGTATACAAGTGGCTACAAAAAAGTGTAAACTATCCATTGTGACCGTAAATCAATATTTAGAAAATATCAGATATTTAGGGTCTTTTTTCCCCCTCTTCTTCTTTTTCTTTTTTCTTCTTTTTCTCTTCTTCTTTCTTCCTTCTCTATTCTGTTGTTTCTTTGATCTGGGTTGTTTTTTTGTTTTTTCCTTTTTTCCTTTCTTTTTCCTTTTCTTTCTTTCTTTTTCTTTTTCTTATTGTTGTGTATTGTGGCTGTCTATTCGCATTGTTATTGTTGTGTATTGTGGCTGTCTATTCGTATTGTTATTGTTGGTGATTTTTGTTATTTTCTGTAATGAAGGAAAAATGTATATAAATAAAAAATTTTTTTTAAAAAAAAGGGTTCCAGAGGCAATCTGGGAAATTACAGGCCAGTCAGTCTGATGTTGATATCGGCTAACTTGGTGGAAACTGTCTCAGTCTCACTAACCTGTTAGTGTTTTTTGAGGGAGTGAACAAACATGTGGTCAAGGGGGACCCAATAGATATTATTTACCTTGACTTCCAGAAAGCTTTTGATAAAGTTCCTCATCAAAGGCTCCTAAGTAAGCTCAATAGTCATGGAATAAAAGGACAAGTCCTCTTGTGGATCAAAAACTGGCTAATGAATAGGAAACAGAGCCTGAGTATAAATGGGCAATTTTCTCAGTGGAGGGGGATAAGCAGTGGGGTCAGTACTGGGTCCAATGCTTTTTAACTTGTTCGTTAATGATTTGGAGTTGGGAGTAAGCAGTGAAGTAGCTAAATTTGCGGATGACACAAAATTGTTCAGGGTGGTGAAAACCAGGGAGGATTCTGAGCAATGTTCCCTCTAAGCTCTGAAGCTCTGTGTGCAAAAAATTTTCTTCGTGACCCAAACCATAAAAGTTGTGAGCCAGCCTACATTTTAATTTTTTTTTTTTAATTTCAGTTTACAAACATACAAAACATACAAACATAAAATGTAAACATAACCGTAACCATATCCTTGTGAGAATCTCAAGGGTGGTGAGAACCGGGGAGGACTCTGAGGCACTCCAAAGGGATCTGTCAAGGATGGGCGAGTGGGCGTCAACGTGGCAAACAGGGTTCATTGTGGCCAAGTGCAAAGTGATGCACATTGAGGCCAAAAATACATATTGATGGGGTCTGAACTGGTGGAGACTGACCAAGAGAGAGTTCTTGGAGTTGCAGTAGATAACTCGTGGGCACTCAATGAAATTGCTGAGTAGTCAGGTTAGAACAGATAAGAGGAAGCACTTCTTCACCCAAAGAGTGATCAACACATGGAATTCACTGCCACAGGAGATGGTGGCAGCTACAAGCATGGACAGCTTCAAGAGGGAATTGGATAAACATACGGAGCAGAGGTCCATCGGTGGCTATTAGCCACAAGGTATAGATAGGGACTCTCGGTCTGGGGCAAGGGATGCTCTGTATTCTTGGTGCTTGGGGTGAGGGGCAACAGTGGGAGGGCTTCTAGTGTCCTGGCCCCACTGCTGGACCTCCTGATGGCACCTGCTATTTTTGGCCACTATGTGACAGAGAGTGTTGGACTGGATGGGCCATTGGCTTGATCCAACTTTGGCTTCTCTTACGTGCTTACTGGAGAAGACAATATGGGTCGGCAAAGCTGAAGGCAGCAGGAGAAGAGGAAGACCCAACATGAGACAGATGGACTCGATCAAGGAAGCCATGAGGGCCCACCATTGGCAAAAGCCCACAGCAAGGCTGTTAGCGATAGAACGTCTCAGAGGTCATACATTCATTCATTCATTCATTCATTGGGTCACTGTAAGTCTGAAGAGACTTCACGACACTTAACCCAAAACAACACAGCCTTCAGCTACCCTCACCTCTTCTCAGCAGAGACTCCTCCCCATACTTCAGGAACGTCTGCAGCCAACCAATACATTCCTCCTCCAGGTATTCCTTGTACCTGTGGCAATGTGCCCGGTCAGCATCCCACTTCCTCTTGGTCACCTGAGCGGGCACAACGGCTGCTGTCCAGGTGAGGGTCTCCTTGTCAAAGCTGAGGTAGTCCTCCCCGTTATAACCGAACTGCATGAGACCTCTTTTGCGCCCATCCTTGTTCAGTTCACAGCCATACATGTACTGCCAGATGTGTAGCCCTGAAGGAAATGCACAATTAGAATTAGAAGAAGAAGAGATTGGATTTATACCCTGCCCTTCACTTGGCGTCTCAGAGCAGCTTACAAACTCCCTTCCCTTCCCCTCCCCGCATCAGACATCCTGTGAGGTAGGTTGGGTTGAGAGAGCTCTTTCCAGAACTGCCCTTTCAAGGACAGCTCTTGTCAGAACTATGGTTTGCCCAAGGTCATCCAGAGCTGCAGGTGGAGGAGTGGGAAATCAAACCCGGTTCTCCCAGATTAGAGTCTGCACACTTAAGCACTACACCAAACTGGATAAACTCTGTAACAACAGACTCTTGAATTACATATTATGGCGTAATCGCTGCCCAAATTTTTCACATTTAAGCAATAAACATATCCTTGATAATATGTTGTATACACCAACAGTATATGTAAAAACTATGATTATCTAACCCTGTAGATTGTATGACAATATTTTTCCCCCACCCTGTGTATATTAAGGAAGTAAAGTCTTGTCTTAAAACAAGAAGCTGTCTACTACTGAGTCAGACGATGGACAAGGTCAATCTTGTCTACTCTGATCGGCAGCAGCTGTCTGGAGTCTCAGATGAAAGTGGTTCACATCCCCTGCTACCTGATCTTTTCTTAGCTGGAGATGCTGCAGGTTGCACCTGGGACCTTCTGCATGCCAAGAGGATGCTCTGCTATGGAGCCAAGATCTCTCCCTTTTCATTCAGATTTTTGCTTGGTCCAAAAGACAATAAAATCACTGGAGTTCCTTTAGTCCCCCAAATTTCCCAATTTTCTCCAACAGAAAAATTGAGGGGGGGGGGAATCCTTTGGTGTGTTTTTTTTTTAATTTGGGGTTTCCCCTCACCTATTCCACTTCAGAGAGGACTGCCCATCTCCCTCTACGCAGAGGAGCCCAGGAATATAAGCATAACTGGGTCAGGGAAACTTTGATAGACTCAGTGCCAGCATCTTGCAGCTCCCCCTGGGAAGACGAAAACCACTTGTCCATCTTCCCGTATATCTCCAGAAAGTTAGACTTGCATTTACAATAAGTGGAAGCTGGGAATCCAGAGAGGGAGAGCAGCGTTTTTTTCTGGGGCAAATGCCCCAATAAGCCCCCCCCCAATAACTATAGACCTGGCAATGTTTGAACAGTCCTGAATGGACCTCGTATGCAAAGGAACTCTGATTTTTGAGTGTGGGATGGATTCACCGGGAAGAATGATCGTTCTTCTCTTGCAGAATTTGCCATTACCACATGCCACAATTGAGCAGGTGGCATCCCAGCCTCTTGCTCTGGCCGCAAAGGGGAGGTGGCTGTGCCCCCTCCAATCCCCCCCATCCTACCTGTGGGCTTCCTGGGGGGATCTGATTGGAGAACGGGTGAAGCAGAAGGCTGGATTAGATGAACCTTTGACCCAGGGCTGGATCGCTCACTAGGCAAACTAGGTGTTTGCCTAGAGCACGCCGACTCTTCGGGGCACCAAACTACACCCGCCCCCCCCCCCGCCAAAAGCCCCCTCCAACAGGGGGACATTCCTGGGCCCTTCCTCGCCACGCTCGCCTTCTGAAGCCTGCAGCCGGGACAGCAGCCCGGCAGGTGGGAGGGTTTCTGCTGCCGTGCCTTCGGAGTCCCTGGAGGAATGCAGCCGAGCTGGGCCTGTCCTCCCCCCACCCCATCCAGCCATCCAGACGGTGGGCTCGCCGCCTCCTCCTCCTCCGGCCAGAAAGGTGGACTCTCCAGAGGGGGGGGTGAGAGAGGGAGAGAGATCTCTTTGAGAGGGAGAGATCTCTCTTTGGCCAGGCCACCAGCGCCACTCCCAACTAATCCCGCCGCTCTCAGGGGGCTGAGGGGCAGAAGAGGCGGCAGGGCCGGCCCCCGGGAAGGATGGACGGAAGGGAGGGAGGGAGGAGCCACGCGGTGCCATGGTCGGAGATGCGCCTTCAGACCATCCCGGAGGATCCCTCCCAGTGCCCATCCCGCACTGCCTTCGGAAAGGGTAAGGACCCCAACGGGCTCCTCCGCGAACCCTGGATGGCTGCTGGCCCACTGCCTTGGTTTTCCCCAGCGGCGGCAGCAGCAGCACCTGTAGGCCTTGGCGCCTTCGGCCCTCCTTCCTTCCTGGCAAGGAGAGACTCGGGCGAGGCGGGCGGGCGGTCTTCCCTTCGCAGCAGGTGGCCTTTCTCTCTCGGCCCGATCCGCACAAGCAAGCGTGTCCTCCTCGTCCATTCAAGTCTGCCGGAACTCACCTGGCGACGAGAGGGTGTGGCTGCAGGGGGGAGGGAGGATTCGAACCCAAGTCTCTCAGCTCCACCCAGCACCATGAGGGCTCTCTCGTCCGATGTCCTGGCAGGCAGAAGGGAGCCCCTCCGGCTTCTCGGACCCAGGCCGTGCTCTCCCCCCACCCTTGGGGGGCCCCGCTTCCCACCCCCACCCCGCCAGGCCCTCCCTGGATGGGGCCCTCCAGTTTGTACAGGTATGACTTCAGCCAGCAGGGGGCAGAAACCTTTGAGATATAAATGATGAACTTAAAAAAGGTCTTCTTGAGGGTATGGAAGGCGGAAATTAAAACTTATACTGGGACTCCAGAGTTTGCATGGAGGAAAGTCTTCCTTCTCTCCAGGCCGCACCTGGAGGTTGGGAACCCCATAATTGGTGGGTGTGGGGGCACCAGAAGGTAGCCTTGCCTAATGTACAGAACAACCTGGAGCCGGCCCTCCTTTGACCTGATCCAGCAAGCAGTATTACCAAAGTGGACTGCAAAGTGGAAAAAGGGGTGTTTCTGTCTTGGGAAGTCCCCTCCGTCCATGTTCTGCCCTTGAGAAGGAGGCTTCCGGGGTGGACCAGGCGCTTCACTCCCTTACCTCTGCTCTGATTGTAGATCTTCCGCAAGTTCTTCAGGTCTCCCTTCATTTTCTGCTGAAAATTGAAGGCTCTCTGGGTGTTCCGGTCCCAGAAGTCGGGATCGTCCTTCTCCACATTCCTTATCCAGGGGACACGAGGCACTGCTCGCTTTGTGGTGCTGTCGTAGTGACCGCCAAGCTGGCCATCAAGGTAGGCCACAGCGATGAAATCCGGCTCACCCTGGTCAGGCGCCCAGATCATTGTGTAGAAATAGCGCAGGGAGTGCCAAGAAGAACCTGGGAAGGGCAGAGAGGCAGAGCTAAGGGGCCTGCAGCCACACACCCCAGATCACCTACGTGCCCTCTGCCCCCTCCACCAGGACTGGAAGAGGTTCCTTTCACCCACCTTAAACCTGTTCGGTTAAATGTTTAAAAAATTAATAATTTGCCTTGGAAGCACAGAAGGTTTTTTCTGTAGCATCCCCAATTCTCTACGTTTCCCGGTTAAGGGGAAAAGTGTTGTTCAAACAAATGACAAAGATGATCTGACTCCAATGGTAAAAAGAGAAAGAAATTTTACTTACAAAAATGGAAACGCATCTTACATGACATATTCATGATGGTACATTTAACTTATTGTGAACAGATGAACTTCAAAAAAGGTTAACTTGTTACAGCTCCATGCCCAGGTAAGAGAAAGAAGAGGAGAGGCCCCATATAAGATGAAACAGTGGGCAAAAGCCATGGCCAGAGAGGCTCAGCATCTAACCCAAGAGAGGGCGGGGTCAGCTGCCAAGTGTACCCGAATTCTCTTAACCCTTTCCCTCCCAGATCCTCTTGCGTGCAGAGTTACAATATCCAACAATCCAACAAAAACACCATCAGCAGCCTGTACAAGAAATCTGAGACACCCCAGGACCCCCCCTTTTCAGACACCTTGATTTGCCACGTTGTGCAAAATTGCTTGCCAGTTATGGGGATGAAGCACATTTATTGGGTGATTCTTCTCCCAATCCCTTTCTGGCAACACACTACAGAAGTTGACGAAGGATCCGTGTCAGGAAACCCCCTCCCAGAACGAAGGCTAAGGTGGGTTCCCAATTCCTTCCTCGACACGACACAGAAAGGTAGGACCAGCCTCCGTGAAGAAGAAGAAGAGGAGGAGGAGGAGGAGATTGGATTTATACCCCACCCTTCGCTACCCAAAGGTGTCTCAGAGCGGCTTACAAACTCCTTTCCCTTCCCCTCCCCACAACAGACTCCCTGTGAGGTAGGTGGGGCTGAGAGAGGTCTTGACAGAAATGGCTCTTTTTCAAGAACAGCTCTTATCAGAATTACGGTCATCCAGGCCGGTGCAAGTGGAGGAGTAGGAAATCAAACCCGGTTCTCCCAGATTAACGTCCGTGCACTTCACCACCACACCAAGCTGGCTCTCAGAGGAACTGAAGGGTATGCATTTCAGGGTCCCCAAGTAGGCTTTGGCCTACACCTTCTAAATAAAGACATAAATCATCTTCTGCCTGACTTTCATCTTACATTCTGACAATGCGGGGCTGGAAGCGGGGGGGAGGCACTCTCTCTGTCTCCACAACAGTCTGTGGTCCAGCACCTGCAAGAGAGCAGAAATGCCAAGGAGAAAAGAACCCCCTCCGGATACTCACCAGAACAGCCCCCCAGCAAGGAAGCTGCTGCCACCAGGAGCAGGGGGCACCCCCAGAACAGCCCCATCTTCATCCTGGATCCGGCTCTTTCTCGATGCCTCCTGGACAGGCTGAGACCAAAAAGCTCCCCTTCAATAGGTCAGAACGGAGAATTGGCCCCTATGAGAAATTACAAAAATATTCAGAACTTTTTTCTCCTTGTCTCCTAATACTACAGCTCCGCAGCACCCGATTGAGGTGATGAGCGTTAGACTCAGGACAAGCAAGTAGAGATGCTTCTCACTTAAAGAGTAATTATCCTGTGGAACTCACTGCCAGAGATGACTGGGGGGGGACATGAGAGAGGTGTGTCAAATTATGCATCTGATGGAGAGAGCGGACCAAGAGAAGTTTTTCTCCTCTCCCAAAAGACTAGAACTCGAGGGTATCCAAGGGAGCTCATACGCGGTAGACTCAGGACAAACAAGAGGAAACAGTTCCTTACGCACAGAGTGATTAAGCTCTGGAATTTGTGGTCAGAGGATGCCGTGATGGCCACAGACACGGACAGCTTTCAATCGGGATTAGATAGATTTATGGAGGAGGAGTCTATCAATGGCCATTAGCCATGGTGGCTGAGGGGAACTTCCACCTTCAGAGGCACTAATCCTCCGAATCCCACAGCCAGGAAGCGACATCTGGGGAAGGCTTCAGGCTCTGTGCCGTTGTTGTCCGTCCAGAGGAACTGCTTGGTCTCTGTGTGAAATAGGACTAGAAGATGGACCACTGGTCTTATCCAGCAGGGCCCTTCTTACATTCTTATGAAGGCCTCAGCCTCTATGCCCTTTTGTTGGCCGTCCAGAGGAAGTGGTTGGCCACTGTATGAGACAGGATGCGAGACTAGATGGACCACTGGTCTCTTCTTACGTTCTCATGTCCTCCTGCATGGAAGCATATTTTGGTCCTGATACACTGAAGCAGCCTTTAAGGGTGCTGGTTATAGCTGAGGAGACCTTGCCCAATATAGGAATACTAGAAAAGCATAATCTCATAAGGAGATGAAAGGAGACTCTCAGCAGTTGTTCTTTCTTCCAGAGGAACGGACCAGAGGTCTGAAAATTACCTAGGAAAAGTGCTGGACTTTTTGTATATTTATCTTGTATATTTATTCTTTGGCTTCTGCATTTCTCTAAGATAATTTACCTCAGACAATAGATGCATTTCAGTTTAAATGAAGTCTCCTCTGTGAAGATTCTGTGGAAAATTCAGCTTACCATTGTTTTTTGTGATTTTGTTATCTTTTGCTACTTATTACTGCGTGTTGCTCTTTTGTGGCTGTACCTTCTGCATGCCAAGGAGACCAAAGCAGTGCCTGTCAAAACTGAGTGTAAAACTTTCCCCTTGTGTGGTTTATTTTCCTTTGGGCTCACCATTTTTCCTTCCAGGCTCACTTTTTTACATGTGCTAATTAAGCGAGCAGGATAGGCGATGCCTGGGATTGTTAAACATCCCCCTTCTCCTCCCCTCTCTTCGCCCAGCAGGGATATCCAGAACGCATCAGTCCTTGAATACGTTTGGTGTCTATCGGAAAAGAAAGTATAGTCCTTGACCCCTGGCTTTCTCCAACCACTTTCAAAGTAGCAACAATCAGACTGGAAAGCCTCTGTTGGGCCCAGCCTACCTGCTGGGCTGCAATTTACATTTGGGGGGAAAGTGTGTCTCTATTGCTCTACTTTACTTGGGTCGATATATCCTTGATTGAGAACAGATGTGTTTTTTTCATGGTAAGGAAGGGCGAAGTGTGCTTCAGGCACTTTAAGCTCTTCTTTCCATTTCAATTTCATTTTTGAATGGTAAGCCCATCTGCATGAACAAGATTGGGGTAATCAGATCACGCAGATCAGAGGCCTTTTAAATTTCCTTTTGCCCTGCGTGCAGCTGTGACGGACTTAAAGATCTGGGACCAGCAGAGAATAAAACACAGAACACTGCTGGGTCACATGACAGAGTGAGGAGGGGGCCATTTAGCTCGGAACCCTCAGTGATTGGCAGATAACAGACAAGAGGTTCCGTTTGGAATGGACAGTTGAGGGAAGCTGCGAAGGAGTTCGGGGTGTGACGGAGAGCGGAGAAGAAGTCTGTCAGAGAACTGAAGAAGCTCTCTGTTGAAGAACCTGGTTTACTGACGTCCTCAGAAGGAAGGGGACAGTGACCAGACGGTTAAAAACTTAACACAGCATAGTCACACACACCATTGAGACCTCTCTCCTTAAAAAGGAACTGGAGGTGGTTTAGAAAGGGCTAAAGGATGGTCTGGCAGGAGTCTGGAAAGCTGGCTTGGTGACCAGGGAGACCCAGAGGGACCTTTTCGAGAAAGCCCAAGGAAAACCACAAAGCAGTTGCGGGAGAGGAGGAGTGTAAGCATGTTTAGAGAACTGATGAACATCTATATATGAACTGAAAGTAGTAAACATACCGCCTAAGTGAACGTAAGGGCAAACGTTTAGCCTGAAAGGAAACAAATTATCCTCTGTATATATCTTCCATCTCCCTGTTGAGTATTCTGAAAATAAAGTACTATTCTATTTTGAAGTGGACAGGCCTTGGCGCCTGACTCTTAACAACAAAAAGCAAATATCCCTAGTAGTGGTCCTCAACAAATATATAAAGTCAAAACAATTACCCCGAAGAGACATTTAAAAATTTGCTTAGAGAACTGGTCAGAAGAAAGCAGCAGCAGCTCTGACCAGGCGCCACACGCAGACCCTCACCGTATTGTCAATATAGAAGGGGCGTGTGTCGTAGCAGCCCAGAGAAAATATAGGCAAGTAATGTGGACTCTGTGTATATTCAGACTCTCCATTTTGCTGTTCCTTAAAACGGTGTGGTACAGTTTCATAGGGACAACTAACTGGGATGTTTTAAAAGGAATGACAGGATTGCCCATTGGAAACAATGGGAGAGGCTTGAAGGCCCATTGGAGATAATGGAGAGTCAAGAATGCCAATTGACTTGCATGGGCTCCACTGAAATACATTGCAGCAAAGAAAATGTGGAATGGTTTTTCCATTAAGGTCTTTGGGCCCAGATAGGCTACTCTGGAGCTAGAATGACAGCCCTCAGTGTGGAAAGACAGGCCCTAGGAACAGAATCTCTGCTCTGGGACTAGAATGACAGCCCCCAGAGTAGAATGATGGTCCCTAGGAATAGAATCTCTGCTCTGGGACTGGAATGAGAGCCCCCAATTGGACCGATGGCCCTTGGGAGTAGCAGAGGTGTTTGGGTCCCGGAATGACAGCCCTCAGAGTGGAATGATAATCCCAGAATGCTTCTGCAAGTCCCAGGGGTTGTCATTCCAGTTCCAGAACACTTCTGTTAATGCCGGGGTCTACCATTCCACCATGGGGGCTGTCATTCCAGTCCGGAGCACTGAGAAGATTCTGCTACTCTTGAGGTTTATAAGATTATGCGTGGGATAGAGCAGGTAGTGAAAGAAGTACTTTTCTCCCTTTCTCACAATACAAGGACTCGTAGGCACTCAACAAAATTGCTGAGCAGCTGGGTTAGAATGGATCAAAGGAAGTCCTTCTTCACCCAAAGAGTGATCAACACATGGAATCCACTGCCACAGGAGGTGGCGGCGGCTGCAAGCATGGACGGCTTCAAGGGGGAATTGGATAAGCATATGGAGCAGAGGTCCATCAGTGGCTTTTAGCCACAAGGTATCGATAGGAACTCTCAGTCTGGGGCCAGTGATGCTCTCTGTATTCTTGGTGCTTGGGGGGGGGCAACAGCGGGAGGGCTTCTGGTGTCCTGGCCTCACTGCTGGACCTCCTGAGGGTACCTGGTATTTTTGGCCACTGTGTGACAGAGTGTTGGACTGGATAGGCCACTAGCCTGGTCCAAGATTGGCTTCTCTTAGGTTCTTATTGCTCAGAGATTCAGTGCATAGCAACCACTTTGTATCCTGCCTTGGCTCAGAGACTCCAGCCCTGCATTTAACAAAGGAAGGCATCCCTGATGCCACAATTTAGTAAATTTTGGTACAAAGTCACCCTTATGAATAAGGCAGAAACAAGACTCCTGTAAACAAACATCCAGGAAAACTTTTAAAAAGTTCCCCTACAGGCTTTTCTGTGCTGCCTCTCTTACTGTCAAATTTGTGGCCATTAGTTTGTCCTATGCATGGAGTATGTGTATATTTTCAGATCTTAAAGTGACTATTCTGAAAGCAAATTTCAAAAACAGGACACAGCAAGAGATTGCTGAGATACCGCTATAACACCACTGGCCAACTCCCACCTTGTCCTGGGTTTATTAGCTCAGCCCAGGGGCATTGCCGGTGTGTGTGTGTGTGTGTTCCTAGCCCCCCCTACATTTTTGGGGAGCCCCTCCCTAAAACCCACATGGCTCTGCCTCTGATGTCACTGGGCCGCAGTGAATACTCCCTCTAAGCTGTGGAGTCTTGTGAGCAAAAAAATCTATTTTGGTAGCTGCTGGCATTCAAGTTGGAAGCGAGCGATTTGGCTGCTGCATCAGTTAGTTTGCCTTGGAGCCCTCCTGCCTGAACCAAGACAAAAATGTGTGAGTTAGCTTAGAGGGAACACTGGCCCCATTTCTTTTAAGGACCTGGCCTAGCAACGCCTCTGCCCCGGCCCCAGCCCCCGGGGGAAATGGGAAAGTCTGCACCCCTGCAAGCAGATGCTGTACTGCTCAGCCACAGACCCCCTCCTAATATTTGCACACACACACACAAAACCCCTTCAAAAATGACTCACCGGAGTTGTGCGCTCCGATCCTCTGAAGTTTCTAGCAAGAATAAACACAGTTGCTCTCGAATGTCCCTCTAAAGTCCTCCTGCTTTATCTCCTGGGTACAGTTGGTGACTCTGCCCGCCTCTCATCGCGGCTGCCTATCACATATGTGTCTGTGTGTATGTGTCTGAGCTATCCACATAAAAAAAGCTCTGATTTTGCCAGTGGTGGCCCAGCAGATCTGGCGTCGCAGTTCACGCTGGTTGCAAACACATTCACGGCAGCGGGGAGGAAGACTGGGGCAACTGCCACTTTGCCCACCACCCCCAAAGCTCAGGAAGGAAGCAGGGGGAGGCGGCAAAAAGCCAGACGTGCCCTGCAGAGAAGCCAGCCTTTAGGACATGGGGAGGTGGGGCCCACCCAGTGCAGCCACACTCGTCCCCGCGGCCCCCCGGAGGCAGATCGGGGCAGGGGCCTGGTGTGGCAGGGGCGGAATCCTTGCTGTGGCGATATTGGGAAGGGGTGGTGTATTTCAGTGGGCCAAGCCAGACCAATGGGGGGGCACAGGTCTCTAGCTACACTGGGGCATTTCGGGGCCTGGGCCCCTGGCTTCCTGTCCAGGCCCCGACTTCCATCCAGCCCTTGGGTCCCCTGGCTCTCTGGACTGCCCGGAGGACTCCTCACCACCGCCCCTTCCTCAAGTGTGGCTGGCTTTCCAGTGTAGGCAAGCAGAGTGTGAATGCTGCAAAAGTGAGTTTTCTAAATTTTATTTTTTTTATTTTTTATTTTGTGATGTCAGTGCCCCCTGACTTAATTTAAGGCCCCCTGGGGGGGCACCATCGCCAGCCAGTCCAGCAGCCACAGGTCTGCCTGCCTGCCTGCTTGCTCGCGCCTTTTTGCTGGGGGTTGGGGGAGGGAGGGGGGATGTGGAGGCTGGGGGCGGAGCTTATTCATGGGGGAGGCGGCATCACCCCAAATGCCCCCACCGGTGGCTGCAGCCCCCCTCATCATCTTGATCACCCTTGTCTCTTTTTCCACTCAATGTGCCCTCTAAGCTGTGAAGTCTCGTGTGCAAAAATTCTACTCGGTGAGCGACTGGTGTTAAAGCTGTGAGCGAGCGATTTGGCTGCTGCATAAATTAGTTTGCTCTGGAGCCATCCCTTCCTGAGCGAGGGCAAAAAGGTGTGAGTCGGAGGCTGAAAAACTGAGAGCCTGCTCACACTCACGCAACTTAGAGGGAACACTGGTGCGGTGCCCTTTCCGGCTCAAAGCAAGGCAATGCCAAACCACCTGCCCTCCATCCTGGTTTGCAATTCCGCATGCGTGGGACCACCATGAGTGGGTTGAGACTCAAGGGCACCGTTTTTGTTGGAAGAACACACTCCATTGTACAACAGAAAGTCCAGGAGCACCTTAAAGTCTAACCTATTTGTGGCACAGTGTGAGCTCTTGTGAGTCATTGCTCACTTCTTCAGATACAGCCAAAGTGAGAGTCCCTCTGTCCTTATACCTTGGAGAGTGGAGTGATTTCAGATGCCAAATGACAACAGCAGGCCCATGCCAATAGCAGGTGTGATTGGATGAGGTGCGATGGGAGGGGGGTCGTAGGTATGGAGAAAGCAGCATTGGTCAGGAGACAGGAAACCTAGGTCTGGATTCAGTCCAGGAGGATGCATTGTCTTGAGCTTCATTATCATTTGCCATTCAGGCAGTCTCTCTTTCTAATCTCCCTTTGAAATTCCCTTCTAAGAGAACTGCTCATCTTAGGCCAAAAATTGAATGTCCTGGAAGGGTAAAACATTCCCCTACTAGTAAACAGTTTGCAAGAATCCTTCCAGCCGTAAGGGATTTCTTCTCAGTGAACTTCCCTGTAGCATTTCAGGAAGGTCAACATGGGAGTTGCTTACGTGGAAGTCAGTCTGTGGATCTCAGGCTACGTTTATTCACGCCAGGTCAAACACACACACACACCCCGCACATCTTTCAGCTGGTTTGGACAAACCACACAATATCTCCCCCCCAGAAGTGGTGTAAGAAGACATATTGTTTGGGGGGCAAAACTCTATGGTAGAATTAGCTTCTACCATAGAGTTTTTTGCCCCGAAACCAGAGTGTCACTCTCACATCTCCAATGTGCCTACATCACTTCCAGGTCACACTGAAGTCACATAGGCACATCACTGAAATGCCAGGTGTTCCTCCCTTGTTTTGGGGGTAATTGCCCCCCACCAGCCAGCTGGTCCAGGGTGGAGAGTTGGGGCCTGGCAGTGGGGGACCCCTACACCCACCAGGGACCTGGCATCCCTAACAGTAGGTTCAAGTGTCTGGGCTCTAAGAGGCCAAACTGTGACCAAGGCCCCAGGGGTGAAGGGTCAACTGCTGAGTCACCCCCCAAGAGACCATTTTCTGGGGCTCTCTGGGGGAAGGGCTCATCCCAAAGAGATAAACCTTGAGGTAGAAACTGAAGGGGGAATTGTTGACAGTGGGAAATGTGTGAAAGATGTCCCCGTTGTGGAACCACAAATTCTCCATGCATCTCTCCTTGACTGCTTCGAGTTTTCAAACTCAAAATGCTACTCAGAAAGGCAGATACTCTCTCCCTGGGGCATTTTTCCACAGTGGGAGGGAAATCCCCCCCCCCGGATTCCTCCAGAGCCTGTGCAATTCTTCGCCTGAAGGGTCCTTTTAAAAAAAATCTGCCTCCTGACTTTGGATTTGATGGCAGCTACACGCTTCGAGGGGACTGGATAAACATACGGGACAGAGGTCCATCAGTGGCTATTAGAGCCACAAGGTATAGGTAGAACACTCTGTCCGGGGCAAGTGATGCTCTGTCTTCTTGGTGTTTGGGGGACAACAGGGGGAGGGCTTCTGGAGTTCTGGCCCCATTGGTGGTCTTCCTGAGGGCACCTGGGTTTTGGCCACTGTGTGACACAGAGTGTTAGACTGGATGGGCCATTGGCCTGATCCAGCATGGCTCATGTTCCTGTATCTGGAGCAGAGATGCTCTGTATTCCTGGTTTTGGGGGGGCAACATGGGGAGGGCTTCTGGAATTCTGGCTCCAATGGTGGGCTTTCTAATGGCATCTGGGTTTTAGCCACCATGTGACAGAGTGTTGGACTGGATGGGCCACTGGCCAGATCCAACATGGCTTCTCTTGGCCAACTCTCTTGCCTGCTTCCAGATTCGCTGTTTCGCCTGCCTTTGTGTGTGAATTCCTCCACTTTCGGATCCATTCCAGGAGGCTGGGCAGCCAGGCAAGGGAGAGGCAGGTCTTCTCCCTTCCAGGAACAGCTGCCTGCCTGACCCACTGGAGTGGGTCCCACCAATTGCTGGATCCCATCTACAGAGGGGGGGCAGGTGGTTCCTTGCGGGCTTTGCCCCGAGAAGGGCTCAGTCCTTTCCCCGAGCCTCCCTCCCTTTGATCTAAAGGTGTGTCTTTCTTTCTCTGTATTTTAGGGAGGTCTCGTAGCAGAAGTCACAGAAGTGATGGACCAAAGTGGAGGGATGAAAGATACCGAACGTTCTGCCCCCGCATCGCATTCTGAAAACTATGCCATTGAAACAGAAGTGGAATGAACTGCCTGGCGGTCTTTCGGCACTGCTTTGCTTCTGACCAATAAAGAGCAGGAATTCCCAGTGATTCGTTCTCGGTGGTCACTCATTTATTTTGCATGTTACTCCCAGAGGCTGCTGACAGTTCTCTCCCTCGAAGTAGGGCTGCCAGCCTCCAGGTGCGGTCTGGAGATCTCCTGGAATTACAGCCGATCTCCAGACTACGGAGACCGGTCCCCCTGGAGAAGATGGCTGCTCTGGAGGGCGGACACGAGGGCATTACAGCCTTCTGGGGTGTCCTCTCTGTCCAAACCCCACCCTCCCCAGGCTTCAACCTGGAAAATTTGGCTGGAGATCGTGAAGGTTTTTTGTCATCTTCTGGGCATGGAACATGAGTCCCTGGGTGTGTGTGTTGGGGGGGAGGTATCTGTGAATTTCCTGCATTGTGCAGGGGGTTAGACTAGATGACCTTGGAGGTCCCTTCCTACTCTATGATTCTATAAGTTTCCCAGCCCAGAGTTGATGACCATACAAGGAGAGGCAGGCCTTAGTGGGAAGCCGCCTCCTGAGCATATTGGGAATCGGTCCTTTCTCCCTGGGAACATGGGGTGAATCAAGGGTTGAAAATTACTGCAGGGAAGCAGGGACCTCAATTTCTTAATCTTCTGGGGAGGAGGAACAAACAGAGGGAACGGGTGCAGCCAGCAGCCAAGATCCAAAAAGACAACGCACAGATAACTTACAAAAAAATAAGATCTGTATTGCATAGAATAGGCCAGGGGAGGGGTTAAAAGAACCCCACCGCCAGTATCATGGCCCTAGGGTTGCCACAAGGGATAGATGGAACTCTGTCTGGGGCAGTGATGCTCTGCGTTCTTGATGCTTGGTGGGGGCAACAGTGGGAGGACTTCTGGCCCTACTGGTGGGCCTTCTGGTGGCCCCTCAATTTTGGCCATTGTGTGACAGAGTCTTGGATTGGATGGGCCATTGGCCTGATCCAACACGACTTCTCTTATGTTCTTATGTTGGGGGAAATGATGCTCTCTGTTCTTGGTGCTGGGGGGCAAGACTGGGAGGGCTTCTGGAGTTCTGGCCCTGTTGGTGGACTTTCTGGTGACCCCTGGGTTTTGGCCACTGTGTGACACAGAGTGTTTGACTGGATGGACCATTGGCCTGATCCAAAATGGCTTCTCTTACGTCCTTGTGTCTGGGGACTGGGGTAGTGATCTTTTGTATTCTTGGTGCTTGGGAAGCACCAGTGGGAGGGCTTCTTGAGTTCTGGCCCCGCTGGCGGACCTCCTGATGGCACCTGGGTTTTGGCCACTGTGTGAGACAGAGTGTTGTTCTTCTCATGTTTTTATAGAACAAAGTTTGAGTCCAGCGGCACCTTTAAGACCAATGAAGTTTTATTCCTGGTGTAAGTTTTTGTGTGCCAGTGCACGTCTTCAGGTATGTGCACACGAATTCTTTTACCATTTGTTGGTCTTAAAGGTGATTATGACGCGCGGCCCTAATATATATGCTGTACTGTGAGGTGACTGATCAGACCTGCTTTTACTGTGCTGACCAGTTCCTTTATACAAGTAGTCTCTTTGGGGTTTTGTTTTCACTGTAGGCTCTGTGGAGGAACACTGCTAAGTGTATTTGATTTTTAGTTAAGAGTCACGCACCAAGGCTTGTTCACTTCAAAACAGAACAGTACTTTATTTTCAGAACACACAACCGGGGGATGGAAGATATGTACACAGGATAGTTTGTTTCCTTTCAGGCTATAACTTTTGACTTGACTTTCACTTAGTCTGTATGCTTGTTACTTTCATTTTCTCACAGATGTTTCTCAGTCCAATAAACACACTTATAATCACACTCTACAGTCCTGCTTCGTGGTTAACCTTTGGCTTTAGCTATCTGGCCCATTTTGCTTTCCAGACTTCTGCCAGACCGATCCTTAGCCCTCTCTTAACACCTCTACCAGTTCCTTTAGGAGCAATGTATTTGGTGTTTGTGACCACTGATGTGTTAAACGTTCACCACTCTGTTCACTGTCCTCTTTCCTCTAGAGGTACAACAGAATATTCAGCCCCAGTTCTCCACTCAAACTGTTATCAGGCTGTTCACACAGAGCTACAGAGGTCTGCTCCCTCCACAGAGCTCCTCAGCAAGTTGACCGCTCCCGGCTGACTCCACAGATCAATTCCCTAACTGTCACTTTTGCCCGTTATGCGTCAGTCACTGAGCGTTCTGAGCCAAAGGGCCCCCTCCTCACTCAGTCACGTGACTCAGCAGTGCTCCTTGTTTACATTCTGCCGGTCCCAGACCTTTAATTCCGTCACAGTGATGCTGGACTCAACCTTTGTCTTGCTGCTTCAGACCAACACAGCTACCCATCTGAATCTATCTTATGTTCTTGGAATAAAATGACTCTACAAGAGACACATGAAAACAACTTGCACAGTTCAGGAACTGGCAGGCAGGTTACTGACGTGTGACCCACGGTCACTTCAGAGACAGAGTCGGTCATTCACTTGGTGGTGCTCTGTGGGCTGCTTGGTAGCCCTTTGCCTTCTCCCTGCAAGACAGAAGCAGAGAGAAACGTCCTAAAAATAAGAGCAGTTGGACGATGGAACGTATTATCGGGGGGGGGGTGTCTGTCTCTCTCTCTCGAAGTCTTCAAGAGGCAGCTGGACAGACCCTGTTCCTGGATTTCCTGCATCGTACCGGCAGCCTGCACTAATAAGGTTCTTCCAGCTCTAGGACGATGGTTACCAGAGGTGTTAAAACCATTTGTTACGAGGCCCAGATCTGACAGAAATATCACATTGTCGGGCCGGGCTGCGTGTGCCATAAAATGCAATGCCAGGTGCCAGAGATGCATAAGCTTTATAAAGGACACAGGCAAACCCAATTAATGATATATATATATATATATATATATATATATATATATATATATATATTTTACTGAAAATACAAATATGTTTAAAGGATTAAGACGGTATTTCCCTACAGTACTCCCTGAAGCCTACCCTCCCGCCTCCACCAGCCATGACGCAGTATGAAGAAGAAGAGCTGGTTTTATACTCTGCTCTTCATGACCCGAAGATGTCTCAGAGCATCTTACTATCACCTTCCCTTCCCCTCCCCACAACAGACGCCCTGCGAGGTTGGTGGGGCTGAGAGAGCTTTGGGAGAGCCGCTCTTGAGAAAACAGCTCTGAGAGAACTGTGACTAACCCAAGGTCACCCAGCTGGTTGCACATGAAGGGACATATGCACAACCTCTGTCATCTGGCAATAAAGGTGATGACCAGTTGCTTGTGAGCTGGATAAGAGCCCTGGATGGACAGGTTCCGGCCTGCGCGCCGTATGTTTGACACCCCAGGCTAGGCCAAGGGCTCCCAAAAGAGCCAAATCATGAAAGTCCAGACTTGTAGTCCAGAATGGAGCTGCCAAAAGGGTAGGCGGATGAGCAAGAGGACCCTCCCCCAACTCCACCACACCCCGATGATCACGTGCTCATCCACAGAGTCTTTATTTATTATGAAGGGCTTTTTAGAAGTAGAAAACAAAAGTATGGAGGACGCATGTGCACCCAGCCACATAGCGCATGGCCCGGATAGTGAAGGACGGACAGAAGGAAATACTACTTTGCACAGAGAGGGATTAAAACATGGAATTCGCTGCCAGAGGATGTCGCCAGGGCCAGCCCTAGGGTTTTTTGCGCCCTCGGCGGGTCTACCTTCTGGCGCCCTCCCATGCGAGCCCACCAGTCATGGGGCTGCCAACCTCCAGGCGGGCCTGGAGGAGGCAGATCAGCAGGGAAGCAAGTCAGCCTCGGTGGGTCTACTCAGAAGCACGGGGGGCTAGGATCGGACTTCTTCCTCGCGGGTAGGCAGACGCGCCGTCGTTCTCTCGCTTGGGTGGGGCTGGCCAATGACTTGCTGGCGTTGGCCGAGAAGGCGGCCAGGATGAGAAGCAGCAGCAACAGCGTAGGAAGTAGCAATGGCCACAGGACTAAACAGCTTGAAAAAAGGATCAGAGAGATTCACGGAGGATCAGTCTGTCAATGGCGACTAGCCCTGGTGCCTGAGGGGAACCTCCACATTCAGAGGCACGAAGGCTCCAATTCCCAGAGCCAGGGGGCAACAAGAGAGGAAGGCCTCGGCTTCGGCCCCTGTGCCCTGTTCTATGATTCCCCACTCCTCCACTCGCAGCTGCTGGGTGACCTTGGGCAAGCCATCGTTCTGTCAGAGCTGTTCTCTCAAGGACAGTTCCTGCCAGAGCTCCCTCAGCCCTGCCTACCTCACAGGGTGTCTGTTGTGGGGAGGGGAAGGGAGAGGAGTTTGTAATCCGCTCTGAGACTCCTTTGGGTAGTGAAGGGCGGGGTATAAATCCAATCTCTGCTTCTTCATGTTCTCCATAAGTGTCTCCCGCCAAAGGAGAGGTACACACTAGCAGAAGTATTTACAAATTACTCACAGAAGTAGAAGGCGATCCCAGCTGCAAACAAAGTAGCCGCAACCACCAAGAGGATCCCCACAATGAGCCACAGCGTTGGTAACTCTGAAGCAGGGGAAAAAAGAACAAAATGACTTGTAAATAGCTCCCAAGAATCTCCCCATTTTGGAGGGAAGGCCGGCAAAGTTGCACTAAAATGTGTTGCCAAGAAGCCATTCCAGATGGCTACCGTGGGGCCTCTCGGGGCCACGCCCCCTCACTTTACAGCCGTGCCCCACAAGTTACTATGCCAGAAAACAGGCTTTTAAATATTTATTTCTGAATCACTTCCGTTAATTTGCACCATACTATGCTGCATCCCGCCCCCCCCCGATTAGCTGGCCCTGCACCTTCTCCTGAATCTCCCCATTCTTGGCACCCCGTGACCTTGCGAGCTCCGCCCTCCCTCCCTGTCCCCATTCCTCCGGTGCAAACAAACTGCTAAATAAATCCTCAATTCGCTTGGACTGGCGGCGGCAGGCTGCAGCTCCTGACCTTACCACTGTGAGGGAAACGAGAGCCTTATCATAAATAAAATATAGGCAGAATAATCAACATTATAGACCGTGCTCAGAAATCAAAACTAGGGAAAACTTTTCGGTTCCTTGATTCCCCCCCTTCCCCTTTCGGTTTCTCACCCGGCTCTTCCCAGGCAAAATCCAAAGGCTCCGGCAGGCCGTCGTGCTCCACGTGGCACCAGTACCGATCCCTGTCCTCGGGGTGGACCTTGATGCTCAGCCAGGTGTGGTAGGTCCCGTCACGGTTGGGGACGACGCCCCCGCGAAGGGTCTCCTGCTCCCAGACTTCCCCGTCCTTCCGCCAAGTGACATCGATCTCCCAGGGGTGGAAGCCGTGGGCCCGACAGAGGAGGGTTTCCAGGCCATCGTAGTCTGCCTTGCGTCCCACTGTCACCACTGGGGGCTCTGTAAAAACAGCATTAAGAGGGAATCTTTCTGTTGTCTGGGACCCCTCTGGCCATCTAGTCTTCCCAGACTTGGAACTCCGCCAAACAATGAAAATTCCCAAAGAAGGAAGGGCCCCGGCAACCCCTTATTCTTTGATAAGTATAAGCTACAATGGAAGCAAAAATGACCAAACAGATATTGGGTTAAATACAAAAAATATATATATCATTTGCCTTGGAAGCACAAAAGCTTCATGCAGTATCCCCAAACCATCACGTTTCCCAGTTAAGGGGGAAATGGTGTTCAAACCAGTTACAAAGATGATCTTACTCCAACGGTAGCAAGAGAAATTAGCCAACTATTGGCTGGTCTCCAATTTGCCCTATGTGGGCAGAATAACAGAGAGGGCCGTGGCAATCCAGCTGCAGAGCTTCTTGGATGATGCTTCCATTCTAGATCCATTCCAGTCCGATTTTCGTCCAGGCCATGGGACGGAAACAGCACTGGTCACCCTCATGGATGATCTCCGGAGGCATCTGGATCGAGGCTGTTCAGCGGTGCTGTTGTTGTTAGATCTGTCGGCCGTGTTCAATATGGTCGACCATCAGTTACTGGTCCGCCGCCTTACCAACGCAGGAGTCCAGGGGCTTGCCTTGAAATAGCTCGTCTCCTGACCTTCAGTGGGGTGCCATTGGTGCCACCGCCAGAGGTTAGGAGCTTGGGAGTGCTCCTGGATGCCCCCTTAACAATGATAACAGCCATTGCGAGGTAACAGCCACTGCCAAGTCACCCTTTTACCATCTTTGGCTGATTAGGCAGTTGGTTCCCTTCCTCAAACACAACGACTTAGCATCAGTGATCCATGCAATGGTCACCTTGAGATTAGACTACTGTAACACTCTTTACATGGGGCTGCCCTCGTCGCAGATCCAGAAGCTGCAGCTAGTGCAAAATGCAGCGGCTAGGCTTCCGGTGGGTCTCCCCTTGAGGGAGCACATCCAGCCGGCCCTGAAAGCATTGCACTGGCTGCCAATAGCATGCCGGATTCGCTTCAAGGTGCTGGTTCTCACCTTTAAAGCCCTTTATGGCCAGGTGCTGACATACTTGAGGGACCGCCTTTCCCCCTTTATACCCAGAGAGCACTAAGGTCAGGGAATCAAAGTTGACTGGCCCTCCCAGGCCCTAAGGACACCAGGCTGGTTGTAACTAGGTTTCAATGCTGTAGACTATCTAGCTTCTTGATGAGAGACTGATGAAACATGCAGCAGTCGTCAGTGATGAAAGATGCAACAGGCTGTTATGTTTTCCAAAAGAGATGCAACAAGCCTCCAAGCAGCTCACAATGCTACAATGCAAAAGTCAACAATTCTGTAGAGGGCTTCTCTGGTTCTCCAAAGGAACACCCAGAAAGACCACTCTAATAAAGCACAGCTGCACGGATGATTCCAAAAGATCTCCAGGAACAATACTTATGAGAAGCAACAGCCAAAGAGGGTCAACATCTAACGGATAAGGAGGGTGGGTGGGGCCATTGCCAAGGATACCTGAGCAAGAGAATTCTCTTAACCCTTTCCCTCCCACATCTTCTGGCGTGCAGAGTTACAATATCCAGCAACTGAGGCTGTTGTACTTTGGCCACGGGATGAGAAGACAAGACTCACTGTGAGGTTGATAAAAGGGAACACTGTGAGGTTGATAAAAGGGAACACAGGCTGCGGCAAATAAAATGCAAATCTGCGGTCAGGCAGGCCAAAAGCGAATATGAGGAGCATATCGCAAAAAAAACACAAAGGCCAACAATAAAACTTTCTTCAAATACATTAGAAGCAGGAAGCCAGCCAGGGAGGCAGTGGGGCCCTTGGATGACCAAGGGGTAAAAGGAGTGGTGAAGGATGATAGGGAAATGGCCGAGAAGCTGAATGCATTTTTTGCCTCTGTCTTCACTGTGGAAGAGGAGAAGTGCTTGCCCACTCCAGAACCGCTGATTTTTTTTTTTTTTTTTGGGGGGGGGGTGTTGAAAGACCTGAGTCAGATGGAGGTGACGAGAGAGGATGGCCTACGACTGATAGACAACTTAAAAACCGATAAATCAGCAGGCCCAGATGGCATACATCCGAGAGTTCTGGAAGAGCTCAAATGTGTACTTGTGGATCTCCTGACAAAAATATGTAATCTTTCTTTAAAATCTGCCTCCATTCCTGAGGACTGGAAGGTAGCTAATGTCACTCCCATCTTTCAAAAGGGTTCTAGAGGCGATCCGGGAAATTACAGGCCAGTCAGTTTGACGTCGATACCGAGTAACTTGGTGGAAACTGTTATAAAGGAAATAATTAGTAGGCAAATTGATGAACAAAAACTATTGAGGCAGACTCAGCATGGGTTGTGTAAGGGAAGATCTTATCCCACTAACCTGTAAGTGTTTTTTGAGGGGGAACAAACATGTGGACCAGGGGAATCCAATAGATGTTGTTTACCTTGACTTCCAGAAAGCTTTTGATAAAGCTCCTCATCAAAGGATTCTGAGCAAACTCAGTAGTCGTGGAATAAACAGACAAGTCCTCTTGTGGGTCAAAAACTGGCTAATGAATAGGAAACAGAGCCTGAGTATAAATGGGCAATTTTCTCAGTGGAGGGTTATGGGTAATGGGGTCAGTACTGGGTCCGATGCTTTTTAACTCGTTCATTAATGATTTGGAGTTGGGAGTAAGCAGTGAAGTGGCTAAATTTGCGGATGACATGAAATTGTTCAGGGTGCTGAGAACCAGGGAGGATTGTGAGCACTGTTCCCTCTAAGCTCTAAAGCTCTGTGGGCAAAAATTTTTCTTTGTGACCCAAACCATAGGTTGTGAGCCAGCCTACATTTTAATTTTTTTTTAAAAAAAATTCAGTTTAAAAACATACAAACATAAAAATGTAAACATAACCATAACCATAACTTTGTGAGAATCTCAAAGGTAGTGAGAACCAGGGAGGACTCTGAGGCACTCCAAAGGGATCTGTCGAAGATGGGCGAGTGGGCGTCAATGTGGCAAATGGGGTTCAGTGTGGCCAAGTGCAAAGTGATGCACATTGGGGCCAAAAATCCTAACTATAAATACACATTGATGGGTTCTGGTGGAGACTGACCAAGAGAGAGATCTTGGAGTTGTAGTAGATAACTCGCAGGCACTCAATGAAATTGCTGAGCAGTCAGGATAGAACAGATAAAAGGAACTATTTTATAAAAGGATTAACACAAGGAATTCACTGCCACAAGAGGTGGTGGCGGCTACAAGCATGGACGGCTTCAAGAGAGAATTGGATAAACATACAGAGCAGAGGTCCATCGGTGGCTATGAGCCACAAGGTATCGATAGGAACTCTCAGTCTGGGGCAAGTGATGCACTCTATTCTTGGTGCTGGGGGGGGGCAAGAGTGGGAGGGCTTCTAGTGTCCTGGCCCCACTGGTGGACCTCCTGATGGCCCCTGGCCACTGGTGGACCTCCTGATGGCCATTATCTGACAGAGTGTTGGACTGGATGGGCCATGGGCCTGATCCAACTTTGGCTTCTCTTAGGCTCCTACTGGAGAAGACAATATGGGTCAGGAAAGGTGAAGGAAAAGAGCGAGACCCAACATGATATGGATTGACTCAATAAAGAAAGCCATGGCCCTCAGTTTGCAAAGCCCTGAGCAAGGCTGTTAGCAATAGAATGTCTCGGAGGTCACTCATTCATTCATTGGGTTACTGTAAGTCGGAAGAGACTTCACGACACTTAACCCAGACAACACAACCTTCAGTTTTCCTCACCTCTCCTCAGCAGAGACTCCTTCCCGTACTCCAGGAACTTCTGCAGCCAACCAATGCATTCCCCCTCCAGGTAGGCCTTGTGCCTATGGCAATCTGCCAGGTCAGCATCCCACTGCCTCTTGGTCACCTGAGCGGGCACAACGGCTGCTGTCCAGGTGAGGGTCTCCTTGTCAAAGCTGAGGTAGTCCTCCCCGTTATAACCGAACTGCATGAAACCTCTTTTGCTCCCATCCTCGTTCAGTTCACAGCCATACATGTACTGCCAGATGTGTAGCCCTGAAGGAAATGCACAATTAGAATTAGAAAAAGAAGAGATTGGATTTATACCCTGCCCTTCACTTGGAGTCTCAGAGCGGCTTACAAACTCCCTTCCCTTGCCCTCCCTGCAACAGACACCCCGCGAGGTAGGTCGGGTTGAGAGAGCTCTTTCCAGAACTGCCCTTTCAAGGACAGCTCTTGTCAGAACTATGGCTTGCCCAAGGTCATCCAGCAGCTGCAGGTGGAGGAGTGGGGAATCAAACCCAGTTCTCCCAGATTAGAGTCCGCACACTTAAGCACTACCCCAAACTGGCTAAACGACCCCAAACTGGTTAAACTCTGTAACAACAGACTCTTTAATAACATATTATGGCGTAATTGCTGCCCAAATCTTTCACATTTAAGCAATAAACATATCCTTGATAATATGTTGTATACACCAACAGTATACGTAAAAATTATGATTATCTAACCCTATAGATTGTATGACAATATTTTCCCCCACACTGTGTATATTTAAGGAAGTAAAGTCTTGTCTTAAAACAAGAAGCTGTCTTCTACTGAGTCAGATGACTGACAAGGTCAATCTTGCCTCCTCTGACCGGCAGCAGCTGTCTGGAGTCTCAGATGAAAGTGGTTCACAACCCTTCCTACCTGATCTTTTTCTAGCTGGAGATGCTGCAGGTTGCACCTGGGACCTTCTGCATGCCAAGAGGACGCTCTGCTATGGAGCCAAGATCTCTCCCTTTTCAATCAGATTTTTGCTTGGTCCAAAAGGAAAAAAACCCACAGGAGTTCCCTTAGTGGTCCCCCAAATTTCCCAATTTTCCCCAACAGAAAAATTGAGGGGGGGGAGCCTTTGGTGTGCGTGTTTTTTTTAATTTGGGGTTTTCCCTCCCCTGCCCCACTTCAGAGAGGACTGCCCATCTCCCTCTAAGCAGAGGAGCCCAGGAATATAAGCATAACTGGGTCAGGGAAACTTTAACTGACTCAGTGTCAGCATCTTGCAGCTCCCCCTGGGAAGCCTAAAACCACTTGTCCATCTTCCCGTATATATCCAGGAAGTTAGACTTGCATTTACAATATGTGGAAGCTGGGAATTCAGAGAGGGAGAGCAGCATTTTTTTCTGGGGCAAATGCCCCGATAAGCCCCCCCAATAACTATAGACCTGGCAATGCCTGAACAGTCCTAAAGGGAACCAGCATGCAAAGGAGCTCCGGTTTTTGAGTGTGGGATGGATTCACCGGGAAGAATGATCGTTCTTCTCTTGCAGAATTTGCCATTACCACATGCCACAATTGAGCAGGTGGCATCCCAGCCTCTTGCTCTGGCCGCAAAGGGGAGGTCGCTGTGCCCCCTCCAATCCCCCCCCATCCTATCTGTGGGCTTCCTGAGGGGATCTGATTGGAGAACGGGTGAAGCAGAATGCTGGATTAGATCAACCTTTGACCCAGGGCTGGATCGCTCACTAGGCAAACTAGGCATTTGCCTAGAGCGCGCCGACTCTTAGGGGCGCCAAACTGCACCCGCCCCCCTGCCAAAAGCCCCCTCCAACAGGGGGACATTCCTGGGCCCTTCCTTGCCACGCTCGCCTTCTGAAGCCTGCAGCCGGGGCAGCAGCCCGGCAGGTGGGAGGGTTTCTGCCGCCGTGCCTTCGGAGTCCCCGGAGGAATGCAGCCAAGCTGGGCCTGTCCTTCTCCCCTCGCCTCCCGATCCAGCCATCCAGATTGTGGGCTCGCCGCCGCCTCCTCCTCCAGCCAGAAAGGCAGACTCTCCAGAGGGGGGGGGAGCGAGGGCGGGTGAGAGAGGGAGAGAGATCTCTTTGAGAGGGAGAGATCTCTCTTTGGCTGGGCCACCAGAGGCACTCCCAACGAATCCCGCCGCTCTCAGGGGGCTGAGGGGCAGAAGAGGCAGCGGGGCCGGCCCCCAGGAAGGATGGATGGAAGGGAGGGAGGATCCACGTGGTGCCATGGTCAGAGATGCGCCTTCAGACCATCCCGGAGGATCCCTCCCAGTGCCCATCCCGCGCTGCCTTCGGAAAGGGTAAGGACCCCAACGGGCTCCTCCGCGAACCCTGGATGGCTGCTGGCCCACTGCCTTGGTTTTCCCCAGCGGCGGCAGCAGCAGCACCTGTAGGCCTTGGCGCCTTTGGCCCTCCTTCCTTCCTGGCAAGGAGAGACTCGGGCGAGGCGGGCGGGCGGTCTTCCCTTTGCAGCAGGCGGCCTTCCTCTCTCGGCCCGATCCGCACAAGTGAGCGTGTCCTCCTCGTCCATTCCAGTCTGCAGGAACTCACCTGGCGACGAGAGGGTGTGGCTGCAGAGGGGAGGGAGGATTCGAACCCAAGTCTCTCCGCTCCACCCGACACCATGAGGGCTCTCTCGTCAGATGTCCTGGCAGGCAGAAGGGAGCCCCTCCGGCTTCTCGGACCCAGGCCGCGCCCTCCCTCCACCCTTGGGGGGGCCCGCTTCCCGCCCCCGCCCCGCCAGGCCCTCCCTGGATGGGGCCCTCCAGTTTGTACAGGTATGACTTCAGCCAGCAGGGGGCAGAAACCTTTGAGATATAAATGATGAACTTGAAAAGGGTCTTCTTGAGGATATGGAAGGCGGAAATTAAAACTTATACTGGGACTCCAGAGTTTGCATGGAGGAAAGTCTTCCTTCTCTCCAGGCCCCACCTGGAGGTTGGGAACCCCATAATTGGTGGGTGGGGGGGCGCCAGAAGGTAGTCTTGCCTAGTGTACAAAACAACCTGGAGCCGGCCCTCCTTTGACCTGATCCAGCAAGCAGTATTACCAAAGTGGACTGCAAAGTGGGAAAAAGAGGTGTTTCTGTCCTGGGAAGTCCCCTCCGTCCATGTTCTGCCCTTGGGAAGGAGGCTTCCGGGGTGGACCAGGCGCTTCACTCCCTTACCTTTGCTCTGATTGTAGATCTTCTGCAAATTCCTCAGGTCTGCCTTCATTCTCTGCTGAAAATTGAAGGCTCTCTGGGTGTTCCAGTCCCAGAAGTAAGGGTCGTCCTTCTCCACATTCCTTATCCAGGGGACACGAGGCACTGCCCTCCTTGTGGTGCTGTTGTAGTGACCGCCAAGCTGGCCATCAAGGTAGGCCACAGCAATGAAATCCGGCTCACCCTGGTCAGGCGCCCAGATCATTGTGTAGAAATACTGCAGGGAATGCCAAGAAGAGCCTGCATAGGGCAGAGAGGCAGAGCTAAGGGGCCTGCAGCCACACACCCCGGATCACCTACGTGCCCTCTGCCCCCTCCACCAGGACAGGAAGAGATTCCTTTTCCTCATCTTAAAACTATTCGGTTAAATGTTAAAAAATAATAATAATTTGCCTTGGAAGCACAGAAGGTTTTTTCCATAGTATCTCTAATTCTCTACATTTCCCAGGTAAGAGAAGAAATGCTGTTCAAACAAATGACAAAGATGATCTGACTCCAATGGTAAAAAGAGAAAGAAATTTTACTTACAAAAATGGAAATGCATCTTACATGACATATTCCTGTTGGTACATTTAACTTATTGTGAACAGATGAACTTCAGAAAAGGTTAACTTGTTACAGCTCCATGCCCATTTACAAAAATGGAAGCACATCTTACGTGACATATTCCTGTTGGTACGTTTAACTTATTGTGAACAGATGAACTTCAAAACAGGTTAGCTTGTTACAGCTCCAAGCCCAGGTAAGAGAAAGAAGAGGAGAGGTCCGATATATGATGAAACAGTGGGCAAAAGCCATGGCCAGAGAGGCTCAGCATCTAACCCATGAGAGGGCGGGGCCAGCTGCCAAGTGCACCCAAGTGAGAGAATTCTCTTAACCCTTTCCCTCCCAGATCCTCTTGCGTGCAGAGTTACAATATCCAACAATCCAACAAAAACACCATCAGCAGCCTGTGCAAGAAATCTGAGACACCCCAGGACCCCCCATGTCGGACAGCCTGATTTGCCACATTGTACAAAATTGCTTGCTAGTTAAGGGGATGAAGCACATTCATTGGGTGATTCTTCTCCCAGTCCCTTTCTGGCCACGCACTACAGAAGTTGACGAAGGATCATCAGCCGAATGACATCTGGCCACTCAATCTGTGCCAGGAAAGGCTAATATGGGTTCCCAATTCCTTCCTCGACACAGAAAGGTAGGACCAGCCTCCGTGAGGAAGAAGAAGAAGAAGAGGAGGAGGAGGAGGAGGAGGAGATTGGATTTATACCCCACCCTTCACCACCCAAAGGTGTCTCAGAGCAGCTTACAAACTCCTTTCCCTTCCCCTCCCCACAACAGACACCCTGTCAGTCAGGTGGGCTGAGAGAGCTCTGACAGAACTGTCCTTGAGAGAACAGCTCTGACAGGACTATGGCTTGCCCAAGGTCATCCAGCAGGTGCAAGTGGAGGAGTGGGGGAATCAAACCTGGTTCTCCCAGATCGCAGTCCGCGCACTTAACCACTACACCAAACTGGCTCTCAGAGGAACTGAAGGGTACACATTCCAGGATCCCCAAGTTAGCTTTGGCCCACACCTTTTAAATAAAGACATAAATCATCTTCTGCCTGACTTTCATCTTCGATTCTGACAATGTGGGGCTGGAAGGGGGGCACTCTCTCTGTCTCCACAACAGTCTGTGGTCCAGCACCTGCAAGAGAGCAGAAATGCCAAGGAGAAAAGAACCCCCTCCGGATACTCACCAGAACAGCCCCCCAGCAAGGAAGCTGCTTCTACTAGGAGCAGGGGGCACCCCCAAAGCAGCCCCATCTTCATCCTGGATCCGGCTCTTTCTCGATGGTTCCTGGACAGGCTGAGACCAAAAAGCTCCCCTTCAATAGGTCAGAACGGAGAATTGGCCCCTGCGGGAAATTATAAAAATATTCAGAACTTTTTTCTCTTTCATAATACTATAGCTCCGCAGCACCTGACTGAGCTGATGAGCGCTAGACTCAGGACAAGCAAGTGGAAATGCTTCTCACTTAAAGAGTAATCATCCAGTGGAACTCACTGCCAGAGATGACTGGTGTTAAGTATGAGACTCAACAACGAAGTAAGCTCAACAAGTGATTTCAGCTTTATTCAACAGCAAGACTTCAACTCAGGAACACACAACACAAACAGTGGAGCACAGCTCCTTTTTAAACTCTCCCGGGCTGTCAAAGCCACACCCAGAAATGGTTAAGGACCAATAGGATTACAGAGCTAAGGTCCAATCACAACTGTTCCCGCTTTGATGCATTATCACACAGTGATTGGCTATTTACACTGGTTTCGCAGAAACCGACCAATACGAATGCGACAGCTTAGAATCCACATTCCAGAATCAAGCGTAACATAGGAAAGAATAGGCTTGATTCACAGCTCAATACATAACAACTGGGGGTGGGTGGGACATGAGAGAGGTGTGCCAAATTATGCATCTGATGGAGAGAGCGGACCAAGAGAAGTTTTTCTCCCTCTCCCAAAAGACTAGAACTCGAGGGCATCCAAGGGATCTCATACGCGGTAGACTCAGGACAAACAAGACGAAACAGTTCCTTACGCACAGAGTGATTAAGCTCTGGAATTTGTGGTGAGAGGATGCTGTGAATGCCACGGACACAGACAGCTTTCAATCAGGATTAGATAGATTTATGGAGGAGAAGACTATCAATGGCCACTAGCCATGGTGGCTGAGAGGAACTTCCACCTTCAGAGGCATTAATCCTCTGAATCCCAGAGCCAGGAAGCGACATTTGGGGAAGGCTTTGGCCTCTGTGCTGTTGTTGGCCATCCAGAGGAACTGCTTGGCCACTGTGTGAAACAAGATGCTGGACTAGAAGATGGATCACTGGTCTGATCCAGCAGGGCTCTTCTTAAGTTTTCACGAAGGCCTCAGCCTCAATGCCCTTTGGTTGGCCGTCAAGAGAAACTGGCTGGCCACTGTGTGAGACAGGATTACACCAGTCCAAAGTTCCTCCCCTCCTCAAATCCCACCCTCTCCAGGCTTCACCCCTCAAATGTCCAGGGATTTCCCAACCTGGAGTTGGCAAACCTATTTCCTTCCCAACCAACAGCCAACCTACCTTTATTTGCCTCTCTGTCTTCTGCTTTCCATCTCCACCCCCAGCCTCTACCTAGGGAAATTACAGTCTTTCTCCACAGTGGGGACCAAAGCAGCTTTCATTATTCCCTCCTCCTTTTTATCTGCACAACAACCCCGTGAGGTTGGTTAGGCTGAAATATGTGACTGGTCCAAAATCATGCAGTCACCTTCCACGGCAAGATGGGGATCTGAACCTGGGTCTTGCAGATCCTATTTTGAAGCTCCAACTGCTGCACCTCACTGGCTTTCACAGGGTAGCTGCTGATGAATGCTGGCAAGCAGCCGAGGCTAGGTGAGTCATACAGATCAGGGGGGACCTGGCAACCCCAGGCTGCTGCCATGCCTAGAGTGGCCAACCTCCAAATGGGAACTGGAGAGCCCCCAGAACTACAACTGGACTCTAGACAGCAGAGGTCTGTCTCCCTGCAGAAAATGGCTGCTTTGGAGGGTGGACTCTGTGGCATTATACCCAGCTGAGGCCTCTCCCTTCCCAAAATGCAGCCCTCCTCCTTGGAGTCAACCACAAAATCTCTAGGAATCCCCTAGCTTGGCACTGGCAACTCTAGTGAGGCCTGGCCCCAAGGCTCCCTTCCTCCTTCCCTCCCTGAAAGGCTTCTCCCCCACCCTTTTACTGACAGAGCCAGTTAGAAGACTCTCCCCACCCCCGAATATTCTACTCTCTCACCCTTGATGCCTGAAGCAGATCCCTGCAGAGGCCATTTCAAAAGGTTTTGGGGGGGATTCAACCGTCCCTGAAGGGATTTTCTTAGTTTTTGGATTTTTCTACAAACCCAGGAAGTCCACTGACTATGCAGGAAAAGCTGTTGGAGGAGAGTGAGCCCCCTATTGGTGGAAATAAGTATCCACACATTTTGGCAATTAGTATAAGGATATGGAGCAGAGGTCCATCAGTGGCTTTTAGCCAGAAGGTATAGATAAGGGAGCTGCGGTGGCTCAAGTGGTTAAGACGCTGAACTGCAGGCTGTGGAAGGTCAGTAGTTCAGCAGTTCGAGACCCGGGTGCCGCATGACAGGGTGAGCTCCTGTCTCTAGTTCCAGCTCCTGCCAACCTAGCAGTTCGAAAGCAAGAAATTGCAAGTAGATAAATAGGGACCACTTCGGTGGGAAGGTAACAGCGTTCCGTGCGCCTTGGTGTTTAGTCATGCTGGCCACATGACCACGGAAACGTCTTCAGACAGCGCTGGCTCTTCGGCTTTGAAACGGAGATGAGCACCGCAACCCTAGAGTCGGATTCGACTGGCTTTCGAGCAAGGGAACCTTTACCTTTACCTATAGATAAGGACTCTCAGGCTGGGGCAAGTGAGGCTCTGTATTCTTGGTGCTAGGGGGGGCAACAGTGGAAGGGCTTCTGGTGCCCTGGCCCCACTGCTAGACCTCCTGATGGCATCTGCTATTTTTGGCCGCCGTGTGACAGAATGTTGGACTGGATGGGCCACTGGCCTGATTCAACATTGGCTTCTCTTATGTTCTTATTGCTCAGAAATTGAGTGCACAGCAACCACTTTGTATCCTGCCCTGGCTCAGAGACTCCAGCCCTGCATTTACCAAAGGAAGGCATCCCTGGTGCCACAATTTAGTAAATTTCAGTACAAAGTCACCCTTATGAATAAGGCATAAACAAGACTCCTGCATATAAACATCCAGGAAAACTTTTAAAATGTTCCCCTAAAGGCTTTTCTGTGTTGCCTCTCTTACCGTCAAATTTGTGACATTAGTTTGTCCTAAGCACCTAGTATGGATATTTGCAGATTTTCAAGTGACTATTCTGAAAGTGAATTTCAAAAACAGGACACAGCAAGAGATCGCTGAGATACCGCTGTAACCACTGGCCCACTCCCACCTTGTTCTGGGTTTCGCCCAGCCCAGGGGCATTGCCAGGTGTGTGTGTTCCTAGCCCCCCCTACATTTTGGGGGGGCCCTCCCTAAAACCCACATGGCTCTGTCTCTGATGCCACTAGCTCCTCCCTATGATGTCACTGGGCCGGGCCCCACTCAATATTCCCTGTGGAGTCTTGTGAGCAAAAATTCCTACTTTGGGAGCTGCTGGAATTCAAGTTGGGAGGGAGCGATTGGGCTGCTGCATCAGTTAGTTTGCCTCGGAGCCCTCCTGCCTGAGCGAAGGCAAACAACGTATGAGTTAGCTTAGAGGGAACACAGTGGCCCCACTTCTCTCAAGGACCTGGCCTAGCAACACCTCTGGTCCGGCCCCAGCCCCCCAGGGGAAATGGGAAAGTACGCACCCCTGCAAGCAGATGCTGTACTATTCAGCTACAGACCCTCTCCCAATATTTGCACACACATAGCCCCTTCCAAAATGACTCACCAGAGTTGCGCCCTCCGATCCCCTGAAGCTTCCAGGGGGAATAAACGCAGTTGCTCTCGAACGTTCCTCTAGAGCCCTCCTGCTTTATCTCCTGGGTACAGACGGTGACTCTGCCCACCCCTGATTGCTGCTGCCTATCACATGTTTGTGTGTGCGCACGCCTCTGTGTGTCTGAGCTATCCACATTAAAAAAAAGCTCCGATTTCGCCAGCAGTGGCCGGCGGATCTGGCGTTGCAGCTCACGCCGGTTCCAAACGCTTTCACGGCCACAGGGAGGAAGACTGGGGTGGCTGCCACTTTGCCCACCCCCAAAGCTCAGGAAGGAAGCGGGAGGGGACGGCGAAGAGCCAGACATGCCCTGTAGAGAAGCCCTAGCCTTTAGGACATGGGGCGGTGGAGGGCCCACCCTGTGCCGTCCCAGGGCCCCCAGGAGGCAGATCGGGGCAGGGGCCTGGCGGGGTAAGGGGCGGAATGCTCGCTGTGGAGTGATTTCAGATGCCAGATGACAAGAACACAAATGCCTACCCATGCCCCCTCCTGGATCCACATCTCCACTGGCCCAGTCCATGTTGGGCCTAGGAGGGAAGGAGCGCCATGGCTCAGTGGTAAAGAAGAAGGAGAAGGAGAAGGAGAAGGAGAAGGAGAAGGAGAAGGAGAAGGAGAAAGGAGAAGGAGAAGAAGAAGAAGAAGAAGAAGAAGAAGAAGAAGAAGAAGAAGAAGAAGAAGAAGAAGAAGAAGAAGAAGAAGAAGAAGAAGAGGAGATTGGATTTATACCCCGCCCTTCACTTGGAGTCTCAGAGCGGCTTACAAACTCCTTGTCCCTTCCCTTCCCCACAACAGACACCCTGTGAGGTAGGCAGGGCTGAGAGAGCTCTGACAGAAACTGCTTTTCTTCAGGAACAGCTGTGCCAGAGCTTGTAACTGACCCAAGGTCACATCAGCAGGTACAAGCGGAGGAGTGGGGGATCAAACCCAGTTCTCCCAGATTAGAGTCCTCACACTTAACCACAACACCAAACTGGCTCTCCTCCCAGCATCTGCTGGGAATGCAGAAGTTCCCAGGTTCAATCCCGACCAGCATCTCCACTTCAGACTAGGCAGTAGGTAATGGGAAGAACCTAAATCTGGAAGCTTCAGAATGCGGTGGCCAGGCTGTTGATGGGAGTCCCCGTGCAGGAGCACATCCAACCTGCGCTGAAAGCGCTGCACTGGCTACCTATAGCATACCAAATTTGCTTCTAGGTGCTGGTGCTGACCTTTAAAGCCCTTTATGGTCAGGGACCTACCTACCTGAGGGACCGCCTTTCCCCACGTGTTCCCCAGAAAGCACTACGGTCAGGGTCGCAATATTGTCCGGCCCTCTCTGGCCCTAAGGATGCCAAGCTGGTATCGACCGGGACCAGGCCGTTTTCTGTGGCAGCTCCAACTTGGTGGAACGAGCCTCCAGAAGAGGGAGGTGGGACCTGTGACAGTTTCTCAGGGCCGTGAAGATAGAGCTCTTCCACCAGGCATTTAGATAAGGAGCTGCCTTTCATCATCTATGCCCTGTGCCGACACTGTTTCCAGCCTGAGCCCGCCAACAGTGGCTCTTACTGTGTAGGATGTTTACATATGCACTTTGCCACAGCTGTTCCGCCATCGTTGTGTTAATTGTTTCAACACAAAACCCTTCTCTGACTCCACTCTCCAGAACCTGTTTTGTGGTTAACCTTTGGGGCTTTAACTACCTGGCCTCCCGAGTCTACTGGTTCGATAAAACCCAGCTCTCCAGACTCCTCCGGACCCTTTGCCCGTCCTGAGCCACCTTAAGTTCGTATGGAGGAGGGTATTTGTGGTTTGTGACCCCTGAGGTCTTGTACTTTTCACTCTCCCGCCACTCTCCTCTTTATGTTAGAGGGTGCCAGTGCAGAGGGCTTTTTCAGCCACAGTTTTCCACTTAAACTGCTCTCAAGCTGATTCCACTGAGCTCAGAGGCTGTTGTGCTCTCCCAGTAACACTCTCTGTGTTAATTCCATTAACAATCTTCGAACTCTCTGACTCTCCCAACGATCAGCTCTCAACTGTCACTTCTGTACAGTTATCTGTCACTCATTTCCCTGAGAGTTCCGAGCCACCTGGCCCCCCACCTCTCTCAGTGTCATGTGACTCAGCAGCTGCTGGGTTTACCTTGCTGCTGTCCCATCCTTATTCTAATTCCAGACCTTTTTTTTTCTGTGCGGATACCTATTCCCACCAACAGGGGCCTCACTCTCCCCCAACAGCTTTTCCTACATAGTCAGTAGACTTCCTGGGTTTGTAGAAAAATCCAAACAGTGAGGAAATCCCTTCAGGGACAGTTGAATTCCCCCCAAAAGCCTTTTGAAATGGCCTCTGCAGGGACCCGACTCCAGGCATCAACGGTGAGAGATTAGAACATTGGGGGGGGCGGGAGAGGCTTCTGACTGGCTCTGTCAGTCAAAGGGTGGGGAAGGGCCCTTTCTTTCCAGGCCTCTTTCGGCCTTGGAGGGAGGGAGGGAGGGGGGAGGGAGGGAGCCTTGGGGCCAGGCTGGGGGATTCCTAGAGGTTTTGGGGTGGAGTGCAAGGAGGGCAGGATTTGGGGAAGGGAGAGGCCTCAGCTGGGTATCATGCCACAGAATCCACCCTTCAAAGCAGCCATTTTCTCCAGGGAGACAGATCTCTGTTGTTCACAGCTCTCTGGAGTTCACTCTCCAGGCCCCACTTGGAGGTTGCCAACCCTAGGCCTGGCAGCAGTATAGGGTTGCCAGGTCCCCCCACGGGCACTGGCAGGGGATGGGGTAGTGGGGTTGCCAGCTCCAGGTCTGGAAACTCCTGGAGATTTGGGGATGGAGCCTGGGGAGGACAGGGACCTCAGTGGGGTACAATGCCCTAGAGTCCACCCTCCAAAGCATCCATTTTCTCCAGGGGAAGTTATCTCAGTAGTCTGGAGCTGAGCAGTAATTCCAGGGGATCCCCAGATCCCACCTGGAGGCTGGCATCCCTAGGCAGCACCCTCTGGGTGACTTGATACCACCTAATTTGCATGACTCAACTTGGCCTGGCTGCTTGCTGCTGTTCAGCAGCCACCCGATGAAAGCCAGCAGTGATGCAGCAGTTAGAGCCTCAGAATAGGTCTGCAAGACCCAGGTTCAGATCCCCATATTGCAGTGGAAGCTGACTGGGTGATTTTGGACCAGTCACATACTTTCAGCCTAACCAACCTCACAGGGTTGTTGTGCAGATAAAAAGGAGGTGAAAATAATGTAAGCTGCTTTGGTCCCCACTGTGGAGAAAGACTATAATTTTCCTTGGTAGAAGCTGTGGGGGAGGGGGTGGAGACAAAAAGCTGAAGACAGATAAAGGCAGATAAAGGTTAAGTTGGCTGTTGGGTGGGAAGGAAATAGGGTTGCCAACTCTGGATTGGGAAACTCCTGGACATTTAAGGGGTGGATCCTGGGGATGGTGGGGTTTGAGGAGGGGAGGAACTTCAGACCAGTATAATGCCATAGACTCCACCCTCCAAACCAGCCATTTCCTCCATGAGAACTACCATTGCCAGCCTCTGGGTGAGGGCTGGAGATCACCCAGCATTACAACTGTTGTCCGGGTGACAGAGATCAGTTCCCCTGGATAAAATGGCTGCTTTGGAGAGTTGAGTCTATGGCTCCACCCCCAGAAGGGAGAAAGAGTGTGAGATAGGTAAGGGTAGAGGGGAGGAAGCAAAGCTGTGAGGAATGGGATGACCATCCCGCAAGTTTCTTGTGGGTCTCCACTTGTCTATATATCTAATTCCCAAGTGGCCCCCTGTGTGCGGATATCTAAATCCACACATCGGGGGCGCTTGGGGGGGCAGGGAGATTTTCCTGTGCATGTGGGGCAGTCCCCAGGTGTGCAGAAAAATCTAAAAAGTTGAAAAAAAGTATATGGGGGATATTTAAATCCCCCCAAAAGTAAAGAGCATTCCCTGCACATGCGCAGGGAACGCTCTGCAAACTGCCTCGCCGCCACCGCCACCGCCACCACCACAAGGGATGGGAGGGTGGACAAAGGCTTGGGGGGGGGGGTCGGCCTCACCGCTGCCACTGTGGAGGGAGGAAGGAAGGGGGAAGCTTGGCGGGTTGGCCGGCCTCGCCTCCGCTGCTGTTGCTGGGGAGGGAGGAAGGGGGAGGCTTGGTGGCCGGCCAGCCTCGCCGCTGCCGCTGGGGAGGGAGGGTGAAGCTTGGCAGGCCAGCCGGCCTCCCTGTGCCATGCTGCTGCTGCTGGTGGTGCTGCTCGGGAGGGAGGGAGGGAGGGGGAAGCTTGGTGGGCCAGCCGGCCTCACCGCTGCCACCCCCGCCGCTGCTGGGGAGGGGGAAACTTGGTGGGTCGGCCGGCCTCACCGCCACCGCTGCTGGGGGGAAGGGAGGGGGAAGCTTGGCGGGCCAGAATATTCCCCCCCCCACGAGTATTGCGGGTCCCGCCTCTTGTAAACCTCTAATTCTGTCACAATGGCGTTTGAATTGCTTCCAGTAAACTGCATATTGGAAAAAGAAATTTCTAGTCTTTGGAGACTTTTTTGGCATAATACATCACGGTTGTTTGTTTCTTCTCGACTTCCTTCCCGTGATCTCTCTCTTTGGTTTGCACCCACCTGGAGGCTGTCAACTGTATGGTGTGCTTGTTTATTTGGCATGCAGAAGGTCCCAGGTTCAATCCCCAATATCATCTCCAGTTTAAAGGATTAGGTGATGGGAAAGACCTCCATCTGAGGCCCTGGAGAGCAGCTGCCAGTCTGAGTCGGCAATACAGACCTTCATGGATTGAGGATCTGATGCACTATCAGGTGGCTTCGTGTGTTCACGTGTGCTTCATTTATACCCTGTCTTTCTCACCAATGGGGACTCAGAGCGGCTTACAACATCCTTCTCCCCTTCTGTCCTCACAACAACAACCCTGTGAGGTATTAGTTGCTATAGCTTTTCCGGGCTGTGTGGCTGTGGTCTTGGTATTGTAGGACCCGACGTTTCGCCAGTAGCTGTGACTGGCATCCTCAGAGGTATAACACAGAAAGATGGAGTACTCTCTGTGTCAAGGTGAGCAGAAAACTGGTAGGCAGGTAATTTATATCTACCCTGGAAGGTGGGGTAGGGCTGAGTCATCATCTTGTAGGAGTTCTCCAGGCTATGAACATGCTAATGGAGGAGCTTTCCTGAAGAGGTTCTTTTGTCTATGGATTGTTTCCTGAGAAGGCTTCCTGTTTCTTGAGAAGGTTCTTTTGTGTGTGGAATGGCTAGGTCCTACAATGCCAAGACCACAGCCATGCAACCCGGAAAACCTACAGCAGCTAATGAACTCTGGCCGTGAAAGCCTTCGACAACCTATGTGGTATGTTAGGGTGACACTGTGTGACTGGAAAGTTTACCCATTTCTGCAATACACTTCTTGGAAGATTTATTTACTGCACTCAAGATCACGCTTCTGTGACTGGGGGAAACACTGCTATATTAACCAGATATCCCAACAGAAAGCATCTGAGATCTTTCTCTTTGCAAGAAATCCGGCTATTGAAAATCTGAGGGTTCTGGTCTTTCACTGTTTTGATTTACTGTAAGAAATTTTAGGTTGCTTTAATCACAGCGGTCAAAGTGGCCTACGAATTAAAAACGGAAACAGTGTCAACAACACCGTACCATAGAAATCAAAACTAATTTACCATCAATGTTTCAGAAAATGAAACACCCCCACCAGCTGTCAAGGACTTCGGGGGGGGCGCAGAATTGGCCTTACACAGACTGTGAAATTGGAGGGAGCATAATCTTCCATAATACAAGTATGACCCTGGAGAAAGCGTGAAGTCTTGCTACAGTGTTAACCAAAGAGGCGGTCTCCTAATTAATTGGGGGAAATTAGCTCAAAGGAGACAAGCGAGGGAGGTAACTGGGATCTCCACCAATGTTTATGGGGATCTTTCCCTTAGAGAACACTTGAAATAAGCCAGTCAGATGTTCGACCGGTAAGGCTTTTTATTAAAAGAGAAATAAAAGGGCAAGAGATATACACAAACACACTTAAAACACACACAAACTAAGAGGAAATAAAATGAGAGGGAGAAAGCAGTTTTGGGGAAGGCTATACAATTACCAGTCTCAAAGATAGAGGTCCATAGTGGCAGCAGTGGAACAACCAGTGTTTCATGGGGAGAAGGAGCGAGAGGAGGCCCACATGCAAGTAGTGGTGCGAGGTCTGGATCCAAGAACACACACAAACCTCAATGCAGTGGAGAGCTACAGTTATAGGGGAAATGCTCCCTGGGGCTAGGCTGACATATTTGCCCCCAAAACAATAGCTTGATTGGTTTTCTGGAGATAGACAAAGGCTTGGGAGAGGCTTGATGGGTTTCACATAGTGATTTGGGAGAACCCCAGTGGGGTCCTGACATTGGATTTAAAAACGTGTCCTTCTTCTCTGTGTTTTAGGGAGATCTTGTTACAGAAATCACAGAAGCAATAGAGGGCGGAAAGATACGCCATGGAATATGAACACCATGCTTTGTGCATCATGTCACTGAAGTAGAAATGGAACAAACTGCCTGGCGGTCTTTGGGCATTGCTTTGTTGTTGATCATAAAGGGCAGGAATTCCCAGTGATTCATTCTCAGGGGCCACCCATTTATTTTTGCACATTATCCCCAGAGCAGGGGTGGCCAAACTTGCTTAACAAGAGCCACGTTGTCTGAGAGCTGCAAGATGTGAACAAATATTACACACATTTTTATTCAAAAATATGCAGATCTGCTTTTTATTAACAATGAATGAGACTGCCAAAATAAAAACAAAAGGGGTAAAGGCAGACGTTGATAATATTTATTTATTTGCTAGTGATATTTATTTGTCTATGAGAGAGAGAGAGGTGGAAAGAAAGAATGAAAGAGGTGGAAAGAGAGAGAGAGAAACAAAGCAAATAGATGAGGGAGGGTGAGGAAGGAAGATAGAGAGAGGAAGGAAGGAAGAAGGGTGGAAAGAAAGCAAATAGATGGGGAGGGAGGAAGAAAGGGGAAAGAGAGAAAGAGAAACAAAGAAAGCAAATAGATGGGGTGGGAGACGGAGTTAGGATAGAAGGTAGGGAGAGAGAAAGATGGAAAGAAAGGTGAAAAGAAAGAGGTAGAAAGAAAGGAAATAGATGGGTGAGGGAGGAAGGGGAAAAGAGAGAAAGACCAGTGGAAAGCAAATTTGGGGAGGGAGAGGAAGGAAGGGAGAGTTGGAAAGAAAGCAACTTTGAATTTAAAAGTGTTCCCCAAGCCCCCCACATCCGCCGCCATGCCGGCTTGGCTCAGAGAAGAGGTTTAAAGAGACAAAATACCTTCTCTGAGCCAAGCCAGTGTGGCGGGGCTTGGAGAACACATTTAACTTTAGATGGGGAGGGAAGGGAGAAAGAAAGGTGGAAAGAAAGCAAATAGATAGGAGAGGGAGGTGGAAAGAAAGCAACTTTAAGCTCATCCTCCAACACACACACACACCCCGCCCTCATGTCAGCTGTGTTGGCTTGGAGAAGGGATTTAAAGAGATAAATGCCTTCTCCGAGCCAGGGGGAGGGGCTTTGAGAACGCATTTAAAGCTAAAGTCACTTTTCTTAAACTCTCTTCTCCCTCCCCCAAGCCTACTCAGGGAGGGGAACACTGGCTGGGAAAGGGAAGACTGACCAGGGAGCCGCACAATATGTGTGAAAGAGCTGCCTGTGCCTCCCGAGCCACAATTTGGCCACCCACCCCGTCCCAGAAGCTGCCGATGGTGCCTTCCTTCCAGATACGGTTGCCAGCCTCCACTTGGCACCAGCAGATCTCCCAGAACTACAGCTGATCTTCAGACTACGGAGACCAGTCCCCCTGGAGAAGATGGCTGCTTTGGAAAACGGACACCATGGCATTACAGCCCTGCTGGGGGTTCCCTTTCTGTCCAAACCCCACCCTCCCCCGGCTATAATCCTGAAAAGCTCCAGAAATTTCCCAGCCCAGAGCTGATGACCGTACAAAGAGCAGCAGGCCTTCATGGGAAGCCGCCTCCCAAGCATCCCAGAAATTGGTCCTTTTTGTCACTGAGAACATGTTGTGAATCAAGGGCTGAAAGTTACAGCAGGGAAGGAGGGACCTCAATTTCTTAATTTTCTGGGGGGAGGAACAAACACAGGGAATGGGTGCAGCCAGCAGCCAAGATCCAAAAAGACAATGCACAGATATGTTGATGATATACACAGATAACTTACAGATATGCACAGGTAACTTACAAAAAACAAAGATCTTCATTGCATCGAACAGGCCAGGGGAAGGGGCTGAGATACGACCGCCCCACTGCCAGTATCATGGTCTTAGGGTTGCCGGAAGGTTTCAACAAAAATACTGGACGTGCTTGATAAAAGCCAATCCAAAGGCCCCCCCCAAAAAACACTTGCGCACCACTTCTGGTATCCAAGGCAGGTCCTTCTGTGGGGTCGCCCGATTTCCCAGAAAAAGCCGTGGCAGGAGGGCTGCCGGAAGGTTTACCGCCAAAATACTGCACGCGCTTGATTAAAGATTTACTCTGTGCAGACACAGGCGGGCTTACTTCTGAGTAGACCTTCATAGGACTTCTCCCTGAGTGAGGCAGGTGAGGCTGAGAGAGTGTGTGACTGGCCCTGGGTCACCCAGTGAGTTTTCACAGCAGAGCAGAGATTCGAACCTGGGTCTCTTAGACCTTAGTCTGACATTCTAACCATACAACCACACTGGGTTTCAAGTTCACTTCTGGGGCCTCTGCAGCTGTCTCACCCCAGAATCCTTCCGTTATCATCTACCACGTTTCTCCCAAGCATCTGAAGACGTCTGGGAACAAGTTCTTAGATGATCAGCTGGGTCTTGCAGTTTTCGTTTTTTAAAATGTATGAATGCCCTCCCTAATCTAGTAAATATTCACAGAGTGGACTTGCAGGTTAATCTCTGTTTCATAGGAACATTTCCTCTAAATCATCTCCAAAAGCCCTCACTTCCAAGGCGCTTCAGTGGCACTTTGAGAATACTGCAAAACCTTTGCCGCAGGAAGTGGTGGCAGCTACAAGCATGGACAGCTTCTAGATGGGACTGGGTAAACATCTGGAACAGAAGTCCATGAGTGGCTATTAGACACAAGGTATAGATGGGACACTCTGGAGTAGTGGAAGGGCTTTTGGAGTTCTGACCCCACTGGTGGACCTCCTGATGGCACCTGGGTTTTGGCCACTGTGTGACACAAAGCTTTGGACTGGATGGGCCATTGGCCTGGTCCAACATGGCTTCTCTTATGCTCTTGTGTCTGGGGCAGTGATGTTCTTATGTTCTTATAAAACACAGTTTGTGTCCAGCGGCACTTGTAAGACGAACACAGTTTTCAGTTCAATGCACTTCCAACCTTTAATGGCATAGCATACATAGTCAAGTAAATACAGAATAGAAAAACTATCTAACGTTTGTAAAAAGTTACACATACAGTCATACTTAATCAGGTTTGGATTAAAGACTATCTGCCAAAAAACTGGCTATAGCCTCAGTAGTCTCCCACTTGGCATCACTCAATAAATGCCGACAAAAAGAAAAATTCGTCAAATAGGGGAATAAGGAGAGCTTTCGAAAGAGTTCCTTACGGGGATTGTCATACTGAGAACAGTGGCGCGATATCTGCTGAACTGAATCGGGTATTTGCTCCGCAGAAGCAGCGTCTTTCACTCGGGTACTCGATGATATCTCCTCTGTAAGACCTTAGAGGGGAATGTACTTAATCTGGCCAGCATAAACGCCCTACAATGATTTGGAATCATTAGGTCCAATAAATAATGGGGCATCTTATCGCAGAAAATATCAAGACCCAATGAGGCTGGAGAGCAAGTATATGGGTTACTTGGACATAATTAGAGTTTCTCCCAGTCTAACAGTCTCTATTTAATACAACTAAAGATATATGACTCATTAGATGTAGAAAAGTCATCAATTGCTGTCCCTAATTGGTTGAGGAAGAAGAAGAAGAAGAAGAAGAAGAAGAAGAAGAAGAAGAAGAAGAAGAAGAAGAAGAAGAAGAAGAAGAAGAAGAAGAAGAAGAAGAAGAAGAGATTGGATTTATACCCCGACTTTCACTATCCAAGGGAGTCCCAGAGTGGCTTACAAACTCCTTTCCCTTCCCCTCCCCACAACAGACACCCTGTGAGGCAGGTGGGGCTGAGAGAGCTCTGACAGAAATGACTCTTTTTCAAGGGCAGTTGTGCCAGAACTATGGCTTGCTGAAGGTCATCCAGCAGGTGCGAGTGGAGGAGTGGGGAATCAAACCCGATTCTGTGGCGGTGAATTCCATGTGTTAATCACTCTTCCTTTTATCTGTTCTAAGCCAACTGCTCAGCAATTTCATTGAGTGCCCACGAGTGCCCCAGCTTAAGTTGTGACACTATCTTTATCACAACATACATACGGCTCATGTTGTTTTTGCTGCGCCTTTAAGGCCTCCACCCCAGACTGGGGTTTGACTTCTTCAACTGCTTTGTTGGTAGACAGATTGAATAATTCCTCCTCTACAGCAAACGCTGATTCATCGTCCAAAAGGGAGACGCGGTTTGAAGTTTTTATGGCAAAAGACGACAAAACAGGTCCGGTCTTATTGTTGAAGGAGAAAAACAAAATTCTATCTTAGACTGTTTTCTGATAGGCAAGGGAACCAACTCCTCTGTTTCTCTTGGCCGCTTGCCCAAAGCCATTAAAGAAATTAAACGGCTGCTCTGATAGGAACTTCCAGCTGTAAAGGTAATAAAAAGAAAAAAGGTAAAAACCACAAATCGGCCAAAAATACCTTAAAAAACTTAATATTATCAGAGCTAGCGTTGCGGCCATCTACACTCCACACCTCCCGGAACCTGAACACAGTTTTATTCCTGGTATAAGCTTTGAAGCTGAAGCTCAAATACTTTGGCCACCAAATGAGAAGAGAGCCCTCACTGGAGAAGACCCTGATGCTGGGAAAGACTGAAGGTCAAAGAAGAAGGGGACGGCAAAGGATGAGATGGTCAGACAGTGTTATTGTTCTGTTGCTTCAGACCAACACAGGTATCCATCTGAATTTATCTTATGTTCTTTGAAGAAAATAATTCTACAAGAGACATGAAAACAACTTGCACAGTTCAGGAAGTGACAGGCAGGTAACCGACATGTGATCACCTGTTACTTCAGGGACAGAGTGGGTCACTCACTTGGTGGTGCTCTGTGGGCCGCTTGGTAGCCCTTCGCCTTCTCCCTGCAGGACAGAACAAGAGAGAAATGTCTTAAAAATAAGAGCAGTTTGACAATGGAACTAATTATTGGGGAGGGAGATCTGTTTCTCTCACTGGACAGACACCATTCATGGATGCTCCACTTTGGATTTCCTGCATTGTGCAGGTGGGTTGAACTAATAGGCCCCTTCCAGTTCTAGGGCTATGGTCCAGAGGTGTTCAACTCATTTGTTGACATAAATATCACAGAAGACAGAAGAGACCCCCTCACTTCTGCAGAAGTATACCGCATACCCTGCAGTTGTGGACAGGTTTACATCAGGATCACACAACGTAGCATCCAGACAAGAATAAAAGAACATGAAAGACACTGCAGACTGGGCCAACCTGAAAAATCAGCAGTGGCTGAACATAGCCTGAATCAAACAGGACACAGTATCTTATTCCAAGGCATTGAAACGCTGGACAACACATCCAATTACCATCTCAGTTTACACAGAGAAGCCATTGAAATTCATAAACATAAACACAATTTCAACAAGAAGGGAGTTTAAAAATAAACGCTCTACATTTCACAACAGCACTGCAGCTAAGACTAGAATTTCAACAGCTAATCCATATGCAAAAGAACCTCCTCAGGAAAGCTCCTCCATTAGCATGTCATAGCCTGGGGGACTCCTACAAGATCATGACTCAGCCCTACCCCACCTTCCTGAGTGGATATAAATTACCTGCCTACCATTTTTCTTCTCACCTTGACACAGAGAGTACTCCAGCTTTCTGTGTTATACCTCTGAGGATGCCAGTCACAGCTGTTGGCAAAACGTCAGGTCCTACAATGCCAAGACCACAGCCGTACAGCCCGGAAAATCTACAACAACTAATGAACTCCGGCCATGAAAGCCTTCGACAACATATTAAATACCACTTTGGCAGGCTGGGCTGTGTGTGCCATAAAATGCAATGCCAGGTGCCAGAGACACAAACTTTATAAAGGGCACGGGCAAACCCAATCAACAATATTATTTTTTTACTCAAAATAGAAACATGCCTAAAGCATTGACACTCTTACAGTATTTTCTGATTGTATCTTCCTGATGCTTGCCCTCCCACTTCCACCACCCGCGGGCCATATGTTTGACACCCCAGGCTAGGCCAAGGGCTCCCTGAGGAAACGAATAATGAAAGTTCAAGTCATACTTCCAGAATCAGGGCCACATTCGAGCTGCCAAAAGGGAAGGTGGATGGGCAAGAGGACCCTCCCCCCCAACTCCACCACACCCACATGATCACGTGCTCATTCAAAAAGACTTTTTATTACGGAAGACATTTTAGAATTTGAAAAAACAAGAATCGTAGAAGGCGCATGTGCGCACGGCCACAGAGGGCATGACCTGGACAGTGAAGGACAGACAGAAAGAAAAACTACTTTACACAGAGAGTGATTAAAATGTGGGATTCACTGCCAGAGGATGTGGCGAAGGCCACAGGAATAGACAGCTTGAAAAGGGGATTCAGTAGATCTGTGGAGGATAAGTCTATCAACGGCTACTAGCTCGGGCGGCTGAGGGGAACCTCTGCTTTCATAGTCACTGAATCTCTGAATCCCACAGCCAGGAGGTAACTTCAGGGGACGGCCTCAGCCTCTCTGCCCTGTTGTTGGCCCTGCAGGGGAACTAGTTGGCTACTGTGTGAGACAAGAGGCTGGGCTAGAGGGACTATTGGTCTGATCCAGCAGGGCTCCTCTTACGTTCTTATGTAAGCCTCTATGCCCTGTTGTTGGCCCTGCAGAGGAACTGGTTGGCCACTGTGTGAGGCAGGACTATATAGATCATTGGTCTGATCCAGCAGAGCTCTTTCTTACGTTCTTATGTAGGCTTTGGCCTCCATGCCCTGTTGTTGGCCCTCCAGAGGAACTGGTTGGCCACTGTGTGAGACAGAATGCTGGACTAGATAGACTATTGTTCTGATCCAGCAGGGCTCTTCTTACGTTCTTATGAAGGCCTCAGCCTCTGTGCCCTGTTGTAGGCCCTGCAGAGGAATTGGTTGGCCACTGTGTGAGGCAGGATGCTGGACTAGATAGACCACTGGTCTGAGAGCCAGTTTCATATAGTAGTTAAGAGCAGCAAACTCTAATCTGGAGAACCAGGTTTGGTTCCCGACTCCTCCACATGCTGCCAGGTGGGTAACCTTGGGCCAGTCACAGTTCTCTCGGAGCAGTTCTCTCAAGTGCAGTTCTCTCAGAGTTCTCTCAGCCCCACTGACCTCACAGGGTGTCTGTTGTGGGGAGGGGAAAGGAAAGGAGAGTGTAAGCCCCTCTGAGACTCCAAGCAAAGGGTGGGGCATAAATCCAATCTCCTCCTCCTCCTAATCTGGGACAACCAGGTTTGATTCCTCACTCCTCCACATGCAACTGCTGGGTGACCTTGGGCAAGCCACAGTTCTCTCAGAGCTGTCCTCTCAAGAGCCGATCTCTCAGAGCTCTCTTAGCCCCACTGACCTCACAGGGTATGGGGAGGGGAAAGGAAAGGAGAGTGTAAGCCCCTCTGAGACTCCAAGTGAAGGGTGGGTTATCGATCCAACTCTCCTCCTCCTCCTCCAGCAGGGCTCTTCTTATGCCCTTATGAGAAGGTGTGCTCCAAGGACCAGGTATTCGATGACCAGATCTGGGGGGAGGGGATCACAATACCAGGATGCCAGTCACATTAGCATGTTCTCCATTAGTGTCTCCCGCAAAAGGAAGTATTGAGAAGTTACTCACAACAGTAGAAGATGATCCCAATCCCGAGGAGAGCAGCACCCACCACGATGATCCCCCCAACGAGCCATGCCATGGATAGCGCTGAAATGGGATGGGGGAAGAACAAAATAATTTGTAACGAGCTCCAAAGAATCCCCCCATTGTGTAGGGGAGGCCTGCCTGTGTTTGGAAGGCAGGGCAGCCGCACAATCAGGAAGGTGTAAATTGGGGGGGCGGGGAGGAAGAGCCCCCAGAAAGCTGGACAGGCAGGCCGGGAAGAGGGGGCCAATCCGTGCCTATGTGGACACTTCCAGGGCCCCTCTCTCTTACAGAAGCCTCTGGGGACCGTTTCTATACATTCCGTGGACAATAAAACGGTATCGCCCTGCCACACCCCTCCAGCTCACGGGCACTCCATGAAATTGCGGAGCGGTGGGGTTAGAAGGGATAAAAGGAAGTCCTTCTTCACCCAAAGAGTGATCGACACACGGAATTCGCTGCCACAGGAGGTGGTGGCAGCTACAAGCATGGACCGTTTCAAGAGGGAATTAGATAAACATATGGAGCAGAAGTCCATCAGTGGCTATTAGAGCCACAAGGTATAGATAGGAACTCTCAGTCTGGGGCCAGTGATGCCCTGTATTCTCGGTGCTGGGGGGAGTCAACAGTGGGAGGGCTTCTAGTGTCCTGGCCCCACTGCTGGACCTCCTGATGGCCCCAGGTGTTTTTGGCCACTGTGTGACAGAGGGTTGGACTGGATGGGCCACTGGCCTGATCCAACATTGGCTTCTCTTATGTTCTCTTATGTTCAGATGGGGGAACTGTGGAGAGGCTGGGAACTCCCAGCTCAATCTCTGTGTCCCCCCCCCGAACATTATCAAGTCTGCATACTTTTGGAGGGGGGAGGAGGAGGAGGAAGAGGAGAAGGAGGAGGAGGAAGAAGAGGAGGAGGAAGAGGAGGAGCAGGAGAAGGAGGAGGTGAAGGAGAAGGAGGAGGAAGAAGAGGAGGAGGAGGAGAAGGAAGAGAAGGAGGAGGAGGAAGAGGAGGAGGAGAAGGAGGAAGAGGAGGAGGAAAAGGAGATGGAGGAGACGGAAGAGGAGGAGAAGAAGGAGAAAGAGGAGGAGGAAGAGGAGGAGGAAAAGGAGGTGGAGGAAGCGGAGGAGAAGGAGATGAAGGAGACAGAGGAGAAGGAGGAAGAGGAAGATGTGGAGGAGGAGGAGGAGGAGGTGGGGCTGAGAATGTTCTTTCAAGAACTGCTCTTTCAAGAACAGCTCTTGTCAGAACTATGGCTTGCCCAAGGTCATCCAGCAGCTGCAAGTGGAGGAGTGGGGAATCAACCCACCCGGTTCTCCCAGATCAGAGTCCACGCTCCTCTCCACTACACTAAACTGGCTCTCCTGTAACTGACACCAGTGTTCCCTCTAAGCTGAATTAGTGTGAGCTAGCTCACAGTTTTTTAGCCTCCGGCTCACACATTTTTATCTCAGCTCAGGAAGGGACGGCTTCTCCAGGGCAAACTAATTGATGCAGCAGCCAAATCACCTGCTCACAACTTTAATACCGATAGCTCAGAAAGTAGAATTTTTGCTCACAGGGCTCCGCAGCTTAGAGGGAACATTGACTGACACCCTGTAACAGATGCCAGCAGCCCAATAACTGGCACAACGGCCCTCTGGCAGGGACCACGGCTGCCCCGTTTAGCACTGTCACTGGACTCAACTGTCCTGGATCCAGAGGAACTTCGTCTCATTTCTCTCTTTCTCTCTCTACTGCCCCCAGGACATCCTCTTCATAATCGATACTGACTCCTGAATGACTACCCTGTGGACGCGCTGTCCTTTGTTGCCTTTTGCATGAAAGGATCGGAGGAAAAAAGCATAACAGGTGAAACCTACCCAGTTACAAGAAGAGGTCAAAACGATAGAGGAGAACTTGGAGAAGGGAAATGCAACTGGCGGAACGCTCCCTCTAAGCTGTGGAGCCTTGTGAGCAAAGATTCTACTTTGTGAGCTCCTGGCATCAAAGTTGTGAGCCAGCGATTTGGCTGCTGCATAAATTAATCTCCTCTGGAGCCCTCCCTTCCTGAGCGGAGACAAAAATGTGTGAGCTGGAGGCTAAAAAACTGTGAGCTAGCTCACGCTAACTCAGCTTAGAGGGAACCCTGGCAGAGACTGGTCAGAAGAGTACGCCCTTCAAGGATTCCTCTGCCCCCATTGCCCCTGGAACTGCCCATTCTCTGAGAGCCAGTTTGGTGTAGTGGTTGAAAGCGGCGGACTCTAATCTGGGGAACCGGGTTCGAGTCCCCACTCCTCCACATGAAGCCATCTGGGTGACCTGGTGCCAGTCACAATTCTCTCAACGCCCCCCCTGCCAAAAAACCCCCAAACCTAGCTTGCCACAAAAAGAGCTAGCTCCTAGAGTTTCAGGCTGCCAGACAATCTTCGGATCTCCTGAACAAATTTAGAATTCAATAGCACTTTTATGACCAGCAAAGCTATATTCAAGGTATGAGCTTTCGTATGCATGCACACTTTTTCAAATACACTGGAATGGGAGGTAAGGTTCAAATTTATAGATGGGCTGAAATTTTTAAGGTTGGTAGTTCAGCTGTTTGAGACCCGAGAGTGCCGCATGACGGAGTGAGCTCCCGTCTCTGGTCCCAGCTCCTGCCAACCTAGCAGTTCCAAAGCAAGAAATTGCAAGTAGATAAATAGGTACTGCTTTGATGGGAAGGTAACAGCCTTCTGTGCACCTCGGCTTTTAGTCATGCCGGCCACATGACCATGGAAACGTCTTCGGACGGCGCCGGCTCTTCGGCTTGGAAACGGAGATGAGCACCGCAACCCTAAAGTCGGATTCGACTGGCTTTTGAGCAAGGGAAACCTTTACCTTGAAGTTTTGAACCTTACCTCCCATTCCAGTGTATTTGAAAAAGTGTGCTCTGCACACGAAAGCTCATACCTTGAATAAACCTTTTTTGGGCTTAAAGGACTCAGACTTTGTTCTCCCGGCACACAAAGACTTAGACATGGAATAAAACTTTGGTGGTCTTAATGGTGCCGCCGAACTCTAAATTTGTTCTATTGCTTCAGACCAACACGGCTGACCACCTGGTTCTACCTTCGGAGCGCCTGGTTATACTACCCACTAAAAAAAGTAAAGGCTTCCCTTGCTCGAAAGCCAGTCGAAACCGACTCTAGGGGGCACTGCTCATCATCCTTTTGATAACAATTAATTTGTCCATTCTCTTCTGCTGATGTGGCCGTTGATCCCCGAAGGGCATCTTAACTGTGGCCATTCCACCTTGCAGAAGAAGAAGAAGGAGACTGGATTTATACCCCGCCCTGCACTGCCCAAAGGTGTCTCAGACCGGCTTACAAACTCCTTTTCCCTTCCCCTCCCCACAACAGACACCCTGTGAGGTAGAAGAAGAGAAGAGATTGGATTTATACCCCGCCCTTCACTGCCCAAAGGAGTCTCAGAGCGGCTACCAAACTCCTTCCCCTTCCCCTCCCCACAACAGACATCCTGTGAGGTAGGCGGGGCTGAGAGAACTCCTGACAGAAACTGCTCTTTTTCAAGGACAGCTCTTATCAGAACTATGGCTTGCCCAAGGTCATCCAGCAGCTGCAAGCGGAGAAGTGGGGAATCAAACCCGGTTCTCCCAGATCAGAGACCGCGCACTTAACCACTGCCCCAAAACTGGCTCTCCACTTGTGTGATTCTGCTTGGAGTTTGCTTTAGAGCCCTTACAGTACTGCTCTCAGCTTGGCTGACAAACACAAACCCCTTCACTGCCTTAAGGTGTGTGTCCAAGAGGGGGACTACGAACAGGATATGCTAATTTTAAATGAGTGTTAGGGAGGGTCTGTTCTATGATCAGTCTATGTCACACAGTGGCCAAAAAGACCAGGTGCCTTCAGGAGGTCCATCAGTGGGGACAGGACACTACAAGCCCTCCCACTGTTGCCCCCCCCGGCACCAAGAATACAGAGCATCACTTGTCCCAGAGTCCCTTAAGAACATAAGAGAAGCCAATGTTGGATCAGGCCAATGGCACATTCAGTCCAACATTCTGTCACACAGTGGCCAAAAATACCAGGTGCCATCAGGAAGTCCAACAATGGGGCCAGGACACTAGAAGCCCTCCCTCTGTTGAACCCCACAAGCACCATAAGAACATAAGAGAAGCCAATGTTGGACCAGGCCAACGGCCCACCCCGTCCAATACTCTGTGTTACACAGTGGCCAAAAATACCAGGTGCCATCAGGAGGTCCAGCAGTGGGGCCAGGACACCAGAAGCCCTCCCACTGTTGACCCCCCCCCAAGCCCCAAGAATACAGAGCATCACTTGCCCCAGAGTCCCTATCTATCCCTTGTGGCTAATAGCCACTGATGGACCTCTGCTCCATATGTTTATCCAATTCCGTCCTGAAGCCGTCCATGCTTGTAGCTGCCACCGCCTCCTGTGGCAGTGAATTCCATGTGTGAATCACCCTTTGGGTGAAGAAGGACTTCCTTTTATCCGTTCTTACCTGACCGCTCAGCAATTTCATGGAGTGCTCATGAGTTCTTGTATTGCGAGAAAGGGAGAAAAGTACTTCTTTCCCGACCTGCTCTATCCCACGCATCATCTTGTAAACCTCAATCACGTCACCCCTCAGCCGTCGTCTCTCCTAGCTAAAGAGCCCCAAGCGCTTTCACCTTATAAGTACCCCTCCCCTTTCGGCGTCTCACCTGGTTCCTCCCAAGCGACATCCAAAGGCTCCCGCAGGCTGTCATGTTCCACGTGGCACCGGTACCGATCCCTGTCCTTGGGGCAGATCTTGATGCTCAGCCAGGTGTGGTAGGTCCTGTCCCAGTTGGGGACGACACCCCCGTGAAAGGTCTCCCGATCCCAGACTTCCCCATCCTTCCGCCAAGTGACATCGATCTCCTTGGGGTGGAAGCCGTGAGCCCGACAGATGAGGGTTTCCAGGCCGTCGTAGTCTGCCTTGCGTCTCACTTTCACCACTGGGGGCTCTGTAAAAGCAGAAACATCGGTCCATGATAAGAAAGAATATTTCTTTTGGCACCTGGGAGGACAGGTGCCAGGATGGGATCCCTTGTGGCCATCTAGTCGCACCCTTGGTTTGCAGACTGGATCTCCCAGTCTTGGAGCATCACCAAGCAGATAGAAAATCCCGAAGGAGAAAGGGCCTCAGCGACTTCTTATGTTTCAATAATACTCCAAAACAGAAAACGGTGGCTCTGGAACTTGCCTGGTGGGATCTGCCAGGGTTTTGGGCGAATCTCACTGGGCCTCCGTGGCTAAATCTGTGTAGGTCCCTCTGAACTGAAGGTCACAAACTGGAGTCAACTCAGCGACATGAGTCAGTATTGGCTCCTGCTTTTTTACCAGGCTGCAGGAGCTGCGGTGGCTCAAGTGGTTAAGACGCTGAACTGCAGGCTGTGGAAGGTCAGTAGTTCAGCAGTTCAAGACCCAGGTGCCGCAAGACGGAGTGAGCTCCCGTCTCTAGTTCCCGCTCCTGCCAACCTAGCAGTTCGAAAGCAAGAAATTTCAAGGAGATAAATAGGTACCACTTCGGTGAGAAGGTAACAGCGTTCCGTGCGCCTCAGTGTTTAGTCATGCCGGCCACATGACCACGGAAACGTCTTTGGACAGCGCTGGCTCTTCAGCTTTGAAACGGAGATGAGCAGCGCAACCCTAGAGTCAGATTCGACTGGCTTTCGAGCAAGGGAACCTTTACCTTTACCTTACATGCTCAGAGGCAAATACTTCAACATGCTGCTTCTAGGTTGGACAAGAACGCTTGTCTACCCATGCCCAGGGAGGACGCTGCCCTTGAGTCCTTTCTTTCTAGAACAGCCCTACATTTTATGCAGGCAAAAACACACCTGTGCGTACCCAGAGGCATTCAGTCCGAGATGCCAGAATTATTTAAGCAGAGGCGACTAAATGCTTGTGTCAAGGATAAAATAACTCCAAGCTCTACATTTCTCAAGACTTCGGAGGCTGCACTTAACATAAGAACATGAGAGAAGCCAACCCTGGATCAGGCCAATCGCCCATCTAGTCCAACGCAGGAGGACTAGACAGTGTGTAGCTGCAATAAAGAAGGCCAATGCTATGCTGGGGATTATTAGGAAGGGAATTGAAAACAAATCAGCCAGTATCATCATGCCCCTGTATAAATCATTGGTGCAACCTCATTTGGAATACTGTGTACAGTTCTGGTCGCCACATCTCAAAAAGGATATTATAGCATTGGAAAAAGTGCAGAGAAGGGCAACTAGGATGATAAAAGGGTTGGAACACCTTCCCTATGAAGAAAGGTTAAAATGCTTGGGGCTCTTTAGCTTGGAGAAACGACGGCTGAGGGGTGACATGATCGAGGTTTATAAGATTATGAATGGGACTGAGCAGGTTGAGAAAGAAGTACTTTTCTCCCTTTCTCACAATACAAGAACTGGTGGGCACTCCATGAAATTGCTGAGCAGTCAGGTTAGAACAGATAAAAGGAAGTACTTCTTCACCCACAGAGTGATTAGCATATGGAATTCACTGCCACAGGAGGTGGTGGCAGCTACAAGCATGGACAGTTTCAAGAGGGAATTAGATAAACATATGGAGCAGAAGTCCATCAGTGGCTATCAGCCACAGGGTATAGATGGGAACTCTCAGTCTGGGGCAGGTGATGCACTCTATTCTTGGTGCTGGAGGGGGCAGCAGTGGGAGGGCTTCTAGTGTCCTGGCTCCACTGCTGGACCTCCTGATGGCACCTGGTATATTTTGGCCGCTGTGTGACAGAGGGTTGGACTAGATGGGCCATTGGCCTGATCCAACATTGGCTTCTCTTACGTTCTTAACACTCTGTCACACAGTGGCCAAAAATATCAGGTGCCATCAGGAGGCCCACCAGCGGGACCAGGTCGCTAGAAGCCGTCCCACTGTCGCCCCTCCCAAGCACCAAGAATAGAGTGCATCACCTGCCCCAGACTGAGAGTTCCCATCTATACCCTGTGGCTAATAGCCACTGCTGGACTTCTGCTCCAGATGTTTATCCAATTCCCTCTTGAAGCCATCCATGCTTGTAGCTGCCCCAACCTCCTGGGGCAGTGAAGTCCATGTGTTAATCACTCAGGCTGGATCTACCCATAAAACAGAATGAATTATGGGACTGTACCACTTCAGACTACAGGTTGGTAGATACCAGTTTTCAAACGCTTAATTCTATTTTAAAAGAGAGAAACCTCCCTACAAGTACAAAGTCAGTGTATCAGGGAGAAAAGTTCTGGCCCACCCCAACAAGTTTGTATTTTTAGGCAAATTTTAACGATATAGAAGCATTCAAAAACATGACCTCCCCCACCCCAATACCTGCAGTTTGATATTGTACAGCCCATAGATCGACCCCCTATCTCTGCACAATGGGTCTTTCCATCCTAAATCTTCACGCAAGGAGGAAGGGAGAGTGTGGAGCGACTCCACCCATTGGCCGTCTTCACCTCTCCTCAGCAGAGACTCCTTCCCATAGTCCAGGAACTTCTGCAGCCACCAGATACATTTGTCCTCCAGGAAGTCCTTGACGGCATGGGCATCTTCCCGTTTAGTATCCCACTGCCTCTTGGTCACCTGAGCGGGCACAACGGCTGCTGTCCAGGTGAGGGTCTCCTTGTCGAAGCTGAGGTAGTCCTCCCCGTTGTAGGCGTGTTGGTTAAATCCCCTCTTGCGCCCATCCTTGCCTATTTCGCAGGAAATCGTGCGCTGCCAGATATGCAACCCTAGAAGAGACCCAGAGAGTGAGGACATCAGGAGTGGAGTGGCGTCATACCCACCCACCCACGCCAACCACGGCCCTATCACTGTTATGATATCTTTTTTTTGGTAGGGCAGGGCTTCTGTTCCCCCACAGCCCCCTTCTAGAATTAGAATAGTTAAATTTATAACACTGAACTCTTTCAAAAAAAATTGTTATCAAACATACAACAGCATAATTGTTGCCAAAGTTATTCACATTTAAACAATAAGCATATCCCCGGTAATACGTTGCATATCACGGAATGATAGAGTCAGAAGGGAACTCCAGGGTCATCCAGTCCAAATCTCTGCACAATGCAGGAAAATCCACAAACACCTCCCCCACCACCACCAGTGTTCCCTCTAAGCCGAGTGAGTGTGAGCTAGCTCACAGCTTTTTAGCCTCTGGCTCACACATTTTTGTCTTTGCTCAGGAAGGGAGGGCCCCAGAACAAATGAATTTATACAGTAGCCAAATCGCTCACTCACCATTTTAACGGCAGTAGCTCACAGAGTAGAATTTTTGCTCACGGGACTCCACAGCTTAGAGGGGGCATTGCCCCCCCACCAGGTGACCCCCTCTGTTCCATGCCCAGAAGATGCCAACAGTATACATTAAGAAGTATCATCATCTAACCCTGTGGGTTGTACTCAGGGGTGCCAGCTCCGGGTTGAGAAATACCTGGAGATTTGGAGGGCGGAGGGCAGGTTTTGGGGTGGGGAGGGACTGTAATGGGGCGTTATGCCATAGTCTGCCTTCCGAAGCAGCCTATGACACCCTAGAGAATTTCAGACAGGCCATATAATCCAGAAGAGGAACGGTTCCCAAACGGTTTCTGGTCTGGCATTTCAGACACAACCATTTTAGAACCGGTTCCCTACCGGAATATATTTGTACTTTCACACAGAAATGCTTCTATCCCATTCAGGAAACGGGGCTGAAACGTTTTACCTGTCAACTGCTTCCAAGTAGTCGTCAGTTTCTTCTCCCAGATCTGAAATGCTTTTTTCCCGCCTTTTTTCACCTGCGTGGGCGATCTCCGGCTTTTTTTTTTTAATGTTTAATGTTTTTAATTTTTTTTTTATGTTTTAATTTGTAATGTTTAAAGCTATAGCGCTATAATGCTATTACGCAACAGCATTATAGCGACCCCATTGGAATGTCTGGAGTGTTGTGTTATAGCGCTATAGCGCTCTAAAGCTAACATTAAAAAAAGAAGAAGCCAGAGATCGCCTGCATGGGCAAAAACCGGCGGGAAAAAGTCGTGCAGGCTGAAATGGCAAACTGCTTCAGATCCAGCTGTTTACCGGAAGGGGAAAGCCATGTGTGAAATGGCAGGCCTATACTGGTTTACTCCACGACAGATCAAAAACGGCTTCAAACCAGCTTCAAAAGGGTAATGTGAAATTCCTCCCTGTCACTGTGCCACAGACTGAGAGTCTTCCCTCAGAAGGACGCCACCAAAAGCCCCTTCTCAATAACCCTCTCTCAGAACAGAGCTCTTCCAAACTCAACTCTCCCTCCCTCTCCTCAAGCTTCCAGCCACCAACTGCCTCACTGACCAGACCTCCCCACTCCCCCGGATACCTTCCCTTGCCATGGAGGCGGCTCACCAATCAGAGTGAGCCTCTGCCATTCCCTACATTCAGACTGTTTTCACTCAAGTCATCACACAACCATTTTCTCCAGGTGAACTGATCTCTGTCTCCTGGAGACAAGTTGTAGTCCCAAGGGATCTCTGGCCACCACCAGGAAGATGGCAACCCTCCTTGTACTATGCAATTTTCTTCAGGCCAGGGCTATTTCTGAGCAGGAACGCACAGGAACGGAGTTCCGGCTGGCTCCCCAGTTGGCCACACCCAGCAGGAACTCATTAGCATAACAGGCCACACCCAACAGCAGAAACTCATTAGGACTGGCTACATGAGGGGTGTGTGGCCTAACATGCAAAGGAGCTCCAGCTACAAAAAAAGCCCTGGGTTTTGACGACAAACAAGGTAAACAGAGCAAGAAGCAAAAGGGCAGTGTGGCTGGATGACCACACTTCTGGCACCATGGGGTGTGGCCTAATATGATAATGAGCTGTGCTGTCAGGGGTGTGGCCTAATATGCTAATGAGTCCCTGCTGGGCTTTTTCTACAAAAAAAGCCCTGCTTCAGGCTATATATTTTTAGGGAGTAAAACCTTGGCCCTTCCTGCACTCTCCTTTTAATTCATGTTTGCGGCGGTGTCCTCCAAGCAATTCTGCACTAAAATGGAGCTTAACCTTCTTTCTATTCCAGGTTTTGCCCCCCATGCCGCATTACATCACCTCCTTTCAGTAGTCAGCCTGGTTTCAGCCTGCTCCTGCCCTGGGTTATTTGTTTTTTTTTTTGGTAAATACAATTTATTATTGGATATATCACATGCTCATACATTTTCAACCAACCTACATATCCATTTTTCTAATTTCCCTTCTCCCCCCAAACAAGGCTTTCCGCACTGCTCCAACCCCATTAGTATCTCTCTTATTCTGTTACAGTTATTTCTAAACTTATTTTCTCTAACAAACGGTAACAATTCAGAAATCTAATTCTATTTCATTTTCCACTTAATAACTATCAAAGCAGATCAAACCACGTTTAATGTCCCAATTTTTCAACAAGTATTTTTGAAAGTCTTTCCAGTCTTCAAAAAAAGTTTCATCTTCTTCGTTGTTTAATTTTCTTGTTAATTTGTCCATTTCTGCTAAAAACAACGTCTTTTTAATCCATTCCCATGTTTCAGGTACTTTATCTTGTTTCCAACATTGAGCAAAAGTCAGTCTTGCTGCTGTAGTCAAGTACCATAGTAGTGTTCTCTTGGCTACATTTATTTCTTCCATTTTAAGACCTAACAATAACATCTGTGGGTCTTTCTTAAAAGTACAGTTCAAAATTTTTTGTATCTCATTGTGGAACTCTGTCCAATACTTTACTGCTTTATCACATGTCCACCACATATGGTAAAAAGACCCCTCATGTTTTTTACATTTCCAACATTTGTTGGACATACTTTCATTTATAATAGCAATTTTTTTAGGCGTCATATACCATCTATACATCATTTTATAGCAATTCTCTTTAACATTTACACACGTTGAAATTTTCATTGATTTTTTCCACAAGTATTCCCAAGATGTCATTAATATCTCATTATTAACATTTACTGCCCATTTTATCATTTGCTCCTTTACAACTTCATCCTCAGTATACCATTTCAGTAACACCTTGTACAGTTTAGAAATCATTTTTTTATCTTTCTCAAGCCATACAGTTTCAATTTCAATATTCTTTTCTCTAAAACCATGTTCTCTTTTATCGGTCTTAAATAGATCATAAATCTGTCTATACTTCAACCAATCATATTCAAATTCAACATCAAATCTATCTTTTAACACAAAGTTTTTCCCTTCAAATTTTAAAAGATTTTTATAAGGTAGCCAATCTAACCCTTGATTTCTTGAATATGGATTAATCACTTCAGCTGGTACAATCCAAAGTGGTCTTTCTTCTGAGAAGAATTTTCTATATCTCGTCCATGTCTCGAACAGTGATTGTCTTACAAAGTGGTGTTTAAAAAATTTATCCATTTTTACTTTTCCATACCATAAATATGCATGCCATCCGAATTTATTATCATGTCCTTCAAGGGCCAATAACTTCTTATTCTCCAAATTAATCCACTGTTGCAACCATGTTAGACAGACGGCATCATAATACAGTCTTAAATTTGGTAGTTGTAAGCCTCCTCTCTCTCTTGCATCACATAAAATTTTCATTTTAATCCTTGGCTTTCTTCCTGCCCATACAAATTTGGATAATTCTTTCTGCCACGAATCCAGTACTTTCCTTTGTTTTAATATTGGAATGGTCTGAAATAGAAACATCAAACGCGGTAAAATATTCATTTTTACAGTCGCGATTCTTCCCATCAATGATAAATTCAAAGTGTCCCATTTCTTCATATCTTGCTGAATCTTGTACCACACCTTTTCATAATTGTTTTTAAACAAGTCAATATTTTTCATAGTTAATTCAATTCCAAGATATTTAGTCTTTGTAACTACTTCACATTGAATTTTCTCTTGAAGTTCTGTTTGTCTTTGTTTCGTCATATTTTTGCACATCACTTTGGTTTTACTTTTATTAACATAAAATCCCGCTATTGAACCAAATTCTTCAATTTTTTCCATCAGTTGTGGTATTTTCTCGATTGGGTTTTGAATCATAAACATTACATCATCTGCAAATGCCCTATATTTATAGGCGAAACCTTTCACTGTAAGTCCTTCAATACTGTTATCTTTTCTTATCGCTGTCAATAATATTTCCAATATCCAAATAAACAACAACGGGGATAACGGGCAGCCTTGACGTGTTCCCTTTTGGACTCGGAAGAAGTCCGTCTTTTCTTTGTTTATATTCAAAGCCGCTTTTTGTTCTGAATATATTGCCACAATCATGTTTAAAAAGGACTGTCCAATATTCATTTTTTCAATAACTTGCAGCATAAACTCCCAATTTAAATTATCAAAAGCTTTTTCCGCATCTAAGAAGAGGAATCCAACTTCTTTTTCAGGATGCTTGTCATAATATTCAATTGCATCTATCACCACTCTTAGATTGTCTCTAATTTGTCTATTTGGTAAAAATCCCGCTTGTTCTTCCGCTATTGTATCTTTCAAATATTTTTTCAGTCTCTCTGAAATTATTTTTGCAAATAGTTTGTAGTCATTATTTAATAGCGATATTGGTCTATAATTCTTTACTTGAGTCAAATCCAAACCTTCTTTAGGTATCAATGAAATGTTTGCTTCTTTCCATGAATCTGGGATCCGTTTGGTCTGTCTTATCTCATTTGACAGAAGTACTAAAATAGGGGTTAGCTCCTCTTTAAATTTCTTATAGAATTTTGCTGTAAAGCCATCTGGTCCTGGAGCTTTGCCCAACTTTGCGTCTTCTATCGCCATTGTCACTTCTTCTTTCGTTACTAAACCATTTAATAGTTCCTTAATTTGTTTTCCCAGCTCTGGAACTTCAATCGTCTCCAAATATTTCTTGATTCTCTGTTGATCAATTCCTTTCTTTTGGAATAGTTTGGCGTAGTATTTAAAAAAACTCTTTTTATACCATTCAGGCTCATCACCTCCTTTCCATCTTCAACAATCTTAGATATAAAGTTCCTTTCTTTTCTGTTTTTCAGTTGCCATGCTAAAAACTTTCCTGGTTTATTTGCACCCTCAAATGCTTTTTGCTGTAATTTTTTTAAATTCCAATATAATTCTCTGTTTAAAAGAACATTCAGCTGATCTTGCAGGAAGTGGATCTCTTTAATAACTTTCTTCTTCCCTGGTCTTTTTTTTAATTCCTTTTCTTTTTGTCGAATTTTTTCATGAAGGTCTTTCTGTTGGTGGATCTTTTGCTTTTTATCTTTGGAGTTCAGAGAGATAAGCATACCTCTCATTACTGCTTTGTATGTATCCCATACAACTTGTATATCCGTGCCTTTATTCAAATTCAGTTCAAAAAAACTTTTCGTTTCCTTTTTTAAGATTTCATTAATTTGTTTTTGATCCAGTAAATCTTCATTAATTCTCCAAAATAACTGTTTAGGTTTTGCTTTAGATATCCAAAGTAGGGGATTATGATCAGAGTTAGTTTTCGGTAAAATTTGTATTTTATAAGTTTTTTGCGCCATCTCCTCTGACATCCAAATCATGTCAATTCGAGAAAAGGAATTATGTCTATTCGAATAAAACGTGTAGTCCTTAGTCTTAGGATTCCACTTCCTCCAAACATCTTCTAATTTCTCTTGCTTCATCAATTGAAAGAAATTTTTTGGTAACTTTCCAACTGTCTCTCCACTTGCTTTGGACTTTCTATCCAATGTGTTGTTCACTGTACCATTAAAGTCTCCCGCAAGAACAATTTGGTCATAGTTTAAACATTCCAACTCTTTAGTCAGATCATTAAAAAAGGTCTCTTTTGCACCATTGGGTGCATATATATTAACAAGCAATGTCTTTTTTCTATCCATACAGATTTCCACGCCAACATACCTTCCTTCTTTGTCGGAAAAAATTTGTTTAGGATCCAAATCTTTTGAAATATAAATCACTGTTCCTTTTTTCTTATTAACTGCTGAAGAATGAAATTCTTCTCCCAATTTTTTATTAGTCAGATATTTATCGTCTTGTTTTCTTATGTGTGTTTCTTGTAAACAAATTATGTTACATTTTTGTTTTTCCAGCCAATGATTCACCAGTCTTCTTTTACCTGGTGAATTTAATCCATTTACGTTCCAAGATAAAAATTTGTAATCCATAATGGTGTTAAATTAAATATCTTTAAAATCGTCCAGATTGCTCACTTTAAATCTATATAAGTCTCCTTCAGATTTAAGAGTTGATCTCACCGAGTTGTACATAAATGTAAGTCCATATGGAATCTCCCATCTGAACCTAATATTCATTTCTTTTAACCTGTCTGTCAATTTCTTGAATTTCTTTCTATCTTGTAGAATCGATCTCGGAATTTCTCTCAGAATTATTATTTTCTTTCCATTAATTTCCAACGGTTGTATAAATTGTTTCTTGAAAACGTCTTCCTTCATCTTTGTTGTCACAAATTGAACAATTACATCTCTAGGTAATTGCTTTCTTTTGGCATAAGCTGAATTTACTCTGTAAATCAAGTCAAAGTCTGCATCCAAATCTCCTTCATCTTCCCCTATATAAGTTGTCAATGTCTTAATTACTAGGGCCCGTAGATCTTGATCTTCCTCCTCTTCTATCCCTCTCAATCTCAGGTGATTCTGAGTAGCCCTGTAATCCATCATGGTCTCCAGCCTTGCATTTTCTGACAGGGTTTTTTTAACCTTTTGTTCCATATCTTCAGATTTTGTCACCAGACTTTTGACTTCCTTTTTGAGTTCTTCTGTATCTTTTTTAATCCCTGACACTTCTGTAAGTACCAGTTCTTTCAATTCTTCCATATTTTTTTTCTGTACTTGGATTTGCACTTGCTCTATTTGCTCCAATTGTTGTTGCAACTGTGATTCAATTTGTTTTCCAAGATTCTCAGTCATCCGTTTTTCCATCGCTTCCATAGCTGCTTGCCACTCTTTTTCTGCCCTGGGTTATTTGGATGCTGTTTCTCTTGGACTTAAAACGGCCTCAACTCGAAATGTGGAAAGGAACTTTGTCTTTAAAAGCACACAGACAAGGCGAAGCTGCCTTCTACTGAGTCAGGTGATTGCTTCTGTCAAGATTAGTATTGCCTACTCTGACTGGCAGAAGCTCTCTGGGCTACCTGTGTGAGTCGCTCTTTGGGTGAGGAAGTACTTCTTTTTATCCATTCTAATCCGACTGCTCAGCAATTTCACTGAGTGCCCACGAGTTCTTGTATTGTGAGAAAGGGAGAAAAGGACCTCTTTCTCCACCTGCTCTACCCCATGCATCATCTTGTAAACCTCGATCATGTCATCCCTCAGCCGTCGTTTCTCCGAGCTAAAGAGCCTCAAGCGCTTTAAACTTTCTTCACAGAGAAAGTGTTCCAACCCTTTTATCATTCCAGTTGTCGTAGACAGTTCCAATTGCAAACGACAACAGAATCTCTGCTCAGGGAACAGGATTGCTCAGTTATAGTACAGGAGGAAGGACTGTTTAAAATGAGGTACCAGAATGTGGTTTACTTGCCAGAACAGACAATTTGCTCAGGGCATCAACTTTGACTAAGCATGGTTTTAATGTAAATTTTAATCACAACAAAAGTACAATATGTTATGTCCTCAGAGACATAAGGCTAGCATAAGTTGAGCAGGTGCTCATTATGCGGATTCAAGAACTGTCTTGTATTGCCCAATCAAAGGGCTTATGGAAGGAACATCTTTGATTGGCTATTGTTATGGAATATGATTGGTCCTTATCACTGCATTATGATTGGCTGCCTTGTTCAAATGTTATTGGCGCGTTATCATTCTGTGGGTATGGTTGCTACAACCTGAAGTGTATATAAACCGCTGTTTTTGGACTGTATTTTGTCTAGCTGGTCTAGTCCTTAGCTGGTCTAACTTGGAGCTGAAATAAAGCTGAATCACTTGAATTTACCTCCGGTGTGCTGTCTCTTACATATCACAATAACCAGAAACGGAGCTCTGTATGCACCAGGTCTTGAAAATAACGGACTTTTTGTACCAGACGCGTGTGAAGAAAGAGGCAGTGGAGCCAATCAATGCTCCCTTCTAAGCTGTGGAGTCCTGTGGGCAAAATTTCTACTTGGTGAGCCACTGGCCATTAAAGTTGTCAGCGAGCCATTTGGCTACTGCATAAACTCGTTTGCTCTGGAGCCCTCCCTTCCTGAGCTATGCTGGGGATTATTAGGAAGGGAATTGAAAACAAATCAGCCAGTATCATCATGCCCATGTATAAATCATTGGTGCGACCTCATTTGGAATACTGTGTACAGTTCTGGTCGCCACATCTCAAAAAGGATAGTATAGCATTGGAAAAAGTGCAGAGAAGGGCAACTAGAATGATGAAAGGGTTGGAACACCTTCCCTATGAAGAAAGGTTAAAACGCTTGGGGCTCTTCAGCTTGGAGAAACGACGGCTGAAGGGTGACATGATCGAGGTTTATAAGATTATGAATGGGATTGAGCAGGTTGAGAAAGAAGTATTTTTCTCCCTTTCTCACAATACAAGAACTCGTGGGCACTCCATGAAATTGCTGAGCAGTCGGGTTAGAACAGATAAAAGGAAGTCCTTCTTCACCCAAAGAGTGATTAACATATAGAATTCACTGCCACAGGAGGTGGTGGCAGCTGCAAGCATGGACAGTTTCAGGAGGGAATTAGATAAACATATGGAGCAGAAGTCCATCAGTGGCTATTAGCCACAGGGTATAGATGGGAACTCTCAGTCTGGGGCAGGTGATGCACTCTATTCTTGGTGCTGGAGGGGGCAGCAGTGGGATGGCTTCTGGTGCCCTGGACCTCCTGATGGCACCTGGTATTTTTGGCCACTGTGTGACAGAGGGTTGGACTAGATGGGCCATTGGCCTGATTCAACATTGGCTTCTCTTATGTTCTTATGAGCTGAGACAAAAAATCTGTGAGCTGGAGGCTAAAAAACTGTGAGCTAGCTCGCACTAACTCGGCTTAGAAGGAAAACTGGTCATAAGTATTTATTAACATGTATTGATGGCTCTTCTAGACTGTATGCCAAAGACCCCCCAGGCCAGGCCAGGGCCAAGAGTCTTTGTTTTAAGAGCTGCAGGACACAAAATTACAAAACCCCAGTGGTTGTGAATTCTCACACACCAATCTGGTAGTCTGCCAGCAGGCCTTCAGATTATCCCAATGATTAGGAGCCAAAGACACTATAAAGAAAATATGTAGAATCTCATTGAATGTAGACTTTAAACTAATGTTAATGGGTATATTAGGAAATAAGGCAGTCAACAAGGAAACCCAGGCTATACTCAAAGCTCTGGTGTTAGCAGGCAAGGCAGTGATAGCTCTGGGCTGGAAAGATAAGAGCAAATGGACAATAGATGCCTGGCACACTTATTTGTTTGAATTTGTGCTGTCGGACATCATCGAGAAATTGCGCCAGAAGACCACATGGGAGGATAAAGCCGAAGAAATTAAAGCGCGATGGAAGACCTATCTAAAGTGGATAACGGTGGAAGGAAGACAGGACATTCGGTGGAAGATCCGGACTTTGTGCCCGTGGCTGTGAATAAAGGATCAGCAAACAAGGGGTAGAGGGAGGGAGGGGGGAACCTATCGAGTTATGTAAAGTAAGGAGACGAAAGATATTATGTAATATATAGAAAATCTACAAAAAATAAACCTTTATTTAAAAAAAAAAAAGGAGCCAAAGGGCAAGCTTCCAGCCTTCCCGGGACTGAACAAGAAAGTCCGCCTTGCAAGGTAAGCTTGCAGAACGAGTTTCTCACAAAAGCAATTAACCTGGTAGGTGGTCAGCCAATCTAAGACACCGGATCTAGACTGAAGCCAGTCGAAGACAAAGAGCCCCAAAAGTAAATTAAAATATATGTATTGAATAGGGTGTGAGACTATCTCGAAGGGAAAAAGAACTGTGAGGCACAGAGCAAGAAAGCTAAGAGTTAAGAGCTGATGAGCCAGTAAGACATTGGTTCCAGATTACTAGATGGTACCCATTCTCAGCTGAAGGTTCTCAGGAACTGAATATGTCTCTTTCCAGAGTCAGGATGGGCCAGGGCTGTTTGGCCCACGACAAGGAAGCTTTCAAGACGGCTGCTTTGAGCGAGACTGGGGGGGCGTCCTTTGGGAGAACATGCTGGAAAGGAGTTCCAGAACCTCTTCCAGAACAAAATAATTTTTAAAATGTTTAAAAGTTCATGAGTTTCCAGTAAGGTAAAGGTAAAGGTTCCCTTGCTCGAAAGCCAGTCGAATCCGACTCTAGGGTTGCGGTGCTCATCTCCGTTTCCAAGCCGAAGAGCCAGCGCTGTCCGAAGACGTTTCCGCGGCCGTGTGGCCGGCATGACTGAACACCAAGGCGCACGGAACGCTGTTATCTTCCCACCGAAGTGGTACCTATTTATCTCCTTGCAATGTCTTGCTTTCGAACTGCTAGGTTGGCAGGAGGAGTTTCCAGTATACAGACTGAAATCTTCATTTCTGTCCTGAGAGTTCTGGCACCTCTTTTTTCAAAAAAACAACAACACAAAACCCCTGAGCAAGACAATAACTGCGTGGGAAAGTCTCAGGCGGTCACCATCAGAGCTAACAATAAGCTAAAACCCAACTTCTTCATGGCCAAGGGTCTAACGTGGTCTCAGGCCTGAAAGACCTGAGTGGTGATGTGATGCTAGTTCCGGGGCAAATGACCCAAGAGGTGGTCTGGCCAGGATGAAAGGAAACGAAACCTATCTGCGGCTAGCTTTGGCCCGTTCCCACGGGTGCAAATCATGAACCTTCACCGGATGGAACGTGGCCAATTGGGAGTCGGGGCTAGGCTCTCGACTCCTCTCTGCAGCCGGGGTGTCAACAAGGTCAGCTTGTTCTGCTCAGCCGTGTCCTTCTAAAGTCTGTTAACCACAACTCAAGCCTGAACCAACGTTTGAAACAGAACGAGAAATTTAGGGAACTGATTTTCTCGACACTATATTATTAACTGCAGAGAAATTGAGGATCTTTGTGGAACGTGTTAAAAATCAGCTCGGGAGGAAGCCACAAGCAATACCTACAGACGACGGTGGTGAGGACAGGCCACACCACATTAAATTTTACACGGAGCAGAAAGGCATAAAGCACCCGCACACTGTATCGTATAGCCCAAGAACAAGATGGTGTTGCAGAAAGAAAGAATTGTTCTTTAATGGAGATGGTTAGATTTATGTTGTTGTTGTTGTCCAGTCGCACAGTCGAGTCTGACTCTTCGCGACCCCATGGACCTTCAGTCTTTCCCAGCATCAGGGTCTTCTCCAGTGAATGCCCTCTTCTCATTTGGTGGCCATCTGGCCCCATCACTCCTTGGCAAATAGAAGGGGAAGTTGTAGAAGTAGTGACAGACTTCACGCTCCTGGGATCCAAGATCGCTGCAGACAGTGACTGTGGCCATGAAATTAAAAGACGCCTGCTCCTGGGGAGGAAAGCGATGGCAAACCTAGACAGCATCAGGGCCGGATCGTCCATTGGGCGAACCAGGCGCTCGCCTAGGGCGCCCTGGCCTCAGGGGCGCCAAATGGCGCCCCACTCCCCCCAAAAAGCGCCCCCTGCCCTAACCAGGCGCCTGCCACCGCCCGCCCCCGCTAGACCCCCCGCCCCCTTCCTGGCTTTCCTGGGGGCCCCGCAGCCGCTGAGCCCCCAGGACAGCTGGCGCTGGAAGGGAGGGGCGGCGGCTAGACCCTCCGCCCCCTTCCTGGCTTTCCTGGGGGTCCCGCAGCCATGGAGCCCCCAGGACAGCCGGTGCTGGGAGGGAGGGGGCGGCGGCTAGACCCCTGCCCCCTTCCCTGGCTTTCCTGGGGGCCCTGCAGCTGTGGAGCCTCCAGGAAAACCAGCACTCCGCTGCCACCCCCCGGTCCCCAGGCCCCACTGGGAGGTTGGCATCCCCACTGGGGGCGCCCCAGGCTTCCTGCCTAGGGCGCCCAGACACCTGGAGCCAGCCCTGGACAGCATAATAAAAAGTAGAGACATCACCCTGCCAACAAAAGTCCGTATGATCCAAGCAATGGTATTCCTAGTAGTAATGTATGGCTGCGAGAGTTGGACTATAAGGAAGGCCGAGCGCCGAAGTATAGATTCTTTTGAACTATGGTGCTGGAGAAGACTTTTGAGAATCCTTTGGACTGCAAGGAGACCGAATCAGTCAATCCTAAAAGAAATCAACCCTGACTGTTCCCTGGAAGGCCAGATCCTGAAGCTGAAGCTCAAATACTTTGGCCACCAAATGAGAAGGGAGCCCTCACTGGAGAAGACCCTGATGCTGGGGAAGACTGAAGGTCAAAGAAGAAGGGGACGGCAAAGGATGAGATGTTTACACAGTGTCACCGATGCAACGAACATGAAACTGAGCAAACTCTGGAGCACAACAGAAGACAGGAGGGCCTGGCGTGATGTGGTCCATGGGGTCGCAAAGAGTCGGACTTGATTGTGTTACTGAACAACAACAACACACAAAAGCTCATATCTTGAATAAACCTTTGTTGATCTTAAAGGTGCCACTTGATCCTAAGTTTGTTTCATTGTTGGGGTGAGGCAGTAATGAGGCAGTAACACAGCAACGTATTTGCAGAACAGACTGCCAACAAAAACTATGCGCAAGCACAGAAGTGCTCCAAGCTTAAGAACAGAACTGAATTAGGCATAAGAACTGGATATGAAAAAGGACGAAGATGTTACAGAATCCTCAGTCCAAAGACAGGGGAAGTGAAGATAATGAGAGCTGTTCATTTTAAAGAAGGAGAGCAATCTTGTGGGTATGTCCCTGACCAGAAAAACCATAAAGAGGAACAGACTAATGTGAAAGGGTATGATTCATGGGTAACTGAAGAGGACCGTGTGAATATGACTTTGGAAGCTGAACATATAACTGCACTTTAAAATGCTATTAAGTGCTGTGTAAACAAGTAATGTACTGTGAAGAGTTATGGCTCAAAGAGCCAGATAGTCTTTTTTTTTTTTTAATTTTTTCTTGAGCCAGAGTGTCTTGAGTGACAGGCTACTCCAAGGAAATTGGTTAGTTAGCTTAAGTTGAGTAGAGAAAGATTCGAAAGCTGAATGCTGAGGAGAGGGCAGTCTGAATTCCCTGACTGAGAAGAGTCTAGTACTGATGAGTCCGAGTCTAGCCCTGACAGAGAAGGGTTTAGTACTGGCAGAGTTTGTGTTTAGCCTTCACTGAGAGCAGTTTAAAACAGATGGAGAACTGGGGAGGATGGCAGGAGGATTAGGAAGATCAGAGAAGACACCCATTCAGGCCAGAAAAGGGGATAGATCTTCTAGTGAGAGAAGAAATTCCCTACCTAGTTGAAAAAGGGAGATAGCTCTGAGGAATAGAGGGATTCCTGGTCAGGTGTGTTTAGAAACTGCCTTTTAAAACCTGCAGAGTCAGTAAACCTCAAGAAGAGTACTGGTGGGTTTAGTGAAGGAATTTGGGTATTGTTGGACAGAGTATTCCTTCCTTCTGGAAACTAAAAGAATGAAATATGCTCAGGAAAGGAGTTTCCTAACATTGAAACAAAAGCCTCTCATTTTAAAGATTCTAAGTCACTGTGAAGAGTTTTAGAAACTCTCAATTGCTTGAAACATATGAATTACAGTCTGGGCCTATATGAATTACAGTCTGAGCCTATATTGATTTACCACAGAAATTTTTCCCCTGATTTCACCTGACCTTTTCCCTCTATGTTGAATAAAATAGTTTGTTAATTTTGAACTTTTAAAAAGCCTCAAGTGCCATTTCAGTAGTTTAAGTTAACGAGGGATCTCAACCCTTCCCTCAGGTTCCTGGGCTGAGCCAGCAGCAAAATTTCATACTGTGACAGGGTGGAATAGCCATACTTCTTCAGAAAAGAAGAAAATTGATAAATAGGGCTGCTCAGTCAAAAAGGGAAAGAAAAACAGATGGAAAATCTTGCCTCTGATGAAGGGAAGTGGACGAGGTTGTCATAGAATGTGTTTGCACCCCAGTGACAGAACAGGCGTCGTTTCTCAGCTAAGCAGGCCAAACAGGGAACTGAGACACTCAGAACAAAATAGCCATGGAGAGGGGCAAGAAACAAAGGAGCAACACAATACCATGGCCTCATGCATTAGAAACAATCTGTAATTGCTATTTTTAATGGACTTTGTTAAGATACAAAGTAGTAAGAATGAACTAACAGCTTTTAAAATATATTTTAAGACATTTCAAGTGTAAATAACCCTGTATGGTGTTTCAAGTTATAAGATAATGGATTAGCCCAGAATGTGCACCCTTATCAAATGGGACAGCCAGCTGTTGTTAAGAGAAGACTTTAAAACCTATAAATAGGGGAAGCAGGATTGCTTAATCATAGAGAACATAAGAACACAAGAGAAGCCAATGTTGGATCAGGCCAATGGCCCATCCAGTCCAACCCTCTGTCACAGAGTGGCCAAAAATACCAGGTGCCATCAGGGGGTCCAGCAGTGGGGCCAGGACACTAGAAGCCCTCCCACTGTTGCCCTCCCCTGCACCAAAAGAGCTGGAAGGGACTTCCAGGGTCATCTAGTCCAACCCACTGCACAATGCAGGAAATTCACAAATATCTCCCCATCACCACCAGGGACCCCTGCTCTATGCCAAGAAGAGGGCAACAAAAAAACCCTCCAGGATCCAAATAAACCCTTCAGGAACCCTCCAGCTCGAAAGCTTCTTCTTGCTTGTGACCCACTTATCTTTGGGTAGGATATTTTTTACAGACAAGTAATTGCTCTCCTGGAGCTGCGGTGGCTCAAGCGGTTAAGACGCTGAACTGCAGGCTATGGAAGGTCAGTAGTTCAGCAATTCGAGACCCGAGTGTGCCGCATGACGGAGTGAGCGCCCGTCTCTAGTTCCAGCTCCTGCCAACCTAGCAGTTCGAAAGCAAGAGATTGCAAGTAGATAAATAGGTACCTTTTCGGTGGGAAGGTAACAGCGTTCTGAGTGCCTCGGCGTCTAGTCATGCCGGCCACATGACCACAGAAACGTCTTCGGACAGCGCTGGCTCTTCGGCTTTGAAACGGAGATGAGCACCGCAACCCTAGAGTCGGATTCGATTGGCTTTCGAGCAAGGGAGACCTTTACCTTTACCCAATTGCTCTCCTAGAATTATCTATGTAGCAGTAATGTTTTTGTGAGGTAGTCAGTGTTAAAGCTGCACATTGTTACGCTGTAATACAGGATAAAAATGGAAGCAAAGGTTCTGTAATAGCATTACTTGTGTACTGTACCCCTAACGAACCTGAGAAGTTGTTAAGGTGTACGCCTCGCCAGGAATGTAAGGATCTGATCGAAAAGCTAACGAGACACACTCTTATATCTGAATCAGACCTGACTGCAGTCCCCCGGAACAATGCGCTTTCCGCCCTACCTCTGCTCAGGTTGTGGAGATGTGTCTGGCTCATCAGGTAGTTCTTCATTCTCTGCTCCGTAATCCTGCTTTCCTTGTTGTACCAGTCCAAGATATGGGGCTCCTTTGTCTCCAACTCCCTTCCCCAGGCCCCCTGAGATACTGACTTCCTTGCGGTGCTGTTGTAGTTACCGCCGGGCTGGTCGTCAAGGTAGACCACAGCTACGAAATCCGGCTCGCCCCCATCAGATTCCCAAATCACCGTGGATAAAAAGCGCAGGGAGTGTCCGGAGGGATCTGGAAAGGGCAGAGAGGCAGAGTTAAGGGGGCCTGCAACCCCCACCTCCCCACATCAGCTGTGAAGAAAGCTAATGCCGTCTTAGGATGCATTAAGAGAAGTATTGTGTCCAGATCATGGGAGGTGGTAGTTCTGCTCTATTCTGCTATGGTCAGGCCTCACCTGGAGTACTGTGTCCAGTTTTGGGCACCACATTTTAGGAAGGATGTTGACAAGCTCGAGCGTGTCCAGAAGAGGGTGACCAGGATGGTGAGAGGATTGGAATCCAAGTCTTATGAGGAAAAGCTGAAAGAGTTGGGTATGTTTAGCCTGGGAAAGAGAAGGCTTAGAGGGGACATAATTGCAGTCTTCAAGTATTTGAAGGGCTGTCATGTAAAAGATGGAACAGATCTATTCTCTCTTGCTCCGGATTGCAAGACTAGATCTAATGGGTGGAAATTACAAGGGAGTCGTTACCGGCTAAATATCAGGAGAAACTTCCTAACCGTAAGAGTGGTTGAGCAGTGGAACGGTCTGCCTCGGGAGGTGGTGGATGCTCCTTTGCTGGACGTTTTCAAGCAGAGGCTGGACGACCATCTTTTGGGTATGTTGTAGGTATGTAGGGCTATCTTTTGGCTATGCTCCTGCAGGGTGCAGGGGGTTGGACTAGATGACCTGCCAGGTCCCTTCCAACGCTAACATTCTATGATTCTATGATCACCTACGAACCCTCTGCCCCCTCCACTAAGACAGGAAGGGGTAGCCAAAAAACAGCCCTGCACAAGAACTCTGCTGCATCCCAAGCCCCCCATGGAGGATGGCTTGATCAGCGCATTGTACAAAATTGCTTATCTGGGAGACCGCCTTTCCGCACATGTTCCCCCGAGAGCACTGAGATTGGGGTCTCAAAATCGCTTGGCCCTCCCCCTGGACCCAAAGACGCCAGGCTGGCCTCTACCGGGGCCTTCTCTGTAGTGGCTCCATACTGGCGGGATGAGCTCCCGGAAGACATCGGGGCCTGCAAAACGGATCTCTTCCACCAGGCCCTTTCGATTAAGAGCCGCTTCCAACAGCTGAACTGTGGTAAGGCCCTCTATGCTATCAGCGGCAGCCTGGTATATACTGGATACTGACTCTGGTCTGCCAGGTCTCACCTTACCTGTGGAGGGGGGCTCCTGGCTTTTTTGTTGGGACTTTCCCCCCACGTTATCCTGCTAGGACCATCGCAACCGATGCTCTAGCATTTGGGGCAAAAACTCTATGGTAACCATAGAGTCTCCCCTGAATGCTAGAGTGTCGCCGCGCGATGGTGACATCATCCCTGTGAGACGCTGCTGTTTGGAGGTGGGGCTTCCCCCACTGGTCATCTGGCTGGCGGCAGATTAAAGGTAAAGGTTTCCCTTGCTCGAAAGCCAGTTGAATCCGACTCTAGGGTTGCGGTGCTCATCTCCGTTTCCAAGCCGAAGAGCCAGTGCTGTCCAAAGACTTTTCCGTGGTCATGTGGCCGGCATGACTAGACGCCGAGGCGCACGGAACACTGTTACCTTCCCACCGAAGTGGTACCTATTTATCCACTTGCAATTTCTTGCTTTCGAACTGCTAGGTTGGCCGGAGCTGGAACTAGAGACGGGAGCTCACTCCGTCATGCGGCACTCTCGGGTCTCGAACTGCTGAACTACTGACCTTCCACAGCCTGCAGTTCAGCGTCTTAACCACTTGAGCCACCGCAGCGGCAGATTGGAGCCCCCCAAATCGGGGAATCCCGTGGCCCAACCGGGGGGGGGGATAGCAACACTACAGGACCCCCCACTCGGAATGAAGACTAAGGCAGGTTCCCAATTCCTTCTTTGACACAAAAGATAGGGTCAGCCTTAGTAAGGAACTGAAGGGTACACATTCCAGCATCCTCAAGTTAGCTTCTGCTCACATCTTTGAAACAAATAAATACATAAATAATCTTCTGCCTGACTTTCATCTTAGATTCTGAGAATGTGGGGCTGGAAGAGGGGAGGGGGGAAATGCTCTGCCTCCACAATAGTTTGTGGTCCGGCACCTGCAAGAGAGCAGAAATGCCAAGGAGAAGGAGGAATTGCTCCTTATTCTCCCATTTCTGTGTGCTAAGGAAGGAAGCACCTTTAACTGTGGACATTACATAAGAACATAAGAGAAGCCCATGTTGGATCAGGCCAATGGCCCATCCAGTCCAACACTCTGTTACACAGTGGCCAAAAAGACCAGGTGCCATCAGGAGGTCCAGCAGTGGGGCCAGGACACTAGAAGCCCTCCCACTGCTGCCCCCTCCAGCACCAAGAATAGAGTGCATCACCTGCCCCAGACTGAGAGTTCCTATCTATACCTCGTGGCTAATAGCCACTGATGGACTTCTGCTCCATATGTTTATTCAATTCCCTCTTGAAACTGTCCATGCTTGTAGCTGCCACCACCTCCTGTGGCAGTGAACTCCATGTGTTAATCACTCTTTGGGTGAAGAAGGACTTCCTTTTATCTGTTCTAACTCGACTGCTCAGCAATTTCATGGAGTACCCACGAGTTCTTGTAGTGTGAGAAAGGGAGAAAAGTACTTTCTCCCATGCATAATTTTATAAACCTCGATCATGTCACCCCTCAGTCGTCGTTTCTCCAAGCTAAAGAGCCCCAAGTGTTTTAACCTTTCTTCATAGGGAAGGTGTTCCTACCCTTTTATCATTCTAGTTGCCCTTCTCTGCACTTTTTCCAATGCTATAATATCCTTTTTGAGGCGTATTCCAAATGAGGTCGCATCAATGATTTATACAGGGGCATTATGATACTGGCTGATTTGTTTTCAGTCCCCTTCCTAATAATCCCCAGCATGGCGTTGGCCTTCTTTATTGCAGTTACACACTGTCTAGACATTATCTTTGGCTAGAAAAAAAACCAGGAGGGCCTCCTGATCCGGAGAAACAAATTCTAGAGCCGCCCTTTCTTCCAGACCCAGGATTGTCTTTTACCCGCAGCACTAGCCAGGAGACCTCTTGAGTGACAAGTGGCAGGAAGTACTGCAACACCCAGGCCTGTTGCCGGGATATTGTGGCTTGGGGGTCATTTTTTTTCCTGGCGGGGCTGAAGTTCTCAGTGCAGAAAGAAAAGCCATTTAGCCAATAGAAAGCTGTTGCCGGGCTAGGTCTCTAAACGGGAAGCTGTCAACCACTTCAGATGACAGTTCTCAGCTGCTGCGAGTCCATCACTTCTCCCAGCCTAAGCAACAGTTCTGATAACAAGCCGGCAGGTGGGAGGGGCGATGACTTCTATAGTCAAGAAAGCTAATACTTAGGCAGAAAAACTCTCTTAAAGGAGACCAGTTCCTTGACACAGAGTTAGAAGGGACCCTAGAGGTCACCTACTCCAACCCCCTTGCTCATTGCGGGAATCAGTCAACTACAGCACCCCACTCTGCTTAGAGAGGCACACGCCTTTAAAAAAATGTTTTTAAATGATTTTTTAATCATTTAAATTAAAATGCTTTAAAATGATTGAAAAAAGCATTTAGAAATTCTGGTGGGGCTGTGCCTTTAAGAAAGGGGTCGGCGCCCCCCAAAGCCCAACTGTAGCTACAGGCCTGGTAACACCCCAGTCATGTGACAGGAAGAGGAGCGTCTCTGAGCCTGCTGCTGTTAAATCCTCTCCTAGGCCATGCGACCTCACCTGGCCGTCTTGCTGATCCTCTCAGTGTGCTTGTCAAAGGGGCCCCCCCTTGCTTTCTGCACGTGCACCAGATCCATCCAAAAAGCAGTAAACAAGATGGCAGCTAGGGTTGCCAGCAGGCCCATAGCCACAGTGAGGCATTTAGGGGCGGTGCCCCCTCACTCACACTCCACAACACCATCTGCCCCTGCCCTTACCGGCCAGCTGCACTCGTTCGCCTCAGCTACTACAGGAGGATTGAGGCCTACTGCTTGGTGAGGTCTACCGCCACTGTAGCACAGAGCGCATAATCCCTGCATATTAACTGCACCAGCCTGCTGGTTCTTCCCCTCCTGTAGCGGCTGAAGTGAACAAGTGCGGCCGGCCAAGTACAGAAAGACACTTCTCTTCTTCACCTCCCTTCCTGCCGATGGGACCTCCCCCCACTCCCTTTCCCCCCGCCCCCCAACGTCCTACCACCCAAAATTTTCAGGCTATGCCCCTGGTTGCCAGGTCCCCCAGGTAACCAGCAGGGGATGTGGAGGGGAGGGTTGCCCACTTTACAATGTTCCCTCTAAGCTGTGGAGTCTTGTGAGCGAAAATTCTACTTTGTGAGCTGCTGGCATTAAAGTCGTGAGCTAACCGTTTGGCCGCTGTATAAATTAGTTGGCTCGGGAGCCCTCCTTCCTGAGCTTCCTGAGCTAAGACATAAATGTGTGAGCTGGAGGCTAAAAACCTGTGAGCTAGCTCACACTAACTCAGCGTAGAGGGAACACTGGCCAGGAAATGCCCAGAGATTTGGGGGTGGAGTCTCAGGACAGCAGGGAGGACCACAGGAGGTGGTGGCAGCTACAAGCATGGACAGTTCAAGAGGGAATCAGATAAACATATGGAGCAGAAGTCCATTAGTGGCTATTAGCCACAGGGTATAGATGGGAACTCTCAGTCTGGGGCAGGTGATGCACTCTATTCTTGGTAGGAACTCTGATAGGAATTCTTGAGATAGGAACTCTGGGGGGGGCGGGGGACACATCCAATGTTCCCTCTAAGCTGTGGAGTCTTGTGAGCAAAAATTCTACTTTGTGAGCTACTGGCATTAAAGTCGTGAGCGAGGGATTTGGCTACTGCATAATTGGTTTGCTCTGGAGCCCTCCTTCCTGAGCGAAGACAAAGATCTGTGAGCTGGAGGCTAAAAAACTGTGAGCTTAGCTCACACTAACTGAGCTTAGAGGGAACACTGGACACGTCTGCTGCCTCAACCAAGTGCCCGGTGGAAGGGCTCTGTTTTGCAGGCCCTGCAGAACTGTAATTACGTGGGAGTCATCTGCATGGGTTTCAACGGGTGGAGATTCTTGCACTGGGGTAGGGGAGACGTTGAAATCCCCGTGGCTTCATCCAAATGCGTCTGTACCTTTCGTTCCAATACTGAGCTCCAGATAAGGACGAGGGAATCTAACTTCAGCCTCCTCTGAACGAGGAGCCCCGAATGGTGTAAACACTCCGCAGGCACTGAGACTGGGTTCAAATCCTGAACTTGTTCCCCGGAAAAGGAGGGAGCGTGGCCCCTTGCAGGTACTCACCGGAGCAGCCCCCCGGCAGGAATGCGGTCAGTACAAGGAGCAGGGGACACTCCCAAAGCAGATCCATCCTACATCTGGATCCGGAGAGGCTGAGACTTTCAACGGTTCAGAAATGAGAACTGGTACCTGCAGGAATTTATACAGTTATTCAGAACTTCCTTCTCCCTCTCCCATAATACTAAAGCTCTGGGGTACCCGATTAAGTTGAAAAATGGCAGATTCAGGACAAGGGCACACCGAATTTCAAATAAAGGCCTGAGGTAGGAAGACCTCGCTGAACTTTACTTAGCATAACCTCAGCCATTTTATAGGCACATGCAGTGACCTAGGTCAGCCAAAGGTTCAGTACGTAAGAACATAAGAGAAGCCATGTTGGATTAGGCCAATGGTCGTTCCAGTTCAACATTCTGTGTCACACAGTGGCTGAAAATACCAGATGCCATCAGGAGGTCCACCAGCAGGGCCAGAGCTCCAGAAACCCTGCCAAGTGTTGTCCCTCAAGCACCAAGAAGACAGAGCATCACTGCCCCAGACATAAAAACATAAGCCACGTTGGCTCAGGCCAATGCCCCACACAGTCCAGTATTCTGTGTCAGATAGTGCCTACGTCAGCCAAAGGTTCAGCACGTAAGAACATAAGAGAAGCCATCTTGGATCAGGCCAATGGTCCTCCCAGTTCAACATTCTGTGTCACACAGTGGCCAAAAATACCAGGTGCCATCAGGAAGCCCACCAGCAGGGCCAGAACTCCAGAAGCCCTCTCACTCTTGCCCCACAAGAACCAAGAATACAGAGCGCCACTGCCCCTGACAGAATGTTCCATTTATAACTTGAGGCTAATAACCATTGATGGACCTCTGCTCCACATGTTTATTCAATCCCCTCATGAACAGGGCCGGATCGCTCATAGGGTGAACTAGGCGCCCGCCTAGGGCGCCCCCCGAAAAGCGCCCCCCACCGCCCCAACTGGGCGCCCGCTACCTCCGCTGCCGCCAGACCCCCGCCCCCTTCCCGGCTTCCCTGGGGTTCCCGCAGCTGCGGAGCCCCCAGAAAAGCCGGCGCCGGGAGGGAGGGGGCGGAGGCTAGACCCCCGCCCCCTTCCCTGGCTTTCCTGGGGGTCCCGCAGCCGCGGAGCCCCCAGAAAAGCCGGCGCCGGGAGGGAGGGGGCAGAGGCTAGACCTCCCCTCCCCCTTCCCAGTTTCCCTGGGGGTCCCGCAGCCGCGGAGCCCCCAGAAAAGCCGGCGCCGGGAGGGAGGGGGCAGAGGCTAGACCCCCCTCCCCCTTCCCAGTTTCCCTGGGGGTCCCGCAGCCGCGGAGCCCCCAGAAAAGCCGGCGCCGGGAGGGAGGGGGCGGAAGCTAGACCCCCGCCCCTTCCCTGGCTTTTCTGGGGGCCCCGGCAGCGGAGCCTCCAGGAAAGCCAGCGCCCCCCGCCGCCCCCGGTCTCCTGGCCCCACCGGGAGGTTGGCATCCCCAGGGGGGACGCCTAGGCTGTCATGCCTAGGGCCCCCAGACAGCTGGAGCCGGCCCTTCTCATGAAGCCGTCCATGGAGTGATGTAGCCAGCACACCTTCCTGTGGCAGTGAATTCCACGTGTTAATGACTCTTTGGGTGAAGAAGAACTTCCTTTGATCGATTCTAAGCCTACCGCTCCTTAATATCATGGAGTGCCGACGGGTTCTCGTACCGTGAGAAAGGAAGAAAAGTCTTTCTTTCTCTACCATCTCTGCCCCATGCATAACTTTATAAACCTCAGTCATCGTCCGAGAAAAGCCACAAAGTAACTCATACAGGTGAGGGCCTGCCAGTTCCCAGAATAAAGGATGCAGCGATGCATATTCTCTCAGTCCTGTGGTTTATCTTCTTGCTTCTCATGTTGTACAGGTGTCGGATGCTAACTGCACTGGCTTCGAGCTTCTGTAACGTGCAAGTATAAGTATGCTGCGAGGGTATGATCTTTTGCAGACTTGTTTCTCTGATCACGTATCTGCCTGGCAAATAAACCTTTAAACCCGTTACCCCGCTGTCAGTGTTCCCTCTAAGCTGAGTTAGCGTGAGCCAGCTCACCGTTTTTCAGCCTCCAGCTCACGCATTTTTGTCTTACCTCAGGAAGAGCAAACTAATTTATGCAGCAGCCAAATCGCCGGCTCACAGCTTTAATGCCAGTCACTTACAAAGTAGAATTTTTGCTCACAAGACTCCGCAGCTTAGAGGGAATGTTGCCTGCTGTCTATATCGGAAATTTGGGCTTGGCGGCAAAATCATGTGACTTCCACAACAGGCCCCACCGTGAAAGGGCTGCGGCATCTGCTTGGCATGGAAAAGGTCCCAGGTTCAATCCCAGTTTGGTGCAGTGGTTAATCTGGGAGAACCGGGTTTGATTCCCCACTCCTCAACATGCCGCTGCTGGTGTGACCTTGGGTCAGTCGTAAGCTCTCTCAGAGCTGTTCTCTCATGGGCAGTTCTCGGGAGAGCTCTCTCTGCCACACCTACCTCACAGGGTGTCTGTTGTGGGGAGGGGAAGGGAAAGGAGATTGTAAGCCGCTCTGAGACTCCTTCGGGTAGTGAAAGACAGGGTATAAATCCACTCTCTTCTTCTTCTCCTCCAGTTAAAAGGACCAGGCAGTAGGTGATGGGAAAGACCTCTTCCTGAGACCCTGGAAGAGCTGCTGCCAGTCAGAGTGGACAATACTGGCCTTAATGGACCGAGGGTCTGATTCAATATAGAGGAGTAGAAGGGCATTACAATTTTGGACTTTCTACTCTGAGTGCCTCTCCTAACAATTCCTTGTTTGTAGCTTGCTGTTGGAAGACCCTTTACACGGATACTGAAGCTGCCTTATACTAAAGGGGAGAGGAACGAGACTCCTTCCCAATAAAGTGGAGGATCGAAAAGAGGAGGAGGAGGAGGAGGAGGAGGAGGAGGTAGAGATTGGATTTATATCCCGCCCTTCACTCGGAGTCTAAGAGCGGCTTACAGACTCCTTTCCCTTCCCCTCCCCACAACAGACACCCTATGAGGTAGGTGGGGCTGAGAGAGCTCCTTTCAGAACTGCCCTTGAGAGAACAGCTCTGACAGAACTATGGCTTGCCCAAGGTCATCCAGCAGCTGTAAGTAGAAGAGTGGGGAATCAAACCCGGTTCTTCTTGATTAGAGTCCATGCACTTAACCACTACACCAAACTGGCTCTCAAGAAAAGAGGCTCCTGTTGAGCCCGACGCCAAAGAAATACCCTTTGCAAATTCATCTCCCTTGTGTTTCCGCTGCTGGATTACTTCCCCCTTTCTGGCGCTCCATGGTCTGCTTGCCAGGACCAACATGCGCTCCATATGGCTGAACTTCGCCTGCCCTTTGACGTGAAGATCTGGAAGGACTCCCTTTTCTTCGAAAGCCAGATTTGTTGCAAAGAAGGCACTTGCAGTTTTTCTCCTTGTAAGGAGACCTTGGGGCTGTGGTCTTTGTAAGGAGACTACGTGACTTGGGGCTGCGGTCACACACGCTAAATAATCCAGTTTCAATCCACTTTCAGGGCACTTTCCAACTGGATTTTTACTATGTGACCTGGCAAAATCCCCTTGGAAAGTGGACTGAAAGTGGATTATTTTGTGTGTGTGACCGCAGCCTGGGACACACAAAGGACCTTAAGTTCTGGGTCATAGAAAAGGGAGTCCTTCGGGATCTCGGTAGATTCCGGTGGGCAGGGCTCTTTTTGTAGCAGGAACTCCTTTGCATATTAGGCCACACACCCCTTATGTAGCCAATCCTCCAAGAGCTTACAGTAAAAGGTAAAGGTTCCCTTGCTCGAAAGCCAGTCGCATCCGACTCTAGGGTTGCGGTGCTCATCTCCATTTCCAAGCCGAAGAGCCAGCGCTGTCCGAAGACATTTCCGTGGTCATGTGGCCGGCATGACTAAACACCGAGGTGCACGGAATGCTGTTACCTTCCCACCAAAGTGGTGCCTATTTATCTACTTGCAATTTCTTGCTTTTGAACTGCTAGGTTGGCAGGAGCTGGAACTAGAGACGGGAGCTCACCCCGTCATGCGGCACTCACGGGTCTTGAACTGCTGAACTACTGACCTTCCACAGCCTGCAGTTCAGCGTCTTAACCACTTGAGCCACCGCGGCTCCAGTAGCCCCTTGTAAGAAGAGTTCTGTAAGCTCTCGGAGGATTGGCTACATTAGGGGGAGTGTCGCCTAATATACAAAGGAGTTCCTGCTACCAAAAGGGCCCTGCCGGTGGGGTCGCTGTGCTGGTCTGAAACAGCAGACCAAAGTTTGAGTCCAGTGGTACCTTTAAGTCCAACAAAGTTTAATTCCGGGAATCAGTTTTCGTGTTCATGCAGAACAAGGTTTGAGTCCAGTGGGACCTTGGAGACCACCACAGTTTTCTTTAAAGAATAAGCTTTCCTGTGCAGGCAGACTTCATGTATCTGAAGGAACGCCCCTGCACACGAAAGCTGATATCCAAAATCAAACACTGTTGGTCTTGAAGGTGCCGCCGGACCAGTGTTCCCCCCAAGCTGAGTGAGTGTGAGCCAGCTCACAGCTTTTTAGCCTCCGGTTCACACATTTCGGTCTTCGCTCGGGAAGGGAGGGCTCCCAGAGCAAACTGATTTATGCAGCAGCCAAACTTCGATGCCAGTCGCTTGCAAAGTAGAATTTTTGCTCGCAGGACTCCACAGCTTCGAGGGAGCATTGCACCGGACTCAGACTTTATGCTGCACGCACACGAAAGCTTAGCCCCGGAATAAAACGTTGGTGGTCTTAAAGGTGCCACTGGACCCACACTTTGTTTCTTCTGGACGTTCAGCTTGGAGAGTTTGGTGCCAAGGAGGTTCCAGTGAAGAAAGAAGTCCTTTTCTCCCTTTCTCACAATACAAGAACTCATGGGCACTCCGTGAAATTGCTGAGCGGTCGGGTTAGAACGGATAAAAGGAAGTCCTTCTTCACCCAAAGAGTGATTCACACTTGGAATTCCCTGCCACAGGAGGTGGTGGCAGCTACAAGCATGGACGGCTTCAAGAGGGAGTTAGAAGTCCAACAGTGACTCTTAGCCACAGGGTATAGATGGGAACTCTCGGTCTGGGGCAGGTGATGCACTCTTGAAGATAGCCAGTTTGGTGTCGTGGTTAAGTGCGCGGACTCTTATCTGGGAGAACCGGGTTTGATTCCCCACTCCTCCACTTGCACCTGCTGATGTGACCTTGGGTCAGTCACAAGCTCTGGCACAGCTGTTCTCTCAAGGACAGTTTCTGTCAGAAGTTCTCTCAGCCCTGCCTACCTCACAGGGTGTCTGTTGTGGGGAGGGGAAGGGAAAGGAGTTTGTCAGCCGCTCTGAGACGCCTTTGGGCAGTGAAGGGCGGGGTATAAATCCAAACTCTTCTTCTTCTCTATTCTTGGTGCTGGAGGGGGCAGCAGTGGGAGGGCTTCTAGTGTCCTGGCCCCACTGCTGGACCTCCTGATGGCGCCTGGTATTTTTGGCCTCTGTGTGACAGAGTGTTGGACTGGATGGGCCATTGGCCTGATCCAACCTTGGCTTCTCTGATGTTCTTAAAGTGACCGGTTGTGTGAGTGTCTGATGGACAGGAAGTAGGCTGATGTAACACCCCCCTTCCCCATTCCCAGTTCAGAGCAGCGTTTTCAAAAGGATCCTGCAGAGAGGGGTGTGTGTCTACCTTGCCAGGCTCCACAATACACCGACGCACACAGAGTTACCCGGAATCACTGCCCTTCTTGTGCCACTGTCTGGAGAAGAATATTTGCACGCCCACCCCCCACCCCGTTCCAAAATCACTCACTAGCCAGTGTTCCCTCTAAGCTGAGTGAGTGTGAGTTAGCTCACAGTTTCTTAGCCTCCAGCTCGCACATTTCTGTCTTCGCTCAGGAACAGGGCCCCCTCTAAGCCGCGTTAGCGTGCTCTAGCTCACAGTTTTTCAGCCTCCAGCTCACGCATTTTTGTCCTACCTCAGGAAGGGAGGGCTCCAGAGCAGACTTAAATCGAGGCAGCAGCCAAAATCGCTCGCTCACACCTTTAACTCCAGTAGCTCCCCAAGTAGAATCTCTGCGCACAGGACTCCACAGCTTAGAGGGAGCGTTGCTAGAGATGCGTCGGATGCTCCGACCCGCTGACGCTTCTGCAAGAATAAAGGGCAGGGAGGGGTCAGCTGGAACCCCCTTTTTCTCTTTCGCGGCTGCAAAACGAGGGGACTCCGCCCACCTCTGTTGTCATCAGCGCTGACTGCACCTTAACCAAAGACCGGGGGGGGGAGAGAGCTATCCACCAATCAGTAGACAGGAAGCGCCGATTCCAGCAGCGGTGGCAATTAATCGGCTCTGAGAATGTCATTTTTGCCCCGGGCAAAACCTGCCCGGCAACCGCGGGCCGCTTTTTTTTCCTATTGGAGGATCTAGCGGGAGCTCTCCCGCGCCACCCTTCCCCTCCCTCGACAGCTTTGATCTGATTCTGATAATGCCCCGCTCTGGAATGGCTCCGGGACCAAAGTCCTCCCTTCTCCCTGGCTGCGCCTTTTCCTTCCTTTAGACAGAATGTATTCTAAGACATTTTAATCTGTATTTTAGTTAATAATTTGCTAAATAACTTTAAGTACTAATTTCAAGTGGGTAGTCATTTGTTATGATCAGAAAGTACAGCTGCCCGCATGGGGCAAAACACTTTGTTTGCATCCACTGGCAGGCAGGGCAGCAGATGGTCCCCTCTTGGGCAATAGACTTTGTTGCCATATTTGGAGGGGTTAGGAGTAGAGGCATAGGAAAAGGAGTACCACAAGGGTGTATATTGTCCCCTTGCTTATTTAATTTATATGCAGAGTACATCATGCGGAAATGCCAGCCTGGATGAATCACAAGCCGGAATTAAGGTTGCTGGGGAAAAGATCAACAACCTCAGATATGCAGAGGGTACCACCAATGTTCCCTCTAAGCTGTGGAGTTTTGTGAGCAAAATTCTACTTTGTGAACTACTGGCATTAACGTTGTGAGCGAGCAATTTGGCTACTGCATACATTAGTTTGCTCTGGAGCCATCCCTTCCTGAGCTGAGACAAAAATGTGTGAGCCAGAGGCTAAAAAACTGTGAGCTAGCTCACACTAACTCAGCTTAGAGGGAACACTGGATACCACTCTGATGGCAGAAAGTGAAGAGGACCTAAAGAGCCTCTTGGCTCAGGGTGAAAGAGGAGAGCGCAAAAGTGGGCTTGAAGCTCAACATAAAAAAAACCCTAAGATCATGGCATCCAGCCCCATCACTCCTTGGCAAATAGAAGGAGAAGTCATGGAGGCAGTGACAGACTTCACATTCCTGGGATCCAAGATCACGGCAGACGGTGACCGCAGCCATGAAATGATAAAAAAGGAGGTGATGGGAAAGACCTCAGCCTGAGACCCTGGAGAGCTGCTGCAAGTCTGAGTAGACAATACTGACCATGTTGGACCAAGGGTCTGATTCAGTATACAGCAGTTTCATGTGTTCATGTGAGATCGAATCAGTCAATCCTAAAAGAAATCAACCCTGACTGTTCCCTGGAAGGCCAGATACTGAAGCCGAAGCTCAGATACTTTGGCCACCAAATGAGAAGGGAGCACTCCCTGGAGAAGACCCTGATGCTGGGAAAGACGGAAGGTCAAAGAAGAAGGGGACGGCAAAGGATGAGATGGTTAGACAGTGTCATCGAGGCAACGGACATGAAACTGAGCAAACTTCAGAGGACGGCGGAAGACAGGAGGGCCTGGCATGATGTGGTCCATGGGGTCGCGAAGAGTCAGACTCGACTGTGCGACTGAACAACAGGAGTAGAGGCAAGTGCATGCCCCTTCAAACAAATCACACACAGATGTGCGCATGCACACACAGCCACACATTTATTTATTTATTTATTATTTAGATTTATATCCCGCCCTCCCCGGAAGCTCAGGGCTGAACACAAGAAATCAGCGAGGATTAAATCATTTATTTATTTATTTATTTAAAACTTGTATCCCTCCCCCCCACCAGCAGGCTCCGGGTGGGATCCATCAATATAAATACAATATAAAATACAATTAAAACCACTTAAAACAACAGTATAGAACAGCACAAAATCCTAAAACACCATGTAAAATCTGATCACTTGTCTTAGCGATTAAGATGGAATTAAGTATCCAGGCCACTGACCGGAGGCCCGCCAGAGGGAGAGGACATCCGCCACCTCAACCAAAAGCCCGGTGGAAGAGCTCTGTCTTACAGGCCCTGCGGAATGGTAATAAATTATGTGAGATCTCTCTCTTTGCAAAAGATCCAAGTGATTGAAAATCTGAGGCGTCTGGTCTTTCGTTGTCCTGATTGATTGGGCAAAATCTCACGCTGCTTTAATTACAGGGATCAAAGCAGGCTACAGATTAAAAACAGAAAACGTACCGGCAATAAAACACTATAGACATTCATAAATCACAAGTCAGTTTTACAAAAAAATAAAATAAAATCCAGAAATGGCAACAACAGAAAGAGGCCTTCTGGGAGAAGGAGTGGCCTTATACGGTTTATGAACACTGGACTAGATAGGACTCTTGGTCTGATCCAGCAAGGCTCTTCTTAAGTTCTTAGGATAAAGACAAGAACCTTGAACCTTGAGGAGAACCTGGCCTAGTTTCTGGCAAAAGAATCTGAGGCCAATCCCAGATTCCTCCCAAGTTAACTGAGCAGTTTGGTGTAGTGGTTAAGTGCGCAGACTCTAATCTGGGAGAACTGGGTTTGATTCCCCACTCCTCCACTTGCACCTGCTGATGTGACCTTGGGCAAGCCATAGTCCTGTCAGAGCTGTTCTTGAAAAAGAGCAGTTTCTGCCAGAGCTCTCTCAGCCCCACCTACCTCACAGGGTGCCTGTTGCGGGGAGGGGAAGGGAAAGGAGTTTGTAAGCCGCTCTTGAGATTCCTTTGGGTAGTGAAGGACGGGGTATAAATCCAATCTCCTCTCTTCTAAGCAGGCACAATTCTGCTCCTCTGAGCCACCTCACCCTTTGGCAGAGACATTTTTGGGAGTTTACATCCAGGAGGGCTAAGAATGGAGAGCCTCCCCTACTGTTGACCTTCTCAGTTCAGAGCCCTGTCGGGACCTAGGAATGGCTTCACTGCCTTCTATGGACCCACCAGGCAGTGGCTGACAGTTGTCCTTGGAAACAGCTTCTCATCTCCCGCCTCAGATTTCGTCAGAGACCGGTCAGTCAGTTCAGCTTTCTTCAGTCTTCCCATCTCCAGGCCTTCTTCTCCTTCACCTTCAAACCCTGAGTCTCTTTCTGTCCTGAGCTATTCATCATCCACCAACAGCTCCTCCTTCCACCAAATCCCAGACTTTCCGTGCGGCCAGTTCCCTAATCAAAGTAGAAGCTGTCACATAGAATCTGTGTTGGCTACTTTTCCGACACGTTCACCCTGAGAAGTTGGAATGACCGTGAACATTCTAGGGAATCACATCCATTCAGCCAGATGTTGCTTAACTTCCAGTGTGGGCAACCCAGCAACAGCGAAACTCCAATGAACGTCCAAAACCAGGGCAGGTGATATGAGGAACTGAGTGGAAACTTAGCCCTTAAGCCCACAGAAAATCAATGTTTCAGCTGCAGAAAACTGACACAAATTCATTGGCAGAAAGAAAGACCAGCCCCAAACCACCAGCAATGCCATCTGCCACGCCTCCCCCAGGCAAGCCACCTGGAGACAGGACTAAGGAGACCAGTGAACAATTATGAAGTCTGATTGGAGCTCTTGAGGAGATCACTCGTGGGAATTCCCTTTGGTCTCTTCTTACATCTGCAGAGAACAAAAAGGAAGAGAAGAGATAAGCCAACTGCATGGGAGTGCTGATTGTGGAGCAGGGGCAGAAGAACCGAAGAACAGGACGGGGAAGCCGAGGTCACCTGGGCAGTTCGTCCTCTCAAAGAAGGGCTACCTAAGCAACCTTTCCCCCGAAGCTCAACCCAAACACAAATCATGCCACAAACGAACAGCATGTGATGTATTGAGAGGAACATCACAGCAAAAGCCTCCGTGTGATGACTCAAGCGAGTAGCCAGGCCGCATGTGCATGAGAACTGATACCCGGGAGTACCAGATAGTCTGACCTGGAGAAGAAGTCATAAGAACATAAGAGAAGCCAATGTTGGATCAGGCCAAGGGCCCCTCCAGTCCAATACTCTGTGTCACACAGTGGTCAAAAATACCAGGTGCCATCAGGAGGTCCAGCAGTGGGGCCAGGACACTAGAAGCCCTCCCACTGTTGACCCCAACCCAAGCACCAAGAGCATCACCTGCCCCAGCCTGAGAGTTCCTAAGAACATAAGAGAAGCCAATGTCGGATCAGGCCAATGGCCCATCCAGTCCAACACTCTGTCACACAGTGGCCAAAAATACCAGGGGCCATCAGGAGGTCCAGCAGTGGGGCCAGGACACTAGAAGACCTTCCACTGTTGCTGCCCCCCCCCAAACACCAAGAATACAGCACATCCCTTGTCCCAGACTGTGGCTACAAGCAAGGACAGCTTCAAGAAGAAACTAGATGAAGATATGGAGCAGAGGTCCATTAGTGGCTTTCGCCACAAGGTCTAGAGGGAAACCTCTGTCTGAGGGAGTGATGCTCTGTATTCTTGGTGCTTGGGGGGGCAAAAGTGGGAGGGGCTTCTGGAGTTCTGGCCCCACTTGTGGACAATGTTCCCTCTAAGCTGTGGAGTCTTGTGAGGCAAAAATTCCACTTTGTCAGCCACGGGCATGAAAGTTGTAAGCAAGCGATTTGGCTGCTGCATCCAGCCTTCCTGAGCAAAGACAAAAATGTGTGAGCCGGAGGCTAAAAAACTGGGAGCTGGCTCACATTAACTCAGCTTAGAGAGAACACTGCTTGTGGACCTTCTTAATGGTACCTGGGTTTTGGCCACAGTGTGACACAGAGTGTTGGACTGGATGGGTCATTGGACTGTTCCAAATATGGCTTCTCTTGTGTTCTTATGTCTGGGGCAGTGATGCTATATTCTTGGAGCTTGGGGGGCAAGAATGGGAGGGCTTCTGGTGTCCTGACAGCCCCTGGGTTTTGGCCACTGTGTGTATGTCACTGGATGTGTTGGACTGGGTGGGCCATTGGTCTGATCCAACATGGCTTCTCTCATGTTCTTATATTCATGTGCTACCTGCTCTCTTTAACTGGAGATGTAAGGGAGTGAACCAGGGACCTTCTGCATGCACAGGAGAGGCTCCATTGCTGGTCCACATCCACAGCCTCAAGGAAACCCATCAGAAACCCTTTCAAATTGGGATTAATCTCCCAGAGACCATCCCAAGAACCTCGGCCTTCGGGACAGCTACCCATTTGCCTCCCCCGCCATGCTTACCTTGGGCAGATTTCTCAGGTCTCTTGGTCGCATCCTGCAACAGGGGGAAAAAGAGAGTCAGCAATGCAGCTGCGTGGACTCCAGGGAAAGAACTTTGGTCTCACCAGGGCCTTTCCTCTCTGTTTTCACAGGCCCATCCATTCCTCATCAGATCCGGCTGCACGGTTTAGCCAGACACAAACCGAGGGTGCACTCAAGAGCATGGAAGATCTTCTGCACACAGAGGCAGACAGGAAGCACTGGAATGACCATGTCTCCAAGTGCATTGTGGGAAAGGCTGTAACAGGGTTCCATCTTTAGAGCTTTAAGCCTAGCTTGGGCTGCGGTCAGACAGGCAGTTCAATCCGCTGTTGCCCACCTCTAATTGAGCCAGGTTATTTTGTGACAGAGAATCCTGATCAGACTCACCCCTTTTAGCATTCTTCAAAGTGCTTTTACCCATCCTTGAGAGATCAGACGGCAGCAAGCAGGGAGTCAGCCCATCGGCCATTTTTTTAAAAAGTGTGTCCTTTGAGCATGCCCACAACCACTGATGAGCCTGCTGGGACATGTAGTTCATGGGGCCGTCAGCCATTTTTTTAAAAAGTTTGTCCTTGGAGCGAGCGCACAAGCGCTGATGAGACTGCTGGGATATGGAGTTCACTGCCGTCCTCCCTCTAATATTTTCAATTTACCCCTTCCCCAAAGGACAGGAAAAAGCTGTAGAACAGAGGCATCTTTCTTTGAGAGTTTTTAAAAAGAAAACAAAGTTCTGAGCAGCCCGAGGGGAGGGGAGAGGTGTTTATATGCAGTTATGTACACGTTGCTAACTAGTAAGAACATAAGAACATAAGAGAAGCCAATGTTGAATCAGGCCAATGGCCCATCTAGTCCAACACTCTGTCACACAGCGGCCAAAATATACCAGGTGCCATCAGGAGGTCCAGCAGTGGGGCCAGGACACTAGAAGCCCTCCCACTGTTGCCCCCTCCAGCACCAAGAATAGAGGGCATCACCTGCCCCAGACTGAGAGTTCCCATCTATACCCTGTGGCTAATAGCCACTGATGGACTTCTGCTCCATATGTTTATCTAATTCCCTCTTGAAACTGTCCATGCTTGTAGCTGCCACCACCTCCTGTGGCAGTGAATTCCATATGTTAATCACTCTTTGGGTGTAGTAAAACAACATGGCGGCTGGAAAACAGGAGACCAGTCAGACCTGCCTGACGGCTTGGGTGAGCCACAGAACCATCAGACAACAGGAAATCCGTTTTGGAACCAGCTCAGACCAACAGGACCGGACTTTCTCAGGCTTCAAAGAAACATGAACGGGGGGGGGGGAGGAAATGGGACTCAGATGACTAGAGCACGACAGACAGAGGTTGCTGTCTGATCGTGCACTTTAAATCCATACGGGAACAGCAACGGCAAGAGACCAAACTGCAGGTCTGATCACAGCCTTGTACTGTGCCAGTTGCAGCCCTTCCTCTCACCCTGAAATCCACCTGAAGCAGCTAAGGAGGGGGGGGAATTTTTGAGGTGCAACCACTTCCAGGAAGCATCCCTCCCCCCAACAGAGCACCCTTTGGGCCCCCACCCAGTTCTGGGGCTCCTGAAGGCCAGGTTTTGCCGTCTCTGACCTTGAGCCCCTGCGAATATCATCTGGTCACCGTATCTCCAAAAGGACATTGCTGAGCTGGGGACAGTACAGAGGAGGGCAACCAAGACAATGAGGGTGTTGGAGCACCTTCCCTGGGAGGAAAAGCTGAAGAGTCGGGGACTTTTCAGTTTAGACAAGAGACGACTGAGGAAGGGCATGAGAGAGGTCTTTAAAATTATGCACGGGATGGAAAGAGTGGACAAAGAGAACTTTTTCTCCTTCTCCCCAAAGACTAGAACTTGAGGGATCGAATAAAGCTGATGGGCAGTAGGTTCAGGACGGACAAAACGGAAGGCTACTTCTACACAGACAGGGCGTCAAATGTGGCGTTCGCCGCCAGAGGTTGTGGTGATGGCCACAGGAAAAAAATGACTTTAAAAAGGGATTAGATAGATTCATGGAGGATGACTCTATCAATGGCTGCTAGCCATGGTGTCTGAGAGAAACCTCCACATTCAGAGGCACTAATCCTCTGAATCCCAGAGCCAGGAGGCAGCATCAGGGGAAGGCCTCAGTCTCTATGCCCTGTTGTTGGCCCTCTAGAGGAACTGGTTGGCCACTGTGTGAGAGAGGAGGCTGGTCTCGAAGAAGAAGAAGAGGAGGAGGAAGAGGAGGAGGAGATTGGATTTATACCCCACCCTTCACTCGGAGTCTCAGAGCAGCTTACACACTCCTTTCCCTTCCCCTCCCCACAACAGACACCCTGTGAGGGAGGTGGGGCTGAGAGAACTCTGACAGAAACAGATCTTTATTTAAAGAACAGCTGTGCCAGAGCTTATGACTGACCCAAGATCACATCAGCAGGTGGAAGTGGAGGAGTGGGGGAATCAAACCCAGTTCTCCCAGGTAAGAGTCCACGCACTTAACCAGTACACCAAGATGGACTTTTGGTCTGATCCAGCAGGGCCACATTTCTCCTGAGCCAAGATATCTACAGCCTTTGAAGAACCCCCCCCTCCCCAGTTCCAGGATAAATTCTTAGATGATCAACTGGGTTTTGCCGTTCTTAATCTATCAATGCTTTCCTCTAATATCGTAAATTTCACATAACGAGTTTCCAACACAAAAGCCCTCATTTCCAAGAAGACCCCGACCTGGATAGCCCAGGCTGGTCCGATCTCATCAGAAGCTAAGCAGGGTCGGCTTTGAACAGTATTTGGATGGGAGTCTGCCAAGGAATACCAGGGTTATCAAGCAGAGGCAGGTGATGGCAAACCACCCCTGATTGTCTCTTGCCTTGCCCATAAGTCAGCTGTGACTGGATGGCAAAAAAAGACCTTTCAGGAAGCATTAAGAACATAAGAGAAGCTATGTTGAATCAGGCCAATGGTCCTGTCACACAGTGGCCAAAACCCAGGTGCCATCAGGAGGTCCACCAGCAGGGCCAGAACTCCAGAAGCCCTCCCACTGGTATCCCCCAAGCATGAAGAAGCAGAAAGGGAGAGGAAGAGGAAGAAGAAGAAGAGTTGGATTTATACCCCACCTGTCACTCAGGAGTCTCAGACTGGCTTACAATCTCCTTTCCCTTCCCCTCCCCGCAAGAGACACCCTGTGAGGTAGGTGGGGCTGGGAGAGCTCGAGAGAACTGGCCTTGAGAGAACTGTGACTGAGCCAAGGTCAGTCAGCTAGCTGGATGTGGAGGAGTGGGGAATCAAACCCGGTTCACCAGATCAGAGATGGTCGCTCTTAACCACTACACCAAACTGAGCATCGCTGCCTCAGACATAAGAACATAAGAGAAGCCATGTTGGATCAGGCCAATGGCTCATCCAGTCGAACACTCTGAATCACAGCGGCCAAACCCCAAGGGCCATCAGGCAGCCCATCTGTGGAGCCAGAACTCCAGAAGCCCTCTCACTGGTACCCCCCAAGCACCAAGAATATAGAGCATCACTGCCCCAGACAGAGTGTTCTATCTATACCTTATAGCTAATAGCCACTTATAGCTAATAGCCAAATGTTTCTCCAATCCCCTTTTGAAGCTGTCTGTGCTTGAGGCCACCACCACTTCCTGCGGCAGTGAATTCCACCTGTTAATTACTCTTTGGGTGCACAAGGACTTCCTCCCATCTGTTCTAGGAGTCTGGTGGCACTTTATTTTTCCAAAACATTTATTAGCTGCCTTTCTCCCTTGCGTGGAGCTGCAGTGGCTCAAGTGGTTAAGACATTGAACTGCAGGCTGTGGAAAGTCAGTAGTTCAGCAGTTCGAGACCCGAGAGTGCCGCATGACGGGGTGAGCTCCCATCTCTAGTTCCAGCTCCTGCCAACCTACCAGTTCGAAAGCAAGAAATTGCCAGTAGATAAATAGGTACCACTTTGGTGGGAAGGTAACAGCGTTCTGTGCGCCTCGGTGTTTAGTCATGACGGCCACATGACCACGGAAACGTCTTCGGACAGCGCTGGCTCTTCGGCTTTGAAACGGAGATGAGCACCGCAACCCTAGAGTCGGATTCGACTGGCTTTCGAGCAAGGGAACCTTTACCTTTACCTTCTCCCTTGCAGCACTCAAGCCGGCTCAATATATAAATAAGACACTATAAAACACACAAAAGCTGACAGTTTAAAAAATCCCAATTAGTACTGCTGACAGATCAAAACTAAATCAGTCAGGAGCTTATCTGAAGAAGCGACTCACAAAAGCTCCTACCCTGCCACAAAGTTTTGTTAGTCTTTTAAGGCGCTCCTGGAGCCTTGCTGTTCCGTAGAGTCAAAAGCTGCCCCCAAATAAAACGATCTTCAGCTGCCTCTGGAAGATCAACAGTGACGAGGGCCAGGCACACCTCTCTGTGGCGGTTGTTACAGAATCGCGGGGCTGCCACGGAAAAGGCCCTGTCCCGTGTACCCAAGAGACAAGCCTCTTTGATCGCGGGGACAGTCAGAAGGGCCTCTCCCTGTGACTTTAATGATCTCAACCGGGGCTCTTTTTGTAGGCGGAACTCCTTTGCATATTAGGCGACACCCCCCCTAATGTAGCCAATCCTCCGAAAGCTTACAGTAGCCCCTTGTAAGAAGGGCTCTGTAAGCTCTTGGAGGATTGGCTACGTTAGGGTGTGTGTCTCCTAATATGCAAAGGAGTTCCGCCTACAAAAAGAGCCCTGATACTTTACAATATCACGATTTTATCCAAGATGCCCAGGATTCACATGTTCCCCTCCCCACCCCCACCCCCCGTCTCTGTGTGGACGGATACACCAAAGAGTAGCTACTCACCAGGTTGTGCTTTACGGGCTGCCTGGTAGTCACTTCGCCTTTTCCCTGGAGGACAGAAGGAGAGAGAGTCAGAGCTGGGCGGGGGACCCCAGAGACCATCCATACTGAAGTCAGGTTACTGGATCTGAAGCACTCCCTGGGGGTTTCTCCTCTGGCCTCTTTCTCCAGGGAAAGAGGGAACAGGAGCCTCCCAGCCGACAGTCGCTAGCAGCAGAGCTAAGAAGGTTTTCCTGGTAAGTTTCTGACTCCAGACTGACTTCTTGGGCTCTGACATAAGAAGAGCCCTGCTGGATCAGACCAGTAGTCGATCTGCTCCAGCCTCCTGTCTCACACAATGGCCAACCAGCTCCTCTGAACGGCCAACAAGAGGACATAGAGGATGAGGCCTTCATAAGAACACAAGAAGAGCCCTGCTGGATCAGACCAGTGGTCCATCTAGTCCAGCCTCCTGTCTCACACAGTGGCCAACCGGCTCCTCTGAACGGCCAACAAGAGGACATAGAGGATGAGGCCTTCATAAGAACACAAGAAGAGCCCTGCTGGATCAGACCAGTGGTCCATCTAGTCCAGCCTCCTGTCTCACACAGTGGCCAACCGGCTCCTCTGAACGGCCAACAAGAGGACATAGAGGATGAGGCCTTCATAAGAACACAAGAAGAGCCCTGCTGGATCAGACCAGTGGTCCATCCAGTCCAGCCTCCTGTCTCACACAGTGGCCAACCAGTTCCTCTGGAGGACCAAGAACAGGGCATAGAGGATGAGGCCTTCATAAGAACACAAGAAGAGCCCTGCTGGATCAGACCAGTGGTCCATCTAGTCCAGCCTCCTGTCTCACACAGTGGCCAACCGGCTCCTCTGAACGGCCAACAAGAGGACATAGAGGATGAGGCCTTCATAAGAACACAAGAAGAGCCCTGCTGGATCAGACCAGTGGTCCATCCAGTCCAGCCTCCTGTCTCACACAGTGGCCAACCGGCTCCTCTGAACGGCCAACAAGAGGGCATAGAGGATGAGGCCTTCATAAGAACACAAGAAGAGCCCTGCTGGATCAGACCAGTGGTCCATCCAGTCCAGCCTCCTGTCTCACACAGTGGCCAACCAGCTCCTCTGGAGGGCCAAGAACAGGGCATAGAGGATGAGGCCTTCATAAGAACACAAGAAGAGCCCTGCTGGATCAGACCAGTGGTCCATCCAGTCCAGCCTCCTGTCTCACACAGTGGCCAACCGGCTCCTCTGAAAGGCCAACAAGAGGGCATAGAGGATGAGGCCTTCATAAGAACACAAGAAGAGCCCTGCTGGATCAGACCAGTGGTCCATCCAGTCCAGCGTCCTGTCTCACACAGTGGCCAACCAGTTCCTCTGGAGGGCCAAGAACAGGGCATAGAGGATGAGGCCTTCATAAGAACACAAGAAGAGCCCTGCTGGATCAGACCAATGGTCCACCTAGTCCAGCATCCTGTCTCCCACAGTGGCCAACCAGTTGTTCTGAGGGGCCAACCAGAGGTCATAGAGGCCGAGGCCTTCACCAATGTTGCCCAAAGGTTAATATTCTAGTGGAGGGGCATGACCTATTATTGGGTTGGCATGCATTTTTCTGGTATGGAAAAATCAGATACAGTTATTTCAAACAATATTTGATCAGGAAATCTTTACTGATGATATGGGAAAGCATTAAAAGATTGTTCTATACTAAGACATCCAAATGGGTTTCATCATTGGAAGCTTTTACAAACCCAAATGTTTTGCAAAAAAAAATGCTATTGAGATATGAGGACTTGTTAGATAATAAAAATGAACTAAAATCAATAGAAAATCTTAAAACAGCAAGAGATGGATATAGGTTGGTGGGAAAGCATACAAATAGAGTCGAGATTCGCTGAAGACAAACCACTAGGTTATTGTTATATACTGAAGATAAATTGATTAAGAAATTGTATATAATTATGTCAGAGGAAAAAACACAAGATGAAATAGTTAAGAACTGTATGGTTAAATGGGCACAAAACCTGGGTCATAATATAGATTTAGATCAATGGTCACATGTATGGAAAACAAATGTAATGATTACTAAAGTGACTTCATATAAGGAAAATATATACAAAATGTTTTATAGATGGTATATTACCCCAGATAAATTAGCTAATTTCTACCTCGACCTACCAAATGATTGTTGGAAATGTAAAAATAATATTGGTTCATTTTTCCATATGTGCTGGACTTGTGATAAAGCTAAAAAATATTGGAGTTGAATACATGAAGTTTTACAAAAAGTGTTAAAAACTATTGTACATTATACACCAGAATTATTTTTATTGAATATATCACCAGAGAAATATAAAAGACAAGACCTTTACCTCACTATACATATTGTAACAGCGGCAAGAATATTATATGATAAATACCAGAGAAGAACTGAAACTCCTTCAAAAGAAGAAGTTATAAGTAAAATACTAGAAACTGCTGAGATGGATAATCTGACCTTAATGTTGAGAGGAAATAACAAAGAAGATTTCGAGGACACATGGTTACGATTTTATAAATGGATAGAGGAACATCACATCAAATTTCTAGACTTACAGCCGAAATTAAAAAGAATAAGAACTATTTATAAATATTTGTGAGCAAAAGTGTTTATTAAAATTACGAGGTGTATAAAAGGAACTGACTTTTTAACTACAGTATGAGGTCAAATGACAACATGGGGAAAAAATGATACAATGAATCTTCCCCCAATTTTTATGTTTTTGTGTCTGTATGTTGATTGTCTGTTTTATATGTATGAAATAAAAAGCCTTTAACAAACCAACGTTGCCCAAAGGCTTTCCCCAATGTTGACTGCCCTCTGAACATGGAGGTTCCCTATAACAACACCATGCTGAAGAGCCCTGCTGGATCAGACCAGTGGTCGAGCTATTCCAGCATCCTGCCTCACACAGGGGCCAACCAGTTCATCTGGAGTGCCAACAACAGGGCACAGAGACCGAGGCCTTCCCCTGATGTTGCCTCTTGGCACTGAGAATTCAGAAGTTGACTGCCCCTGAATGTGGAAGTTCCCTATAACAATAGAAAAAGAGCCCTGCTGGATCAGACCAGTGGTCCATCTAGTCCACCATCCTGTCTCACACAGTGGCTAACCAGTTCCTCTGGATGATCAGCAACAGGGCAGAGAGAGGCTGCAGCCTTCATAAGAACATAAGAAGAGCCCTGCTGGATCAGACCAACAATCCCTCTAGTCCAGCATCCCGCCTCATACAGTGGCCAACCAATTCCTTTGGATGACCAACAATAGAAGAAGAAGAGATTGGATTTATACCCCACCCTTCACTGCCCAAAGGCGTCTCAGAGCGGCTTACAAACTCCTTTCCCTTCCCCTCCCCACAACAGACACCCTGTGAGGTAGGTGGGGCTGAGAGAACTTCTGACAGAAACTGTCCTTGAGAGAACAGCTGTGCCAGAGCTTGTGACTGACCCAGGTCACATCAGCAGGTGCAAGTGGAGGAGTGGGGAATCAAACCTGGTTCTCCCAGATTAGAGTCCGCGCACTTCACCACTACACCAAACTGGCTCTCTTGTGCTGAGGACCACAATCAGAGTTACGCCCAAAGGGGTTGGCTGATGTGAGAGAGGACCTCGAAGTCCCTCACAGACACACTATTCTTGGAGTGTCAGACCAAGGCTGAGGATATCAAACCGCCCCTCAGATCCAGACATTTGTGGAAATCTAACTCTGCTAGACATGGGGCATCCCGCAGATTCTTGAATAGTCTTGCGGACAACTTCATCTCTCAGAAGGTGGAGGTGGGAACCAGAGGATCTGCTATCCTGGATTTAATCCTGACTAACAGGGAAGAACTGGTTGATGAAGTGAACATTGTGGGATCCTTGGGGAATAGTGACCATATCAGCTTGGAATTTGACATGGAGAAAGATGTGAAACCAGGACATAGTAGGATTCGTATCCTGGACTTCAGGAAAGCTGATTTCAAAAAACTCAGAGAGATATTAGGAAGGATCCCATGGCTGGAAATGCTGAGGAGGAAATCTGCACAGGAAGGATGGGAGATGCTGAAGTCCACTGGGTGATCTTGGGACAGACATTCCCTCAGCCTCACCTACCTCACACAGTCGTTGTGAGTATATTATGGAAGAGGGGCCAGGACTTTCTCTGTCGTGGTCCCCGCCTGGTGGAACATGCTCCCTTATTGAGACCAGGGCCCTGTGGGATCTCCTTCAATTCCTCAGGGCCTGTGAGACGGAGCTGTTGCACCAGGCCTTTGGCTGAGGCAACGGGCGCCCATCTATGGGCCTCCTTGAGGTTGCCATCACCCGTCTATCGACTAGCCTTTAACTCACTGCACCATCGGGCCAGAACTTTATAGCCAACTGAAGCTGTTTCAAGCTGTGCCCATTGTTTTAATTGATATAATGTTCGATCGTGTTTTAAACTGAAAATGTATTTATTATAATGGCCAGGGCTATTTTTGGGCAGGAATGCACAGGAACGGAGTTCCGGCTGGCTCCTGAGTTGGCCACACCCAGCAGGAACTCATTAGCATAACAGGCCACACCCAACAGCAAGAACTCATTAGGATTGGCTACATTAGGGGTGTGTGGCCTAGCATGCAAAGGAGTTCGTGCTACGAAGAAAGCCTTGGGTTTTGACAACAAACAAGGTAAACAGAACAAGAAACAAAAGGTGGGTGTGGCTGGATGACCACACTTCTGGTAACATGGGGGTGTGGCCTGATATGCTAATGAGCTGTGCTGTCAGGGGTGTGGCCTAATATGCTAATCAGTTCCTGCTCTTGGGTGTGGCCTATTATGCTAATGAGTTCCTGCTGGGCTTTTTCTACAAAAAAAGCCCTGATAATGACGTTACACACCCTGAGCCCGTCCGCGGGATGGGCAGGCTAGAAAAGCAAATGATAAATAAATAAATAAATGTGTTGTGCTCCGAGTTGCTTGGAAGAAGAGCAAGACCCAAATGGGATGGAACGGACTAGATTTTAAAGGTTATCGTTAGGAAATAATTTCACCTCCAGAGGTGGAGCACTGGGCTATGAAGACCACTGTCTGGTTAGGGAGACCATGAGAGGGAGGGCAGGAAGGGTTGCGTCAGTGTTTCGTTCTCGTGACCCTTTCTTACACGCCCAGGGAAATGCTGATCGCCACTTTGGTGTCAGGAAGCAAGTTTTCTCCAGGCCAGTTTGGCTGGAGACCCAGGAGGTTTTTTGTCATCTTCTGGGCATGGAACAGCAGTCACTGGGGATGTGGTGGGGGGGAGGTATTTGTGAATTTCCTGCATCGTGCAGGGGGTTGGACTAGATGACCCTGGAGGTCCCTTCCAACTCTATGAGTCTATGATTCTTTTGCTGCTGCTGTGGAGATTACCGTTTTGCAGGCAATGGTTGTGGGGGGTGTCTGAATTTTAGCGGGGGGGGGGGGGTCGTTCCCCTTTGCCAACTGGCTGGTGACATCAGCAGAGTCTCCACGAAACCCTCCAATGGAAAGTGACATACGCTCCGAAAAAGCATTTACTTACGGATGTAGAAAACGATCCCAGGCACAAGTAGGCCGGAAGCCACGACCCCCACAAGGACTCCAGCGATGAGCTCCATCTTGTGCGAGGCTGAAATGGAGAAAAGACCACGATGGCTGCAAGGAGGCACTGAAGAATTGCCCCATTGTTTTGTGCAGCCCTTTTTGTGTCTGAAAAGGTGGGTCAGGCACCAATTTGGTGGTAGAGAGTACTGTCAAGTCAAAGTGAACGTGCAGCAATTCCACAAGGTTTTCTAGGCAAGAGACAAACATTGTCTGCCTCTGTATAGCAACCCTGGGCTTTGTAATGTATTCGGCAAAGTATAATCTGCCCACTGAAAACCCATGTTAAGCTTCGTGCCTAGACAAGGATCCTAATCCTTAACATCTGATTGGTTATCTAAGAAGCACCGTCCTATCAGGACGAATCTCAAACTCTTGGGGGGAACGAACCCTATTGGTTCTTATCGCTGTAATCCCATTGGTTACTTATCTGTAAATAGGCGTGGCTACATTAGCCGGGAACGTTTAAAAGGAGCCTAGCTCCACTGTTGTTTTATCATTTGTTGATCTGCGGTTTTGCTGTTCTGGTTGACTTGAGCTGTTGCTGAATAAAGCTGCATCACTTTGCTGAAACTGAGTTAAGTGGTGGTCTCCCATCCAAATACTAACCAGGGCTGATCCTGCTTATATTGTGAGATCTGACGAGATTGGTCTAGCTGGGCCCTTCCAGATCAGACTTTTAGTTCCCTTACAAGATGGCAATCAGCTTGTGTATTGAGGATGTGAGTTTTGGCTTCCCTTCTGCCTGAGATGGGCCCTCACGCTCCCAAGATCACGCTAAGAACATAAGAGAAGCCATGTTGGATCAGGCCAATGGCCTATCCAGTCCAACACTCTGTGTCACACGATGGACAAAACCCAGCTTCCGTCAGGAGGTCTACCAGCAGGGCCAGAACTCCAAAAGGCCTCCCACTCTGGCCCCCCAAGCACCAAGAAGACAGAGCATCACTTGCCCCAGACGTAAAAGAAGCCACAGTGGATCAGGCCAATGGTCCATCCAGTCCAACACTCTGTGTCACACAGTGGCCAAAACCCAGCTTCCGTCAGGAGGTCTACCAGCAGGGCCAGAACTCCAGAAGCCCTCCCACTGTTGCCTGCCCCAAGCACCAAGAAGACAGAGCATCACTGCCCCAGACATAAAAGAAGCCACATGGGATCAGGCCAATGGTCCATCCAGTCCAGCACTCTGTGTCACACAGTGGACAAAACCCAGATGCCATCAAGAGGTCCATCAGTGGGGCCAGAACTCCAGAAGCCCTCCCACTCTGGCCCCCCAAGCACCAAGAAGACAGAGCATCACTTGCCCCAGACATAAAAGAAGCCACACTGGATCAGGCCAACGGTCCATCCAGTCCAGCATTCTGTGTCACACAGTGGCCAAAACCCAGGTGCCATCAAGAGGTCCATCAGCAGGGCCAGAACTCTAGAAGCCCTCCCACTCTCGCCCACCAGGCACCAAGAAAACAGAGCGTTCACTGTCCCAGAGATTAAAAACATAAGAGAAGTCACGTTGGATCAAGCCAATGGCCCATCTAGTCTAACACTCTGTGTCACACAGTGGCCAAAACCCAGGTGTTGTCAGGAGGTCCACCAGCAGTGCCAGAACTCCAAAAGCCCTTCCACTGTTTCCCTCCAAGCAGCAAGAATACAGAGCATCACTGCCCCAGACCTAAGAACATAAGGGAAGCCAATGTTGGATCAGGCCAATGGCCCCTCCAGTCCAACACTCTGTGTCACACAGTGGCCAAAAATACCAGGTGCCACCAGGAGGCCTACCAGTGGGGCCAGAACCTCCCACTCTGCCTACTCCCTTGCCCGTACTGGTCTGCATCATTTCCTTCGGCAGACCCAACACTCTCCTGAGTGTTGCCATGATGGCTTATGAAGTTATGGAGGCCGGTTTGTCCTCCTTGAGTCCTCTTTCCTCCCTAGGTAGAAATTCACCTCCCAGAAGTCGCCACTCCCAGGCTGTGACCACACACACTAAATAATCCATTTTCAATCCACTTTCACTCTGGATTTTACTGTGTGAACTGGCAAAATGCAGCCGGAAAGGGCACTGAAAGTGGGTTGAAAGTGGATTGTTTAGTGCGTGTGGTTGCAGCCTGTTGTGTAGTGGGTTAGACGCTTGTAGAAACCACAAACACGGTTGTAGTGATCAGCATGGTTTACTGGAACACAACTGGAACACTGAATACCGGCCGGGTGGCCAACTATATACAACCCCTGGGAACACCCCTAGATCCGATTGGTGGGTTTAAACCTCCCGCCAAAGTCTCTATTGGTTCCCCAAAGTAAAGTCCAGGAGCCTAGTCCCTATTGTTCCCAGGGAGTCAAGCTCAGTGGTTACATGCTGGCGTCTGGTGGCAGTCAGCAGACATAACACAGCCCCAAAGTCTCCCCCCCTCCCCTTTCGGTCTCTCACCTGGCTCCTCCCAGGCCAAGTCTAAAGGCTCCGGCAGGCTGTCGTGCTCCACGTGGCACCGGTACCGAGCCCTGTCCTCGGGGCGGATCTTGACGCTCAGCCAGGTGTGGTAGGTCCCGTCCGAGTTGGGGATGATGCCCCCGCGAAAGGTCTCCTGTTCCCAGACTTCCCCATTCTTGGTCCAGAAGGCATCGATCGCCTTGGGGTGGAAGCCGTGAGCCCGGCAGATGAGGGTTTCCAGGCCGTCGTAGGATGCCTTGCGTCCCACCGTCACCACTGGGGGCTCTGTAAAGGTAAAGGTAAAGGTTCCCTTGCTCGAAAGCCAGTCAAATCCGACTCTAGGGTTGCGGTGCTCATCTCCGTTTCCAAGCCGAAGAGCCAGCACTGTCCAAAGACGTTTCCATGGTCATGTTGCCGGCATGACTAAACACCGAGTCGCACAGAACGCTGTTCCCTTCCCACCAAAGCGGTACCTATTTATCTACTTGCAATTTCTTGCTTTCGAACTGCTAGGTTGGCAGGAGCTAGAACTAGAGACAGGAGCTCACTCTGTCATGCGGCGCACCCGGGTCTCGAACTGCTGAACTACTGACTTTCCACAGCCTGCAGTTCAGCGTCTTAACCACTTGAGCCACCGCAGCCCCTTGGGGGCTCTGAGAAGGCGGGAATATTGGTATAGGTTAAGACGGAATCTTTCTGTTGGCTGGTGGGGTGGGTGCTGGGAAGGAAGCCCCTGTGGCCATCTAGCCTCACCCCTAGTTTGAGGACGAGATAGCCACCACTTGGAACATCACACCAAAGAAGTAAAAACCCCAAAGGAGGCAGTTCCAGAGCAAGAGTGATTAAAATGTGGGATTCGCTGCCAGATGAATTCTAAGTCTATGTCTGGGGCAGGTGATGCACTCTATTCTTGGTGCTGGAAGGGGCAGCAGTGGGAGGGCTTCTAGTGTCCTGGCCCCACTGCTGGACCTCCTGAGGGCACCTGGTATTTTTTGGCTGCTGTGTGACAGAGTGTTGGACTGGATGGGCCATTGGCCTGATTCAACATTGGCTTCTCTTATGTTCTTATGTTCTTATGTTAGGATGTCGTGACGGCCACAGGAATAAACAGCTTGAAAGGGGGTTAGAACTCCAGAAGCCCACCCTATCGCATCACCCTCGGCCGTCTCACCTTGCCTCAGCAGAGACTCCTTCCCATAGTCCAAGAACTTCTGCAGCCACTCGACGCATTCCTCCTCCAGGTAGGTCTTGAGGAACCGGCTGTGTGCCACATCCGTGTCCCACTCCCTCTTGGTCACCTGAGCGGGCACCACGGCAGCCGTCCAGGTGAGCGTCTCCTTGTCGAAGCTGATGTAGTCCTCCCCATTGTAGGCGAACTGCTCATAACCCACCCTGCGCGCACCCTCGGTCAGCTTGCAGCCGTACATGTACTGCCAAGTGCGCAGGCCTGAAAGAGACCCACAAGGAGAGGGACCTCCGGTTACCATGTCCGGCTCATTGGAAGAAGAAGAAGAAGAAGAAGAAGAAGAAGAAGAAGAAGAAGAAGAAGAAGAAGAAGAAGAGGAGGAGGAGGAGGAGGAGGAGGAGGAGGAGGAGGAGGAGGAGGAGGAGGAGGAGGAGGAGGAGGAGGAGGAGGAGGAGGAGGAGATTGGATTTATACATGGACTCTGTCTTCTTCAGAATTAGCAATCCCACCCAGCTTTGTGTCATCTGCAAATCTGATAAGCATCCCCTCTATGTCATCCTCCAGGACATTTATAAAAACATTGAACAAAACAGGGCCCAGGACCGAGCCCCGTGGCACTCCACTCGAGACTTCCCTCCACGTAGACGCAGAGCCCTTTACAAGCACTCGTTGGGTACAATTTTTCAACCAACCATGAATCCATCCAATGGCTGCACCATCCAGCCCACGCTTAACCAGCTTATCCTCAAGGATATCATGAGAAACTTTGTCAAATGCTTTACTGAAATCTTGATGTGGTTGTTGAGAGTGTTGGACTCTAATCTGGAGAACTGGGTTTGATTCCCCACTCCTCCACATGCAGCCAGCTGGGTGAACTTGGGTCAGTCGCAGTTCTCTCAGAGCTGTTCTCTCAAGAGCAGTTCTCTCAGAGCTCTCTCAGCCCCACCTACCTCACAGGGTGTCTGTTGTGGGGAGAGGAAGGGAAGGAGATTGTAAGCCACTCTGATACTCAGAGTGACAGGCAGGGCATAAATAATCCTCCTCCTCCTCTCCCTTTTAATTCATATTCTGTACTGGGTAGAACCTCACTGCAGTTGCCTCCCATTTATTTTTCTCAATATCACTTCCAGACACCCAAGATCGTTGGAAGTGATATTCAGGGAAATGACTCGGAGGCAATTACAATGATGTTTACTGACTGTGAAATGTAGATGAAAAAGCAGAGAGGGAAAGGATTCAATCAATAAATGCATTTGAAGAGTCCTCAGTTCCCACAACCCAGGCCATGAGTTGCTTGTTTGAAGGCCACACACATATATTCTCCCCTGTTTCCTGGGCAAAGGGAGCCCCCTTCCTCTACCTTACTTCCCTCGCAAGGAAAGAACGGGGAAGAACAGTGCCCAACTCGTCACCGCCTCTCACCTCCACTCCGATTGTAGAGACTCTGGAGGTTCATCAGGTTCTTCTTCATAATCCGTTCGTCGTCCTGGCCATTGCGGGTGTTCCAGTCCCAGAAGTGGGGGTCATCCTTCTCCACCTTCCTTATCCAGGGCACCCGAGGCACCGCTTTTCTCGTGATGCTGTCGTAGTGCCCGACAAGCTGGTCGCCCACGTACCCCACAGCAATGAAATGGAACCGGTCCTGGTCAGGCTCCCATGTGGTCGTGTAGAAATAGAGCAGGGAATGTGAGAAGGAAACTGGAAAGAGGCAGAGAGTCGGAATTATGGGGCAGGAAGGGGCAGGGTGAAGCCTCCGTTTCTGCACTCGAGAGCAATAACATTCCTTATTCAGAATGCACCCATACCATTTAGTCCAGGGGTCACCAATGTGGTTCCTGTGGGCGCCATGGTTCTCATGACCTGCCAAGTGTTTTTAGAAAGTGGGCAAGGTCATGTCAGGTTCTGGCCCAGTTTATATCGTTTATTGTCTTTACTGTTTCTGCAATCCAGAACCTGACAAAGGTTAGTCAAATGTGGGAAAGGGGGCCAATGTTAAAAACTTGATAAAGGAAATATAAAAATACATGTATTTATTAAACACAACTTTAAAAATATATAAGGGCCCAGTCACACATTATTTATAAGTATCAAATGCTAAAACACAAGGGCTTGTAAACCTGACCTGACGCGTTTCGGCCTACATAGGCCTTCCTCAGAGGTCAATCATGAGGAACATATTGGCTATTATAAAAACATATAGTACAATCATACACAATCATATACAGAGCATAAATACAATAAGGACCAAAAGCAAGTTGCTGTAAAAGATAAACAAATGGAGAATTAAACACATATTAAACACATATATTAAAACAAATAAATAAATAAACAAACCGTAAATATATTGCCAATAAATATATTGTAAATATACGGTTTGTTTATTTATTTATTTGTTTTAATATATGTGTTTAATTCTCCATTTGTTTATCTTTTACAGCAACTTGCTTCTGGTCCTTATTGTATTTATGCTCTGTATATGATTGTGTATGATTGTACTATATGTTTTTATAATAGCCAATATGTTCCTCATGATTGACCTCTGAGGAAGGCCTATGTAGGCCGAAACGCGTCAGGTCAGGTTTACAAGCCCTTGTGTTTTAGCATTTGATACTTATAAATAATGTGTGACTGGGCCCTTATATATTTTTAAAGTTGTGTTTAATAAATACATGTATTTTTATATTTCCTTTATCAAGTTTTTAACATTGACCCCTTTCCCACATTTGACTAACCTTTGTCAGGTTCTGGATTCTAGGTTTTAGGTTCAGTTTTTTTCCCCCTCCCCTCTCTTTTTTTACTGTTTCTGCAACCAGAGTCATAAACGGCAGTTAGTCTTCTGTCAGGCTGCTGGAGATTTGATTCGCCACCACAGAACAAGGATCTTCACTGTGTGACAGAAGGTAAGCTGCGGCAGCCATTTTGTGGCTATCTCCCGCCACCCGAGGCAGCCATTTTGTGGGGGCAGCTATTTTGTGGCGGTGCTCACCACACATTGTCAGAATTCCAAAGGTGCCCGTGGGCTAAAAGGGAAATTAGCTAAAATGTACAAAAATATGTCAAACCCGGGAAATCTACAGCAACTAATATGTCAAATAGTTGCTGGAAGTGTAAAAAACATGTGGGTACGTTCTACCATATGTGGACACGTGATATAGTGTGTAAGTTTTGGGTTATGGTACATACATTTATACAGGAAGTTTTGCAGACTTCGACCAGAATTGTTTTTATTGAATTGTATACCAGATGGCTTTGATAAAAAATCTAAGGTATTTTATAATTCATGTTGTAACTGCAGCCAGAATTTTATTTGCATCCTACCAGAAGCTTCCATCAATACTTTCTGAACATGACCTAATAGTGCAGGTTATGGAAAGTGCAGAAATTGACAAATTGACCACGATGTTAAAAGGGCAAACGGAAGAAGATTTTGTTGGACAACAGAGCCCATTTTATAATTGGATAAGAGAGAAATGCAAAGATATGCGCTCCCCCAGGGCTATTTCTGGGGCAGGAACGCACAGGAACGGAGTTCCGGCTGGCTCCTGAGTTGGCCACGCCCAGCAGGAACTCATTAGCATAATAGGCCACACCCAACAGCAAAAACTCATTAGGACTGGCTACATTAGGGGTGTGTGGCCTAACATGCAAAGGAGTTTCAGCTACAAAAAAGCCCTGGGTTTTGACAACAAGCAAGGTCAACAGAATAAGAAGCAAAAGGTGGGTGTGGCTGGATGACCACACCTCTGGTAACATGGGGGTGTGGATTAATATGCTAATGAGCTGTGCTGTCCCCTAATATGCTAATGAGTTCCTGCTGTGCTTTTTCTACAAAAAAAATCCCCGAGCTCCTCAGTACTACAATATCAAGAAGCTTTGATGAACTTTGAAAACCTCACAAGTCTATCTCTGTACAATATGAAACGATAAGTAGAGAAAAGTTATATTCAGGAGCCTTGTAATTTTTGTTCTTCCCCCTTCCCCTTCCCCCACCTTTGTGTACCCTAAAAACTTAATAAAAATTTACTTTATTTTTTAAAAAAGGTAAAAAATAAAAAGAAGTAAGTCCCACTGAGTTCCGTGGGATTTACTGACAAAAAAAAGAAAACAACAGGTAGGGAACCCCAGATTTAGCCTAATACAAAACCAGGAAGTTTGAATCAGGACTCAATTTCAGCCTCATTTGGAAGAACAGCCCCAAATCTGACTCCCCCCCTCATTGCAATGTACCCCACAGGCAGCTGGGTGTGTGTGTGTACAAATCCCGCACTTCTTCCAGAGAAAAGGAGGCCGTGTAGCCCATTTTCCCAGCTGGGAAAGATTGCAGGTCAAAGAAGAAGGGGACGGCAAAGGATGAGATGGTTAGACAGTGTCATCGATGCAACGAACATGAAAGTGAGCAAACTTCAGCGGACAACAGAAGACAGGAGGGCCTGGTGTAAACTGGTCCATGGGGTCGCGAAGAGTCGGACTCGACTGTGCGACTGAACAACAACAACAACAACAGGCACTCACCAGAGAAGCTCCCCAGGAGGAAGGCCGCTGCCACCAGGAGCAAAGGACAGCCCCGACGCCGACCCATCTTAACGTCTAGATCCCAAAAAAACCCTCACTGTGCTGTGAAACAGCTGACCAAGATGAGGGGCTCTCCTGCAGGATCCGAGAACTGAGATCAGAAGGATGCACCTCAGGGGGTCAGGGAGGAGAATGCAGCACCTGCGGAAATGTATGAAATCATCGAGAGATCTCGATCAGCAACAGAATCAGCACAGACAAAAGGAAGAGAGGGCTTTCTTGCTCCCAGAGTAATGAACATGTGGAACTCACTGCTACAGGATGCTGTGCTTGTCCCCAACTTAGCGGGCATCCCTTCTGTACCCCAGAACAAGCTATGGCCTGTTGGAGGAGGAGAAGGAGGAAGAGGAGAAGAGATTGGATTTATACCCCGCCCTTCACTCGGAGTCTCAAAGCGGCTTACAAACTCCTTTCCCTTCCCCGCCCCACAACAGACACCCTGTGAGGTAGGTGGGGCTGAGAGAGCTCCGACAGACACTGCTCTTTTTCAAGAACAGTTGTGCCAGAACTACGGCTTGCCCAAGGTCATCCAGCAGGTGCAAGTGGAGGAGTGCGGGAATCAAACCCGGTTCGCCCAGATTAGAGTCTGCGCACTTAACCACTACACCAAACTGGCTCAGAGGGACCATTGCTTCCAGTCTCCTTTCCCTTCCCCTCCCCACAACAGACACCCTGTGGGGTAGGTGGGGCTGAGAGAGCTCTTTCCTGAACTGCTCCTGAGAGAACAGCTCTGAGAGAAGTTGTGACTGACCCAAGGTCACACCAGCAGCTGTATGTGGAGGAGTGGGGAATCAACCCCAGTTCTCCCAGATTATAGTATATGATCCTAACCCCTACACCATACTGGCTCTCAAATGACTGCTTTGGACCAGTGTTCCCTCTAAGCTGAGTTAGTGTGAGCTAGCTCAGTTTTTTAACCTCCAGCTCACACATTTTTGTCTCAGCTCAGGAAGGAATGGCTCCGGAGCCAACTAAATGACGCAGCAGCAGCCAAATCCCTCGCTCACAACAACTTTTAACGCTGGCCGCTCACAAGGCAGAATTTTTGCTCACAGGCCCAATGCTCCCTCTAAGTTGCGGAGTCTTGTGAGCCAAAATTCTACTTGGTGAGTTCCTGGCATTAAAGCTCGGAGCCAGCACTTTGGCTGCTGCATCAGTTAGTTTGCTCTGGAGCCCTCCCTTCCTGAGCTGAGACAGAAATGTGTCAGCCAGAAGCTGAAAAACTGTGAGCTAGCTCACACTCGGCTTAGGGGGGACACTGCACAGGACCCCACAGCTTAGAGGGCGCATTGACCGGAATCTTGTTGTGAACACAAAAGCGGAGGAGGTGCGCGCGTGCGCAAAGAGCGCCTTCCGTTTCCAACCTGGCGCAAGGTGCCCGGCCGGGTCCGGGATGGGCACGCCCCCTTGCCCAGCCTGTGCCAAGCGAAAGGCCGTGAAGCCCCCCCCCATCCCCTTCTAGAGCGACTCACCCGAGCAGCCCCCACCTGCCAGCGGGATCGAGCCCCCTCTTAGGAGCGGGCGCGGGGCGAAGTCGCGCTGGGGACTTCGGCTTCGGGGCGAGAAGTTTTCCCCCTCCGGGAGTTCCCGTCTCCGAGCCGCCGCGCCCCTGGAGGCAAACGCCGCCGCCTCTCCCCGGCGGCGCTTCCGGCAACTGGGTGCGGGGCCTGCCCGGGGCTTGCCCTCCCCAGCCACGCCGGGGCTTTCCTGGGCGGGACTCGAGGCAGCCGCCGGCCTGCCCGCTTCTGCCAGGTAGAGGAGGAAGCAAACGCGGGTGCCCACAAGCGAGTCCTGGAAGCAAGAATTCTACTTGGTGAGCTCCTGGCAAGAAAGTTGCGGGCCAGCGATTGCGCTCCCGCGTAACTTAGTTTGCTCTGGAGCAGTGTTAAGAACATAAGAACATAGGAGAAGCCAATGTTGGATCAGGCCAATGGCCCATCTAGTCCAACACTCTTGTCACACAGCGGCCAACAATACCAGGTGCCATCAGGAGGTCCAGCAGTGGGGCCAGGACACTAGAAGCCCTCCCACTGCTGCCCCTCCAGCACCAAGAATAGAGGGCAGCACCTGCCCCAGACTGAGAGTTCCTATCTATGCCCTGGGGCTAATAGCCACTGATGGACTCCTGCTCCGTATGTTTATCTAATTCCCTCTTGAAACTGTCCATGCTTGCAGCTGCCACCACCTCCTGTGGCAGTGAATTCAGTGTTCCCTCTAAGCTGAGTTAGTGTGAGCCGGCTCACCGTTTTTTAGCCTCCGGCTTGCACGGTTTTGTCTCAGCTTAGGAAGGGGGGCTCCCCAGAGCAAACTAATTTATGCCGCAGCCAAATCACTCCCTCACAACTTTAATGCCAGGAGCTCACCAAAGAGAGTTTTTGCTCACAGGACTCCGCAGCTTAGAGGGAGCATTGCTCTGGAGCCATCCCTTCCTGAGCCAAGACAAAAATGTGTGAGCTGGAGGCTAAAAAACTAACTCAGCTTAGAGGGAACACTGGGTCTCACACTAACTCAGCTTAGAGGGAACACTGGTGCCGAGGAGGGGCCATGCCAACTCTGCCCCCCTTGGCAGCCTAGGGTCATCATCATGAGAAGAAGAAGAAGAAGAAGAAGAGTTTGGATTTATACCCCACCCTTCACTGCCCAAAGGCGTCTCAGAGCGGCTTACAAACTCCTTTCCCTTCCCCTCCCCACAACAGACACCCTGTGAGGTAGGTGGGGCTGAGAGAACTTCTGATAGAAACTGTCCTTGAGAGAACAGCTGTGCCAGAGCTTGTGACTGACCCAAGGTCACATCATCAGGTGCAAGTGGAGGAGTGGGGAATCAAACCCAGTTCTCCCAGATAAGAGTCCGCATACTTAGGTAAAGGTTCCCTTGCTTGAAAGCCAGTCGAATCCGACTCTAGGTTGCGGTGCTCATCTCCGTTTCAAAGCCGAAGAGCCAGCGCTGTCTGAAGACGTTTCCATGGTCGTGTGGCCGGCATGACTAAACACCAAGGTGCACAGAACTGTTACCTTCCCACCAAAGTGGTACCTATTTATCTACTTGCAATTTCTTGCTTTCAAACTGTTAGGTTGGCACTACACCAAACTGAGACCCAAAAGACAGCAATTCTGAGACGGTCCTGATAAATTAGGGTTCCCAATTCCAGTGTGGGACATTCCGGGGGATTTGGAGGCCGTGCTGGATAAAGCAGCATGTTGGCACACATATTCTGATTCCCAGCGCTGGAAACCAGCCTGTTGAAGAGAAGAAGAGACTGGATTTATACCCCATCCTTCTCTGGGAGTCTCAGAGGGGTTTACAATCTCCTTCTCCTCCCCACAACAGACACCTTATGAGGTAGGTGGGGCTGAGAGAGCTCTTCCGAGGACTGCCCTTGAGTGAACAGCTCTGAAAGAACTTGTGACTGACCCAAGGTCACACCAGCAGCTGCACATGGAGGCGTGGGGAATCAAACCCAGTTCTTCCAAATTAGAGAGTCCGTGCTCTTATCCACTACACCAAACTGGCTGTGTTGTTGTTGGGGACACCCATGCGTCCAAGATGTTAACACCTAAAAGACTATGATGCCTGTTTGAGGGGTTGAGGCTTTAAAAAACAACAATCATGAGTTTTTCCAGAACGCACTGATCCAGGGAAACCTTGTTGAATCTTCTGCAGAGATCCAGCCCTTTCCCCTCTTGATCGGCGGATCACATTTTGGGAAAGAACTGGGGAGGAGTTACCAGCGCCATCCTGAAGCCCGTCTACTGAAACCCCTACTCATAGCTACTCAAGGGTGTTTAACCCCAAGAAAATGTTCATAAGATTGTGCTGTTCAGGGCTCACCCAACAGCGGAAACTCATTAGCATATTAGGCCACAGCCCCAACAGCACAGCATATTAGCATATTAGGCCACACCCCATGTTGCCAGAAGTGTGGTCCTCCAGCCACACCCACCTTTTGCTTCTTATTCTGTTGACCTTGCTTGTTGTCAAAACCCAGGGCTTTTTTTCGGAGTAGGAACTCCTTTGCATATTAGGCCACACACCCCTAATGTAGCCAATCCTACTTAGTTTCTGCTGTTGCATGTGGCCTATTATGCTAATGAGCTCCTGCTGGGCGTGGCCAACTCGGGAGCCAGCCGGAACTCCTTTCCTGTGCCTTCCTGCCCCAAAATAGCCCTGGTGCTGTTATTACACAAAAACAGAAGGGGATCAAAATAAAAGAAATATTCCACCCCGTGGGACAGGGTGCACTTAAATTTGGGATGATGGCCACCAAAACTAGATTTGTGTGTGTGTGTTCTTCAGAGAGAGATTTCCTGCTTTGAGATAGGTTGGCATTTGGTTTGGGGTAACAAAATCTACTACTCCCAATCAGTGTTCCCTCTAAGCTGAGTTAGTGTGAGCTAGCTCACAATCTTTTAGCCTCCGGCTCACACATTTTTGTCTTAGCTCAGGGAGGACAGCTCCAGAGCAAATTAATATTTACGCAGTGGCCAAATCACTCGCTCACAACTTTAATGCCAGTCACTCACCAAGTCGAATTTTTGCCCACAAGACTTCACAGCCGAGAGGGAGCATTGCTCCCAATACATTTTGCATCGGTTCTTTCACAACATCGTGCTAGGTGAGGTCCTAGCTCCGTGGCTGAGGCTGCAGATGCTTGACTATGGTATAGCTGCATGGATAACCCGCAGCAGGGTGTGCTGTCTGGATGATATGCCCTGCAACGCTTTACACCAGTACATTTAGAGATGGCACCACAGCACGCCAAGCTGCCAGTATGACCATACCCATTGAAATTCAGTTAACAACTCAAGAAGATTTCTGGAGTTCCAAGAGAAGGGCTTTGGGTACTGGGAAGCGGGTACCAGCCTTCTGGGCACCCAAAGAGTCTGCTGTTATACAAATAAAGTGAGCTGGACTGGTCTAAACCCGGGAACAAAATAAAGAACCATAGTAAGGTAAAGGTAAAGGTTCCCTTGCTGGAAAGCCAGTCAAATCCGACTCTAGGGTTGCGGTGCTCTTCTCTGTTTCTAAGCCGAAGAGCCAGCGCTGTCCGAAGACGTTTCTGTGGTCATGTGGTCGGCATGACTAAACACCAAGGCGCACAGAACACTGGAGCTGCGGTAGCTCAAGTGGTTAAGACACTGAACTGCAGGCTGTGGAAGGTCAGTAGTTCAGCAGTTCAAGACCCGGGTGCCGCAAGACGGAGTGAGTTCCCGTCTCTAGTTCCAGCTCCTGCCAACCTAGCAGTTCGAAAGCAAGAAATTGCAAGTAGATAAATAGGTACCACTTTGGTGGGAAGGTAACAGAACCATAGTAAGTGTGAGTAGTTCAAGAAACTCTCAGTAGCCTGAAATACAAGAATAAGAGTTTTTGCTTATACTATTTTACCTCAGCATTTTCAACCCCTGACTTCACCTAACCTTTTCCCCTTGATGTTAAATAAAAACCTGCTATTTTTTTAAATTTTGGAAGCATCTGAAGTGGCATTTCCACTCAATAAGGAGAGAAGATTTGTACATGTTGTGACGTCTGCTAGAATGCTCTGTGCAAAATACTGGGGAAAAGAGGAAACACCCACGAAAGAAGAAATAATATGCAAATTGTTTGAAGCAGCAGAAATGGATCAATGAACCCTACAGCTACAAGGGGGAAAAGATGGAACTTTTGAAAATAACTGGTCGAGACTATATAGATGGATCAAGGACTAGACTCAGAAATCCTGAAAATAACTTAAAAGGGAAGTGCTCTCTTTTAAAATTGACTGTACAAGTAGGTATAGGTGTATAAGATAAGATAACATTCTATTTCTTACTTACGTTAAACAGGGACGAAGTATGAGCGCCACTACTGTAGTTGTTGTTGTTGCTATTTGTTGTTGCCTTATTCTTTGTAGTATCCACTGCCTTTCATTTTTTTTTCTGTACAAAATGAGCACTGTGTCTCAAAGAGTTAAAGGGAGAGAGAGGGAGAGCTGGAGTCCTAGAGAGGCACATAGTGGGGGGCTGGGGCACCACCCCCTATAGATCTATAGGGGGGTGGCTGGGGGAGCCGTTTCCTCCTCCATCCCTTGCAAGGATGCACCCCTGAGTCTCCCACGCTTCTGCTGGAACGCTTGGAGGGAATTTGGTGAGCTCAAGGAGTCTTTGCAGGTGAGGAATATGCAAGACCCAAAGCAGAGAGAAAGGGGGGGGATATGTAGAAGTCGAAAGAGCACCAGCCCCCCAATTTCTTCTTTGCCTCTCTGCCCCCCCCACACACACCTCTCTGCCCCCTCCAATCAGTTTGCTCTGGAGCCACCTTTCCTGAGCTAAGACAAAAATGTATGAGCCAGAGGCTCAAATGCTGTGAGCTAGCTCACACTAACTCGGTTTAGAGGGAACGCTGACTCCTGCCCCACAGAGAGCCCCTTGTCCCCTTTGTGCAGAGCCATGGCGATCCTGCAGCGGGCTTGAGTGCCAGAATCCGAATCCAGCACCTTTGAAGATTGGAGGAAGTTCAGGTGGCTTCCCAGAGAGACACATTTAGGAAGGAGTGGGCGGGGCTGAGAGTGAGATTTGGGGTGGGGGAGAAGGAGGACGCAGATGGAGTGGGGATCTGAGTGGGAGATTTGGGGGGGCAGGGGCGGAGGGGCTGAAGGAAGGGCTGAGGGAGATGGGAAAGGGGCGGTGATAAGGAGGGGGACCGGGATTGTGTCACTGGGCCCTCCGAAGATCCTCACGAAACAGATTCTGAAGAGGGCAGGGGGTATTTTTGGAGGAAATCTTCCTCCTTAGCATCAGGGCTGTGCCCCTTCTGTTTGGGGGAAATGGAGGCAGAGGGGTCAGCTCACCTCCCCACAGGTGATTTGCTCCGGGTTGGATGCTTTGGGGGATTTATTTTTCCTGCCTCCGGTTCTCCAAGATTAGAGTTTGGGGCACTTAACCACTACACCAAACTTGGGAGAACCGGGTTGGATTCCCCTCTCCTCCACTTGCACCTGCTGGATGACCTTGGGCAAGCCATAGTTCTGGCACAGCTGTTCTTGAAGAAAGAGCAGTTTCTGTCAGAGCTCTCTCAGCCCCACCTACCTCACAGGGTGTCTGTTGTGGGCAGGGGAAGGGAAAGGGGTTTATAAGCCACTCTGAGACTCCTTTCGGTAGTGAAGGGCGGGGTATAAATCCAATCTCCTCCTCCTCCTCCTCTTCTTCTTCTTCTTCTTCTTCTGCTTCTTCTTCTGCTTCTGCTTCTTCTGCTTCTCCTCCTCCTCCTCCTCCTCCTCCTCTTCTTCTTCTTCTTCTTCTTCTTCTTCTTCTTCTTCTTCTTCTTCTTCTTCTTCTTCTTCTTCGCTGTGGAGTCTTGTGAGCAAAATTTCTACTTTGTGAGCCACGGGCATCAAAGCTGTGAGCGAGAGATTTGGCTGCAGCATAAATTAGTTTGCGCTGGAGCCACCCCTTCCTGAGCGAAGATGAAAATTTGTGAGCCGGAGGCTAAAAAACTGTGAGCTGGCTCACACTAACCCAGCTTCGAGGGAACACCGGTTGGCAGAGGTTGCCAGGCAACATTTCCAGGGGAGGAGGGGGATGGATGAATAAGGGACGGCGGGACCGCCCCTCCCATATGGAATGGCCGGTTGAGGGGAGAGACGTCAGACCAAACAACCCTTGTGCCATGATGTCTTGAATTGTGCCCTGGATCCAGAAAATGTGCATGAGGCAAAATGGGGCTTCCCACTCTCTTTCTTTCTCTCCCTCCCAGGCACCTGGATGCCTCCCCCTTCGTCTCCTCTGTGTGCTGAAGGGAAAAGAGCTGCCATGCAGCCACCTCAGGTATTTGTGGGGAGGGGGGAATCCTTGAGGAGACAGCAAGGAAGCTTTCTTCTCTGTTCTAATGCTCAGGGGATTGGGCTCCATCTCACCAATTCCAGTGCTCTCCACTGGGAAGACAGGAAAACAGTCACCGCCTGTCTACGATAGTTTCTGCAGAGAAGCAGGATAATCAGAACATTGATTTGGGCAAGCTCAAAACATATAGGAGCTGCGGTGGCTCAAGTGGTTAAGACGCTGAACTGCAGGCTGTGGAAGGTCAGTAGTTCAGCAGTTCGAGACCCAGGTGCCGCATGATGGGAGTGAGCTCCCGTCTCTAGTTCCAGCTCCTGCCAACCTAGCAGTTCGAAAGCAAGAAATTGCAAGTAGATAAATAGGTACCACTTTGGTGGGAAGGTAACAGCGTTCCGTGCGCCTTGGTGTTTAGTCATGCCGGCCACATGACCACGGAAACGTCTTCGGACAGCGCTGGCTCTTCGGCTTTGAAATGGAGATGAGCACCGCAACCCTAGAGTCGGATTCGACTGGCTTTCGAGCAAGGGAACCTTTACCTTTACCTAAAACGTGTCGGAAACAATACAGAACGTCCCGTGTCAAAATTATTTGGTCCTTTTATCATACAGACGTCTCTGGCCTCTTCCCCAAATGCTACGAGCCCAACAGCCCCTCACGTTCCAGGATGTTCCCAAAGAGGGCTGGCGGGGGGGGGAGATGTCCCTACGGGTCTCTTCTCGCCGCCTTTTCGTGCTGCTCTTCAGCTATGCGTTGACTGTCTCTGTTTTTGGTTCCTCCCCACTGGACCAGCTTTCCAGTGATGTCAGGGAGGCGGATTAAGGCTCCCTGGTGCCCTCCCCCTTTCCACACTGACCCAGCCCACTTTAGTTTTTGACCGGTCTGACCAGCTATACAATGCAGGTTGCAGCAATACAAAAATTTATTCCTACGATCACACAATATACTGTTCAAACGAAGCCAAGCTTTGGCTACCTAAAGTTCTACAAAAAAACATGCAACACAACATCTATTTTAATATTTCACAAGTTAAATGTATCAAAGGTCCAATATTCATGACCCGAAAGGGCATTTTTCTACGTTTTGTTTTCGCAAAATCGCTGATAACATCCTCTGCTTCAATTGTTAATATAACAGTGAGTCGAGTCTTTCTCGAAGCATAACCGATCTATGTTGTCGAAGGCTTTCACGGCCAGAGTTTATTAGTTGCTGTAGATTTTCCGGGCTGTGTGGCCATAGTCTTGGCATTGTAGGACCTGACGTTTTGCCAGCAGCTGTGACTGGCATCCTCAGAGGTGTAACACAGAAAGATGGAGTGCTCTATGTGTCAAGGTGAGCAGAAAATGGTAGGCAAGGAAACCTCCTCAGGAAACAATCCATATACAAAAGAACCTCCTCAGGAAAGCTCCCCTATTAGCATGTTCATAGCCTGGAGAACTACTACAAGATAATGACTCAGCCCTACCCCACCTTCCTGAGTAGATATAAATTACTTGCCTACCATTTTCTGCTCACCTTGACACAGAGAGTCCTCCATCTTTCTGTGTTATACCTCTGAGGATGCCAGTCACAGCTACTGGCGAAACGTCAGGTCCTACAATGCCAAGACCACGGCCACACAACCTGGAAAAACTACAGCAACTAGCGTAACTGATCTATTTGGGTTTTTTACACGTTTCAGTTGTGAGAAAGACCTCTCTGTTGTGCAGTTTTTTCTTTTCACCCTTTCCTCCAACTTTGTGGTGCCTCCTTTGGCCCTGGTGCCCTAAGCATGTGCTTAGTCTGCTTAATGGTTAATCCACCACTGAGTGATGTAGAGAAACGTTCCTTTCTCCTTCTTGCAGGCCGGGGTGTCCTTTGAGGAGGTGGCCGTGTATTTCACCCTGGGGGAGTGGTCCTTGCTGCGCCCGGCCCAGAGAGCTCTCTACAAGGAAGTCATGCTGGAGAACTTCGGGAACGTGGCCTCTCTGGGTGAGGAGCCTTTTCTCCTTCTTGCAGTGAGGAGTGAGTATAAGGAAGGCCTGCTATAAGGAGGAAGGACGTGGGGTCAAGCTGCCTGCCCTGGTTCCGGTGGCTGGCCTCTGCCTCCCTCCGCGATCCTTCCTCTGAGGCGGGGAGGGTCCTGAGCTCTCGTTGCTGAGAGGGAGCCCCTGCCTGGCAGTCTTGGGCCTGAGCCACCTGAGAGGGCATCAGGAGAGGTGCCAAGGGGAGGCAGGTCCAGTGATGGGGCCGGGGGGTCTAAGAAGGGACTTTCCTCCAGTCTGGCACTGGCCTTATCTGGGCTGAGAAGTCACTATGGAAGGAACTCTGCTGTCTTTTCTTTCTTCTTTAGCAATAGGTTGCCTGTACCTTTGAGCCAGCTTGATATAGTGGTTAAGTGTGCAGACTCTAATCTGGGAGAACCGGGTTTGATTCCCCACTCCTCCACTTGCAGCTGCTGGATGACCTTGTCCAAGCCATAGTTCTGTCAGAGCTGTTCTCTCAAGGACGGTTCTCAGTCAGAGCTCTCTCAGCCCCGCCTACCTCACAGGGTGTCTGTTGTGGGGAGGGGAAGGGAAAGGAATTCATAAGCCGCTCTGAGACTCCGAGTGAAGGGTGGGGTATAAATCCAGTCTCCTCCTCCTCCTCCTCCTCCTCCTCCTCCTCCTCCTCCTCCTCCTCCTCCTCTTCCTCTTCCTCTTCTTCTTCTTCTTCTTCTTCTTCTTCTTCTTCTTCTTCTTCTTCTTCTTCTTCTTCTTCTTCTTCTTCTCCTTATTGAATTTCTCAGCTACTGTCCCCAGTGGAACCATGTGCAGGGCGGTGTACAACATGGTCATATCGGACATCAAGTAAAACAGATGAAAACCAAGTAAAACCAGGGCTCTTTTTGTGGCAGGAACTCCTTTGCATATTAGGTGACAAGCCCGCTAATGTAGCCAATCCTCCACGAGCTTACAGTGGCCCCAGTCGGAAGAGCTCTGTAAGTTCCTGGAGGATTGGCTACATTAGGGGGGTGTCGCCTAATATGCAAAGGAGTTCCTGCTACAAAAAGAGCCCTGAGTAAAACAATAAAAACCCAGCAGACTAACCCAAGATGGTGCTAAAAACCCCAGCAGCACCGGTATCTCGTGGGACAAGGGCAGGAAGGTGGGAGGGCCAAGACGGGACCATCGCGGTCCCCAAGATGGTGCTAAAAACCCCAGCAGCACCGGTATCTCGTGGGACAAGGGCAGGAAGGTGGGAGGGCCAAGACGGGACCATTGCGGTCCTCAAATGCATCTCTGCCTTGCCCACCTTGCAGAACTGTAGCACGTCCCGCCGGGGCGCAGAATTTTTTCGTCAGAGGGTTCCACCAGGTTGGAGCCAGGGCAGAGAACTGTATGGCTCTCGTCGAGGACAAGCCAGTTGTCTCTCAGGCTGGGAGTCACCAATCAGGTTCTCTGAAGTTCAAAACGAAAAGGTGAGTGACGCCCTTTAGAGTTGGGGAGGGAGCCTGTTTGGTGTAGTGGTTAAGATCGGTGGACTCTAATCTGGAGAACCAGGTTTGATTCCCCACGCCTCCACTTGCAGCTGCTGGTGTGACCTTGGGTCAGTCACAAGTTCTCTCAGAACTGTTCTCTCAAGAGCAGTCCTCGAAAGAGCTCTCTCAGCCCCCACCTACCTCACAGGGTGTCTGTTGTGGGGAGGGGAAGGGAAAGGAGTTTGTCAGCCGCTCTGAGACGCCTTTGGGTAGTGAAGGGCGGGGTATAAATCCAATCTCTTCTCTCTTCTTCTTCTAAGCTGTGGAGTCTTTCCCCTTTCCTGTCTAGCCTTCCTTCTCTCATGGTCTTCAGGGATATGCCCCCCAAAACCCACAACTCCCTCATAGACTGGTCACACATGAGACATTGGGCATCTCAACCATCAGAAATATTAGTAGTTGCTGAATTAGGAATTACCCAAATAGTTTCTTGACTGCCACCTGCAAACTTCCTTCCCCCCCCCAATCACTTTTTGCTTAATAACGATCAACCCTTTTAAAAGAATCATCTCACTATTTTGTGGGGAAAGCGGTGCCCCCATACAGAAGCTGAGATCCCAAGAGGTCCAGCAGGAACTCATTAGCATAATAGGTCACACCCAACAGTAGAAATCCATTAGCATATTATGCCACACCCTGACAGCACAGCTCGTTAGCATATTAGGCCACACCCCTGCCTTCCCTTGGCTTGCTTGGGCACCTCATGGCTGTGGGCAGCCCAGGCAAGCCAGCCCAAAGGTACGGGGAGGCGTTTAAATGCCTCCACGATCCTTCCAGGGCCCCCCTGGTCCACCCGCTTTGGAGTCACTGGGGGGGGGTCGCTCTCCAGGCCTTCCCTCTGTAGCCAAGCACACAGAGGTTTTGGCTGTAGTGGGCGTGGCCAACTCTGAAGCCAGCCGGAACGCCGTTCCGGTGCGTTCCTGCCCAAAAATAGCCCTGTCCACCCTCCTGCAGAGTCTCAGAATAGCAAAAGAGGGATGAGTCTCTCGACCCCAGACGGTACTCCATCCCACTGCTATTCTTTGCCTGTGGTGTCTTTCTGGAGGGGCACTAATTTGATTTGGAATTCGATCTGAATGGAGAGCTGTGTTAGTCTGCCTGTAGCAGTAGAGAAGAGCGAGACTCCCTTAAAGCACCTGAAAGACTAACCAAATGTGTGGCAGGGGAGGAGCTTTCGTGAGTCCCTGCTAGCAGCAGAAGAAGTGAGCAGTGTGACTCACGAAAGCTCCATGCCCTGCCACAAATTTTGTTGGTTTTTGACAGTGCTACTGGACTCTTGCTGTTTTCTGCTCGTCTGGGTTGGTTGAATTCATGGGCACACAGAAGAGGTCTAATTTTGAGGGCTTTCCCCCCCCGATAAACAGGACCTCTGACTGCCAAACCGGACCTCATATCCCAGCTGGAAGAAGAGGAAGGGCTGTTTCTTCTGGCATCTGATGAAGAGGAGGGATTGGCAGGTAGGGGCTGAAGATCTCTGTCTCGGGACTGTGTATTGCCTGTGCTTCATTCCAAGCGCCGGTGGATTTCTGTGGCCTTGTTTATCCTCACAGTTTGCCCTGAAAAGAGATTGTGGGTGCTGAAATGGTGCCTGTAGACTTTCAACCCTGGGGAAGAGGCATTTTCCTCTTAAGAACATAAGAACATAAGAGAAGCCAATGTTGAATCAGGCCAATGGCCCATCTAGTCCAACACTCTGTCACACAGCGGTCAAAATATACCAGGTGCCATCAGGAGGTCCAGCAGTGGGGCCAGGACACCAGAAGCCCTCCCACTGCTGCTCCCTCCAGCACCAAGAATAGAGTGCATCACCTGCCCCAGACTGAGAGTTCCTATTGATACCCTGTGGCTAATAGCCACTGATGGACTTCTGCTCCATATGTTTATCTCTTGCCTCCTCTGATGGCCCTTATGCCAAGTCTAGCCCAGTATTGTCCTCCCTGGAAGGCAGAGTTTTTGGGGGCAGGGTGTTTGCCAGCCCTGTTTCACCTGAGATCCCCTGAACTAGGGATTCCAGGCCTTGACGCCGGCTCTCTGTGCCTGCAAGGCAAAGCATGTGCTTTATGGGAGAGAGATGATCCAAAGCAACCCCAGACGGCTCTCATATGACCCTATCTTACCTCCCCTTCACATGGGAGAAACCATGCAAATGCAGTGTTGCATGTCATTATGAGGAGTCTGGCGCATACAGTATTGTCAATGTAAAATCCAGCATCTTGCAAAGGGGAGTCCTGGCTTTCCCAGGGTATGTTTCGACCCAAGTCAGGATTCACGTCTTCTGATTAATAGCCGATTGCATTCCATCTGGATCTGCCCGCCAGGAAGCTGTTTACGTCCCCCAACAGATGTGCAGGGGAGGGGGTCTGCACAGACCCCCAGAAAACCTTGTTAGTCTTTAGGTGCTACTGGGCACCAAATAAGGTATTTGTGGAAAGTGTCCTATCATCGCATCAGATATCCCTTTCTTTCTTTTAGCAGGAGATCTGTGGCAGTCAGCGAACGAAGCAGAACAACACCAACTGATGGGGGGAAAGGACACATATTCAGATGTGAAAGAGAAGTTTGAATATTTGGATGCACCAAGGAAGGAGGAGGGAAAACACCCACCGAAAGGGAGGGATAATTCTGGTCTTTTACCGGGGGATAATGCTCTACGTCAAAAAATACGTCATGAAGACAGTGGGAATGAGTGTACTGCAAGCAGAGAAAATCTTACTGAAATATCAGCTATTAATAGTCAACGAAGGATGTGTAGCAGAAAGAACATATATAAATGCCTGGAGTGTGGGAAAAGCTTCAGTCAGAGTTCTAGGCTTACTTACCATCAAAGAATTCACACAGGGGAGAAACCATATAAATGCCTGGACTGTGGGAAAAGCTTCAGTCAGAGTTCAAACCTTTGTGTCCATCAGAAAATTCACACAGGGGAGAAACCATATAAATGCCTGGAGTGTGGGAAAAGCTTCATTTTGAGTTCATATCTTAATGACCATAAAACAACTCACACAGGTGAGAAACCATATAAATGTTTGGAGTGTGGGAAAAGCTTCAGCCAGAGTTCACCACTTCGTCAACATCAAAGAATTCACACAGGAGAGAAACCATATAAATGCCTGGAGTGTGGGGAAAGCTTCAGTCAGAGTTCTAGTCTTACTTCCCATCAAAGAATTCACACAGGGGAGAAACCATATAGATGCCTGGAGTGTGGGAAAAGCTTCAGTCAGATTTCTAGTCTTACCTCCCATCAAAAAATTCACACAGGGGAGAAACCATATAGATGCCTGGAGTGTGGGAAAAGCTTCAGTCGGAGTTCAAGCCTTTATGTCCATCAGAAAATTCACACAGGGGAGAAACCATACAAATGCCTGGAGTGTGGGAAAAGCTTCATTAACAGTTCCAGTCTTATTTCCCATCAAAGAATTCACACAGGTGAGAAACCATATAAATGCTTGGAGTGTGGGAAAAGCTTCAGCCAGTGTTCACAAATTCGTGCCCATCGGAAAATTCACACAGGGGAGAAACCATATAAATGCCTGGAGTGTGGGAAAAGCTTCAAATGGAGTAACTGTTGGACTTCCCATCAAAGAATTCACACAGGGGAGAAACCATATAAATGCCTGGAGTGTGGGAAAAGCTTCAGTCTGAGTTCAAGCCTTTATGTCCATAAGAAAATTCACACAGGGGAGAAACCATACAAATGCCTGGAATGTGGGAAAAGCTTCACTGATAGTTCCAGTCTTACTTCCCATCGAAGAATTCACACCGGTGAGAAACCATATAAATGTTTGGAGTGTGGGAAAAGCTTCAGCCGGCGTTCACAACTTGGTGACCATCGGAAAATTCACACAGGGGAGAAGCCATATAAATGCCTGGAGTGTGGGAAAAGCTTCAAATGGAGTGATAGTTGTACTTCCCATCAAAGAATTCACACAGGGGAGAAACCATATAAATGCCTGGAGTGTGGCAAAAACTTCCGTTGCAGTTCAAATCTTAATGACCATCGAAGAATTCACACAGGGGAGAAACCATATAAATGCCTGGAGTGTGGAAAAGGCTTTAGTAGCAGTTCACATCTTATTGCCCATCAGAAAATTCACTCAGGGGAGAAATCCTATATATGCCCAGAGTGTGGGAAAAGCTTCATTTGGTTGTCAAAGCTTAATGTCCATCAAAGAATTCACATGGGAAAAACCATTTAAATGCCTGGAGTGTGGGAAAGGCTTCTGTTGGAGTAATCAGCTTACTTACCACCAAAAAATTCACAGAGGAGAAACCATAAAAATGCCTGGATTATGGGAAAACCTTCAATAGAAGTACAGAACTTAATTCCCATTAATGAATTCTCACAAGGGAGAAAACATAAAAATGATGGAGTGTGAGGAAAGATTTAATGTGAGTTCATTATCTTGGTGTCCATCAGAAAATTCACTCAAAGAAACCATACAAATGCCTGGAGTGTGAAGCAAACTGCCATAAGACAGAATCCTTACTTCCCATCAAACAACTCATGGAGAGGAGAAACCATATACATGCCTGGAGTGGGAAAAGCTTTAGAGTTAACATTCTTACTGCCCATCGAAGCATTCAAACGGGTGAAACCATATACATGCCTGGACTGTGGTAAAAACTTCCGTGAGAAGAAAAGATTTAATTCCAGTCAAAGAACTCACACAGGGAAGAAACCATATAAATGCCTGGAGTGTGGGAAAAGCTTCAATCAGAGTGACAGCTGTACTGCCCATCAAAGAATTCACACAGGGGAGAAATCATACAAATGTCTGCAGTGTGGAAAAAACATTCCATCAGCGTGCACACCTTACTTCCCACCAAAGGACGCTCACAGGGGAGGGGAAATCTGTTGCATATTCATGATTTTAATTATATGTGTGAATGTTTACACATGATGTATCTCCGTAACCTCTGTAAAGTTCAATTCCTGCTCAGGAAAAGCACCAAAAGTTCAGAATCACCGATCAGCCCTTACAGTTCATTAGTATAACTGAAGAAATGGGAGATTTATTGCCCAGGAATTACAAACAACTGCTGTCTTCTGTCTTATAACCTTGCTCTGAGAATTTAGTGGCAAGATGTATTCTAGTCCATCTAGTGTAGTTGCTCATTTGCACAATCACTCTAGGGCCCAATTGTTTTATTCGGAGGACAATCACATGTTCAAGTTCAAAGGTTTTGCCTTCCTCTGTCACCTCTATGGAAAGTGTCGCGTAAGGGTCCAATCAGGCTTTCTACCGGTGGCTTCCAATCAGAAAAGACCTTCTATTGGTTGAGCAAATCATGTCTGCCCGGCTTCCCATTGTATATAGTAGCCTTCTTCCGATCTGCTTAAAAACTGACTTGCCTAAATCTTAAAAGAACTGCAATGCATATTATTTATTTTTTTATTATTAAATTTATATACTGTCCTTCCCTGAAGGGCTCAGGGAGGTGCATAACAGATTGAAATAAGCAGAATAATTTGATGTAGTGGTTAAGTGTGCGGACTCTAATCTGGGAGAACCAGGTTTGATTCCCCACTCCTCCACTTGCACCTGGCTGGATGACCTTGGGCAAGCCATAGTTCTGATAAGAGCTGTTCTTGAAAAAGAGCAGTTTCTGTCAGAGCTCTCTCAGCCCCACCTACCTCACAGGGTGTCTGTTGTGGGGAGGGGGAAGGGAAGGGAGTTTGTGAGCCGCTCTGAGACACCTTTGGGTAGTGAAGGGCAGGGTATAAATCCAATCTCTTCTTCTTCTTCTTCTTCTTAATTTCAGTCTGAAATTATAATCAAATTAATTATAATCAAATTAATAAAGTATGTATTTAGCGACATTTGGAAAAAAATGTTAGTTGACCTGATTTTTATTGCATGCATTCTTCTGTATTTGTAAGATTAAATTTCACCTGCTCATCAAATTCTCGCCTAATACAAAGAGCAGGCTTTATTTGAAATGAAATAATTATCTCTAAGGAGTTCACTGTTTGTTCTGCTGACATGAGACCTGAAGTCTGGCCTCAAAATATTTCATTGCACTGGAGGAGATAAGTCTGTCAGGAAATTTGCTCAATTAAACCCTGATGGGTAATTATGCTTGAATTGGTGTTCTAACTGGGCTTAATTGAAGTGTTTGGCCATCACATCCAAAGCCCGTCACAGCCTGGGTCCTTCATACCTGTTAGCCAAATGGCCTTGACTCCTTATTTAAAATGGGGAATAATGATCTTGCATCAGGCAATAGGCAAGGCAGGGGCAATCATCTATGTATACAGGGGTGTAGTTCCCTCCAGACCCACCAAATAGACGCTGAGACCAGGGCCGGCCCCAGGTGTCTGGGCGCCCTAGGCAGGACAGCCTGGGGCACCCACCCCACCGGGGATGCCAACCTCCTGGTGGGGCCTGGAGATGGCCCAGTGCCCGGAAGAGCCGGGGAAGGGGCGGGCTTAGAAGCCCCCCTTCCCTCCCAGGGGTGGCGGCGTGGCTCTCCCAGGTGCCTCGCAGCTGCAAGGCACCCAGGAAAGCCGGGGCTGCCGGCGTTGGGCGGCCTAGGGGGCTTTTTCACGGGGGGGGGCATTTTGGCGCCCCTGCAGGGTCGGTGCCCTAGGCGAGCGCCTAGCTCGCCTAGTGGGCGAGCCGGCCCTGGCTGAGACTGACATCAGTATAAAATGGTCTTGTTTACTGAATATTTTTCAAACATACACCAATACACACACAGACACAATTGTACAAGCGCTAAGAAATATAGATAGAAGGAGATAGCCCATTCGCATTAGCAGGATATTTTGATAATGGGAGATACTCTACCTTGTCCGGAGTTGACTGGGGCGAATCTCAGGAAAAAATGAGGGAATTGCGGGAAGCTAGGGGGAGGGTCGTACGCAACCAGAGTCAAGATTAAGGGTAGGAGGGGTTGAGGTAGGGTTCAAGAGTGCAGGTAGCTGAGAGATTTGGCTACTGCATAAATGAGTTTGCTCTGGAGCCATCCCTTCCTGAGCTAAGACAAAAATGTATGAGCTGGAGGCTAAAAAACTGAGCTAGCTCACACTTAGCTTAGAGGGAACACTGATAGGAGTGCATGCCTCACATGCATACGCATGCGGATATAGGCAATTTCTTTAAAAAGGAGACTCCCTAGCAGCAGAACGGAACAGCAGGTTCAGGCTGCCAAATCCGTCCTGCATGCTCTCTCCCCTGCGCAAGGGCTGTGCGGGGAACCGAAAACACCACTTGTGATGTGGTGCCCTTTTAACCCGGCTCCAAGTCATTCTATGATGGGATAAGTATGGCTGGGGAATGCCTGAGAGATGGGGCTGTCTGTGCCCATTTGATCCAGGAGTGCCTGGGTCGGGCCACACTGCCCTGTGATCACAGCCCCGCTCAGTAGGGATTTCAAAACATGCAGTTTAGCCTCTTCCGTCTGTGGCCAGCCCACAGCCTTCCCGCCGCAACCCAGCAGATTTTAAAAAAACGGGCGGGGGGGAATCCGCTCCAAGGTAAAGGTAAAGGTTCCCTTGCTTGAAAGCCAGTCGAATCCGACTCTAGGGTTGCGGTGCTCATCTCCGTTTCCAAGCCAAAGAGCCAGCGCTGTCCGAAGACGTTTCCGTGGTCATGTGGCCGGCATGACTAAACACCAAGGCGCACGGAACACTGTTACCTTCCCACTGAAGTGGTACCTATTTATCTACTTGCAATTTCTTGCTTTTGAACTGCTAGGATGGCAGGAGCTGGAACTAGAGACAGGAGCTCACCCCGTCATGCGGCACTCTTGGGTCTCGAACTACTGAACTACTGACCTTCCACTGCCTGCAGTTCAGCGTCTTAACCACTTGAGCCACCACAGCTCCAAACGTGTGTGCAAAAGCAGGCTCCTTATTCCTACCACCGCCTTTCCTTTACAAAACGAGCACTGTGCTCGGGAAGGAAACCAGTGGCACCTTGCAAGCACCACTGCCATTCCTTTTTCCTTTGCAAGATGAGCGCTGGAACAAACTTAAGAGTCCGGCGGCACCTATAAGACCCGCAAAGTTTTATTCAAGGTGTCAGCTGTTGCGTGCATGCACACTTTTTCAAATACATCGGATGCGCACTGTGTCTCAAAGGGTTAAAGGGGGAGAGAGAGAGCTGTAGTCCTAGAGAGGCGGCCGAGGTGGGGGGGGGAGCTGTGTCCTCCTGCACCCCTTGCAAGAATGCGCCTCTGACTCTCGCAGGCGTCTGTTTGAACGGCTCGGAGGGAATCTGGTGAGCTCCAAAAGGCCTTGGGGGGGGATAGATGGGTCTGGGGGCTGCAATGCAAGACCCAAAGCAGAGAGAAAGGAGGGGGGGATGTAGAAGGGGGTGAAAGAGAGCCCCCGCCCACCCCAATTTCTTCCTCGCTTCGCCAACGCACACACGCACACCTGCCCCAAGGAGAGCCGCTTGTCCCCTTTGTGCAGAGCCGTGGGGGGTCCTGCAGCGGACTTGAGCGCAGGATCCGAATCCGGCACCTTTGGAAGACTGGAGGAAGTCCAAGTGGCTTCCAGAGAGGCACATTTAGAGAGGAGTGGGAGGCTGGGGGAGTGAGATTTGGGGCGGGGGGAGAAGGGGGGCGCAGATGATATCGGGGGCTGCAGGGGAGATATTGGGGGGCGGGGCTGGAGGAAAGGCTGGGGGAGCTGGGAAGGGGGTGATGAAGAGCGGGGCAGGGGTGGTGTCGCTTGGCCTTCAGAAGATCCACGTGAAAGGAGAAGAGAAGAGATTGGATTTATACCCCGCCCTTCACTACCCAAGGGAGTCTCAGAGCCGCTTACAAACTCCCTCCCCACAACAAGACACCCTGTGAGCAGTGATCCCTCTAAGCTGAATTAGTGTGAGCTAGCTCACAGTTTTTTAGCCTCCGGCTCACACATTTCTGTCTTAGCTCAGGAAGGACGGCTCCAGAACACACTAATTTATGCAGCAGCCAAATTGCTCGCTCTCAACTTTAATGCCAGTAGGTCACACCAAGCAGAATTTTTGCTTACAAAAATTGCTTAGAGGGAACACTGCGAGGAAGGTGGGGCTGAGAGAGCTCTGACAGAAACTGCTCTTTTTCAAGAACAGCTCTGACAGAACTGTGGCTTGCCCAAGGTCATCCAGCAGGTGCTGTAAGTGGAGGAATGGGGAATCAAACCCGGTTCTCCCAGATTAGAGTCCGCACACTTAACCAAGAGACCGAAATGGCTCTGAAACAGATTCTGAAGAGAGCAGAGGGAGATTGTCGGAGGAAATCTTCCTCCTCGGCATCAAGGCTGTGCCCCTTCTGTCTCGGGGGAAATGGAGGCAGGAAAGTCAGCACTTTTCCCCACAGGTGATCCTGTGGGGGATTCATTTTTCCCGCTTCCACGCTGCACCCGGCAGCACTTCGGCCCCTGCCGGAGTTTCCCCACCTGGCTTTCATGCCATCTTGCCCAAAGCAGCTTTTGAAGTGAAGCTGAATTTCACAAGCCAGGCGGGATGGCTGCCATTTCACATTCCACCCACCCCCCACCTCAATGGCAATTATTTTTCCTTCCTTAGGTATGGGGTGCGTGAGTCAAGCTTTGTTTTTTTAAATCTGCCCATTGACTAGTGTTATCGGTAGAACCACACGTCTATCCCAGCTATACCGATCTATTAATATGGAACGGGTGGCTTTTAAAACACCGGAACAGTCCACTGTTTGGGGGGGGGGGCACTGCAGGAAGTTTGAGGCAGGCCAAATGCTTTCCACACATCGATTCAAGGCAGCTTTCCTTGAGACTGCAGGGGAAGGGACACGTTTGGGAGGCTCCCCTCTGCTGAGATCTCCCTGCTACAGAAAAGCATCAGGGCCAGCCCAGGAAAAGAATGCGAAATCTTTTTCCCTGCAGGGCTAGTTTTCTGTGTGCGGGGATAATTTTTTTCCCGAGCTGGCATCTCTCACCTGCTGCCTCGACTCAGGGACTCCACCCCACCCCCTCGGGGGTCTCTCACCTCATTCCCAGCACTTTCTCCTAAAAGGTGGAGGGGACAGGAGGGGAGGGTCTTGGCTTCCAACAGAGGGGAGGAGAGAGGGGTGTGGCTTCAGGCAGGGGAAGGGGTCGGCAGAGGATTCCAGGCAGCATTTCCAGGGGGAGGGAGGGGGGATGATAAGGAAGGTGGGACTATATCCCATATAGAATGGCTGGTTGAGGGGAGAGACGTCAGGCCAAGCACGCTTGAGCCTTGACGGATTGAATCCAGCACCTTGGATTGGGCCCCGGATCCAGAAAATGTGTGTGTAGAAAAAAAGGGTTTTCCACCCTCTTCCTTTCTCTCCCTCCCAGACAGGAGTGGAAGGTCACCCCGGATGCCTCCTCCGCCGTCTCCTCCGGGTGCTGAAGGGAAAAGAGCTGCCATGCAGCCACCACAGGTATTTCGGGGGGGAATCATGGGGGAGACATGCGGCAGACAGTACGGGTGCTTTTTTCGTTGCAATGCTCAGAGGTTCGGGCTCCTTCCCATTACTTCTTGTGTTCCCCCCTGGGAAGGCAGGAAAATGGTCACACACCCCTCTCTAGGAATGGTTTTAGCAGAGAAGCAGGACAATCAGAGCATTGCTTTGATTTGGGTGAACTCAAAATGTGTCCCAAACAATACTGAATTTCCCACAGCAAAATATTGGGTCCTTTATCATACCGACATCCCTGGCCTCTTCCCCAAATGCTACTAGCCCACCGTGACTGAGAATGGCCGCTCTCGTTCCGGGATGCCCCCAAAGAGGGCGGGGGGGAGATGTCCCCACGGGGCTCTTCTCGCACCCTCTTTGTGCTGCTCTTCCCCTATGAATTGGTTCTTTCCATTTTTGGCTTCCCCCCACCTATGGACCAGCTTTCCAGTGGTGTAAAAAGATGCTTTTCCTCTCCTTCTTGCAGGCTGCGGGGGTGTCCTTTGAGGAGGTGGCCGTGTATTTCACCCGGGGGGAGTGGGCCCTGCTGCGCCCGGCCCAGAGAGCTCTCTACAAGGAGGTCATGCTGGAGAATTTCGGGAACGTGGCCTCTCTGGGTGAGGAGCCTTTTCTCCTTCTTGCAATGAGGAGTGAGTATAAGGAAGACCTGCTATAAGGAGGAAGGACTGCCTGCCCTGGTCCCAGTGGCTGGTCTCTGCCTCCCACCGCGATCATCCCTCTGAGGTGGGAAGGGTCCCGTGCTCTCCTTGCCGAGAGGGGGAGCCCCTGCCTGGCAGTCCTGGGCCTGAGCCACCTGAGAGGGCATCAGAAGAGGTGCCCGGGGAGGCCTGGTCTGGAGACAGTGGGGCGGGGTCTAAGCAAAGGGCTTCCCTCCAGTCTGGTCCTGGCCTTCCCTGGGCAGACATGTGGCCGTGGAAGGAACTCTGCAGTTCTTTTCTGCTTTTAATTATTTATTTATTGAAGCCATCAATCGCCGTCCCGAGTGGAACTGTGCTCCGGGTGGTGTACGCCACGGATCATATCCGACATCAAATAAAACAGATTAAAACCAAGTAAAACTATAGAAACACGGCCGTCTAACCAAAGATGGTGCTAAAACCCCAGCGGCACTGCTGTCTCCTGTGAACATGGCAGGGAGGCGGGAGTGCCGAGACAGGACCGTCACTGTCCTCAAACGAATGCCTGGCGGAACAGCTCTCCCTTGCATGCCCTGCAGAACTGTGGCACATCCCGCTGGGCACGGATGCTGCTTGGCAGAGAGTTCTACCTGGTCGGAGCAAGGGCAGAGAACTCTATGGCTCTCCACGAGGACAAGCCCGATGTCTCTCAGGCTGGGGATCACCAATCAGGTTCTCAGAAGTTCAAAATGAAAAGGGGAGTGATGCCCTCTAGAGTTGGGGAGTGAAATTACTCCCCTCTTTGTTTTGAACTTTGAGAGCCTATTTGCTAAATGAGAGAACAGAGGGCATTTGTTGCTTATCAAAATAATGACTCTTCTTTTAATATAAAATTTTTATTAGTTTCAGTGATAGATAGAACAGACAACTACAAAGAAAAAAGATCATGAAACAGAATAACAGAGTAACATCTATGGAGCAAATACTCTTGTCTCAGTCTAAGTTTGACAAATTAACATAGAATCAAAATTTTTACACACCTGTCTCAGTTTTAATATTTGATATTGTAGCAGTTTTTTTTAGTATTTATTGATTATTTTGGTAATGTTCCAAGGTAATTTTCGATCCACCTGTACCGTCTCGACCAGGTCTTTTCAAAGGCTTCTTCTTTTTTATCTTGTAATTGTAAAGTTAATTTATCCATCTCTGCTGCTTCCAACAGTTTATAAATTATTCCTTTGTTGGTATTTCTTCTTTTTTCCAATACTGTGCATACAGTATTCTAGCATTCTTGAGCATTGTTTCTATTGATAATTCGCGACCTAAAAGAAGGCTATGAAACATGCAGAAAAACCTGGACACGTGTAATCGGTGATTACAGCACTGTTATCTGTTGAAATGTTGTTAATTGGACTACACTGTCCATGGTTAAATATTGGGAGCAACTCTCCCCCCCACCCAATTTTTTTGGGTGCTTTTACGAACTTTGGAACACGTGTTAACCATGCAGCGTTCCTTCCTTGTGAAACATTGTATCTTTGAATAATTGGAAACCTATACCTTTGAGTAATGGTAAAAATCAATATTGTTAGAACCTCACATGCTTTATGATTGTAAATTCTAATAATTAGTAGGCAGTGAAAATTTTGAGCATGGTATCCCTTTGTTACTTATAGTCTCTCCACACGGCGCATTCCCGGTTTTGCTTGGGTTCTGTGAACTCAGGCAGATCATGAGAGGGAGGGCAGGAAGGGTTGCCTCACTGCTTAGTTCTCGTGGCCCTTTCTTCCATGCCCATGGAAATGCTGATTGCCCCTTTGGGGTCCGGAGGCAATTTTTCTCCAGGCCAGTTTGGCCGGGGATCCTGGAAGTTTTTTGCCATCTTCTGGGAGTGGAACAGGAGTCACTGGCAGTGTTGGGAGCGGGGGGAGGTATTTTTGAATTTCCTGCATTGTGAAGGACTTCGGAATAGATGACCCTGGAGGTCCCTTCCAACTCTATGTTTCTACTAAATGGTTGCTTTTGAGTGAATCTCAGATTACAGTTCGCACTGGTCCGAACAGATTGTCAGACTCCTGAGTCAATTAGTTCCCAACAACAACCATTCAAAGAAATAAAAGTTTATTGAGACATTGACAGTATTCAGGTATCTTAACTGTTCCGGGTTAGAACTGAGGGGAAAGTGTGCGAAGCAAGCAGATATACATAATTCAAGGTAGACCCTGATGGCTCATGGCCAATCAGACTGCAGGTAAAAGCCCGCTGAAATAACGGACCACTGTTCCCAGGAGAAAGATGACACCCGACAGCCAAGGTTACAGGCTGGGCCCCTAGAGATAACAGCAGAGCAGAGAAATAGCAGAAACGAAAGTAGACATTCGTTGCTGTAGATTTTCCGGGTTGTGTGGCCGTGGTCTTGGCATTGTAGAACCTGACATTTTGCCAGTAGCTGTGAAAAATGGTAGGCAGGAAATTTATATCTACCCAGCCCTAACCCACTTTCTGGAGTAGATATAAATTACCTGCCTACCATTTTTCTTCTCACCTTGACACAGAGAGTACTCCATCTTTCTGTGTTACACCTCTGAGGATGCCAGTCACAGCTACTGGCAAAACGTCAGATTCTATAATGCCAAGACCATGGCAACACAACCCGGAAAATCTACAGCAGCTAATGAACTCCAGCCGTGAAAGTCTTTGACAACATATTGAAAGTACACATTCTTGATCCTCCTCCATGGACACCAGGACCGAACAGAGGCCAGTGGTTGGCATAGAGGTGGGCAAAGGGAAATGAGTTACTTGAATCCTGGAACTAGCAAAGAAGGCGGTGTGATTGGATTCCAGTGTCCCAGGACACCCCTTCCCCCTAAGAGATCTGGGAGATGAAGTCTATCAGGTCTGGGATTCAGCCATACATTTCTGGTTGGGTTTTTCCATCTAACCTCCTATTGTCCCTTGGGAAGGAAGACAAGCTCTTCAGATTGGCAGCCAGGGGTCATTTCATAGAAAAAGAGCTGCCGGAGCTCATTAGCATATCTCTGTGCCTTCCAAGCGGGTGAGCCGAGGAATGTTCCTAGAGGCCCTTCCCCACTCTCTCCTGGCTCGCCTGCTTGGCACATGAGCCAGGAAGGGCCAGGGAGAGAGTGAGGAGGCATTTAAATGCCTCCCCGTGCCTTCCTCAGCTTCCCAGCCCAAGTGGACAAGGCGAGGAAGGCTCCTAGAGGCCACCCTGCCCTCTCCTGGTTTGTCTGCCTAGCGGGTGAGCCAGGAAGGGCTGGGGAGAGAGCAGGGAGGCATTTAAATACCTCCCCGTGCCTTCCTCAGCTTGCCCGCCCAAGCAGATGAGCCAAGGAAGGCTCCTAGAAGGCCCCCCACCCTCTCTGTGGAGTCACGCCACAGTAGCTGCACGATGTTTCGATTGTATTCTATGGGGCCATAGAATATAATGGAAAGATCGCACCACCACTACAGTACAACTCCATAGAGAAGGGGTTTAAGTCCTTCTCTGTGGAGTTATGCCGCTGCGGCATTATCCTTCCATTATATTCTATGGCCCCATAGAATATGATGGAAAGATTGTGCTGCTGCTGCGGCGCGACTCTAGAAAAAAGGAGCACAGGGGTCGAGCTGCTGGGGCAGTGCTCCAGCACGCTCCAGCCCCAAAAGACCTCTGTTAGCAGCTATGATCTACTTTCTCACTCTTTCTTCATCTCTCACTCTTTCTCTCAGTCCACAGTCACCAAAGTATTTCTCCCCATTGCTCTGACCCTGCTCCTGGTTTCTGTTGGTTAACCTCCCGGTGTCCCTCTCTAGGATTTGGAATTAGATCTGAACGGAGAGCTGTGTTAGTCTGTCTGTAGCAGTAGAAGAGAGCGAGACTCCCTTAAAGCACCTTAAAGACTAACAGAATTTCTGGCAGGGGAGGAGCTTTCGTGAGTCCCTGCTAGCAGCAGAAGAAGTGAGCAGTGTGACTCACAAAAGCTCCATGCTCTGCCACAAATTTTGTTGGTTTTTGACAGTGCTAGTGGACTCTTGCTGTTTTCTACTCGTCTGGAATGGTTGAATTCGTGGGCGCACAGGTCTAATTTTGAGGGCTTTCCCCCCCTGATAAACAGGACCTCTGACTGCCAAACCGGACCTCATATCCCAGCTGGAAGAAGAGGAAGGGCTGTTTCTTCTGGCATCTGATGAAGAGGAGGGATTGGCAGGTAGGGGCTGAAGATCTCTGTCTTGGGACCGTGTGTTGCCTGCGCTTCCTTCCAAGGGCTGGTGGATTTCTGTGGCCTTGTTTATCCTCACAGTTTGCCCTGAAAAGAGCTTGGATGGATTGTGGGTGCTGAAACGGTGCCTGTAGACCTTCAACCTTGGGCAAGAGGCATTTTCCTCTTGTCTACTCTGATGGCCCTTATGCCAAGTCTAGCCCAGTACTGTCCTCCCTGGGAAGCAGAGTTTTCTGGCCAGGGTGTTTGCCAGCCCTGTTTCACCTGAGAGCCCTTGAACTAGGGATTCCAGGCCTTGATGCCGTCTCTCTGTGCCTGCAAGGCAAAGCATATGCTTTATGGGAGATATATGATTCAAAGCAATGGCTGAGGGGTGACATGATCGAGATTTATAAGATTATGCATGGGATAGAGCAGGTTGAGAAAGAAGTACTTTTCTCCCTTTCTCACAATACAAGAACTCGTGGGCACTCAATGAAATTGCTGAGCAGTCGGGTTAGAACACATAAAAGGAAGTACTTCTTCACCCAAAGAGTGATCAACATATGGAATTCACTGCCACAGGAGGTGGTGGCAGCTACAAGCATAGACAGTTTCAAGAGGGAATTAGATAAACATATGGAGCAGAAGTCCATCAGTGGCTATTAGCCACAAGGCATAGATAGGAACTCTCGGTCTGGGGCAGGTGATGCACTCTATTCTTGGTGCTGGGGGGGGCAGCAGTGGGAGGGCTTCTAGTGTCCTGGCCCCACTGCTGGACCTCCTGATGGCACCTGGTGTTTTTGGCCGCTCTGTGGCAGAGTGTTGGACTAGATGGGCCATTGGCCTGATTCAACATTGGCTTCTCTTATGTTCTTATGTAACCCCAGACGGCTGTCATATGACCCTATCTTACCTCCCCTTCACACAGGGGAGAAACCATACAAATGCAGTGTTGCATGTGATTGTGAAATCTGGCGCATACAGTATTGTCAATGTAAAATCCAGCATCTTGCAGAGGCAGTCCTGGCTTTCCCAGGGTATGTTTCAACCCAAGTCAGGATTCATGTCTTCTGATTAATAGCCGATTACATTCCATCTGGATCTGCCCGCCGGGAAGCTGTTTACGTCCCCCAACAGATGTGCAGGAGGGGTCTTGTCAAGGGGGGGGGTTTCCACACAGCAGACCCCCAGAAAACCTTGTTAGTCTTTAGGTGCTACTGGGCTCAAAATAAGGTATTTGTGGAAAGTGTCCTATCATCGCATCAGATATCCCTTTCTTTCTTTTAGCAGGAGATCTTTGGCAGTCAGCGAATGGAGCAGAAGAATGCCGACTGATGGAGAAAGAGGATACATATTCAGATGTGAAAGAGAACTTTGAATATTTGGATGCACCAAGGAAGAAGGAGGGAAAACACCCACCTAAAGGGAGGGATAATTCTGGTCTTTTACCAGGGGATGATGCTCTACGTCAAAAAATACATCATGAAGACAATGGGAATGAGTGCACTACAAGCAGAGAAAATCTTACTGAAATATCAGTTATTAATAGTCAACAAAGGATGTGTAACAGAAAGAAAATATATAAATGTCTGGAGTGTGGGAAAAGCTTCAGTTCCAGTTCACATCTTAGTGTCCACCAGAAAATTCACACAGGGGAGAAACCATTCACATGCCTGGAGTGTGGGAAAAGCTTCAGTCAGAGTTCCAGTCTTACTTCCCATCAAAGAATTCACACAGGAGAGAAACCATATAAATGCCTGGAGTGTGGGAAAAGCTTCAGTCAGAGTTCAAACCTTTGTGTCCATCAGAAGATTCACACAGGGGAGAAACCATACAAATGCCTGGAGTGTGGGAAAAGCTTCATTTTGAGTTCATATCTTAATGACCATAAATTAATTCACACAGGTGAGAAACCATATAAATGTTTGGAGTGTGGGAAAAGCTTCAGCCAGAGTTCACCACTTCGTCTCCATCAAAGAATTCACACAGGAGAGAAACCATATAAGTGCCTGGAGTGTGGGAAAAGCTTCAGTCAGAGTTCTAGTCTTACTTCCCATCAAAGAATTCACACAGGGGAGAAACCATATAAATGCCTGGAGTGTGGGAAAAGCTTCAGTCGGAGTTCAAGCCTTTATGTCCATCAGAAAATTCACACAGGGGAGAAACCATACAAATGCCTAGAGTGTGGGAAAAGCTTCACTGACAGTTCCAGTCTTACTTCCCATCAAAGAATTCACACAGGTGAGAAACCATATAAATGTTTGGAGTGTGGGGAAAGCTTCAGCCAGTGTTCACAGCTTTGTGTCCATCGGAGAATTCACACAGGGGAGAAAACATACAAATGCCTGGAGTGTGGGAAAATCTTCAGTCAGAGTTCTAGTCTTACTTCCCATCAAAGAATTCACACAGGAGAGAAACCATATAAATGCCTGGAGTGTGAGAAAAGCTTCAGTCGGAGTTCAAGCCTTTATGTCCATCAGAAAATTCACACAGGGGAGAAACCATACAAATGCCTGGAGTGTGGGAAAAGCTTCACTGACAGTTCCAGTCTTACTTCCCATCGAAGAATTCACACTGGTGAGAAGCCATATAAATGTTTGGAGTGTGGGAAAAGCTTCAGCCAGCGTTCACAACTTCGTGTCCATCGGAAAATTCACACAGGGGAGAAACCATATAAATGCCTGGAGTGTGGGAAAAGCTTCAAATGGAGTAACTGTTGGACTTCCCATCGAAGAATTCACACAGGGGAGAAACCATATAAGTGCCTGGAGTGTGGCAAAAGCTTCCGTTGCAGTTCACATCGTAGTGTCCATCAGAAAATTCACACAGGGGAGAAACCCTATATATGCCTGGAGTGTGGGAAAAGGTTCATTCAGAGTTCACACCTCAATGACCATCGCCGAATTCACACAGGGGAGAGACCATATAAATGCCTGGAATGTGGAAAAGGCTTTAGTAGCAGTTCACATCGTAGTGTCCATCAGAAAATTCACTCAAGGGAGAAATCCTATATATGCCCAGAGTGTGGGAAAAGCTTCATTCAGTTGTCAAAGCTTAATGACCATCAAAGAATTCACATGGGAGAAACCATTTAAATGCCTGGAGTGTGGGAAAAGTTTCTGTTTGAGTAATCAGCTTACTTACCACCAAAAAATTCACACAGGAGAAACCATAAAAATGCCTGGAGTATGGGAAAAGCTTCAATAGAGGTATAGAACTTAATTCCCATTAATGCATTCTCACAGGGGAGAAAACATATAAATGTTTGGAGTGTGGGGAAAGATTCAATGTGAGTTCATTATCTTAGTGTCCATCAGAAAATTCACTCAAAGAAACCATACAAATGCCTGGAGTGTGAAGCGAACTTCCATAAGATAGAATCCTTACTTCCCATCAAAGAACTCATGCAGAGGAGAAACCATATACACGCCTGGAGTGCGAAAAGCTTCAGAATTAACATTCTTACTGCCCATCAAAGCATTCAAACAGGGGTGAAACCATATAAATGCCTGGACTGTGGTAAAAACTTCCGTGTGAAAAAAATATTTGATTCCAGTCAAAGAACTCACACAGGGAAGAAACCATATAAATGCCTGGAGTGTGGGGAAAGCTTTAATCAGAGTGACAGTTGTACTGCCCATCAAAGAATTCACACAGGGGAGAAATCATACACATGTCTGCAGTGTGGAAAAACATTCCATCAGAGTGCGCACCTTACTTCCCACCAAAGGAAGCTCACAGAGGAGAGGAAATATGTTGCGTATTCATGATTTTAATTATATGTGTGAATGTTTACACATGATGTATCTCCATAACCTCTGTAAAGTTCAATTCCTGCTCAGGAAAAGCACCAAAAGTTCAGAATCGCCTGTCGGCCCTTACAGTTCATTAGTATAAGTGAAGAAATAGGAGATTTATTGCCCTGGAATTACAAACAACTGCTGTCTTTTGTCTTATAACCTTGCTCTGAGAATTTAGTGGCAATATGTATCATAGTCTACCTACTATAGTCACTCTAGGGTCCTTGTTTTATCTGGAGGACAATCACATGTTCAAGTTCAAAGGTTTTGCCTTCCTCTGTCACCTCTATGGGAAGTGTCACGTAAGGGTCCAATCAGGCTTTCTACCGGTGGCTTCCAATCAGGAAAGACCTTCTATTGGTTGAGCACATCACGTCTGCCCGGCTTCCCATTGTATATAGCCTTCTTCCGATCTGCTTAAAAACTGACTTGCCTAAATCTTAAGAGAACTGTAATGCGTATTGTTTATTTATTTATTATTAAGTTTATATACTGGCCTTTCCTGAAGGGCTCAGGGAGGTGCGTAACAGATTAAAATAAGCAGAATAATTTGATGTAGTGGTTAAGTGTGCGGACTCTAATCTGGGAGAACCGGGTTTGATTCCGCACTCCTCTACTTGCACCTGGCTGGATGACCTTGCGCCAGCCATAGTTCTGATAAGAGCTGTTCTTGAAAAAGAGCAGTTTCTGTCAGAGCTCTCTCAGCCCCACCTACCTCCCAGGGTGTCTGTTGTGGGGAGGGGGAAGGGAAAGGAGCTTGTAAGCCGCTCTGAGACGCCTTTGGGCAGTGAAGGGCGGGGTATAAATCCAGTCTCTTCTTCTTAATTTCAATCTACAGTATAATCAAATTAATAAAGTATGTATTTAGCGACGTTTGAAAAAAAAATGTTAGTAGAGCTGGTTTTTATTGCATGCATTCTGTATTTGTAGGATTAGATTTCACCTGTTCCTCAAATTCTCGCCTAATATAAAGAGCAGGCTTTATTTGAAATGAAATCATTATCTCTTAAGAAGTTCACTGTTGGTTCTGCTGACACAAGAACTGACGTCTGGCCTCGAAATATCTCATTGTACTGGAGGAGATAAGTCTGTCAGGAAGTTTGCTCAATTACACCCTTCTGGTCACCACATCTCAAAAAGGATATTACAGCATTGGAGAAAGTGCAGAGAAGGGCAACTAGAATGATAAAAGGGTTGGAACACCTTCCCTATGAAGAAAGGTTAAAACGCTTGGGGCTCTTTAGCTTGGAGAAACGATGGCTGCGGGGTGACATGATCGAGGTTTATAAGATTATGAATGGGATTGAGCAGGTTGAGAAAGAAGTACTTTTCTCCCTTTCTCACAATACAAGAAGTCGTGGGCACTCCGTGAAATTGCTGAGCAGTCGGGTTAGAACAGATAAAAGGAAATACTTCTTCACCCAAAGAGTGATTAACATATGGAATTCACTGCCACAGGAGGTGGTGGCAGCTGCAAGCATGGACAGTTTCAAGAGGGAATTAGATAAACATATGGAGCAGAAGTCCATCAGTGGCTATTAGCCACAGGGTATAGATGGGAACTCTCAGTCTGGGGCAGGTGATGCACTCTATTCTTGGTGCTGGAGGGGGCAGCAGTGGGAGGGCTTCTAGTGTCCTGGCCCCACTGCTGGACCTCCTGATGGCACCTGGTATATTTTGGCCCCTGTGTGACAGAGTGTTGGACTAGATGGGCCATTGGCCTGATTCAACATTGGCTTCTCTTATGTTCTTATGTTCTTATGATTCTGCTTGAACTGGTGTCCTCATCGGGCTGAATTGAAGTGTTTGGCCATCACATCCAAAGTCCGTCACAGCCTGGGTCCCTCATACCTGCGAAGCCATTTCCCCCCCTCTGCTCCACCAAGACAGCTGGGTCTCCTCTGAGCAGGGCCTTCTACAGGTGCCTCCCTGCAAATGGGCAGAATCCACAACTGCCTGTCCGGATGCATTGTGTGTTGGGCCCAATGCCTGGGGGAATAGGCTGCCTGAGACGGTCAGGAAGGCTTCCGTTCTCCTGGTTTCCTGCAGATCATGCAATAAAAAGTTTTCAGGAAGATGTTTTGGGATGGGACAGGGACTATGGTCCATTCTGTGGTGTCCAGTATCTATTGCCATAAGCATAATTCTTCTTTGTAACTCCTGTACCATCGAACGTGACATGCAGATGTTTATGCTTGTTTTCTGCTCTTTTCCACGGATTTTCTGCTCACTTCCTGATTTTTCTGTAATCCTAACTTCTACTGTATTATTTCCTGGATGTCTCATTCTTGTTGATCTCAGTTGTGTAGTGGTTAAGAGTGTGAACTCTAATCCGGGCGGGATATAAAAACCGACTCTTCTTCTTCCGGCTGCCAAGGTGTGCACAGAACTTTGATATCTACCTGCCAGGCGGGAATTCCACAGGTGCAGGTCTTCCCCGTGCTAGGAAAAGCGCACCCTGGTGAATGCCTGCCTGCCATGCCTGAAAACAGGAGAATGGCCACTCGATGCCAAGGACATTTTTTCAAATATCTAGTAGAAAACACCATCAAAGATTGCCAAAACAATATATTAAACAATTATAACGTTGGCGGTGTCACAACAACAGCATTAATGCATACTGTAACTGTAATAAGGCATAAGATACAATATATGCTCCCTCTAAGCTGTGAGCTCCTGGCATTAAAAGTTGTGTGCGAGCAATCGGGCCGCTACATAAATCAGTTTGCTCTGGAGCCATCCCTTCCTGAGCGGAGACAAAAATGTGTGAGCTGGAGGCTGAAAAACTGTGAGCTGGCTCACACTCACTCAGCTTAGAGGGAACACCAGAGTCCACATCGTCATAACGTATTCCAGACAGCTTTTGCAAAAGACGCCCATTCTAGATATTTGGAAGATGCGTTTCCTTCGACTTCCTCAGTTTGCCGGCTGAGAACCTATGATTCACTTCTTACACTACGAACCTTGCGGTCTGTTGAAATTGCTGCAATCAGGTTCCACTCACACAGCCGGCAAACTGCAGAAGTTTAGAAGAAATTTGGAATCAGTTATGACCAATGGTCCCTCTAAGCTGTGGAGTCTTGTGAGCAAAAATTCTACTTTGTGAGCTCCTGGCATTAAAGTTGTGAGCGAGCGATTTGGCTACTACATAAATTAGTCCACTCTGGAGCCGTCCCTTCCTGAGCGAAGACAAAAATGTGTGAGCCGGAGGCTAAAAAACTGTGAGCTAGCTCACACTAACTCAGCTTAGAGGGAACACTGGTTATGACTACGTGGACTCCTCCTATCAAGTTATCAAGTTACCCTGAGTACATGGGCTTTATGTCTTCTCTTCAAAGGAGGAAATATTGCATCTTATGCCTTCTTATAGTTACAGTAATGCTGTCATTGGAACACCACCGACTTTAGAATGGTTTAATATATTACGTTGTCGAAGGCTTTCACGGCCGGAGTTCATTCGTTGCTGTAGATCTTCCGGGTTGTGTGGCCGTGGTCTTGGCATTCTAGGACCTAGCCATTCCACACGCAAAAGAACCTCAAGAAACAGGACAGTTCTCAGGAAACAATCCATAGACAAAAGAACCTCCTCAGGAAAGCTCCTCCATTAGCATGTTCATAGCCTGGAGAACTCCTACAAGAGAATGACTCAGCCCTACCCCGCCTTCCTGAGTAGATATAAATTACCTGCCTATCATTTTTCTGCTCACCTTGACACAGAGAGTTCTCCATCTTTCTGTGTTATACCTCTGAGGATGGCAGTCACAGCTACTGGTGAAATGTCAGGTCCTACAATGCCAAGACCACAGCCACACGACCCGGAAAATCTACAACAACTAAAGTTTAATATATCGTTTTGGCAATCTTTGATGATGTTTTCTACTAGTGGGATTTGTATTTTCGGGATTCCTGTGACCAACTTTCCCTCTAAGCTGTGGAGTCTTGTGAGCAAAAATTCTACTTTGTGAGTGACTGGCATATTAAAGTTGTGAGCAAGTGATTTGGCTACTGCGTCAATTAGTTTGCTCTGGAGCCGTCCTTCCTGAGCGAAGACAAAAATGTGTGAGCCGGAGGCTAGAAAACTGTGAGCTAGCTCACCCTAACTCAGTTTAGAGGGAGCCCTGCTAAGCTGTGACATTAGTCTTTTTCTCTTGTTGTTTGGAAGGACGTTTTCCTGGCCACGGATTCAAGGGAGGGAATCCGTTTAGAGTCTGAAACAGGAGGAATCATGGGTGGTTAGGGGAAGTTCAAGGCACTGCCTTTCCCCAAAAAAACCAGCCGACCGATAAGAAGTTCACCCTTTCTGGACACCGGAGGGCTCTTTTCCCATTCAGGATGCTACCTGCACCCGGGGGGGAGGGGGGGGCTTGTGTATAATAAACCCTTTTCAACTGTTAGTTCAGGTGGGGTAGCCATGTTGGTCTGAAAAAACAGAAGAGAGTTTGAGTCCAGGGACACCTTTAAGACCAACAAAGTTTAATTCTGGGTATCAGCTTCCATGTGCAAAGTTTAATTCTGGGTATAAGGATTCGTGTGCATGCACGCTTCTTCAGATCTGAAGAAGCGTGCATGCGCCCAAACGCTCATACCCAAAATAAAACTTTGCTGGTCTTAAAGGTGCAGCTGGACTCACACTTTGTTGCTTTTCACAAGTTACGGCAAATGCCCATACAGTTGGTGTACACTTGCTCTTTCTTACAAACAGGAGGCGTCTGCATTCCCCGCATAATCAGGGGTCATGGGCAGGGGGGAAGGTATTTGTGAATTTCCTGCACTGTGCAGAGGGTTGGACTAGATGACCCCTGAGGTCCCTCCCACCTCTTTGTTTCTAAGTGTAACATGCGAATAGGGCCAATGTGTGTGGATTACAGATTTGGTGTAGTAGTTAAGTGCACGGACTCTAATCCGGGAGAACCGGGTTTGATTCCCCACTCCTCCACTTGCACCTGGCTGGATGACCTTGGGCAAGCAGTAGTTCTGATAAGAGCTGTTCTTGAAAAAGAGCAGTTTCTGTCAAGAGCTCTCTCAGCCCCCACCTACCTCACAGGGTGTCTGTTGTGGGGAGGAGAAGGGAAAGGAGTTTGTAAGCTGCTCTGAGACTCCCTTGGGGAGTGAAGGGTGAGGTATAAATCCAATCTCCTCCTCTTCTCCTTCTTTCATGGCAATGTGATGTACAGCGGAAATCACCATGGTATATTGCAGGGAGGGGCACTGTATTCTTGGTGCTTGGGGGGCAGCAGTGTGGGGAGGGGCTTCTAGTGTCCTGGCCTCACTGGTGGACCTCCTGATGGCACCTGGTATTTTTTGGCCACTGTGTGACACAGAGTTTTGGCCTGGATGAGCCATTGGCCTGATCCAACATTGGCTTCTCTTATGTTCTTAGGGTTGCACAGTGGGGTAGGGGTGGGGGTGGGCTCCAAGGGACCCCTGTTAACTCTACATCCTCATCCTCCCCAATACCCCCCCCCGTTGTTTCCTGCTATCCTTCTGTGTGTTAAGAGCCATCAAGTCGCTTCCAAATTAGGGCAACCCAGTTTGGTGTAGTGGTTAAGTGCGCAGACTCTAATCTGGGAGAACCGGGTTTGATTCCCCCACTCCTCCACTTGCACCCGCTGGACGACCTTGGGCAAGCCATAGTTCTGACAAGAGCTGTTCTTGAAAAAGAGCAGTTCCTGTCAGAGCTCTCTCAGCGCCACCTACCTCACAGGGTGTCTGTTGTGGGTAAGGGGAAGAAGTTTGTAAGTCACTCTAAGACACTTTTGGGTAGTAAAAGACGGGGTATAAATCCAATCTCCTCCTCCTCCTCCTCTTCTTCTTCTCATAGCCTCTTTTTGGTCGGATGTCTTTAAAATGGAGGGAGGGCGGGGGTTGTATTTTTTGCAGATTTATTCACTTTCTCCTCAGCCTGTTGCGCCCCCCCCTGGTTGTTGGTGTCCAGTCGCACAGTGGAGTCCGACTCTTCGTGACCCTGTGGACCACTTCACGCCAGGCCCTCCTGTCCTCCGGAGTTTGCTCAGCTTCATGTTCGTTTCATCGATTACACTGTCTGTGCCAGAGGTGTCGAACTCCTTTGTTAGGAGGGCCGGATCGGACATAAATGAGACCTTGTTGGGCCGGGCCACGTGTGTGTCATAAAATGTAATGCCAGGTAGCGGGGATATAGACTTTATAAAGGACACAAACACAAAGGTGTTTTTTTTACTTAAAATAAAAAGAGGCTTAAAACATTAGCTCTGTAAGCTGCAAACCCACTTTTGATTTATCGACCTTCACCACAGAAACCTCACGCTCAGAGTTCTGAGTCTAGGACCCAGGGGGAAACATGAAATGGCTGAGTGATTTAAGGGAGTCTGGTGAAGCAAGCCTGTGATGCTGCAGCAGCACTGGAAGCAGGAGACGGCCCAGTTCCAGTGCGGTCCTGATGGAAGCTCTCCGGGGGCCTGATTCGCCCCCCAGGCTGCATGTTTGACACTCCTGGTCTATGCAGTATTGTTCTTTACAGCATCGGACTTTCCTTTCACCGTCAGACACATCCACAACGGAGCATCCTTTTGGCTTTGGCCCAGTCGCTTCACTCTTTCTGGTGTTATTTGTACTTGCCCTCTGCTCTTCCCCAGTAGCATCTTCGACTCCTTCCGCCCTGAAGGGCTCATCTTCCGGTGTCATATCCTTTAGCCTTTTGTTACTGTCCATGAGGTTTTCTTGGCAAAGATACTGGAGTATCTTTTGAGGGAGTGAACAAACATGTGGACAAGGGGGACCCAATAGATATTATTTACCTTGACTTCCGGAAAGCTTTTGATACAGTTCCTCATCAAAGGCTCCTAAGTAAGCTCAGTAGTCATGGGATAAAAGGACAAGTCCTCTTGTGGATCAAAAACTGGCTTATAAATAGGAAACAGAGAGTGAGTATAAATGGGAAACTTTCTCAGTGGAGGGTGGTAAGCAGTGGGGTACCACAGGGATCGGTACTCGGTCCAATGCTTTTAATTTATTAACGATTTGGAATTGGGAGTAAGCAGTGAAGTGGCTAAATTTGCAGATGACACAAAGTTGTTCCGGGTGGTGAAAACCAGGGAGGAGTGTGAGGCACTTCAAAGGGATCTGTTGAGGATGGGTAAGTAGGCATCAATGTGGCAAATGGGGTTCAATGTGGCCAAGTGCAAAATGATGCACATTGGAGCCAAAAGTCCTAAATATAAATACACGTTGATGGGGTCTGAACTGGCAGAGACTGACCAAGAGAGAGATCTTGGAGTCGTAGTAGATAACTCAATGAAAATGTCTAGACAGTGTGTAACTGCAACAGAGAAGGCCAATGCTATGCTGAGGATTATTAGGAAGGGAATTGAAAACAAATCAGCCAGTATCATAATGCCCCTATATAAATCATTGGTGCAACCTCATTTGGAATACTGGGAACCTATATAAATATTTGGTGGAATTGTGGGAAAATTAGAAATTTTTGGAAAGTGATTAAAAAAATAATTGAAGAAGTAACCAAAGTAAAATTACAACTAAAACCAGAAATATTTTTACTTAATATTTTACCGGTGGGAATTAAAAAAGAGGAACAAAGAATTATTCTTTACATGATGACAATAGCTAGAATAGCAGTAGCTAAATATTGGAAAAAAGAGAGTGTCCCCAAGATAGAAGAAATAATAGATAGGATACTGGAAATAGCTGAATCGGATAAATTAAATCTTATACTCTCAGGGAGAGATGAGTTAGTATATGTAAACAGATGGAAAAAAATATATGAATGGATTGAAAAGAAAGTATGAAAAACTACCCATAACCACTCCAATTGTATATAGATATGTTACTAGAACTGTATGTTAAAAAATGTATATTATTAAGCATGTATCTGGAAACATTTCTTTTTCCCCCTTTTTTTCTTTTTCCTTTTCTGTGTATTAATTTGAAAAACTAATAAATAAAACTTTAAAAAAAGGATATTATAGCATTGGAAAAAGTGCAGAGAAGGGTAACTAGAATGATAAAAGGGTTGGAACACCTTCCCTATGAAGAAACGTTAAAACGCTTGGGGCTCTTCAGCTTGGAGAAACGACGGCTGAGGGGTGACATGATCGAGGTTTATAAGATTATGCATGGGATTGAGCAGGTTGAGAAAGAAGTACTTTTCTCCCTTTCTCACAATACAAGAACTCGTGGGCACTCCATGAAATTGCTGAGCAGTCGAGTTAGAACAGATAAAAGGAAGTACTTCTTCGCCCAAAGAGTGATTCACACCTGGAATTCACTGCCACAGGAGGTGGTGGCAGCTACAAGCATGGACAGTTTCAAGAGGGAATTAGATAAACCTATGGAGCAGAAGTCCACCAGTGGCTATGAGCCACAGGGTATAGATGGGAACTCTCAGTCTGGGGCAGGTGATGCACTCTATTCTTGGTGCTGGAGGGGGCAGCAGTGGGAGGGGGCTTCTGGTGCCCTGGCCCCACTGCTGGACCTCCTGATGGCACCTGGTATATTTTGGCCGCTGTGTGACAGAGTGTTGGACTAGATGGGCCATTGGCCTGATTCAACATTGGCTTCTCTTATGTTCTTATGTTCTTATTGGGTTGCCATTTCCTTCTCCAGGGGATAACATAAAAAAAGCCCTGCTGGGTCAGACCAAGGGTCCATCACTGCTTCCCGTGAGGGGATTGTATACTGATGCCGCCACCATTTGCACTGTATTGTTAGATTTTATGATGTTAGGGATCTGTCTATGTATATTGTATTGTATTTTATTGCATTGATTGTTTTATCGTTTTAATGTTGTCTGCTCCCGGCAAGGTGGGATATAAATTGAAAATAATAAATAAATAAATAATAGTCCAACGGCCTGTCTTACTCAATAAGCATTCTAGCCTCCTCCGTCGCCAACCCACAGCCATCCCCCATCCTTTCCACCTCAACCCAGCAGATTTTTTTTTAAAGGGCAGGAAAAATCTGCTCCAAAAGTGTGTGCAAAAGCCGGTTTCTTATTCCCAGGGCTATTTTGGGGCAGGAACGGCGTTCCGGCTGGCTCCCAAGTTGGCCACGCCCAGCAGGAACTCATTAGCATAATAGGCCACACCCAACAGCAGAAAATCATTAGGACTGGCTACTTTAGGGCTGTGTGGCCTAACCTGCAAAGGAGTTCCTGCTAGAAGAAAAGCCCTGGGTTTTGACAGCAAACAAGGTAAACAGAATAAGAAGCAAAAGGTGGGTGTGGCTGGATGACCACACTTCTGGTAACATGGGGTGTGTGGCCTAATATGCCAATGAGCTGTGCTGTCAGGGGTGTGGCCTAATATGCTAATGAGTTTCTGCTGATGGGTGTGGCCTATTATGCTAATGAGTCCCTGCTGGGCTTTTTCTAGCAAACACCCCCTGTTTATTCCTAATCTGGATAGCTCAGGGAAGAGGAATCAACCTCTTTCCCATTCCTGCAAAAGGGCGCCACAAATGCAAGAGCGCAACCTCCCCCCCAATAGGAAACTGCATTGGGACACATCCTGAACGCCTTTTCACAACTGGTGGCATTTATATGGTTTCTTCCCCATCTGTAATCTCTAATGGGAAGGAAAGACTGACCACTGACTGAAGCTATTTCCACAGGGAGCCTATATATGGTTTCTCCCCTGTGCAGATTCTTTGATGGGAAGTAAGGCTTGAGCTCTGACTCCTCCGGTCCCTCACTGGATCAACCTGCCAGGTACAATCAGGCCAAAAACTCCACCAAGAGTTACTTTTCGGAACTGCGCAAGGGAGCCTTTGCAGAGGGCGGGCGAGGGGGGTCTTCCCGACCAATAGAAAAGAAGCTCCGGTTGCGTCAGCAGTTACCGGGCAGATCTCTCGTTGCAAGATAAGCGCTGCCGAACTTTCTTTCTCGTTGCCTGAGCGAGATCTGCCCAGCAACCGCGCATTTTTCCTATTGGCAGATCGGCTGCTCCGGATCCTGGTTGTCTTCATTCTCACCGTAGCCCCAAGATCGCGCTGCGGGTCGAACGGGGAGGGGAAATGGCTCCCTATATGTAAAAGCCTTAAAATCGCCCCCTCCCGGAAGTTCTCCTCTTCCCCTTTTGACAGTAACAGAATCCACGTGACGCTTTGCATGAAGACCTACTAACTGTGCAAACTTCGGAGCTCAACAGAGCTCTTTGTCAGGCTGAACATCACAACGTTTTAATGAAAATAAATAATACAAAATCGGGAGCCGGAGGGGCATTTTTCAAGGCAGGATCTTAAGACGGCCTTGCTAGTGGCAGGGGTGGGAAATTGGGCCGCGTTGTTCCCTGGGCAGATTCCCGCGCCCCTCTCTTTGTTTGACACCGGGAGTGGGGGAGGAAGAGGCCAGGCAAAAAGCAGCTGGAAAGTTTCTAAAACTGCTCCATGGTTCCCCGGAGGGGAAAGCCAAGGGGTCCCTGCAAGGCATATCAAGGCGGGGGAGGGGGGGAACTAGTCTGGATGGGACAGGGGTGGGGTTGCCAACTCCACCCTGGGATATTCCTGGAGATCTGGGGGCGGAGGGGGGCAACGCCTGTGGAGGGGAGAATTTGGGAAGGGGGTTCACCTCGAATCCATGGTACACCTTCCCTCCGGGTCAGCTGGTCTCAGTAGGCTGGGGGTCAGTTGCAGTAGTGGGAGAGCTCCAGGTCTCTCCTGGAGGTTGGCAGCAGTGTTCCCTCTAAGCTGAGTTGGTGTGAGCGAGCTCACGGTTTTTTACCCTCCAGCTCACTCATTTTGTGGAGCTGCGTTGGCTCAAGTGGTTAAGATGCTGAACTGCAGGCTGTGGAAGGTCAGTAGTCCAGCAGTTCAAGACCCGAGTGTGCCGCATGACGGAGTGAGCTCCCGTCTCTAGTTCCAGCTCCTGCCAACCTAGCAGTTCGAAAGCAAGAAATTGCAACTAGATAAATAGGTGCCACTTCGGTGGGAAGGAAACAGCGTTCTGTGCACCTTGGTGTTTAGTCATGCCGGCCACATGACCACGGAAATGTCTTTGGACAGCGCTGGCTCTTCGGCTTTGAAACAGAGATGAGCACCGCAACCCTAGAGTCGGATTCGACTGGCTTTCGAGCAAGGGAACCTTTACCTCACTGATTTTGGTCTTCGCTCAGGGAGGGAGGGCTCCAGAGCAAACTAATTTATGCAGCAGCCAGATCGCTGGCTCACAACTTAGAATCATAGAATGTTAGAGTCGGAAGGGACCTCGCAGGTCATCTAGCCCAACCTGCTGCACTCTGCAGGAGCGGAGCCGAAAGACAGCCCTACGGACCTACAATATACCCAAAAGATGGTTGTCCAGCCTCCGCTTGAAAACGTCCAGGGAAGGAGCATCCACCACCTCCCGAGGCAAACTGTTCCACTGCTCAGCCACTCTTACAGTTAGGAAGTTTAATGCCAGCCGCTCACAAAGGAGAATTTTTGCTCACAGGACTCCGCAGCTTAGAGGGAGCATTGCTTGGCACCTCAAGAGGGGGCCGGGAACGTTTATAAAATTATGCATGTGGGGGGGGCCGGGGAGAGCTGACAAAGAGAACTTTTTCTCCCTCTCTCCAAATAGTAGAGCTCCTGGGCATCCAAGGAAGCTGATGGGCAGTAGGTTCAGGATGGACCAAAGGACATACTGCTTTACACAGCGAGTGATTAAAATGTGGACTTCACTGCCAGAGGATGAAGCGATGGCCACAGGAATGAACAGCTTTAAAAAGGGGATTAGATGGGTTCATGGAGGATTCACTGGCTACTACCCATGGTGGATGAGGGGAACCTCCATGTTCAGAGGCAATAATCCTCTGAATCCCAGAGCCAGGAGGCAACATCAGGGGAAGGCCTCAGCCTCTATGCCATGTTGTTGGCCCTGCAGAGGAACTGGCTGGCCACTGTGTGAGACAGGATGCTGGACTAGAGGGACTATTGGTCTGATCCAGCAGGGCTCTTCTGATGTTCTTAGGCAGGCCTCAGCCTCTATGCCCTGTTGTTGGCCTTGCAGAGGAACTGGCTGGCCACTGTGTGAGACAGGATGCTGGACTAGAGGGACTATTGGTCTGATCCAGCAGGGCTCTTCTGATGTTCTTAGGCAGGCCTCGGCCTCTATGCCCTGTTGTTGGCCTTGCAGAGGAACTGGCTGGCCACTGTGTGAGACAGGATGCTGGACTAGAGGGACTATTGGTCTGATCCAGCAGGGCTCTTCTGGTGTTCTTAGGCAGGCCTCGGCCTCTATGCCCTGTTGTTGGCCCTGCAGAGGAACTCGCTGGCCACTGTGTGAGACAGGATGCTGGACTAGAGGGACTATTGGTCTGATCCAGCAGGGCTCTTCTGATGTTCTTAGGCAGGCCTCAGCCTCTATGCCCTGTTGTTGGCCTTGCAGAGGAACTGGTTGGCCACTGTGTGAGACAGGATGCTGGACTAGAGGGACTATTGGTCTGATCCAGCAGGGCTCTTCTGGTGTTCTTAGGCAGGCCTCGGCCTCTATGCCCTGTTGTTGGCCCTGCAGAGGAACTGGTTGGCCACTGTGTGAGACAGAATGCTGGACTAGAGGGACTATTGGTCTGATCCAGCAGGGCTCTTCTGATGTTCTTAGGCAGGCCTCAGCCTCTATGCCCTGTTGTTGGCCTTGCAGAGGAACTGGTTGGCCACTGTGTGAGACAGGATGCTGGACTAGAGGGACTATTGGTCTGATCCAGCAGGGCTCTTCTGGTGTTCTTAGGCAGGCCTTGGCCTCTATGCCCTGTTGTTGGCCCTGCAGAGGAACTGGTTGGCCACTGTGTGAGACAGAATGCTGGACTAGAGGGACTATTGGTCTGATCCAGCAGGGCTCTTCTGATGTTCTTAGGCAGGCCTCAGCCTCTATGCCCTGTTGTTGGCCTTGCAGAGGAACTGGTTGGCCACTGTGTGAGACAGGATGCTGGACTAGAGGGACTATTGGTCTGATCCAGCAGGGCTCTTCTGGTGTTCTTAGGCAGGCCTCGGCCTCTATGCCCTGTTGTTGGCCCTGCAGAGGAACTGGTTGGCCACTGTGTGAGACAGAATGCTGGACTAGAGGGACTATTGGTCTGATCCAGCAGGGCTCTTCTGATGTTCTTAGCCAGGCCTCAGCCTCTATGCCCTGTTGTTGGCCTTGCAGAGGAACTGGTTGGCCACTGTGTGAGACAGGATGCTGGACTAGAGGGACTATTGGTCTGATCCAGCAGGGCTCTTCTGGTGTTCTTAGGCAGGCCTCGGCCTCTATGCCCTGTTGTTGGCCCTGCAGAGGAACTGGTTGGCCACTGTGTGAGACAGAATGCTGGACTAGAGGGACTATTGGTCTGATCCAGCAGGGCTCTTCTGATGTTCTTAGGCAGGCCTCAGCCTCTATGCCCTGTTGTTGGCCTTGCAGAGGAACTGGTTGGCCACTGTGTGAGACAGGATGCTGGACTAGAGGGACTATTGGTCTGATCCAGCAGGGCTCTTCTGATGTTCTTAGGCAGGCCTCAGCCTCTATGCCCTGTTGTTGGCCCTGCAGAGGAACTGGTTGGCCACTGTTTGAGACAGGATGCTGGACTAGAGGGACTATTGGTCTGATCCAGCAGGGCTCTTCTGATGTTCTTAGGCAGGCCTCAGCCTCTATGCCCTGTTGTTGGCCTTGCAGAGGAACTGGCTGGCCACTGTGTGAGACAGGATGCTGGACTAGAGGGACTATTGGTCTGATCCAGCAGGGCTCTTCTGATGTTCTTAGGCAGGCCTCAGCCTCTATGCCCTGTTGTTGGCCCTGCAGAGGAACTGGCTGGCCACTGTGTGAGACAGAATGCTGGACTAGAGGGACTATTGGTCTGATCCAGCAGGGCTCTTCTGATGTTCTTAGGCAGGCCTCAGCCTCTATGCCCTGTTGTTGGCCCTGCAGAGGAACTGGTTGGCCACTGTTTGAGACAGGATGCTGGACTAGAGGGACTATTGGTCTGATCCAGCAGGGCTCTTCTGGTGTTCTTAGGCAGGCCTCGGCCTCTATGCCCTGTTGTTGGCCCTGCAGAGGAACTGGTTGGCCACTGTGTGAGACAGGAGGCTAGACTAGAGGGGCCACTGGTCTGAACCAGCAGGGCTCTTCTTATATTCTTAGGAAGGCCTCGGCCTCTGTGCCCTGTTGTTGGCCCTGCAGAGGAACTGGTTGGCCACTATGTGAGACAGGATGCTGGACTAGAGGGACCATTGGTCTGATCCAGCAGGGCTCTCCTTGTGTTCTTATGTAGGCCTTGGCCTCTCTGCCCTGTTGTCGGCCATTCAGAGGAACTGGCTGGCCACTGTGTGAGACAAGATGCTGGACTAGATGGACCACTGGTCTGATCCAGCAGGGCTCTTCTGATGTTCTTACGTTAAGGAGAGGTCCCCCCTTAGCTGTATCTTTTCTGAACTGAAAAGCCCCAAACTCTTCTGCCCTTCCTCTTAGGGAAAGTGCTCCAATCCCCTCATCATCTTGGTTATACACGCATCCCTCATTTATTCCTGTTTATTTAAAGCCAGCACTCCTGGCCGAAAACTCACGAGGTGGCTTACAAAAATTAAAAAGAATAAGAAATAAAAGGGCAGGTAACAGCAGAAAAAAAAACAGTGTTACATAAAGAGGCCCGTAACGTCTACAATAAAATATCAGCTAAAACCACAATATAAAATACCACAGCGTAAGAGCTACCACATATAAATCTGCTGCTTCAGAAACCAGAACCGTAAAACCGGGCAAATCTCTGAGCGGCGAAACAGATGAATGAAGCGAAAGAGTCAATTCGTCACCACCGTCCTTCTTAAAACGGAAACCATGCGATGCTTTTCTCTTGTTTTTTTTTTAAACAAACCGGTAGAAATGAAACAAAACGGGGGTACGAGCTTTGGAGTTCTCCGGAACTCTTCATCCGTTTGGTCGTGTGTGAAAGGAGGATTCTTCCAGTGCAGGATCTGACGCTAGCAAGAAAAGATCAGGGCCTGAAATTTACCTCCCCACCCAAATATCCAGCCTGTTAAAGAGGCCTGGAGAACACGAACGCTTGAACATTTTGCCTCACTTCAATTGCTCCTCATAAAAGGCATCACGGGGTTTCCGATGCCGAGTTTTGCTCTGGACCAGCGCACAACCCACGGCAACCTCACTGCTCTTCCTAGCTCTTTTACTTTACCTTACAGCTCCTCCTCCGGAAAGATAAATACGCTTCATGCTCATGAGACCCTCTAAAATCAGGAGCACCAAAACAGGGACTCTGAAAGAAGAGACTCTTCTTTGCTGTCCTCCACCTACAAATGCCTCCTTTTTCTTGAAAATTTCCCCCCCTCCCTTTTCACAACTATTTGCCTAGACTTAAGAGTCTCCTGGTGGAGAAGATCTCTGCTCCTCACGCTAGCAGGTCAACCTCTAAACACCTAGATAGCTACGGAGTGGATCACTAGTTGTTGTGGATTTTCCGGGCTGTCTGGCCGTGGTCCTGGCATTGTGGGACCTGACGTTTCGCCAGCAGCTGTGACGGGCATCCTCGGAGGTAGAACACAGAAAAACGGAGTCCTCTCTGTGCCAAGGTGAGAAGAAAACTGGTAGGCAGGTAGGCAAGGTGAGTTTCTGCTCACCTTGACACAGAGAGTACTCCATCTTTCTGTGTTCTACCTCTGAGGATGCCAGCCACGGCTGCTGGCGAAACGTCAGGTCCTACAATGCCAAGACCACGGCCACACAGCCCGGAAAAGGCACAGCAACAAACGAACTCCGGCCGTGAAAGCCTTTGACAACATAGTGGATCACTGCTTGGTCTGAGCCTTCTGAATCCTAGCTCCAGCCAGCCAGCCCTACAACAAACCACACGGAAGGGAGCCAGGGTACCAAAGTCACCCTTGCAATTTGAATCCACCCTTTTTGTGAGTCCCCAGCACTGAAAGAAGGAAGCATGAAGAAGGGGGGAAATAACGGCTGCTCGGCCCAGACAGTCAAGTCCCACGCTCTTGGCTGCAGCCAGGCTCTTTTTGTAGCAGGAACTCTTTTGCATATTAGGCCACACACCCCTGATGTAGCCAATCCTCCGAGAGCTTACAGAGCTCTTCCTACAGGGGCTACTGTAAGCTCTTGGAGGATTGGCTACATTCGGGGTGTGTGGCCTAATATGCAAAGGCGCTCCTGCCACAAAAAGGACTTCAATGGCCAAAGGGCTGAGTGAATATTGGCGGGGTGGGCGGGAGAGGAAGGAAAGGCTGAGTCACAAAGGCCCCCACCGGTTCTGACTCAAGGCTGCGAAAAAGGCACCTACTAAGGAGCAGAGCGGGAGACATGTTGAGGGGCCACCACCAAAGCTGCCCTGGGAAGGACCTTGGCTAGGGCAGGCCCCCGCCTCCTGCTTCCATGGCAGAGACCACCATCAGCTCCTCCTCACTGTGAGTCCCTTGTCCACAAGATCACGACTTGGTCGCAGCCTGCATCCCCAGCCAGGGCGGTGGGCGCTGCACTGTTGGCATTCCTAGGTCAGCCGGCTTCTTTGCCCAGCAGCGCCCCTGCAGGAAATGCCGTGGCTGCTGCCTGCCCGCTTGTATCTTTCCCTAGCCTCAGTAAACTCAAGCCCTCCAGGGATTTTAATCCCCAATCTGCCCCGTGGCTGTGGGCTTAAGCAAAGAAAAGAATGCAGACCTAGGTGGTACCTGCAAAATCTATATCTGCCAAAAGGTATCCAAAGATTCTTTGACTGCCATCTTTCCAAGAAAAGATCACACTGAATCAGGTTTGGGAAAAACAGAGCTAAGGGGAACAGGAGGTGTCTACAAGCACCTCTGTCTGTTTCCTGTCCTCCGGGAATTATTGTGATGGAACTGCTGCAAAACTGAACTCACCAATCCTGACCCAGCTGGGCAGTGCTAGATGGGATACGTGGGTCAACAGCACTGCAAGTTGCTGAGATGTCCAGGGCAATCGGTAGGGGGAGTCCCACCCCTGAATGGCAAAGTTCGCTGCACTCAGGCAAACAGAAACGTTCCAATGGCAAAATCACTGCAGAAGCAGCTCTGAGAGAGCATTAAATAGTCTATAATTTCTTAAGAAACCCTGCAGTGAAGATGCCAACGTTTATCACTTCCCCAAGTGTGGAAAGCCAGATATTAGGAGGCATTTACAGCTGGGAGGTCTACTTGGCCAATTTGCTTCCTACGACTTGGCCCCGTGTGGATTTTTTTGGTGGGAAGCAAGGTTTGACCGCTGACCAAAGCCCCTTCCACACTCTGAGCATATATGTGATTTCTCCCCTGTGTAGATGTTTTTGGTGGGGATTAAGACGTGAGCTCTGCCTGAAGATCTTTTCACAACTCGTAGCATTTATATGGTTTCTTCCCCATCTGTAATATCTAACGGGAAGGAAAGATTGACCACGGACTGAAGCTGTTTCCACACAGAGCATATATATGGTTTCTCCCCTGTGCAGATTCGTTGATGGGAAGTCAGGTTTGAGCTCTGACTGAAGCGCTTCCCACACACATAGCATTTATACGGTTTCTCTCCCGTGTGGATTCTTTGATGGGAATAAAAGTTTGAGCTGAAACTGAAAGTCTTTCCACATTCTGAGCATTTATACGGTTTCTCCCCAGTGTGTATTCTTTGATGGGAAGCAAAGCTTGACCTGTGAATGAAGCTTTTCCCACACACTGAGCAATGGTATGGTTTCTCTACTGTGTGAATTCTTTGATGGGAAGTAAGGTTTGAGCTTTTCTTGAAGCTCTTTCCGCACTCAGAGCATTTGTATCGTTTCTCTCCTGTGTGGTTCCTTTCATGGTCACAGAGGCTCGAGCTGTGACGGAAGCTCTTCCCACATTCGGAGCAATTATATGGTTTCTCTCCCGTGTGGATTCTTTGATGGGAGGTGAGGCCCCCTTTCTGACGGAAGCTCTTTCCGCAGTCTGAGCATATATACGGTTTCTCCCCGGTGTGGATTCTTCGATGGGAAGAAAGGTGTGAGCTCCAGCCGAAGCTCCGTCCACAGTCCGGGCATGTATACGGTTTCTCCCCAGTGTGGATTCTTTGATGGGACGTGAGATGCTCCTTCTGAATGAAGCTCTTTCCACAGTCCGGGCATGTATATGGTTTCTCCCCAGTGTGGATTCTTTCGTGGGAAGTAAGGCGTGTTCTCCGGCTAAAGCTCTTCCCACACTCTGAACATTTGAACTCTTGAACTGGAATTTCGGGGAAACCAAAACTGTCAGAATCGACGGGTTTCTTCCTCCTTGGTCCTTGGTCTTCAGATTTCTTTCTCTGCTGTTTCCCTCCTCTCTTGCTCTCCCTCTCTGTTGAAATAAAGAGAAAGAAAATGAGTTTCCCACCAGTGAATTAACTGTTGTTGTTTTTTTTACAGTGTCTACATCCATGCCTATGGGGATCATTAGGAAGGGGACCGAAAACAAATCAGACAGTATCATAATGCCCCCGTATAAGAAGAAGACGAGAAGAAGAGATTGGATTTATACCCTTCACTACTCAAAGGAGTCTCAGAGCAGCTTACAAACTCCTTTCCCTTCCCCTCCCCTCCCCACAACAGACACCCTGTGAGGTAGGTGGGGCTGAGAGAGCCCTGACAGAAACAGCTCTTTTTCAAGAAGAGCTCTGCCAGAATCTATAGTGTGGCCTCATTTGGAATGCTGTGTACAGTTCTGGGCACCACACCTCAAAAAGGAGATTATAGCATTGGGAAATGTGCAGGAATAGGCAACTAAAATGGTTAAGGAGATGGAAAACCTTCCCGATGAAGAAAGGTTAAAGAGGTTAGGGAGGAGGAGGAGGAGAAGAAGAGGAGGAGGAGACTGGATTTATACCCCACCCATCACTACCCGAAGGAGTCTCAGAGTGGCTTCCAATACCTTTTCCTTCCCCTCCCCACAACACCTCCCCACCTACCCTGTGAGGTAGGTGGGGCTGAGAGAACTCTCTCGAGAACTGTCCTTGAGAGAACAGCTCTGAAAGAACTTATGACTGGCCCAAGGTCACACCAGCAGCTGCATGTGGAGGAGTGGGGAATCAAACCCGGTTCTCCCAGATTAGAGTCCGCATTCCTAACCACTGCACCCAACTGGCTCTATATACAACCACATAGCTTGGAGAAACAACGGCTGAGGGGTGACACGATCGAGGTTCACAAAATTATGCCTGGGATAGAGAAGGTAGAGCAAGAATTACTCTTCTCCCTTTCTCACAAGACAAGAACTCGTGGGCACTCCATGAAACTAATAAGCCGCAGAGGCCGTAGCTTTAAATATGCAGTACAGCATGGTGGTACAAACAGGGAAACATCAGACTTGTATCAGAACACGGCTTCTGCTTGGCTCAGCGTGTTTCGAAATCGCCCCAGGGAGGCAAATCAACGGGAGAAAGTGAACAGTGTTCTTCTTAAGACACGGAATAGGAAAAAGGAAGCTCCCAGCAGGAGGGCACCCCAAAGGCAATCTAGGAGGGCAGCCTCCTGCATTCAAGAAGAAGAGGAGAAGAGAAGAGATTGGATTTATACCCCGCCGTTCACTGCCCAAAAGCGTCTCAGAGCAGCTTACAAACTCCGTTCCCTTCCCCTCCCCACAACAGACACCTTGTGAGGTAGGTGGGGCTGAGAGAGCTCTGACAGAAACTGCTCTTTTTCGAGAACAGCTGTGCCAGAGCTTGTGACTGACCCAAGGTCACATCAGCAGGTGGAAGTGGAGGAGTGGGGGAATCAAACCCGGTTCTCCCAGATTAGAGTCCGCGCACTTCACCACCACACCAAACTGGCTCTCAAGTCTGAAGGCATCTAATGAAGCTTCCAGAAAGGGCTTCAAGGGTAAGAGCTCCACATCCCTGAGAAGAGATGCCACAATCCTAACAACCCAGAAGAGTGGGAAATCAGGGGTGCGTGAAGGTTGGGGTCTTAGATGACATTTAAATAGAGGTGGCACGATGCAAAGCTTGGCCAGTGTGGTCTCTGCCTCAACCCTCCACCTGACAGACTTAACCCAAGTGGCATCTGAATGTAGTAAGATCAGCACCTGTGAGGTGGGAAGAGTACTGAGGAGGGCAGGCACGGTGATAAGGGAATTCGAGCACCTTCCCTAGGAGGTAAGGCTGGAGAGTCGGGGACTTTTCAGTTGAGAAAAGAGACGACTAAAGGGTGGGGAAGGACATGATAGAGGTTTATAGAATCGTGCATGGGATGGAGAGAGTTGACCAAGAAAACTTTTTCACCCTATCCCAAAATACTAAGATTCGAGGGCATCCTATGAAGGTGATGGGCAGTAGGTTCGGGACAGACGAAAGGAAACACTACTTTACACAGAGTGTGATTAAAGTGTGGACTTGGCTGCCAGAGGAGGGAGTGATGGTCACAGGAATAAACCGCTTCAAAGGGGATTAGATAGATCCATGGAGGATAAGTCTATCAATGGCTACCAGCTCTGGTGGCTGAGGGGAACCTCCACATTCAGAGGCACTAAGCCTCTGAATCCCAGAGCCAGGAGGCAACATCAGGGGAAGGCCTCGGCCTCTCTGCCCTGCTGTTGGCCCTCCAGAGGTACTGGCTGGCCGCTGTGTGAGACAGGAGGCTGGACTAGGTGGACCGCCAGTCTGATCCAGCAAGGCTCTTCTTACGTCGTTCTTATGAAGGCCTCAGCCTCTATGCCCTGTTGTTGGCCATTCAGAGGAACTGGCTGGCCACTGTGTGAGACAGGAGGCTGGACTAGAGGGACCACTGGTCTGATCCAGCAGGGCTCTTCTTAGGTTCTTACCAGGGAAAGGCCTCGGCCTCTGTGCCCTGTTGTTGGCCATTCAGAGGAACAGGTTGGCCACTGTGTGAGACAGGAGGCTGGACTAGAGGGACCACTGGTCTGATCCAGCAGGGCTCTTATGACTTTACGGGATTAGAAATACTACTTTATACAGAGAGTGATTAAAATGTGGAATTCTGCCAGGGGATGTAGTGACGGCAACAGGAATAAACAGCTTGGAAAGGGGATTAGGTAGATCCATGGAGAATGAATCTATCAATGGCCAACAGCTATGGTCACTGAGGGGAACCGCCACATTCAGAGGCACTAAACTTCTGAATCCCAGAGCTGGGAGACAACATCAGGGGAAGGCCTTGTCCTCTATGTCCGGACGTTGGCCGTCCAGAGGAGCTGGTTGGCCCATGTGTGAGATAGGATGCTGGATTAGATGGACCCTTATTGTTCTGATCCAGTAAGGCTCTTATGTTCTTATGAAAGTCTCAGCCTCTATGCCCTGTTGCTGGTCCTCCAGAGGAACCAGTTGGCCACTATGTGAGACAGGATGCTAGACTAGATGGACCTTCACTGGTCTGATCCAGCAGGGCTCTTCTTATGTTCTTAGGAAGGCCTCGGCCTCTATGCCCTGTTGTTGGCCCTGCAGAGGAACCGGTTGACTAATATATGAGACATGATGCTGGACTAGATGGACTTTCACTGGTCTGATCCAGCAGGGCTCTTCTCTTATGAGGCATACCCAGAAAGGCCAGATTGCCGAAGTTCTCCTCCATGACTTCCTGGTGCAGGGCTCTTTGGGCCGGATCCAGCAGCGCCCACTCCTCCGCTGAGAAGTACACGGCCACGTCCTCAAAGGTCAGCAGACCCTGAAAAGAAGGAGGAAACATTTTCTTCTCACAGATAAGGAATGTAACGTTCTCATCAGAGACTGAAGATGAGGTGTTTGGGAGTGTTCCTGAGGGATTCATCGGAGCTACGGGGACAGGGGTACTTGGGGTGTCCCCAGCCCTTAGGATTCTTCCCCTACCTCAACTGGACGCACAGACGATGATTTCGCTCTTCCACACAGAGCGGGAGGCCCAGAACAACCAGGCAGTGTCCTTCCACTATCTGTGAGGGAGAGAAGAGAAGGTGGAAGAGATTCGAGCTGTTGCCGATTCCCATTTTTAGAGCCCCAACTGCACCTCCTTGTTAATTGAGGTCATACAGATTCTGTCCCAAGGGGAAAACACTCTCTCTGCTGAGGCAGTTTTTCAACTGTGTCTGAGCTATTCTGAATTTACTGATTCTTATTCACCCAGTCTGTAGATCTGCATATTTGAGCATTTCCACTTATTTATTTCTAGACTGTCTTTCTAAAAAACAGTTCGAAAGATATAAAAACTGGGGATGGACATGAACTGGCTGACAAACTAAAGTTCACAATGAACTTTGGCTGATTCGTGGTTTGCAAAGTGATGTTTGTGTACTGAGGAACCGTCACGAACTTCCACACAAAAACTTTCCTGCAGTTCGTGGCAGTTTGTGAAGAGCAGAAGAGCAGAAAGCAGGGGTTTAGCAGCTTTCTCCTCTTCATAAAAAACAGCTAACGCTGCTCCTCTGGATGGCCAACAACAGGGCAAAGAGGCCAAGGCCTTCATAAGAACATCAGAAGAGCCCTGCTGGATCAGACCAGTGGTGCATCTAATCCAGCATCCTGTCTCACACAGTGGCCAACCAGTTCCTCTGGAGGGTCAACAACAGGGCACAGAGGCCGAGGCCTTCATAAGAACAACATCAGAAGAGCCCTGCTGGATCAAACTAATAGTCCATCTAGTCCAGCATCACATCTCATACAGTGGCCAACCAGTTCCTCTGGAGGGCCAACAATACGGCATAGAGGCCGAGGTCTTCATAAGAACATAAAAGGACCAGTGGTCCATCTAGTCCAGCATCCTGCCTCACACAGTGGCCAACCAGTTCCTCTGAAGGGTCAACAAAAGGGCAGAGAGGCCGAGGCCTTCCCCTGATGTTGCCTCCTTCCCCAAACCTGGCTTAGTTTTATCTTCTTGGAAACATCCTTTGGATGCCATGTAGATGGGAAAGTCCCACCTACATCTCTGCCATTTCCCTTCCATCAGCTGCTCGCCTTCGACAGGCTTTCTTTTAAAAATCAACAACTGACAGATCATGATTGCACAGGAACATTATAATAAAATATTGCTGTAATCTAATTGTCCCCAGTTTTCTTTTCTTTTTTAAAGTAAATCTCTAGCCCTTTTTGTTGCTGAGTTACAAGAGGAAATATTCAGCCTGCACCTTTCTCTCGAAAAACTCAACAAAAAGGGTCAGAGACTTAATTTCTTAGAAGCAAGGTGGGAACCAGCAGACTGTGGCGATACATTGTAGCTGTGTACCGATCTGTAGTTATTTACTTAGGAGTTAGTACGGATAAAAGGAAGTACTTCTTCACCCAAAGAGTGATTCACACGTAGAATTCACTGCCATAGGAGGTGGTGGCAGATACAAGCATGGACGGCTTCAAGAGGGGATTAGATAAGCATATGAAGCAGAGGTCCATCAATGGCTATTAGCCACAAGGTATAGATAGGGACTCTCAGCCTGGGGCAAGTGAGGCTCTCTATTCTTGGTGCTTGGGGGGGGGGCAACAGTGGGAGGGCTTCTAGTGCCCTGACCCCACTGGTGGACCGCAAACTAAGAGGGTCAAGGTAACAAATTATACTAAAAATATACAAATATTTATTAGGATGTACACATGTTTAAAACATGCATAAGGTTAAAAGAAGGAGCTGCGGTGCCACCTTGGTGTTTAGTCATGCCGGCCACATGACCGTGGAAACGTCTTCAGACAGCGCTGGCTCTTCAGCTTTGAAACGGAGATGAGCACCGCAACCCTAGAGTCGGATTCGACTGGCTTTCGAGCAAGGGAACCTTTACCTTTACTTTAAGGTTAAAAGAAATAGTCAAAATATCAGACTTAAAGCTTATATCATTCAAAGCTGATTGTTATACAAATCCAATTGATGGGTAAAACCTTTGACCTAAGGACCCTATGCGTTTCGGCCCCTTTGGGCCTTCCTCAGGTCATCAATATTCTTTATTGTACACTGACACACATCCAGAAATACATGCATAAAGGATTTTGTATATATATATATATATAGATAGATAGATAGATAGATATATGACCAGGTGTTGCTTTCTTATATGATTTGCATTTGCTACAAGTTTGTATATTGGGCCATAGATAGTAGCTGTACAAATTCTCCAAATTGTTCTGATAGCAATTATCCCATTCGTCAGGATGTGTGTCATTTCCATCAAAGGCAGCAGGTCAAAGGACCTCCTGAGGGCACCTGGTATTTTTGGCCACTCTGTGACAGAGTGTTGGACGGGATGGGCCATTGGCCTGATCTAACACTGGCTTCTCTTATGTTCTGAAGGTATAGATAGGGACTCTGGGGCAAGTGATGCTCTGTATTCTTGGTGCTTGGGGGGGGCAACAGTGGGAGGGCTTCTAGTGTCCTGGGCCCACTGCTGGACCTCCTGAGGGCACCTGGTCTTTTTGGCCACTGTGTGACACAGAGTGTTGGACTGGATGGGCCATTGGCCTGATCCAACACTGGCTTTTCTTATGTTCTGAAGGTATAGATAGGGACTCTGGGGCAAGTGATGCTCTGTATTCTTGGTGCTTGGGGGTGGGGGAACAGTGGGAGGGCTTCTGGTGTCCTGGCCCCACTGCTGGACCTCCTGATGGCACCTGGTCTTTTTGGCCACTGTGTGACAGAGTGTTGGACTGGATGGGCCATTGGCCTGACCCAACACTGGCTTCTCTTATGTTCACTTACGTTCTTAGGAGTCCAAACTGACACCTGCCCCAGTTATCCTTACCCAGGGAGCTAGCATCTCCATCAGCGTCCTCTGGTAATTCTCCGAAGACTGACCTCTGCCTCGGGTCTGATGGAGCTCGCTCTGCCTCACGGAAGTCATCAGTCCCTTTTGACGGACCCTGAAACAAGGAGTGGGGGAGACAGATGTGGAAAAGAATGAGCCACAGTTGAGGATATTTCATGGCTGATTCCCAAGGAAAAACCAGCACTAGAAAGGGTGGGAGTTCTTATGTGGGAAAATCTGTTTCCTCTTCATTTATTTATTTTGAGATTTATACCCCGCCCTATCCGGTAGCTCAGGGCGGCCACTGTGTGACACAGAGTGTTGGACTCGATGGGCCATTGGCATGATTATTCATGAATAATGAATAATAGTATAAAACTGAGTAAAACCTAGGGTATTATAAAACCATAAAACCGAAGTTATAAGCAATTAATTGAATCAAGACGTACCCACTAAGATCAATATTAATTAGTTCCCATACAAACAGCGCTGGCTTGTATTTTCTTTGCAGCGAAGGCAAAGAGAGCCTTTCTATAGGATATATTGGCACTGGAATCAGCTAACAGAGATACAATCTTCTCAGAGCCTGAATAAAAGCTTAGGTCTGTTTCATCTTTATAGAATCATAGAGTTGGGAGGGGCCAGACAGGCCATCTAGTTTAACCCCCTGCCCAATGCAGGACCAGCCTAAAGGATCCCTGACAAATATCCGTCCAGCCTCTTCTTGAAAGCTGTAAGTGAAGGGGAGCTCACGACCTCCCGAGGCAGCTGATTCCACCTCTGAACCACTCTGGCCGTGAAAGAGTTTGTCCTGATATCCAGCCGATACCTTTCTGCACGTGATCTCAACCCGTTACTTCGGGTCCCCTCCTCTGCTGCCAACTGGAACAGACCCTTGAGCCCTCCTCCAAATGACAGCCGTTCCAATATTTAAAGAGAGCCATCGTGTCCCCCCCCTCCCAATCTCCTCTTCTCCAAACGAAATGAAACCAAACTTACCAAACTAATCTTCAGCCCCTTTCCCGGGAGGAAACTTGCTCACCTGCACTTCCGGCATCCTGTCTTCGGCCTGGCTCAGGAGGTATCTCTCTGCCAGGGCCACCGCATGGGCACTGGTCTCTGGACGACATTCCCTGACCCAGCTCTGCATCTCCGGGGGCAGGACGGCCAGGAATTGCTCCAGGGTCACCAGATCCAGCATCTCCTCGGTGCACCTTTCCGGCTCCAGCCACTGACGGCAAAGATCATGGAGTTGACGGCAAACCTCCTGGGGCCCCTCGATCTCCTGGCAACGAAAATGCCCAAAGATCTGGGGCCGTGCATCTGATATATCTGCGCTCAGAATCTTTGGGGCAGATCCTTCCCAGAGTTCCTCATTCTTCACAGCCTGGAGAGTACGGACTCCTTTTTCTGTGTCGGGGCCCGATAATTCACGCCCTTCCATTTCATCGGGTCAGCTTCCAACCTGGCGGATGGATCTCGTTTTTCTTGTCCGAATTCCCTTTTAAGGTACAGAGCAGCAAACCGGGCGGAGCTCCTAAGAACTGTGAAGGCAACAAAGTCTTACGACAAGGGGGAAATTCCAGAAAATGTTAGAAACATGGACTTGAGTATATCCTTTTGAGTAAAGAAATTATTTGCTATTAACTAATGTAAGCAATTAACTAATGTAAGGAGCTGCGGTGGCTCAAGTGGTTAAGACGTTGAACTGCAGGCTGTGGAAGGTCAGTAATTCAGCAGTTCAAGACCCATGAGTGCCGCATGACGGGGTGAGCTCCCGTCTCTAGCTCCAGCTCCTGCCAACCTAGCAGTTCGAAAGCAAGAAATTGCAACTAGATAAATAGGTACCACTTCAGTGGGAAGGTAACAGCGTTCCGTGCACCTTGGTGTTTAGTCATGCCGGCCACATGACCACGGAAATGTCTTCGGACAGCGCTGGCTCTTCGGCTTTGAAATGGAGATGAGCACCGCAACCCTAGAGTCGGATTCGACTGGCTTTCGAGCAAGGGAACCTTTACCTTTACCTAATGTAAGCAAACGGCACGAATTATCTTTGATATATCTTATTGATTGTTAACATTCCGACTTATTTTACTTTATTTTAGAATTTCTTGTTGTTTGTTTTATAATTAAAACAATAAAAACCATCCAATGCAACAAAGTCTTCTGTGAGCAAACTCTGAGAGCCGGTTTGGTGTAGTGGTTAAGTGCGTGGACTCTAATCTGGGAGAATCAGGTTTGATTCCCCACTCCTCCACTTGCACCTGCTGACGTGACCTTGGGTCAGTCACAAGCTCTGGCACAGCTGTTCTTGAAAAAGAGCAGTTTCTGTCAGAGCTCTCTCAGCCCCGCCTACCTCACAGGGTGTCTGTTGTGGGGAGGGGAAGGGAAAGGAGTTTGGAAGCCGCTCTGAGACTCCAAGTGACGGGCGGGGTATAAATCCAATCTCCTCCTCCTCCTCCTCAGTTTAGTTTGTTTTCAATTGTTTTAACTATTTATTGTGAAATATCTATCGTGAAATGTCTTAACTCCTGTTGGGGATTCGCTGTTTGTCATCCGCTCTGAGCCCGCTCGCAGGGAGGGCAGAACGCAAGTCGAAATGAATAAGTCATAAATAATAATAAAATTAGGCACCTGCCCTTTTCCCAGTCGACTCCAGCGTCCCTTCCCTAAAAAGCCTAGGGTTCCACTGAAATCTCCCCTCTAAGCTGAGTTCGTGTGAGCCAGCTGACAGTTTTTTAGCCTCCGGCTCACACACTTTTGTCTTCGCTCCGGAAGGGAGGGCTCCAGAGAGCAAACTAATCTATGCTGTGGCCAAATCGCTTGCTCACAACCAGTGTTCCCCCTAAGCTGAGTTAGTGTGAGCTAGCTCACCGTTTTTTAGCCTCCAGTTCACACATTTTTTGTCTTCGCTCGGGAAGGGAGGACTCCAGAACAAACTAATTTATGCAGCAGCCAAATGCCTTACTCAGCAGCTTTAATGCCAGCAACTCGCCAAGTAGAATTTTTGCCCACAAGCCTCCCACAGCTCAGAGGGAGCATTGCTCACAACTTTAATGCCAGCAGCCCGCCAAGTAGAATTTTTGCCCACAAGCCTTCCACAGCTCAGAGGGAGCATTGCTCACAACTTTAACGCCAGCAGCCCGCCAAGTAGAATTTTTGCCCACAAGCCTCCCACAGCTCAGAGGGAGCATTGCTCACAACTTTAATGCCAGTAGCTCGCCAAGCAGAATTTTTGCCCACAAGCCTTCCACAGCTCAGAGGGAGCATTGCTCACAACTTTAACGCCAGCAGCCCGCCAAGTAGAATTTTTGCCCACAAGCCTTCCACAGCTCAGAGGGAGCATTGCTCACAACTTTAACGCCAGTAGCTCCCCAAGCAGAATTTTTGCCCACAAGACTTCCACAGCTCAGAGGGAGCATTGCTCACAACTTTAACGCCAGCAGCCTGCCAAGTAGAATTTTTGCTCACAAGCCTTCCACAGCTCAGAGGGAGCATTGCTCACAACTTTAACGCCAGCAGCCCGCCAAGTAGAATTTTTGCTCACAAGACTTCCACAGCTCAGAGGGAGCATTGCTCACAACTTTAATGTCAGCAGCTCGCCAAGCAGAATTTTTGCTCACAAGCCTCCCACAGCTCAAGGGGAGCATTGCTTGCCAGGTCCCCCATGGCCACTGGCGGAGGTGGGGTGGGAGGGATAGGGATGCCAGATCCAGGACGGGAAACTCCTGGAGATTTGGGGGGTGGATCCTGGGGAGGACAGGGACCTCAGTGGGGTGCCGTGCCACAGAGCCCACCCTCCAAAGCACCCACGTTCTCCAGCAGAACTGATCTCTGCAGCCTGGAGATGAGCTGTCATTCCAGGGGATCCCCGGGTCCCACCTGGAGGCTGGCATCCCAGAAAAAGCCCCCCGCCCCAGCCGGCCAAGCGACCTCTGCCTCCCCGGAGTCCCCATCCAGGGCAGGGGAGGGGTTTCTCTGCCTCTCCCTTTGTCCTCCCCTCCCCTGGCATCTCCCCCCTTTGCAACCTTCTCCTTCTTTCCCCGCAGCCCCAGAAGGGAAATCTCAGTCTTTGCAGCCCAAATGCACCCAACTTACCAGATCTGCCCGGCACGGACCTAAAACAAGGGTGGGGAAGGAGGAGAAGGGGGGAGGAAGGGAGTCTGGACCGGTAGTGACGTCACAATCCCGCCCTCCTTCTCTAGGAACCCGATCTCTTTCCCTTTAACCCTTCCTCCTCCAAGCAGGGAACAGGACCTCCTCCTTGCAGGCGGTGAAGGACGAGGAAAGCTCTGTACTAAAGATCCCGAGCGCCGGGGACACATCGGGCTGAGATGCAGAGCGCCCAGCAGCACCAGTGGCCGATTAACCATTAAGCGGACTAGGCAGGGGATGCATCGGGCTCAGATGCAGAGCGCCCAGCAGCACCAGTGGCCGATTAACCATTAAGCAGACTAGGCAGGTGCTTAGGGCACCAGGGCCAAAGGGGGCACACCACTAAAGTTGGGGAAAGCGTGAAAAAAATGTAGAAGAGCTCTACAGCTGACTCACCATTATCTTTGCCACTAATGCCTGAAAACTAGAAATACAAAAAAAATCCCGGCTTTAAGTCTGGGCTGATTGGGGGGGGGGGGTCTGAACCAATGCTCCCTCTAAGCTGAGGAGTCCTGTGAGCAAAAATTCTACTTTGCGAGCAACTGGCACTGAAGTTGTGAGCAGATGAGTTGGTTACGGCAGACATTAAGTTTCCTCTGGAGCCCTCCCTTCCTGAGCGAAGACAAAAACGTGTGTGCCGGAGGCTAAAAAACTGTGAGCTAGCTCACACCAACTCAGCTTAGAGGGAACACTGCTCTGGAGCCCTCCCTTCCTGAGCTGAGACAAAAACGTGTGAGCCAGAGGCTAAAAAAGCTGTGAGCTAGCTCACATCAACTCAGCTTAGAGGGAACACTGCTCTGGAGCCCTCCCTTCTTGAGTGAAGAAAAAAATGTGTGAGCCAGAGGCTAAAAAACTGAGCTAGCTCACACCAACTCAGCTTAGAGGGAACACTGCTCTGGAGCCCTCCCTTCCTGAGCTGAGACAAAAATGTGTGAGCCGGAGGCTAAAAAACCTGTGAGCTAGCTCACACCAACTCAGCTCAGAGGAAACACTGGCCTGAACCTGCGGAGACTGAGAGAGGAAAAGGTCTTGTTGGGGTCATAGTGGAGAGCTCAGTGAAAATGTGCGGCAGTGGTGAACGAGGCAAAGTCTGTGTTCGGGATTATTAGGAAAGGGACTGAGAATTAGAACAGCCATTATTGTAATGCCCCCGTCTAGATCTATGATGCAGCCTCATGAAGAATACCGTGGCTTTGGTTGACAGATCGTAGCTGGCTTGTTATTGGTCTCAGTTCTCTTCTCCAACCCTTTGTGTTGGAGGGGATGCAAAGAAATAGGCAATTACATACATTGCTGGTACGATTACCCTGTATTAGCATCCTTCTGGGACAAAATAATAGAAGAAATCAGGATCATAACCAAACATAAGATAGATAAATCCCCGGAAGCCCTACTTCTAAACCTCGGAGAGGAAACCGCCCTGTCCATTGCACAAAGGAAAATAAACAGCTTATTACTATTTGCAGCCAAAACCACAATAGCATCTACATGGAAGTCCACAAACAATCTAAACACTATCTTCTGGTATAAAGAACGGTGGAACATATACATAATGGGGGAAAAACCCAGACACTCTGAAACAGAACAAATCTAAAGGTGAACACGATAATATTACAAGTTTATGGTCTCCCATATTAGCACATCTGACCACTAAAGGAACAATACCTGATGTAATAAATACTCTTCACCTAATTATATCTGATAAAATATCGATGCAATTACTTGCTTATGACAATCCTAATTTTGTAAACAACTTCTTAGAGAAATGGTTTGTTTCCTTTGAATATGCTTCTGTTTATCAACCTCAACTTTACAAATGGCCACAGAAACATAAAGACTTTGCATTCTACTAGTATATGCTAGAGTGTTACTTAATGTTAAGAGTAATGGTGTTTGAGGGTGTTAGTTATGGTTGTTTAGTGATGTTATAAAAAGGTAAAGGTTCCCCTGCTCGAAAGCCAGTCGAATCCGACTCTAGGGTTGCGGTGCTCATCTCCGTTTCAAAGCCGAAGAGCCAGCGCTGTCCAAAGACATTTTCGTGGTCATGTGGCCGGCATGACTAAACACCAAGGCGCACGGAACGCTGTTACCTTCCCACCGAAGTGGTACCTATTTATCTACTTGCAATTTCTTGCTTTTGAACTGCTAGGTTGGCAGGAGCTGGAACTAGAGACGGGAGCTCACTCCGTCTTGTGGTACCCGGGTCTTGAACTGCTGAACTACTGACCTTCCACAGCCTGCAGTTCAGCGTCTTTGGACCCCTTTAATGTTTTGTAGCTATAATCTTATTGCTATTTCATATTATTGGAGAATTTTGAGACCGTAAATTTACATTTTATTTGTTCATAAAATTCAAGAAAATTAATAAAATTGTTAATTACAAAAAAAAATACTCTTCACCTCATTTAGCAATCTCAAAAGGTATTCTAGACCTACTGTACAGACAGCATGTAATGGAAAGTGTCACTCTTTAGACTTTTTAGATTAGACTCTAAGCTCTCCTGTCACAAGGTTTGACTTGTGAGACATTGGAAAACAGCATCCTTAGACTAGACTATAGAGAGCTATATTTATTTGTAGGTATAAAATAATATATGCAGGCTATATGTACACACCTATCCTGTTGTTAATCTTGTTGTTCATGTAAAATCAATAAAACCATTTTGGGGGGGGGGCAGAATACCGTGTACAGTTCTGGTCACCATATCTGAAAAAGGACATTGCAGAGCTGGGGAAAATATGGAGGAGGAAGACCACCCAGATGATGAGGGGGTTGGAGCACTTTCCCTGTGAGGAAAGCCTGAAGAGTCTGGGACTTCTCAGTCTTGAAAAGAGATGACTGAAGGGAGAGATTTTACAAAATTACACATAAAGCAGAGAGAGGTGACAAAGAGAACCTCTCCCTCTCCCCAAAGACTACAACTCGGGGCGTCCACTCAAGCCGATGGGCAGTAGGTTCAGGGAGGACAAAAGGAAAATACGACTTGACATGGAGGGTGATTAAAATGTGGCATTCACTTCCAGAGGATACAGTGATGGCCACAGGAATGAAGTCTGTCAATGGCTACTAGCCATGGAGACTAAGGGGAATTTCCATGCTCAGAGGCAGTCATCCTCTGAATCAGGGTTATTTTGGGGCAGGAATGCACAGGAACAGAGTTCCGGCTGGCTCCTGAGTTGGCCACGTCCAGCAGCAGAAACTCATTAGGATTGGCTACATGAGGGGTGTGTGGCCTAACATGCAAAGGAGTTCCTGGTACAAAAAAATCCCTGGGCTTTGACGACAAACAAGGTAAACAGAATAAGAAGCATAAGGTGGGTGTGGCTGGATGACCCCACTTCTGGTAAGATGGGGGTGTGGCCTAATATGCTAATAAGGTGTGCTGTCAGGGGTGTGGCCTAATATGCTAATGAGTTCCTGCTTGGCTTTTTCTACAAAAAAAGCTCTGCTCTGAATCCCAGAACCAGGAGGCAATATCAGGGGAGGGCCTCAACCTCCTATGCCCTGTTGTCGGTTGTCCAGAGGAACTGGCTGGCCACTGTGTGAGACAGGAGGCTGGACTAGATGGACCACTGGTCTGATCCAGGAGAGCCAGTTTGGTGTAGTGGTTAAGTGTGCGGACTCTAATCTGGGAGAACTGGGTTTGATTCCCCCACTCCTCCACTTGCACCTGGCTGGATGACCTTGGACAAGCCATAATTCTGATAAGAGCTGTTCTTGAAAAAAGATCAGTTTCTGTCAGAGCTCTCTCAGCCCCACCCACCTCACAGGGTGTCTGTTGTGGGGAGGGGAAGGGAGAGGAGTTTGTAAGCTGCTCTGAGACTCTCCTGAGTAGCAAAGAGCAGGGTATAAATCCCATCTCTTCTTCTTCTATTATGTTCTTATGCATACCAAGAAGCAGATGTTGGACCTGGTATGACATGAAAACAACCTAATACTGAATCAGACCATTCGTCCCTCAAGGTCTGCATTGTTCACTCTGCCTGGCAGTTCATCTCTCCAAGGTCTCAAGCAGAGGTCTTTCATATCACCTGTGACCTGATCCTTTTCACTGGAGATGCCAGGGATTGAACCTGGGACATTTGTGTGCCAAGCAGGTGCTCTACCATTGAGTCATGGTGATCCTGGAGCAGTTCCTGTCTGTCCTGCCCCTGGAGACGGAGAGCTGGGTCAGGGAATGTGGGCCAGAGAGACCCCTTCCCAGTAGGCTTGCCAAGAACTTACCGTGTGCCGGCGGGGGATGGATACGTCCTCGCAGGACCATCCCCGGGGGAAGGACAGGTGTGGAGCACGATGCCGTTGCCAGGAAGTGACGCCGGGCGACGCTCTGGCAATGGGGATGGAAACTAGATGGTACCATCGAGTTTCCATCCCCATTGCCAGAACGTCACCCGGCGTCACTTCCTGGCAACGGCATCGTGCGGTGTGGGTGTTGCCCAGGGGACTATTCTGGCCAGGAACTGTGCGTCCCCCGCCGAAATACAGTAAGTACTTGGGAACCCTACTTCCCAGGCAGAGGCCAAAAAATATCTTCTCCCCCCTTCTGAAGCCGCTTATGCTTTTTGGCCATTGAGGAGAACACTCGGAGAACAAGACAGATTCAGGCGGGGAGCCCTGTTGGTCTGAAGCCAAGGAACGAAGTCTGTATCCCGTTGCACCTTTAAGACAAAGTTTAATTCTGGGTATCAGCTTTCGTGTGCATGCATACTTCTCCTGATACGAAGAAGAGATGAAGATACATGCACACAAAAGCTGATACCCAGAATTACATTTTGTTGGTCTTAAAAGGTGCCCCGGGACTCAAACCCACAGAGCCAAACAGTTCAGGCTTTCAAATTGGATGCAGGATAATTATCATCAGGGCTATTTTTGTGCAGGGACACACAGGAACGGAGTTCCGGCTGGCTCCTGAGTTGGCCACGCCCAGCAGGAACTCATTAGCATAACAGGCCACACCCAACAGCAGAAACTCATTAGGATTGGCTACATTAGGGGTGCATGGTCTAACGCGCAAAGGAGTTCCTGCTACAAAAAAAGCCCTGGGTTTTGACAACAAACAAGGTAAACAGAGTAAGAAGCAAAAGATGGGTGTGGCTGGATGACCACAGTTCTTGTAATATGGGGTGTGTGGCCTAATATGCTAATGAGCTATGCTGTCAGGGGTGTGCCTAATATGCTAATGAGTTTCTGCTGTTGGGTGTGGCCTATTATGCTAATGAGTTCCTGCTGGGTTTTTTTCTACAAAAAGAGCCCTGATTATCATGTTACACTCCTGTCCATCCACCCCAACATGTTTCAGGTACCCAGTTTTTTCTTATAAGAGTACCAGAAGGCCCATGCCAGATCAGACCAATGGGCTGCCTATTCCGGCATCCCTTTTATTTATTTTACCATCACCCTGAACCGGATAACCCAGGCTGGCCCCATCTCACCAGATCTCAGAAGCTAGGGTTGGCACCAGTGTTCCCTCTAAGCTGAGTTAGTGTGAGCTAGCTCACAGTTTTTTAGCCTCCGGCTCACACATTTTTGTCGTAGCTCAGGAAGGATGGTTCCAGAGCAAGCTAACTCATGCAGTAGCCAGATCGCTCACTCACAACTTAAATGCCAGTAACTCACAAAGTAGAATTTTTGCTCACAAGACTCCATAGCTTAGAGGGAACATTGGCTGGCACTGGCCAGTATTTGGATGGGAGACCTCCAAGGAATACCAGGGACAATATGCAAAGGCAGAGAGTGGCAAACCCCTTCGGAATGTCTCTCGCCTTAAAACCCTACGGGGCCACCACAATTTGACTTTGACAACAGCAAAAAAAAGAAAGAAAAAGGCATTTTTGATTGAACCACCTTTCTCATTTTCATTTCATTGCCTGGATTTCATTTATTGGATTTACAACCCCGCTCTCCCCTGTAACCGGGCTCAGAGCAGGTAACATCACTGACTGAAAACATTCAGCAATCTAAAACGTTATAGTTCTAACACACCGTTACAATAAATACAATAAAATACATAATAAATATCACCAATGATACAGTTTAAAGATGGCGTAAAGTCTCAGGGGGGAGTAACGTATAACTGTCTGATAAGAGGGAAGGGGGAGGGGAAAAGGGGAGAAAGGAGAAAGCCAATCCGAGATGGAGCCCGCTGAGATAGAACCCGTCACTGCCCTGAACCATGAGCCCAGCGGAACAACTCTGTTTTACAGGCCCAAAGGACTGAAGACAAGTTACAATAGATATTTTCCAACTGCAGCCGGTCAGATATCCTAAAGAAGGCCCCAACCAAGGTCTGTAAACAACAGCCTTTGTCGGTGGATGGTTTCTCAGCATCTGGCAACCGGCATTCTGCATCTAAATCCATCCTCCGCAAATATACTCCGATTCCCTTTAAATCCACCTAAAGCAGGGGGGCATCACCACCGCATCTTGCAGCTGTGAGTTCCACAAGACTGCTCCCTGTACGTTCTTTTGAACGTAAACGCACGAGACTGCCTTATACTGAGTCACGACTGTGGTTCATCGAGGTCAGTCTTGATACCCTCAAGGTCCTTCCAAGGGCTAAACAAGATTGTAGTCTAGCCTCCGCTCTCCTGGAGTAGGGTCCACTCCATCGGACGCACGTCTCGTCACTGGAAAGCCGAGGCTGGCAAATGTCGACGTCCTCACAGTTCACGCCCCAGCAATCTAGGGACTGCTTCAGGTAGGTTTGCCAACCTCCAGGTGGTTGGAGGAAAAGAGCAAAACAATCGTGATATATTTATGCCAAAGAAACACATCCACAGGCTTATAAGTTCTTCTTTCATGTCCAATTTACTTGGAGCAATTCAAACGCCATCAATACCACAACGGACCATGCATATCTGTCTCGTTTCGTTTTCAAACTCTGTCAGAGTGGGTAGTGTTGAAATTCCTATGTAATTAATTCATTTAGCAAGCACTATGGCCATTTGAAGATTGCTACTAGTGGATCTGAAGATTGTTACCATGAGAAATGGCCATGTTGTTGTTGTTCACACAGTTGAGTCCCACTCTTTGTGACCCCATGAACCACATCGCGTCAGGCCTTCTTGTCTTCCATCATGCTCCAGTTTGCTTAATATCATGTTCGTTGCCTCGATGACACTGTCTAATCATCTCATCCTTTGCCATCCCCTTCTTCTTTGACCTTCAGTCCTTCCCAGCATCAGGGTCTTCTCCAGTGAGTGCTCCCTTCTCATTTGGTGGCCAAAGTATTTGAGCTTCAGCTTCAGTATCTGGCCTTCCAGGGAACAGTCAGGGTTGATTTCTTTTAGGATTGACTGATTTGATCTCCTTGCAGTCCAAGGGACTCTCAAGAGTCTTCTCCAGCACCATAGTTCAAAAGAATCTACTCTTTGGCATTCGGCCTTCCTTATAGTCCAACTCTCACAGCCATACATTACTACTGGGAATACCATTGCTTTGACCATACGGACTTTTGTTGGCAGGGTGATGCTTGCTAAATGAATTAATTACATAGGAATTTCAACGCCACCCACTCTGACAAAGTTTGAAAACGAAGCGAGACAGATATGCATGGTCCATTGCGGTGCTGATGGCATTTGAATTGCTCCAGGTAAATTGGACATTGAATAAGAACATATATAAGTCTGTAGATCTTTTTTTGGCATAAATATATCATGGTTGTTTTGCTGTTTTCCACCGTCCATTCCGTGATCTCTCTCCTTGGTTTGCCAACCTCCAGGTGGGGCCTGGAGTTCTGGAATTATGACTAATCTCCGGAACACAGCTCAATTCCCCTCAAAAAATGGCAGCTTCTGAGGACAGACTCTGTGGCATCAGATCCCTGCACAGTGGCTGTTAGTCACAAAGCCAAGAAAGAATGAGGGCAAATGCTTCCTGTCCTCACTCTGAATGGGCAAGCATTTTCGCTCTTTGTCCACTCAAAACATTTGCTGAAATGGCCACTGGAACACAATTCTTCCGGGAGCTTGAAGGGGCAAGAGTGGGAGAGCTTCTGGGGTTCTGGCCCTCTGGTGGACCTCCTGATGGTACCGGAGTTTTGGCCACTGTGTGACACAGAGTGTTGGACTGGATGGGCCATTGGCTTGATCCAACATTGGCTTCTCTTATGTTCTTATTATTCCCTTATTCAAAGAGCAAAGATGCTGTTCGTTGGCCTTTTGGACAACACAAAATAAATTTCGTGATACCTGCCTCCAGGGCTATTTTTGGGCAGGAACGCGCAGGAATGGAGTTCCGGCTGGCTCCTGAGTTGACTGCGCCCAGCAGGAACTCATTAGCATAACAGGCCACACCCAACAGCAGAAACTCATTAGGATTGGCTACATTAGGGGTGTGTGGCCTAACATGCAAAGGAGTTCCTGCTACAAAAAAAGCCCTGGGTTTTGACAACAAAGAAGCAAAAGGTGGGTGTGGCTGGATGACCACACTTCTGGTTACATAGGGCTGTGGCCTGATATGCTAATGAGCTGTGCTGTCGGGGTGTGGCCTAATATGCTAATGATTTTCTGCTGTTGGGTGTGGCCTATTATGCTAATGAGTTCCTGCTGGGCTTTTTCTACAAAAAAAGCCCTGCCTACCTCTAAGTTTGGGCCACCAGGAGGACTATTTTCCTTGGTTCTCAGTTGAAACTTACTATTGTTAATTTCTACTATATGCTAAAGCACAGTATTGATTTATCTTTTCCATGTTTTATACCTAAATATAATTGATAATAGTTTTATTCACTTCACAGGTTTACCCATTCTGGTCTGCAGTACAAAAAGCCGGATTCAAAATACCAGCTCACACATGCAGGGCTCTTTTCATAGCAGGAACTCCTTTGCATATTAGGCAACACACCCCTAATGTAGCCAATCCTCCAAGAGCTTACAGAGCTCTTCTGACAGGGGCTACTGTAAGCTCTTGGAGGATTGGCTACATTAGGGGTGTGTCGCCTAATATGCAAAGGAGTTCCTGCTACAAAAAGAGCCCTGCACACACCCAAAATGTTGTTGGTCTCTAAGATGCTACTGGACTTAGAATCATAGAATGTTAGCGTTGGAAGGGATCTTGCAGGTCATCTAGTCCAACCCCCTGCACTCTGCAGGAGCATAGCCGAAAGATAGCCCTACATACCTACAACATACCCAAAAGATGGTCGTCCAGCCTCCGCTTGAAAACGTCCAGCGAAGGAGCATCCATCACCTCCCAAGGCAGACCGTTCCACTGCTCAACCACTCTTACAGTTAGGAAGTTTCTCCTGATATCTAGCCGGTAACGACTCCCCCGTAATTTCCACCCATTAGATCTAGTCTTGCAATCCGGAGCAAGAGAGAATAGATCTGCTCCATCTTCTACATGACAGCCCTTCAAATACTTGAAGACTGCAATCATGTCCCCCTCTAAGCCTTCTCTTTCCCAGGCTAAACATACCCAACTCTTTCAGCCTTTCCTCGTAAGACTTGGATTCCAACCCTCTCACCATCCTGGTTGCGCCCTCTTCTGGACACGCTCGAGCTTGTCGACATCCTTCCTATGCTTGAATATAGCTATTCATTTACTTCGACAACATTGCTCTTAAGCTGACATACAATTATTCTTTCAGTCTGCAAGACCCAAGCAAGGCTGTTAATGATAGGACATGAAACTGCCTTATACTGAATCAGACCAATGGTCCATCAGAGTCAGTATCGTCTATTCCAATGGGCAGCGACTCTGCAGGATCTCAGTCAGAGGCCTTTCACATCGCCTACCACCTGATCGTTTTAGCTGGAGATGCCGGGGACTGAACCTGGGACCTTCTGCATGCCAAGCAGGTGTCCTACCACTAAGCCACAGCCCCCTATTCTGGAGGTCATTAATTCATAAGATCTCCATAAGTTGGAGGTCACCCGACGGCAGGAACAAACAGCCTCATACTGTCATCTTCACGGTGTAGTCTAAACAGTGTTTAAAAATCCTTGTGCTGATTCTATGGCGGGGCTTGAATTACCACTGAAACTCTTCCCACACTCCAGGTATCATAGTATTTATTTACTACTTCTCAGATGCAGAGTCTCTGATGGCAAATAAGCCGCTTATTCCATTCAAAGCTCGCCCCGTACGCCACGCATTTATAAAGTTCCTTCAGAGTGGAGACCCTTGCTCTTGTCTAGGTTTTACTTTAACTTCAGGACAGACCGAAACAGAAACAGAAACCTTGTTTACCGAGCAAGTGAACAAAGTGAGGAAATCTGCTGCCAGAAAATGTCGTTTCTTAAGGCTTACTCTGTTACCACAGGTCTTTCCACATTCCAGTCATTTATACAGATTTCTCCAGGATAGGAATTCCTTGATGAGAAGGATTCTGCCACATTTGAATGTCTGCCCACGTTAAAAACAATTGAACGGGCTCTCCCCAGTGTGAACTTTATGATGTAGAAGAAGTTGCCCATGGTGGCAGAAACTCTCTTGACACTCCAAGCATTGATAAGGTTTCTCCCCCGTATGAGATTTTTCATGCACTGTAAGGCTTGAAATCCAACGAAAGCTCTTCCCACATTCAAAGCATATATATGGCTTCACCCCCGTGTGAATTCTTTGGTGTCCGCTAAGGTATGAGCTCTGCCTGAAACTCTTTCCACACTCTGGGCATTTATATGGCTTCTCTCCTGTGTGGGTCCTTTCGTGTTCTTTGAGGTGGGTGCTGCGTCTGAAGCTCTTCCCGCACTCTGCGCACTTGTATGGCTTCTCTTCTGTGTGTATTCTCCGGTGTTTAGTTAGGGACTGGCCCAATGCGAAACTCTTTCCACACTCTGAGCATTCATACGGTCGTTCCGCTTCGTGCAGTTTTAGATGAGAACTGAGGTTTGACCTCTGGGCGAAGCAGTTTCCACACTCGGTACTTTTATACGGTTTCTCCCCAGCGTGGACTTTTTGGTGTACAGTAAGATAATCACAAAGACAAAAACTTCGCGGACACTCTGAGCATTGACACAGTTTCTTTCCTGTGTGGGTTTTTTGATGAATTGTAAGGCCTGAACTCACACGAAAACTCTTCCCGCACTCTAAGCATTTATACGGCTTTGCCCCTGTGTGAATTCTTTGGTGCTGACTAAGGTGGGAGTTCTGTCTGAAGCTCTTCCCGCAGTCCAGGCATTTATACGGCTTCTCTCCTGTGTGTGTTCTCTCATGGTCCTTCAAGGTGTTGCTGTGCCTGAAGGTCCTTCCACACTCTACACACATATGTGGCTTCTCTTTTGTATGTATTCTCTGGTGCGTAGTTAGGGACTGGGCCAGCTTGAAGGTCTTGCCACACTCTGAGCATACATAGGGTTTCTCCCCTTTGTGGCATTTTTGATGCAAATAGAGATTTGCTTCCTGGCTGAAGCTTTTCCCACATTCGGAGCATTTATATGGTTTCTCTCCAGTGTGAACATTCTGATGCGAGGCAAGGTGTGAGCTACGCCGGAAGCCTTTCCCACACTCCAAGCATTTGTACCGTTTCTCCCCTTTGTGGATTCTTTGATGGGAAACGAGAGCTGTACTTTGCGGAAAGCTCTTACCGCACTCTGAGCATTTGTATCTTTTTTCCCCTGTGTGGATTATCTGAAAGGCATCCTCCTGACAGGTCTCTTCTGTGTGAGCTCTTGGGGGCGAAGTAAGGTGTCCACCATCGCTGAAACTTTTCCCATACTCCAGACATTCATACGGGTATGTCTCTTTGTGGGTTCTCTGATGTACGCCGGGTTCTGAACTCCACAGGAAACTCTCTTCATAGGCCAAATGTTCATGTGGTTCCCCTCCCAAATGAGACCTCTGATGTTCACTGAGATTTCCGTCGCTAGTGAAGTTTTTTCCAGATTCCAAACCATTACGCTGTTTCTCACTCCCGTGAACTTCCCGATGCCGGATGAGACTCAGCTGATCAGGAAAGCAGTCGCCACAGCCTGAGCACCTATACAACTCCTCTACCGTGTGGGATCTTTGATGCACCTTAAAACTGAGGCGGTCAGCAAAGTTCTTCCCGCACTCCCAGCACTTGAATGCCTCCTCCCCTGTACGGGTCTCGCAAGTTGGATTAAGGATGGATTTGAAGCGGAATGCTTTCTCGGCCAAAAGGCTCCGATTTCCTGCGTTCCCTTTGCGATGCGGTTCCCGGAGCAACGTTTCACGGATCTCACCGCTCTGTCCAGCAATGGATTTGTCCCTCCTGATCCAGAACCGGCAACCTTTCTTCCTCCTTGACCCCTCCTGAGGCCCAAAGGCCTCATCCTCCACTTCGTGCACGGTTGTTTCTAACGACACCCCAGGGAGCTCCCTATAATCTTCCATGCCGTCCCCGTCACCTGCTGGAATAAAGAGAGAAACTCTTGATCAGGAGTGGAGTTAAAGAAGAAGAAGGAGATTGGATTTATACCCTGCCCTTCACTACCCAAAGGTGTCTCAGAGTGGCTTACAAACTCCTTTCCCTTCCCCTCCCCACAACAGACACCCTGTGAGGTAGGTGGGGCTGAGAGAGCTCTTGACAGAAACTGCTCTTTTTCAAGAACAGCTCTTGTCAGAACTATGGCTTGCCCAGGGTCATCCAGCCAGGTGCAAGTGGAGGAGTGGGGAATCAAACCCGGTTCTCCCAGATTAGAGTCCGTGCACTTAACCACTACACCAAGCCGTTAATCAGTGACCAACAGAATTAGCTCTTGTACGGATATAATGTAATATAAACAAGCGGGGAACCCACAAGGACTTACGTAGGGAATGAGATCCTCCCCCACATTTCCCTACTTCCCTTTCCCTGAAAGCCTCCGTAGTCGCTCCCCTTTCCCCCTTTTCCTTCTCTCTTTCCCACTCACCAGCCAACCTACATTTACCTGTGCAATGCTTTCAGCTTTCTCTCCTTCCCTCCCCCCCGACAGCCTTTCCCTGGGAAAGATCTGGCCAAGTTATGTGTGCCAGTTGAATCGGGCACAGACTAATCAGAGTTCTTTTTGTAGCAGGAACTCCTTTGCATATTAGGGCCCCCCCCTCCTAATTCAGCCAATCCTCCAAGAGCTTACAAAGCTCTTCTTACAGGGGCTACTGTAAGCTCTTGGAGGATTGGCTACATTAGGGGGGTGTCGCCTAATATGCAAAGGAGTTCCTGCTACAAAAAGAGCCCTGGGCACGGTTATGCCTACGAGGACTTGCAGTTCTACCTACAAGGATTTGCGGCGAGTACCGCTTTCCCCTGTATCCCCTCCCCCGTGTTATTTCCCATCTCCTGGCAGCCCCCATAGCCTCACCTTTCCTCGATTCCTTCTGTCCTTTGCACCCACCCACCAACCTACCCTTTTATCAGTCCCCCGCCTCTGAATACCCGAGTTAGGAGGCAACATCAGCGGAAGGCCTCGGAAGCATTTGTAACCAGCAGAAACGGTTGCCCAGACCGGAACGCCCTGTCTGGTTCTAGAGAGTATTGATTCACTTCTCATGGAACTGCAGCAAGTTCAGAGGCAGCGACTCGCCAAACGGTAGAGCTGAAGTTCAACACCTGGTGGAATTGCCAGCTCTGGTTCGGGAGCCTGAGAAGAGCAGGGTTTGGGGAGTGATTTCAGTGGGGTAGATAACGCCATAGAGCAAGGGTGTCAAACATGTGGCCCGGGGGTCAGATCAGGCCCCCAGAGGGTTTGCATCAGGCCCGCCGTGGAACTGGCCGTCCCCTGCTTCCAGTTCTGCTGCTGCTGCTGTATCATAACTTGCTTCGCCAGACTCTCTTAATCACTGAACTCTGGATGTTTGGGGTAAGTGATGCTCTGTATCCTTGGTGCTGGGGGGGGCAACAGTGGGAGAGCTCCTAGTGTCCTCTTGGCCCCACTGCTGGACCTCCTGATGGCACCTGGTATTTTTGGCCACTTTGTGACACAGAGTGTTGGACTGGAGGGGCCACTGGCCTGATCCAACATTGGCTTCTCTTATGTTCTTAGGAACTCTCGGTCCTGGGCAAGTGATGTCCTGTATTCTTGGTGCTTGGGGTCCTGGCCCCACTGCTGGACCTCCTGATGGCACCTGGTATTTTTGGCCACTGTGTGACAGAGTGTTGGACTGGAGGGGCCACTGGCCTGATCCAACATTTGCTTCTCTTATGTTCTTAGGAACTCTGGATCCTGGGCAAGTGATGTCCTGTATTCTTGGTGCTTGGGGTCCTGGCCCCACTGCTGGACCTCCTGATGGCACCTGGTATTTTTGGCCACTGTGTGTCAGAGTGTTGGGCTGGATGGGCCCTCGGCCTGATCCAACATTGGCTTCTATTACGTTCTTAGGAACTCTGGATCCTGGGCAAGTGATGCTCTGTATTCTTGGTGCTTGGGGTCCTGGCCCCACTGCTGGACCTCCTGATGGCACCTGGTATTTTTGGCCACTGTGTAACAGAGTGTTGGACTGGATGGGCCACTGGCCTGATCCAACATGGGCTTCTCTTATGTTTTTACTCTGCCATTTCATGTTCTAACCTGGGTCCTCGACTCAGAACTCCGAGCATGAGGTTTCTGTGGCGGATGTCAATAAATCAAAAGTAGGTTTGCAGCTTACGGAGCTAATGTTTTAAGCATGTTTTTATTTTAAGTAAAAAAAACCCCCAAACTTAGAGTTTGTGTCCTTTATAAAGTTTATATCTCCACTACCTGGCATTACATTTTATGACATACACGGCCCAGCCCGACAAGGTCTCATTGATGTCAGATCTGGCCCTTATAACAAATGAGTTCAGCACCCCTGCCACAGAGTCCCAAAGGGACCATTTTCTCCAGCTGAACTGATCTCTGTCACTTGGAGAGAAGTTGTAATACTGGGAGATCCCCAGGACTGGTCCTCTGAATCCCAGAGCCACGAGGCAACATCAGGGGAAGGCCTTGACCTCTCTGCCCTGTTGTCGGCCATTGAGAGGAACGGGTTGGCCACTGTGTGAGACAGGATGACGGACCAGATGGACCTTTGGTCTGATCCAGCAGGCCTCTTCTTATGTTCTTTTGAAGGCCTTGGCCTGTATGCCCCGTTGTTGGCCCTCCAAAGGAACTGGTTGTCCACCACATCAGACAGAGTGCTGGACTAGATGGACCATTGGTCTGATCCAGCAGGACTTTTCTGCTGTTCATACCATGATCATGAACATCCCAAAAGATTTCCATCACACATCCAGGGACCATCTACGTGGCTCCCCACCCAGCACCAGGGATTTCTCTAAGCCTGGTCCTACCTCGTTTTGGACACAAAAACTCTTCCCTGAGAAACCACATCAGAACGCCACATCCTCACTCTGATACATAACGGGAACATCCAGGTGGCACATTTCAACGGATGTCAAAGGGATCCTTACCCAGAGAAGTCACGTTCTCGTAATTCTCCAGCATGACTTCCTTGTAGAGAGCCCTTTGGTCCGGTTCCAGCAGGGCCCACTCCTCCCTCGAGAAATGCACAGCTACGTCCTCGAAGGAAACCAGCCCCTGAAACAGACACACACGAAAACACCCCAAAGATACATGTAGTCGCTCAACTTAATGTATAATGTTTAGTTAGACAACTTAAGGACGACACCAGAGGGTTTTCAAGGCAAGAGGTGATTTGCCGTTGCATGCCTCTGCAGACCTACCCTGGATGTCATAAGGACATAAGAGAAGCCATGTTGGATCAGGCCAATGGCAGGCCGCTTGGACATTCTGCAGCACCAGAATCAGCACCCCCCACCCCCCGATTCCAAAGACGCTCCAGTGGTCCCCTGCCTCTCCTCCAATAACGCCCCCACTTACCTGAGGTGACTGAATGGTGGTTGATTTCATTTCCGCCAAAAAGATGGAAGGCCTAAAATGGGACAGAGAAGCTCTTCCGCACACTGTGGGGAGAAAAACAGGGGAGGGGGAGCTGAAAGGAAACCGTCTCTTGCACTAACGGTTGTGAGGTTGTTAAGGAAGAGGAAATTTAAAATGAACCACCCCTGTGCCATTTGGGATGTCAGTCCCAAAACACAAGCATGGAGGAGCACCTGAGGACCTCTGAAACCTCGCAAAGGGAAAGAAGAGATGCACACAGGAGGAACCAGACAGAGCTATTACAGGCTCGTAACTTACTGACTCTCCTGTGTTAAGATGCACAAAACGGTTGACGTTCAGGACGGACAAAAGGAAATACCACTTTACACGGAGAGTGATTCAAATGTGGAATTCACTGCCAAAGGATGTAGTGATGGTCACAGGGATAAACGGCTTTAAAAGGGGACTGGACAGGTTTCGTGGAAGACAGTTCTATCAGCCATAGTGACTGAGGGGAACCTCCACATTCAGAGATACTGAACCTCTGAATCCCAGAGCCAGGAGGCAATCGTAGGGGAAGGCCTCGACCTCTGTGCCCTGTTGTTGGCCCTCCAGAGGAACTTAAAATGTTCTATAGATGGTACTGGACCCCTGATAAATTATCTATTTATCACGGGAGGTGGTAGTTCCGCTGTATTCTGCTATGGTCAGGCCCCACCTGGAGTACTGTGTCCAGTTTTGGGCACCACATTTTCGGAAGGATGTTGACAAACTCGAGCGGGTCCAGAGGAGGGCGACCAGGATGGTGAGAGGGTTGGAGTCCAAGTCTTATGAGGAAAGGCTGAGGGAGTTGGGTATGTTTAGCCTGGGAAAGAGAAGGTTTAGAGGGGACATGATTGCAGTCTTCAAGTATTTGAAGGGCTGTCATGTAGAAGATGGAGTGGATCTATTCTCTCTTGCTCCGGATTGCAAGACTAGATCTAATGGGTGGAAATTACAAGGGAGTCGTTACCGGCTTAATATCAGGAGAAACTTCCTGACTGTAAGAGTGGTTGAGCAGTGGAACGGACTGCCTCAGGAGGTGGTGGATGCTCCTTAGCTGGACGTTTTCAAGAGGAGACTGGACAACCATCTTTTGGGTATGTTGTAGGTATGTAGGGGTTTCAGCTGTGTTCCTGCAGAGTGCAGGGGGTTGGACTAGATGGCCTGCAAGGTCCCTTCCAACTCTAACATTCTATGATTCTATGATTCTATGATCTAAATGTTATAAAGGTGTATCAGGGACGTGCTGGAGATGTAAAAAGGATGTGGGCACTTTTTACCACATATGGCGGCGATGTGAGAAAATTTCTAAGTATTGGGGATCAATTAAAAAATTATATTAGAGATTTGGGTATAGAATTACAACTTGCCCCAGAAACTTATTTGCTCAATATAACATTAGATGGAATTAAAAAGGATGATCTATTTATTATATTACATATCCTTACTACATCTAGAATCCTTATTGCAAAATGCTGGAAAACAGATATAATACCTAGTAGAGATGAATTAATCGTGAAAATGTGCGAAATAGCTGAAATGGATAATAAAATAAATATAAAATAAATATGATTTTGTCAGGGAAAGACAATAAGGTGTATCAAAAAAGATGGTGTAAATTTAACAAAGTGATAAGAGAATACATGTAACATAATGTAAACTCCAAAGATGATTGTATATGATTGTATATGTAAAATTTGTCATTCTGTGGTGGAAAATCGATAAATAAACTATTAAAATAAACTATGTTCTTATGAAGGCCTCGGCCTCTATGCCCTGTTGTTGGTCATCCAGAGGAACAAGTTGGCAACTGTGTGAGACAGGATGCTGGACTAGATGGACCACTGGTATGATCCAGCAGGGCTCTTCTTGTGTTCTTATGAAGGCCTCGGCCTCTATGCCCTGTGGTTGGCCCTCCAGAGGAACTGATTGGCCATTGTGTGAGACAGGAGGCTGGACTAGAGGGACCACCAGACTGATCCAACCAGGCTCATGTTCTTATGAAGGCCTCGGCCTCTATGCCCTGTTGTTGGCCGTCCAGAGGAATTGGTTGGCCACTGTGTGAGAAAGGAAACTGGACCAGATGGACTATTGGTCTGATCCAGTAGGGCTCTTCTGATGTCCATACCATGATTCATCAAACACACACCCCCAGTGACCATCTATGTGGCTCCCCATCTGGCAGCAGGGATTCCTCTGAGCCTGGTCCTCCCTCTTTCTGGACACAAAAACTCTTCCCTGAGAAACCATATCAGAACTCCACATCCTTACCCTGGGAACATAATGGGAACATCCAGGTGGCGTATTTCAATTGATGTCAAAGGGATCCTTACCCAGAGAAGTCACGTTCTCGTAATTCTCCAGCATGACTTCTTTGTACAGAGCTCTTTGGTCCAGGTCCAGCAGGGCCCACTCCTCCTTCGAGAAATGCAAAGCTACCTCCTCGAAGGAAACCAGCCCCTGAAACAGACACCCCCCAAAAATATACATTTAGTGGGTCGTAATAGAGGAAGAAAGTGCTGTCATGTCGCAGTCAGCTTATGACAACCCCAGAGGGTTTTCAAGCAAGAGGAGTTTGCCATTGTCTGCTGCTAGGTAGCCCCCATGGATGTCATAAGAACCTAAGAGAAGCCATGTTGGATCAGGCCAATGGGCCATCCAGTCCAACACTCTGTGTCACACAGTGGCCAAAACCCAGGTGCCATCAGGAGGTCCACTGGTGGGGCCAGAACTCCAAAAGCCCTCCCACTTTTGCCCCCCCAAGCAATAGCCACTGATGGACCTCTGCTCCATATCTTTATCCAGGCCTCCTTGAAGCTGTCTATGCTTGTAGCTGCCACCACTTCCTGTGGCACTTGTTAATTCCACATGGTGTTGACTCTTTGGGTGAAATACTTCCTTTTATCTCTTCTATAAACCTACTGCTCATTAATTTTGTTGAGCGCCCACAAGTTCTTGTTTTGTGAGAAAGGGAGAGAAATACTTCTTGCATGCTCTATCTTCTCTATCCCATGCATAACGTTGTAAACCTCTCATGTCACCCCACAATCGTCGTTTCTCCGAGATAAAGAGCCCTAATCCCCAGTTTGATGTAGAGGTTAGGAGCACGGACTCTAATCTGGGAGAACCAGGTCTGATTCCTCACTCCTCCTGTCATGATGTGGGCTGTGCCTAGGCCTACAACTCCCAGAAGCCCCTGAGAGGTTGGACAAAATTGGCCAATAGGGAAAAAGAGGGCTGGGGAATAAAAGAGCTGGTGCAGCGAGAGAAGCTGTCCTTCTTCCCAGGGAACAGAGCCAGAAGGGAGCTGCTGTGGGAAGAAACCCTCATCCTGAGTAGTCTAAGGCCACTGGAGACAGTGAGCTAGGGACAGTATATATTTAGACGCGTTAGGGCACTGGATTTCTTTTCTTTTCACCCACTTACTGTTATTATTCTGCACCTTGTTTGTTTGACCTCCTGTAAAATAAACCTTTTATTTGTTGTTTACTCTGCCTGGTCCTCATGCCTGTTATGCGGCCAAACAAGGGAGGTCTGAAGGTCTTGGGAGGGTGCTCTGGGCCTTCTCAAGGGATCCTAAATCCAGAGTGGTGGCAGCGTCAGGTGACACCCCACCTGAGCCGTGACACCTCCACATGAAGTTACTGGTATGACCTTGGGTCAGTCACAGTTCTCTCAGAGCTGTTCTGAAAAGAGCAGTTCTCAAAGAGCTCTCTCAGCCCCACCTACATCACAGGGTGTCTGTTGTGGGGAGGAGAAGGGAAAGGGGATTGTAAGGCACTCTGAGGCTCCTTCGGGTAGTGAAGGGCGGGGTATAAATCCAATCTCTTTGTCTTCGTCTTCTCAAACCATTCTTCATAGGGAAGGTGTTCTAATAGGTTTTGTGTTAAACATGCCTGAGCTTCATCTCCACACTGGTATCCTAACATGCACGTTCTGATTGGTTGCTCTGCGCAGCAGACCAATCAGAGCATATTGAAAGGTTCTAGAGGGAACTGAAACTACTGGTTGTTAACTTATTTAGGGGTGTGGTTATAATTGCCCAGAACGTTTAAAAGAGAGCCTGTTGCTCTCATGTTTTAGTGTTGGTTTTCTGTCATGTTTGAATAAAGCTGAATCACTTGTTAAGAGCTGACTGACATCTCATATTTAACACGCTCCATCCCCTTAATCGCTTTAGCTGCCCATTTTTTTGGCAGCTTTTCCAATGTTTTCATATCTTTTCTGAGATACAGTCTCCCATCCAAATGGTAACCAGGGCCGACCCTGCCTAGCTTCCAAGATCTAACAGCATCAGGCTAGCCTGGGCTGTTCCGTTCAACGCAGCCGCTCACAACACAAAAATATAAGTAAATGCCGGGTGATTCCCCCCCACCCTCCACCCCAGAACCAAAAACTTAACATTAAGGAATTGGTAGATTTTGTTGTCTTCTTGGCAGGCAGCTTGGGCATTCAGGAGCACCGGAATCTGCCCCCCCCCGATTCCTAATAGTCCAAGTGGCCCCCTGCCTCTCCTCCAGTAATGCCCCCGCTTACCTGACCTGGCTGAACAGTGGTAGATTTCATTTCCACCAAAAGGATGGAAGGTCTGAAATGGGACAGAGAAGCTTTTCTGCACACTGTGGGGAGAAAAACAGGGGAGGGGGAGTTGAAAGCAAACCATCTCTTGCACTAATAGTTGTGAGAGGAAGAGGAGGAGGAAGAGGAAGAGGAGGAAGAGGAAGAGGAGGAAGAAAGAAAGAAGAGGAAGGAGGGGGGAGGAGGAGGAGGAGGAGGAGAAGGAGAAGGAGAAGGAGAAGGAGAAGGAGAAGAAGAAGAAGAAGAAGAAGAAGAAGAAGAAGAAGAAGAAGAAGAAGAAGAAGAAGAAGAAGAAGAAGAAGAAGAAGAAATTTTAAATGAACCAACCCTGTGTAATTTGGGATGTCAGTTCCAAACCACAAGCATAGAGGAACACCCGAGGACCTTTGAAACCCCGCAGAGAGAAAGAAGAAATGTGTGCAGAAGGAACCAGACAAGAGCTATTAAAGGCTCATAACGATCTCCTCTCCTGGATACAAAATGGGTTTTGGTTCAGGATGGACAAAAGGAAATACTACTTTACACAGAGAGTGATCCAGATGTGGAATTCACTGCCAGAAGAGGGCTTTAAAGGGGTTTAGACAGATTCACGGAGGGTGGGTCTATCAGTGGCTACTAGCCATGGTGACTGAGGGGAACCTCCAAATTCAGGGGCATTAAGCCTCTGAGTCCCCAGAGCCAGGAGGCAGCATCAGGGGAAGGCCTTGGCCTCTATGCCCTCGTATTGGCCATCCAGAGGAACTGGTTGGCCACTTAAGAACATAAGCGAAGCCGATGTTGGATCAGGCCAATGGCCCATCTAGTCCAACACTCTGTCACACAGCGGCCAAAATATACCGGGTGCCATCAGGAGGTCCAGCAGTGGGGCCAGGACACCAGAAGCCCTCCCACTGTTGCCCCCCCGAAGCACCAAGAATATAGAACATCACTTGCCCCAGACCGAGAGTCCCTATCTATACCTTGTGGCTAATAGCCACTGATGGACCTCTGCTCCATATGTTTATCCAATCCCCTCTTGAAGCCATCCATGCTTGTAGCTGCCACCACCTCCTGTGGCAGCGAATTCCATGTGTTAACCACTCTTTGGGTGAAGAAGGGCTTCCTTTTATCCATCCTAACCTGACTGCTCAGCAATTTCATTGAGTGCCCACGAGTTCTTGTCTTGTGAGAAAGGGAGAAAAGTACCTCTTTCTCTTCCTGCTCTATCCCATGCATCATCTTGTAAACCTCGATAATGTCACCCCTCAGCCGTCGTTTCTCCAAGCTAAAGAGCCCCAAGCTTCGTAGGGAAAGTGTCCCAACCCTTTTATCATTCCAGCTGCCCTTTTCTGCACTTTTTCCAATGCTGTAATACCCTTTTTAAGGTGTAGTGACCACACTGTGGGACAGGAGGCTGGACTAGATGGACTATTGGCCTGATCCAGCAGGGCTGATGTTCATACTATGATCCATCAATCATATGGTGGCTCCCCACTCAGCATCCGGGATTTCTCCGAGCCTGGGCCTCCCTCTTTTCAGAGTCCTGAGAAATCATATCAGATCTCCACGTCCTCACCCTGATCAATAACGGGAACATCCAGGTGGCACATTTCAACCGATGTCAAAGGGATCCTTACCCCGAGAAGGCACGTTCTCGTAGTTCTCCAGCATGACTGCCTTGTACGGAGCTCTTCGGTCCGGATCCAGCGGAGCCCATTCCTCCATCGAGAAATGCACAGCTACCTCCTCAAGGGAGAGCCCAGCAGGAGAGCCGAATTGAAGCAAGATAGACTGCAAAGTCAGGGTTAACCTCTAGAGCTTTTGGGGCTCCACCACGGAGACAGCGGCCCGAAGAAGACAGAAGAAACGGACAGCAACCTAGGCGATCCGTGGCCGCTTCATCTGTGACTGTGTTTAGAGACAAAAAGGGAGTGGTTAATAATAAGTCATTTTGGTGTAGTGGTTAAGTGCGCGGACTCTAATCTAGGAGAACCGGGTTTGATTCCCCACTCCTCCACTTGCACCTGCTGGATGACCTTGGGCAAGCCATAGTTTTGATAAGAGCTGTCCTTGAAAAAGAACAGTTTCTGTCAGAGCTCTCTCAGCTCCACCTGCCTCACAGGGCGTCTGCTACGGGGAGGGGAAGGGAAAAGAAGTTCGTAAGCCGCTCTGAGACTCCAAGTGAAGGGCGGGGTATAAATCCAATCTCCTCTTCCTCTTCTGTGAAAAAGGACTGTAAAAAAACAAACATTATCAGAGTTTATTGTATTTCTAATTGGATTGTTTATGTGTTTGAATGTGTTATTTACATTAGAATTCCTTTGATGTGTTTTGTTAAATCTCTCTTAACTATTTCTAAACTCGTTCTAATGCCGGTTATCGTTTTGTTCTGTGTTCTTGTTTGTATCTAAAACAATAAAAATTATTAATAATAAAAAAGGACTGTAAAAGAAAATACTAATTCATTTTAAGGAAACAAATTGTTCTCCAATACTTTATTTGTCCAGTATTCTGGGGTGGTTTGCACTGCATATCCTCCTCAAAGGAAGCCAGCCTCTGAAACAGACAGCCCCCCACCTCCCAAGATTCATTTAGTTGCTCATCATGGGGGTGGAAAGCAGCGTTCCCTCTAAGCTGAGTTAGTGTGAGCTAGCTCACCGTTTTTTAGCCTCCAGCTCACACATATTTTTGTCTTGGCTCAGGAAGGGATGGCTCCAGAGCAGACTAATTTATGCAGCAGCCCAATCGCTCACATAAGAACATAAGAGAAATCGATGTTGAATCAGACCAATGGCCCATCTAGTCCAACACTCTGTCACACAGCGGCCAAAATATACCAGGTGCCATCAGGAGGTCCAGCAGTGGGGCCAGGACACCAGAAGCCCTCCCACTGCTGCCGCCTCCAGCTCCAAGAATAGAGTGCATCACCTGCCCCAGACTGAGAGTTCCCATCTATACCCTGTGGCTAATAGCCACTGATGGACTTCTGCTCCATATGTTGATCTAATTCCCTCTTGAAACTGTCCATGCTTGCAGCTGCCACCATCTCCTGTGGCAGTGAATTCCATATGTTAATCACTCTTTGGGTGAAGAAGTCCTTCCTTTTATCTGTTCTAACCCGACTGCTCAGCAATTTCATGGAGTGCCCACGAGTTCTTGTATTGTGAGAAAGGGAGAAAAGTACTTCTTGTATTGTGAGAAAGGGAGAAAAGTACTTCTTTCTCAACCTGCTGAATCCCATTCATAATCTTATAAACCTCGATCATGTCACCCCTCAGCCGTCGTTTCTCCAAGCTAAAGAGCCCCATGCGTTTTAACCTTTCTTCATAGGGAAGGTGTTCCAACCCTTTTATCATTCTAGTTGCCCTCTTCTGTACTTTTTCACTCACAACTTTAATGCCGGTAGCTCACCAAGTAGAATTTTTGCTCACAAGAGACTCCACAGCTTAGAGGAGACGTGGCCAATCTGTGGCCCGGGAGCCACATGTGGCTCTTTCGCATATATTGCGCAGCTCCCGGCAGAGCAGCTGGGGAAGCGAAGGGAAGGCATCCTTTTTCTCCCTCCCTCCCATCGCTTTGCTTTCTTTGTTTCTCTCTCTCTTTCTCTCCTCTCTTTCTTTCCACCCCTTCCATTCTTTCTTTCCACCTCTCTCTCTTTTTCTCTCCCTCTTAAGCAAATAAATATCATCAGTGAATTAAAATTTATTGTATTTAGCCACAGGCCATTACAAACCAAAGATAACAGCAGAGAGGAATACTATAAACATGAATAATAGTATAAAATTGAGTAAAATCTAAGATATCATAAAACCGAAGTTATAAGCAATTAACTGAATCAAAACGTCCCCACTAAGATCAATATCAATTAGTGCCCATAAGAGCAGCGTTGGCCCGTATTTTTCTTTGCCGCCAAGGCAAATAGAGCCATTCTACAGGATATATCAGCACTGGAATCAGCTAACAGAAATACGATCTTCTCAGAGTCTGGATAAAAGCTTAAGTCTGTAAAATACCGGGGAGAAATTTTAGCCTTGGTTGGGTATACATTGAGCATTCAAGAATATAATGGAGACAATCCTCAATAACAGAAGAGCCGCAAATACCAAAGCGCTGTTCCTTTGGTGTTCTACTATAGCGGCCAGCTAATACCGCCGTCTCCTGCCAACCTAGCAGTTCGAAAGCAAGAAATTGCAAGTAGATAAATAGGTACCACTTCGGTGGGAAGGTAACAGCATTCCGTGCACCTTGGTGTTTAGTCATGCCGGCCACATGACCACAGAAACGTCTTCGGACAGCGCTGGCTCTTCGGCTTTGAAACGGAGATGAGCACCGCAACCCTAGAGTCGGATTCGACTGGCTTTCGAGCAAGGGAGACCTTTACCTTTACCTAATACCGCCGTTGGCACTGATTCAAAACGCAAGGATGTGAAAGCTGCTCGGAGGTTATGATAACTAGGTAAGGGGATCTAAAATGGTCACTCTTAAATGATTTGAACCAGGGAGCAGGCTGTGATCTCTTTTTCTCTCCCTCTTAAGCAAATATCATTAGCAAACAAATAAATACCACTGGACAAGTATCATTATCAATATCTGTTTTGACCCCTTTGGTTTTTATTTTTGGCCGTCACATTTCGTGTTGCTAAAAAGCAAATTTGCCGATATTTTTAAATAAAAAACGGGTAATATTTGTTCGTGTCTCGTGGCTCTCAGACACCTGACGTTTATTCTATGTGGCTCTTACACTGAGCAAGTTTTGGGCCGCCCTTGGCTTAGAGGGAGCACTGGTGGAAAGGGCCGTCAAGTCCCATCCTGTTGCTTGTATCGACTGTGTAATCCCTCTTGGGTCCAAGTGAGAAAGGCGGACTACAAAGAATGTAAATCAATAAATACCTACACCAGTCTAAACCTCCTGAAATCAAGATGGGTAGCCATATTAGCCTGTCTGTAGCAGTAGAAAGTCCAGGAACACCTTAAAGTCTAACAAGACTTGTCGCTGGGTGTTAGCTTTTGTGAGTCACTGCTCACGTCTTAAGATACTCACGAACACTCCTATCCTGCTGCAAATTTAAGACTGAGAGGGCATGACCGGCCCAAGGTCACCCAGCGAGCTTCCACGGCACAAGTGGGGATTCGAACCCGTGTCTCAACAGATCCTAGTCTGACACTCTTCACCACTTACAGGGACTCCAGGAATTGCTCCTAATGCAGAACACCCTCAGATCCTTTTGAAACTGGCAACCATAGACCTCCTTTCTGTGTTGGGCACCGCTTGCCCTGGTGGCCCATGGATGAGCCTGCTGCCAGACTGGGAATGCTGTCTCAGCACCCCTCCAGCTGCGCTGAAGGCGGGTGCCCAAGACCATCGCCTAGGCCCACCTCTGCCCTTTGCACAGCAGCTCCTTGCCTCTTCTCGACCCTGTCTTGCTCCCCCTCCCCATCATTCAACTTTTGCAGCCTCACTTTTTGCATCTTCCTGGGCTGAATCAAGACTTAGGTTTCCTTTCTCATCACCAGTGTTGCTTTCTCCATGCCTATGATCCCTCTGCATATCACACCTCATCCAATCATGCCTGTTATTGCTATTCACCTGCTATGGTCATTCAGCACCTGAAATCCCTCCAACTCTCCAAGACATAAGGACAGACAGGCTCCTATTCTAGCCGTTTCTGAAGAAGTGAGCCATGAAAGCTCCTACCCTGCCACATAGTTTGCAAACCTTTAAGGAGTTACTGGACTCCCGCTCTTTTCTGTTGCTACAGACAGGCTAACACAGCTACTGGTGTTGGTCACTTTCTTGGGTTCTTTCCTGGAGGTCAGTTTCCCCTCCGGGGGCCAGTGTTCCCCCTAAGCTGAGTTAGTGTGAGCTGGCTCACAGTTTTTTAGCCTCCGGCTCGCACATTGTTGTCTCGGCTCAGGAAGGGATGGGCTCCAGAGCAAACTAATTTAGGCAGCAGCCAAAGCGCTGGCTCGCAACTTGAATGCCAGTCGCTCGCCAAGTAGAATTTTTGCTCACAAAGCTTAAAGGGAGCACAGACAGGGGCTCCCCCAGCCATCTCTACTTGGGTTACCAGCAGTGTCCCCTCTAAGGCAAGTTACTGTGAGCAGTGTTCCCTCTAAGCTGTGGAGTCCTGTGCGCAAAAATTCTACTTTATGAGCTACTGGCATTAAAGTTGTGAGCGAGCGATTTGGCCCCTGCATAAATTAGTTTGCTTTGCAGCCATCCTTCCTGAGCTGAGACAAAAATGTGTGAGCCGGAGGCTAAAAGACCGTGAGCTAGCTCACACTGACTCAGCTTAGGGGGAACAGTGACTGTGAGCTAGCTCAAAGATTTCACTTCATTTCATTTTCATTTTGTTGTTGTTGTTCAGTCGCATAGTCGAGTCCGACTCTTCGCGACCCCATGGACCAGATCACGCCAGGCCCTCCTGTCTTCCGCTGTCCGCTGAAGTTTGCTCAATTTCATGTTCGTTGCATCGATGACACTGTCTAACCATCTCATCCTTTGCCATCCACTTCTTCTTTGACCTTCAGTCTTTCCCAGCATCAGGGTCTTCTCCAGTGAATGCTCCCTTCTCATTGGGTGGCCAAAGTATTTGAGTTTCAGCTTCAGGATCTGGCCTTCCAGGGAACAGTCAGGGTTGATTTCTTTTAGGATTGACTGATTTGATCTCCTTGCAGCCCAAGGGACTCTCAAGAGTCTTCTCCAGCACCATAGTTCAAAAGAATCTATTCTTCGGCGCTCGGCCTTCCTTATAGTCCAACTCTCGCAGCCATACATTACTAATGGGAATACCATTGCTTTGACCATGCGGACTTTTGTTGGCAGGGTGATGTCTCTGCTTCTTATCATGCTGTTTAGGTTTGCCATCGCTTTCCTCCCAAGGAGCAGGCCTCTTTTAATTTCATGGCTGCAGTCACCATCTGCAGTGATCTGGGATCCCAGGAACGTGAAGTCTGTCACTACTTCTAAGACTTCCCCTTCTATTTGCCAAGGAGTGATGGGGCCAGGTGCCATGATCTTAGTTTTTTTGATGTTGAGCTTCAAGCCCACTTTTGCGCATTTATTAGGGGTCTATATGACCGAAGTCTTGACCAGAAGAAAAGGGGTAAAGCTCACCGATTTTTAGCCTCCGGCTCACATACTTTTCTCTTAGCCCAGGAAGGGAGGGCTCCAGAGCAAACTAATTTCTGCAGCAGCCAAATCGCCGGCTCACAACTTTAACGCCAGGAGCTCACAAAGTAGAATTTTTGCTCACAAGACCCCACAGCTTAGAGGGAACACTGGCGGCCAGGTCCTTCTCTCGCCCACCAGGAAGGGATGGGGTGGGTAAGGGTAGCCAGATCCAGGCTGGGAAACTCCCGGAGATTTGGGGATGGAGCCTGGGGAGGACAGGGACACCTCAGTGGGGTACAATGTCATAGAATACCCCCCTCCAAAGCATCCATTTCCTCCAAGGGAACTGAGATGAGACGTAAAACCCGGGGATCCCCGGGTACCCCCGGGAGCCTGGTGCGCTTTTTTCTCTCCCTCTGAGCTCTTGCGGGACTATCCCCGCCTCTCCCCCCACCCCCACCCCGACCCCGCGTTCACCAACCCGCATTCACCTCCCTAACACGCGTCTGGCCTTGCAGGGCTAAGGACACGCGGCGTTTTTCCAGACGCACCGACCTTGCGCGGTGCAAAACCGCGCGTCCTCCCCTTCGGATCCCGGACACCGCAGCGGCTTCCCTTCCACCCCCCGCTCCGCTCCGTTTCCAGCATTTCCTGTTGGCCGTGAGCATGCGCCTTTGCGGCCTTTGAATCCAAGGGGGCTTCGGCTGCCTTGCGCGACTTTCTCCGCCGCCGATGGGTTGGGGAGGCGCCGTCCTCCTTTTGTTCGAGGGGCCGCTGACGTATGCACTGGGGAGGGGGGCGCCTTGCAAGAGTCGCCTTTTGGCTTCGCCGCCCTGCCTCTTGCAGACGTTTGAGACGGCCGACTGATATCTTTGCACGCCTTCTGTATTTCTCCCGTTGGATCTCCTTGCCGGGTTGCAGGGGGAATATCCTAGATGACATTGTTTTGGGTAAAAAAATAAATAAATCCCGAATTATCTGCCTAGTAATAATTGCACGAGGAGCTGCGGTGGCTCAAGTGGTTCAGAGGCTGAACTGCAGGCTGGGGAAGGTCGGTAGCTCAGCAGTTCGAGACCCGGGTGCTGCAAAGACGGAGTGAGTTCCCGTCTCTAGTTCCAGCGCCTGCCAACCTAGCAGTTTGAAAGCAAGACATTGCAAGGAGATAAATAGGTACCACTTCGGTGGGAAGGGAACAGCGTTCCACTGGTGGACCGCAAACTAAGAGGGTCAAGGTAACAAATTATACTAAAAATATACAAATATTTATTAGGATGTACACATGTTTAAAACATGGATAAGGTTAAAAGAAGGAGCTGCGGTGCCACCTTGGTGTTTAGTCCTGCCGGCCACATGACCGTGGAAACGTCTTCGGACAGCGCTGGCTCTTCAGCTTGGAAATGGAGATGAGCACCGCAACCCTAGAGTCGGATTCGACTGGCTTTCGAGCAAGGGAACCTTTACCTTTACTTTACCTAATAATTACACATGAAGCTGCCTTATTCTGAATCAGATCATCGGTCCATATCCAGGTCTGTCTTGTCTGCTCAGACCGGCAGCTGCTCTCTGGGCTCTCAGGCGGAGAAAAGTCTTTCGCATCACCTGCTGCTTGATCCATATAGACTGAGCTTGTCCCGTATTCCTGTTTGGTCCTTGAATCCTCTACAGGACGCTGGGACTTTTTGCCCACGAAAAGAGACAGCTGTGCCAGAACTAGGGCTTGCCCAAGGTCATCCAGCAGGTACAAGTGGAGGAGTGGGGAATCAGACCTGGTTCTCAGGGGGGACATGACAGGGGTTTGTAAAATTATGTCTGGGGTGGAGAGAGTGAACAAAGAGAGCTTTTTCTCCCTCTCCCAACATACTAGAACTCGAGGGCATCTGATGAAGCTGATGGGCAGTAGGTTCAGGGCGGACAAAAGGAAATACCACTTCACACGGGGGAGATTCTGCATCTAGCGTTCACTCCACATTTTCTCAACTGGGAGGGAAAACTGCAGCTCAAAACCAGGTTCAAGTACCTGGGGGAACATTGTACTGACTGCAAAGTCACCCCTGAACGGCCATAAAACAGCTATTTTGGGGCAGGAATGCACAGGAAGAGCTCCAGCTGGCCTCTGAGTTGGCCATGCCCAGCAGGAACTCATTAGCATAATAGGCCACACCCAACAGCAGAAACTCATTAGAAATGGCTACAGAAGGGCTGTGTGGCCTAACATGCAAAGGAGTTCCTGCTACAAAAAAAAAGCCCTGGGTTTTGAGAACAAACAAAGGAAACAGAATAAGAAGCAAAAGGTGGGTGTGGCTGGATATCTACACTTCTGGTAACATGGGGGTGTGGCCTAATATGCTAATGAGTTTCTGCTGTTGGGTGTGGCCTATTATGCTAATTAGTTCCTGATGGGCTTTTTCTACCAAAAAAGCCCTGCATAAAAATATGCATAAGATCCGATGATCAAAGAAAACGAAGGTGGCACGGAGTGCGGAGGCCACCATAAAATCCAACGATCAAGGGAAGCGAAAGCGGCATGCAGTGCAGAGGGGAACTCCTGTCCCAACCTGGGTTTCGTAAAACAACGGAGGGGAAAGCCAACGCGGAGTCATCAGAGCGTGTTTAAAATGTGGAATTCGCTGCCCAGAGGATGTAGTGCCGGCCACAGGAATAAACAGCTTTAAAGGGGGATTAGATAGATTCATGGAGGATAATCTATCAGTAGCGACTAGCCACGGTGATATTAAGAAGAGATTGGATTTATATCCTGCCCTTCACTACCCAAAGGAGTCTCAGAGCGGCTTACAAACTCCTTCCCCTCCCCACAACAGACACCCTGTGAGGTAGGCGGGGCAGAGAGAGCGCTGACAGAAACTTCTCTTTTTCAAGAACAGCTCTTGCAAGAACTGTGGCTTGCCCAAGGTCATCCAGCAGGTGCAAGCGGAGGAGTGGGGAATCAAACCCGGTGCTCCGAGATTAGAGTTCACGCACTTAACCACTACTCAAAACTGGCTCTAATCCTCCAAATCCCAGTACCAGGAGGCAACCACTATGGATGCGAACCTCCAGGTAGCACCTGGAGATCTTCCACTGTTACAATGATCGCCAAATGAGCAAGATCAGTTTCCCTGGAAAAAGAATGGCTGCTTTGGAGGGTGGAATCTATATCATTATACCTTGCTGAAGTCCCTTCCCTTCCCTTCCCAAACCCCACCTCCCCCAGGCTATGTCCCCAAAATATCCAGGTATTTCCCAACCTAGAGTTGGCAGCCCTTTGGCCTCTATGCCCTGTTGCTGCCCCTCAAGAGGAACAGGTTGTCCAGTGTGTGAGACAGGATGCTGGACTAGATGGACCCTCACTGGTCTGATCCAGCAGGGCTCTTCTTATGTTCTTACAATATGCATTGTAGCTTTGCATGTTTACATCCTTCTCACCTTCTGACTGGAATAAAAGGACTCAGAGATCTCAGTTTCTTCTCGTGTCTGATGCAGGGAGCTTTGAGTCTCAAAAGATTATACCCTGAAACTCTTTTTGGTTTCTAAGGTACTACTGGACTCGAACTGGATTCAAATGTAAGTTCAATTTAAGTTAATTTAACTCAGTGGGAGACCTCAAAGTAGCTGTTTTATTGCAAAGGAACTTCAGAAACAGACTGGAATGGGAGATTGCTGAATTATAAGTTATTACAACACTCAGGACAATGGAACCCACAGGGCTTAACAGAGATATCGGGTTCTTATCTCTGTATGCATGCTAGGTCAATCAGTTCTCACATATATACCCAGAATTAAACTTTGTTGATCTTAAAGCTGCCACTGGACTCATGTCTGTTTGTTAACTCTTTTATTATCGGTATGTTAATTTTCTGCTGTTCACAGGTCTTACCAACTGCCTTAATCCAATCTTAACTATACTTATCGCTCAGTTACTGATGCATCTTGACTCTAATTAGCCCTTCCTGGCAAGTGGCAACTAACACCCCCTCAGATACACACACCCTTTCTCTACCTATATGTAATGTCTGAAGGGCTGAGGAAGTCTGTTTCAGTGTACCTGAAGAAGTGGGCATGCACATGAAAAATTATACCCAGAATAAAACTTTGTTGGTCTTAAGGGTGCCCCTGGGCTCAAACCGTGTTCTGTCGCTTCAGACCAACACAGCTACGCATCTCAATCTATGTTTTATCCAGGGGTCATTTCGTAGAAAAAGAGGTGGAGGAGCACATTCGCATAACTCATTAGCATAACTTATTTGCATATGCCACACCCCCTGACATCACCAGAAGTGTGTCAGAAGGCAACACCCACCACTCAGGCTCCACCCCTAGGGACTGTCTTTCCACTCTGGGGCTGTCATTCCAGTCCCAGAGTAGCCTATCTGGGCCCAGGAGGAATGCTACACGTGCTGCTTTGCACTCCTGCTGGGAGCTGGGGGTGGGGCTTGCCGCCACTTGTGCTTCTAACTGCCGGAGCTCCGCTCCTGCGCGCTCCTGCTCCAAATGACCCCTCGTTTTACCCTAGTATATGATTGCAATGAGATGACAAACAATGATTTGTTGTGAAGGCAGAAATTTCTCACCTATGTGTGAATACAGGATGGAAGGTGGAGAGGGAAGTTTGGGACTTCCAAACTAGTTCCTACACTCCAAATGCAGCCATGGGACAAAGGTTTTCCACTGAGTGTGTGTGCTTGGAAGAGAGGGACAGATTCCGGTTGGATGCTGTGCTAGGAAACCCATGCAATAAAACCATGCCAGAGACAAAGCCGAAATCATGCCATTAGCCAGAGTTTATTGGTACAGAAGCAAAGGGAGGAAACATCTTGGAAGGGCGTTGCATTAATTCCACACCAGCTGGACTCCCGGAGGATCTTCTGAGGACTTCTTTTTCCTCACAGCTTTTCTTTCTTTCTTGCGAGGAGTCGCTGGAGCAGAAAAGGAAGAAATTGATAACGCACACGTTGGTTTTTCTTAAAAAGAACATTTGCAGCCCACCTTTCTCGAAACAGACTCAAGGCCAAATTACCAGAAGCGGGGCCTTCTTGGTAGTGGTCCCACACACCCCCGCCATGTTCCTCCCTCTTGAAATACCTCTGGCCCCCTTCTTGATAGCATTTGGGGCATTCACCAATTGCTTTCTTCTGCTTTTGACTGACTTGATGGTTGTTAAATTGCTGTTTAAAGTTTGGGGGTGCACTCTACTGTGTTAAGATCTAAGTCCGGTTGCCAACTCCAGGTTGGGAAATTCCCAGAGATTTTACTGTGAAGTCTGGTAGGGAGCAGTTTAGGGGAGGGGCCTCAGCCCAGAATCTCGGTCTGCCCTCCAAAGCAGCCATTTTGTCCAGGGGAACTGATCTCCGTAGCCTGCGAGATCTTCAGTTCCCACCCAGAGGCTGGCAATCCTAGATCTAAGTCATTCTGTTTCTAATTCCTGTCAGCTTTGTCTCTGAAGAATTTCCTTGTCGTGTTTTTATGATTATTTCATGGCTGTGGGGCCAGGGTGATGCTGAAGTGGTTTGGCTGTCAAGCTGGTACTTGGGATAGATCTAGATGGGTAGCCATATTAGTCTGTCTGTAGCAGTAGAAAAGAGAAAAGGGTCCAGTAGCATATTAAAGACTAACCAAATTTGTGGCAGGGGATGCGCTTTCGTGAGTCGCTGCTCAATACCTGAAGAAGTGAGCCGTGATTCCCAAACACTCACACTCTGCCACGAATTTGGTTAGTTTTTAAGGTGCCACTGGACTTTTACTTGATCTACACAATACAAAGTATTATACACACACACTCCTCTTAACTATAAATACATTTCAGTATTTATACAACTACTGGCTAAGGCCAGGAACCTCCCACAGCCAGAAAATTTCTCTGCTATTAGCTGTGACCACCATTTTAATATTTATGACGATGTCTTAAATTTCAACGTTGTTGTGTTAACTAATATATTTTGTATAAATGAAATGTTGTTACCCGCCCTGAGCCCATTTCTGGGAAGGGTGGGCTATAAATGGGAGTAAATCCTTTCCTTATATATAAAAGCGTAGTGGTCGCCCGCCATGCCCAAATAAGGAGAAAATGCACGGCAAAATGGGTTGGTTGCGGGGGCTGCCGCTCGCAGTTGGGGCCTGGCCATTGGCTGGCGTGCCTGCCTGTGTGGGCTCGGTCCTGCCCACACAGCCAGCACGCAGCCGCTTTGCCCCAGTCTGCCTCCAGCCACCGGACTGGGCAGATGCTCCGGTGGCTGCATGCTGCTGGCCCCGGCTCGATGCCAGCCTCCCTCGTTGCGGCGCTTCCCCCTCCCCGGTAAGCGACTTCGCCCAGCCACGCCTTGCGCGGTGGGGAGGTGGCGGCAGGGCTGGCCTCGCAGAGCAGGTGCAGCCGGAGGGGGAGGCGACAGAGCTGGCTGGCCCGAGCCGGGAGACGGCCAACCTTGCTCGCCGCTCCAAAAATGCGGGGGCACACAGGGAGGTGGGGGCCAGGCCTGGCCTCGCCCTGCACGCGCCAACGGACCTGGCGGGGACGGGCCCTCCGGGGGGGGTCCAGCTAGCGCACATTGCATCAGGCCATGCAACGGGCCTTGCCGCTAGTAAATAAATAAATAAATGAATACTTTTTGGCCATTTTTAAATATATCTCAGGATTTCTTCCCTTACATATCTGAAGAAGTGAGCAGCGACTCATGGAAGCTCACACCCTGCAACACATTTTGTTAGCCTTTGAGGTGTTGCTGGACCCCTGCTCTTTTCTACTAGTACCACAATCAAATCTCCATTCGGACACGGAGTTCCTCGGGGTGACCTTGACATACTCTGTCTCTTTCAGCCTAACCTACCCTGCAGGGTGGTTGTGAAGAGTAAACAGAGGAGGGAGAACCCCATATTTTGCCCTGAGGTCTTTGGAGAAAGGGTGGGGGATAATAAGCATAGATATGTTTTCTCAGCTGCCGCAACTTAATGGGGAAAGGGGTGGAAATGTCCATTCATTTAGATTCTGTCTGGCTTTCCAAGGCTCGGCGATCAACTTCGAGTAATAAGTCAAATGAAAGGGAATAAAACTGCGATTTAAAAAACCCTTAAAATGGACAGTTGTGTGACAGAAGGCAGGTACAAATGAGAAATCCCAGGTAAGCCCTTTAAAGCCAGATCAATCGAGATGCTTTGGCCTACCAACCTACCAACCCACCTTTCTTGGACCCACCAGGCAATGTTCCCTCTAAGCTGTGGAGACTTGTGAGCCCAAATTCTACTTTGTGAGCTACTGGCATTCAAGTTGTATGCGAGCGATTTGGCTACTGCATAAATTAGTTTGCTCTGGAGCCCTTCCTTCCTGAGCGAAGACAAAAATGTGTGAGCCGGAGGCTAAAAAACCATGAGCTAGCTCACACTAACTCAGCTGAGAGGGAACACTGTCACCAAGTATTTTCAGGAAGTGGGCAGGGCCAGGTTAGACTTTTGCTTCGGACGGGCCTCTGGAAATTTGATGTTGAAAAACGTTCCGGCAGCAGCTGCCACCACAGCAAAAGGATATTCACTGTGTGACTGAAGGCAAGCCGCGGCAGCCATTTTGTGACTGCCTCCTGGAGCAGCCATTTTGTGACTGCCTCCTGGAGCAGCCATTTTGTGACTGCCTCCTGGAGCAGCCATTTTGTGGCTGTTCCCACTACGCTGTGTCAGAATTCCAAAGTTGCCCATAGGCTCAAAAAGGTTGGGGACCTTTGGCTTACGTGTTCAAAGCTGGGGAGGGGGAGTGAGAGAGTCTTTTTTCAGTTTGGTTACCTGAGGGACTGTAAAATTTTATGACACACCATGGAAGGCGGAAGCGGGATAGAAGTGATAGGGTTGCCAGACTCCCTGGAGGCCCCACTGCTTTGCTGCCAATCAGCTGGCTGGCAGTAGGAACTTACCCCCAACAAAGAGGGAGATCCAGCGGATGTGCAGTGACATGTCTACGTCACTGTCCACGTGACCCGGAAGTGATGTCGTCATGTCGAGGATGTTGGGGCAACGCTGTTATTTGGGCAAAAACTCTATGGTAGAAGCCAAATTTACCACAGAGTTTTTGCCCAAGTACCAGAACATCGCCCTGATGTGATGACGTCACTTCCGGGCCACGGTAAGTCCCCCCAATCCCCTCCTGATTGCCAGGAGGGAACTGGCAACCTAAGAAGTTATATCGGTACATCAGCAATTTAATCCCATGACTAACTGCAGATCTGGGATCTGTAGTCGGGATCTGAGAAAGGAAATAAAGCAGAAGCCAAATGTTTGTCCCCTACCCACCAAGCAATGTAAACTCACCTGTGTGCCATCTCTGTGAGTGTCCACTAGCAGCAGCCCCTGCAAAAGAGACAGAGAGAGCCGTGTCGAAGCAGAATGAAGAACTGACCCTCCGTATCTCTTGTTCTGGGTGCAAGGATACTTCTCTAGCTGTGGTTAGGGTCAGAGCGGGACTTCGGAGACCCGGTTTCAGATCCTTACTCTGCCATGCTGCTCCCTGGGTGACCTTGGTCTAGTCATTCTCACTCTCTCTGTGTAACCTACCCGGGGCTTTTTTGGTAGAAAAAGCCCAGCAGGAGCTCATTAGCATAATAGGCCACACCCAACAGCAGGAACTCATTAGCATATTAGGCCGCACCCAAATGTTACCAGAAATGTGGTCATCTAGCCACACCTACCTTTTGCTTCTTATTCTATTCACCTTGTTTGTTGTCAAAACCCAGGGCTTTTTTTGGAGCAGGAACTCCGTGGCATGTTAGGCCACACACCCCAAATGTCATGTAAAAGGGCTGTTATGTAAACTCACCCTAATGAGTCTCTGCTGTTGGGTGTGGCCTATTATGCTAATGAGTTCCTGGTGGGCATGGCCAACTCTGGAGCCAGCCGGAACGCCGTTCCTGTGCGTTCCTGCCCAAAAATAGCCCTGAACCTACCTCACAAGGTAGATCCAGGTGGTCAGCTGTGTTGGTCTGAAGCAGTAGAACAAATCTAGAGTCCAGGGGCACCTTTAAGACCAACAAAGTTTTATTCAGGGTACGAGATTTCGTGTACATGGAACACTTCTTCAGATAAATTGGAATGATAGGTAAGGTTCAGACTTATAGACAGGGGCTGGACACCTAATTAACATGTAACACGACAAAGATGTTCAAAGACAGAACCAAATAAGCTAAGGTTATCAGGTCAACAGTTGTAAAGCAATAGATATGTCAAAATAGCAGATAAATGTGTAAAGGTATATTTTCTCATTGTGGGAAGTAAACTGGTACTCTGCATTCTCTCCTCTCAGGTATGGAGGCCACTTAACAGTACTCCCCTCCCCCCCTTTTTTTGAGGTGGATGCAGCAAAACATTCAGTATGCTAAGATACTATTCTGAAAAAGAAACACACTAAAATTCAGAGGATGTATAGTCCTTCTTTGTTGAGAATACATATGGGAGGACTGAATGAGTTAGCATATGTAATGAAGTAAGAAACCAATATCCCTGTTGAGTCCTGGGGAGGTTTTTGTTCCAAGTGTTGTAAGAACTTGTAATTCAGCAATTTTCCTTTCCATTCTGTTCTTGAAGTCCCTTTGTAATAAAACAGCTACTTTGAGGTCACCTTTACACATTTATCTGCTATTTTGACATATTTATTGCTTTACAGCTATTGACCTTATAACCTTAGCTTGTTACTTAGTTCTGTCTTTGCATACCTTCATCACGTTACATGTTAATTCGGTGTTCAGCCCCATCTATAAGTTTGAACTTTACCTGCCATTCTAATGTATTTGAAAAAGTGTGCCTTGCACATGAAAGCTCATACCTTGAATAAAACTTTGTTGGTCTTAAAGGTGCCCCTGGACGCTAGATTTGTTCTACTACCTCACAAAGTTGTTGTGAGGATAAAACGGAGGAGGGGAGAATCATGGAGCTCCTTGCCGGAAAGGCAAGCTAAAAATGAGATTGATGGACTCCTTCCACAGAGACACAATTCTCCCTGTAGCTCTTGTCACTGCTGTGGACACAGAGTCACTCAGGGTTGCAACGGGGAATTCCCACGTGAAGTTTTCCCTTCTGTTTCCTTTGCCTCAGCCTTCTGCGGCTGTCATTTCCTTCCCATGCCTTTGGAGGTCTTTTTCAGGCTTTTAATTTCGGGGGGCAACATTGGTAGTAGCTCCGTCACCCTAACATGGAAGACCTAGGCTAGCTCAGTCTCGTCAGATCTCAGAAGCTAAGCGGGGTTGACCCTGGTTATTACTTTGATGGGAGACCACCACCAAAGAAGTCTAGGGTGGCTACGCAGATGCCAGACAATCGCAATTCTCCTCTGAAAATCTCTTGACTTGAAAATCCTAGGATGTCGCTCTAAGTTGGCTGAGACGGCACTTTCAACAACCAATAGCTCTTTCACTGTGGCATAACAGTACTATAACTTTCAAGGCCCTCCTTTACAATACCAATCTATCGCGACAACGAATACGTTCCCAGCTTTCATTTTTCTTTGGGTCTAGCTCTTTCAAGTTATAGGAAGAAATAGCCAATCAGTACCTTTCCTCTTGAACTTCACAAGGAAAAGACCTCAAAGGCCTCAAAAGAAGCCTTCCACTGTCGGTTTGGAGGAGAGATGGTGGCTGAAAGAACTGAGGTATGGAAAATGGTGCTGACCAATGTTCCCTCTAAGCTGAGTTAGTGTGAGCTAGCTCAGTTTTTTAGCCTCCGGCTCACACATTTTTGCCTTTGCTGGGGAAGGGATGGCTCCAGAGCAAACTAATTTATGCAGCAGCCAAAGCCTTCACTCACAACTTTAATGCCAGTAGTTCACAAAGTAGAATTTTTGCTCACAAGACTCCACAGCTTACAGGGCGCATTGGTGCTGACCAGGGTTTTTTTGTAGAAAAAGCCCAGCAGGAACTCATTAGCATATTAGGCCACACCCCCGATAGCACAGCATATTAGCATATTAGGCCAAACCCCCGTGTTACCAGAAGTGTGGTCATCCAGCCACACCCACCTTTTGCTTCTTATTTTCTTTACCTTGTTTGTTGTCAAAACCCAGGGCTTTCTTTTTGTAGCAGGAATTTCTTTTCATGTTAGGCCACACACCGCTAATGTAGCCAATCCTAATGAGTTTTTGCTGTTGGGTGTGGCCTATTATGCTAATAAGTGCCTGCTGGGTGTGGCCAGCTCAGGAGCCAGCCAGAACTCCGTTCCTGTGCGTTCCTGCCCAAAAAGAGCCCTGGTGCTGACAGACATGGGATCTGAAAATAACGAGCGTGTTCCCATTCAAAGGAGGCCTGGCTGTGATCTTTCCCGGAAAACAGTAGCAAACCAGATCTGGGGGAAATCGCAACAAAGCAAGAGGAAAACCCAGAAGCAGAATAAGTTGAGTGCGCCACCAATGCTCCCTCTCCCTCTTAAGCTGTGGAGACTTGTGAGCAAGAATTCTGCTTTGTGAGCTACTGGCATGAAAGTTGTGAGTGCACGATTTGGCTACTGCATGAATTCGTTTGCTCTGGAGCCCTCCCTTCCTGACCTGAGACAAAAATCTGTGAGCCGGAGGCTAAAAAAAAAGGTGAGCTAGCTCACACTAAGCATAGAGGGAACCAGTGGCATTCAGTGCTCCCTCCAGGGCTCTTTTTGTAGCAGGAACTCCTTTGCATATTAGGCGACACCCCCCTTAATATAGTCAATCCTCCAAGAGCTTACAGTAGCCCCTGTAAGAAGAGCTCTGAATGCCATTGGGTGGATCGTCCTGGAAACAGCAGTGAAGTAAGGAAGCCAAAGCAGAGCAGAATGTCCCTGTGGGAACAGCAATAGATGGATGGGTTGATGCGGGGGTGGGGGTGGTCCAGCACCATCTGTCGGTCCTCCCTTCCCAAATACCAGTCTCTTTTCCGTTCCCCATCAACTTACCACTGCAAAGGGCCATAGCATCCTGAAACAGAAATGAAATAAGAGAAGAATCGGTTAACGCAGTGGAAGGCTTAATTTAGCTGACAAGAACTTTTCCTCTGGGCTTCAGACCTGCTCGGTCATCAGCCCTGCAGCAATTCCGTAACATTCACAGGCACTAATCTTCTGAATCCCAGAGCCAGGAGGCAACCGCAGGGGAAGGCCTCGGCCTCTCTGCCCTGTGGCTGGCCATCCAGAAGAACTGGTTGTCCACCATGTGAGACAGGATGCTGGACTAGATGGACCAGTGGTATGATTCAGCAGGGCTCTTTTTATGTCCTTATGAAGGCCTCAGCCTCCCTGCCCTGTTCTTGGACCTCCGGAGGAACTGGTTGGCCAATGTGTGAGACAGGATGCTGGACTAGATGGACCTTTGGTCTGATCCAGCAGGGCTCTTCTGATGTTCTTTTGAAGGCCTCGGCCTCTATGCCCTGTTGTTGGCCCTCCAGTGGAACTGGTTGTCCACCATGTGAGACAGGGTGCTGGACTAGATGGACCACTGGTCTGATCCAGCAGGGCTCTTCTTATGTTCTTAGGAAGGCCTCGGCCTCTATGCCCTGTTGTTGGCCCTCCAGAGGAACTGGTTGGCCACTATGTGAGACAGGGTGCTGGACCAGATGGACCACTGGTGTGATCCAGCAGGGCTCTTCTTATGTTCATGTGAGGGCCTCAAGCCTCTATACCCTGTTGTTGGCCCTCCAGAGGAACTGGTTGACCACTGTGTGAGGCAGGATGCTGGACTAGATGGGTCACTGGGTCTGATCCATCAGGGCTCTTCTTATGTTCTTATGAGTCTCTCACTGAGAAAGGCGGGCTATAGAGAACATAAACATAACATAAATACATCTTTTCACAGTAAGTGATTAAAATCTGGGATTCGCTGCCAGAGGATGTTATGATGGCCACAGGAATAAACAGCTTTCAAAGGGGATTAGATAGATTCATAGATGTCTATCAATGGCTACTAGCCATGGTGGCTGAGGGGAACCTCCGCATTCAGAGGCACTAAGTTTTTGAATCCCAGAGCAAGGAAGCAACGACAGGGAAGGGCCTCGGCCTCTGTGCCCTGTAGTTGGCCCACCAGAGGAACTGGTTGGCCGCTGTGTAAGGCAAGAGGCTGGACTAGATGGACTACTGGTCTGATCCAGCAGGGCTCTTCTAATGTTCTTAAATATCTCTTTTCACAGTGAATGATCCAAATGTGGAATTCGCTGCCAGATGATGTAGTGATGGCCACAGGAATAAACAGCTTTATAGGGGGATTAGATAGATTCATGGGGGATAGGTCTATCCTTAGCCATGGTGACGGAAGAGAACCTCCACATTCAGAGGCAGTCAGCCTCTGAGTCCCAGAGCCAGGAGGCAACATCAGGGGAGGAATGCTTGCCCCCTGAGTGAGACGGGATGCTGGACTAGATGGACCCTCCCTGGTCTGGCTCTTCTGGGGTCCTTATGAGTCTCACCGAGAAAGGCCGGCTATAGAGAACAGGAAACAAAATACTCACCTCTGTTGCACGGATTATAACATGGGGGCCAGCAGGGATTGCAGATACGAGGGCAGCATCTGGAGTAGGAAGAGAGCCCAGTCACAACACGGTGGAAGTTGGGAAGGACTTTGCGGGATTTGATGGGTCCCACTCTGTCCCCAGGCAAATATGTGTCCCTTAAAACATTGCCAGGAGTGTAACGTATTCGGCAAAGTGTAATCTGCCCATTGAAAGCCCATGTTAAGCTTCGTGCCCGGACAAGGATCCTAATCCTCAACATCAGATTGGTTGTCTAAGAAGCGCCGTCCTATCAGGACGAACCTCAAACTCTTGGGGTGGTGGTGGGGAACGAACCCTATTGGTTCTTATCTCTGTAATCCTATTGGTTACTTATCTGCAGGGCTTTTTTTGTAGAAAAAGCCCAGCAGGAACTCATTAGCATAATAGGCCACACCCAACACCAGGAACTTATTAGCATAATAGGCCACACCCCACAGCAGGAACTCATTAGCATATCAGGCCACACCCCATGACAGCACAGCTTATTAGCGTATTAGGCCACACCCCCATGTTACCAGAGGTGTGGTCATCCAGCCACACCCACCTTTTGCTTCTTACTCTGTTTACCTTGTTTGTTGTCAAAACCCAGGGCTTGTTTTGGAGCAGGAACTCCTTTGCATGTTAGGCCACACACCCCTAATGCAGCCAATCCTAATGAATTTCTGTTGCTGGGTGTGGCCTATTATGCTAATGAGTTCCTGCTGGGCATGGCCAACTTGGGAGCCAGATGGAACTCCGTTCCTGTGCGTTCCTGCCCCAAAATAGCCCTGCTTATCTGTAAATAGGTGTGGCTACATTCACCGGGAACGTTTAAAAAGGAGCCCGGCTCCACTGTTTCCGTGTCATCTGTTGACCTACTGTTTGCTGTTCTGGTTGACTTTTGAGCTGTTGCTCGATAAAGCTGCATCACTTTGCTGAAATCGAGTTAAGTGTCGTACTTAACAAGGAGTTTATCCCGCCTCTGGCCTTCCAGCTTGCCTTGCTGGCTCAAGATTTGCTCGAGGCCTAACGTTGTCTCCAGGCCCGCCTCCCCTGTATTTATGTTGAATGGAAGCTGCCCTGAGCCTGCATTGCAGGGAGGGCAGGGTATAAATGAGACAAATAAATAAAATAAGTGGTATTTTACCTCCCTCCTGGAGACCACCAATGCCCCCATCTTGTTTAGTGTCTGAGGGTCCGATCAGGTGGCTCATGGATTTAAATGTAATGTCTAGACATCAACATCTGGGAAATATCCGTCTTCCACGAGCATCCCGTTTTGCCGCGCTTCGGAGCCGTACTAAAAAGGTCCTGCTTTAAAACTGGAGGTTTCAGCTCCCGACGGGCCTAAACCCCCCCCCCCATCCCCTGGGCCAGCTCTGGCACAGGTGTTCTTGAAAAAAGAGCAGTTTGTGTCTGAGTTCTCTCAGCCCCACCTCCTCACAGGGTGTTTGTTGTGGGGAGGGGAAGGGAAAGGAGTTTGTAAGCCGCTCTGAGATGCCTTTGGGCAGTGAAGGGCAGGGTATAAATCCAATCTCTTCTTCTTCTTCTATGGGGGCAGTAGGCCCAGAAAAGCCCTTTTCTGCCCCCCCCCATCCCCTGGGCCTTCTGTGGGGGCAGTAGGCCCAGAGAAGCCCTTTTCCACCCCTCTTCCCTTCCTTTCCCCCCTTTCCTTTCTTCCTCTCTCCTTTCTTTCACTCTTCCCCCTTCCCCCCTTCCTTCCTTCCTTCCTCCCTCCCTCCCTCCCTCCCTCCCTCCCTCCCTCCCTCCCTCCCTTCCTTTCTAGGGCCCGTTGTCTTCCACCACAACGGGCTTTGCTCCCTAGTAAATAAATAAATAAGAAGTGGAGGAGGAGGAGGAGATTGGATTTATACCCCGCCCTTCACTCGGAGTCTCAGAGAGACTTACAAACTCCTTTCCCTTCCCCTCCCCAGAACAGACACCCTGTGAGGTAGGCGGGGCTGAGAGAGCTCTGACAGAAACTGCTCTTTTTCAAGGACAGCTCTGATGGAGCTATGGCTTGACCAAGGTCATCCAGCAGCTGCAAGTGGAGGAGTGGGGAATCAAACCCGGTTCTCCCAGATTAGAGTCCGTGTACTTAACCACTATACCAAACTGGCGTATAAGAAAACAAATAAATATATTGAAGAAACATGCACATATTTGTGAATTTCCTGCCTTGTGCAGGGGGTTGGACTAGATGACCCTGGTGGTCCTTCCGACGCTATGATTCTATGCTTCTACATGCCTGCCTCTCAGCCTCCCAAGAGGAGAATTCTACAGATCATATAGAAGAAGTGGAAGAGATTGGATTTATACCCCGGCCTTCACTATCTAAAGGAGTCTCAGAGTAGCTTACAATCGCCTTTCCCTTCCCCTCCCCACAACAGGCACCCTGTGCGCAATGCTCCCTTGTGAGCAAAAATTCTACTTTGTGAGCTACTGGCATGAAAGTCCTGAGCGAGTGATTTGGCTGCTGCATAAAATAGTTTGCTCTGGGGCCATCCCTTCCTGAGCCGTGCAAAAATGCACAGGGGCTAAAATACCGTGAGCTAGCTCACATTAACTCAGCTCTGAGGGAACACTGCCTGTGAGGTAGGTGGGGCTGAGAGAGTTCTTTCGACAACTGCTCGTGATAAAACAGCTGTGAAAGAACTTGTGACTGGCCCAAGGTCACACCAGCAGCTGCATGTGGAGGAGTGGGGAATCAAACCCGGTTTCTCCCAGATTAGAGTCCGCGCTCCCAACCGCTACGCCAAACTGGCTCTCACAGCAAACTGTCTCTCATGTCGTTTCTTGAACCCAGCTCCTTGGCTTCACTCACCTGACTCCGCAGGGCATCGCGAAAGAGTCTCTTCTGTCACGTCCAGGTAAGAAACTGAGTGTCTCAACCGACTTCTTCCCCTTCTGCTACGAGCATCGAGTGGTGGCTTAAATAGATCACCAGGATTGCGTCAAATTCAGCCACACCCCGACAGAGGAGAGACGGGAAGGGCTGGTTTTTTTGTCTAGATGCCAGTCCGGTGTTTTGGGGGTTTTTTTGGACAGCGAGAGGCGGTGACCGCCCTCCGCTTTTCCCAAGAAACAGAGAAAGCCCACAGCGTGACGTCTTCCATGTGTAGCTGCCCTGTTGTGTGAATAGGGAAAAGTGTTTGGGGGGATATGCGAACAGGAGCCCAGATTTGTCTGCACTGAAGCAGAAAACACTTCGTGTATGACCAGCGTGTATGGTATAGGGGTTAAAGTGTTGTATGTTGTAGGTAGGTAGGGCTATCTTTTGGCTGTGCTCCTCAGAGAGCCAGTTTGGTGTAGTGGTTAAGTAAGGTAAAGGTAAAGGTTCCCTTGCTCGAAAGCCAGTCGAATCCGACTCTAGGGTTGCAGTGCTCATCTCCGTTTCAAATCCGAAGAGCCAGCGCTGTCCGAAGACGTTTCCGTGGTCATGTGGCCGGCATGACTAAACACCAAGGCTCACGGAACGTTGTTACCTTCCCACCGAAGTGGTACCTATTTATCTACTTGCAATTTCTTGCTTTCGAACTGCTAGGTTGGCAGGAGCTGGAGCTAGAGACAGGAGCTCACCCCGTCATGCGGCACCCGGGTCTCGAACTGCTGAACTACTGACCTTCCACAGCCTGCAGTTCAGCATCTTAAGTGCGCGGGCTCTAATCTGGGAGAACTGGGTTTGGTTCCCCACTCCTCCACTTGCACCTGCTGATGTGACCTTGGGTCAGTCACAAGCTCTGGCACAGCTGTTCCTGAAAGAGCAGTTTGTGTTAGAGTTCTCTCAGCCCCGCCTACCTCACAGGGTGTCTGTTGTGGGGGGGAGGGAAAGGAGTTTGTAAGCCGCTCGGAGACTCCAAGTGAAGGGCGGGGTATAAATCCAATCTCTTCTCTTCTTCTCCTGCAGAGTGCAGGGGTTGGACTAGGTGACCCTCAAGGTCCCTTCCAATTCTAACATTCTACGATTCTATGTTGGACTAGCCTGACAGGATATACAATTCCAGAGAACCCAGATACAGTTCTATTAAACAATTGGCAATGCATCAGTATTCCTCATCTCCAGAAAGACTTGGGTTCAATACTATCGACCGCTGCCAAAACACGTGTAGCACGAAAATGGAAATCTATCGATTCTCCAAGTATTATTCAATGGTACTCAATTATTTGGGACTGTTATGTTATGGGTATCTCCCAAGCAGATCCATATCAGGCTCAACGCTCCCTCTAAGCAGCAGAGTCTCATGAGCAAAAATTCTACTTTGGGAGCTATTGACATTACCATCCCTTCCTGAGCGAAGGCAAAAATGTGTGAGCCGGAGGCTAAAAAAACTGTGAGCTCGCTCACACTCACTCAGCTTAGGGGGAACACTGATCAGGATTATCTTAAATTTAGAGCCAGTTTGGTGTAGTGGTTAAGTGTGCGGACTCTAATCTGGGAGAACCAGGCTTGATTCCCCTCTCCTCCACTCGCAGCTGCTGGTGTGACCTTGGGTCAGTCACAAGCTCTGGCACAGCTGATTTTAGTATATCAAGTATGTCATAGTCTTAGCCCATCGTTTTTAGGGTTCTTATTTTCTTAAATTGCTAATACTATTTTGATTTTTTTTTAATGTTGTAGTTGTTGTCTACATACTGTAATTTGTCCAATTGTAATTAAGAAAAATAAAAGATGTTGGACTAGGATCTGGGAGGTCCAGGTTCGAATCCCCACTCTTCCACGGACGCTCACCGGGTGACCTTGGGCCCGTCAGTCACCCTCAGCCCTAGCCTACCTCACAGGGTTGATGTGAGGATAAAAGCAGAGGACGGGGGAATGACATAAGCCGCTTTGGATCCCCACTGGGGAGAAAAGTGAATATATATTAAAAAAACAAAAATTCAATGAATTATTTGTGATCACCCTCCTTATGAGTGGCTGATCTTGATGATGAAAAGGGCTTTTGCTGTGCTGCTGCTGACAATGGAAGTTCTCTGTTTCCCGGAGGTATTTTGCCGGGCGTGATCGGTGACCTCACCCCACCAACCCACAAAAAAATTGCTGGTTTGATTCCTAAGTAAACTCTGGCGTCGCAGTCCTCCCTCCATGACTGGGATGGATTCAGGAACTATGGGCTGTGGGCTCAGTGGGAAAGCCTCTGAGAGCCAGTGTGTTGTGGTTAGGAGCGCGGACTCTAACCTGGGAGAACCGGGTTTGATTCCCCACTCCTCCACATGCAGCGGCTGGTGTGACCTTGGGTCAGTCATAAGTTCTTTCAGAGCTGTTCTCTCAAGGGCAGTTCTCAGGAGAGCTCTCTCAGCCCCACCTACCCTCACAGGGCGTCTGTTGTGGGGAGGGGAAGGGAAAGGAGATTGTAAGCTGCTCTGAGACTCCTTTGGGTAGTGAAGGGCCGGGTATAAATCCAGTTTCTTCTTCTTCTTCTTCTTCTTCTTCTTCTTCTTCTTCTTCTCCTCCTCCTCCTCCTCCTCCTCCTCCTCCTCCTCCTCCTCCTCCTGCAGAAGGTTCCAGGTTCAATCCCTGGCACCTCCATTTAAAAGGATCAGGTAGGCAGTATTCTCCCAAAAGGATAATAATTGGATATATACTGTAGGCAGGCTTAGAGATTATAAAGTGCTTTTTTTCCAGTCTGGAAGGGTCAGGGAAAGGAGAGGCAAATTAGTATAAGTAACCTCCGAAGTATATAGCCTGAAAGTGCTATAGAAACGCAAATGGCCCTGGCCAGAGGAGGACAATGGGCAGTCAGAGCCCCATAATCACACATAGCTATAGAACAGGGGTCCCCAATGTGGCGCCAATGGGCACCATCGTGCCCACTGGCACTGACACCTTACCCGGTGCCCACCAAGTGGTTTTTGTTTTGCTTTTTTAGAAAATGGGCAGGACTAAGTGTGGCTTTTGTCCAGCAGGGCTTCTGAGTAGCAATTAGAAATAGGGTTGGCAGGTCCCTCCTGGCCACCAGTGGGGGATGGGGGGGTTAGGGTTGCCATATCCAGGTGGGGAAACTCCAGGAGGTTTGGGAGTGGAGCTTGGAGAGGACAGGGACACCAGTGGGGTACAATGCCCACAGAGTCCACCCTATAAAGCCGGTTTGGTGTAGTGGTGAACTGCGCGGACTCTAATCTGGGAGAACTGGGTTTGATTCCCCACTCCTCCACTTGCACCTGCTGATGTGACCTTGGGTCAGTCACAAGCTCTGGCACAGCTGCCCTTGAAAAAGAACAGTTTCTGTCAGAGCTCTCTCAGCCCCGCCTACCTCACAGGGAGTCTGTTGAGGGGAGGGGAAGGGAAAGGAGTTTGTAAGCCACTCTAAGACACCTTTGGGTAGTGAAGGGTAGGGTATAAATCCAATTTCCTCCTCCCCCTCCTCCCTTTTCTGAAGAGGAACTGTTCTGTATAGTCTGGAGGTGAGCTGTAATTCCAGGGGATCCTCAGGGCCCAACTGGAGGCTGGCACCCCTGATTGAAAATGAAAGATTTTTTTATTTGTTTTGTATTTTTTTTACATGTGCAAGTGTGTGTGTGTACATAGCAGTCATGGCAACTTCTGGCGACTGACCCCTACTGGGGGCCTGGAGGGTATCCAGAGAGGCGGCTGAATAAAGCCTGCCCCTGCCTCCCGCCTCTGGTATTCCAAGGAGGTCTCCCATCCAAATTCTTGCTAGAGTCGACCCTGCTTAGCTTCTGAGATCTGACAAGGTCAGGCTTGCCTGGGCTATCCAGGTCAGAGTAGCTGTGAAAATTATCAAAAAATTCCCTCAGCGATGGCAGCCAGCCCGGCCCAAGGATCCTCATTGTGTTTCTGTGTTTATCCTAAAAGGCACCCTGTTAAGCACAGCTTCTGCCTGAAATGCTGAAGTGTTCCTACTAGAGTTATGCCTAACCTCTCTCCCTGACACTGTGCGGTTGGCGTCGCCTCCTCCGGCAGCCATTTTGTGGCCGGCTCTGCCTCCCGTGGCAGCCATTTTGTAGTCGTGCCGGATCAAACCAGGAGTCCATCTCGTTCCACATCCTGTCTCACGCAGTGGCCAACCAGTTCCTCCAGATCTGAAGAAGCTGAGCAGTGATTCACAAAACCTCCTACCCCGCCACAAATTTTGTTTGTTCTCAAGGTGCTCCCGGACTTTTGCTCTTTTCCATGCTTTGAAAGGTTGCGTCTTGTCTTTGCACATGGCTCTGCCTTGCTCTGAGGGAGGCACCTGCTTGATCACAATGCAGAACTCCCGTGGTGCAGAGCGCCTGTGGCGTTCCCAAGAGAGAAGGAGGAAGCGGGCGTCTGATTATGCAAGAGAAGGGACAGAGGTCAGCCCCAGGGTAGACAATCTGTTGAGGCGGCGTCCGCATGAACCCAAGTTCTACAGAAAGACAAGTCAGATTTCCAAATCGGCATGTGGGAAGTGTGTGGAAGAGGGCGTGGGTGAGATCGAATGAATGGTATTTTTGGCCACTGTGTGACACAGAGTGTTGGACTGGAGGGGCCATTGGCTTCTCTCATGTTCTTAGGAACTCTCGGTCTGGGGCAAGGGATGCTCTGTATTCTTGGTGCTGGGTGGGTCAACGTGGGAGGGCTTCTAGTGTCCTGGCCCCACTGCAGGACCTCCTGATGGCCCCTGGTATTTTTGGCCCCTGTGTGACACAGAGTGTTGGACTGGAGGGGCCATTGGCCTGATCCAACATTGGCTTCCCTTATGTTCTTAGGAACTCTCAATCTGGGGCAGGTGATGCTCTGTATTCTTGGTGCTGGGGGGGGCAACAGTGGGAGGGCTTCTAGTGTCCTGGCCCCACTGCTGGACCTCCTGAGGGCACCTGGTATTTTGGGCCACTGTGTGACACTGAGTGTTGGACTGGATGAGCCACTGGCCTGAATCAACATTGGCTTCTCTTATGTTCTTATGACTCCACATTCCAAATAACGGCAGTCAGTCAATAGCAGTCCAGCTCTCAAATGATGTTACCCAACGGCTACCTGCGTCAAAGCCTGCACTTCTCTCTGTGAAGAAAAATATTTATTTACTTTATTTATGCTCCTCTTTCTCTCCGGCTGGGGACCCAAAGACTGAGTTCAGACTGGCAGTTTGAAGCGGGAGCGAAGCATGGCAAAAAAGCCACAGAACAAACTGTTCCGGGTTTTCCCGGTCACACTGCGCCGACTGATGCTGCAGGATACCAGGGAGGAGGTGCGAGGGAGCAGTCACACTGTTGGCTCGTAGGCACGGCTGTAAGGTGCGGCTTTCTGTTTTGCTAATCTGGAGATGTGCGCTTATGCGCATGAGCGCATATGCGCACATGCACACAAGCAAAAACACGGATTTTAGCATTCACACTGTGTTGGTGCGGGATAGACATGCTTTCAGGGGTTTGATACCACTTTTAACAGGTATCTTTTAAACTCAGGAGGGAAACGTTACAAGACGGGTCAAGTACGGTTGGGGAACGCCGGACAGATGTGCCTGTGTGAACGCCCCTTTTAATCCGCTTGTGAAACATTGCTGAAACACGCCTCTCTCGGGGCAAACTGCCAGTCTGAACTCAGCCAAAGCATCTTATATCAGTCTCCTTTCCTCCATTTTATCCTTCAAAACAACCCTTTCTTACAATACAAGACCTTGTGGGTACTTGATGAAATTAATGAGCACTAGGCTTAGGACAGGTAAAAAGAAGCACCTCTTCACCCCCAAGAATTCTCTGCCACAGGAAGTGGTGGTGGCTACAAGCATAGATAGCTTCAGAAGGGGACTGGAAAACATATGGAGCAGAGATCCATCAATGAAACATTCTGTCTGGGTCAGTGATGCTCTGTGTTCTTGGTGCTTGGAGGGGGCAACAGTGGGAGGGCTTCTGGAGTTCTGGCCCTGCTGGTGGACCTCCTGATGGCACCTGGGTTTTGGCCACTGTTTGACACACAGAGTTTTGGACTGGATAAGCTGTTGGTCTGATCCAACATGACTTCTCCTATGTTTTTATGCCTGGGACAGTAATGCTCCGTATTTTTGGTGCTTGGGGGGGCAATAGTGGGAGGGCTTCTGGAGTTCTGGCCCTGCTGGTGGACCTCCTGATGGCACCTGGGTTTTGGCCACTGTGTGACACACAGAGTATTGGACTGGATAGGCCGTTGTTCTGATCCAACATGGCTTCTCTTATGTTCTTATGTCTGGCGCAGTGATGCTCTATACTTTTGGTGCTTGGGGGGCAATAGTGGGAGGGCTTCTGGAGTTCTGGCCCCACTGATGGGCCTCCTGAAGGCAACTGGCTTTTGGCCACTGTGTGACACAGAGTGTTGGACTGGATGGGCCACTGGCCTACTCCAACATGGCTTCTCTTATGTTCTTATGAAGGAGGCTAGGCTGATACAGCATGACACTCTACCACACTGAGTCTAGAAGAAGTTGGATTGATACCCCTCCCTTCACTACCCAAAGGTGTCTCAGAGCGGCTCACAATCTCCTTTCCCCTCCCCTCCCCACAACAGATACTCTGTGAGGTACGTGGGGCGGAGAGAGCTCTTTCGAGGACTGCCCTTGAGAGAATAGCTCTGAGAGAACTTGTAACTGACCCAAGGTCACACCAGCAGCTTCATGTGGAGGAGTGGGGAATGAAACCCAGTCCTCCCAGATTAGAGTCGGCGCTCCTAACCACTACATTGGACTACAAAGAAAAAGCAAACGAGAGGGAGGCAGAGCTGATTTCCTGAGGCCCTGGTCTGTGGCTGCCCTGAAGAGTCTCTCTGCCTGATGTAGACACACACAAAGCTGTCTTATACTGAATCAGACTCTCAGTGCATTGAGGTCACATCACCTACCACCTGGTCATTTTAACTGGAGATGCCGCGAATCAAACCTGGGACCTTCCACAGGCAAAGTAGAGGCTCTGCCACTGAGCCACAGACCCTCCAAAACAGCATAAGACATGAACACATGAATCAGACCATTGTTCCATCGGGGTCAACATGGTCTCCTCTGGCTTGTAGTGGCTCTCCAGGTTCTCCAGTCTTTCACATCACCTTCTGCCTGGTCCTTCTTAACTGGAGATGCCGGGGACTGAACCAGGGGACCTTCTGCATGCGGTGTTAAAGACGCTTCCACTGAATCCCGGCCCCTCTAGGCTGCCCTTGACCTCTTTGGCACAGCGTGTTTGGAGAAACAAGACAGACGTAATTGAGACCAAGGCTATACACACACACACACACCCCAAAGCCCCAGGGATTTCCCAAGCTGGAGTTGGCAACCCTGGCCCCCGCCACCCCACATCTGCAAGCAGCATGAGCTTCGGTCGATATCTCACAAGACTGCCGTGTGCTCACAATGTCACCAGGAAAGAAGAAGAAGGAAGTTGAAAGCCAGCAGGGTTCGCGGCCCTTGCTTTGGAAACGTTGCCACATCTTCTCACTGCTGATCCTGGGAGTTAGTCAGGGCCCAATAATGGATCGTTTTCCCTTCTGACCCATGTTCCCTCTAAGCTGAGTGAGTGTGAGCTAGCTCACGGTTTTTTAGCCTCCGGCTCACACTTTTTTTGTCTCAGCTCAGGAAGGGAGGGCTCTAGAGCAAACTGATTTATGCAGTAGCCAACTCTCTTGCTCACAGCTTTAATGCCAGGAGCTCACAAAGTGGAATTTTTGCTCACAAGACTCCACACCTTGGAGGGAGCATTGCTTCTGACCCCTTTCACTCTAAGAAGGGTCTCCGTCCTGAGGGGTCCCCTTGTTCCCCCTTCAAGAACCCCTATGGGCTTTAGTCTGTCTTCACCCAAAGAGTGATTAACATATGGAATTCACTGCCACAGGGGGTGGTGGCAGCTACAAGCATGGACAGGGGGTGGTGGCAGCTACAAGCATGGACAGGGGGTGGTGGCAGCTACAAGCATGGACAGTTTCAAGAGGGAATTAGATAAACATATGGAGCAGAAGTCCATCAGTGGCTATTAGCCACAGGGTATAGATGGGAACTCTCAGTCTGGGGCAGGTGATGCACTCTATTCTTGGTGCTGGAGGGGGAAGCAGTGGGAGGGCTTCTCGTGTCCTGGCCCCACTGCTGGACCTCCTGATGGGACCTGGTGTATTTTGGCCGCTGTGTGACAGAGTGTTGGACTGGATGGTCCATTGGCCTGATTCAACATTGGTTTCTCTTATGTTCTTATGTTCTTGACCTGTGTGGGAATGTTTTGTGGAACACCCAGCCCCTTGGGAAAGAGCCTTAAGAGTCAACAGCCTCGGGTTCCCCCAGTGTGGTGCCCATGTAGGGTTGCCAGCCTCCAGGTGGGGCCTGCAGATCTCTCACCTTTACCACCGATCTCCAGCTGACAGAGATCCGCTCCCCTGGAGAAAATGGCTGCTCCAAAGGGTGGACTCTGTGGCATTGTACCACGCTGAGGCCCCTCCCCTCCCCAAACTCCGCCCTCTCCTGGCTCCACCCCAGGAGTCTCCAGATATTTTCCAACCCAGAACTGTGGTTAAGTGCGCGGACTCTAATCTGGGAGAACCGGGTTTGATTCCCCACTCCTCCACTCGCACCTGCTGATGTGACCTTGGGTCAGTCACAAACTCTGGCACAGCTGTCCTTGAAAAAGAGCAGTTTCTGTCAGAGCTCTCTCAGCCCCACCTACCTCACAGGGGGTCTGTTGTGGGGAGGGGAAGGGAAGGGAGTTTGTAAGCCGCTCTGAGACTCCCTTGGGTAGTGAAGGGTGGGGTATAAATCCAATCTCCTCCTCCTCCTCCTCCTCCTCCTCCTCCTCCTCCTCCTCCTCCTCCTCCTCCTCCTCCTCCTCCTCCTCCTCCTCTTCTTCTTCTTCTTCTTCTTCTTCTTCTTCTTCTTCTTCTTCTTCTTCTTCTTCTTCTTCTTCTTCTTCTGCCTGTGGGCACCGCCACCTGCCATCCCCTTTCCTGGTGCCCACCAAGAGGTTTTAGAAAGTGCACAGGAGCTGATGGGCTTTTTTCCCCAGCACGGCTTCTGATTGGCCACTGGAGATTTTGTTATGTACTCAGGTAAAAGAAGATGGCCGCAGCAGCGTGAGTCTAGCCATGTGGTCAAACAAACAGTCGACCTTCGGCCCGAGGGCAATAGCTCCCTCAGATTCTAGGGTGCACCAATGGGGCCGCTCAGATCCTAGAGTAGACCTACAGGAAACATTGACTTGTAAATAGAACCTATCACGGGTAATGGGTGTGCGTGGGTGTAGTATGGGGTCTGCGTATTAGCCAGTCACGGACCAGCTAGTTTGCCCTTTGTTGTGGAATGTTGTCCAAATAAACCAGAGCTGTCCCTCATGCGGAGTCTCCGGCCTCAGTACATTTTAGGTTTTGGAAAAGCCGCTTCAGCTGCCGCCGCCGAAAGCATGAGGACCTTCACTGTGTGACTGAAGGTAATGCAAGAAAATGAGGCGTCCATTTTGAAAAGCAACTGGTTGAAACAGAACTCCTGCCTGAAATGCTGAAGCCGCTATTGGAGTTATCTATAACTTCACCCCCCTGATATCGTCGCCGGTCTCCAGGTGGGGTCTGGAGATCTCTCAGAATTAAAACTGATATCCAGATCCATATTGAAAGTTGAAGCCAAGATCACCTTGCGCTCTATTTTTTTCTGGTTAAAGATAAATCTAAATCCATGTGGCCTAGTGCCTTTAATCCTGACGGACGATTACCAATCCGAATGGCTGACCTCTACTATTCGGAAAATTACGTTACTAGGGCTTTCCCCTCAAGCGCTTTTGGAAATGGGTGGCAATCGAGCTAAGTTAGCGGTTAGGCAGAGGATTGAAGACACTGAACGCCAATTGGACTTACAGGCGACCCCCACCTTTATAGCGCCATATAGTAGTAAATATATTGTTGCCCAAGCCTCAGATCTATCTGTTCTGGAGTCAAATAAACTTAGGAGGGCGTATACTTTGGCTAGATGCTCTGCTCTACCTTCTGCAGTTCTTGAGGGTAAATTCAAGGAAATCCCCCGAAACGAGAGGCTATGCATGTGTGTGTCTGGGGAGATCGAATCTCAGGAACATGTGTTCCTGAGGTGTCCATTATATAACGAAGCGCGCACAAAACTTATTGGCCCTCTCTTGGTTGGTCCCTCAGATCAGGATAAGATAGAGAAATTGCTTTCTAATTTTGACCATACAGCGCGGCATCAGATAGCAAATTTTTGCCTTTTGATTGTAAAAGCTCATCAGCGTCCAGGCAGCCATTTGGGTTAGGGTTGTCCGATCTCAATTTTTACTGATTTTTTTTTATTATTATTATCATCGCTATTTTACCTTTTTAAGACCCAATTTTGTCCAACGTTATAGCGTACCTTTGATTTTATTGGTCAAAATGCTTGTACAATTTTATCTTTTATTAATCTTGTTTTACCTTTACCATCTGGATACTTTTGACGTTGTAGTTTATATGGTAAATACTTGTAGGTATGGTTTTATATTGCTGGCTATGTGCTGTAATAATGAATTCATTCATAGATATCCAGATCAGAGGGACCTGTTTCCTTGGAGAAAATAGCTGCTTTGGACGGCAGGCTTCATGGCCTTATACCCTGCCGAGCTCTCTCCCCAACCCCACCTTCCCAAGGCGCCTGAATATTCAGGAATTTGCCAGATCCCCTGGGGGGGGCGGGGGGTTGCCCGCTTTTGGAGCCCCTGATCCACCAGCCCGGATCCTGCCAGCGGGGGGAACCCCGCCCCCAAAGTGCCTGGATTGGGCCAACGGGCCCGGTGTGATGACATCACTTGGAGGAGGTGACATCATCACACTGGGCACGTTCCCGGGAGGGCCACTTTAGTATTCAGCCTGAAAATGCTCCCCCCACACCGCTGGCAAAAGGTAGGGACCTGGCAACCCTAGGAATTTCCCAAGCCAGAGTTGCCAGCCCTACTTCCTGAGAGTTTGCAATTGCCTCCGCCTCTTGTGGCAGCCATTCTGAGGTTAGCTCCGCCTCTTGCGGCAGCCATTCTGAGGTTCACTCCGCCTCTTGGTGTTTGGAGGATGGACCATACGGTACTGTACCCTCACTGAGGTCCCCGTTCTCCCTAAGCTCCACCCCCAAATCTGCTCAGCCTGGTTCTGACAATCCTGACCCCCCCACCTGGAAACTCTGACTACAGGGTAATGATGGAGTTGTCCAAAACACTTTGTAGACTTTCTCTGGCAGGGGTAAAAGTATAACAATGGCTTCATTGTTTGCTATCAACCTCTACTGTTCTAGTAAGAACCTTTTTTGATGTTTGAAACATTGACAGCCGTTGTTATATGTAATTTACTGGGTTTTAATGAATAATGAGAAATTGATAAAAAGTTAATGATTAAAAAGAAATAAAATGTTTTCTTCTTTAAAATGCCGTTCATGGAAAATGGGGGGATTGCCCAAGCTATGCTTCATGACCTTCAGAAGGCATCCACGCCCAGCCGAAACCTCAGCCGGCAAAGAATCAGCTGCATTTTGAACAGATCTGTGGGTTTTTCCTAAGAGAGGCGGGTGCGGATCGAAGACCAAAAACACTTTACTTCCTCTTCTTTTGCCTTTCACGCTTGCACAATGTTGTGGTGCTTCAGGAGAACTTTTCGCTCTGGGAAGGCAAAGTGCTGAGCGGGTGTCTTTCCCAACCGAGAAACTTCACCCGGACAGAACAGCCGTCCTCTTTTGCTATTTCCCTCATCTAACAGAAATAATCTAAAGCGGAGTGAGTGTGGTACAATGAAGGACATAAAAGTGTCAGGGTCTTCAGAAAGTCAGTCAAACACCAGGCTTCATAAAGAAGGTAGCGTTTATTGAAAGCCGTTCTAAAGGCACGTTAACATCTCATTGTCAGTGATGGCTAACTCTAAGGAGACATCCACAGTTATACCAGCTTGAAATGCCCCCCCCTCTATCTACCAATAGTCACTAAGCCCACGCGCGGGAAAAGGTGCGAAAATAATAAAGCAGTAAATAACCAAAATGCCCCAGAGCTGTCCCAAACAGAGGAAACCAGAACTGTGAGACCAAGGACATTTGCTGAGATAACAGAGTCCCCGGGCAGTGGAATTCTGAATCTCCTAGGCAACCTGCGCACCTCCCCACATTCCAGAGCATGAAAAGTTACAGACCATCCCTCCCTCCTACCCTTCCATCCATCTGATGTCAGGATTACCTGACAAACAGTTACCAAGCTGGATCCGTGGTCCACCCAGCACAGCATCCTGTCCCACAACACGGCCAATGAGAAGCCCACAAAAGACCTACAAGAAGGACATAGGAGACCAGTGTTCCCTCTAAGCTGAGTTAGTGTGAGCTAGCTCACATTTTTTAGCCTACAGTTCACACATTTTTGTCTCCGCTCAGGAAGGAGGGCTCCAGAGCAAACTAATGTCCACAGCAGCCAAATCGCTTGCTCACCACTTTAATAGCTGTCGCTCACAAAGTAGAATTTTTGCTCACAAGATTCCACAGCTTAGAGGGAGCATTGCCTACCAGTTGCCTCCAAACACTGACATTCGTGAAAATTTTTGCCATGAAAACTCAGTGATGGTTCTGTCAGGGGAAGGTCTGTGGCTCAGTGGAAGAACCTTTACTTTGCATTCATAGAATCAATCATAGAGCTGGAAGGGACTTCCAGGGTCATCTAGTCCAACCCCCTGCACAATGCAGGAAATTCACAAATACCTCCCCCCCTCCACAACCGCAGTGACCCCTGTTCCAAGCCCAAAAGATGATAAAAAGCCTCCAGGATCTCTGGCCAAACTGGCCTGGAGAAAAATTGCTCCCTGACTCCAAAGTGGTGGATCAGCATTTCCCTGGGCGGGTAAGAAAGGGCCACGAGAACTAAGCACTGAGACGACCCTTCCTGCCTTCCCATCTCATGACCTGCCTAAATTCACAGAATCTGCATTGCTGTCAGAGGGCCATCTAGCCTCTGTTCGAAAACCTCCCAAGAAAGAGCGCCCACCACCTCCTGAGGAAGCCCGTTCCACTGAGGAACCGCTCTAACTGTCAGGAAGTTCTTCCTAATGTTTAGCCGGAAAATCTTCTGATTAAAAAAACCGTTTCTACTCGAGAGCCGTCATTGCCTTAAAAGCTGTATGAAATCGGATTTGGGTGACATCAGGGGTTCAGTTGTGATGTGAGCTTTAAGGGAGCTATGAAGCAGTTGTGAATGGCTGTGCGAGTGTATATGATTATTGTTGTAGATCATTGAGAGGGTTGCAGATCACTGAGAGGATTGCAGTTTAATTCCGTTTACTATGTACAATGACAATAAAGTATATTATTATTATTGTTGTTGTTGTTGTTATTATATTTCAACCTGTTGGTTCTGGTCCGACCTTCTGTGGCAACAGAAACAACTCCGCCCCATCCTCTCTAGGACAGCCCTTCGAGTACTTGGAGATGGTGATCGTATCGCCTCTCAGTCGTCTCCTTTCCAGGCTCTCAGAAGGTCCCAGGTTCAATCCCCAGCAGCATCTCCAGTTAAAAGGACCAGGCCTTTGGTGATGTGAAAAACCTCAGCCTGAGACCCCGGAGAGCCCCTGCCAGTCTGAGTAGACAATACTAACCTTGACAGACTGACGGTTTGATTCTGTAGAAACCAGCTTCCTCTGTGAGTGTCCTCCATGAATTTGTTTGATAGCCCTTTGAAGCCAACTAAACACGTCCCACGGCTCCAAATTCCTTAAGCCAAGTGAATAACAAGTTCCTTGTGTCCGTCCTGAATCCATTGCCCATCGATTTCACCAGATGGTCCCCCCGTTTCCAGTATTCTAGGAGAAAGAGGGAACACCTTTTCTCTTTCTGCTTTCCCCATTGTTTGTACACCTCAGTCAATGTAAATTATTATCATTTTTCCTCCAAACAGAAAAGCTCCAAATTTTCTCTGGTCCCTGCTTGCACCTGGGTTTTGGCCACTGTGTGACACAAGGTTTTCGACTGGGTGGGCCATTGGCCTCATCCAACATGGCTTCCCTTATGTTCTTACGTATGGAGCATTGATGCTCTGTCTTCTTGGTGCTTGAGAGGCAACAGTGGGAGGGCGTCTGGAGTTCTGGCCTCGCTGGTGGACCACCTGATGGCACCTGGGCTTTGGCCACTGTGTGACACAGAGCGTTGGACTGGATGGGCCACTGGCCTGATCCAACATGGCTTCTCTTATGTTCTTATGTCTGGAGCGGTGGTGCTCTGTCTTCTTGGTGCTTAGGGGGCAACAGTGGGAGGGCTTCTGGAGTCCTGACCTAGCCAGTGGACTTTCTGATGGCACCTGGGGTTTGGCCACTGTGTGACACAGAGTGTTGGACTGGAAGGGCCATCGGCCTGATTCAACATGGCTTCTCTTAGGTTCCTCCCACTCATCTCCCAAACCATTTCCCTGTGCTCATTTGTAGGCGCCCATTGGCCTCTGGGTGTCAGGGGGTCTATTATGAAGCCAGTATAATTATGATAGCTGTTATGTATTGAACTGTGAACCAAGCCTATTCTTTTCCATGTTAAGGTTGAGTCTGAATGTGGATTCTAAGCTGTCGCATTCCTATTGGTCAGTTTCTGCGAAACCTATGCAAGTAGCCAATCACTGTGTGATAATGTTACAAAGAGGGAACAGTCCTGATTGGTCTTTATCCCTGCAATGCCATTGGTCTTTAACTTGTTATGGGTGTGGCTTTGACAGCCCGGGAGAGTTTAAAAAGGAGCTGTGCTCCACTGTTTGTTGTTGTGTGTTCCTGAGTTGAAGTCTTGCTGTTAAATAAAGCTGAAATCACTTTTTGCTGAATCCTGTTGTTGAGTCTCATACTTAACAATAGCCATTTTGTATGACTTATTCCTGACTTAAGAGTTCATGATGTCCCCATCTCTCTGATCACTAAAGTTTTACCTGTTTAAGGAACTGCAGTTGATACTGAGTTATTGGGCAACGAAGGTACCTGGGTTTTGGCCACTGTGTGCCACAGAGTGTTGGACTGGATGGGCCATTGGCCTGGTCCAGTATGGCTTCTTTTATGTTCTTATGTGTGGGGCAGTGATGCTCTGTATTCTTGGTATTGGGGGGGGCATTGGGAGGGCTTCTGGAGTTCTGGCCTCGTTGGTGGACCTCCAGACGGCATCTGGGTTTTGGCTACTGCGTGACACAGAGTGCTGGACTGCCGATCCCTGCGTAACCCACTTTTTAGCTTCACTGCATTGCAAGGATTGCAAGAATTGCCTGCTTACCCCTATTCTTCACTTCCTGCCACTTAACTAGTTTCTAATCCATGAGAGGACCCATGACTGCTAAGGATGGAATCTATCTACTATAGGACTTTGTCAAGAGCTTTCTCGAAGCCCAAGTACGGAATGTCTTACTCATGTCTGCTAGATGATCCTTATCCAGTGGCTTGTTAACGTTCTCAGAAAACTCCCAAAGGTTGGTGAGGCAGAACTTCCTTAGGATTCGAACTGAGAATGGCTTGCTCCTCCAAATAAACACCTATTAATTATATCTTTAATAACAGTGTCTATCCATCCATTTACCCCCTATAGAAATTAGGATAATTGGAACTGTGGCTTGCCATTTCTTTGATTCCCTTCTGTATCATGAGAACATGAGAGAAGCCATGTTGGATCAGGCCAGTGGGCCATCCAGTCCAACACGGTGTGTCACACAAAAACCCAAAAACCCAGGTGCCATCAGGAGGTCCACCAGCAGGGCTAGAACTCCAGAAACCCTCCCACTGTTGCCCCCCAAGCACCAAAGAAGATAGAATGTCACTGCCCCAGAGTGTTCCATCTCTACCTTATGACTAATAGCCACTGAAGGACCTCTGTCAGCTTGGTGTAGTGGTTAAGTGCACGGACTCTAATCTGGGAGAACCGGGTTTGAGTCCCCACTCCTCCACTTGCACCTGCTGATGTGACCCTGGGTCAGTCACAAGCTCTGGCACAGCTGTTCTCTCAAGGACAGTTTCTGTCAGAAGTTCTCTCAGCCCTGCCTACCTCACAGGGTGTCTGTTGTGGGGAGGGGAAGGGAAAGGAGTTTGTAAGTCGCTCTGAGATGCCTTTGGGCAGTGAAGGGCGGGGTATAAATCCAATCTCTTCTCCTTCTCCTACCTCACAGGGTGTCTGTTGTGGGGAGGGGAAGGGAAAGGAGTTTGTAAGCAGCACTGAGATGCCTTTGGGCAGTGAAGGGCGGGGTATAAATCCAATCTCTTCTCCTTCTCCTACCTCACAGGGTGTCTGTTGTGGGGAGGGGAAGGGAAAGGAGTTTGTAAGCAGCACTGAGATGCCTTTGGGCAGTGAAGGGCGGGGTATAAATCCAATCTCTTCTCCTTCTTCTACCTCACAGGGTGTCTGTTGTGGGGAGGGGAAGGGAAAGGAGTTTGGAAGCCGCTCAGACGTCATTGGGTAGTGAAAGGCGGGGTATAAATCCAATCTCTTCTTTTCTTCTACCTCACAGGGTGTCTGTTGTGGGGAGGGAAGGGAAAGGAGTTTGTAAGCCGCTCTGAGATGCCTTTGGGCAGTGAAGGGCGGGGTATAAATCCAATCTCTTCTCCTTCTTCTACCTCACAGGGTGTCTGTTGTGGGGAGGGGAAGGGAAAGGAGTTTGGAAGCCGCTCAGACGTCATTGGGTAGTGAAAGGCGGGGTATAAATCCAATCTCTTCTCTTCTTCTACCTCACAGGGTGTCTGTTGTGGGGAGGGGAAGGGAAAGGAGTTTGGAAGCCGCTCAGACGTCATTGGGTAGTGAAAGGCGGGGTATAAATCCAATCTCTTCTTTTCTTCTACCTCACAGGGTGTCTGTTGTGGGGAGGGAAGGGAAAGGAGTTTGTAAGCCGCTCTGAGATGCCTTTGGGCAGTGAAGGGCAGGGTATAAATCCAAACTACTCCTCCTCCTCCTCCTCCTCTTCTTCTTCTTCTTCTTCTTCTTCTTCTTCTTCTTCTTCTTCTTCTTCTTCTTCTTCTTCTTCTTCTTCTTCTTCTTCTTCTTCTTCTTCTTCTTCTTCTTCTTCTTCTTCTTCTTCTTCTTTATCTGAGTAATAAAATACATATTATGTTCTTCATTTGCCCCATCGGCCTTGGCCTCATTTTTTTAAAGGAGGCACATGCTTCAGGGGAACTGATCTGTGTAGTATGGAGATGAGCTGTAATTCTGGGAGATCTTCAGGACCCACCTGTAAGTACTACGAGGGATCCACCATGAAGCTTCCCCCTCCCCCGCCACCGCCGCAGCTTTTTTTGGCTTTCCGGTTTGCCTTGAATACAAGGCCTCTGTTCTCATTTGACGCATCTGGTCAGGTCCTCCTGACGCCATAAACAGAGCATTTTCCTTGCTGTTTCAAAGACACGTTGAGGCTAGGGGCAGCCTGGGAGGGCCGTGGCTCAGTGGCGGAGCATCTGTTCAGCATGCAATTGTGAACAAGAGCCAGTTTGGCGTAGTGGTTGAGAGCCCAGACTCTAATCTGGGAGAACCAGGTTTGATTCCCCACTCCTCCACATGCAGCTGCTGGCGTGACCTTGGGTCACTCAGTTCTGTCAGAGCTGTTCTCTCAAGGACAGTTCTCAGGAGAGCTCTCTCAGCCCCCACCTACCTCGCAGGGTGTCTGTTGTGGGGAGGGGATGGGAAAGGAGATTGTGAGCCGCTCTGAGACACCTTTGGTAGTGAAGGGTGGGGTATAAAACCAATCTCCTCCCCCTCCTCCTCTTTCTTCTTCTTCTTCTCCTCCTCCTTCTCCTCCTTCTCCTCCTTCTCCTCCTTCTTCTCCTTCTCCTTCTTCTCCTCCTCCTCCTCCTCCTTCTTCTCCTTCTCCTCCTCCTGCTGCTGCTGCTGCTGCTGCTGCTGCTGCTGCTTCTTCTTCTTCTTCTTCTTCTTCTTCTTCTTCTTCTTCTTCTTCTTCTTCTTCTTCTTCTTCTTCTTCTTCTTCTTCTATGCTTTTGATCCTGATAGTGATTCCCTGTGCACCATAGACCCTCTTGGACATGTGCTGTTTTAAAAGGAGCACCAGGAGGAAGGGGAGGGCAGGAGGAAGGGGTTGGCCAGGGGATATTCCCCCAGTGGCATACAAGACAGTAAGCCATCCCCGTGGTAACCGGAGACTGGGTGGTGGGAGACGGACAGAAGCAAGGCCTCAGAACTTGAAAGGGAAGCTGGGAGTCCTGTCCCTCCCAGTGGGCAAACCCTACCAAGGGCAGGCAGTGGTGGCAGTTGAAAAGAGAGAGAGAAAAGCCCCTCCATGTGTGGGAAAAACCCAGGAGGGCAGGGTGGAACAGGGCCTGCAGGCCAGTGGCATGCAGAAGGTCTCAGGTTCAGGCCCCGGCATCTCCAATTGAAAAGACCAGGCAGGAGGTGATACGGAAGACCTCTGCCTGAGATCCTGGAGAGCCGCTGCCAGTCTGAGTAGGCAATACTGATTTTGATGGACCAAGGGTCAGATTCAGTAAAAGGCAGTTTTGTGTCTTCATTTGTCCCTGGTTCAATCCTTAGCATCTCCAGCTAAAAGGACCAGGCAGTAGGTGACATGAAAGACTTCGTCCTGAGACCCTGGAGAGCTGCTGCCAGTCTGAGTAGGCAATACTGACCTTGATAGACCAAGGGTCTGATTCAGTATACTGCAGTTTCATGTCTTCAAAACCCTTGCAGAAGGTCCCAGGTTCAGTCCCCGGCATCTCCAGTTAAAAGGGTCACATAGGAGTTGATGTGAAAGATCTCAGCCTGAGACCCTGAGGAGCTGCTGCCAGTCTGAGTAGGCAGTACTGACCTTGATGGACCAAGGGTCTGATTCAGTATAAGGCAGCTTCATGTCTTCAAAACCCTTGCAGAAGGTCCCAGGATCAATCCCTGGCATCTCCAGTTAACAGGATCAGGTAGGAGTTGATGTGAAAGACCTCCGCCTGAGGCCCTGGAGAGCTGCTGCCAGTTTGAGTAGGCAATACTGACCTTGATGGACCAAGGGTCTGATTCAGTATAAGGCAGATCCATGTCTTCAAAACCCTTGCAGAAGGTCCCAGGTTCAATCCCCGGCGTCTCCAGTTAAAAGGATCGGGTAGGAGTTGATGTGAAAGGCCTCTGCCTGAGACCCTGGAGAGCTGCTGCCAGTCTGAGTAGGCAATGCTGACCTTGATGATTCAGTACAAGGCAGCTTCATGTGTGTGTGAACAGCAGGCCAGAGAGACAGCTCAGGGCAGCCACAGACCAGGGGCCTCAGGAAATCAGCTCTGTCTCCCCCTCCTTTGCCTTTTCTCTGCAGACCCAGTATGCTGTAGTGGCGAAGAGTGTCGGACCAGAATCTGGGAGACCTGGGTTCAGGTCACCACTCTGTCGTGGAACCTCGCTGGGTGACCTTGGGCTGCTCGTGTTCGAATCCTAACCTGCCTCACGGGCTCTTGGGAAGATAAAACAGAGGAAAGGAGACTGATGCAAGGTGCTTTTTGGGGTCTCCACTGGGGAGAAAGAATGGCGTATAAAAGAAGGCCTACGAGGAAAGGCGGAGGGCCTTGGGAATGTTTCGTCTGGAGAAGAGGAGACCGAGGGGGGGACATGATGGCTCTCTTTAAATATTTGAAAGGATGTCGTTTGGAGGAGGGCAGGGAGCTGTTCCAGTTGGCGGCAGAGGAGAGGACCCAAAGCAACGGGTTGAAATCGCATGCAGAAAGGTATCGGCTGGATATCAGGGAAAACTTCTTCACGGTCAGAGTGGTTCAAAGGTGGAATCGGCTGCCTCAGGAGGTGGTGAGCTCCCCTTCACTGACAGCTTTCAAGAAGAGACTGGATGAATATTAGTCAGGGATGCTTTAGGCTGGTCCTGCATTGGGCAAGGGGGATGGACTAGATGGTCTGTCTGGCCCCTTCCAAGTCTATGACTCTAGAGGAAGAAGAGGGTTTGGATTCATACCCCGCCCTTCACTGCCCAGAGGTGTCTCAGAGCGGCTTACAAACTCCTTTCCCTTCCCCTCCCCACAACAGACACTCTGTGAGGTAGAAGAAGGAGAAGAGATTGGATTTATTCCCTGCCCTTCACTGCCCAAAGTTGTCTCAGAGCGGCTTACAAACTCCTTTCCCTTCCACTCCCCACAACAGACACCCTGTGAGGTAGAAGAAGGAGAAGAGATTGGATTTATTCCCTGCCCTTCACTGCCCAAAGGCGTCTCAGAGCGGCTTACAAACTCCTTTCCCTTCCCCTCCCCACAACAGACACCCTGTGAGGTAGGTGGGGCTGAGAGAACTTCTGACAGAAACTGCCCTTGAGAGAACAGCCGTGCCAGAGCTTGTGACTGACCCAAGGTCACATCAGCAGGTCCAAGTGGAGGAGTGGGGGAATCAAACCCGGTTCTCCCAGGTAAGAGTCCGCGCACTTAGCCACTACACCAAACTGGCTCTCTCTATGATTTTATGATTCTAAGTAAATAAACAAATGTGTTGTGTTGTTGTGGTTTGGGTTTTTTTTGCAGCGAGAAGTGCAGCCTTCAACACAGGCACCTGTTTCGTAATGTCATTTGGGAGCCCACACTGGTGCAGACAGACGGGGGCGTTTGGACATTGAGTCAGCGGTTTGTTCACGCTTTCCCCCGTACTTCCTTTATGTCGGTTGGGAAATCGAATGTGTCTTTCTGCAGAACTTGGGTTCACGCAGATGTCCCTCCATCGTCTACCCTGCTGTTGACCTCTGTCGGTTCTCTTGCACGATCTGATCCCCGTTCCCTGCTCCTCTCTTGCAAGTGCCGCAGGAGTTCTGCATTACTAGGAAGTCCTTTGTCTCAGGGAAAGGCAAAGCAGCGTGTAAGGATGAGAATGTTGGTTGAATAACAGCTGGAGGAGTGATTCAGGTGGGTCACCGTGTTGGTCTGAAGCAGCAAGCCAGAGTTTGAGTCCAGTAGGGCACCTTGAAGACCAACCAAAGTTTAATTCCGGGAATCAGTTTTCTTGCACATCAGCACCAAAGTAATATCTGACAGCCTGGCAAGGATCGGGAATATGGCGACTGTTATATCTGGATGCGGTGGCTCAAGTGGTTCAGACGCTGAACTGCAGGCTGCGGAAGGTCAGTAGTTCAGCAGTTTGAGACCCGAGAGCGCCGCATGACGGAGTGAGCAGAGTGCAGAGAAGGGCAACTAGAATGATAAAAGGGTTGGAACACCTTCCCTATGAAGAAAGGTTAAAATGCTTGGGGCTCTTCCGCTTGGAGAAACGACGGCTGAGGGGTGACACGATCGAGGTTTATAAGATTATGAATGGGATTGAGCAGGTTGAGAAAGAAGTACTTTTCTCCCTTTCTCACAATACAGGAACTCGTGGGCACTCCATGAAATTGCTGAGCAGTCGGGTTAGAACAGATAAAAGGAAATACTTCTTCACCCAAAGAGTGATTAACATATGGAATTCACTGCTACAGGAGGTGGTGGCAGCTACAAGCATGGACAGTTTCAAGAGGGAATTAGATAAACATCTGGAGCAGAAGTCCATCAGTGGCTATTAGCCACAGGGTATAGATGGGAACTCTCAGTCTGGGGCAGGTGATGCCCTCTATTCTTGGTGCTGGAGGGGGCAGCCGTGGGAGGGCTTCTGGTGTCCTGGCCCCACTGCTGGACCTCTTGATGGCACCTGGTATTTTTGGCCGCTGTGTGACAGAGTGTTGGACTGGATGGGCCATTGGCCTGATTCAACATTGGCTTCTCTTATGTTCTTATGTGTTGGTCTGAAGCAGCAGACCACAGTTTGAGTCCAGTAGGGCACCTTGAAGACCAACCAAAGTTTAATTCCGGGAATCAGTTGTCATGCACATCAGCACCAAAGTAATATCTGACAGCCTGGCAAGGATCGGGAATATGGCGACTGTTATGTCTGGATGCCCGAAGGAATGCCGCCATTGTTTACTGCACTGCTAGCACTTTGTATTTTGCATTCTGTCGTGGTTTTAACTGTTTTCTCTGTTTTAAAAGTTGTATATTGTTTTTATATATATGCAGGGCTCTTTTTGTAGCAGGAAGAAGAAGAAGAAGAAGAAGAAGAAGAAGAAGAAGAAGAAGAAGAAGAAGAAGAAGAAGAAGAAGAAGAAGAGGAGGAGGAGGAGATTGGATTTATACCCTGCCCTTCACTTGGAGCCTCAGAGCGGCTTACAAACTCCTTTCCCTTCCCCTCCCCACAACAGACAACCTGTGAGGTAGGTGGGGCTGAGAGAACTCTGACAGAAACGGCTCTTTTTCAAGAACAGCTGTGTCAGAATTATGGCTTGCCCAAGGTCTTCCAGCAGCTGCAAGTGGAGGAGTGGGGAATCAAACCCGATTCTCCCAGATCAGAGTCTGCACACTTAACCACTACACCACACTGGAAGAGGAAGAAGAGGATGAGGAGATTGGGTTTATGCCCTGCCCTTCACCCGGAGTCTCAGAGCGGCTTACAAACTCCTTTCCCTTCCCCTCTCCACAACAGACACCCAGTGAGGTAGGTGGGGCTGAGAGAACTACCGACAGGAACGGTCCTTGAGAGAACAGTTGTGCCAGAGCTTGTGACTGACCCAAGGTCACATCAGCAGGTGCAAGTGGAGGAGTGGGGGAATCAAACCCGGTTCTCCCAGATTAGAGTCCGCGCACTTAACCACGACACCAAACTGGCTCTCTTTTGCATATTAAGCCACACACCCCTGATGTAGCCAATCCTCCAAGAGCTTACAGAGTTCTTCTTACAGGGGCTATTGTAAGCTCTTGGAGGACTGGCTACATTAGGGGGTGTGTCGCCTATGCAAAGGAGTTCCTGCTAGAAAAAGAGCCCTGGATATATGATCGTGAGCTGCCCTGAGCCTGCCTTTGCAGGGAGGGCGGGATATAAATTAAATAAATAAATAAATAAATTCTTCAGCTGAACAAAGTTCGTCCGGTGGTACCTTTAAGACCAACCAAGTTTTATTCAAGGTATAAGCTTTTGCGTGCATGCGCATGTCTCCAGCTGACCAAAGTTTGAGTCTACTGGTGCCTTTAAAGCCAACCAGGGTTTATTGATGGTATAAGCTTTTGTGTGCAGGTACGCTTCTGCAGCTGAACAAAGTTTGAGTCCAGCGGCGCCTTGAAGGCCGGTAAAGTTTTACTAAAAGGTATACGCTTGCATGTGCACGCATACTTCTTCAGTTACAATGAAATGGAAATTACCAGTCCATACATATAGGTAGAGGGTGAACAGTAAATTAGCATACAGCATAATGGAGATGTTTAACGGATTCAAGGTCCAAACCGGACTAACAAGATTAGTTTATATGGTAACCATTTGTCTTGGTTTAATTCCGGGGGAAACATAGTGAAGGAAATAAATATATCAAGATTGGAGATGGATGGGCAGATGTATCCTTAACTGTGGAATGCTGAGAGTATTTAACTGAGATTACCTGCCGTGACCCTCCATCCATTTCCTCTCATGCATTAAGAACACTTTTGATTACAAAAAAAGATGAACTGGAGAAGGAGAGTGGAGACCCTGAAATGTTGCACTCAAAAGAGCCTGCTTTGCTTTTTATCCATGCTGTTATTCAGGGCTTTTTTTGTAGAAAAAGCCCAGCAGGAACTCATTCGCACAATAGGCCACACCCAACAGCAGAAACTCAATAGCATATTAGACCACACCCCCATGTTATCAGAAATGTGGTCATACAGCCACACCCACCTTTTGCTTCTTATTCTGTTTACCTTGTTTGTTGTCAAAACCCAGGGCTTTTTTTGAAGCAGGAACTCCTTTGCACGTTAGGCCACATGCCCCTAATGTAGCCAATCCTAATGCGTTTCTGCTGCTGGGTGTGGCCTATTATGCTAATGAGTACCTGCTGGGCGTGGCCAATTTGGGAGCCAGCCGGAACGCCGTTCCCGTGCGTTCCTGCCCAAAAATAGCCCTGCTGTTATTTAACCCACTTTCATATTTAGCAAATGTAGAAAAAAGCATGCACTGCTTGGACTAGTCTGCCTTTATTTTCTGTCCGAGAATTAATTTGTATGTCGAATTCTTCCTCTTTTCAGGTGGAAACAGATTGGCTTGCCTAAGGTCATTGGGCCACTGTCACTAGCCAGAATCCCCAGCTCCTGACCTGCCATATCACCTCCAAAGGGCAGATTGGGGTAGTGGTTTGGTGTGGTGGTTTGGTGTAGTGGTTGAGTGTGCAGATTCTAATCTGGGAGAACCGGGTTTGATTCCCCCAGTCCTCCACTTGCACCTGTTGATGTGACCTTGGGTCCGTCACAAGCTCTGGCACGGCTGTTCTTGAAAAAGAGCAGATTGTGTTAGAGTTCTCTCAGCCCCACCTACCTCACAGGGTGTCTGTTATGGGGGGGAAGGGAACGGAGTTTGTAGGCCGCTCTGAGAAGTGAAGGGCGGGGTATAAATCCAATCTCTTCTCTCTTCTTCTTCTTCTTCTTCTTCTTCTTCTTCTTCTTCTTCTTCTTCTTCTTCTTCTTCTTCTTCAGATTGTGACATAAGAATATCAGAAGAGCGCTGCTGGATCAGACCAATGGTCCATCTAGGCCAGCCTCCTGTCTTACACAGTGGCCAACCAGTTCCTCTGGAGGACCAACAACAGGGCATAGTAGCTGAGACCTTCCCCTGATGTTGCCTCCTGGCTCTGAAATTCAGAGAATTAGTCCCAGACTCTTCAGCCTTTCCTCATATGGAGGGGCTGCATTGCAACTAGGTGATTGCAATGTGCTTTTCTTTGGGCTGCCCTTGATGACAGTCCAAAAACTGGCAGCCCCATTTGTTGTGTATGCAGACAACATCGTGCCATCAACGAAGAGCCAGAGCTTGAGTACCTGAGAACAATGGGACTGAGGTTCCTGGCTCCCGCGTAGGGGGACCAATGGGAACGGCGGCGGGAATTCAAACCCGCCAATGGTACCAGGGGGCGGCCCCTCCCCAATGTATATAGTTGGCCTCCGGGCCAGTTATCAGCGTCTCGTGTTGTATAATAGCGAACCATGCTGATCACTACATCGCTGTCTGTGGTTTCTTTATGCGTCTAACCCACTATACAACAATGGCGACGAGGATGGGATCCTGTTGAGCGCTCCAGCCGGGCTGTCGGACAACGCTACCGAAGACTTGCTCCACCGCTCCACGGGCATTGCAGGACCATGCCTACCCGGTCCCGGTGGTGAGCCATGTTCTGGCCACCTTGGCAGGGGCCAAGATCTTCGGCAAACTAGATCTGGCCCAAGCGTACCAGCAGCTGCCTGTCGATGGGCCGACAGCAGAGGCCCAAACAATTGTAACGCACCGGGGGGCCTTCAGGGTCAATCGACTGCAATTCGGGGTGAGCGTGGCACCCGGAATTTTCCAGCAACTGATGGACTCTCTCCTCAAAGGGATCCCCGGCGTCACACCATTCTTCGATGATGTGATGATCGCCGCCGCCACGCCTGATGAGTTCGCCTCCCGCCTCCGCATGGTCCTCAGCCGTTTCCGGGACGCCGGCCTCAAGGTCAAGCGCGAGAAGTGCCAGCTCGGGGTATCATCCGTCAACTTCTTGGGCTTCACGGTGAACGCAGAGGGACTCCACCCGGCCCGGGACAAGGTGAAGGCCATCGTGGAAGCGCCGCCCCCGACCTCCAAAGCCGAGCTCCAGGCTTTTCTCGGACTCTTGAACTTTTACCACGCCTTTCTCCCCCACAAGGCGGCGGTAGCCGAGCCCCTCCACAGGTTGCTCGACAAAAAGGCACCCTGGGTCTGGGGCCCGCATCAGGCTGCTGCGTTCCGGGCCGTCAAGGCCCTGCTCATCTCGAACGCGGTCCTGGCACATTTCGACGAGACCCTGCCCGTGGTCTTGGCTTGCGATGCGTCTCCATATGGGGTGGGAGCCGTGCTGGCGCACCGTCTCCCGGACGGCCGGGAGGTCCCGGTCGCGTACTACTCGCGGACCCTGTCTGCGGCCGAGCGGAACTACGCCCAGATAGACCGCGAGGGACTGGCAGTCGTGGCCGGGGTGAAGAAGTTCCACGACTTCGTCTATGGCCGTCCCTTCACAGTCGTCACAGACCACCGGCCGCTGCTGGGCCTCTTCGCGGCGGACCGCCTGACGCCACAGGTACTCTCCCCTCGGGTCTTGCGGTGGTCCATCTTCTTGGCGGGCTACAACTACACGCTCCAGCACCGGCCAGGCAAGGCAATGGGACATGCAGACGCGCTGAGCCGCCTCCCCTGCCAGACGAAGGGGTGGACCCGGCCCCAGCTCATCATGTCCTCCAGTTGGAGGGTCTTCCAGACGCCCCCTCCAGGCCACGGACATCGCCCGCCGCTCAGCCCGTGACCCCATCATATCCCGGGTTCTCGGCTGGGTGGTGAGGGGGTGGCCTACGGCCTCGGCGGGCCCTGAGTTCAGCGCATTTACAACGCGGCGCGAGGAACTATCGGCACACAAGGGCTGCCTGCTGTGGGGGGACCGGGTCGTAGTCCCCAGCGCACTCCAGCAACAGGTCCTGCAGGCTCTGCACGAGGCACACCCCGGCATCGTGCGGATGAAAGCCCTCGCCCGGAGCTACGTCTGGTGGCCAGGCATCGATGGGGAAATAGAGGCCTGGGTGAAGCGTTGCCAGATCTGTCAAGAAGTCCGGCCAAGCCCACCATGTGCACCCACCCAGGCATGGGAATCAACAAGGACCCTGTGGTCCCGGCTCCACATCGACTTCGCCGGGCCCTTCCACGGGTTAACATTCCTGGTCACCGTGGACGCGTACTCCAAGTGGCTGGAGGTGAGTCCAGTCTCCTCCACCTCCGCGAGCGCCACCATCCGAGCCCTCCGGAAGATATTTGCCACGCATGGCTTGCCGGACACCATCGTCTCCGACAACGGCCCGGCGTTCACATCCGAGGAATTCCAGCGGTTCCTGCGGGACAACTTGATCCGGCATATCAGGTCAGCGCCCTTCCACCCTGCCACGAACGGCCAAGCGGAACGTATGGTCCGCACGGCTAAGGAAGCTTTAAGCCGCCTGACCGAGGGGGACTGGGAGTCACGCATAGCCCGGTTCTTGCTGGCGAACCGGACAACACCCAACCCGGTCAGTGGCCACTGCCCCGCGGAGCTTCTCATGGGCCGGCGACCCGCCATCCTCCTGGACCGCCTGCACCCCGACAGGGCTCCAACAGGACGGAACTGGGTCGAGGACCGGGAGGCACCACGGGGCTTCTTCCCAGAGGACCCGGTGTTCGCAAGGAACTACGGCCGAGGCCCGGAGTGGATAGCAGGAAAGGTAATCCGCCCCACCGGCCCTGTCTCCTATGAGGTGTCGACAAATGACGGGCAGGTCCTGCGGCGCCACGTGGACCAGCTGAGGCGGCGCCTACTTCCAACGGTAGGAGACCGGGGTAACCAAGGGGAGGTGGAGCAGGCCCCACGAGAAGCTGAGGGAGAGCCCGAGGCGGAACGAGACCGCAGAGAGGCGGACCCCAGCAACGGGCAGCTCAGTATGCCCGAGGCCTCATCAGCCGAGGGCCAGACGGCGCACCCTTCCCCAGCGGAAGGAGGTGAGGGGGCAGGCCCCGCCACACCACCAAGACTTGGCTGCGGAGAAACCCCAACGCCTCCACCACGACGGTCCACCAGGGAACGCAGAGCCCCCGCATACCTGAAGGACTATGTCACCTAGACAGGATCGGGACTATGGGGGGAGGGGTGTTGTGTATGCAGACAACATCGTGCCATCAACGAAGAGCCAGAGCTTGAGTACCTGAGAACAATGGGACTGAGGTTCCTGGCTCCCGCGTAGGGGGACCAATGGGAACGGCGGCGGGAATTCAAACCCGCCAATGGTACCAGGGGGCGGCCCCTCCCCAATGTATATAGTTGGCCTCCGGGCCAGTTATCAGCGTCTCGTGTTGTATAATAGTGAACCATGCTGATCACTACATCGCTGTCTGTGGTTTCTTTATGCGTCTAACCCACTATACAACACCATTTAGTGTCAATGGCTAGCTGAGGGATATCTCAAATATCCTTCACCGCCTGGGGTTCGCATCTCTAAAGGACCATCTCATACCTATGAGTCAACTGCTGTCTTTGGACTGCCACCTACTGGCTGTTCTCCTAGTTAAGAGCTGCAAGTGGAGGAGTGGGGAATCAAACCCGGTTCTCCCAGATTGATAAAAAGCAGAGACATCACCCTGCCAACAAAAGTCTGCATGGTCAAAGCAATGGTATTCCCCGTAGTAATGTATGGCTGTGAGAGTCGGACTATAAGGAAGGCCGAGCACCGAAGAATAGATTCTTTTGAACTATGGTGCTGGAGAAGACTCTTGAGAGTCCCTTGGACTGCAAGGAGATCAAATCAGTCAATCCTAAAAGAAATCAACCCTGACTGTTCCCTGGAAGGCCAGATCCTGAAGCTGAAGCTCAAATACTTTGGCCACCAAATGAGAAGGGAGCATTCACTGGAGAAGGCCCTGATGCTGGGAAAGATTGAAGGTCAAAGAAGAAGGGGACGGCAAAGGATGAGATGGTTAGACAGTGTCACCGATGCCACGAACATGAAATTGAGCAAACTTCAGCAGACAGCGGAAGACAGGAGGGCCTGGTGTAATCTGGTCCATGGGGTCGCGAAGAGTCGGACTCGACTGTGCGACTGAAGAACAACAACAACTTAACCACTACTCCAAACTGGCTCTGACCCTCTGCTGATGGATATCACAGGCTTAAACCTAGGGCCCTTTGATTTTGATTTTAAGGAATAGTAATGGTTTATTCAGTCTGTTTGCCCTTTTCTCAGATGCCCTGCTTGCATTTCTGCTCCTGGCTCCCTTGATGGGCTGAAATGCTCTTTGAGCAGGGATAGTTTGGGGAGCCTTTCTGGTGGCCTTATTATCCACCAATGTGAACATAAGAACATAAGAGAAGCCAATGTTGAATCAGGCCAATGGCTCATCTAGTCCAACACTGTCACACAGCGGCCAAAATATACCAGGTGCCATCAGGAGGTCCAGCAGTGGGGCCAGGGCACCAGAAGCCCTCCCACTGCTGCCCCCTCCAGCACCAAGAATAGAGTGCATCACCTGCCCCAGACTGAGAGTTCCCATCTATACCCTGTGGCTAATAGCCACGGATGGACTTCTGCTCCATATGTTGATCTAATTCCCTCTTGAAACTGTCCGTGTTTGTAACTGCCACCACCTCCTGTGGCAGTGAATTCCATGTGTCAATCACTCTTTGGGTGAAGAAGTATTTCCTTTTATCTGTTCTAACCCGACTGCTCAGCAATTTCATGGAGTGCCCACGAGTTCTTGTATTATGAGAAAGGGAGAAAAGTCCTTCTTTCTCAACCTGCTCAATCCCATTGATAATCTTATAAACCTCGATCATGTCACCCCTCAGCCGTCGTTTCTCCAAGCTAAAGAGCCCCAAGCATTTTAACCTTTCTTCATAGGGGAGGTGTTCCAACCCTTTTATCATTCTAGTTGCCCTTCTCTGCGCTTTTCCCAACGCTATAATATCCTTTTTGAGATGTGGTGACCAGAACTGTACACAGTATTCCAAATGAGGTCGCACCAATGATTTATACAGGGGCATGATGATACTGGCCGATTTGTTTTCAATTCCCTTCCTAATAATCCCCAGCATAGCGTGCTGGACCAGGTGGTCGAAATTCCTCAGGGGGAGAACTGGAGGAAACCAGCGCGACCTTACATAGGACGGAGTATCGCCACTTTTCCCTTTTGCAAAATGAGCCCTGTCTTGCAGGGTTAAAGAGAGAGAGAGAGAGATCCACAGTCCTAGATAGGCACTTGTGGGGGGGGGGCGTGTAGGGAGGGGGGAGCCTTTTCCTCCTCCTCCTCCTCCTCCTCCGCCCCTTGCAAGGAAGCCCCTCCGAATCTCGTGGTCTTCTGCTTGAACAGCTGGGGGCGCATCTGGTGAGCTGAAAGAGGCTTTGGAGGGGGGAAATGTGGGGTTGGGGGGCTGCGATGCAAGAGAGAAAGGAAGGGGGGGTGGAATGTAGCAGGGGGTGAAAGAGAGCACCTGCTGCCCGCCCCCCCAGTTTCTTCCTTGCCTGCCCGCCCCCCCCGTCCCGCTCCTGCCTGCCCCACGGAAAGCCGCTTCTCCCCTTTGTGCAGAGCCTGGTGAGGGGAGAGATGCGGGGGCCAAAACCTCCTGAGCCTGCCCTTGATAGATCCAATCCAGTATCTTGAATTGTGCCCTAAATCCAATCTGGAGAGAGACTCACTCCGGGGACTGTTAACAGAAAATGTGCATGGAGCAAACAGGGTTTTGCCACCCTCCTTCTTTCTCTCCCCCCAGGCAGGTGTGGAAGGACACCCCGGATGTCTTCTCTGGGCGCTGAAGGGGAAAGAGCCACCATGCAACCAGCTCAGGTATTTTTTGGGGGGGGTCGGAACCATTGGGGAGACTTGGGGGCAGACAGTAGGGATCCAGGCTTTTTTTTGTAGAAAAAGCCCAGCAGGAACTCATTAGCATAATACACCGCACCCAGCAGCAGAAACTCATTAGCCTGTTAGGCCACACCCCTGACAGCACAGCTCATTAGCGTATTAGGCCACACCCCCACGTTACCAGAAGTGTGGTCATCCGGCCACACCCACCTTTTGCTTCTTATTCTGTTTACCTTGTTTGTGGTGGAAACCCAGGGCTTTTTTTGTGGCAGGAACTCCTTGGCATGTTAAGCCACACACCCCTAATGTAGCCAATCCTGATGAGTTTCTGCTGTTGGGTTTGGATTGTTATGCTAATGAGTTCCTGCTGGGCGAGGCCAACTCAGGAGCCAGCCGGAACCCTGTTCCTGTGCGTTCCTGCCCAAAAATAGCCCTGGTAGGGATGCTTTCTTTTCCTTTCTAAATGCTTCCCTTATTTACTAACTCTGGCCTGGGTCACACCTGCCAGATAAGGGGGAGGGAAGCCAGGCTATTTGCTCCATAGCTGTTTGACCCACATTTGCGCAATCACACAGTTTGTGGAAGCTGTGGGGGCAGCCCGCCACTGTGTGATCAGACGCAAACCGCGGGTGAATCGGGGATTTTTTTGCCACCTGTTTCCAATGCGCTTAATAGGGGGTCCATGAATCGCATCTCCACACTGAGGGTTTCCTATGGCAGTATGCGATGATGCGCATACTGGAAGGGGTGGGGAATGGCACATAGTCGTGGTGGTCTGATCAGACCATCCCAACGCCATGAGAGCGCGCTGGCGCGACCACACAGGGGAAGGTCTGTCTGTGGCCCGTAGCAACCCGTTTGATAGTGGACTTTCCCTGGTGTTTTTTTAACTCCGCTCTTGCGGCGGAGCAAAATGGGTTGCCGAGGGGTGCGGGGCACTGGCCAGATGTTCATGTCTGATCGCGCCCGTTAAATACGCCCGGCGTTCGTGCCTATGGCACAGCTAATTGTGTGTGTGATCGCAGCCTCCCTCCTTTTTTTGCTTTCCTCCCACGGATCAGCTTTCCAGTGATGTAGAGAAACGTTTCTTTCTCCTCCTTGCAGGCCAGGGTGTCCTTTGAAGAGGTGGCCGTGGATTTCACCCGGGGGAGTGGGCCCTGCTGCGCCCAGCCCAGAGAGCTCTCTACAAGGAAGTCATGCTGGAGAATTTCAGGAACGTGGCCTCTCTGGGTGAGGAGCCTTTTCTCCTCCTTGCAGTGAGGAGACGGACTGTAAGGAGGCCCGGAAGGAGGAAGGACGTGGTGTCAGGCTGCCTGCCCTGGTCCCGGTGGCTGGTCTCTGCCTCCCTCCGTGATCCTCCCTCTGAGGTGGGAAGGGTCCCGTGCTCTCCTTGCCAAGAGGGGGAGCCCCTGCCTGGCAGTCCTGGGCCTGAGCCCCCTGAGAGGGCATCAGAAGAGGTGCCAAGAGGAGGCCTGGTCTGGAGATGGTGGGGCAGGGTCCAAGTAGGGGACTTCCCTCCAGTCTGGGCCTGGCCTTCCCTGGGCTGAGAAGTGGCCGTGGAAGGAACTCTGCTGTCTTTTCCGGCATTTCGGTTCTCAGTTGGCACTTCCATCTCAGTTTGGCAGGGAACTGGCACAGAGCTGCCAATGTTATGCCAATACCCCTCTAGTTGTCTAGGGCCTCAGTCTGCCCCACAAGATAGAAAAAGGTTTAGCTGAAAGCCCCTCCAAACTTGCTTTCATTCCCAAAGAAGACGTGCCCAGAGGTCCAAGAGGAAGAAGAAGCTTGCTCCAACTCAGTGGAAATAATTTCCAAAACCCTTTAAAATGCAAAATGAGCTTTCTGGATACCCCTTGCAAGAAAGCTCCTTCTAAAAGCAAACGATCCTGACTTGCTAAAAATCATGTCAGATTGCAACCGCAAGAAAAGGTCAGTTTTTGCGATAACAAAGGAGAAATATTGCTGAAGACGTAAAGGGGATTCCCTTCACACATTCGAGTGAACCACCCGGTCTGCTTCCCGAGTTAGTTCTACAGGGGCAAACTCATCTTCAAGTTCCTAACAGACCCGTAAGCAACTACTGAATGGTTGTTTCTGAGTGAATCTCAGATCACAGTTGGCATCGTTCCAAACAGATGTGGGCAAAGGAAATAAGTGAGTCGAATCCTGGAACTAGCGAAGAAGACAGTGTGATTGGATTCCACTGTCACAGGACACACACACACACACCACGAGAGACAGGGGGGTTGAAGTATATCAGGTCTGGGACTCAGACATATCAGGTCAGGTTCTTCCGTCTAACCGACTAGTGGCCCTAAGGAGACCAGGGATGCCAGCCTCCAGGTGGGGTTCCCTGGAGACCAAGCCCTGTGAGGAAAAACTGAGGGACTTGGGGATGTTCAGTCTGGAGAAGAGGAAGTTGAGGGGGGGACGGACATGATTGCTCTTTTGAAGTAGTTGAAGGGCTTTCACTTAAGAGGAGAGCCGGGAGCTGTTCCTGTTGGCAGCAGAGGAGAGGAACAATAAAGGGTTCCAATTAAGGGCAGGAAGGTAACGGCTGGATCTTAGCGAAAACCAGGGCTATTTTTGGGCAGGAACGCACAGGCACAGAGTTCCGGCTGGCTCCCGAGTTGGCCACGCCCACCAGGAACTCATTAGCATAACAGGCCACACCCGACAGCAGAAACGCATTAGGATTGGCTACATTTGGGGTGTGTGGCCTAATATGCAAAAAAGCCCTGGGTTTTGACAACAAACAAGGTAAACAGAATAAGAAGCAAAAGGTGGGCGTGGCTGGATGACCACACTTCTGGCAACATGGGGGTGTGGCCTAATACGCTGATCAGCTGGGCTGTCGGGGGTGTGGCCTAATATGCTAATGAGTTCCTGCTTGGCTTTTTCTACCAAAAAAGCCCTGGCTAAAACTTCTGCACAGTAAGAGTTGTGCCACGGTGGAACCGGCTCTCTAGGGAGGTGGTGAGCTTCCCCTCCGTGGCAGCCTTTAAGCGGTGTCTGGACCAACACTTGTCAGGGATGCAGTCTAGGCTGATCCTGCATGGAGCAGGGGGTGGGGCTAGAGGGCCTGTGTGGCCCCTTCCAACTCTGTGGTTCTAGGATTCTATGACCGCTCCCCTCCAGACTACAGAACTGAGTCTCCCCTGGTGAAAAAGGGTGGTGTGGAGGCTGGACTCTGCGGCATTGTACCCCACTGAGGTCCCTGTCCTCCCCACACTCCATCCCCTGATCTCCAGGAGTTTCCCAGCCTGCATCTGGCAGCCCTATGTCCCCCACGCTCTCCAGGTGGGCAGGGGGGACCTGGCAACATAAGGAGACAGACACGCTCTTCAGTTGGAAGCTGTGATCTATTTATGGCATTTCTTGGATTGGAATTGTCAGTGTCTTAAATTTGCCTAAGATGTTCTAGAAACGATGTCCCCCGCTCTGGGCCCTGTTTCATGGGGGAGAGCAGGGCTATAAATTGAATTAAATAAATACTTTCTCCCTCTTTCTTTATCTCTCCCGCTTTCTCTCACGAGGGCCCCACAGTCCCCATAGTATTTCTCCCCATCGCTCTGATGCTGCTCCTGGTTTCTTCTGGGAAGCCTCCCGGTGTCCCTCTCCATATCCCCTGGTTCCCAGGCTCCTGTCTGCCCCCCTTTTTGGGCCCTGTTTCCAACATAACTCTCACCCTCCATAGATCCCCCAGCCTCCCCCTTGCAGTGTTTCAATCCCTGGCCCTCTCTCATCAAGCCTTCCTCACAGGGTGTCTGTTGTGAGGAGGGGAAGGGAAAGGAGTTCATAAGCTGCTCTGAGACTCCAAGTGAAGGGCAGGGTATAAATCCAATCTCTTCTTCTCCTTCTTCTTCTTTTCCTTCTCCTTCTTTTCCTTCTCCTTCTTCTCCTTCTTCTCCTTCTTCTTCTTCTTCTTCTTCTTCTTCTTCTCCTTCTTCTTCTTCTCCTTCTCCTTCTTCTTCTCCTTCTTCTTCTCCTTCTTCTTCTTCTTCTCCTTCTTCTCCTCCTTCTTCTCCTCCTTCTCCTCCTCCTCCTCCTCCTTCTTCTTCTCCTTCTTCTCCTTCTCCTTCTCCTTCTTCTTCTTCTTCTTCTTCTTCTCCTCCTCCTCCTCCTTCTCTCATGTTCTTCAGGGATATGCACACAACCCCACAACTATCTCACCGACTGGCCCTGAGTGAGACCTAATTGGGCATCTTAATCATCAAACATCTTAGTAATTGTTGAATTCGGAATTACCCAAATAGATATTTTACATTTTTTGAGTGCTAGCTGCCTTTAAAATTCTCCTTTCTGTCTGGCCTCCAGTCTGTCACTTTACGCTTAATAAAACTCAGCCCTTTTAAAAGAATTATCTTGCCATTTTGTGGGAAAATGCTGCCCCCATCTGCAGTCTGTGCATAAAGAGGCTGCGGTCCCAAGAAGACCAGAGTTGGATGTACATATGTGCATGGCCACATGTACGCGCTCCTACAGAATCTCAGGATAACAAAAAAGGGACGAGTCTTAACCAATGCTCCCTCTAAGCTCTGGAGTCCTGTGAGCAAAAATTCTCCTTTGTGAGCTACTGGCATGAAAATTGTGAGCGAGCAATTTGGCTGCTGCATTAATTAGTCTGCTCTGGAGCCCTCCTTCCTGAGCGAAGGCAAAAACGTGTGAGCTGGAGGCTAAAAAACTGTGAGCTAGCTAACACTAACTCAGCTTAGAGGGGACACTGGTCTTGACCCCATACTTTACTCTGTCCCACCCGTTATTTGCCTGTTGGTGTTTCTGGAGGGACAGTCAATCCAACTCAGAACTGTTGAATTTCTGGGCACACAGAAGAGGTCTAATCTTGTGGGGTTTTTTCCCTCCTGATAAACAGGACCTCCGATTGCCAAACCGGACCTCATATCCCGGCTGGAAGGAGAGGAAGAAGAGCTGTTTCTCCTAGGCTCTGATGAAGAGGAGGGATTGGCAGGTAGGGAGTTAAGATCTCCGTTTCGGGACTGTGTGTCGCCCGCGCCTCCTTCCAAGGGCTGGTGGATTGCTGCGGCCCTTTTAACCTCACCGTTTGCCCTGAAAAGAGCTTGGATGAATTGTGCAGCTTGAAATGAGGTTTAAGCCAAGCTGGACTTCATGAGGGCGCTGCTTTAGGAGATTCAGAGGTGGGTTTGGGGTGTCTCGCTCTCTGGAAAGACCACCCCAGGTTCAGGGCCCAAGAGGCTGGTTACAAGCCTGCAGCAAATGTTATGTACTGAATGTGAATCGCTCCTATCTATTCACATGTTAAGCTTGAGTCTGAATGTGGCTCTTCAGATGTCGCATTGCTATTGGTCGGTTTCTGCGAAACCTGTGTAATTACCCAATCACTGAGTGATATTGTTGCAAAGAGGGAACAGTCCTGATTGGTCTTTATCCCTGCAATGCCATTGGTCTTTAACTTGTTATGGGTGTGGCTTGGACAGCCCGGGAGAGTTTAAAAGAAGGAGCTGTGCTCCCCTTGTTGTCCTGTGTTCCTGACCTACAGTTGCTGTTCAATAAAGCTGAAATCACTTGAAGCTGAATCCTTTGTTGAGGCTCATACTTAACAGCAAAGTTCCCCCAGACAACACAATCACAAGACCTAAACTTGCAAATCTGCACATCATAAATTACAAATCACAACAGCAGTATAGCTTAAAAATACTCCGGCATATATACTTCTTAACTTGACTAGATGCATAAAAGGATGGTACCATGTATGTAAAAAACTTAATAGTTCCAATGAGTACAAGTTCCTGTTTTGTGTTGCCAGGTCTTTTGACCTCTGTTGTCTGTCTGCCTTTTTCTGTAGAACATTAATAAAAAATCCATTTTAAAAAAATCACAAGACTTAAGATCACCAGTCATACCATATCAGGTTCATTCGCTTGTTGTCTTCCAAGGCTGTGTATGCCAGCAAATGGCAGAAATACGCTTCCACTCTGTTTGTCGGGCAAACAGGCCCATCCCTACACAAAACAATTAATGAGCCTGAGAATGGCCGTCCTTAAACTGAGAAGCTTCAAGGAGAAACTAAAACGCATGACTGCTGAACTTAAGTCCATTCACAAATTCGGAACAATGGATCCCCCAGGGCCGAACAGGGACAGAGGTTTGTTATCTGACAGATGCTAATCTTCCGCCCCTAAACATTTCACCTCTGTTCTAATCTAGCTAATTACAGTGTGCATGGTAATCTCTGCATCCCGGGTTCGTTTTTTGCAACACCTCTCCCACCCTCTGACTGGGATATAAAGACTGAGAGATCTCCGTTCTGAATCAAATATGACTGATTGAGACTTAACTCCGAAAGGTTATACCTGGGAAACCTGGTTAGTCTTTAGGTGCTACTGGATTCAAAATTGGGTATTTGTGGAAAGTGTCATATCATCACACCAGGTATCCCTTTCTTTCAGCAGGAGACGTGTGGCAGTCATGGAATGAAGCAGAAGAACACCTACTGATGGAAAAAGAGGATACACATTCAGATGTGAAAGAGAAGTCTGAATACATGGATGCATCAAGGACGGAGGAGGGAAAACACCCACCTAAAGGAGGGAACAGTTCCGGTCTTTTACAGGGGGAAGACTCTGTATGGCAAAAAATAGCTCAAGGAGACAACAGGAATGAGTGCATTGCAAGTAGGAAAAGTTTCACTGAAATATCCGTTATTAATATACAAGGGATGTATAACAGAATGAAAATATATAAATGCCTGGAGTGTGGGAAAAGCTTCAGTCACAGTTCCAGTCTTACTTACCACAGAAGAATTCACACAGGGGAGAAACCCTTCAAATGCCTGGAGTGTGGGAAAAGCTTCAGTCACAGTTCCAGTCTGACTTCCCATCGAAGAATTCACACAGGGGAGAAACCATACAAATGCCTGGAGTGTGGGAAGAGCTTCAGTCACAGTTCCAGTCTGACTTCCCATCGGAGAATTCACACAGGGGAGAAACCGTACAAATGCCTGGAGTGTGGGAAAAGCTTCAGTTCAAGTTCATACCTTAGTTCTCATCAGAAAATTCACACTGAGGAGAATCCATACAAATGCCTGGAGTGTGGAAAAACCTTCAGTCAGAATTCCAGTCTTGCTTTCCATCAAAGAATTCACACAGGGGAGAAACCATATAAATGCCTGGAATGTGGGAAAAGGTTTGGTCAGAGTTCCAGTCTGACTTCCCATCGAAGAATTCACACAGGGGAGAAACCATATAAATGTCTGGAGTGTGGAAAAAGCTTTAGTCATAGAGGCCACCTTACTGTCCATCAAAAAATTCACAGAGATGAGAAGCCATATAAATGCCTGGAGTGTGGAAAAAGCTACAGACAGAGTTACAGTCTTACTTCCCATCAAAGAATACACACAGGGGAGAAACCATATAAATGTCTGGAGTGTGGAAAGGGCTTCACTGACAGTTCCAGTCTTACTTCCCATCGAAGAAGTCACACAGGGGAGAAACCATACAGATGCCTGGAGTGTGGGAAAAGCTTCAGCTATGGTTCCGGTCTGACTTCCCATCAAAGAATTCACACAGGAGAGAAACCATACAAATGCATGGACTGTGGGAAAAGCTTTGGTCACACTAACTCTTTTACTTGCCATCGAAGAATTCACACAGGGGAGAAACCATATAAATGCCTCGAATGTGGGAAAAGCTTCAGCCAGAGACCACACCTTCGTGTTCATCAGAATATTCACACAGGGGAGAAACCATATAAATGCCTCGAATGTGGGAAAAGCTTCAAGTCAAATAGACACCTTGCTGTCCATCAAAAATTCAGAGGTTAGCGGCAATATAAATGCTTGGGGGGTAGAAGAAACTTTTGTGAGAAAAAAAGATTTACTTCCCATCAAAGAACTTACTCAGGGGAGAAAACATATAAATGTCTGGAGTGTGGGAAAGGTTTCAGTCAGAGTAGCAGTTGTACTTTCCATTGAAGAATTCAGGCAAGGGAGAAAAAAAGATTTACTTCTATGGTTAAATGGGCACAAAACTTGGGTCATAATATTTATTTGGACCAATGGAAAAAGGATCTAAAGATTACTAAAGCAATTTTATATAAACAAAATATTTATAAAATGTTTTATAGATGGTATATTACTCCAGATAAGTTTTCAAAGTTTAACCCTAACCTACCAAACGATTGTCGCAAATGTTAGTTCTTTTTTCATATGTGGTGGACATGTGATAGAGTTAAAAAATACTGTGCTTGAATTCATGAAATATTACAAAAAATGTTAAAAATTACTATATCTTATGTACCAGAACTGTTTTTATTGACTATATTACCAGAAAATTATAAAAAGCAAGATTCCTACCTTATTATGCATGTAGTGACAACTACAAGAATTTTATATGCTAAATATCGGAGAAGAAACAAGGTACCTTCAAGGGAAGAAACTATAAATAAAATGCTTGAGACTGCAGAGATGGACAAATTAATTTTAATGTTAAAAGGACAAACTGAAGGAAGCTTTGAAAATGCATCAAGATTTTACAAATGGATTGAAGAATACAACAAATAAAACGTATCGACACACAACTGATCTAGAACTAAATAAGAACTATATTTTTAATCATATGCAAAAGATTTATATAAAAATACAAGGTAGAACCAGCAAAAATATAATTCGATATTGTACGAGGTAACTAAACAGACAGTCCAATGATGTAACGATAATCCCCAATTTTTGTATGTATGTTTGTTTGTCTTCTATAAAATAAAAGAAAAATTAGGAAGAAAAAAAAAGATTGACTTCCTATCAAAGAACTTACACAGGGTAGAAACCATATAAATGTCTGGAGTGTGGGAAAGGTTTCTGTCAGAGTGGCAGCTGTACTTTCCAGTGAAGAATTCAGGCAAGAGAGAAGGCATACAAACGCCTGTAGTGTGGAAAAAGCTTTCAGAGGAGAGCACAGCTTATTTCCCACCAAAGGATGCACACAAGGGAGAGGAAATATCTTGCACATTCATGATTTTAATTATATTTATGAATGTTTATGCATTATGTACTTTCATAACCTCTGTCACGTTCAATTCCTGGTCAGGAAAAATACCAGAAGTTCAGAACCGCCTCTCTACCTTGACAGTTCTTTAGTATAATTGAAGAAATAGGAGATTTATTGCTCCAGAATTACAAACAATTGCTGTCTTTTGTCCTATAACCTTGCTTTGAGAATTTAATGGCCATTATCAAGACATATTTTAGTCCACCTAGTATAGTTACTCGTTTGCATAATCACTTTAGGTTTCAGTGGTTTTATTTGGGAAGAATCACATGTTCAGGTTCAAAACTTTGATTTCTCTTCCTCTATCATCTCTAGGAATGGGCATGGACCAAAAAACCCAGAGGTTTATATGGGTTCATGGGTTTCACGGATCGAGAACCTTAAAAAGGTAAGTCATACAGAGTAGAGGGCCAATACATATAATATATAAAAATACTCTGCCCTCCCTGGTCCCCACCTCCAAATCTCCAGAAATTTCCCAACCTGGAGTCAACAGCCCTACTACATATCCCATTGTATTCGCCAGGGCAAGAATGCAAAGCTTTTCTTTGAAGTTTCTAGTCCTCATCAGGGTTTGTAAAACCACCCTTGAAAATGCCTCCTGGAATCCCAGAAGCCGGAGGGGGGATTTCGAACAGGGCTGCCTCCCTGAGGAGACCGACTCTGCGCTGCAGCCCTTGAGGGAAATGGCTTGTCAGTGTGAGAAGTTGTGGTTTTTCAACATGGCTTTTCAATTTGATCTCAATGACTGTTTCTTGTCGATGGGACGTTTTCCCTTTGGTGTCAGAAGTCTCCAGGGCCCTTTCGATTCAAAGGCAGGGCCAGTGTTCAAAAGGAACCAAAAAAAGAAAGTCGAGTCCTGCCCTTCCATGAAAGTGATTGGCAAGACTGCTCAGAGGCTCCAATATTTAGGGTTGCCAGGTCCAGGTTGGGAAACCCCTGAAAATTTAGGGGTGGAGCCTGAGGAGTACAAGGACCTCAGTGGGGCACAAGGCCAAACAGTCCCATCTTCCAAGGCATCTATTTTCTCCAGTGGAACGGTTCTCTGTCATCCCAGGGGATCTCCAGGTCCCACCTGGAGGCTGGCATCCCTCAAAATCTCCATGACTTGTCAGATTTTAAAAATATTTATCCCTTTAAAATAGGCCTGACCCTTTGCAGAGGGATTTCATTGGTTTATTTCATTGCTTTGCCCTTTTTCTCATCTCTTCTGCTTGCATTTTCCCGCCTGGGTCCCTTGAAGGGCTGAAATGCGCTCTCTTAAGCAGGGGTGGTTTGAGGGGTTTTGTGTGTGTGGAAGTTCTCAAAAGTGTGGTGTGCCAGGAACTTTTTTTTTTTTTTGGGGGGGGAGTCCCAGTTCCTGGGGGGCGGGGGAGACTGGGGAAAATCAGTTCCACTTTAGACATGAGCACCAAATGTGGAGCCTTGTGAGCAAAAATTCTACTTTGGGAGCGACTGGCATTCGAGTTGTGATCCAGCAATTTGACTGCTGCATAGATTAGTTGGTTGCAAGAGCCCTCCCTTCCTGAGCTGAGACAAAAAAACGTGAGCTGGAGGCTAGAAAAACCTGTGAGCTGGCTCACACCAGCTCAGCTTAGAGGGAACACTGCATCCCACCCTCTTTTCTTTTTTTTCTTCTTCTACAAAATGAGCATTGTCTGGAAGGGTTAAAGGAAGAGAGAAGAGCTGTCCTAGAGAGGCGCATGGTGGTGGGGGTGGAGGAGGTCTGCGGTGGGTGCAGAGCCGCTTCCTCCGCTGCCCCTTCCAAAGAAAGTGCCTCTGAGTCTCAGGGGTGGGGGGCTTCTTCTTGAACGGCTGGGAGGGAATCTGGTGAGCTCAAAGAGGCTTTGGAGGGGGGAGTGGGAAATATGGGGTGGGGGCTGCAATGCAAGCGAGAAAGGTGGTGGTGGGGGAGATGTAGCAGGAGAGAAAGGGGGCATCTGACTGCCCACCCCCCCGTTTCCTCCTTGCCTCCCCTGTCTGTTAGATCTGTTAGAGAGCCGCTTGTCGCCCTTGTGCAGAGCCACGAGGTTCTTGCAGCCGACTTGAGTATCAGTTTGGTGTAGTGGTTAGGAACGGCGGAGTCTAAGAGTGGATCCCCCACTCTTCCACATGCAGCGGCTGGTGTGACCTTGGGTCAGTCACAAGTTCATCCAGAGCTGTCCTCTCGGGAGCGGTCCTCGAAGGAGCTCTCTCCGCCCCACCTGCCCTCACCACCCACCCGGGTGTCTGTTGTGGGGAGGGGGAGGGGGAAAGGAGATTGCAAGCCGCTCTGAGACTCCTTCGGGTAGTGAAGAGCGGCGGGGTATAAATCCAGCCTCTCCCTCTGCTTCTTTGGAGACTGGAGGAGGTGCGCAAGCGGTATAAAGCCAGTCTCTTCCTCTTCTTCTTTGGAGGAGGCGCAAGCGGCTTCCAGAGGCACATTTAGGAAGGCGGGGGAGACGGAGGGAGCAGATGCAGATCTTGCGGGGGCAGAAGGGCTGAACTTGAAGGAATGGCTGAGTTACAGGGACTGTGCCATTTGGCCATCAGAAGGCACCCGCGAAGCAGAATCTGAAGAGTGCAAAAGGGGATTTTTGGAGGAAATCCTCCTCCGCCCCTTCTGTCTGGGGGAAATGGAGGCAGACGTGTCAGCTCTCTCCCCCCACCATTCCTCGGTGATGTGCTCCGGGTTCGATGCTTTGCGGGATTCGTTTTTCCTGCTGCCGCGCAGCACCACCCCTGCAGCACTTGGTTGGGTCCAGTGTCCCCTCTAAGATGTGGAGTCTTGTGAGCAAAACTTCAGCTTTGTGAGCTGCTGGCATTAAGAGCTGTGAGCGAGCAATTTAGCTGCTGCATCGATTAGTTTGCTCTGGAGCCCTCCCTTCCCGAGCTAAGACCAAAATCTGTGAGCCGGAGGCTAAAAAACGATGAGTTAGCTCACACTAACTCAGCTTAGAGGGAACACGGCTTGGGTCCCCGCTGGAGTTTCTCTTGGCCATCTTGCCCCAAAGCTGCTTTGGGGTTAAAGTTGGATTTTGCAAGCATTTTTCAATCTCCCCCCTCCCCGCCCCCAAGCCCTGCCTCAAGGACAGTTATTTTCCCTTCCCCTGGTATGGAGTGTTTGAGACAGATCTGTTTGTTGGTTTTGTGAAATTTATCAAAGTTTTGACTTCTTTTGGGGGGGTACTTTTGGGTGTTTTTCATATGTGCATCTTGTGTGTGTGTGTGTGCGTGCCTATGCACCTGGAGGTCAAGGCCAACCTCTGGTGACTGACCCCCTCCTGGGATCCTGGAGGATTTTCAGAGAGGAGGCTGAATAAAGCCTGCCACCGCCTCCCACCTCGTGTATTCCAAGGAGGTCTCCCATCCAAGTACTTGCCAGAGTTGACACTGCTTAGCTTCTGAGATCTGATGAAATCAAGCTTGCCTGGGCTATTCAGGTCAGGGGGCACTTCCTCGCTCTGGATTTTGTTAGCCACCCTGAGCCCGTTTGGGGAGGGCGGGATATAAATGTAATAAATAAACAAATTTGCATGAGGAGGAGGACGAGATTGGATTTATACCCCACGCTTCACTGCCTCTTTTGGGCAAATGAGGTCAAATAGTCCCTTATCGATGTTTTTACCCATTTCTCCTGCATCCCAAGCCATATGAAGAAGAAGAAGAGACTGGATTTATACCCTGCCCTTCACTACCCAAAGGAGTCTCAGAGCGGTTTACACAGTCCTTTCCCGTCCCCTCCCCACAACAGACACCCTGTGAGGTAGGTGGGGCTGAGAGAGCTCTGACAGGAACTGTACTTGAGAGAACAGCCCTGACAGAACTATGGCTTGCCCGAGGTCATCCAGCAGCTGTAAGTGGAGGAGTGGGGAATCAAACCCAGTTCTCCCAGATTAGAGTTCACGCCCCTAATCATTACACCAAACTGGCTCTCTTTAGCACACACAGAGATGACGGGTACTTGTCCAAAGATAGGTTTGTCTTTATAAACAAAATTTTCCTTAAAGATTTCTTTTTTCCCCCTCTAAAATGTATATTTTTAAAAAGTTTTAGAACATAATTAAAAATTTTAAAGGGAAGTGTAAAATGTTTCAGGTGGCATGCCTTCTTTCCCACAGAATAATTGGTGAGGGACATCGCCTTCTTTGTGGTTTGGCTCAGGATTATACACAGGCCTGGATTTTATGTGGAGCCTCCCCATACATTGTAAGTCATAATTACTCCCTTCATCCTTTTTTGCTTTTATTTTTTGATTAATGATAACATAGTGATGATTTATTTTCCATTATTTTCAGGAAACACTACCAATCTGCTCGGCCCTTTATTGATATAAATGGTTTTAAGTGTGCGCCATTGGGTTTTAGGCCACTGAAGAAGGCTCTTAGAGTTGAAACCCATCTGGCTTAGTGGCTTCTTATGAGTTATTCAGTTATGTGATTCATGTTCAGTTGATGCCCAACTTCAGTAGGTTGGATTTTAGCATTTCTCATGCATCCATCTTGTTACACTGTGTAATAAATACCTTGTTATATTTTTAAATTTGTTATACTCAACTTCTGAGTACCGACCTTGTTGTTGTTAGGGACAAAACCTGTGTCCCACAAAGAAATCAGGCAAAGTCAGTGTGGAGATGTTTTCAAAAATAATAATAATCTTTAATCTGCTGCGCAGCAGGGAAGCTCAAATCTGAGTTAAAAGACCCAGATAAGGAGTTCAAAGATTCTGTGGTTACTACAGTTTTTATACAGTAGCATCATTAACATGTTGTTGTTGTTCAGTCGCACAGTCGAGTCCGACTCTTTGCGACCCCATGGACCAGATCACGCCAGGCCCTCCTGTCTTCCGCTGTCCGCTGAAGTTTGCTCAATTTCATGTTCGTTGCATCGATGACACTGTCTAACCATCTCATCCTTTGCCGTCCCCTTCTTCTTTGACCTTCAATCTTTCCCAGCATCAGGGTCTTCTCCAGTGAATGCTCCCTTCTCATTTGGTGGCCAAAGTATTTGAGCTTCAGCTTCAGGATCTGGCCTTCCAGGGAACAGTCAGGGTTGATTTCTTTTAGGATTGACTGATTTGATCTCCTTGCAGTCCAAGGGACTCTCAAGAGTCTTCTCCAGCACCATAGTTCAAAAGAATCTATTCTTCGGCGCTCGGCCTTCCTTATAGTCCAACTCTCGCAGCCATACATTACTACGGGGAATACCATTGCTTTGACCATGCGGACTTTTGTTGGCAGGGTGATGTCTCTGCTTTTTATCATGCTGTTTAGGTTTGCCATCGCTTTCCTCCCAAGGAGCAGGCGTCTTTTAATTTCATGGCTGCAGTCACCATCTGCAGTGATCTGGGATCCTAGGAACGTGAAGTCTGTCACTCCTTCTACGACTTCCCCTTCTATTTGCCAAGGAGTGATGGGGCCAGATGCCATGATCTTAGTTTTTTTGATGTTGAGCTTCAAGCCCACTTTTGCGCTCTCCTCTTTCACCCTGAGCAAGATGTTCTTTAGGTCCTCTTCACTTTCTGCCATCAGAGCGGTATCGTCTGCATATCTGAGGTTATTGATCTTTTCCCCAGCAATCTTAACTCCCGCTTGTGATTCATCCAGGCCAGCATTTCGCATGATGTACTCTGCATATAAATTAAATAAGCAAGGTGACAATATACATCCTTGTCGTACTCCTTTTCCTATGCTAAACCAATTAGTTGTTCCATATCCGGTTCTAACTGTTGCTTCTTGACCCTTATACAGGTTTCTCAGGAGACATGTGAGGTGGTCCGGTACTCCCATCTCTTTAAGAACCTTCCATAATTTATTGTGATCCACACAATCAAAGGCTTTAGCATAGTCAATGAAGCAGAAGTAGATGTTTTTCTGGTACTCTCTTGCTTTCTCCATAATCCAGCGAATGTTGGCAATTTGATCTCTAGTTCCTCTACCTCTTCGAAACCCAGCTTGTACTTCTGGCAGTTCTCTATCCACGTACTGTTGGAGCCTAGCTTGCAGGATTTTGAGCATGACCTTGCTAGCGTGTGAAATGAGTGCAATTGTGCGATAGTTTGAACATTCCTTGACATTGCCCTTCTTTGGGATTGGAATATACACTGACCTTTTCCAATCCTGTGGCCACTGTTGTGTTTTCCAAATTTGTTGGCAAATTGAGTGCAGCACTTTAACAGCATCTTCTTTTAAGACTTTGAATAACTCAGCTGGGATATCATCACCTCCACTAGCTTTGTTGTTAGTAATGCTTTCTAAGGCCCATTTAACTTCGCTTTCCAGGATGTCTGGCTCGAGGTCAGTGATTATACCATCGTGGTGGTCAAGGACATTGAGGTCCTTCTTGTATAGTTCTTCTGTGTATTCTTGCCATCTTTTCCTAATCTCTTCTGCTTCTGTTAGGTCCCTACCGTTTTTGTCCTTTATCATGGCCAGCTTTGCATGGAACGTTCCCTTGATTTCTCCAATGTTCTTGAAGAGATCTCTAGTCCTTCCCAATCTATTGTTTTCCTCTATTACTTTGCATTGTTCATTCAGGAAAGCTTCCTTATCTCTCCTTGCTGTTCTCTGGAAATCTGCATTCAGTTGGGCAAATCTTTCCTTTTCACCGTTGCCTTTAGCTTTCCTTCTTTCCTCTGCTATGTGTAAAGCCTCATCAGACAGCCACTTTGCTTTTTTGCATTTCTTTTTCTTTGGGATGGCGGTGATTGCTGCCTCCTTTACAATGTCACGGACCTCTGTCCATAGTTCTTCAGGCACTCTGTCTATCAAATCTAGTCCCTTAAACCTATTCTTCACCTCTACTGTATATTCATCAGGGATGCGATCTAGGTCAAATCTGAATGGCCTTGTGGTTTTCCCAACTTTCTTCAATTTAAGTCTGAATTTTGCAATGAGCAGCTCATGATCTGAGCCACAGTCAGCTCCAGGTCTTGTTTTTACTGACTGGATAGAGCTTCTCCATCTTTGACTGCAAATTATATAGTCAATCTGATTTCGGTGTTGCCCATCTGGTGATGTCCATGTGTAGAGACGCCTCTTAGGTTGTTGGAAAAGGGTGTTCACTATGACCAGCGTGTTCTCTTGACAAAACTCTGTTAGCCTTTGCCCTGCTTCATTTTGTTCTCCAAGGCCAAACTTGTCTGTTATTCCGGTTACCTTTTGATTTCCTACTTTAGCATTCCAGTCCCCTATGATGATGAGGACATCATTTTTTGGTGTTAGTTCTATGAGCTGTTGTAGGTCTTCATAGAACTGGTCCACTTCAGCCTCTTCTGCAGCAGTGGTTGGGGCATAGACTTGGATTACTGTGATATTGAATGGTTTGCCTTGGATTCGGACCGAGATCATTCTGTCATTTTTGAGATTGTATCCCAATACTGCCTTTCTCACTCTCTTGTTGACTATAAAGGCCACACCATTTTTTCTATGGGATTCCTGGCCACAGTAGTAGATATAATGGTCTTCTGAGTTAAATTCGCCCATTCCTGTCCACTTTAGTTCACTGACTCCCAAGATGTCAATGTTCATTCTTGCCATCTCATTTTTGACCACGTCAAGCTTACCTTGATTCATAGACCTTACATTCCAGGTTCCTATGCAGTATTGTTCTTTGCAGCATCGAACTTTCCTTTCACCGTCAGACACATCCACAACTGAGCGTCCTTTCGGCTTTGGCCCAGCCGCTTCACTCTTTCTGGGGTTACTCGTACTTGCCCTCTGCTCTTCCCCAGTAGCATATTGGACACCTTCCGACCTGAGGGGCTCATCTTCCAGCGTCATATCTTTTAGCCTTTTGTCACTGTCCATGGGGTTTTCTTGGCAAAGATACTGGAGTGGGTTGCCATTTCCTTCTCTAGGGGATCACGCTTGGTCTGAGTTCTCTGCTGTGGCCTGTCCGTCCTGGGTGGCCCTCCACGGCATAGCCCACAGCCTCATCGAACCACGCAAGCCCCCTCGCCACGACAAGGCAGTGATCCATGTGGGAGATCATTAACATATTCAAGCCTTAATGTCCTATTCTGACCAGTGAAAACTCCCTATCACCAGACTAATTACAATCTAATTAGTACTGCCTTAGGTTATCCTGCCTTTGTTTGTTTGAATTAAATCATACCCCTCTCTCTCCCCATTTTCCTGTTGTGTTAATTCCATATATTGTACATCTGTTCTTTACCAAATATGATTATGTGTTACAGGAAAAGCTAGATGCTTTTTGTCGCCAAGCGACCGAGATGTTATCTCCTTTTCTTTTCCTCTTGTGACATGGTAGATGTATAATTTTATAATTTATAGCATTTTATCAGAGTCTGGCCTTGCAAATATCTATCCTGATCTTTAGAACCCTGCCTTTGCTTTTAACTTGTCAATTAACCCTTTTTATGGCAGAGTTCACCCTTTTTTGTGTGTGTCATCTCCTAACAGCAATCTCTAATAATCTTGTCTCTAATAATCTTATCCTCCTAGTGTCTCTTCACCCTCGTTTGAACCTCCTGATGGCACCTGGTGTTTTTGGCCACTGTATGACAAAGCGCCCGATCCAACATTGGCTTCTCTTATGTTCCTATGCTCTTATGAATACTGGTGATGTGTTCCCAAAAGTTCCCTATCAATTTCTCCCCTTACATTGTCATGGTTCGGTTTCTTCCCCTTTGGTTTTTTCTGCCAAATGCTCCTGAGCCTTGATAGATCAAAGCCACCATCTTGAATTGTGCCCTGAATCCAATCTGGAGGGAGGTTCACCACATGGACTGGAGCAGAAAATGCTGCGTGTGGAGCAAAAAGGGGTATCCCGCCCTCTTCCTTTCTCTCCCTCCCAGGCAGGAGCGGAAGGACACCCCGGATGCCTCCTCCGCTGTCTCCTCTGTGCACTGAAGGGAAAAGAGCTGCCATGCAGACACCTCAGGTATTTGGGAGGGGACACAGAATCATTGGGGAGACATGTGGTGAGACAGTAGGGGGTGCTTTCTTCTCTGTTGGAAATGCTCAGAGGATCGCGCTCCTTCCCATTGACTCTAGCGTTCCCCACTAGGAAGACTGAAAAACAGTCACCCCCCTCTCTAGGGTAGCTTTGCAGAGAAGCAGGACAATTAAAATATTACTTTTGATTTGGCCCAGCTCTGAACAATGCTTTATTGGAATACCAGGATGTTGCCCATAGTAGCAGAGTTATTGTCAGGAATGCCCAACTGGGCCACAATGGGTAAAGATATAGCATGATGCGTAAGAAGAAGAAGAAGAAGAAGAGTTTGGATTTATACCTCACCCTTCACTGCCCAAAGGCATCTCAGAGCGGCTTACAATCTCCTTTCCCTTCCCCTCCCCACAACAGACACCCTGTGAGGTAGGTGGGGCTGAGAGAACTTCTGACAGAAACTGCTCTTTTTCAAGGACAGCTGTGCCAGAGCTTGTGACTGACCCAAGGTCACATCAGCAGGTGCAAGTGGAGGAGTGGGGAATCAAACCCGGTTCTCCCAGATAAGAGTCCGCGCACTTAACCACTACACCAAACTGGCTCTCCAAGCTGAACTAGCGAATGAAATCTTAGCGCGCGTGCGGGAAAGCTCCCAGCGGGAGTTAACATAATGATCGGGAGAACTGCCCGCCCCCCCCGCCCAGCTACCCAAGACTGGTATATTTCCATCAGTTTAGAGGACATACCGAAACTGCTAACTCAAGGCCACTCAGATAACAAGCGGCAGTGAAGAATTCTCCCACAGTTACAGCTGGCAGGCTAGGCCCAAGCGAGCAAAGCGATAACAAGAAACAAGGACAATGAATACAATGTGCTGGGCAAGGTGCTGAAACATGGCAGCCTATCTGACATCGTGCTGCTCTTCTGACTCTGAATTGGTTCTTTCCATTTTTGGCTCCCCCCCCATGGACCAGCTTTCCAATGATGTAAAGAGATGCTTCCTTCTCCTTCTTCTTGCAGGCTGCGGGGGTGTCCTTCGAAGAGGTGGCCGTGTATTTCACCTGGGGGAGTGGTCCCTGCTGCGCCCGGCCCAGAGAGCTCTCTACAAGGAAGTCATGCTGGAGAACTTCAGGAACGTGGCCTCTCTGGGTGAGGAGCCCTTTCTCCTTCTTGCAGTGAGGAGTGAGTATAAGGAAGGCCTGCTATAAGGAGGAAGGACGTGGGGTCAGGCTGCCTGCCCTGGTCCCAGTGGCTGGTCTCTGCCCCCCTCCGCGATCCTCCCTCTGAGGTGGGAAGGGTCCTGTGCTCTCCTTGCCGAGAGGGGGAGCCCCTGCCTGGCAGTCCTGGGCCTGAGCCACCTGAGAGGGCATCAGACGAGGTGCCAAGGGGAGGCCGGGTCTGGAGATGGTGGGGCGGTCTAAGCAAAGGGCTTCCCTCCAGTCTGCCTCTGGGCTGAGAAGTGGCCGTGGAAGGAACTCTCCTGCCTTTTCTGTCCTTTGAGTTCTCAGCTGGCCTTTCCACCTAAACTTGGCAGGGAACAGGCACAGAACTGCCAGTGTTACACCAACACCCCTCTAGTTGTCCAGGGCCTCCGTCGGCCCCCCAAGTTAGAAAAGGGGGTTAGCTTAAAGCCTCCCCCCCACACTTTCCTTTCATTCCCAGAGAAGAGGTGCCCGAAGGCCCAGGAGGAACAAGCAGCTTGATCAGACTCGGAGGAAGTAATTGCCCCAAATCCTTTAAAATGCAAAAGGAGCTTTCTGGATACTCCTTAGGAGAAAGCTCCTTCTAAAGGAAACGATCCTGACTTGCAAGGATCGTTTCAGATCCCAGCCGCAAGAAACGGTCAGTTTTTGTGACAAAAAAGGACGGGTATTACTGAAGCCATAAAGGGATTTTCTTCAGCTAAATGTCTTCACGCATGCAAGGGAGCCATCTGGTCTGCTCCCTTGGTTAAATATAAAGGGACAAACTCCTTCTTCAGCCTCCTGATGGATCTCTAAGCGAGTACTGAATGGTTGTTTTTGAGTGGATCTCCGTTCCAAACAGATATTCCAAATGAGCCACTTGAATCCTGGAACTAGCAAATAAGATGTTGTTATTGGATTCTGGTATCACAGGACACCCCTCCAGCTAAGAGACATGGGAGATAAAGTATATATTAGTTCCAAGACACTGAAAGGCTGGACAACACTTCCAGTTACCATGTCAGATTACACAGGGGGAGCCATTGAAATTCATAAACATAAACACAATTTCAACAGGAAAGAAGAGAGTTTAAAAATAAATAGGGCATGGTTTCCTGTCCTGAAAAACACAAAATGCTCTACAGCTAACAATAGTAATACAGATAAGATTAGAGTTTCAATAGCCATTCCACACACAAAAGAACCTCCTCAGGAAACAGGAAACCTCCTCCGGAAACAGTCCATAGACAAAAGAACCTCCTCAGGAAAGCTCCTCCATTAGCATGTTCACAGCCTGAAGAACTCCTACAAGATGATGACTCAGCCCTACCCCACCTTCCTGAGTAGATATAAATTACCTGCCTCACCATTTTTCTGCTCACCCTGACACAGAGAGCACTCCATCTTTCTGTCTTATACCTCTGAGGATGCCAGTGACAGCTACTGGCGAAACATCAGGTCCTACAATGCCAAGACCACGGCCACACAACCCGGAAAATCTACAGCAACTAATGAACTCCGGCTGTGAAAGCCTTCGACAACATAAAGTATATAAGGTCTGGGACTCGGCTCCTACTAGTGCCCCTAAGGATCGTAGAGATGCCAGCCTCCGGGTGGGATCCCCTGGAATTAACAGCTGCCCTCCAGACTACAGAGATGAGTCCCCCTGGTGAAAAAGGATGGTTTGGAGGTTGGACTCTGTGCATTGTACCACACTGTGGTCCCTTGTCCCCCCGAGGCTCCATCCCCAAATCTCCAGGAGTTTGGCAACCTGGATCTGGCAGTCCTAACCCCCCCCCCCAATACCCCACCAGTGGCGAGGGGGAACCTGGCAGCACTAAAGGAGGCAGACACGCTCTTCAGTTGGCAGCTATGATCTACTTTCTCCCTCTTTCTTAATTTTTCCCTCTTTCTCTCACCATGGCCCACAGTCACCATAGCAGTTCTTCCCATGGCTCTGACGCTGCTCCTGGTTTCTGCTGGGCAGCCTCCTGGTGTCCCTCTCCGGATCCCCTGGTTCCTGGGCTCCTGCCTGCCCCCCTTTTGGGCTCTGTTTCCAACATAACTCTCCCCCCTCCGTGGATCCCCCGGCCTCCTCTGTGCACCTTTTCATTCTCTTTCCCTCTCTCGTCTAGCCTTCCTTCCCTCATGTTCTTCAGGGATATGCACACAACTCCACTACTCTCTCATGAACTGGCCAGAGTGAGACATAATTGGGCATCTTAATCATAAAAAATACTAGTAATGGTTGAATTTGGAATTACCCAAATAGATATTTTAAGTGTTTTGAGTGTCAGGTGCCTTTAAAATGTCTGGCCTCTAGTCTATACCTTTGTTGTTGTTGTTGTTGTTGTTGTTGTTAGCCATTCAGTTGTGTTCACGGCTTGGTGATTCTATGGGTCAGCTCTCTCCAGGTTTTACGAACTTGCACTGTTTCTTTGCGTTGTTCCATGCTCAGGCTGGTGTCGACTTTTATGATGTCTAGCCACTGTGTTCTTTGGCAACCCGGTTTCCTTTTGCCACTGACCAATCCAGGCATAATTGCTTTTTCTAGTGAGTTCTTCCGTATGACGTGGCTGAAATAAGTCAGTCGCAGTTTTGTGAATTTTCCTTCCAATGGCATGTCTGGTTTTATGCGCTCCAATACCTTTATGCTTCATAAAAGTAAACCCTTTTAAAAGAATTATCTCACTACTTTGTGGGGAAATGCTGCCCCCATCTGGAGTCTGTGCATAGAGAGGCTGAAGTCCCCAGAGGCCCAGAGTTGGGTGTGCATGGGTGCATGGCCACATATCAGTGCTGCTACAGAGTCCCAGGATAACAAAAGAGGGATGAGTCTTGACCCCTTACGGTACCCCATCCCACCCCTGTTACTTGTCTGGTGGGTGTTTGTGGAGGGAGAAGCAATCGGGCTTGGAACTGTTGAATTTAGGGGCACACAGAAAAGGTCTAATTTTGTATGTGTTTTTTTTTCCCAAATAAACAGGACCTCCGATGGCCAAACCTGACCTCATATCCCGGCTGGAAGAAGAAGAAGAGTTGTTTCTCCTGGGCTCTGATGAAGAGGAGGGGTTGGCAGGTAAGGGCTGAAGAACTCTTGTCTTGGGACCGTGTGTCGCCTGCGCTTCCTTCCGAGGGCTGGTGAATGTCTGTGGCCTTGTTTAACCTCACAGTTTGCCCTGAAAAGAGCTTGGATGAATTGTGGGTGCTGAAAGGGTGCCGGTAGATCTTCATCCTAGGACAGGAGACCGTTTGCTTGCCCCTGCCTTCCTGCTCCGCATTCCCCCTTTTGGAAACCTAATTCCCAACCAGAACGTAGGACTCTGTTATGATTTATTGTGTGGCTATCCTGCGTGCTGTGCCTGGTGCGTGGGGCGGGCTGGCTGGTTAGGGAGGGAGGGAGAGAGAGAGAGAGACACACAGAGACAGACATGCCCACTCACCCTCTTCGTTGGCACCACCAGGCCATTTCCAGCGGGTGAATTTGCCCGTTCACATTTGCTCATCCACTTTTAGGTCTCCTGTTTGTTTGTCTCTCAGCCTCCCCCTACCCCACGTCTGCTGTTCGCGATCCCTCCTCCCTGTTTCTAAACCCCTCTCTCCACCATCTTTCCTTGAGCTTCAACATCAAAGCTAGATAATTTCACAGGCGCAACCAGATAGCTTCAAAGCCCCCGCTGCCCCCCCCCAAACTTCTAACGTTCACTTCCTGGCACCAGGGTTCATGAGCCAGAGAAGAGGAGAAGAAGAAGAACATCTGCCAGATGTTCAAACCCCTCTGCAATATATTCAAGCATGAATGGCTGTCCCCCCTCTTAACAAACGCCCTTCTTCTTTCTGGCTGCGATCAGACGCACAATTAGACCCGACATAGGCGCGAATGCCGGGCGGATTTAAAGGGCACAATCAGACAACAACATTGGGGAAGCGCCCCGCAGCCGTTGGCAGCCCATTCTGCTCCGCCGCAGAAGCGGAGTTAAAAGACACCAGGGGAAAATCTGGTAGTGAACGGGTTGCGAAGGGCCACGGATGGACTTTCCCGTGTCTGATCGCTCCAGTGCGCTCTCATGTCGTCGGGATGGTCTGATCAGGCCATCCCGACTCTGTGCCGCTGTTTTTTCCCCCTTCCCAGTATGAGCATCATTGGAAACTCCATAGGGAGCCCTCACTGCAGAGATGCAGTTCATCGATCCCTCGTTTAAGCGCGTGGGAAACAAACGGCACAAAACTCCCCCACTCCCGACTCACCCACAGTTGCGTCTGATCACACACCGACGGGCTGTGCCCACAGCTTCAAAGGGAAGTGTGATCATGCAACTGCAGGTCAAACTCCTCTGGAGGAAATAGCCCCGCTTCCCCCCCCCCGTTTTATCTGGTGCGTGTGACCGCACCCTCTGCCTTGTAAAGTCCTTGACCGCTATACGATATTGTTGGCCCTCCAGAGGAACTGGTTGGCCACTGTGTGAGACAGGATGCTGGACTAGAGGGACCACTGCTCTGATCCAGCAGGGCTCTTCTGATGTCCTTATGAAGGCCTCGGCCTCCGTGCCCTGTTGTTGGCCATCCAGAGGAATAGGTTGGCCACTGTGAGAGACAGGATGTTGGACTACAGGGACTATTGGTCTGATCCAGCAGGGCTCTTCTTACATTCTTAGGAAGGCCTCGGCCTCTGTGCCCTGTTGTTGACCATCCAGAGGAACAGGTGGGCTACTATGAGAGACAGGATGCTGGACTACAGGGACTATTGGTCTGATCCAGCAGGGCTCTTCTGATGTCCTTATGAGGGCCTCGGCCTCTCTGCCCTGTTGTTGGCCATCCAACTGGTTGGCCACTGTGTGGGACAGGATGCTGGACTAGATGGACCACTGGTCTGATCCAGCAGGGTTCTTCTTGTGTTCTTATGAAGGCCTCAGCCTCTATGTCCTGTTGTTGGCCATCCAGAGAAACCGGTTGGCCTCTGAGTGAGACAGGATGCTGGACTAGATGGACCACTGGTCTGATCCAGCAGGGCTCTTCTTACGTTCTCTTCTGCTGGTCACATACGGCTCTCAGCTAAAACCAGTTCAGTCCATCATTAAGAGCCTGTGCTGGATGATGATACCTGGCTTTGGGAGGGAGACCTTTTCTTTCCTCTTAACTTTAAACAACTTCTAAACCCAGAACAAAGCCTTTCCTAACATGGACACGGAATCTGAGTCCAGGCCTGCAACGAACTCTGTCCCCAAGCTTACTCAGACAACAGAATCACAAGACCTAAGAACACCAGTCATACCATCTCAGAGTCGTTCACTGGTTATCTTCCAAGGCTGTGTATGCCAGCAAATGGCAGCAATATCCTTCCACTCTGTTTGTCGGACAAACAGGCCCATCCCTACACAAAGGAATCAATGGACCCAAGAGTGGCCGTCCTTAAACAGAGAAGCTTCAAGGAGAAACGAAAATGTATGGTTGCTGAACTTATGTTCATTCACAAATTTAGAACAATGAACCCCCCGCCCACATACCCAGGCTGAACAGGGACCAACACTCCCTCTAAGCTGTGGAGTCTTGGGAGCAAAAATTGTACTTGGTGAGCTACTGGCATTAAAGTTGTGAGCGAGCGTTTTGGCTGCTGCATGCATTAGTTTGCACTGGAGCCCTCCTTTCCTGAGCTACAGGCCTGTAGCCAGGATTTTTAAAGTCGGGGGGGGGGCATTTAAATTTCCTGGGGGCACTGGCTAATCGAATCAAAGGAATACCTGGTTCTTTCCACCTGCTGCCTCTCGGGGGCCCTGGGCTGGATGGGAAGTCGTGGGGCCTTGCTAGTAAGTCAGGGGGCCTAGCCCCAAGATGCCCCATTGTAGCTACGGGCCTGCTGAGCTAAGATAAAAACGTGTGAGCCAGAGGCTAAAAAACTGTGAGCTAGCTCACACTAACTCAGCATAGAGGGAACATTGACAGGGGCATGGGATGCTAATTTTCTCCCCCTAAGCATTTCTCCTGTGTTCTGATCTATCTAATTAGGGTGTGCATGGTACCTCTGCATCCTGAGTTACTTTTTTGCAACACCTGTCCCACCCTCTTACTGGGATATAAAGACTGGGAACTCTCCATCCTGAATCAAATATGACGAAGGGAAACTTAACTCTCAAGAGCTTATACCTGGAAAAACTTGTTAGTCTTTAGGAGCTACTGGACTCACACTTAGGTATTTGTGGAAATTGTCACATCATCACACCAGGTATCCCTTTCTTCTCTTTCAGCAGGAGACGTGTGGCAGTCAGCAAATGATGCAGAAGAACACCTACTGATGGGAAGAGAGGATACGTATTCAGATGGGAAAGAGAAGATTGAATGTTTGGAAGCCGCAGGGAAGGAGGAGGGGAAAGACCCACTTAAAGGGAGGGATTATTCCCGTCTTTTACAGGGGGACAACTCTGTACGACAAAAAATATGCCAAGGAGACGACAGGAATGAGTGCATTGCAAGCAGGGAAAATTTCACTGAAATATCAGTTATTAATATTCAACAAAAGACACGTAACAGAACGAAAATATATGAATGCCCGGAGTGTGGGAAAAGTTTCAGGCAGAGAACACACCTTACTTCCCATCAAGGAATTCACACAGGGAAGAAACCATATAAATGCCTGGAGTGTGGGAAAAGCTTCAGTGAGAGTGGAAAACTTACTTCCCATAGAAGGACTCACACAAGGGAGAAACCATACAAATGCCTGGAGTGTGGGAAAAGCTTCAGTGAGAGTAGTAAACTTACTTCCCATCAAAGAATTCACACAGGGGAGAAGCCATATAAATGCCTGGAGTGTGGGAAAAGTTTCAGCCAGAGTTCCAGCCTCAGTTTGCATCAAAGAATTCACACAGGGGAGAAACCATATAAATGTCTGGAGTGTGGGAAAAGCTTCAGTCAGCATTCACACCTTCATGTTCATCAGAAAATTCACACAGGGGAGAAACCATATAAATGCCTGGAGTGTGGGAAAAGCTTCAGTGAGAGTGGAAAACTTACTTCCCATCGAAGATCTCACACAGGGGAGAAACCATATAAATGCCTGGAGTGTGGAAAAAGCTTCAGTCAGAGTGCCAACCTTACTTCCCATCGAAGAATTCACACTGGGGAGAAACCATATAAATGTTTGGAATGTGGGAAATCCTTCAGTCAGAGTAACAATCTTACTTCCCATCAAAGAATTCACACAGGGGAGAAACCATATAAATGCCTGGAGTGTGGGAAAAGCTTCAGTCAGAGTTCCATTCTTACATGCCATCAAAGAATTCACACAGGGGAGAAACCATATAAATGCCTGGAGTGTGGGAAAAACTTCAGTGAGAGTGCAAACCTTACTTCCCATCAGAGAATTCACACAAGGGAGAAACAATATAAATGCCTGGAGTCTGGGGAAAGCTTCAGTGAGAGTGGAAAACTTACTTCCCATCAAAGAATTCACACGGGGGAGAACCCATATAAATGCCTGGAGTGTGGGAAAAGTTTCAGTGAGAATGGAAAACTAACTTTGCATCAAAGAATTCACACAGGGGAGAAGCCTTATAAATGCCTGGAGTGTGGGAAAAGCTTCAGTCAGATTTCACACCTTCATGTTCATCATAAAAGTCACACAAGGGAGAAATCATTTAAATGCCTGGAGTGTGGAAAAAGCTTCATGCAGAGTTCACATCTTAATGGTCATCAAAGAATGCACAGAGGGGAGAAACCATATAAATGCCTAGAGTGTGGGAAAATCTTCACTTACAGTTCCAGTCTTACTTCCCATCAAAGAATTCATACTGGGGAGAAACCATACAAATGCCTGGAGTGTGGGAAAAGCTTCACTGACAGTTCCACTCTTATTTCCCATCGAAGAATTCACACAGGGGAGAAACCATATAAATGCCTGGAGTGTGGGAAAAGCTTCAGAAGGAGTTGCATTCTGACTTTGCATCAAAGAATTCACACAGGGGAGAAACCATATAAATGCCTGGAATGTGGGAAAAGCTTCAGTGCAAGTGGAAAACTTACTTCCCATAAAAGAACTCATACAGGGGAGAAACCGTATAATTGCTTGGATTGTGGGAAAAGCTTCAGTCGGAGTGACAGTTGTACTTCCCATCAAAGAATTCATGCACGGGAGAATCCATACACATGCCTGCAGTGTGGAAGAACGTTCCATCAGAGCTCACACCTTACTTCCCACCAAAGGAAACACACAAGGGAGAGGAAATCAAGGAATCATGGAGTCAGAGAGTTGGAAGGGACCTCCAGGGTCATCCAGTCCAGTCTGCTGCACAATTCAAGAAATTCACAAATACCTCCCCCCACACCCCTTGTGACCCCTGTTTCACGCCCAGAAGATGACAAAAAGCCTCCAAGATCTCCAGCCAAAATGGCCTGGAGAAAAATTGCTTCCTGACCCCAAAGCGGTGATCAGCATTTCCCTGTCTCATATTCATGGTTTTAATGCATTATGTATTTTTATAACCTCTGCAAAGTACAATTCCAGGTCAGAAAAAGTACCAAAAGTTCAGGACCGCCTCTCAGCCTTGACAGTTCGTTAGCATAACTGAAGAAATAAGAGATGTATCGCTCTGGGATTACAAACAACTGTTGACTTTTGTCTTATAACCTTGCTTTGAAACTTGAATGGCAGTTATCGAGATGTATTCTAGTCCACCTAGTACAGTTACTCATTTGCACAATCACTTTACGGCCCAGTTGTTCTATCGGAAGGACCATCACATGTTCAAGTGCAAAAGTTTTATTTCTCTTCCTGTGTCACCGCTATCAAAAATATTGTGGGAGGGTCTAATCAGGCTTTCTACTGGTGGCTTCCAATCAGAAAAGACCTTCTCTTGGGTGAGCATGTAAGGAACTGCGGTGGCTCAAGTGGTTCAGACGCTGAACTGCAGGCTGTGGAAGGTCAGTAGTTCAGCAGTTCGAGACCCAAGAGTGCCGCATGACGGAGTGAGCTCCCGTCTCTAGTTCCAGCTCCTGCCAACCTAGCAGTTCGAAAGCAAGAAACTGCAAGTAGATAAATAGGTACCACTTCGGTGGGAAGGTAACAGCGTTCCGTGCGCCTCGGTATTTAGTCATGCCGGCCACATGACCACGGAAACGTCTTCGGACAGCACTGGCTCTTCGGCTTTGAAACGGAGATGAGCACCGCAACCCTAGAGTCGGATTCGACTGGCTTTCGAGCAAGGAAACCTTTACCTGGGTGAGCATATCACATGTACCGGGCGTCCCACGGTGACAGCCTTCTGCTTATCAACTTAAAAACCGACTTCCCTAAATTTTTGAGAATTACAATGCTTACGTATTAAGCTAAGTTTGAGAAATGTGAGTAGGCAGGTTTTATCATGTGCATTTTTCTGTACTTGTAGGATTAACTTTCACCTGTTGGTCAAATTCTTGTCTGATACAAATAGCATGTTTTATTTTAAATAAAACCATTATCTTTTTAAAGATGTTCACTTTTTGTTCTACTGATGCAAGATCTGAAGTCTGATATATTTAATTATACTGGAAGAGATAAGTCGGTCAGGGCATTTGCTCAGTTAAACCCTAATGGGCGATTCCGCTTGAACTGGTGTTCTTATCAGGCTTAATTGAAGTGACTGGCCATCACGTGCAAAGGCGGTCACAGCCTGGGTCCCTCGTACCTGCAGGACCGCCTCTCCCCCTCTGTTCCACCAAGACAGCTGGAGCTCCTCTGAGCAGGGCCTTCTACAGGTGCCTCCCTAAAAAATGGGCAGAATCAAGAACTGCCTGTTCGTGTTGATTCTATGTTGAGCCCAGAGCCTGGGGAGGAGGTGAGGAAGGCTTCCATTCTCCTGGTTTTCTGCAAATCATGCAATGAAATGTTTTCAGGAAGATGTTTCAGTAAAGTGACAGGTATTGCTGTCTGTTCTACGGTGTCCAGTATGTACTGCCATAAGCATAATCCTTCTGTGTAACTCCTGTACCATCGAAAGTGACATGTAGAAGAGATTGGGTTTATACCCCACCCTTCACTCAGGGTGCGTTTAGACAGCGTGCTGGAGCGGTTTAAACTGCTCCGGCACGATGCGCTTTTTTTTTAAACTGGAGAATCGCGCTCAGACTCACCTCCTCCTTCCGAGCGCCCCGCCGTCCTCCTGCAGGTGGGAGGGGTTTCCCCTCTCCTTTGAGCATGCGCACAGGCAGCCCTCTCCCGAACAGGAAGTTTGGACGGTGCGAAGAAGAGCGAGCTCAACAGGTCCCTTTAAAGTTTAAAGGAAGACTCCTTTTAAAAATGGCCTCCCCGAGATCCCGGACTCCTCTAAATGCCTAAACTAGGCACCAGTGAACCTTTTCTTTTTTAAACTTAAGTGCGGAGCTCCGCTCAAGCGCACACCGGTAAGGAAAAAAAAAATGGAGGACTAAAACCGGAAGCTGGAGGCAGCTTCCCAGAGGGGGGGGTTGAAGCACCCGGAAGTGGCTGGATGGAGCGATCAGACAGGGAAAAGTGCGGCTTGAAACGGAGAATCATGGAAAACACCACTTGGGTAAGTGGTGTCAAAATACTCCATTTCAAAGGGGGTTTGCTCCAGAAAGCGACGGCTGGGGACGGTGGGCAGATGTTGGGTGTGTGAACGCGCAGGTAAAAGCCGTTTCTGAGCCGTGCCGAAAATGGCTCAAACGGCGCGTCTGAACGCACCCCCAGAGTGGCTTCCAAACTCCTTTCCCTTCCCCTCCCCACAACAGACACCCTATGCAGTAGGCGGGGCTGAGAGAGCTCTGAGAGAACTGCTCTTTCAAGAACAGCTCTGACAGAACTATGGCTTGCCCAAGGTCATCCAGCAGCTGCAAGTAGAGGAATGGGGAATCAAACCCGGTTCTCCCAAACTAGAGTCTGCACACTTCACCACCACACCGAACTGGCTTTGATTGTGCAAACTAGTAGATGCTTATTCTTGGTTTCAACTCTTTTCCCCCGGTGTTCTGCTCCCGACTTCAGTTGTATTGTTTCCTTTATGTCCCATTCCTATTGATCAGGGTTCCCTCTAAGCTGCGCTACTGTGAACTAGCGCACAGCTCTTTACCCTTCAGTGCACACATTTTCGGCTTAGTGCCGGAAACTTGTATTGGCAGCAGCCCCAAAGCTTTCCCATCAGCTGCCACCACGGTGGGTAAGCATAAATCCACTTGGCCCCCTTCGTAGCTCCAGGCTGACCCCACCCACAGCCTTCCTCAATCCTGGGGAGCAAGCTGTGGCCTGGAGACCATGAGCTTCCGCTCCCTGTGCACTGGCCTCGCCTCCTCACAAGCAAGCCTGGGTAGGGCAGGGCTCTTTTTTAGGCGGAACTCCTTTGCATATTATGTGACACACCCCTAATGTAGCCAGTCCTCCAAGAGCTTACAGAACTCTTCTTACAGGGGCTACTGTAAGCTCTTGGAGGACTGGCTACAGTAGGGCTGTGTCTCCTAATATGCAAAGGAGTTCCGCCTACAAAAAGAGCCCTGGGGCAGGGCCGTGCAGTGCCACTGTCCTTGGCATGGCCCTTCCGGGCACAGGAAGCAGAAAGTGCCAGAGCAGTGAGAGGCGCTCCAGCCGGGTGGCAGGATGGAGCAGCCACTGGGCAGCGCAGGTCAATCGGTGGCTCCGGGTGGTCCAAGTGAGGGGACGGGAGGGAGGTGAGCAAACAAGCGCGATTGCTCCAGTGGCGCTATGCCTCTTAAGGCCGGGGCTCCTGCTGGCTGGCTGCTCGCCTGCCCCACTGGGCTTTTCTTGCGGATGTGATCCGGGCCCTGCTGCTTGCTGGCGAGGAGGCGCTCCCCTAGGGCACCCTGGGAAACCTACTGAGAGGGTGGTTTCTCCAGGAGGCGGTTTCTTCCCAGGTGTGTGCTGAGTAGGGCCCAAGCTCAGTATGAGGGCAGGCACAATGGGAGTGACACATGCTACAGGTTACCTGCTGCAGTTGAATGGGGCCTATGGTTGCCAACTCCCCTCTGAGAAAATTCCTGGGGACTTGGGAGAGGGCTGAGTTTGGGGACGGGGGGAGCCACAGAGTATGCTCTCTGCACCTGCCACTTCCTCCACGGCAATTGATCTTCGTAGTCCGAAGAGGAGTTATGATTCAGGGGGGACACCAGGCCCTGCCTGGAGATTGGCAGCCCTAATTTGAGCCAGCATATGGCCTCCTCAAAGGGACGAAAGATTGTATCCCCGTAAACAGTCTGCACTACAAGCTGCATTGGAACCCCCTTGGGAAGAAAAGCAGAATATGAACAAATGTTTTTTTTGTTGTTGTTCAGTCGCACAGTCGAGTCCGACTCTTCGCGATCCCATGGACCAGATTACGCCAGGCCCTCCTGTCTTCCGCTGTCCGCTGAAGTTTGCTCAATTTCATGTTCGTTGCATCGATGACACTGTCTAACCATCTCATCCTTTGCCGTCCCCTTCTTCTTTGACCTTCAATCTTTCCCAGCATCAGGGTCTTCTCCAGTGAATGCTCCCTTCTCATTTGGTGGCCAAAGTATTGGAGCTTCAGCTTCAGGATCTGGCCTTCCAGGGAACAGTCAGGGTTGATTTCTTTTAGGATTGACTGATTTGATCTCCTTGCAGTCCAAGGGACTCTCAAGAGTCTTCTCCAGCACCATAGTTCAAAAGAATCTATTCTTCGGCGCTCGGCCTTCCTTATAGTCCAACTCTCGCAACCATACATTACTACGGGGAATACCATTGCTTTGACCATGCGGACTTTTGTTGGCAGGGTGATGTCTCTGCTTTTTATCATGCTGTTTAGGTTTGCCATCGCTTTCCTCCCAAGGAGCAGGCGTCTTTTAATTTCATGGCTGCAGTCACCATCTGCAGTGATCTGGGATCCCAGGAATGTTTTAGGGGACCTCATATCTGCTGGAGATGTATGAGTCAAGTTGGATCTTTTTTGCATATGAGGTAGGAGTGCAAACAGAGAGGACTGGAATCAGATCCATGAGGAAACTTGTGGAAAATTTGATTTTACACTACGGTGGGAAGGTAACAGCGTTCCGTGCGCCTCGGCGTCCAGTCATGCCGGCCACATGACCGCGGAAATGTCTTTGGACAGCGCTGGCTCTTCGGCTTGGAAATGGAGATGAGCACCGCATCCCTAGAGTTGGATTTGACTGGCTTTCGAGCAAGCTAAATCTTTTGAGACGGCTAACCGTAGCTCCCAGAACACTCTTAGCCGAAAACTTAAAACAAAAATCTTTGCCAAAAGTGGAATTGTGCCAGTATGAGACATAATATGTTATGCTAATGCATAAGCTTCCAATGTTTAAAAATGAATTTTAAGAGATCAATATAAAGGCACTTTTTGTGCAGCGTCAGTTTCCTTTTATTGAATATTGTGATCATAAGTTCCCCAACGAAAGAATAAACAAGATGTGGTTATTCTGATACAGATACAGTTAAAAGTCTTGAGAGATAGCTTAAAACAGTTATATATTAAGTACTGTTGTATGGACGGCTACAAGCATGGGCGGCTTCAAAAGGGAACTGGATAAACATATGGAGCAGAGGTCCATCAGTGGCTCTTAGCCACAAGGCATAGATAGGAACTCTCGGTCTGGGGCAAGTGATGCTCTGTATTCCTGGTGCTGGGGGGGGCAGCAGTGGGAGGGCTTCTGGTGTCCTGGCCCCACTGCTGGACCTCCTGATGGCACCTGGTATTTCTGGCCACTGTGTGACAGAGTGTTGGACGGGATGGGCCACTGACCTGATCCAACATTGGCTTCTCTTATGTTCTTAGGAACTCTCAGTCTGGGGCAAGTGATGTTTCGTATTCTTGGTGCTTGGGGGGGTTCAACAGTGGGAGGGCTTCTAGTGTCCTGGCCCCACTGCTGACCTCCTGATGGCACCTGGTATTTTGGGCCACTGTGTGACAGAGTGTTGGACTAGATGGGCCATTGGCCTGATCCAACATTGGCTTCTCTTATGTTCTCTCTGATGAACTCTCGGTCTGGGGCAAGAGATGCTCTGTATTCCTGGTGCTGGGGGGGCAGCAGTGGGAGGGCTTCTGGTGTCCTGGCCCCACTGCTGGACCTCCTGAGGGCACCTGGTATTTCTGGCCACTGTGTGACAGAGGGTTGGACTGGATGGGCCACTGGTCTGATCCAACATTGGCTTCTCTTATGTTCTTATATGAACTCTAGGTCTGGGGCAAGGGATGCTCTGTATTCTTGGTGCTGGGGGGTCAGCAGTGGGAGGGCTTCTAGTGTCCTGGCCCCACTGCTGGACCTCCTGATGGCACCTGGTATTTTTGTCCACTGTGTGACACAAGAGTGTTGGCCTGGACGGGCCAACGGCCTGATCCAACATTGGATCGTCTCTTAATGTTCTTATGTTCTTTAATCAATCTATCATGCGTGAAACCACCGCGCTGGGAACATGAAGGGCTGTATGGAAACATCTGCTTTTTCCGGGCCAGGCTGGCTGGATTTTCTTCCCGCTTCTGCAGCCGAAGTCCCGGAGAGGACGTCGAGATCAGACGAGTAAGCTCAAGTGTTTTTTTGTTACAGAAACAAAGGGGGGGTAACGCTCTCTGGAGCTGCTGGATCAATGCCGAGCCCCTCTTTCCCTTGCTGGAGCAAAGCCGCCCTCGTCCTCGGGAGACCCAAAGGGGGTGCGGAGAGGGTCGGACGCAGGCTTCTGATCCCCGCCGGTGGCGCACCCAAAAAAGCCCCCCTCCTCTGCCTTCTCTCTATTCTGTGCAAGCAAGGAAGGGTTAAAGGGAGAGAGAGTCCGGAGTCCTAGACGAGTTTGGGGAGAGATTGGGACTGGGAGGTCCCTTCCGGCCCAGAAACTCCCCTCCCCTTTATGGGGAGGGGGGAAAGGCTCTTTTTGCATCGGCTCCGTCTCAGCCCGGTCTGGTGAGTGGGATGCATTCGGGCGCAGATTATTTCGGGGAGTTCCGGCTGGCGCTGCGGGGGGAAGGCGAGGTTGCAAAGGGAGAAATGCAAGGGGAAGGAAAGGGGGGGGGGCAAAGGAGGGGCAGGGAGAGCCCCCCCCACAGACACACACTGGTGAACATAAGAACATAAGAGAAGCCAATGTTGAATCAGGCCAATGGCCCATTCAGTCCAACCCTCTGTCACACAGTGGCCAAAATATACCAGGTGCCATCAGGAGGTCCAGCAGTGGGGCCAGGGCACCAGAAGCCCTCCCACTGTTGATCTCCCACAGCACCAGGAATACAGAGCATCACCTGCCCCAGACTGAGAGTTCCTATCTAGATCTTGTGGCTCATAGCCACTGACGGACCTCTGCTCCATATGTTTATCTAATTCCCTCTTGAAATTCTCCATGCTTGTAGCTGCCACCACCTCCTGTGGCAGTGAATTCCATGTGTTAACCACTCTTTGGCTGAAGAAGTCTTTCCTTTTATCTGTTCTAACCCGACTGCTCAGTAAGTTCATGGAGTGCCCACCAGTTCTTGTATTGTGAGAAAGGGAGAAAGGTGCTCCTAGATAGGGGCTTGGGAGGAGGCAGGGGATGTCTGGATCACAGGGAGAGGGGTGGGGAGACTTGGTAGGGACAGGCCGCTGGGCTAAGTGGCTAGAGAGCAGGGGGCAGAGGGCGGGGAAAGGGGCGCAGCAGGGAATGGGATCCTGGAGAAATCCGCCTGAGATCCAGCCAATGCTCCCTCTAAGCTGTGGAAGTCTTGTGAGCAAAAATTCCACTTGGTGAGCCCTACTGGCATTAGAGTTGTGAGCGAGCGATCGGGCTGCTGCATCAATTAGTTTGCTCTGGAGCCCTCCTGCAATTAGGTTAAAACGCTTGGGGCTCTTTAGCTCGGAGAGACGAGGGCCGAGGGGTGACATGATCGAGGTTTATAAGATTATGAATGGGATTGAGCAGGTAGAGAAAGAAGTACTTTTCTCCCTTTCTCGCAATACAAGAACTGGTGGGCACACCATGAAATTGCTGAGCAGTTGGGTTAGAACAGATAAAAGGAAGGACTTCTTCACCCAAAGAGTGATTAACATATGGAATTCACTGCCACAGGAGGTGGTGGCAGCTACAAGCATGGACAGTTTCAAGAGGGAATTAGATAAACATCTGGAGCAGAAGTCCATTGTTATGTACTGAATGTGAATCCCTCCTATCTATTAACATGTTAAGCTTGAGTCTGAATGTGGCTCTTCAGATGTCGCATTGCTATTGGTCGGTTTCTGCGAAACCTGTGTAATTACCCAATCACTGAGTGATATTGTTGCAAAGAGGGAACGGTCCTGATTGGCCTTTATCCCTGTATTCTGATTGGTCTTTAACTTGTAATGGGTGTGGCTTTGACAGCCCTGGAGAGTTTAAAAGAAGGAGCTGTGCTCCCCTTGTTGTGTGTTCCTAACGTACAGTTTGCTGTTCAAATAAAGCCGAAATCACTCTTGAAGCTGAAATCGTTGTTGAGTCTCATACTTAACATCCATCAGTGGCTATTAGCCACAAAGTATAGATAGGGACTCTCAGTCTGGGGCAGGTGATGCACTCTAGTCTTGGTGCTGGAGGGGGCAGCAGTGGGGGCTTCTAGTGTCCTGGCCCCACTGCTGGACCTCCTGAGGGCACCTGATATTTTTGGCCACTGTGTGACACAGAGTGTTGGACTGGATGGGCCATTGGCCTGATCACACTTTGGCTTCTCTTAGGTTCTTAGGAACTCTCAGTCTGGGGCAGGCGATGCTCTGTATTCTTGGTGCTTGGGAGGGTCAACAGTGGGAGGGCTTCTAGTGTCCTGGCCCCACTGCTGGACCTCCTGATGGCACCTGGTATTTTTGGCCACTGTGTGACAGAGTGTTGGACTAGATGGGCCATTGGCCTGATTCAACATTGGCTTCTCTTATTCATACATTATGTTCTTCCTGAGCTAAGACAGAAATATGTGAGCTGGAGGCTAAAAAACTGTTAGCTAGCTCACACTCACTCAGCTTAGAGAGAACACTGGATCCGGCGCTGTTGAACCCGATCGTGAAGGATCTGGACTCAGTACATAGAACCTCGGATCATTCGGGAGGGGGCAAAGGCAGGAGGAACCTGCAAAGAAGAAGAAGAGAGAAGAGATTGGATTTATACCTGGCCCTTCACTGCCCAAAGGCGTCTCAGAGCGGCTTACAAACTCCTTTCCCTTCCCCTCCCCACAACAGACACCCTGTGAGGTAGGTGGGGCTGAGAGAACTTCTGACAGAAACTGTCCTTGAGAGAACAGCTGTGCCAGAGCTTGTGACTGACCCAAGGTCACATCAGCAGGTGCAAGTGGAGGAGTGGGGAATCAAACCCGGTTCTCCCAGATAAGAGTCCGCGCACTTAACCACTACACCAAACTGGCAAAGAGAGCTCAAATCTATGTTCAGTCCACACGCAAGAGGACCAGTGTTCCCTCTAAGCTGAGTGAGTGTGAGCCAGCTCACAGTTTGTTTGTTTTTAGCCTCCGGCTCACACATTGTTGTCTTTGCTCGGGAAGGGTGGGCTCCAGAGCAAGCTCCAGAACTGATGCAGCAGCCAAATCGCTCACTCACAACTTTAATGCCAGCAGCTCACAAAGTAGAATTTTTGCTCAGAGGACACCACAGCTTAGAGGAAGCATTGACACTAGAAGCCCTCCCACTGTTGCCCACCCCCCAAGCACCAAGAAGACAGAGCACCACTTGCCCCAGAGTCCCTATCTATAAAGGTAAAGGTAAAAGTTCCCTTGCTCGAAAGCCAGTCGAATCCGACTCTAGGGTTGCGGTGCTCATCTCCGTTTCAAAGCCGAAGAGCCAGCGCTGTCCAAAGACGTTTCCGTGGTCATGTGGCCGGCACGACTAAACACCAAGGCGCACGGAACGCTGTTACCTTCCCACCAAAGTGGTACCTATTTATCTACTTGCAATTTCTTGCTTTCGAACTGCTAGGTTGGCAGGAGCTGGAACTAGAGCTGGGAGCTCACTCCGTCATGCGGCACTCTCGGGTCTCGAACTGCTGAACTACTGACCTTCCACAGCCTGCAGTTCAGCGTCTTAACCACTTGAGCCACACTACCTTGTGGCTAATAGCCACTGATGGACCTCTGCTCCATATGCTTATCCAATTCCCTCTTGAAACTGTCCATGTTTGTAGCAAAAGCAAAAATGCAAAAATATATGTATTCAGAGTATCTGAAAATTTACTTCTACAAAACTAAGCAAAACCTTTCCCTCCCATATCACTGGAAGTTCATCACCGGATGTAATTGATGGACAGGAGATTAAAGGCAGCCCGGAAAAATAAAAAATGCCACTTGCTATGGTCTCGAGAGCCAGTTTGGTACTTTTCTCCCTTTCTCACAATACAAGAACTCGTGGGCACTCCATGAAATTGCTGAGCAGTCGGGTTAGAACAGATAAAAGGAAGTCCTTCTTCACCCAAAGAGTGGTTAACAGATGGAATTCACTGCCACAGGAGGTGGTGGCAGCTACAATCATGGACAGTTTCAAGAGGGAATTAGATAAACATATGGAGCAGAGGTCCATCAGTGGCTATTAGCCACAGGGTATAGATGGGAACTCTCAGTCTGGGGCAGGTGATGCCCTCTATTCTTGGTGCTGGTGGGGGGGCAGCAGTGGGAGGGCTTCTAGTTTCCTGGCCCCACTGGTGGACCTCCTGGTGGCACGTGGTATATTTTGGCTGCTGTGTGACAGAGTGTTGGACTAGAATGGGCCATTGGCCTGATTCAACATTGGCTTCTCTTATGTTCTTATGGTGTAGTGGTTAAGTGTGTAGACTCTCATCTGGGAGAACCGGGTTTGATTCCCCCACTCCTCCACTTGCACCTGCTGATATGACCTTGGGTCGGTCACAAGCTCTGGCACAGCTGTTCCTGAAAGAGCAGTTTGTGTCAGAGCTCTCTCAGCCCCGCCTACCTCACAGGGTGTCTGTTGTGGGGAGGGGAAGGGAAAGGAGTTTGTAAACCGCTCTGAGACTCCCAAGTGAAGGGGGCGGGGTATAAATCCGATCTCTTCTTCTTCTTCTCTTAATTTGGAGGGTTCCTTGTCTGCGAATGGAGCGATGGCTGCTGATTTAGATCGCGTTAGAAAGGGGACTAGAGAAATTCACGGGATCGGTGTTGTGATGGCTGAAGCACAGGGCTCCTTTTGTAGCAGGAACTCCTTTGCATATTAGGCGGCACACCCCTAATGTAGCCAATCCTCCAAGATCTTACAGTAGCCCCCTGTAAGAAGAGCTCTGTAAGCTCTTGGAGGATTGGCTACATTAGGGGTGTGTTGCCTAATATGCAAAGGAGTTCCTGCTACAAAAAAGCCCTGGCTGAAGGGAGCCTCTGTGCGCTCTCCAGTCTGGAGACGATTGCGGTTTGCTCACAAAATGTCTTGTTGCCTCTGCAGAAGTTGGGACCCCCCCCTCCGCCCAAGTTTATTGGTCCAAGCCTTCAGAGACGAATTGGCAGCAGAGGAACCAAATCCATAGGCCGGGTTGGAAGCTGACCTGGCGAGATGAAAGACCGTGAATTTGCGGTCCCTGAACCAGGAAAAGGACTTCATCCTCTCCAGGTTGTGAAGAACGAAGAATTCTGGGAAAGGTCTGCCCAAGAGTTCCTCAGCCGGGACACATCCAGCTCCGATGTCCGGCGCCGGCGCTTCAGGCAGTTCCGCTACCGAGAGGCGGAGGGTCCCCGGGAGGTCTGCAGCCGACTCCACCATCTTTGCCGCCGGTGGCTGGAGCCAGAGAGGCACAGCAAGAGGGAGATGCTGGACCTGGTGATCCTGGAGCAGTTCCTGGCCGTCCTGCCCCCGGAGATGGAGAGCTGGGTCAGGGAATGTGGGCCGGAGACCAGTTCCCAGGCGGTGGCCCTGGCAGAGGGGTTCTTCCTGAGCCAGGCAGAGGACAGGAAACAGGAAAGGCAGGTAAGGGGGTTTCATCCTGAGGATTATCTTAAAAATCCTTCCTTTCCATATTCCCAGCTTTGGGTTGCCGGGTCACCTTGTCTCTCCAGCAGGGGTATTTGGGGGGTGTTCCAGGGGTGGGTGGGGATGCCCCCAAGCCCCGCCCCCCAAGTCCAACCACCCACCTGGCCACCCCTCTCCCTCCTCTCCTGCCTGATTTAAAGGGCTTCAGCTGATTGGTGGGAACTGTGTGGCCCACTGACCACCTGGAGGGCCCTTTAAGTCGTGTGGGAGGGAGTGAGGGGGGGCAGTCGTGGGCCACACGCTTGGCTCGCAAAGGTCATTTTGTGAGCAGGGATGGGGGCCGTGGCGCACAGGGCTGGGGGGAATCAGTTCCCGCTGATCATAGAATCATAGAATGTTAGAGTTGAAAGGGACCTTGCAGGTCATCTAGTCCAACCCCCTGCACTCTGCAGGAACCTAGCCAAAAGATAGCCCTACAACATGCCCGAAAGATGGTCGTCCAGTCTCCGCTTGAAAACGTCCAGCGAAGGAGCATCCACCACCTCCCGAGGCAGTCTGTTCCACTGCTCCACCACTCTTACAGTTAGAAAGTTTCTCCTGATATTTAGCCGGTAACGACTCCCTTGTAATTTCCACCCATTGGATCTAGTCTCGCAATCCGGAGCAAGAGAGAATAGATCTGCTCCAGCTTCTACAGGACAGCCCTTCAAATACTTGAAGACTGCCATCATGTCCCCTCTGAGCCTTCTCTTTCCCAGACTAAACAGACCCAACTCTTTCAGCCTTTCCTCCTAAGACTTGGATTCCAACCCTCTCACCATCTTGGTCGCCCTCTTCCGGACACACTCGAGCTTGTCGACATCCTTCCTAAAGTGTGGTGCCCAAAACTGGACACAGGACTCCAGGTGAGGCCTGACCATAGCAGAATAGAGCGGAACTACCACCTCCCGTGATCTGGACACAAGGCTTCTGTTAGTGCATCCTGAGATTGCATTAGCTTTCTTCACTGCCACATCGCACTGCAGGCTCATGTTGAGCTCGTGATCAGCTGAAGCCTTTGGGCAGGAGGGGAGGGAGCGGGGAGGCTGTGCGGGCGGTCGCGCTTGGGGGTGGGGCTTGGGGGCAGGGCTTCCCCACCAGCCCGTTGTCCAGGGGTGGATCGAAGCCCCCAGAAGTGGGGGGAACCCCCGCCCGGACCTGGGGGCTGACAACCCTATCCCAACTTCTCCAGGCAATCATTCACGTAATATGTATCTATTTGTTCACTTAGCTCATTTATAGCCCGGTGACACTCAATGTGCATTTCAGAGTAAGAAAAAAGGGTGGTGGGGGGAATGCAGTCATGCAGCATAAGACATGCATATGGCAAGGCAGTAGACCAGAATGCAAAATTTAATGATGGGGGGGGGGCAGCAAGCGGCCTAGGGCGAGGTGGGCTGTGGAGAAAGTGCAACTATAAAGGTACAAGGCGATGCAGTGAAAGCCAGGTGTTGCCTCCAAGAATCACAGAATCACAGAGTTGGAAGGGGCCATCTAGTCCCGTCCCCTGCTCAATGCAGGATCAGCCTCGAGCATCCCTGACAAGTCTTTGTCCAGCCGCTGCTTAAAGAATGCCAGGGAGGCAGGGCCGGATCGCCCACTGGGCGAACTAGGCGCTCGCCTAGGGCGCCCCCGGCCTCAGGGGCGCCAAATGGCGCCCCACTCCCCCCCCAAAAAAGCACCCCGTCCCACCGCCCTAACCGGGCACCCGCTGTCGTCGCCGCCGCTAGACCCCCGCCCCTTCCCGGCTTTCCTGGGGGCCCCGCAGCGGGAGGCCCCGGGAAAGCCGGCTCTGGGAGGGAGGGGGTGGTGGCGGCTAGACCCCCCCGCCCCCTTCCCGCTTTCCCGGGGACCCCGCAGCCGCAGAGGCCCCAGGAAAGCCGGCTCTGGGAGGGAGGGGGCGGCAGCTAGACCCCCCACACACACCCCTTCCCACTTTCCCGGAGACCCCGCAGCCGTGGAGGCCCCGGGAAAGCCGGCTCTGGGAGGGAGGGGTGCCGGCGGCTAGACCCCCCCCCGCCCCTTCCCGCTTTCCCGGGGACCCCGCAGCCGCGGAGGCCCCGGGAAAGCCAGCTCTGGGAGGGAGGGGGTGGCGGCGGCTAGACCCCCCGCCCCCTTCCCGCTTTCCCGGGGACCCCGCAGCCGCGGAGGCCCCGGGAAAGCCAGCACTCCGCCCCCGGTCTCCAGGTCCCACCGGGAGGTTGGCATCCCCAGTGGGGGGTGCCCCAGGCTGTCCTGCCTAGGGTGCCCAGACACCTGGAGCCGGCCCTGCAGGGAGGGGGAGCTCACCACCTCCCTAGGCAGCAGATTCCACTGTTGAACAACTCTTTACTGTAAAAAGGTTTTTCCTCATATCCATCTGGTACCTTCCCGCCCTTCATTTAAACCCATTATTGCGAGTCCTCCCCTCTGCTGCCCACAGGAACAACCCCCTGCCCCTCAGTGAGAGCCCTTCAGATACTTCAAGAGAGCGATCAGGTCCCTCCACAAATTCCTCTTCTCCAGATTTAAAGATGTGCAAGTCCCTCAGCCTTTTCTCCCAGGGCTTCTTGGTCTCCAGGCCCCCGATCGTCCTCGTCGCTCTCCTCTGCACCCGCTCCATTCCGTCCACATCCTTTTTGAAGGGAGGCCTCCAGAACTGCACACAATACTCCATGTGCCGCCTGACCAACACAGCCAGGGTCGATCCTGTCCCCATTCATTCCATTCTGCACGTTTTTGCACAGTGATAGTACCGTGGGTGCCCTCCTGACCCCCCCCAGGCAGGCCGTTCCCTTTCTGCCTCCCTTCCTCATGTCCTAAATATCCTCTTTCTCGTTTCTCGTCTGCTGTTTCAGGGGCCGTCAGAAGGAGCCGCTGGTGACCCCGAGGCAGAGCAGGCCCCATCCGACCCCGTGCAGAAGGCACTCTTCACGAATATCTGTTGGGAGGAAGACGGAGGTGCTGTCTCGCTGGGTAAGGGTTAATCGGGCAAGTTAAGAACATAAGAGAAGCCAATGTTGAATCAGGCCAATGGCCCATCTAGTCCAACACTCTGTCACACAGTGGCCAAAATATACCAGGTGCCATCAGGAGGTCCAGCAGTGGGGCCAGGACACCAGAAGCCCTCCCACTGCTGCCCCCTCCAGCACCAAGAATAGAGTGCATCACCTGCCCCAGACTGAGAGTTCCCATCTATACCCTGTGGCTAATAGCCACTGATGGACTTCTGCTCCATATGTTTATCTAATTCCCTCTTGAAACTGTCCATGCTTGCAGCTGCCACCATCTCCTGTGGCAGTGAATTCCATATGTTAATCACTCTTTGGGTGAAGAAGTATTTCCTTTTATCTGTTCTAACCCGACTGCTCAGCAATTTCATGGAGTGCCCACGAGTTCTTGTATTGTGAGAAAGGGAGAAAAGTACTTCTTTCTCAACCTGCTCAATCCCATTCATAATCTTATAAACCTCAATCATGTCACCCCTCAGCCGTCGTTTCTCCAAGCTAAAGAGCCCCAAGCATTTTAACCTTTCTTCATAGGGAAGATGTTCCAACCCTTTTATCATTCTAGTTGCCCTTCTCTGCACTTTTTCCAATGCTATAATATCCTTTTTGAGATGTGGTGACCAGAACTGTACATAGTATTCCAAATGAGGTTGCACCAATGATTTATACAGGGGCATGATGGTAGGTGTCCTCCTCTAGGGTAAGCCTGGCATCTGGATGGCCCTTTCAGATTTCCTTGGACTTCTCTCTGGGGAAGACACTGGTTCCCAGCTTCTGTTGCAGTTTCAAAATGTCTCACATCAGAATTTGAGGCAAGGTATGAGCCTTTGTGAGTCAGATGTTGAATAACAGTAGTGGAGAAATAGATCTGGAATCACTCTATGCCAAGATTGAAGGACAGATGGACTCACATTCAAGTTTGATGTCGTGGTTAACTGCGCCGACTCTAATCTGGGAGAACCGGGTTTGATGCCCCCACTCCTCCACTTGCACCTGGCTGGATGACCTCGGGCAAGCCATAGTTCTGTCAGAGCTGTTCCTGAAAAAGAGCAGTTTCTGTCAGGAGCTCTCTCAGCCCCACCTACCTCACAGGGTGTCTGTTGTGGGGAGGGGAAGGGAGAGGAGTTTGTAAGGCGCTCTGGGACTCCTTTGGGGAGTGAAGGGCGGGGTAGAAATCCAATCTCTTCTTCGTCTCTTCAATGCTCCCTCTAAGCTGTGGAGTCTTGTGAGCAAAAATTCCACTTTGGGAGCTCTACTGGCATTAAAGTTGTGAGCAAGCGATTTGGCTACTGCATAAATTAGTTTGCTCCGGAGCCATCCCTTCCTGAGCTAAGACAAAAATCTGTGAGCCGGAGGCTAAAAAACGGTGGGCTGGCTCACACTCACTCGGCTTAGAGGTAACACTGCTCACATTCTAGCTGTATCTGAAAAGTGAACAGTGACTCACCAAAACTCCAATGCTGCCACTAGTTTTGTTAGTCTTCACGGTGTTACTCGGCTCTTACCTTCTTCTGCTGTAGACAGACTAATGCGGCTCCCCATCTTAATCTATCTCCAATTGAGGGAAGTGATTTTTTTTTTTTAATATTCATGTTGAAAGTGGACGGCCGTCCACCCTGCATGCAGAGGTCCTAGATCCAACCCTTCAGAATCTCTGGGTGAAGTTTCAAGGATGTGAAAGACCTTCACCTGAGACTCTGGACAATTCCAGCCCATCAAAATAGGCAGAGCTGACCTCGAGGGACCAACAGTCTGAGTCATCCTAGCTCATCTTTTTTTTTCTTCCCAAAGTAGTTTTATTTATTTTTCAATTACATCAATATTGAGTAAGATAGGCATGCGTATATAGTCTACATATATGTGTAATCCTCTACAGTGCTCTATACATTCTCAACTGCAATGCAGTGTGGTTCATTTTCGTACGGTCATTAGTCTTTAGTACGCTTTTGGAATTCTACAAAAGACGGAGAGTGCTTATTACATCAGGTATTGTTTCTTTAGTGGTTAGATGTGCTGAAATGGGAGACCATAGACATGTGATATCATTGTGTTCGCCTTTGGGTTTGTTTTGTTTCAAAATGTCTGAAGTCTTTCCCATTTGGGGTGGCAAGATTCCGTTCACTCCAAAATGAATTGGTTTCCTCATGTGCCAATCACGGGGTGTCGGTAGGCACTGGCTGTGTTCCCTGCGGCCCGCCCACCGATGCTCTGTTCGCCAGAATTCCCTCGCAACACGGCTTCATCTCAGGAGAGACGCCGCTGTTTGCCTCACCTCAGGAGAGACACCGCTGTTCGGCCCACCTCCGGAGAGACACCGCCATTTGCCTCACCCCAGGAGAGACACCGCTGTTTGCCTCACCTCAGGAAAGATGCTGCTGTTTGCCTCACCTCAGGAGAGACGCCGCCTTTTGCCTCACCTCAGGAGAGACACCGCTGTTTGCCTCACCTCAGGAGAGACACCGCCGTTTGCCTCACCCCAGGACAGACACCGCTGTTTGCCTCACCTCAGGAAAGATGCTGCTGTTTGCCTCACCTCAGGAGAGACGCTGCCATTTGCATCACCTCAGGAGCGAAGACGCTGTTTGCCTCACCTCAGGAGAGACACCGCCGTTTGCCTCACCCCAGGAGAGACACCGCTGTTTGCCTCACCTCAGGAAAGATGCTGCTGTTTGCCTCACCTCAGGAGAGACGCTGCCATTTGCATCACCTCAGGAGAGAAGACGCTGTTTGCCTCACCTCAGGAGAGATGCCACTGTTTGCCTCACCTCAGGAGAGACGACGCCGTTTGCCTCACCTCAGGAGAGACGCCGCCGTTTGCCTCACCTCAGGAGAGACAACGCCATTTGCCCGTCGAGGCTTTCTGTAGCCAAATGGGTTCAAATTCCAAAGTTTAAGGCTTTGTACATCCATAGCAGAGGCTGTTGGAACCAGGATTCTGTACTGAGAGAGGTTGTTGCTTGGGGGGCAACAGTGGGAGGGCTCCTGGAGTTCTCCTGCTGGTGGACCTCCTGAGGGCACCTGGGTTGTGTGACACAGAGTGTTGGCCTGGATGGCCCATTGGCCTGATCCAACATGGCTTCTCTTAGGTTCTTATGTTAAACAAGAAGCTGAAATATAAAATACATTTGGAGCCCTCCAGGAGCCAGTTTGGTGTAGTGGTTAGGAGCACATACTCTAATCTCGGAGGAGCGGGTTTGATCTCCCATTCCTCCACATGCAGCTGCTGGGTAACCTTCGGTCAGTCAGAGTTCTCTCAGAGCTGCTCTCTCAGGAGCAGTTTCTGTCAAGAGCTCTCTCAGCCCCACCTACCTCACAGGGTGTCTGTTGTGGGGAGAGGAAGGGAAGCAGATTGTAAACTGCTCTGAGACTCCAAGTGAAGGGCGGGGTATAAATCCAATCTCTTCCCTTATTCCCACTGTTGTCCCCTAAGGACTGAGAAGACAGAGCATCACTGCCCCAACAGAGTGTTCCCTCTATAAGGTAAAGGTAAAGGTTCCCTTGCTCGAAAGCCAGTCGAATCCGACTCTAGGGTTGCGGTGCTCATCTCCGTTTCAAAGCCGAAGAGCCAGCGCTGTCCGAAGACGTTTCCGTGGTCATGTGGCCGGCATGACTAAACACCAAGGCGCACGGAATGCTGTTACCTTCCCACCGAAGTGGTACCTATTTATCTACTTGCAATTTCTTGCTTTCAAACTGCTAGGTTGGCAGGAGCTGGAACTAGAGACAGGAGCTCACCCCGTCATGCGGCACCCGGGTCTCGAACTGCTGAACTACTGACCTTCCACAGCCTGCAGTTCAGCGTCTTAACCACTTGAGCCACCGCAGTTCCCTCTATACCTTGTGGCTAATAGCCACTCATGGACCTCTGGTCCAGATGTTTATCCAATCCCCTCTTGAGGCTGTCTGTGCTTGTAGCCACTGCCACATCCTGCAGCAGTGAATTCCATGTTTTAATGACCCTGTGGATGAAGTACTTCCTTTTCTCTGTTCTAAGCCTACTGCTCAGCAATTTCATGGAGTGCCCACAAGTTCTTGTCTTGTGAGAAAGGGAGAAAAGTACTTCTTTCTCTGTCTTCTCTATCCCATGCATAATTTTGTAAACCTCGATCATATCACTTCTTATTTGTGGTTTCTCGAAGCTAAAGAGCCTTAACCTCTTTATCCTTTCTTCATAAGGAAGGTGATAATTATTTTTGTTTTTGTTTTTTAAAATACTTTATTTATGCTCCATTTTCATAATAATAAAAACATACAAGAACAACACACCACATAATACACACCACACACCACAACAGTAATCCAACCACCACCAACCAACTAAACAAACAAGAAAATATCTAGTAATTTTCAATTAGTTTGTGGTCACAATGGGTATTTTAGACTTTTTCCCAGCCACTTGTATACTTTTTCCCATCTATTTTGGTATATTAAATCGTCTCTTCCTAAAAGAATTAAATTTAACTTATCTAATTCAGCTATTTCCATAATTTTCTCCATTATTACCTCCCTATTAGGGGTGTCCTCTTTTTTCCAGCGTTTTGCAATTTCAATTCTTGACATTGTAATTATATAAAGTATGATCCTTGCATTCTCTTTCCTAATTTCTACCGGCAAAATGTTGAGAAGAAAGGTTTCGGGCTTGAGTTCTAGCTTCACCTTAGTAATATCTGCAATAATTTTATTAATCATTTCCCAACACTTTTTAATTTTTCTACATTCCCACCAAATATGCATATATGTTCCTATCCCTTTCCTACATCTCCAACATATGTCAGGCGATAATTATTTTTGTTGACCAAATTTTCTGCACCTTTCCCAATATGATAGTATCTTTTTCCCCCATATCTTCAGAACTGTTGTTAGAAAGGCAGTCAAGAAATAAAGAAGTGGGCCCTGACCTGATAGCCCGGGCAAACCCGATCTCATCCAATCTCGGAAGCCAAGCAGGGTCGACTCTGGCAAGTACTTGGACGGGAGACCTCCGTGGAATACCAGAGGCGGGAGGTGGGGGCAGGCTTTATTCAGCCACCTCTCTGAATACCCTCCGGGCCACCAGTAGGGGTCAGTCACTCAGAGGTTGGCCTTGACTTCCAGGTGCACGCGCACACACACACACACAAAGAATACAAAAAAAAAAAACCAGCAAAAAAAGGAAAAGAAATAAAGAAGTGGAAATGCTCAAGCACCGAGATCTAAAGACTGGAAGAATAAGAACCAGTTGCTATAAAACAAATCAGACAGCTACAGAAAAGTCTTAGTGGAGAGAGGGATGTTTTCCCCTCAGGACCGAAACCATATGACTTAATGAACAAGGAACAACTGGAAGAGATTCACAGGGTTCTAAAAGTATGAATCAGCCCCTGGTTTCAGCCAGGCAGCTAGCAGCAGCATCAATAACTTCCACCCTCTCTTCTCTCCCTCACAGGTGGCGGAAAGGCACTGTCTGGTTGTTCTGGGCCTTCCCCTCTCTGTGGAAGGGTGAAATCCTCATCTGTGCAGCCAGCTGAGGTAAGGAAGGGATCCTAGGGGAAAAGGGCTGGGAATACTCCGGGTGCCTCCAAAAGATCCTACTGGAGGACGCTAAGATGAGACCATTGCGTTTATTATCCACGGGAACAGAATGTTTCCTTCCTCTTTCAGGGTCCGGTGACCTTTGAGGACGTGGCCGTGTACTTCTCAGAGGAGGAGTGGGCTCTGCTGGGTCCCGGCCAAAGGGCTCTGCACCAGGAAGTCATGGAGGAGAACTGCTGGAACCTGACCTCTCTGGGTAGGCCTCCCTCTTAGCCTTTTGTCAACAAATATGGGAGGGAGGAATTTCTGCTGCAGTCATTTATATCAGTGTAATGTAGAAATGTCATTGACGACAGATGCATCAGATCCACGGTCCTTGGAGATCATCTGTTGGTTCAGTTGTTAAATTTATTTGTAGCTGTAGAAAAGAGCAAGAGAAGAAGAAGAGATGGGATTTATACCCCGCCCTTCACTATCCCAGGGAGTCTCAGGTCGGCTTACAAACTCCTTCCCCTTCCCCTCCCCACAACAGACACCCTGTGAGGTGTGTGGGGCTGAGAGAGCTCTTGACAGAAACTCCTCTTTTTCAAGAACAGCTCTTATCAGAACTATAGCTTGTCCAAGGTCATCCAGCAGCTGTGAGTAGAGGAGTGGGGAATCAAACCCAGTTCTCCCAGATTAGAATCCGCACACTTAACCAGTACAACAAACTGGCTTTAAGGTGCTACTGGACTCTTGCTCTTTTCTACTGCTACAGACAGACTAACAGAGCTACCCATCTTTATTTGTAGCTAGTCATAGTAGAAACCCAAAGGGTTTTTGAAACCCTAATGGTAAGGCTAAGACACCCATAAACTCATGTGGAAATACTAAGGAATAACTTCAGTGCTTCTTCATTTTTCCTTAATTTTGTCCCCTGACATCTCACTCTTCTGGGTTGGAAGCTTTGTGGCATCTCTTCTCAGGGACATGGAGATGTTACCTTGAAGCCCTTCATGGAAGCTGCATTAGATGCCTTCAGACCTGGATGTAAGATGTTAGGGAGGGGCGGTGGCTCAGTGGTAGAGCATCTGAGAGCCAGTTTGGTGTAGTGATTAAGTGTGTGGACTCTAATCTGGGAGAACCGAGTTTGATTCTTCACCCCTCCATTTGCAGCTGCTGGATGACCTTGGGCAAGCCATAGTTCCATCAGAGCTGTTCTCTCAAGGATAGTTCTGGAAAGAGCTCTCTCAGCCCCACCTACCTCACAGAATATCTGTTGTGGGGAGGGGAAGGGAAAGGAGTTTGTAAGCCACTCTGAGACTCCGAGTGAAGGGCGGATATAAATCCAATCTCCTCCTCCACCTCTTCTTCTTCTCTTCTTCTTCTGTTTTGCACGCGGAAGGTCCCAGGTTCAGTCCCCAGCATCTCCAGCTGAAAGAATCAGGCAGTAGGTGTTGTGAGAGACTTCAGCCTGGAACCCTTAGGAGCTGCTGAAAGTCTGTATAGATAATGGACCAAATATAAGGCAGCTTCATGTATTAATGTGTTCAGTGCTGATCCCTGGATTGCCTTTGGGGTGGCCTCCTGTTGGGGGTTTCCTATTCCTCTTCTGTGTCTCAGGAGTACGCTGTTCACTTCCCTGGTACGATTTGCCTTCCCAGGTTGATTTCGGAACACACTGGGCAAGTGAAGGGTATATTCCACCTATAGACGGGTGCTTCCCATTCACAGCAATTTCCCCTATTACATATTTAAAATTGTGGAAGAAGTTTCCTTCCATTGTTTTCCACTTATGAGGCTGGCGTGAGTCTCTCCAGAATGGATGGTATGGAAGCTCTGAACATCTATCATTACAAGAAGTGCTGGAAATAATCGGTATCTCTTAGCGGGGTTAGCCCAAATAAAATAAAATAAGGATTCCGGTTTTCCAGAGGTGACTTTCCCTCCAGGCTCAGGGAACAGGAAGACCCGTTTGTTCAGGGCTCTGATGAAGGAGAGCAATTGGTGGGAAGCTACCATGAGAGCCAGTTCGGTGTAGTGGTTAAGTGCACGGACTCTGATCTGGGAGAACCGGGTTGGATTCCCCACTCCTCCACTTGCAGCTGCTGGATGACCTTGGGCAAGCCATAGTTCTGTCAGAGCTGTCCTTGAAAGAGCAGTTTCTGTCAGAGCTCCCTCTGCCCCGCCTACCTCACAGGGAGTCTGTTGTGGGGAGGGGAAGGGAAAAGAGTTTGTAAGCTGCTGATGTGACCTTGGGTCAGTCACAAGATCTGGCACAGCTGTTCTTGGAAAAAGAACAGTTTCTGTCAGAGCTCTCTCAGCCCCACCTACCTCACAGGGTGTCTGTTGTGGGGAGGGGAAGGGAAAGGAGCTTGTAAAACGCTCTGAGACACCTTTGGGTAGTGAAGGGCGGGGTATAAATCCAATCTCTTCTTCTTCTTCGTTGTGGTACATCGTTTTTGTATCTCAGGCAATCTTCTCCTAGTAAGATTCATTCATATGAATTGGCCACTGAAGCCTGTTAACTTTGCATGAACCTTCCAAACGCTCAGGCAGGAAAGGCTCTTCTTCGGTCTTATAAACTGAAATCCTTAAACAGGATTTGAGGATTAATCTGGGCCTGGAAACCTCCATCAGGGCTTGGTTGAGGACCAGGGGTGGCCAAACTTACTCAACGTAAGAGCCACACGGAATAAACCTCAGATGTCCGAGAGCCGCAAAACGTGAGCAAATATCACACACACGCTTTTATTGGAAAATATGCAAATTTGCTTGTTATTAATATTTAACGAGGCTGCCAAAAATAAAAACAAAGGGGGTAAGAACAGATATTGGTAATGATATTTATTTGTCCAATGATATTTATTTGTCCAATGATATTTATTTGTCTGAGAGAAAGCGAAAGAGGGGTGGAAAGAAAGGGAGAGAGAGAGAGACAAAGAAAGCAAATAGATGGGTGGGGAGGGAGATGTGGAAAGAAAGGAACTTTAACTTTAAATGCATCCTCCAAGCCCCCCCTCCCCCCATGCCCTCATGTTAGCTGGCTTGGAGAAGGGATTTAAAGAGACAGATGCCTTCTCCAAGCCGGCCGGCGGGAGGGGGCCTTTGAGAATGTGTTTAAAGTTAAAGTCACTTTCTTTCTCTGCTTCCCCCCAACACACACACCCCTCAAGCCAACCCAGGGAAGGGAACACTGGCTGGGGAAGGGAACACCGATCGGGGAGGGATGCCTCCCCTTTGCTTCCCCAGCCACCCTGCCAGGAGCCGCACAAGATGTGTGAAAGAGCCACATGTGGCTCCCAAGCCGCAGTTTGGTTACCTCTGGTTCAGGATATCCATCTTTGGTGGGCAAAATAGATTCTAAGTCAGTTCACCGATGGCAAGCTCAATTTCTCCCTCATTAGGAGCAAAGTCTGAATCCAGGGTCACCTTTAAGACCAAAGAAGTTGTATTCTGGGTATAGGCTTTCATGTGCATGTACAAGTGAGCCTGCCCACGAAAGCTCATACCCAGAATAAACTTAGCTGGTCTTAAAGGTGACCCTGGACCCAAACTTTGTTCTGCTGCTTCAGACCAACACGGCGACCCACCCGAACCCCTCATTTGGACTCTCTTTGTCCCAACAGAGAGGGAGACCAAGAGAGGGGAGAAACAGCAGAGAAGGAAACCTGAAGCCCAACTGCAAGGGAGGAAGAAATCCGTCGCATCTGAAAGTTCCGATTTCCATGGAATTCCCGTTCAGAAAGAAAGTCATATTGGAAACACAGGGAGTAAATTATGTTCCAAAATCTCATTTGGTAAATCAAGCCTTGGCACTGGTCAAAGATTAAGAAATAAGGAGCGACTGTTGTCAGAGTACAGGAAGAGCTGGAGTCTGAGCCACAATCTTATTTTGCAGAAAAGGGTGGACACAGATGATAAGCCACATAAATGCTCAGAGTGTGGGAAGAGCTTCAATCGGTACTCGAACCTTACATCCCATCAAAGAGTTCACACTGGGGTACGACCGTATAAATGCTCCGCCTGTGGAAAGAGCTTCACTTGTAAGCAGAGCCTCAGTATGCATCAAAGAATCCACACTGGGGAGAAACCGTATAAATGCTCAGACTGTGGTAAGTGCTTCATTCAGAAGGGACAGCTCACTTCCCATGAAAGGACCCACACAGGTGAGAAGCCATATACATGCTCAGAGTGCGGAAAGAGTTTCAGGAAGAAGACCAGCCTTACTAATCATCACAGAATCCACACAGGGGACAAACCATATAGGTGCTCTGAGTGTGGAAAGAGCTTTAGTCATAAAGAGAGCCTTTCTTCCCATCAAAGAGTCCACACTGGGGAGAAACCGTACAAATGCTCTGACTGTGGAAAGAGCTTCACTCATAAGGAGACTCTAACTTACCATCAAAGAACCCACACTGGGGAAAAGCCCTATAAATGCTCAGAGTGTGGAAAGAACTTCAGTTGCAGTTCACGCCTTACTTACCATCGAAGAACCCACACAGGGGAAAAACCATATAAATGTTTAGAGTGTGGAAGGAGTTTCACTCAGAAGGACAGTCTCACCTCCCATCAAAGAATCCACACAGGAGAGAAACCATATAAATGCTTAGAGTGTGGAAAGAGCTACCATCGCAACTCACACTTAACATCCCATCAAAGAATTCACTCAGGGGAGAAACCATATAAATGTTCAGATTGTGGAAAGGACTTTGTCTGGAGGTCAGAACTTAATTCCCACCAAAGAATCCACACTGGGGAGAAACCATATAAATGCTCAGAGTGTGAAAAGAGCTTCAGTCATAACTCAAGCCTTGTCTCTCATCAAAGAATCCACACAGGAGAGAAACCATATAAATGCTCAGAATGTGGAAAGGGCTTTCGTTGCAGCTCATACCTTACATCGCATCAAAGAATCCACACAGGGGAGAAACCATACAAATGCCCAGTGTGTGGAAAATGCTACATTGACAACTCACGTCTAACTTCCCATCAAAGAAGCCACACTGGGGAAAAGCCGTATAAATGCTCAGAGTGTGGAAAGAGCTTCAGTCAGAAGGACAGCCTCACTTCCCATCAAAGAATTCACACAGGGGAGAAACCATATCCATGCTCAGCATGTGGAAAGAAATTCCGCCAGAGCTCACACCTTACTTCTCATCAAAGAATCCACACAGGGGAGAAACCATATCACTGCCAGGCTTATGGAAAGTCCCTTGAAGTCTTTGAGACACTAACATTCTTGACATGTCCTACAGTTTTACCAGAACCAAGGTATGTTTGCAGTCATCATCAGTGATGTTGGGTTTGTTGTTGTTCAGTCGCACAGTTGAGTCCGACACTTCGCGACCCCATGGAACAGATCACGACAGGCCCTCCTGTCTTCCGCTGTCCGTTGAAGTTTGCTCAATTTCATGTTTGTTGCATCGATGACATTGTCTAACCATCTCATCCTTTGCCGTCCCCTTCTTCTTTGACCTTCAATCTTTCCCAGCCTCGGGGCCTTCTCCAGTGAGGGCTCCCTTCTCATTGGGTGGCGAAAGTATTTGAGCTTCAACTTCAGGATCTGGCCTTCCAGGGAACAGTCAGGGTTGGAAGACAACGGGCCCTAGAAAGGAAGGGAGGGGTGGAAGAGAGAGAGGGTTGGAGAAAGGAAGGAAGGAAGGAAGAGGGGGAAGAGTGAAAGAAAGGAGAGAGGAAGAAAGGAAAGGGGGGAAAGGAAGGGAAGAGGGGCAGAAAAGGGCTTCTCTGGGCCCATAGAAGGCCTTTTCTGTCCCCCACACACCATCCCCATGGCCTTCTATGGGGGCAGTAGGCAGTGTGTGGGGGAAAAGGGCTTCTCTGGGCCTACTGCCCCCATACAAGGCCCAGAGGATGATGTGTGGGGGACGGAAAATGGCTTCTCTGGGCCTACTGCCCCCATAGAAGGCCCAGGGGATGGTGTGTGGGGGACGGAAAATGGCTTCTCTGGGCCTACTGCCCCCATAGAAGGCCCAGGGGATGGTGTGTGGGGGACAGAAAAGGGCTTCTCTGGGCCTAGTGCCCCCATAGAAGGCCTAGGGGATGGCATGTGGGGGAGGGAAAGGGCTTCTCTGGGCCTAGTGCCCTATAGAAGGCCCAGGGGATGGCGTGTGGGGGGTGGAAAAGGGCTTCTCTGGGCCTAGTCCCCTCATAGAAGGCCCAGGGGATGGTGTGGGGGGCGGAAAAGGTTCTCTCACTTGCCTCAGCCTTGAGGGCCTGTCCCTGCGCTCACACTCCAGACGGTCCTCTCCTGTCGGAGGACTGAAGCAGACTGAGCTGAAAACACTGACTGGGGCTGACGTGGGCGGGACTTTGCGAAGCAGCCAGTCAGCCCTGGCCAGTGTCTTCTGACTGCCAGTTCTTGAGCCGAATCAATTATGGCAAGCATAGAATGCTGTGGAACCAAAATTCAAATATATATATATATATAAGGACAGGATTTCTGTATTGCTGCAACCTGCATTGTATATCTGGTCAGACAGGTCAACAATTAAAATGGACTGGGTCAGTGTGGAGAGGACGGGGGCACCAAGATTGGTCAGTGCTTAGGGCACCAGAGAGCCTTAATCCGCCCCTGGTGTGGACTCTGAGAGAACCAGGTTCGATTCCCCACTCCTCCACACGCAGCTGCTGGTGTGACCTTGGGTCAGTCACAAGTTCTCTCAGAGCTGTTCTCTCGAGATCAGTCCTCAAACGAGCTCTCTCAGCCCCACCGACCTCACAGGGTGTCTGTTGTGGAGAGAGGAAGGGAAAGATGATTGTAACCCACTCTGAGTCTCCGAGTGAAGGGCAGGGTATAACTCCAACTCTTCTTCTTTTTGGTGTTATTATCTTAACACATGCAGTGGGTGAGAGGTCAGTCTCCCATTGCAACCTGAATCAGCCCCTTCTCTTTTTTGTGACCTCTGACAGTGACTGAGATCCAGCATTTTCCCCAGCAGAAGACATGTGACCACACAGCTCCTATTTGGACACGGCGATTCGAAGAGGACAGAGGGACCCGGAGTCTCACTCAGCACCAAGCATCTCCTTCAACCTCATCAGGTGCCAGTGGTCTGCAACCATAATGGGACTCTGCTTGGAAAAGCAGTATGGAAATGTGGAAAATGGAGAGCAATTTGGGAATTTAGTTGGAAAACTACAGTCTACAGCAGCATGCTTTAAATGTGTTGGTTTTGACCTTTAAAGCCCGACATTGCTTGGGACTGGGATATCTGAGGGACCACCTTCACCTTTATGTTCCTGTTAAGGAAGTAAGATCACAGGGAGAGGACTTTCCCGTATCGTTTTCAGACCATTTGATGTCTATTGACGTAAAGAAGTTTTACTAGAATTAAAGAGAGAAATCCATGAATATGGAGTAATAGCAGAACTACGTGTTAATTATAAGAATTCCAGAGTGCTATATAGAAACATTAAAGCAAAAACTCAATATGAAATTCAAAATGGTTTCGGTATCCCAGCATTTCATAAATAATCTAAATATCTGGGTGTAACTATTTCGAAGAATTTAAATGAACATCAGCCGTTAAACTTCCATCCAGTGATGCGACAAATAAGAAAAGGTGTTAAGAGATGGTCCCAGAAACATTTGACAATTATGGGTAGAAACCAAAGAAGCTCATCTGGTGGATATACAAGACAGGGCCTTTTGGGTGGCAGCCCCACCATTACGGAATAACCTCCCCAGAGATGTGCCCTTGGCCTCCCTCACCCTCAACCTTTAGGAGGCAGCTGAAGACAAGTTTTATTTACTATGGTGTTCAGTTACTTTTAGTTTTTCCTGCCTGCTAGTTTCTGCGTATTTTATTGTGTTTGCGTCGTGAGCCACCTTGAGGTCCTGTAGGTAGGAAGGTGGCAAATAAATGTTTTAGATGACCAAATAAACAAAACAAACCAGCAAATAAATGCACAGAATGCCTTCCACCCATGAGGTAACACTGTGGATTCAGTTAAGGATTACCCTGTTTTGAGAGCCAGTTTGGTGTAGTGGTTAAGAGCGCAGGGTCTAATCTGGGAGAACCAGGTTAGATTTCCCAGGCCTCCACATGTAGCTGCTGGTGTGAATTTGGGTCAGTAAAACACAGGCAGGGGAAACAAACCTGACCCAAAACCTGGAATCAAGAACCAAAAGGGTGAGAAGAAAGTCTAATGAAGGGCCAGTATTGAAAACCTAGTTAAAACTTATAACATACAAAAATACATGTATTTATTAGAAAGACAGTTAAAAACATACATAAGGGCCCAATGAAAGCCTCGTAAAAAAGTAAAGCCTAAACACAAGGGCCAATACACTTGACCTGATGCATTTCTGCCTTACTAGGGCCTTCTTCAGAGGTCAAACAATATTGAGGTACACATAATTTTAATACATATTGCAATAAGATAACCAATAGGTGAATATTGGACCAGAAAAAGGAAGGCTGTAGAAAAAAGAGATAAAAAGAATATTGAATATGAATAATCAAATGCTGGCCGCTGCCAGTATCTTGTATTCTATATTTTGTATTTCGTATTCTGCATTTGTAATGTATTGTTTAATTGCTGTATTTTAACTATGTTTTATTCATGTATTTTATGTTGATTGGAAGCCGCCCTGAGCCTGCCTTGCAGGGTATAAATCTCATAATAAATAAATAAAAAAAATTAACTGTCTTTCTAATAAATATATGTATTTTTGTATATTATAAGTTTTAACTAGGTTTTTAATATTGGCCCTTCATTAGACTTTCTTCTCACCCTTTTGGTTCTTGTGACCTTGGGTCAGTCACAAATTCTCTCAGAGCTGTTCTCTCACGAGTTCTCGAAAGAGCTCTCTCAGCCCCACCAACCTCACAGGGTGTCTGTTGTGGGGAGGGGAAGGGGAAGGAGATTGTGAGCCACTCTGAGACTCCAAGTGAAGGGTGGGATATAAATCCAGTCTCCTCTTCTTTTTCTTAATGTGGTTCAAGTTTATCAGCCTAGAGATATTGAATTGTTTGTCCTGTTTTACTGGTTCAAGGCTCTTAACCGAGAGATACTGAAATGTATCATGTCATATAGATTCAGGGGACTTCTTAGTTCAAATATTCGCTACTTCAATGGTGGAGTGTGCCTATGTTTTTAAAGTAGAGTTTTAGTGCACTTTTAATAAATACATATATTTTGTTTAATTTATTTCTCACTCTTAATGTCTGTCCAAACTTGTGTGCCAATTTACTTCAGCTGTATAAAATAAATTGCTTCATCTTCATTCTGATGTTTACACATTTTTAGCGTCTGTGATGATCTTTGGCAAAATCCCCAGAGCTCTGGAGGCAAGAAATAGCCATAACTGATTATTACAAGAAAATCACCTCTGCTAACCTGGGATGCTCCGAGGTACGGTGGTGTCACGCCCAGGTGCCAGGCTAGAGAAAATATGTTTTCGAGAATTCCCTAAAGTGACTCCACACTCTGTCATGGGTCAGCAAGTGGGCAACGGACTCGACCTGAACTTTGCTGAAGAAAGAACTTCATAAAAAAAAGCAAAAACTGAGATATTCTTTTGGGAACTTGTCTAAATGACCGCAAAACATTGTAACAAATTCCAGAGGGGTTGCCGTGTGAGTCAGTGGCAGCAAAAATAAGCAGGGGTTTGATGGTACAAACAAAGGTTAATCCACCGTAAGGCTTAATTGACTAGAGCTCCCTTCATCAGATGTATGACACAGGTCCTCATTTTGCTGATATGTAAATATATGCGGTGGCGGAAGGTCGGTAGTTCAGCAGTTCGAGACCCGAGTGCCGCGTGATGGAGTGAGCTCCCGTCTCTGGTCCCAGCCCCTGCCAACCTAGCAGTTCAAAAGCAAGAAATTGCAAGTAGATAAAATAGGTACCGCTTCGGAGGGAAAGTAACAGCATCCCATGCGCCTCGGCATCTAGTCATGCCAGCCACATGACCACGGAAACGTCTTTGGACAGCGCTGGCTCTTTGGCTTGGGAACGGAGATGAGCACCGCCCCCTAGAGTCAGATTCGACTGGCTTTCGAGCAAGGGAAACCTTTACCTTTACTAAATATATGCATAAGAACAGGAGAAGAGGCCTGCTGAGTCAGAGCTAATTTGGCGCAGGAATGCACAGGAACGGAGTTCCGGCTGGCTCTTGAGTTGGCCACGCCCAGCAGGAACTCATTAGCATAACAGGCCACACCCAACAGCAGGAACTCATTAGGACTGGCTACATCAGGGGTGTGTGGCCTAACATGCAAAGGAGTTCCTGCTCCAAAAAAAGCCCTGGTTTTTGACAACAAACAAGGTAAACAAAATAAGAAGCAGAAGGTGGGTGTGGCTGGATGACCACACTTCTGGTAACATGGGGGTGTGGCCTGATATGCTAATGAGTTTCTGATGTTGGGTGTGGCCTATTGTGCTAATGAGTTCCTGCTGTGCTTTTTCTACAAAAAAAGCCCTGCCAGTAGTCCATCTGGTCTTGTGTCCTATTTCACACTGTGATCACCGAGTTGCCCTGGAGGGCCAAGAAACAGAGCCTAGAGGCCAAGGTCCGCCTCTGCAGTGTTCCCTCTAAGCTGAGCTAGTGTGAGCTAGCTCACAGGGTTTTTTTAGCCTCCAGCTCACACATTTTTGTCTCAGCTCAGGAAGGGACGGCCCCAGAGCTAGCTAATTTATGCCGTAGCCAAATCGATCACTCACAACTTTAATGCCAGTAGCTCACAAAGTTGCATTTTTGCTCATGAGACTCCGCAACTTAAAGGGAGGGTTGACTCTCACCTATGTGGGACATTCCAGTTGTTCTCAAAAACCGGGCACAAAAATAACTTTTCTTTTTCTCACTTCCCACATCACCCACATAAAAGTTCTTCTGGGTGTCTCATCGGTTCTAAGCTAACCAGGGCTTTTTTTGTAGAAAAAGCCCAGCAAGAATTCATTAGCATAATAGGCCACACCCAACAGCAGAAACTCATTAGCATATTAGGCCACACCCCCGTGTCACCAGAAGTGTGGTCATCCAGCCACACCCACCTTTTGCTTCTTATTCTGTCGACCTTGTTTGTTGTCAAAACCCAGGGCTTTCTTTGGAGCAGGGACTCCTTTGCAGGTTAGGCTACACACCCCTCATGTAGCCAATCCTAATGAGTTTCTGCTGTTGGGTGTGGTCTGTTATGCTAATGAGTTCCTGCCGGGTGTGGCCAACTCGAGAGCCAGATGGAACTCCATTCCTGTGTGTTTCTGCCCAAAAATAGCCCTGAAGCTAACTAATGAAGAATTAGCATATATAAAAAACTGGTTAACCCGATCATGACTGAAGGAATTGAATTTGCAAACTGCAACACATGGTGACCGGGGGCTGGGGGGACACCTCCATGTTCAGAGGCATACAGCCTTTGGATTCCAGTGCCAGGCAAAAATCAAAATCTGTTTACAGAGAGGCAATATTCCCTCTAAGCTGAGTTACTGTGAGCTAGCTCACCGTTTTTTAGCCTCCGGCTCACACATTTTTGCCTCGGCTCAGGCAGGGATGGCTCCAGAGCAAACTAATTTAATGCAATAGCTCAATCACTCGCTCACAACTTTAACGCCAGTAGCTCAGGAAGTAGAATTTTTTGCTCACAGGACTCCACAGCTTTGAGGGAACATTGGAAGCAAGCCCCCTCCGTGATTATTAGTGAGATTTTAAAAAATGTTCATCCCTTTTACCCTGTCCTGTTTATTTCCTTTCTTTGCCCTTCCCTCAGGTGCTCTGCTTGCATTTCCCCTCCTGGCTCCCTTGAAGGACTGAAATGCTCTTCTAAGCAGGGATTGTTTGGGGGCTTTTTTGTGGCATTATACACCAGTGTGGTGTAGCAGCATCTTTTGGGGAGGCTCCCAGTTCCTGAGTGGGGGATTGGCGGAAATCAGTGCCAACTTATATGAATACATAAGGGAACATAAGAGAAGCCAGTGTTGGATCATGCCAGTGGCCCCTCCAGTCCAACACTCTGTCACACAGTGGCCAAAAATACCAGGTGCCATCAGGAGGTCCAGCAGTGGGGCCAGGACACCAGAAGCCCTCCCACTGCTGCCCTCCCCGCAAGCACCAAGCATACAGAGCATCACCTGCCCCGGAGTCCCTATCTATCCCTTGTGGCTGATAGACACGGATGGAGCTCTGCGCCTTACGCTTATCCAGTTCCCTCTTGGTAAGCCGTCCATGCCTGCACCACCCCTTTCCTTTTTTCCTTTTACAACATGAGCACTGCACTGTCTTAAAGGGTTAAAGGGAGAGAGAGAGAGAGACGCCGTCCTAGAAAAGCACAGAGTGAGGGGGGCTGTGTGTGTGGGGGGGAGAGCCATTTCCTCCTCCGCCCCTTGCAAGAACGCCCCTCGGAGTCCCACGAGGGTTTGACTTGAAGAGCTCGGAGGGAACCTGGTGAGCTCAAAGAGGCTTCGGAGGAGGGGGTCCTGCATGCAATGCAAGGCCCAAAGCAGAGAGAAAGGAGGGGAGGATGTAGCAGGGCGTGAAAGAGAGCACCCACCCACCCTAGTTTCTTCCTTATCTCCCCGGGGTCCCCCTGCCAGCCATTCCTGCCCCTTGTCCCCTTTGGGCAGAGCCACAGGGGTCCTGCAGCAGACTTGACCCGCAGGATCTGAACCCGGCACCTTTGGAGAGTGGAGGAAGTTCCAGCGGCTTGCAGAAAGCACGTTTGGGAAGGAGTTGGGGGGCTGAGATTGAGATTTGGGGTGGGGGGAGAAGGAGGGGGGAGGGAGTGGGGGGCTGAGGGGAGATTTTGGGGGGCGGGGGGGCTACAGGAAAGGCTGAGGGAGCTGGGAAGGGGGGTTAAAGGTGTGGGGGGTGACAGGGACTGTGTCACTTGGCCCCAGTGTTCCCTCTAAGCTGAGTTAGTGTGAGCTAACTCACAGTTTTTTAGCCTCCAGCGCACACATTTCTGTCTTCGCTCAGGAAGGGACGGCTCCCGAGCAAACTAATTTATGCAGCAGCCGAATCGCTGGCTCACAACTTGAATTGCCAGTCGCTCGCAAAATAGAATTTTTGCTCACAAGACTCCGCAGCTTAGAGGGAACACTGCTTGGCCCCTCAGAAGATCTGCGCAAAACAGAACCTGAAAAGTGCCAAGGAAAGGGGGATTTTCGGAGGGAATCTTCCTCCTGGGCATCAGCGCTGTGCCCCTTCTGTCTGGGGGAAATGGAAGCAGGGGGGTCAGCTCTTCTCCCCACAGGTGATTTGCTCTGGTTTTGGTGCGCTGGAGAATTCATTTTCCCTGCTTCCACACAGCACCCTGCAGAAGTTTATATTTATTTATTTATTGTTTCTATTTGTATCCTGCCTTGCTGGACACGCCGTGCTAACGGGAGGTATGCTGCAGGTCTGGAATTAATAACTTTTCCCAGAACCCCATCTTGTAATTACGATTCTGTGACATCTAGAGCACTGACCCTTTAGTGTATTGTATTGTATTGTTTTATTCTGCTTTTGCCTGTTTTAACTTTGGCATTTATGCCTCTTGGTTAGCCGCCCTGAGCCTCGGGGAGGTCGGGGATATAAATCCAAAAATAAGTAAATAAATAAAAAAAGCGGCTCACGGGGTTAAAATAGCTCTTAGACAATACAGAGTGAAAACAAGTTAAAAAAATACAATACCAAGTTAAGACAGCAACAGTTTACAAGCAAAAACCGACAGATGATGGCGATAATCCAAATCACACCCAAGGATAGGAGTAGCCTCCAGGAGGGTCTCAGGCCAGATGTTCTAGATTTCAGGCCAGGAGATGTTCCTGGAGTCCCCCCCCCCCGGCTTTCCTGCGATCTCGCCCGAACCAGATTTGGGGTGAAGTTGAATTTTGCCAGCAGGGCAAGAGGCTTACCATTTTTAAATTCCAATGCCCTAGCGGCAGCCGTTTTGCCTTCCCTGAGAAGGAGGAGGAGATTGGATTTATACCCTGCCCTTTACTCAGAGTCTCAGAGCGGCCTAGAAGAAGAGAAGATAAGAGATTGGATTTATACCCCGCCCTTCACTCGGAATCTCAGAGCGGCTTACAAACTCCATTCCCTTCCCCTCCCCATAACAGACACCCTGTGAGGTAGGCGGGGCTCAGAGAGCTCTGACAGAAACTACTCTTCTTCAAGGACAGCTGTGCCAGAGCTTGTGACTGACCCAAGGTCACATCAGCAGGTGCAAGTGGAAGAGTGGGGAACCAAACCCGGTTCTCCCAGATTAGAGTCCGCGCACTTAACCACTACACCAAACTGGCTCTCTGTGCTGTCATGGATGTGGCCTACAAACTCCTTTCCCCTCCCCACACCAGACACCCTGTGAGGTAGGCGGGCTGAGAGAACTTCTGACAGAAACTGTCCTTGAGAGAACAGCTGTGCCAGAGCTTGTGTCTGACCCAAGGTCACATCAGCAGGTGCAAGTGGAGGAGTGGGGAATCGAACTCGCTTCTCCCAGATTAGAGTCCGCACACTTAACCACTACACCAAACTGGCTCTCTGAGTATAAGGCATGTGTGTGTCAATTTTGTCTTTTCACTTTGGCCGTTGACCAGTGTATCGGTGTAACCACACGTCTATCCGACTACACCAATATATTAGTATAGAAGTGATGGTTTTAAAAACACTGGAAGAGCCCATGTGGTAACTGTTGGGGGGGAGGCAGGGGAAATGCAGGGAAGCCATTCCCCCCCAGTGGCAGAGACAGAAGCGGATGGAGTGGACAGGATTATTTTGGGCTCTTTTCTCCTGTTTTCCCCCTCCCACATGGATTCAAGGCCGCTTCCCTTGAGACTGCAGGGGGAGGCTTCCCTCTGCTGAAATCTCCCCGCTACAGGAAAGCATCATGGCCAGCCCACACAGAGAGTATAAAAGCTTTTCCCCTGCAGAGCTAGTTTTCTATGTGCGGGGAAAAATTAATACCAAGCTGGCGTCTCTCACCTGCCGTGTCGAGTCAGGCACTCCATCCCATCCCATTAGGTCTCTCCCACTTCATTCCCAGCACATTCTCCTAAAAGGGGGAGGGCAGGCAGGAGGGTTTTTGGTTTCTTCTGAGGGGAGGAGGGAGGGGTGTGGCTTCAGGCAGGGAAAGGGACGCCTCTCCCAGGAACCGGTTGGCAGCAGTGTTCCCTCTAAGCTGAGTTAGTGTGAGCCAGCACACTGTTTTCTAGCCTCTGGCTCACAGATTTTTGCCATAGCTCAGGAAGGGATGGCTCCAGAGCAAACGAATTTATGCAGTAACTAAGTCACCTGCTCACAACTCTAAGGCCAGTAGCTTCACAAAGTCAAATTTTGGCTCACGGGACTCCATAGCTAAGAGGTTGGCAGAGGTTGCGAGGAAGCATTGCCAGGGGAGGAGTGGGGTGGGTGGATAAGGTGGGACCGACCGCCCCCATATAGGATGGCCGTTTGAGGGGAGAATCGTAGAATCATAAGAGTTGGAAGGGACCTCCACAGCCATCTAGTCCAGCCCCCTGCACAATGCAGGAAATAAGAACACAAGAGAAGCCAATGTCGGATCAGGCCAATGGCCCGTCCAGTCCAACACTTTGTCACACATGGCCAAAAATACCAGGTGCCATCAGGAGGTCCAGCAGTGGGGCCAGGACACTAGAAGCCCTCCCACTGTTGCCTCCCCAAGCACCAAGAATACAGAGCATCACTTGCCCCAGACCGAGAGTTCCTAAGAACATAAGAGAAGCCAAATGTTGGATCAGGCCAATGGCCCATCCAGTCCAACACTCTGTATCACACAGTGGCCAAAAATGCCAGGTGCCATCAGGAGGTCCAGCAGTGGGGCCAGGACACCAGAAGCCCTCCCACTGTTGACTCCCCCCAAGCACCAAGAATATAGAGCATCACTTGCCCCAGACCGAGAGTTCCTAAGAACATAAGAGAAGCCAATGTTGGATCAGGCCAGTGGCCCATCCAGTCCAACACTCTGCGTCACACGGGCCAAAAATACCCGGTGCCCTCAGGAGGTCCACCAGTGGAGCCAGGACACCAGAAGCCCTCCCACTGTTGCCCCCCCCAGCACCAAGAATACAGAGCATCCCTTGCCCCAGAATGAGAGTTGCTAAGAACATAAGAGAAGCCAATGTCGGATCAGGCCAGTGGCCCATCCAGTCCAACACTCTGTGTCACATAGTGGCCAAAAATACCCGGTGCCATCAGGAAGTCCAGCAGTGGGGCCAGGACACCAGAAGCCCTCCCACTGTTGACCCCCCTAAGCACCAAGAATACAGAGCATCCCTTGCCCCAGACCAAGAGTTCCTAAGAACATAAGAGAAGCCAAAGTTGGATCAGGCCAGTGGCCCATCCTGTCCAATACTCTGTCACACAGTGGCCAAAAATACCCAGTGCCATCAGGAGGTCCACCAGTGGGGCCAGGACACTAGAAACCCTCCCACTGTTGACCCCACCCCAAGCACCAAGAATACAGAGCATCACCTGCCCCAGACCGAGAGTTCCTAAGAACATAAGAGAAGCCAATGTTGGATCAGGCCAGTGGCCCATCCAGTCCAACACTCTGTGTCACATAGTGGCCAAAAAGACCCGGTGCCATCAGGAAGTCCAGCAGTGGAGCCAGGACCACAAACACAGAAATACCTCCCCCCCACCACCCCCGCCGTACATCCCCAAGTGAGAGATATGGGGCCATATGCTCCTGAGCCTTGATAGATCAAATCCAGTAACCTGAATTGTGCCCTGAATTCAGAAAATGTGCATGGAGCAAAAAGGGTTTCCCCACCTCTTTCTCTGTTTCCCAGGCAAGAGTAGAAGGACGCCCTCCACCATCTCTTCTGGATGCTGAAAGGAAAAGAGCCCACCATGCAGCCCGCTCAGGTATTGGGGGAGGGGGTGTGGAATCATGGGGGAGACGTGCGGCAGACAGTAGGGGTGCTTTCTTGTTATGCTCAGAGGCTTGGGCTCCTTCCCAATGATTCTAGTGTTCCCCACTGGGAAGGCAGAAAAATAGTCACCCCCCGTCTCTAGGAATGGTTTTAGCAGAGAAGCAGGACAATTGGAACATGACTTCAATTTGGGCCATCTCCAAATGTCTCTGTAACAGTACTGTGTTTCCCACAGAAACCCATTTATTCCTTTTATCATCCGGACATCTCTGGCCTGTTCCCTAAACTAGCCCACTGCAACTGAGAATGGCCACTCTCGTTCCAGGATGATCCCAAGGAGGCCTTGGGCTGGGAGGGAGATGTCCCCGTGGGGCTCTTCTCACCACGTCTTTGTGCTGCTCTGCCACCATGAATTGACTCTCTCCGGTTTTGGCTTCCCCCCCTGGACCAGCTTTCCAGTGATATAAAGAGATGTAAAGGGAGCGGTGGCGCAGGTAGTAAATCACACCTGCTATAACATCAAGCGAACAGCCACTGTGGCTGTTCGAGTCCCACCGCGGCCGGGGTGAGCTCCCGGTCCCAGTCCCAGCTCCCGCCCACCCAGCAGTTCGAAAGCACGCGCAAGTAGATCAGTGGGTACCTGCCTGTAGGTGGCGGGGGGCACCCTCCCGGGGAGTATAGCAGCAGTGACTTCAGCAGCGGCGGCAAGGGCGGCAACGGCAGCAGCAGCAGCGGCAGGCAGAAGCAACGCTGACGACTGAACCTGGCAGTGGGCGGAGCTACGAGGCGCAGGCAGCGTGATGGTGCGGCACGGCGGAGCCTATGGGACGTTGGCCGGAAGCCGAAGCCTACACGGGCCTGTGCATCGAAGAGGGGCCTGCCGCCGGAAGCCTCCTGGCCCAGGAAAAAGATCTACGCCAGGGGCTCGAGGACATCAAGGCTGAAGCGCGGTCGCCTGAGGCCCCGCCGGAACAAAGACAAGAAGCCCTGCTTGGGTGCTGGTAGGATGTCCCTTCCCCATAAGACTGTGGCCCTAGTTAGGAGATGATTAAATTGTGTAAACCACTCTGAGACCCCTTGGGGAGGTCTGAGCAGTATAGAAATCGAAACTATAAATAAATATGTTTCCTTCTCCTTCTTGCAGGCCGGGGTATCCTTTGAGGAGGTGGCCGTGGATTTCACCCCCGGGGAGTGGGCCCTGCTGTGCCCGGCCCAGAGAGCTCTCTACAGGGAAGTCATGCTGGAGAATTTCAGGAATGTGGCCTCTCTGGGTGAGGAGCCTTCTCTTTCTTGCAGTGAGGAGATGGACTGTAAGGAAGCCCGGAAGGAGGAAGGACGTGGCGTCAGGCTGCCTGCCCTGGTCCCAGTGGCTGGTCTCTGCCTCCCTCCACGATCCTCCCTCTGAGGTGGGAAGGCTCCCGTGCTCTCCTTGCCGAGAGGGGGAGCCCCTGCCTGGCAGTCCTGGGCCTGAGCCACCTGAGAGGGCATCAGAAGAGGTGCCAAGGGGAGGCCGGGTCTGGAGACGGTGGGTCCAAGCAGGGGGCTTCCCTCAAGTCTGGTCCTGGCCTTACCTGGGCTGAGAAGTGGCTGTGGAAGGAACTCTGCTGTCTTTTCTGTCCTTTGAGTCCTCGGCTGGCATTTCCATCTCAGCTTAGCATGGGACAGGCACAGAACTGCAAGCGCCAGTGTTATGCCAACACCCCTCTAGTTGTCTAGGGCCTCCATCGGCCCCACAAGATAGAAACAGGGTCTGCTTGAGGCCTCCCCGTTCCTTGTTTTCATCCCAGGGGAAGAGGTGCCGAAAGGTCCAAGAGGATAAGAAACTAGATCAGACTTGGAGGAAAGAATTGCTTTTTTGACTTGGAGGAAAAGAATTGCTTTTTTTTCATAAGGGGTATCCAGAAAGCCCATTTTGCCTTTAAAAGGCAAAATGGGCTTTCTGGATACCCCTTACGAAAAAAAAGCTCGTTGACTTGCTAAGACATTTCAGATTCTAGCCACAAGAAAGGGTCAGTTTTTGTTATGGCGAAGGAGAAATATTACTGAAGCCGAATGTCTTCACACGTTCACGTGGACAACCCGGTCTGCTTCCTGAGTTAATTATAAAGGGGAAAGCTCCTCTGCAGTCTCCTAACAGATCTGTGAGCAGGTACTAAATGTTTGCTTTTGAGTGAATCTCAGATCACAGCTGGCATCGTTCCAGACAGACGTGGGAAAAGGAAATGAGTGACTTGAATCCTGGAAGTGGCAAATAAGGCGGTGTGATTCGATTCCACTGTCACGGGGCACCTCTACCCCCCCCCAAGAGATCTGGGAGGTGAAGTCTATCAGGTCTGGGACTCAGTCATACATTTCAGGTCCGGTTCTTCCATCTAACCTACTGTTGCCCCTAAGGAGAGAGAGACACTCTTCAGACTGGCAGCTATGATCTACTTTCTTACTCTCTCTTCATCTCTTCCCTCTTTCTCTCACTGCAGTCCACGGTCACCAAAGTATGTCTCCCCATTGCTCTGACGCTGCTCCTGGTTTCTGCCGGGTAACCTCTGAGTATCCCTCTCCAGATCCCCCGGTTCCCGGGCTCATCTTTGTTCCAGGTGCCGTCAGGTGTAGTGGTTAAGTGCCAGGTTGGTGTAGTGGTTAAGTGCGGAGACTCTAATCTGGGAGAACCGGGTTTGGTTCCCCACTCCTCCACTTGCACCTGGCTGGATGAGCTTGGGCAAGCCCTAGTTCTGATAAGAGCTGTCCTTGAAAAAGAGCCGTTTCTGTCAAGAGCTCTCTAAGCCCCACCTGCCTCACAGGCAGTGTTCCCTCTAAGCTGAGTTAGTGTGAGCTAGCTCACATTTTCTTAGCCTCTGGCTCACGCATTTTTGTCTTCGCTCGGGAAGGATGACTCCAGAGCAAACTAATTTATGCAGTAGCCCAATTTCTTGCTCACAACTTTAATGCCAGTAGCTCACAAAGTAGAAGTTTTGCTCACAAGACTCCACAGCTTAGGGGGAACATTGCTCACAGGGTGTCTGTTGTGGGGAGGGGAAGGGAAGGGAGTTTGTAAGCCACTCTGAGATGCCTTTGGGTAGTGAAGGGCGAGCTATAAATCCAATCTCCTCCTCCTCCTCCTCCTCCTCCTCCTCCTCTTCTTCTTCTTCTTCTTCTTCTTCTTCTTCTTCTTCTTCTTCTTCTTCTTCCCTTTTTGGCCATGTCTCCAGCATAATCTCCCTCTCTTTGGATCCCCCAGGCCTCCTCAGCGTACCATCTTATTCCCTTTCCCTCTCTTGTCCAGCCTTCCTTCTCTCATATCCTTCAGGGATTATGCGCTCAGCCCCACAACTGTCCCATGGACTGGACGTCTTCACCATCAAAAATATTGGCAATTGCTGAATTACGAATGACCCAAACAGATATTTTAAGTGTCTTGACTGCCAGCTGCCAACGTCCTTTCTGTCTTGCCTTCAGTCTCCCTCTTCGTGCCGAATAAAAGATCAGCCTTTTTATAAAGAATCGTCTCACTACTGTGTGGGAAAATGCTGCCCCCCATCTGCAGTCTGTGCATGCAGAGGCTGAGGCCCCGAGAGGCCCAGAGCTGGGTAGTGCATGTGTGCATGGCCCCATCTACATGCTGCTACGGAGTCTCAGGATAACAAGAGAGGGATGCGCCTTGAGCCCATACGGTACTCCATCCCACCCCTGTTATTTGCCTGTGGTGTGTTTCTGGAGGGACAGTCAATCTGGCTTGGAATTCGATCAAGACGGGTATCCGTGTTTGTCTGTAGCAGTAGAAAAGAGCAAGAGTCCCGTGGCACCTCAAAAGACTCACCAAATTTGTAGCAGGGGACGAGCTTTCCTGAGTCACTGTGAGCAGAAGAAGAGAGCTCTGACTCACGAAAGCTTAACCCCCTGCCTGCCACAAATCTTGTGAGTCTTTAAAGTGTCATTGGAATCTTGCAATTTTGTACTGGTTTGGAATTGTTGGATTTATGAGCACACAGAAGAGGTCTCATTTTGTGTGCGTGTGTGTGTCCCCGATAAACAGGACCTCCGATTGCCAAACCTGACCTCATATCCCAGCTGGAAGAAGAGGAAGGGCTGTTTCTCCTGGGCTCTGATGCAGAGGAGGGATTGGCAGGTAGGCGCTTAAGATCTCTGTCTTGGGGACGGTGTGTTCCTTATCACAACACTTGGAACAAAAACCTCCCCAGGACTCAACAGGGATATTGGATTTTTATCCCATTACATATGCTAACTCATTCAGTCCTCACATATATGTGCTCAACAAAGGCCCCGTTCACACGGAGCATTTGCCCCGCTGAAGGCACGGGAGCCGCGCAGACTGTCCGTGTGCGATCATACGAGCACATCTGGGAGGCGTAGCGCTCCCGTGGCCAACCCGCGGCTTCCCTCCGAAAACGTGGAGTAAAAAACTAGTAGGGTCGAAGTACTAGTTTCCGGAAACCCCGGGGCAAAGGCCGGGGTTTGATCGCGGGAGTGCCAGTATCCTGTGGCTTCCGACGCCGGCCCATGTCCCGGGGTTTCTGGATGTTGTAAGTTTCCATGGGATGCGCACCAACGCTGAATGAGGCATGCGCATATGCAAGACACCGGCAGCAGCCCGCCCCCCCTCCAACAGCACGTGCACACTTTGCAACAGCGCAGCTTGCGTGGTCTGCTGCACCGCTTTTTTGCCGCGCTGCAGCAGCATGGTGTGATCGGCACTTGGAGCTGGAGCGTGGCAATCCGGTGGCCTATGTGATCGGGCTACCGCACCTTATTTTGCTCCGAGGCAAACTGCCACGCCTCGCCCCCGCATTTTCTGGCCCATATGACCAGGGCCAAAAAGGACTATAAATCCTCTATATTTTAGTGTATTTCTTTTTCAGAATAGTGTGTTAGAAAACTGAATGGATGTCTGCTGGCAACATTACATCCAGCTCAAAATATACTGTTAAGTGCCCTCTCTACGCCTCAGAGGAGATAATTAAGATTCGGTTACTTCCCACAACTAGGGGAAAAAAACACTTTTAGACATTTATCTGCTATTGTGACTTATGCAGGGCTTTTTTTGTAGAAAAAGCCCAGCAGGAACTCATGAGCATAATAGGCCACACCCAGTAGCAGAAACTCATTGGCATATTAGGCCACACCCCTGATGGCACAGCTCATTAGTATATTGGGCCACACCCCCATGTTACCAGAAGTGTGGTCATCCAGCCACACCCACCTTTTGCTTCTTATTCTGTTTACCTTGTTCCTTGTCAAAACCCAGGGGCTTTTTTGTAGCAGGAACTCCTTTGCATGTTAGGCCACACACCCCTAACGTAGCCAATCCTAATGCGTTTCTGCTGTTGGGTGTGGCCTGTTATGCTAATGAGTTCCTGCTGGGTGTGGCCAACTCCGTTCCTGTGCGTTCCTGCCCAAAAATAGCCCTGGACTTATGTATTGCTTTACAACGGTTGACCGTATAACCTTAACTTGCCATTTAGTTTTTCACTTTGCATAACTTAAACATCATCATGTTAACATGTTAATTTGTGGTTAAATCCCTGTCTATAAGTTTAGAACCTCCTCCCCCATTCCATTGTACTTGGAAAAGGTGTGCCTTGCACACGAATGCTCGGACATTGAATGAACCTTTGATGGTCTTAAAGGCACCACGGGACTCTAGATTTGTTCTACTGCTTCAGGCCAACACGGCTGACTACCAAGGCATAACAATGTCAGCCGCTCCATCTCAGGTTCATTCACTTGTGGTCTTCCAAGACTGTATATGCCCGGGGTGTCAAACTTATTTGTTAGGAGGGCTGGATCTGATATAGATGAGACCTTGTTGGGCCGGACCATTGTCTGTCATCAAATGTAACGCCAGGTAGCGGAGATAATAAACTTCATAAAGGACACGAAAACACAAAAGATTTTTTAAATTAAAATAAAAACATGCTTGAAACTTTAGCACTCTTCCGATATTTTGTTTGTTTAACAGTGTCTGATAACTGACACCCATAAGAACATAAGAGAAGCCAATGTTGAATCAGGCCAATGGCCCATCTAGTCCAACACTCTGTCACACAGCGGCCAAAATATACCAGGGGCCATCAGGAGGTCCAGCAGTGGGGCCAGGACACTAGAAGCCCTCCCACTGCTGCCCCCTCCAGCACCAAGCATAGAGTGCATCACCTGCCCCAGACTCAGAGTTCCCATCTATACCCTGTGGCTAATAGCCACTGACGGACCTCTGCTCCATATGTTTATTTAATTCCCTCTTGAAACTGTCCATGCTTGCAGCTGCCACCACCTCCTGTGGCAGTGAATTCCATATGTGAATTCCATACCCCTTCCTCTGACTTATTGCATCAAAATGTCTGTGCTCTTGCAGTCTTGAGTACGCTTTTCAAGTGTGTACCTGTAAGCTGCAAACCTACTTTTGATCGATTGATATTCACCACCGAGATCTCATGCTCAGAGTTCTGAGTCCAGGATCCAGGTCAAAAGATGAAATGGCTGTGTGATTAAGAGAGCCCGGAGAAGCGAGCTATGATGCAGCAGCAGCGACAGAACTGGAAGCAGGAGATGGCCCAGCACGGGCCTGATGGGAGCCCTCTGGGGGCCAGATTTGGCCCCTGGGCTGCATGTTGGACACCGCTGGTATATGCCATCAAAAGTACCCTTCCGCTCTGTACGTTCCCCTTGATTATTGCATCTGGTCAATCCCTACACATAAATAAGTCAGTCCCTACACAGAAGAATAAATGGACCTAAGAGTGGCCGTCCTTAAACAGAGAAGCTTCGAGGAGAAATTAAAATGTGTGATTGCTGATAGTGGGAGGGGGCTTCTAGTGTCCTGGCCCCACTGCTGGACCTCCTGAGGGCACCTGGTATATTTTGGCCGCTGTGTGACAGAGTGTTGGACTAGACGGGCCATTGGCCTGATTCAACACTGGCTTCTCTTATGTTCTTATGTTCTTAAATTCAGAACAACGGATCCCCCAGAGCTGAAGACAGACGTAGGATTCTTATCTCACAGGTGCTGATTTTTTTTGGCCGTAAGCATTTCTACTCTGTTCTAATCTAGCTAATTACCAGGTGCATGGTACCTCTGCATCCTGAGTTCATAGAATCAAAGAGTTGGAAGGGACCTCCAGGGTCATCTAGTCCAACCCACTTTTTTATCCCGGCCTCAGGCTTGGATATAAAGACTGAGATCTCCATTCTGAATCAAATTTTGATTGAAAGCTTAAGAACATAAGAGAGGCCAAAGTTGGATCAGGCCAAAGGCCAATCCAGTCCAACACTCTGTCACACAGTGGCCAAAAATACCAGGTGCCATCAGGAGGTCCACCAGTGGGGCCAGGACACTAGAAGCCCTCCCACTGTTGACCCCCCCAGCACCAAGAATACAGCACATCACTCGCCCCAGAGTCCCTATCTATACCTGGTGGCTAATAGCCACTGATGGACCTCTGCTCCCTATGTTTATCTAATTCCCTCTTGAAGCCGTCCATGCTTGTAGCCGCCACCACCTCCTGTGGCAGTGAATTCCATGTGTGAATCACTCTTTGGGTGAAGAAGGACTTCCTTTTCTCCGTTCTAACCCGACTGCTCAGCAATGTCATAGAGTGCCCACGAGTTCTTGTATTGTGAGAAAGGGAGAAAAGTACTTCTTTCTCGACCTGCTCTATCCCATGCATAATCTTGTAAACCTTGATCATAACCTTATAAACCTTATACCCAGATAACCCTGTTAGTGTTTTGGAGCTACTAGACTCACAGTTAGGTATTTGTGGAAAGTGTCATATCATCACCCCAATTTTACCTTTCTTTCAGCAACAGACGTGTGGCAGTCAGTTAATGAAGCAGAAGACCAGCCACTGATGGAGAAAGAGGATATGTATTCAGATGTGATAGAGGAGTTTGAATATTTGGATGCACCAAAGAAGAAGGAGGGAAAATACCCACCTAAAGGGAGAAACAATTCCTATCTTTTACAAGGGGATGACTCTCTACGGCAAAAAATATGTCAAGGAGACAACAGGAATGAGTGCACTGCAAGCAGAGAAAAATTCACTGAAATGTCAGTTGTTAATATTCAACAAGGGATGTGTCACAGAATGAAAATATATGGGTGCCTGGAGTGTGGGAAAAGTTTCAAACTGAAAGCGCACCTTACTTCCCATCAAAGAATTCACACCGGGGAGAAGCCATATAAATGCCTGGAGTGTGGGAAAAGCTTCAGCGAGAGTTCCAATCTTACATGCCATCTAAGAATTCACACGGGGGAGAAACCATATAAATGCCTGGAATGTGAGAAAAGCTTCAGGAAGAACGGACACCTTACTGCCCATCAAAGAATTCACGCAGGTGAGAAACCATATAAATGCCTGGAGTGTGGAAAAACCTTCAGTGACAGTTCCAGTCTTACTCCCCATAGAAGAATCCACACAGGAGAGAAACCATATAAATGCCTGGAATGTGGAAAAAGCTTCAGGAAGAGTGGACACCTTACTTCCCACGGAAGGACACACACAGGGGAGAAGAAATACAAATGCCTGGAGTGCGGGAAAAGCTTCAGTTACAGCGGAGGCCTTACTTCTCATCAAAGAATTCACAAAGGGGAGAAGCCATATAAATGCCCGCAGTGTGGGAAAAGCTTCAGGAAGTGTGGTCACCTTACTTCCCATCAAAGAATTCACACAGGTGAGAAACCGTACAAATGCCTGCAGTGTGGAAAAAGGTTTCGTCAGAGTGCACACCTTACGTCCCACCAAAAGATGCACATAGGATAGAGGAAATATGTTGCAAATGGCTGGAAGCCTCGTGCATTACATCCATAGATTGTGGCCAACAACGTCTGGCCCAGAGCCCCCTAGAACGGCTGGTGTGGCCCTGGGTCCCCCGAAGAGGTGGGAACCTGAAGAAAACTGGAGGTCTCTTCAAGGAACGGTGGATGGGCACTGGAAAAAATAATTTTTGCCCTCCTGTTGATCAGGAGTACTGATACATTAGTAGCAGGATTCCACACCCCCAGAACATCAGCATCAATGTACAGGGTTTATTAATTGATTTATTGTATTTATTTACAATAATTAGAGGGCTTTTGTCAAAATATTTATTGGAATGCTATGGGAGGGGCATTGGAACCAGAGTGTAGTGGGAGAGTAAAGCATTATTAGACGGGGGGGGGGGTTATTATTGATAGGTTAAGCATAGGGTTATGTTTAGCTTTTAGCTGTTAGATGAGAAGAGGAGGAGGAGAAGGAGACTGGATTTATACCCCACCCTTCACTCGGAGTCTCCGAGTAGCTTACAATCTCCTTTCCCTCCCCCTCCCCACAACAGTCACCCTGTGAGGCCGGTGGGGCTGAGAAAGCTCTTCCAAGAACTGCTCTTTCAAGGACAGCTCTGACAGAACTATGGCTTGCCCAAGGTCATCCAGCGGCTGTGAGTGGAGGAGTGGGGGAAATCAAACCCGGTTCTCCCAGGTTAGAGTCCACGCACTTAACCACTACACCAAACTGGTAGTTAATTAGAGCTGCTGCGTAAATTGCTGTATAAACTGCTGCTGTATACATTGTAGAATTTTTCTAATGAATTTAGTATTTATTGTTGGGCGACTGCTTTGTGGACGTGGGTAGGGAGAGGAGAACAGAATGGTTCTGGTTCAATCCAAGAGTTCCCAGTGATTGGGGGCTGGGAGAAGGTTACTGAAATGGAAGGAGACGGAGATATGGTCATGCTTCCAGCCGTCCCATCCCAAGACATGTTGGTGAGAGGGCTAGGAAACCCACCCCCCTTTGACACTGATGTTGTACAACACCAGGTCCATCAATAATTATCCTTGTGGGGGATGTTCTGTGTGTGAACACAATTATTACAAACTGATTTCTTTTATGACTCCTCTAAACAAAAAAGGTACTCTATAAAAGGTTTCTTCCATTGTACTACAAAGTCTGTAATTTCTGTGGTAAAGTGTGGCTGTGGTTTAACCTACATTGGGCGTACATCTAGACCTGTAAAGATAAGCATTGGAGAACACGGGAGCTGTATTCGCCTTCGCAGGAAGAATGCCCCAATGGTCGAGCACTGTATAACTTTTGGGCATAGCGAGAGAGACCTTTGTTTCTTCATCTTGGAAAAAGTCCAGGCTAGCAATCGGCAATTGGCACAGCGTCTGAAGGCCAGGGAGACCTTCCGGATCTATGCTAGGAATAGTTTAACACCATGTGGATTAAATCAAGAAATTGATTGGCAAGCTGTATAAATGGGTATTGCGTAGCATTTGTTCTGCTATTAGTTTGTCTCAGGGCCTTTTTTGTTGAAAAAGCCCAGCAGGAACTCATTAGCATAACAGGCCATACCCAGCAGCAGAAATTCATTAGCATATTAGGCCACGCCCCCATGTTACCAGAAGTGTGGTCATATCCAGCCACACCCACCTTTTGCTTCTTATTCTGTTTACCTTGTTTGTTGTCAAAACCCAGGGCCTTTTTGTAGCAGGAACTCCTTGCACGTTAGGCCACACACCCCTAACGTAGCCAGTCCTAATGAGTTTCTGCTGTTGGGTGTGGCCTATTATGCTAATGAGTTCCTGCTGGGCGTGGCCATCTCAGGAGCCAACCGGAACTCCATTCCTGTGCATTCCTGCCCCAAAATAGCCCTGGTTTGTCTAATTACTTGTTTTTAGGGCTTTTATGAAATTTCTGTTGTGTTCTTTCTTTGCCTATGGGTACTGTCTCTTTAAGTCCTTCTGTATTATTATTTTTGAGAGGGGAAAATCCTTTTCTGTGAGCTCTAACATTGTAGCAAGAATGTATGGGTAGCATTTCTTTGATGTCGTTTTGCATTGCCATTGTTATATTAGCCTGTGGGTACTATCCCTTTAAGTTTCTCCCTTCTGTGACCTCTGACATTACAGCAACAATGTATGGGTGTTAGCTCCTTAAGTCTTTCCACATTGTCATTGTTATATTAGCATTGCAACATATGGGCACGATCTCTTTAAGTCTTTTTTGCAACGTCACACCACCACCACCCCGAAATATTTTTTTCTCTCTTTGTGACCTCTGACACTATATCAGCATTGCATCACCCTCTATTACACTTATTTAATTAAGTTCATGATATCTGTCTGTCTTCACTGTTACATATTGAGGGCACATTGTCCCTGACAAGGCAATTTTATTTGCACTCTTAGGACCTAAACTGGAAGGTATTTTTCGCTTTGTTTAATTCCTCATATTTTTATTCAGTGGATTCTACTATTGGTTATATTTTGGAATTTATCCTTATTTCCAGGTACATATTACTCCCAGTATATGCAACTACTTCTGACACAAGGCCAGATAGATTTGTGGCCCCCAAATAGAAACCTTTTGGTGTGTCAAGTAAGTATATTTGGGTACAGTAAAATATTAGAATCACAGAAAGTTAGAGTTGGAAGGGACCTTGCAGGTCATCTAGTCCAACCCCCTGCACTCTGCAGGAACATAGCTGAAAGATAGCCGTGCATACCTACAACATACCCAAAAGATGGTCGTCCAGCCTCCGCTTGAAAACATCCAGGGAAGGAGCATCCACCACCTCCTGAGGCAGTCTGTTCCACTGCTCAACCACTCTGACAGTTAGGAAGTTTCTCCTGATATTTAGCTGGTAATGACTCCCTTGTAATTTCCACCCATTAGATCTAGTCTTGCAATCCGGAGCAAGAGAGAATAGATCCGCTCCATCTTCTACATGACAGCCCTTCAAATACTTGAAGACTACAATCATGTCCCCTCTGAGCCTTTCCTTTCCCAGGCTAAACAGACCCAACTCTTTCAGCCTTTCCTCACAAGACTTGGATTCAAACCCTCTCACCATCCTGGTCGCCCTCCTCTGGACGCGCTCGAGCTTGTCAATATTCTTTAAATATTGGATGGAATTTTCAATTGAATTATTAAATATTCATCTAAAACATTTTTTTATCTTTCTGTACAGCATTCCGATTTTGGTCCTATTTTATTTATTGTTTAGTGCCTTACACGTGCTACAGGGACTCCGTTGCTTGGTGTATTTTGTACTGTTTGACCTCTGAAGAAGGCTCTCGTGAGCTGAAACACGGCAGGTCGTACACAGTTTGTTCTTTGTGTATTTCTAACTTTGAACATTTTATGAGGCTTCATTTGGGCCCCTACATGGTTTTTATATGTCTTTGAAATAAACACTCTTTTGTATACTTACTTACGTTCTTAACTTTTGGCCCTCAATAAGTTTTCTTTTTCTTTTTTTTAACTTATTTATTTAAAGTTTTATCACATTATACATATATAACCTTCGTTTAACACGCAAGTCATTTTTACATCATTTTATCCAACCAAATGTACAATTTTTTCCATCTTGATTCGAATATTTCGTAACTTTTCCCTTGCAATATTATATTTCGCCTATCCATTTCCGCCATTAACAACAATTTCTCTATTAGTTCCTCCTTGGAGCTGCGGTGGCTCAAGTGGTTAAGACACTGAACTGCAGGCTGTGGAAGGTCAGTAGTTCAGCAGTTCAAGACCCAGGTGCTGCAAGACGGAGTGAGCTCCCGTCTCTAGTTCCAGCTCCTGCCAACCTAGCAGTTTGAAAGCAAGAAATTGCAAGTAGATAAATAGGTACCACTTTGGTGGGAAGGTAACAGCATTCCGTGCGCCTTGGTGTTTAGTCATGCCGGCCACATGACCACAGAAACGTCTTCGGACAGCATTGGCTCTTCGGCTTTGAAACGGAGATGAGCACCGCAACCCTAGAGTCGGATTCGACTGACTTTCGAGCAAGGGAACCTTTACCTTTACCTTTGAGGGTATTTTGGTGTAGTGGTTAAGTGCGCGGATTCTAATCTGGGAGAACCGGGTTTGATTCCCCACTCCTCCACTTGCACCTGCTGATGTGACTTTGGGTCAGTCACAAGCTCTGGCACAGCTGTTCCTGAAAGAGCAGTTTGTGTTAGAGTTCTCTCAGCCCCACCTACCTCACAGGGTGTCTGTTGTGGGGAGGGGAAGGGAAAGGAGTTTGTAAGCCGCTCTGAGACTCTGAGTGAAGGGTGGGGTATAAATCCAATCTCTTCTCTTCTTCTTCTTTTCTCCTCTCTCCAACACTTGGCTAATAATATCCTTGCTGTAGTAAAAATAGGTGATATTACATACTTGTTAACCTTACTACAGGTTTCTGGGAGAATATTTAATACAGGCCCTCAATAAGTTTTCTAAACTTCCATCAATAATAAGAGCATGACGCTGTGTAAATTATATCGCAGCGCAAGATGTGGACCCGGCATGCATGACCGAGACCTGGACAAGGGAGGGCGAAACGCTCACAGTAAAACAACTGATCCCAACCAGAATTCTCGGTCCTCCGTCAGTCCCGAACTGAGGGGAGGGGGGTGGCGATACTCATTTTTCCTCAAGGGCACTTCCCAGTCCAAAGATCTCCAGTACTGATAGTGCTGGCCTAGTTTGGGACACTGAGGAGAGCCTGGCTGTTTGGTGTACCGATTGCCTAGTGCCCCAGCAGACAGCCTACCAAACCTGCTGGAGGTGGTAGCAGGCTGGGCCTTGGAATTCCCGAGACTGACAGTTCTGGGGACTTCAACATCCATGCCGATGCTGCTACCTCCTCGCAGGTGTCGGACATAGTGTCTTCCATGGCAGTCAGTTTGGTGTAGTGGTTAAGTGCGCGGTCTCTAATCTGGAAGAACCGGGTTTGATTCCCCACTCCTCCACTTGCACCTGCTGATGTGACCTTGGGTCAGTACAAGCTCTGGCACAGCTGTTGTTGAAAAAGAGCAGTTTCTGTCAGAGCTCTCTCAGCCCCACCTACCTCACAGGGTGCCTGTTATGGGGAGGGGAAGGGAAGGGAGTTTGTAAGCCGCTCTGGGACCCCTTTGGGCAGTGAAGGGCCGGGTATAAATCCAATCTCCTCCTCCTTCTTCAGCCCTACCTACCTCACAGGGTGTCTTGTTGTGGGGAGGGGAAGGAAAAAGAGTTTGTAAGCCACTCTGTTACCCCTTTGGGTAGTGAAGGGCGGGGCATAAATCCAATCTCCTTCTTCTTCAGCCCCACCTACCTCACAGGGTGTCTGTTGTGGGGAGGGGAAGGGAAAGGAGTTTGTAAGCCGCTCTGGGACCCCTTTGGGTAGTGAAGGGCAGGGTATAAATCCAATCTCTTCTCCTTCTTCTACCTCACAGGGTGTCTGTTGTGGCGAGGGGAAGGAAAAAGAGTTTGTAAGCCACTCTGATACCCCTTTGGGTAGTGAAGGGCGGGGTATAAATCCAATCTCCATCTTCTTCAGCCCCGCCTACCTCAAAGGGTGTCTGTTGTGGGGAGAAGGGAAAGGTGTTTGTAAGCCTCTCTGAGACTCCGAGTGAAGGACGGGGTATAAATCCAATCCCCTCCTCTCCTCCTCCACTAGGACTCTCCCAGATTGTATCGGGTCCCATACCTCAGGAAGGCCACACACTGGGTTTGATCTTTGGCATGGGGACGAATATAGATCTGATCACTAAAGACACACACCCTCATCCAGATCATTTATAAAAAATATTGAAAAGTCCTGGGCTCAGAACCAAGCCCTATGGCACCCCCACTGGACACCTCTCTTCATTCAGATGAAATGCCATTGACAACTATTCTCGGAGTGCAGTTCCCCGTCCACCTAACTATCCAGTCCACAGTCCTCTAGTTTACCCATCAGAACATCATGGGGAACGCCGTCAAAAGTTTTACTGAAATCCCGGTAAACAACATCAACAGCATTCCCTCAATCCAGTAAGCTCGTCACTCGATCAAAGAAGGAAATGAGGTTGGTCTGGCAGGACCTGTTGGGGACAAATCCGTGCTGACTTCCCCGGATCACCAAGTTGTCCTTTAGATGCTCGCAGATCGATCCCTTTAAAATCTGCTCCAGTATCTTCCCCGGGACAGAGGTCAGACTGACTGGCCTGTGGTTTCCTGAGTCATCCCTCCTCCTTTTGAAAACTGGGGATGTCTCTGTCCTCCTCCAGTTGTATGGCACATCCCCCGTCCTCCAAGAGGTTTGGAAGATGATGCTCTCCGATGCTCTCCAGAAAGGTTTTCGAGCACTCTTGGGTGCATTACCATCGGGTGTGGGGGATTTGTACTCATTCAGTGCAACCAGGTGTTTCTCAACGACCTCTCTGTCCGTGTCAACCAGCAGCCTGGACGCCATGTCTTGCCTGCTACCATCTCTAGATGAGCTTGTTCTCTTCTTCAGGGAAAAAACTGAGGCAAAGTAGGCATTAAGCCTTTCTGTCTTCTCTCTGTCTTCTGTCTTCTCTCTGTCTTCTCCATTTTTACCCAACAGTGGGCCCATCGCCTCTTTTTATCTTGCGTTTGCTCCTCACATATCGGAAGAAGATTTTCTTGTTGTAGCGAGCCTCCCTGGCCAGCTTTAGCTCACTGTGAGCTGTGGCCTCTCCGTTGGCTGACCTACAGTGCCTAGCAACCCGCAGGTACTCTTCTTTAGATGTATGTCCTTGCCTCCGTTTCTTGGAACATTTCCTTTCATTCCTTTAGCACATCACGGAGTTCTCTGCTCATCCCCATTGGCTTCTTGGATCCCCCTAACCATGTTTCCTTCTTGTTGGAATAGCGATGGCTTGGGTTTGCAAGAGCTCCTGTTTTAGGAGAGCCCGCTCTTCACTTGCTCCTTTCCCTTCCAGCAGTCTTACCCATGGAAAGATTTTCATCATGCCTCTGAGTTTATGAAAGGCTGCCCTCACTGCCGCAGGAGGTGGTGGCAGCTACAAGCATGGGCAGTTTCAAGAGGGAATTAGATAAACATATGGGGCAGAAGTCCATCAGTGGCTATTAGCCACAAGGTATAGATGGGAACTCTCACTCTGGGGCAGGTGATGCACTCTATTCTTGGTGCTGGGGTGGGGGCAGCAGTGGGAGGGCTTCTAGCGTCCTGGTCCCACTGGTGGACCTCCTGATGGCACCTGGTGTTTTTGGCCACTGTGTGACAAGAGTGTTGGACTAGATGGGCCATTGGCCTGATTCAACACTGGCTTCTCTTATGTTATGTAATAACTCAGAATAATCACCTTTTATTAATGTTAATTCATACACTGACTTGGGAGGAGGAGGTGGAGGAGATTGGATTTATATCCCACCCTTCACTACCCGAAGGATTCTCAGAGCGGCTTACAATCTCCTTTCCCTTCCCTTCCCCACAACAGACACCCGTGTGAGGTAGGTGGGGTTGAGGGAGCTCTTTTGAGAACTGAAAGAACTTGTGACAGACCCAAGGTCACACCAGCAGCTGCATATGGAGGAGTGGGGGATCAAATGCAGTTCTCCCAGAGTAGAGCCCACGCTCCTAACCACTACAGGCTCTCAAGAACCATTGAGCTCAATGGGACTTCTGAGAAAACCTGCTTACTGTGGCACCGTTAATGTCTGCCAAAAGAAGTGCACCAGTTTTCTTCAACTGCATAAAATAAATTGCATCATCTTCATTCTTAAGTTTTTGGGGGGTTTTTCCAGCTTCTGTAATGATCTTTGGCAAAATCCCTGGAGCTCTGGAGAGAAGAAGAAGAAGAAGAAAGAACCTTAACTGATCATTAAAAGAAAATCACTTCTGCAACACCTTGCATGCTCCAGGGTGTGGCGGTGTCACGCTCTGGTGTGAGGCTGGAGAAAACATGTTTTTTTAGAACTCCCCAAAGGGACTCCACCCTCCGACATGGGTCTGCAAGCGGGCAATGAGCTTGGCCTGAACTTTGCTAAAGGAAGAGCTTCAGAAAAGCAAAAACTGAGATATTCTTTTGGGATGTGTCTAAATGACCACGAAATGTAGCGACGGCTTCCAGAAGGATTCCTGTATGAGTCAGTTGCGGCAAAAAAATAAAAAGGAATTAGGTGCTACTTTAAAGATTTAACAAAATTTTATTCCACCGTAAGTGAAGAGATTGGATTTATACCCTGCCCTTCACTACCTGAAAGAGTTTCAGAGGGGCTTACGATCCCCTTTCCCTTCCGCTCCCCACAACAGACACAACAGGTGGGGCTGAGAGAGCTCCTTTGAAAACTTCCATTGAGAGAACAGCTTGGAGAGAACTTATGACTGACCTAAGGTCACACCAGCAGCTGCAAGTGGAGCTGCAAGTGGGAAATCAAACCCGATTCTCCACGCTCCTAACTACTACATCAAACTGGCTGTCATTGCTTTCATTGACCAAAGCCTCCTTCATCACTTGCATGAAGAAGGTCCTCACTTAGCAGCCATACAAATGTCCAAAGAGGAAGAGTATAAGAAGACCCTGGCTGGATCAGATCTGTGATCCATCTACTCCAGCAATCTGTTTTCATACAGTAAGAGAGAACATAAGAACATAAGAGAAGCCAATGTTGGATCAGGCCAATGGCCCATCCAGTCCAACACTCTGTCACACAGTGGCCAAAAATACCAGGTGCCATCAGGAGGTCCAGCAGTGGGGCCAAGACACTAGAAGCCCTCCCACTGTTGCCCCCCCCCCAGGCACCAAGAATACAGAGCATCACTTGCTCCAGACCGAGAGTCCCTATCTATACCTTGTGGCTAAGAGCCACTGATGGACCTCTGCTCCAGATGTTTATCCAATTCCCTCTTGAAGTGATCCATACTTGTAGCCGCCGCCACCTCCTGTGGCAGTGAATTCCATATGTTGATCACTCTTTGGGTGAAGAAGTGATCAGCCAGTTGTTATGGAGAGCCAATGAACAGGACTTAGTGGCCAAGGCCTTCCCCTGACGTCGCTTTCTAGCACTGGGTTTCAGAGATGTACTGACCCTGAATACAGAGGTTCCTTTTACTCTTAACCCCTTTTCAAAGTCATCCTGTGACCAAGTCTTATGAGGAAAGGCTGAAGGAGCTGGGTATGTTTCGCCTGGAGAGGAGACGACTGAGAGGTGATACGATCACCATCTTTATTTATTTATTTATTGCAGGGCTTTTATTGTAGAAAGAGCCCAGCAGGAACTCATTAGCATAATAAGCCACACCCAATAGCAGAAACTCATTAGCATACTAGGCCACACCCCTGCCAGCACAGCTCATTAGCATATTAGGCCACACCACCTTGATACCACCCACCTTTTGCTTCTTATTCTGTTTACCTTGTTTGCTGTCAAAACCCAGGGCTTTTTTTGTAGCAGGAACTCCTTTGCATGTGAGGCCACACACCCCTCATGTAGCCAATTCGAATGAGTTCCTGCTGTTGGGTGTGGCCTGTTATGCTAATGAGTTCCTGCTGTGCATGGCCAACTCTGGAGCCAGCCGGAACTCCGTTCCTGTGCGTTCCTGCCCCAAAATAGCCCTGATTTATTGTATTTATAACTCGCCCTCCCTGCAAGTGGGCTCAGGGTGGCTTACATTGCCTGGCTTGAAGTCCTTGAAGGGCTGTCATATAGAGGACGGTGCAGAGTTGTTTCCTGTTGCCCCAGAAGGTTGGACCAGAACCAATCGGTTGAAATTATATCGAAAGAGTTTTCGGCTAAACATTAGGAAGAACTTCCTGACAGAGCGGTTCCTTAGTGGAAGTGGCTTCCTCGGGAGGTGGTGGGCTCTCCTTCTTGGGAGGTTTTTAAGTAGAGACTTAGATGGCCATCTGACAGCAGTGCTGATTGTGTGACCTTAGGTGAGGAGGGAGGGCAGGAAGGGCTGCCTCCGTGCTTAGTTCTCGTGGCCCTTTCTTACACGCCCAGGGAAATGCTGATCACCACGTTGGGCTCACGAAGCAATTTGTCTCCAGGCCAGTTTGGTTGGAGATCCTGGAGGGTTTTTTTGCCATCTTCTGGGCATGGAGCAGGGATCGCTCTGTGTGTGTGTGGATGGGAGGTATTTGTGAATTTTCTGCATTGGACTAGATGACCTACAAGGTCCCTTCCAACTCAATGATTCTGTGATTTTATGCCTGATTTACAGAACTAAACAGGGTTGGTTAGTATTTGGATGGGAGACCACCAAGGAATTCCAGAGAAGTTATCCAGAGGGAGGCAATGGCAAACCACCACGGTTAGCCTCTTGCCTGGAAATCCCTACAGGGTCACCATAAATCGGCGCAACTTGATGGCACTTTACACCATATAAAGAATTCATTCTTTTGCCTTTTCAGGATAACGGCTAACAGAACTGTAGAAGAAGAGGAAGAGGAAGAGGAAGAGGAAGAAGAAGAAGAAGAAGAAAAAGAAGAAGAAGAAGAAGAAGAAGAAGAAGAAGAGGAGGAGGAGGAGGAGGAGGAGGAGGAGGAGATTGGATTTACCCCGCCCTTCACTACCCAGAGGTGTCTCAGAGCAGCTCACAAACTCCTTTCCCTTCCCCTCCCCACAACAGACACCGTGTGAGGTAGGTGGGGGCTGAGAGAGCTCTTGACAGAAACTACCCTTTTTCAAGAACAGCTCTTATCAGAACTATGGCTTGCCCAAGGGTATCCAGCCAGATGCAAGTGGAGGAGTGGGGGAATCAAACCCAGTTCTCCCAGATTAGAGTCCGCGCACTTAACCACTACACCAAACTGTATAGAGTATTCTGAATGAAGCGGCTCCGTCACTCTATACAAGGGCAAATTACTCCTATGAAAGTCTTCTTTAGGATTGCAGGCATAGAAATACCTATGAGACCACCTCTCCCTATATGAGGTCCACAAATCAACATCTATTAGTGGTTCCGGGTTTCCTGTTATATGCTTGCAGCTTCTTCTGTCGCATGCACAGCCGACCTGGGTCTGGAAAGTTTTGTTCAGGTGTCTCCAGAGGTGGGGGAAACCAGGGAGGCAGTTTTCTTTCCTGATCCTTTTCCAGTTTTATTCCATGCACTGACATCTCTGCATATGCATAAACCAGATTATTGGGGGGGGGACTGTAGATGCCAAAAATGAAGGTGCAATAATGCTACAAAATGCAAATCAGTAAAAGAACAAAAACTATTCAAAACAACATTATTTGGTGTGAACGCATACTAAGTGGTTTAACACTCGTAATGGCAGAGGCATCCCAGATCTTTGTTCAGGCCTTGGGAGGTAGTGCCAAACTTCTCCACGAATTCTAATCCAGCCATTTTTGCTGAGTCAGCTGGTCACCATGGATACCATGTACTGGAAACTGGATACGCAGTCCGAAATCAAGTTGAGCAACACAGCCGAAGGTTAGGAAGCCGGAAAATCAGTCAAAGGTTGTAGGAGCTAGGAATAAGGAGCGGATGGTAGCAGCCAGGATCAGGTCTGAGCATGCACAGTTGCTTCCGCGCTGAGGCAGGTGCGTGGGGGTGGTGGTTATGACCAATGCTCCCTCTAAGCTGTGGAGTCTTGTGAACAAAAATTCTATTTTGTGAGCTACTGGAGTTAAAGTTGTGAGTCAGCAATTTGGCTACTGCGTAAATTAGTTTGCTCTGGAGCCATTGTCCCTGAGCTACGACAAAAATGTGTGAGAGGGTAAAAAACTGTGAGCTAGCTCACACTAACTCAGCTTAGAGGGAACACTGGTTATGACCAGGTCCTTCCTTCCTTGGGAGTTGATCTGCCAAGACTCACAGCCCCTCACGTTTCCTTTGCAAGAGCTGCAGTCTCGCACTCTTCCTTCGCTCTTGCACATTCAGCCACTGGCGTGCCCTGCATCTGTGATACTCAGGAGAACTAGGTGGGGATTCTGGCCGCTGGGTATCTCCACCTCAGGTATTATTAAGGGTTCCTCTTCTGGACTGACTCCAGAGGAGGCTGGGTTGCTCCATGCCTCTTCCTCATCTGAGGAGTAGTCAGCCTCAGCAGAGCCCAGTACCCATGGCACATTTCATGGTAGAATCTCCCTTGGAAGTTCTTTGCTAGACAATGGTTGCCTTTAGGTCAGCTACAGAGTGTCCTTTCCTCCTCTTCTGAATGTTCTCTGTACGTCTTTCGCTAACATATGGATTTTGCATAATTATTTCATGCCTACACTTTCCTGTATTTCATGGCTTTTTGACTCATTTCTCCGCAACCACATGAACATGTGCGTAATCAAGTCTGCCAGGTGAACTGAATCACTTGGTGAAGTGAACTTTCCCCTTCTGTTTAAGGTGCCACAAGGGGAGTATCTATTTTGAAAACAACATGGATGAAATATTTCTGAACATTAAAAACCTATGAAATAGCCTTCTGCTGAATCCAGCCATTGATGCCTCCAACCCGGTTCCATCTATATTGATTTAAAAAGCAGTTCCCCAAGGACTTTGGTAGAGGAGGAGAAGGTGCACCTCTGCCTGTTTTCATAGTTGGTCCTTAAACAGGCTGAAGAGTTGGAGAGCTATAATCCGCCCCTGATGTGGCTTCCCCAAAAATTCCTACTTTATTCCACAATCAAACATATCAACTTGCGATTAGTAAAAAAACCAATAGTATTACAGTTTTGGATTAGGTTGCTAGCTGAATGGATCCAGCAAATGTTGATGATATAGTATACACTGATTTCACCAAGGCGTTTGACGACGTCCCCCATGATGTTTTAGATAGCTTATGGTACTGTTAGATGGATTCACAACAGAATAGCAAATTGTACTCAAAGAAAGCTTGTCCGCAGCACACTATTTAATCTGAAGGCAAGCCATGAGGATCTGCACAGAGCCCGGTGCTCTTCACCATCTTTAGCATTAATTTGGATGAATACATTGAGGGAACCCCCCATCCTGTTGAAGAGTGACATAAACATAGCAAATCTCTTAGAAGGCAGAAATAAAATGTGAAATTACCTTGATAAACTGGAAACTTAACAAAATCAAAGTCAATGGAGAAACATGCACGGGTACAGGATGGGAAATACCGGACTCCTCACTAGTACAGGGGGAAAAGAACCACAGAACTGCAGCAATCCCAGATTGAGTCCGTGATGTGATGAGGCTGCCAAATCTGTCAATGCGATTTCAGGATGCAATAAGAGAAGCAGAGTCTCCAAGCACTTTCCTAGGACCAGTGGAAACGTTACCCGAGGCACTATTTAAATCAAGGGTGTTGAATTCATTTATTACGAGGGCCAGATCTGACATAGATGAGACCTTGTTGGGCCGGGCCACGTGTGTCATAAAATGTAATGCCAGGCAGTGGAGATATAAACTTTATAAAGGACACAAACACAGAGGGGTTTTTTTCCTTAAAGTAAAAACATGCTTGAAACATCAGCACTCTTGCAATATTTTGTTTATATAACAGTGTCTGATGACTGACGCCCCTTGCTCTGAATTATTGCATCGAAATGTCTGTGCTGTTGCAGTCTTGAGTATGCTGTCCAGGTGTGTATCAGTAAGCGGCAAACCTACGATGACGCAGCAGCGGCAGAACTGGAAGAAGAAGCAGAAGACAGCCAGTTCCACTGCGGGCCTGATAGAAGCCCTTTGGCGGCCTGATCCAGTCCCCGGGCCGCATGTTTGACATCCCTGGACTAGTATCAGTATCATCATGCCCCTGTATAAATCATTGGTGCGACCTCATTTGGAATACTGTGTACAGTTCGGGTCACCACATCTCAAGAAGGATATTATCGAAACAAAAACCAAAGGTTTTCTTCTCTTCAATGAGACGCAAGTAGCAGTATACCAAGACATTCCTCAGGAAGCGCTAGCAATCCGTCATCAATTAAAATTTACGACCTCAAGACTCCAAGCTAACAACATCAGATATAAATGGTCGCCCACAGGGAAACTCCAGGTTGTGTTTCAAGGGAAAATGCTTCAGGCTTCAGATGAAGAAACTGGCACAAAGCTCCTTCAAGCCCTGAGGATCAACGAAGACGCAGATCAACATAGCTCACTCAAACGGAAGCTAATGCAATTAAACACACCCGAGAAAGGCACTAAGATCCCCATTCGTCAGCAGGAGTCAGCTGAGCCGGAAGACATTGCAGACGTACCATCTATATCGCACTAATCACACAAACTTTTAACCAAGTTAGGGAAAATAAAATAAAAGATAATATGAGAGTAGTAAAAAGTAATAAAATGTTGCACTCTAGCCTTTGTTAACATTAGCAACCTGATGACTTGTACTAGCTTGTTTGAAGGGAAGGAGGGGGGGGAACGGGCATCGGTAGCTCTCCCTTGGACTCACGACTGAAGGCTGACCTTTCGACACTCTGGGTGTAAGGGAAGGTAAGTTGGGTATTTTCAGTGCGTTTGAGAAGGACTCACTAGTGACAGACTGTAATTTAGAAGTAAAAGTATTTATTTTCGTTTACTGGGCAAGGTCTAGAGACTGTTTTGTTAGTGTGTTTTGTTTGTTTGTTCGTTTAAGGGGGGGAGGGCTTTTAAGGGGGGTAAATAAGGCTGTGTTGTCAGAAGTGTTACTGCTAGTTGCCAAAAGCCAAAAAGTCCATAAGGTATAGTACCTTTAGTAGTACCTTTAGGATTTATAGAACTGCTATTGCTGTTTTCTTATAGTTTGTCTTAAGAGCACGGCTGCTAGGGTAAATTTTACTCAGGAACTTTGTTATTAACTGTATCAAACAGCAGAATTAATCTTCTTTAAATATTGCATTAGAGTTGTACTGCAACCTCAGACTGGGATACTGCTGCTGGTTTTGTTTAGTTTACAGTAAACTACAATATAATATAAAAAGAAATATTAACTGACTACTGCTAGACAGGAGAACACGCTAGTGCACTCAAAAAACAAATAATCAACACTCCAACAGACTCAGGTCAGACAGTGCAACAGGAACCTCAGACTTAATAAGAGTACTTGGAATATTTTAACAGAGTCAACATGATGAATATAATCTCAGTTAATATCAGAGGTCTGAACAACGTCATCAAGAGAAGGAGGGTGTTGCAACATCTGAGAAGTAAACGCCCAGATATAGTATTCATGCAAGAAACACACATAAGTCCCAAAGTCCAAAACCAACTAATTTTAAAAAGCAATTTATATCCAATACAGTTCCATGCACATGGCTCATCAAAATCAAGAGGAGTGACTATTTTATTGTCAAAAACTTTAAATTTTATACTAGAGGCAAGGGTCACAGACCCCCTTGGGAGATACCTTTTCATTAAGGGCACTCTTGAAGGAGCTAAAATCACACTTGCATCAATATATGCTCCAAACAAAATGCAAGTTCCATTAATAGACAGTGTATTAGCAGAACTAACACAGTTTCAGGAAGGTGAGTTGATAATAGGAGCAGACTTAAATTACATTATGGACAACAAGTTAGACAGAACGTGGAGTAAGAGGAGTAGGAATAACCCAAAGGACCAACAGAACAATAAGCTACAGCAAATCATAACAAAATACAAATTGTGCGACGCATGGAGATTGCTTCATCCTTTGGCGAAAGACTATACATACTTTTCAGCACGACTTAAGATTTTTACAAGAATTGACTATATTCTGATCTCACAAACACTCATACCACAACTGGTCACCATAGAAATTGAGCCAAGACACTTAACAGATCATGCATGGATGGAAGGTCAAATAAACTTGAGACAACAAGTACCCATAGAACGTGTATGGTCACTTGACAGAACTGTTTTATTAAATGAGAATGTGAAAGAGAAAATAGAATGTGACATTGAGAACTTTTTTAAGGAAAACTGCTCAGCTGAGATCACACCAGCCACATTATGGGATGCAATGAAGGCGGTGATCCGAGGCTCTTTGATAGCAATCACATCTAAAATAAGAAAAGATAAGGCCCAGTTAAAAAAGGAAGTGTTAGACAGAATTGCAGTACTGGAACAACAACACAAAAGGGCAGGAAGCAACAAGATATACCAGAAACTGAATGCAGAGAGGAAAATTCTTGACAATATAGAAGTCTCACAAATACAAAAAAACTTAATCTATTTAAAACAGAGGTCATGGCAAAATTCCCCCAAAAACTTAAGTATTCTGGCATGGAGAATAAAGGAAAAACGGCGGGCATCCTTCGTAGGCACGGTGAAAGACAAAAATGGTAACCAGATATATAAAACAGCAGAAATAGCAAACACTTTTGCAGAATATTATACAAGGCTATACAAATCCAGGAACCCAGACCAACAGGAGATTGAGAGCTTTTTAGTCTCTATACCATCTTTACCCAAACTATCTCAGGAACACAAAGATCTAATGGAAGCCCCAATTAGCCCAAAGGAAGTATCGGACACAATTAAGGGCATGAAGAACAATAAAACCACAGGCCCAGATGGGCTACCATCAGAATTTTATAAAACTTTTATCAATTCCATAATAAGACACCTAATGAATGTATGTAATGACATACTTCAAAAGGGAAACTTACCTAACTCCTGGTCGGAATCAACAATAATAATTATACCGAAAGAAAACAAGGACCTCACAAATCCGGCATCATACAGGCCAATATCACTATTGAATCATGATAATAAGATCTTTACAACAATTCTAGCTAACAGAATGAAAGGGTTTATCTCTAAATACATAAACTCAGACCAAACCGGTTTTATCCCAAACCGACAAATATCCGACAACATCCGTAGATCACTCAATATTATCATTCACGGCAAAAGAAAACAAGTAGACTCTTTGATCTTGGCCTTGGACTTTGAGAAGGCGTTTGATTCGGTGGAAGTAAGCTATATACTAATGTTATTTAAGACATTAGGTTTTGGAGAGAACTTTATGAGAGTCATGCAAACACTGTATGCAAACAACAAAGCAAAAGTTAGGGTGAATAAGTATACTTCGGGATGCGTTGACTTACTGAGAGGTACTAGACAGGGATGCCCTCTCTCCCCACTAATATTTGCACTGACAATAGACCCATTGGCCGAAATAATTAGGAAAGACTACTCAATTACTGGTTTTAACATTGGTGGACGAGAACATAAAATTAATTTATACGCAGATGATCTCACTATATATGTCACGAACCCAATTCAAACAATCCCAAAAATACACCAGGTGCTGACCTCCTTCACTAAGATATCAGGCTTGCAGATAAACCAATCCAAATCAGAAATATACCCCATAAGACTCGAACAAACCACCACAGCATGAATTAAAAGAAGCTACAACTTCCAATGGATTACATCACACTGGAGACATCTAGGAGTGTATATCCCGTTAAACCTGAAAGACCTGACAAAACATAACTTTCATAAAATGTATGAAAACATTAAAATAGAGATTTCTAAATGGAATACACTTCGACTGACTCTGGCTGATAGGATTCACCTAATCAAGAGTTTCATATTACCAAAATTTCTATTCCTCTTCCGAACTCTGCCCATCAATATTAACAACAAAGATCTATTTGTATGGCAAAACTCCCTGACAAAGTTCCTTTGGGAAGGGAAAAAATCTAGGGTAAATCAAAATATATTACATAGACCGAGGAGTCTAGGAGGTCTTGACTTACCTTTACTAAGAAGTTATTACCAAGCAACGGTACTGTCTCATGCTATCCAAATGTTACAAACAAATCAACAGACATCTTGGATGGTAATAGAAGAGACTTACACCGCACCCTTTAACCTACAAGAAGTATTTTGGATAAAACCAAACCTTAGACCAAAACACATTAAAAACAATATTTTATTAAATGCAGCAATCAAAATATGGGATCAAAAAAAGAGGCTTCTTCCAATTGCGATATCTCAGTTCTCAATGTATACATATCAAAATTGGTTTCCTCCTGGAATGAAACAGAATGAGTTTGAGATCTGGACAAAAGCAAACATTAGTCGGCCTGTGGATCTAGTTCACCAAGGGAAAATACATGATAAAACCTTTTTTGATCAGATTTTGGGTACACAGACGCCATGGTACCAATATCTCCAGTTAAAAAACCTGACAGAGAGGTTAGCAGATCAAGGTACATTCCTGAGAGACCTGACTCCACTAGAAAAAATAATGAAAAGTCACTCAATCTCACCAAAAGGGACGCTCTCCAAACTCTATAAAATGATTATACTGGCTGAGAATCAAACGAAGCTGAAACACCAATTGAGGTGGGAAGAAGAACTGAATGCACAGTGGCAAAATTCAGATTGGGACATAATTTGGTCCTCCCCAGCGAACAACTCAACAATACATAATATATGCCTACAGAACTTTAAACTGATCTCCAGATGGTACATGACACCAAAACAATTACACAAAATTAACAGAAATAACAACTCGTCATGCTGGAAAAAATGTGGGCAGGAGGGATCTTATCTGCACTGCTGGTGGAGTTGCCCAAAGATTCTCAACTTCTGGAATGATGTGACAATGAGTATAAATGATATAACCTCACAGAAGATCTCCTGCAAACCAGAAGTAATATTAATGAACATATGGGATGATACAGTAAGGGACGAGGCAAAAGAAATCACCGCACTACTACTTGCAACTGCAAAATTAGCAATAGCGGCAGTATGGAAAACACCGAACCCTCCAACTCTCAAAGCATGGCACGAGAAAACATGGGAACAGTTTGTAATGGCGAAAATAACAGACCTGAGTCATAGCGTGCAAATGCGAAGCGTGACATCACATGCAAATTTCAAACGAAAGTGGGAACCAGTACTAAATTATCTGACAAAACATGAAATAATCCCATCTAACCCACAGTACCAGAGATGGTTATTTATCTGAAAGCTCGAACAAAAAATAAAAAGTCTCACTCAAGGAATACGGCAAACTAACATACATAGTTCTTTCTACACAACATGAAAACCAGCAGCAGCCACATTAGTGATAAGAAAAAGTTTGGAAAATGGTTACAAGAGGCAGTGACCTCAGAGATTGCATTACTGTAACAATGTAACACTTGTTTCATATATGTTGTTATGTGATAAATAAATAAAAAAATAATTATTAAAAAAAGAAAATGTGCAGAAAAAGACATTTGCTATGATGAGTAAGAGGCATATTCCTTACAAGACAATACAATACAGAAAAGAAAGCCAGGGAACCGCTATATCTCAAAAATATGCAAATATTAACATGAAAAATATATATATTAGAACAAGCAAGAACAACTTTAATAAGTGCAAACAGTACAACAAATAGCCAAATAACAAAGGCTCTGGATTCTTCTCTTCGTTTCGTGAATATCACTTCCTCAGAAGTAAGTATTCTTGACTATAAGGTAGAATACAACATAATTTATATTCTTTAACATATACTATGAGAAATATAAAGGTATAAAGTTAATGTGAATTGGACCCTGAAAACCCCATTAATAAAAAATTATACACCACAAAAAAAAAAAAAAAAGAAGAAGGATATTATAGCATTGGAAAAAGTGCAGAGAAGGGCAACTAGAATGATAAAAGGGGTGGAACACCTTCCCTATGAAGAAAGGTTAAAATGCTTGGAGCTCTTTAGCTTGGAGAAATGACGGCTGAGGGGTGACATGATGGAGGTTTATAAGATTATGAATGGGATTGAGCAGGTTGAGAAAGAAGTACTTTTCTCCCTTTCTCACAATACAAGAACTCGTGGGCACTCCATGAAATTGCTGAGCAGTTGGGTTAGAACAGATAAAAGGAGATACTTCTTCACCCAAAGAGTGATTAACATATGGAATTCACTGCCACAGGAGGTGGTGGCAGCTACAAGCATGGACAGTTTCAAGAGGGAATTAGATAAACATCTGGAGCAGAAGTCCATCAGTGGCTATTAGCCACAGGGTATAGATGGGAACTCTCAGTCTGGGGCAGGTGATGCTCTATCTTCTTGGTGCCTGGGGGGGGGGGTCAACAGTGGGAGGGCTTCTGGTGCCCTGGCCCCACTGCTGGACCTCCTGATGGCACCTAGTATCTTTTGGCCGCTGTGTGACAGAGTGTTGGACTAGATGAGCCGTTGGCCTGATTCAACATTGGCTTCTCTTATGTTCTTATGTTCTTATGAAATATTCTGTTCTTGGTCTGTGGCCATGATGAGCTTGGAGGCTGGGTGCATTGCACATATGGGGCACGCTTTTTGGGAACGTTTTGCTCCGTTAAGATTGTGATTAATACAATTTAGTTTAACACGTGCATTTTGCGGAGTGTCTTCCTTTGGGGGTATGGGAGGAATAAGGACTGGATTTAACCCTCCACAGCCACCATTTCTCCTGAAGCACGCAGCCACTGAGGCGTAATCAGGAGGGATCAGAATGAGGCCTTTGTGAGCTGTCCCTGGTGAATGGCTTCACAAAAGGGTAGGCTAAGCTCATCTTTTGCCTCAGTTCAAACCGGTTTTCTTGCTTGGCGGCCATCTTGGGACATCTGACGGCCCATGGCTGGAAACAGAACATGAGCTGAACAGAACCTGTTCAAGTATGGGTTTTTTTTCCTGCTCTCCCTGACTCATTTCACAATATGGAATCCCTCTGGTGGCTTCTAAGAACATAAGAGAAGCCATGTTGGATCAGGCCAGTGGTCCATCCAGTGCAACACGCTGTGTCACATAGTGACCAAAACCCAGGTGCCATAAGGAGGTCCAACAGTGGGGCTCAGAACGCCAGAAGCCCTCCCGCTGTTGCCCCCCAAGCACCAAGAAGACAGAGCATCACTGCCCCAGACGTAAGAACATAAGAGAAGCCAAGCTGGATCAAGCCAACGGTCCATCCAGTCCAACACTGTATCTCACAGTGGCCGAAACCCAAATGTCATCAGGAGGTCCACCAGCAGGGCTGGAATGCCAGAAGCCCTCCCTCCAAGCACCAAGAAGACAGAGCATCACTGCTCCAGACATAAGAACATAAGAGAAGCCATCTTGGATCAGGTCAATGGCCCATCCAGTCCAACACTCTGTGTCACACAGTGGCCAAAACCCAGGTGCCATAAGGAGAGCCCTCACGCTCTTGCCCCCCAAGCACCAAGAATACAGAGCATCATTGTCCCAGATGTAAGGACATAAGAGAAGCCATGCTAGGTCAGACCAATGGCCTATCCAGACCAACACTTTGTGTTATACAGGGGCCAAAACCCAGGTGCCATAAGGAGATCCACCAGTGGGGCCCAGAACTCCAGAAGCCCTCCGGCTGTTGCCTCCCAAGCACCAAGAATACAGGGCATCACTGCTCCAGGCATAAGAACATCAGAGAAACCATGTTGGATCAGGCCAATGGCCCATCCAGTCCAACACTCTGTGTCACACAGTGGCCAGAACCCAGGTGTTCTCACAAACATGTTTTTCCCCAGCTGTGTACAGAATGACAAGAAGTCTGTAAGGAGGTTGCATAAGCCACTCTTCCCCTATAATTATCAACATCAAGGTGATCTCTTTTTCTGCTCCTCCTCAAGAGAGTCCTACAGAAAATAGCCATCAAAAACAATCACAACGTCATCGGAATCAGGAGCAAAATACGATCAGGTCGTCTGGTGCATAAATACCTCCTGTGACTCCTAGCATCTGGGCTGGGATTGGAAGCCAGAGCGAACAATGCTGCTCCGTGCTTCAATGCCATCCCCTCCAGATCTGAAGCCTTGCCCCTCTGGCGACAGACTCCCTTGCCGGGGTCTAGAAAGCTCAGCCCGGCTCCTGCTGCTTGGCCGGGTCTGTCGTTGAGAGGGCAGGCGAGAGGGTGGGGTCTGTAGGTGCCCGATCCAGAATGCTGGTGCTGGTTCTAGTCTTGGTGCTGCTGCTGCTGCTGCCCCACAATGCGTTCTGTCAGGTGCCGAAGGCAAAATGCCCACTGAATCTGATCAAGGATGAAAATGATCCACTGAATTATTATAGTCGAGGAGACCTGGTCATCGGCGGGATCATAAGTGCACATTATATTTATCTGGGTTTCATCCCGTTTAATGAGCCTCCCCGTACCTACCTGAATCAGTAAGTAATTTATGGCAATGCATTTAAGGCAGCTCCAGTTCATCCAGGTTTCACAGTTTCTTCTCACTCCTGTCCCCTGGTGAAATGACTGTCGGTATTTTTTTTCTTTTTTCTTTTGGAAAACCTTCTGGTGCTGGTGAGCCTCGTTTTGGAGCTAGTGAAGGTCGGAATAGGTTTCCCTAGAAGCGGAATTAAAAGGAAACACCCACTTTGCTTTTCAGTCCCATCATGGACAGCCATTAACGACTATTTTTTGGTACTTTTTCAATGCTAAATGTTGGTTTTCATCTTGAGGTTCCACAAATGGGACGTCACGTAATGTGCTATTTGCTGCAACTCGTTTTGAGCAAAGGCAATTGTCTTCATTGCTAAAATCAAACATTTTCGTCAGCGTTCTTTAATTATAAAGAGGGAAACTGCTTTGGCCTTTAGCAAATGACGGACTACCGGAGGGGGTGGGAGGGTAGGGTTGCTAGATCCAGGAGCTGGGAAACTCCTGGAGATGTGGGGATGGAACCTGGGGAGGACAGGGACCTCAGTGGGGGACAAGGCCATAGAGTCCACCCTTCAAAGCATCCATTTTTTCCAGGGGAACTGATCTCTGTAGTGTGGAGATGTCATGCTCCCTCTAAGCTGTGGAGTCTCGTGAGCAAAGATTCTACTTTGTGAGCGACTGGCGTTAAAGTTGTGATTTGGCTACTGCATAAATCAGTTTGCTCTGGAGCCATCCCTTCCTGAGCCAAGACAAAAATGTGTGAGCCGGAGGCTAAAAAAACTGTGAGCTAGCTCACACTAGCTCAGCTTAGAGGGAACACTGGCGATGAGGTGTAATTCCAGGGAACCCCCAGGTCTTTCTTGGAGGCTACCATCCTTATGATCTTGAGCTGCTGGAAGCCAGCATAGGATAGGCAACTGCAGAAGAAATGCCTTCAGCCTTCAGCTGGGAGGGAAGAATATTTGGGGGAGGCTTTTCGTGAAGGTAGCCACTCCAGATGTGGACACAGTGGTGTTGCGGGTGTCTTCCTGCCTGATACGTTGGCAGGAGAATGTAAGATTTTTGCTTCCTATCTGAGAAATGATCTTCCAGGAAAGTCCCCATGTCTGCTCCCGTGTCCATTTGCACTGTGATGATTTCTGGTGCGTCAAAAACTTTCTTCCTCAATGCTGCTCTGTCAGTGGACCTTTTGAATATTTATTTATTTATTTATCACAACACTCCCCATTAGAGAAAATGAACACCGCTGAAATAATAAAATCCGCTGATTTATCCTGTGTGGGGGCAAAAAGCCCACAGAGGTTTGACCTGATTCTTTCAGTGAAGGCGCGTTTCTTCTTTTGGCAGTATGTCAAAGACAAATTACCAGACATTCGTCGCCTTCCTGCTGGCCATTCGGAAGATCAGAGAGAATCCCAGGCTCCTGCCGAACCACACTCTGGGCTTCGAAATCTACAATAACTTTTTTGAGGCAAGGATGACTTACGACGGCTTGTTAGACCTGCTCTCCACGGGAAACCAGAATATTCCAAATTATCGCTGTAAAAATCATAATAACCTGACGGCTGTTGTTGAAGGTGCTGGGCCCGAAATCTCCATCCACATAGCAAATGTGCTGGGCATCTACAAAATCCCGCAGGTAAGGTTCAGCAGAACGCTGACTTCAACTTTGCTTAACCTCTCTGGAAAAGGCAAGAACATAAGAACATAAGAGCATAAGAACATAAGAGAAGCCAATGCTGAATCAGGCCAATGGCCCATCCAGTCCAACACTCTGTCACACAGCGGCCAAAATATACCAGGTGCCATCAGCAGTGGGGCCAGGACACTAGAAGCCCTCCCACTGCTGCCCCCTCCAGCACCAAGAATCGAGTGCAGCACCTGCCCCAGACTGAGAGTTCCCATCTATGCCCTGTGGCTAATAGCCACTGATGGACTTCTGCTCCATATCCTTATTCTAATTCCAGACTTTTTTTTTCTGTGCGGATACCTATTCCCTCCAACAGGGGCCTCACTCTCCCCCAACAGCTTTTCCTACATAGTCAGTAGACTTCCTGGGTTTGTAGAAAAATCCAAACAGTGAGGAAATCCCTTCAGGGACAGTTGAATTCCCCCAAAAAGCCTTTTGAAATAGCCTCTGCAGGGACCTGACTCCAGGCAGCAACGGTGAGAGATTAGAACGTTGGGGGGGGGGGGAGAGGAGGCTTCTGACTGGCTCTGTCAGTAAAAGGGGGGGAGGGCCCTTTCTTTCCAGGCCTCTTTCGGCCTTGGAGGGAGGGAGGGAGCCTTGGGGCCAGGCTGGGGGATTCCTAGAGGTTTTGTGATGGAGTGCAAGGAGGGCAGGATTTGGGGAAGGGAGAGGCCTCAGCTGGGCATCATGCCACAGAATCCACCCTCCAAAGAAGCCATTTTCTCCAGGGAGACAGATCTCTGTTGTTCACAGATCTCTGGAGTTCACTCTCCAGGCCCCACTTGGAGGTTGCCAACCCTAGGCCTGGTAGCAGTATAGGGTTGCCAGGTCCCCCCACGGGCACTGGCAGGGGATGGAGGTAGTGGGGTTGCCAGCTCCAGGTCTGGAAACTCCTGGAGATTTGGGGATGGAGCCTGGGGAGGACAGGGACCTCAGTGGGGTACAATGCCCTAGAGTCCACCCTCCAAAGCATCCATTTTCTCCAGGGGAAGTTATCTCAGTAGTCTGGAGCTGAGCAGTAATTCCAGGGGATCCCCAGATCCCACCTGGAGGCTGGTATCCCTTGGCAGCACCCTCTGGGTGACTTGATACCACCTAATTTGCATGACTCAACTTGGCCTGGCTGCTTGCTGCTGTTCAGCAGCCACCCTATGAAAGCCAGCAGTGATGCAGCAGTTAGAGCCTCAGAGTAGGGTCTGCAAGACCCAGGTTCAGATCCCCATATTGCGGTGGAAGCTGACTGGGTGATTTTGGACCAGTCACATACTTTCAGCCTAACCAACCTCACAGGGTTGTTGTGCAGATAAAAAGGAGGTGAGAATAATGTAAGCTGCTTTGGTCCACACTGTGGAGAAAGACTATAATTTTCCTTGGTAGAAGCTGTGGGGGAGGGGGTGGAGACGAAAAGCTGAAGACAGATAAAGGCAGATAAAGGTTAAGTTGGCTGTTGGGTGGGAAGGAAATAGGGTTGCCAACTCTGGATTGGGAAACTCCTGGACATTTAAGGGGTGGATCCTGGGGATGCTGGGGTTTGAGGAGGGGAGGAACTTCAGACCAGTATAATGCCATAGACTCCACCCTCCAAACCAGCCATTTCCTCCATGAGATCTACCATTGCCAGCCTCTGGGTGAGGGCTGGAGATCACCCAGAATTACAACTGTTGTCCGGGTGACAGAGATCAGTTCCCCTGGATAAAATGGGTGCTTTGGAGGGTTGAGTCTATGGCTCCACCCCCAGAAGGGAGAAAGAGTGTGAGATAGGTAAGGGTAGAGGGGAGGAAGCAAAGGTGTGAGGAATGGGATGACCATCCCTCAAGTTTCTTGCGGGTCTCCACTTGTGTTTATCTAATTCCCTCTTGAAACTGTCCATGCTTGTAGCTGCCACCACCTCCTGTGGCAGTGAATTCCATGTGTTAATCACTCTTTGGGTGAAGAAGGCCTTCCTTTTATCATTTATTTTAGCTCCAGCAAGTAATCAGATCCAGCAGATATAAAACATGTTATCTCACCCACAAGCATCAATGGTACCAGTGAAGAAGCAGAGGGCAAAAGGGCCTCCTCTGAGATGCCGAGGAGGAAGCGGGCACCCGCGGCCATGCCTAGCTTTGCTCCTGACATGCTGGAGAACAGAGAAACGGGTGCCTCTTGCAGAACAGCTGGTTTCTTGGGGGGATGACTTCTCTCTCCCTTCTCAGAATGCTCTCAGTTTCCATTGGCCAAATGGTCCAAATTGAAAAGAACATGTCGTCGTTTTTGCTGAGAATGACAAAGGGGCAGTTGGGCCCTCTTCATGTGATATAGTCCAGGCCACAACCGTTCAGGACCAGTTTGCCCGTGAAAGATTTCAGTGAGATCTAGCAGTTCTTGATGACTGCTTCTTTCACCTTCTTCCTGGCTATTCCCGCGCATCGCTTCAGCCAAGCGATTCCTCTTAGACTTCCCATTCTAACTATTGCATTGCACAAATTCTATGTCCAGCTCTTGGACATTCTGGAAGAAAAGACCATTTAGCTGGATGGATCACTGATCACTTACCTCTTGCTCAGAAATAGTTCTCTGCCTTTGTTTACAGCACTTTGTAATGTTTTAGTTTGGTGTAGCAGTTAAGTGTGTGGACTCTAACCTGGGAGAACCGGGTTTGATTCCCCAGTCCTCCACTTACAGCTGTTGGGTGACCTTGGGCAAGCCATAGTTCTGTCAGAGCTGTTCTCTCAAAGACAGTCCTCGAAAGACCTCTCTCAGCCCCACCTACCTCACAAGGTGTCTGTTGTAGGGGAGGGGAAGGGGAAGGAGCTTGTAAGCCGCTCTGAGACTCCTTTGGGTAGTGAAGGATGGGGTGTAAATCCTGTCTCTTCTTCTCTTTTTCTTCTTGGTTTTCCATTTTTTAAAAATTTATTTTGGAAGCTTCCTGCAGTGATAGTATTATTTCAAGTCCGCCAACTCTCCTCATCCTCTTTTACAGAGGGAATGAATGAATGAATGAATGAATGAATGAATGAATGAATGAATGAATGAATGAATTTACTCTAGTGATCTGTTGGGATATTGATGTTGTGTTTATATTACTGATATGTTTCCTTTTATTCATTTGACGCATACATCTTTTATGAAGGAACAGGATTTTCAGGTACTAGAGACCACTGAGAAAGGCTGTTCAGTTGAAATTCGTTTTGTTTTTATACTTCTTTTTACATGAATGCTTTGTTGCCTATCAATATTTTGCATATTTTAAGGGTTATATATGCATCTGCGATGGATTTTATTTGTTTCTCAAGCTACAGCTGGGAATAGCCCGCCCATTTCAGCTGCTGTAACCCTTCAACAGAAAAGGGCAACTAAAATGATTAAGGGGATGGAACATCTTTACTATGAAGAAAGGTTAAAGTTCTCGGGGCCCTTTAGCTTGGAGAAACGACAATTGAGGGGTGACATGACGGAGGTTTGCAAAATTATGCATGGGATACAGAAAGTAGAGAAAGAAGTCCTGTTCTCCCTTTCTCACAGTACAAGAACTCATGGGCACTCAAGGAAATTGATGAGCAGTAGACTTAGAACAGATGAAAGGGAGTATTTCTTCATCCAAAGAGTCATTAACATGCGGAATTTACTGCCACGGGAAGTGGTGGCTGCTACAAGCACAGACAGCTTCAAGAGGGGATTGGATAAATATATGGAGCAGAGGTCCATCGGTAGCTATTAGCCATGAGGTATAGATAGGAGCTGCGGTGGCTCAGGTGGTTAAGACGCTGAACTGCAGGCTGTGGAAGGTCAGTAGTTCAGCAGTTCGAGACCCGAGAGTGCCGCAAGACGGAGTGAGCTCCCGTCTCTAGTTCCAGCTCCTGCCAACCTAGCAGTTCAAAAGCAAGAAATTGCAAGTAGATAAATAGGTACCACTTCGGTGGGAAGGTAACAGCGTTCCGTGCGCCTTGGGTGTTTAGTCATGCTGGCCACGTGACCACGGAAACGTCTTCGGACAGCGCTGGCTCTTCAGCTTGGAAACGGAGATGAGCACCGCAACCCCAGAGTCGGATTCGACTGGCTTTCGAGCAAGGGAACCTTTACCTTTACCTATAGATAGAATACTTTGTCTGGGGTAGTCATGCTCTGTATCCTTGGTGCTTGGAGGGCAACATTGGGTGGGCTTCTGGAGTTCTGGCCCCACTGGTGGTCCTCTTGATGGCACCTGGGTTTTGGCCACTTTCACACACAGAGTGTTGTACTGGATGGGCCATTGACCTGATGCATCATGGCTTGTCTTATGTTCTTAAGCCTTATAATTCCTTAGGCAAGTTCTTGCTGAAATCTGGGACTCTTGAACTCCCTAAATTCTGGGGTTCTGGTGCATTGGTGCCAGGCATCAAACTGTGGGGTTGGAAGCAGATAACAGTCTTCAGGAGCACTTAGTACAATTTTGCTTCCTCTTCTTTGCACAAGTATGTCTTTCCCGTCATTGTTGTTGTTGTTGTTCGGTTGCACAGTCGAGTCCAACTCTTCGCGATCCCATGGACCAGATCACGCCAGGCCCTCCAGTCTTCTGCTGTCCTCTGAAGTTTGCTCAATTTTATGTTCGTTGCATCGAACAAAAGTATTTGAGCTTCAACTTCAGGATCTGGCCTTCCAGGGAACAGTCCGGGTTGATTTCTTTTAGGATTGAATGATTTGATCTCCTTGCAGTCCAAGGGACTCTCAAGAGTCTTCTCCAGCACCATAGTTCAAAAGAATCCTTCCTTATAATCCAACTCTCACAGCCATACATTACTACTGGGAATACCATTGCTCTGACCATGTGGACTTTTGTTGGCAGGGTGATGTCTCTGCTTCTTATCATGCTGTTTAGGTTTGCCATTCCTTTCCTCCCAAGGAGCAGGCATCTTTTAATTTCATGGCTGCAGTTACCATCTGCAGTGATCTGGGATCCCAGGAATGTGAAGTCTGTCACTACTTCTACGACTTCCCCTTCTATTTGCCAAGGAGAGATGGGGACAGATGCCATGATCTTAGTTTTTTTGATGTTGAGCTTCAAGTCCACTTTTGCGCTCTCCTCTTTCACCCCGAGCAAGAGGCTCCTTAGGTCCTCTTCACTTTCTGCCATCAGAGTGGTATCGTCTGCATATCTGAGGTTATTGATCTTTTCCCCAGCAATCTTAACTCCAGTTTGTGATTCATCCAGGCCAGCATTTCACATGATGTACTCTGCATATAAATTAAATAAGCAAGGTGACAATATACATCCTTGTCGTACCCCTTTTCCTATGCTAAACCAATCAGTTGTTCCATATCCGGTTCTGTCACTTCTTAACCCTTATACAGGTTTCTCAAGAGACATGTGAGGTGGTCTGGTACTCCCATCTCTTTAAGGACCTGCCATAGTTTGTTGTGATCCACACAATCAAAGGCTTTAGCATAGTCAACGAAGCAGAAGTAGATGTTTTTCTGGTTCTCTCTTGCTTTCTCCATAATCCAGCGAATGTTGGCAATTTGATCTCTAGTTCCTCTACCTCTTCGAAACCCAGCTTGTACTTCTGCCACTTCTCTATCCATGTGCTGCTGAAGCCTAGCTTGTAGGATCTTGAGCATGACCTTGCTAGTGTGTGAAATGAGTGCAATTGTGCGATAGTTTGAACATTCCTTGGCATTGCCCTTCTTTGGGATTGGAATGTATACTGACCTTTTCCAATCCTATGGGGATCGGGGATAGGTAAAGGTCTCCCTTGCTTGAAAGCCAGTCGAATCGGATTCTAGGGATGCGGTGCTCATCTCCGTTTCCAGGCCAAAGAGCCAGCGCTGTCCGAAGATGTTTCTGTGGTCCTGTGGCCAGCATGACTAGACGCCAAGGCACACGAAACGCTGTTACCTTCCCACCAAAGTGGTACCTATTTACCTACTTGCAAATTCTTGCTTTTGAACTGCTAGGTTGGCAGGAGCTGGAACCAGAGATGGGAGCTCACTCCGTCATGCGGCACTCAGGTCTCAAACTGCTGAACTACCGACCTTCCAGCCTGCATCTTAACCACTGAGCCACCGCAGCACCTATATCTTGGAGATAAGCTTTAGCAAAACTGTCCTGGAGGGCTCATTTGAGGATTGCTAGAGCTACAGTTTTAAGAACTATGCGTGCTAATCTGAAATTTTACAGCACAAAGAGAGGTTTCTTGACCGACCCAGCTTTGAAATCATACCAGGGTAAGGCTGCCACACAACTTCTCCATGGAGCAGAAGTTTGGGGCTAGAATGATTACCTGCTTACAAAATTGGAATCCATCCAGAATATCTTTTCGAAGAGAATTTTAGCCCTCCCTAGAGGCACCATAGCAACTATGATGAGAGCCTTGAATATTTTCCTTTAGTCAGGCGACACGTACAAGTTGTTATGCTTAGATTCTCAAGGAAGCAAAGGGATAACACTGCTAGTCTATTCTGTAGGCAGCGTCTCATGAGAATGCACAAAGACAAAATCATAGAATCCTAGAGTTGGAAGGGACCTCCAGGTTCATCTAATCCAACCCCCTGCACAGTGCAGGAAATTCACAAATGCCTCCCCCTCCACACCCGCAGTGACTGCTGTTCCATGCCCAGAAGATTGGACCAAAAACCCCCAGGATCCCTGGCCAAACTGGCCTAGAGAAAATTCCCTTCCTGACCACAAAGGGGCAATCAGCATTTCCCCAGACGTGTAAGAAAGGGCCACAAGAACTAAGCACAGAGGCGACCCTTCCTGACCTCCCTCTCATGATCTGCCTAAGACGCTGCCTGCTACGCCATATTGGATGATACCCAAGGTTTCTCTGTGGCCTGGACTAATATTTGGAAATGGGCGTTCAAGTGTGATGCAATTGCAGCTAAACAATCTTCAGCTCCCAATTTTCCCACTTCAGCTCCCGTGTCAGAGCCTCTTCCCTGTCTAGCATCACTAGATATAATTTCAGAATAGCCTTTACATCAAGGTCATGGATGGTCGCTACTCCTCAAAACCATTTGCTTTGCACTTCTGTACTTGTGGAGTTCCGGTTCTGGAGGATTTGCCCCATTATAGTCTGCCCTGCCCCCCTTTATAGACCCATGAGCCAGTCTGGTGTAGTGGTTAGGGGAACAGACTCTAATCTGGGAGAACCAGGTTTGATTCTCCACTCCTCCACATGCAGCTGCTGGTGTGACCTCGGGTCAGTCACAAGTTCTTTCAGAGCTGTTCTCTCGAAAGAGCTCTCTCAGCCCCACATACCTCACAGGGTGTTTGTTGTGAGGAAGGGAAAGGAGATTGTAAGCCACTCTGAGACTCCTTCAGGTAGTGAAGGGTGGGGTGTAAATCCAGTCTCCTCCTCCTCCTCACAGAGCATAGACCCACATTTCATGCAACACTCTTGAAAGGCTTAAACTCTTCCTTGGAAACAAGCGAATCTGATTTTTCTTCTCACGGATCCTGACTTGCGGATTTCCTACGAAGTGTCACTATTTTCTTGTCTGACAAGGCAAACATGACATTGGAAGACATCGGGCTGTACCAGGCTGCCCATCCTCCAGAAGGTATTGGGGACATGTATTCATTAGCAGCGCAATGACAGCAAGTTAATATCGTCATGAAAGCATGATATCACATACGGTAAATAAACTCCAAGCGAGTATATTGCAAAAAGGTATTTATTGAGGTAGATTCAATTCACACCCGTGTTGTGGCCGAAAGGAGAGAGGAGATGCCTAATCAAAAGAATACTGTCCCCTATTACAAATGACCAGCTACTCCGGTAGCACATGTGTGCTGGTAAGATAGCATGGCTTCTACAGGAGGTACGGCCTGCTCTTTGAAGATCCACGAAGGAAGAGAGAAAACACAAGGGGCACAGGAAGAGGAGGCGGAGTAAGTGATAAACTCCCGGGTTAGATCGTAAAAAACCCAGTAGCACCTTTAAGACTAACAAACTGTATTGCAGCATAAGCTTTCGAGAAACACCGCTCTCTTCATCAGATCTATGTCCCCGGTTAGACAAAGAGAGACATCCCATTCATTAAGAAAATAACACATACACACATCCAGAGTGATGTAGCGCCTCGCCCCCACCAATGCTCAGATATGCTGAGTCTCCTTATTCCGAGAGCAGGGACGTCTGCTAATTCCTTCTTGGAAATTGCCCCTGCACTGCGGAGCTCCATCCTATGTTTAGCCCCCTCTTTACAGGCCTCCCTCCACTAGATAAAGTCATTGGGTATATTGTACCAAGTTGATGCTTGGGTGTGCTTGTGTATAGAGAGGTGATGATATAGAAGAGAACAGTTTATTGTTACAGTCCTTAGACGAGTGCTACAGAGAAAGAGGTAGGGTGTTCCAAAAATTTAAAAGTACATCAGTAAAAGACATCAGTAAAACATTAAGAGCAATGTGGCATCCTCTTTTTGGGAAGGACTATTTTTCACTTTAAAATTACACTTTGTGTCCACAAACTGGGTAGTTTCTGTTGCCACCAGGAATTTAAACAAATTCCAAATCTTCTCTCCTTTGCTGCTGGTAAAGTGACCTAGGTCGAATCTGCATTTGCCTTTCCTACCGGTGTCCCAGCCTCCTGACTCCGTCTTCAAAAAAGCTGTCTACATTTGGTGTCGTTTTCACACCTCAACAGTGCTAGCATACTTTTGCACCACCGCATATGTTTATTGCCCTTTCTTGGCGACTCCACTGTCATTGCACCTCTGCACTGCTTTAAAAGAATCTTCTCCAAACAACATTCAAACAAGGGCCGAATCTGCATTTGCATTTTTAAATCAGTTGCGTGCTGCTGTGACGTTATCTTTCTCTATGCTTGTTTGAATGTTGTTCGGAGAAGATTCTTTTAAAGCAGTGCAGAGGTGCAATGACAATGGAGCCGCCCCGAAAGCACAATAAACATATGTGGACGTGCAAAAGTATTCTAGCACTGTTGAAGTGTGAAAACAACGCCAAATGTGGACAGCTTTTTTGAAGACAGCGTCAAAAGGCTGGGATATTGGTGGGAAAAACAAATGCAGATTCGGCCAGGCACAGAGAAAGACGGCATCACAGCAGCACAAAACTGGTTTAAAAATGCAAATGCAGATTCAACCCTAGTGTCTGGGCTTTTCAGAGGTCTCCGTGGCCTTGAGGAAGGACTGCACTGAATTCTGGGTTAAACTTAAAATATGATTTATTGGTTAAAGAATAAAAATAAGTTGCTAGTTAACTTCAATTGTTTTGGGGAAGAGAAACTGGTAAAATAAATTGGCACGGTATCACACACAGCCTTTTGATCATAAGATCCCTCTCTCTCTGACAGGAATCTCTCTTTCAATAGGCAGCCACATTGGCTAAGCTCTTTGTATTAATTCTCTTTTAAAACTTTAGTCTCACAGACCCTTCTCATAACTCTTCCACATTTAAATTTTTAAAGGCATATATAGTGAACACTTCAAGTTTCCACACAGCACTCTGTCATCATCACTCACTGACAGACTCACTAACTGAATAACTGAACTCTTTAACTGACTTCTCTATAACTGACTTTTCTATAACCGACTTCAAGACACGGGCACAGATTCACTCCAAACAACTCCTCCCGCACTCAGAATACACTTGTCTCCCACAATCATTCTACTCTTCTAGCACTGCTCTGCAACCAAACATTTAAAGAGACACACATTACAATCATTACAAGCAGGGCTTTTTTTGTAGCAAAAGCCCAGCAGGGACTCATTAGCACAATAGGCCACACCCAACAGCAGAAACTTATTAGCATATTAGGCCACACCCCTGACAGCACGGCTCATTAGCATATTAGGCCACACCCCCATGTGACCAGAAGTGTGGTCATCCAGCCACACCCACCTTTTGCTTCTTATTCTGTTTACCTTGTTTGTTGTCAAAACCCATGGCTTCTTTCGTAGCAGGAACTCCTTTGCATATTAGGCCACACATCCCTAATGTAGCCAATCCTAATGAGTTTCTGCTGTTGGGTGGGGCCTATTATGCTAATGAGTTCCTGCTGGGCATGGCCAACTTGGGACCCAGCCGGAACTCCGTTCCTGTGCGTTCCTGCCCAAAAATAGCCCTGATTACAAGCAAATTAAAATTTAATCTCTTTTTTCATGGTAAAACTCTCCTAAAGAGGAGAGAATTTTATTCTTTTTATAAGAAAAGGGTAGGGTAGACAGCTGGAGAAAGAAAAAAAAAGATGGAGTGAAAATTTTCTGTTAATAAGGGTTAGTTTTAGTTAGTACTATTTTTAGCATCCATCACGGTTAGAAGATCTTCTTTTTAACAGTCCAAAGTCCAAAATAACTCTGTTAATACAGTTAGTAAAGTCCATTGGGGTTAGTTATTAACCAGCTCCTTCCAGATGTTACACGAACAGCCACTGTTCAAGGTGTCTTCTTAAGTCTCTTCAACTAAAGGTTGGGTCCTTTTGATCTTGATAGCTCCCGCTCCGTCACCTCTTTCCCCTGGGTCGCTGTCTTCTTCGCTGCTTGCATTGGTCCCAGTTTTGAGTACTGCTTCCACCTTGCTGGCGTGTCTCTTCAGAAGTTTTGTTGCTTTAAGGATGGATTCCATCTTCTCTCATTTCTTTCTTTTCTTATATTTCCGACCATCAATTTTTACGGGCTCCATATTCACTACAGATGAAATTAGATCTCTGATGTATTTCTTGCTCAGCTCGGCATCCCCTTCTTCTGGCAGAGTATTTTCCTTTATATAAGTGGAATAGGCTTTTGGAGCCATGTCCACCTCTTCTTTTAACTCATTCGCTTCACTGCCAGTTAGGGGTGCCAAGTCAATCGTCAAGGTAAAACTGAGATCTTCTTTCTCTTCTTCTTTCTCGCCCAAAAGGATTAACGTCAGATTAGCCTTTCTTGTCGTTTCCGAGATTTGCTTTTGCCGACTGATGAGAGCACTTTCCACTTTAATCAGAGTTTCATTGATTTTCTGCATTTGCTCCAGCAGGGGCTGCAGTAGCTCCTTTTCTTGTTGAGTGACAGCAAACTCAGGGGGGGGGTTACCCGGGCCGGAAGTCCCTCCCCTCTTCTCTTCCGGTTTGTGCAGGACAGTTTTCAGCGTCGACATTTTCCTTTTTGTTTACTTTTTCAAAGTTCGTGCCGCATCCTCCAAGAGGCTAACAATGTCGTAATCACCTGCCAAACCCCAATGGTACCTTCACCAACGCTTTTTCCTCTTTACCCCCCTCCTCGCACTCCCTTTATATATCTCGCTTCTCAAAAGGGGGTGGGGACTCCTCCCTCCTCCCTACGTTTGCGGGGGGTTTTATCTCGCTTCAAATTAGATCTTCAACTCACAATTCGATGCAATTCTTCTTTTTATTTTAACTCATGCCGCTTTCTTCACTCCTGGTGGAATTCGGGGGCGCTGCTAAGTCCCATTACAGGCACGACGCAGCGGGGCCGATTGGGGCGGGGAGAAAGCCTCAATTTCCCGGCTGTCTGCCGGCAAAGAGGCTACTCCCCAAAGCGCCCCCGGTTCGGAGCCTTTACCTAAGGCTCACTAGGGTCTTTCGCACATGCGAAGACCCTCCCTGACTGCACGTGGGCTAACCACCTCCGGGAGCGTCCCGAAAGGTGGCCGCCATTCGCAACGCCGAAACCGAAACCAAATTAAAATTTAATCTCATGTCTAGCTGCCGTAACTACCTAAGTACCCCAGAATTCCTGTAATCTGAGTATTTCCATACAGAAACTGGCTAACTTGGTAGGTGGTCTTGGGGTTTCTATCAGATAGAAGAAGCTCAAGCCTCGCTTCTTCAGACAGGCCCGGAATTTCTTCAGTCAACGGGGTGATGCTGTTATCATGTGCCACCTTATAACACAAGCATATATAAAAAAACATGTCGTCTGTAGTCTCAACATCTCTGAGGTGATGATATAAAAAGTTCCGCAACAACTAAAAAGTCATTTTAAAGGGTGGTTTATATGAAGGGAAACCTGCTGTCCATTCCTGACTTCAGGAGACCCGGACCACACTGCAGGAGGTGCAGCTCGGAAGCACACAGAGGCACCAAGCGCACACCAAAGAATCCTTGTCTTCCTTCTCATCTCTTCCTTTCCTTCCTAGGTCAGTTATGGGTTGACTTCCCAGGTTCTTCAGGACTCCACTCAGTTCCCCTTTTCCTACCGAACGGGTCCAAATGCAGAAAAACAATACCTGGGGATTGCCCGACTGCTCCTGCATTTCCAATGGACATGGGTCGGTCTCATTGCCACAGACACTGAAAATGGAGACCAGTTCATGAAAACCTTCCCACCTCTGGTCAACCGTAGGGGCATCTGTGTTGCCTTCTCGTTGAGCATCCCAATAACGACTGCTCTTTCAGATATGAAATACTTGCTCCGTTCCTCTGATGTATTTCGCTTGTGGAGGAATGTCTCCGTATTAATCTTTTATAGGGAAACAGGCACTTACGGACATATCCTCTCCTTTATAGATGGATCATTTAGAAGGTGGATATGGCCCTATGCAAAGAAAGTCTGGATCGCAGTAGCCTTAGGGAGGATAGAGGTGCACAGTTCTTCCTTTGATGTTGCAACTTCCCCTATAACCCATGGCATTTTTTCACTCACAACTCAAAAAGACATACGATTAAAATATCTGGATGCTATGAATGACTTTGGGAATACTACATTTACGTGCTACTCGAGGAAGTCTCAATTTGCGGTGAAAAAACAAAGAAGATGTAAAGAGAAGAGAGAGAGAAAAGAGAAAAGAGAGAAAAAAGAGATGCCGAGCCTTTCTCCGCATGATGCCAAAAGAATCCTTTCTATAGACAACTTTCATACTTCCAGGGCCATCCAAGGTGTAGCTCAGGCCTTACACATGGCATATTCCTCGAGATCGAAGTGGATGTTAGCCAGGAATCACGTCCGCCAGCACTGGCTTCAGCCGTGGCAGGTATTCCTTTCCCCTCTTTAACAAGCTCAACTGAAATTTAGTTCAGTTGTTAGACCATAATATTATCTTGTCTGCAGATGTTGCCGTGGTCTCAGAGGTAGCTCTGTCTCCCCCCAACACAGACTCCCCATTTTACAACTGCCATGGCTACTCCCCAGGTTTACAGCATTTCGCTAGCAGCACTATGGATGCCCCCAGACCCTTTTAATCTTCTTAGTCAAAATGAGACTTTCTCCATCACTGGCTGAAACCCCTCTTTCCTGGCTTCTTGTTGCACTTCACTGCTGGGGGAGAACCTGTCTCTACAAGAGATAGGCAGGGGAGCGCAGTGTATTTCCACCTACCCCTTTCGGTTGCCTGACTAGGATGCTGCACAGATGACTGGTCTCTGCCATGGTAGCAGGATCCCTGAGCAAAAATCCCTCTTCTGTCTAAGGGAACTAATCTTGCAGTGGAAGCTACCACCTACGTACCCCTTCTTGGACAATAACATTTACTATTGCTGCGGCAGAGAATGCAGCGAAGTTACCAGTCTATAGACTTCAGCTCTTAAGACAGGTGATGCCTGGCGGACAGGCCAGAACTCGTGCCAGTTGACTCCTCAGGCAGAAAAGCTAGTAAAATCTGGTGCCTTTGCAAGGTGCCTGAGATCTGTGGCTTCCTTCATTTCAGTGATCTGCAGCTACAGGTTTCCTATTTCGCTTGACGGGGAATTTTTTTGTGGTTCCCAAAAATGAGGGGTTTGAAATGGAGACAGTGGATTTCTGCAGAAAAGAATTTATTTAGGTAGCTCAAACTAGAGAGAGACATCCTATCCAGACACAGAAAATAAGTCCTCTAGAATTCCAACAGACACATAGGTCATGTCTGCATCTTCATTTTTAAAGCAGTCTCGCCTTTCTTTATTCTGGAGTGATGCTTGTTCAAGAAATTCTTCCAATCTGGTCGATCACTAGATGGTGCTTTCGGGAGGGGGCTTAGAGTGCTTTGTAACCAGATCCAGTTGAACCAGTGAGACGCCGCAATCACAATGGAGCTGAAACCATACGGCAGTAAAATAATGCAGGCAGCAGAAATTATAATGGTACAGTAGGAGAGCGAATCCGAAAGAGATGTAGACGTCTTTTTTTGAGACAGAATGGGAGCATGGCCAAAGCAGTGAAAGATACTAATGCAGATTTGGCCACAGAGTATCATCCTCTGTCTCCAGTAACCCTTTGATCTGTTCACTAGTATTCACTATGTTTTTCTTGTGTACCCAGCGAGACTGCGCACATGGTCAGGTCCGCATGTGGCCCTGCAAAGGGCCCAAGCTTCGCCCCGAAAGACAATAGCCTGAACGGATCCTAGCGCACGTCTGGAAGGCTAGGATCCAAGAATGAACCTATGGGACTTGAGTGCACTGTAAATAGCACGGGAGTGGGTGTGTTTTGGGGGTGGTTTGGATACAGGGATATAAACTGGCCTCTGAGCCAGATAAAGCATCTCAAGATCGACCTGTAACTAAATAAAGTATGAGCTGAAATCACGTTCCTATGCATCAGCCTCAGTACTCTATAGTTTTCATTATCATTTACTACCTTTACCAATTACATCCAGCATTTGGTTACCAAAGCAATCTAGCCCTGAAGATACCAGGCATCTACTCAACAGCAGGCAACTGTTTGTGGTTTATGTCTTTGGCCCGATCTGCATCTAGCATTTGCTCCCCTGTCTTACCAAACCCACACTGGAACAGAAATTCCCATCTACATTGCATGCCACTTTCACTTTGATTGTGTGTTGCATTTTATGGCAGTGTCCAGACTGCATGCCGCTTTCAGTTCGATTGATCTCTGGTTTAATGATGGCTGTCTGCATAGATTTATGGCCATTTTATGGCCATTTGGGGGTGACTCTGCAGTCAGTACGGTGTTGGCCCAGGGTAGTTGAATGTGGTTTTGAACTGCATCTTTTTCTGTTCCAGTGTGGGTTTGGTAAAACAACTGAGCAAATGCTAAATGCAGATTGGCCCAGAATCTCCTAGCCTCCGTATCTTGTCTCTGAGGCTAGGCTCAGGACAGACATCACCAGGCAACTGTTTCTCTTATTGAGTACAGCACTAGATCTACTTGAAGCAGGCATGTACATTCTTAATGTAACATCTCCTAAATTTATGACATGAGCAGAATTCAGGCAGAGTCCAGGAATTCAGGCAACTGTTTATCTTACTAAGTACAGCACTAGATCTACTTGAAGCAGGCATGTACATTCTTAATGTAACATTTCCTTAATTTATGACATTAGCAGAATTCAGGCAGAGTTCAGGAATTCAGGATATACAAAGATTTTAAGCTTTAAGGCACACAAAATGGAGTCCTTTTGGGTTCATTTCTCCATCACACTGCCGGTATCACCCAACAGTACTGAGACTGGAGCGCCATATCAGCAGTCCTGAGAAGTCTGGCATAGTTTTCTGAAGCCTAAGTGGTTGTGTTCTCACTGCCTTCCAGATCCATTCTTTTCTACGAAACCTGCCCCTTTTCAATACTTCCACGAGTGATGCGCAATTGGACGAGAACGGGGACGTGGACGTCGGTTTCGATATTGTGAAATGGATGCGCTTCTCAAATAAGAGTTTTTACTTAGAAAAAGTGGGGAGAGTCGATAGATGGGGATCTACAGACCTGACGGTGACCATCGACCAGCATGCCCTGCTGTGGCCCAACCAGCCAAACCAGGTGGGCAAATCTAGTCAATTCATTTTACTCCCTTTGCTGAACATGAATCTTCTAATCACTGTCATTGTTATTCTTGAGTTCTTGCTTCTCCTACCAGTTAGGGTTGCCAGTTCCCCGTGGCCATCTGCAGGGGATGGGGGACTAGGGTTGCCAGATCCAGGTTGGGAAACTCCTGGAGATTTGGGGATGGAGCCTGGGGAAGACAGGGACCTCAGTGGGGTACAGTGCCCTATAGTCCACCCTCCAAAGCAGCCATTTTCTCCAAGGGAACTGATCTCTTCTGGAAAGGAGCTGTAATTCCAGGGGATCCCCAGGTCTCAGCTGGAGGATGGCGTCCCTAGCTGTCACTAATATTTCTGCAATTTACCACACCATCCTTTTGGGATACATTGTCCGGCTCTCCAGCTCCTGTCAGTTTTCCCTCAGGAGTTTCTTTAAAAGCCACTCTGCCATCTTTTTAATATTGTGCCAGCAGCTTGGTCCCCTTTTGGTTTAAATTAAACATAAGAACATAAGAGAAGCCAGTGCTGGATCAGGCCAGTGGCCCACCCAGTCCAACACTTTGTCACACAGTGGCCAAAAATACCAGGTGCCATCAGGAGGTCCAGCAGTGGGGCCAGGACACTGGAAGCCCTCCCACTGTTGACCCCACCCCCAGCACCAAGAATACAGAGCCTCACTTGCCCCAGACTGAGAGTCCCTATCTATACCTTGCGGCTAATAGCCGCTGATGGACCTCTGCTCCATATACTTATCTAATTCCCTCTTGAAGCCGTCCATGCTTGTAGCCGCTACCACCTCCTGTGGCAGTGAATTCCATTTGTGAATCACTCTATGGGTGAAGAAGTACTTCCTTTTATCTGTTCTAACGTGACCACTCAGCAATTTCATTGAGTGCCCACGAGTTCTTGTATTGTGAGAAAGGGAGAAAAGTACCTCTTTCTCTACCTGCTCTATCCCATTCATAATCTTATAAATCTCAATCATGTCATCCCTCAGCCATCATTTCTCCAAGCTAAAGAGCCCCAAGCGCTTTAACCTTTCTTCATAGGGAAAGTGTTCCAACCTTTTGATCATTCTAGTTGCCCTTTTCTGCACTTTCCCCAAAGTTATAATATCCTTTTAAAGGTGTGGCGACCAGAACTGTATACAGTATTCCAAATGAGGTCGCACCATTGATTTATGTTAGCAGAAGTGTGGTCACCTAGCCACACGCACCTTTTGCTTCTTATTCTGTTCACCTTGTTTGTTGTCAAAACCCAGGGGGGGGGGTTTGTAGCAGGAACTCCTTTGCATGCTAGGCCACACACCCCTAATGTGGCCAGTCCTAATGAGTTCCTGCTGTTGGGTGTGGCCTGTTATGCTAATGAATTCCTGCTGGGCATGGCCAACTCAGGAGCCAGCCGGAACTCCGTTCCTGGGCATTCCTGCCCAAAAATAGCCCAGGGGGTAGTTATAGGCACAAATCAGACCGTCGTTCCCACACAGAAGGACTGAGCTCCTTTCCAAGAACAGGATGTTTGGATAAAGAGAATCCACCCAGAGGTTTTCTCCCCCAATCGCCGCCCAAACCCAACCCTCACCCCAGCGCAGAACGGTCATGCGTGCCTGCTGAGAGCGTTATCACTGATCTCTGTCTGCGGCAGCTCCCACCAGCCCTGCTCCCTGAGAAAGAACATCCTCCCTCTCTGGGCAAGGCCTTTTATCTCCTCCTCCCAGGCACCGCCCTCTGTTCTCCTACTGGTGCAGTTTTCCCTCCAAAATCTCCTGTTACCCAATCACAGGGTCCAGAGGGAACCGGGGAAATGTAGGCCTCGATGACTACTCCCATGCAGGCTTCCCTGGAGCCACTAGGCCTCCTTAGAGCCTGTAGGCCTCACCACTATAGGCCCAGGATCACGACAAAGGGAAAGACTGCCTTGAGGCCTATAGGTCGCTCCTCAGCCTCTGGCCGAGGATTAGGACACTCTTTTGGACTCTTCACTGTGTCAGCATTAGGAGGCACAAGGCCTCCCAAGACCTGCAAGGCCTTCCCAGGCAGCATCCACTTACTCTTAGCCATTTAACCACAGCAGCCAGGCACTGGCTCAAGATGGTTACATCAGCGCCGCATGGCCGGAAGAAAGGCATACAAAGTGGTGCCCTTGTTAACATATTAAAGACCGCCAGCTCCAAAAGTATCTGAAGAAGTGAGCAGTGAGTCACATAGGGATGCCAGCCTCTAGGTGGGACCTGGGGATCCCCTGGAATTACAGCTCATCTCCAGACTACAAAGATCCATTCCGCATTGCTTGAAAGCCAGTCCAATCCAACTCTTGGGATGCGGTGCTCATCTCTGCTTCCAAGCCGAAGAGGCAGCGCTGTCCGAAAACAATTCCGTGGTCATACCCTGCCACAAATGTTGTTAGTCTTTAAGGTGGGGGTGCCAATCTCCAGGCGAGACCTGGGGACCCCCCAGGATTACAGCTCATCTCCAAACCACAGAGATCCATTCCCTTGGAGAAAATGGCTGCTTTGGAGGGTGGATTCTCAGGCATTGCACCCCACTGAGGTCCCTGTCCTCCCCAGGCTCCGTCCCAAAATCTCCAGGAGTTTCCCAGCCTGGGTCTTGGAGCCGTACCCCCCATCCCCCCACCAACGCTCCATCTCCGAATCTCCAGGAGTTTCCAAACCTGGATCTGGCAACCCGACCTCCTCGTCCCCTGCCAGTGGTCAAAAGTTCATAGCAAAGGTAAAGTTTTCCCTTGCTCGAAAGCCAGTCAAATCCAACGCTAGGGATGCGGTGCTCATCTCCGTTTCCAAGCCGAAGAGCCAGCGCTGTCCAAAGACAATTCCGTGGTCAAACCCTGCCGCAAATTTTGTTAGTCTTTAAGGTGGCGATACCAACCTCCAGGTGAGACCTGGGGATCCCCCGGACTTACAGCTCATCTGGTGTAGTGGTTAAGTTTGGTGTAGTGGTTAAGTGCGTGGACTCTTATCTGGGAGAACCGGGTTTGATTCCCCACTCCTCCACTTGCACCTGCTGATGTGACCTTGGGTCAGTCACAAGCTCTGGCACAGCTGTTCTCTCAAGGACCGTTTCTGTCGGTAGTTCTCTCAGCCCCACCTACCTCACAGGGTGTCGGTTGTGGGGAGGGGAAGGGAAGGGAGTTTGTAAGCCGCTCTGAGACACCTTTGGGCAGTGAAGGGCAGGGTATAAATCCAATCTCTTCTTCTTCTTCTTCTTCTTCAAACCACAAGATCCATTCCCTTGGAGAAAACGGCTGCTTTGGAGGGTGGACTCTAAGGCATTGCACCGCACTGGCGTCCCTGTCCTCCCCAGGCTCCATCCCAAAATCTCCAGGAGTTTCGCAGCCTGGGACTTGGAGCCGTACCCCCCACCCCCATCCTCCCACCAGTGGCGAGGGGGTACCTGTCAACTCTACTTTAAGGTGCTGCTGGATTCTTTTTGGAACAGAGTTCCAAAAGCATAAGTGATCTCTCCCAGGGGCTTGACATGACAATGAAACAAGAGCACACAAGGACTTGTGCAGGGCAATCTCATTTTTTTGGCTATTTCCTTTTTTCCATTCTCTAGAAGACCTGGAGCCACTCACCTTTTCCTGCTTCCTTCTCTCCTAGGGTTGCCAGGTCCCTCCTGGCAGCCATGGTGGGGTGGGCTTCCCGGGACCTGGAGCGAGACTCAGGCTACATTGACAGTGACTTGGCGATGTCACAGCATTGTCATCCAGTTTTGGGTGGGTTTGGTCATCTTCTGGGTGTGGAACAGCGGTCACTGGGGATGGGGAGGGGGAGGTATTTGTGAATTTCCTGTATTGTGCTGGGGGTGGGACTAGATGACCCTGGAGGTCCCTTCCAACTCCACAATTCTATGTTCCAGAAGTAACATCATCATGTTGTGACGTAGTGGCAACGCTCCGGTATTTGGGCAAAACCTCTGTGGGCAAAATGGTTTCTACCACAGAGATTTTTTTGCCCCCAGAGTGTCACTGGCGAAGGTACAACAAAATGACATCACTTCCTTTACATGCTAGAGGTGACATAGCCGGGACCTTCCTCCTGCTCATAGTAAATCCCCCCACCAGCCCCACCTGCCTCACAGGGTGTCTGTTGTGGGGAGCAATGTTCCCTCTAAGCTGTGAGGTCTTGTGAGGAAAAATTCTACTTGGTGAGCTACTGGCATTAAAGTGGTGAGCCAGCGATTGGGCTCCTGCATAAATTAGTTTGCTCTAGAGCCATCCATCCTGAGTTAGGACAAAAAACTGTGAGCTGGAGGCTAAAAAACTGTGAGCTAGCTCACACTAACTCAGTTTAGAGGGAACACTGGTGGGGAGGGGAAGGGATGGAGATTGTAAAACACTCTGAGACTCCAGGTGAAGGGTGGGGTATAAATCTGTATCAGTATCAGGGAGCTGGCAACTATATTCTCTCCTTCCCACCCACCAAACAACCTCCTGTTATCGGCACCCCTGTCTTCAGCTACCGCTCCTTCTTTCTCCCTTGGGAAGCGCTCCATGGGAGTAAATATGCCCAAAACAAAGGGAACCGGAACATCCAGGGGCTGATTTATTTCCAGAGCCCTGCCCCAGTTGCACTGGAAGCTACAGGTGACCAGGCATAACTCTTCCAAACTAAACACCTCAGAATTGGCCATTGGGTGTTGCAGTGCCAAGCATGAAAGGAATTCTTGCTGACTCAGTCCCCAGAAACCCCCCCCCCAAGCTTTTTGCATCAGAAGCTAAGATTGTCTGTGGTGGGCAGGCATAGCTGATCCAAGACTAAGCCCAGGAGGCTCAAAATTAGCCTTTAGCTGCAGGATGGTGATGGGCGTTGCCTCACCCAAAATGAAGGGAATCAAAACATCCTTGCCCAGGTTATTTCCAGACCCCTCCCCTAATTTGAGCCAGTTTGGTGTAGTGGTGAAGTGCGCGGACTCTAATCTGGGAGGACCGGGTTTGATTCCCCACTCCTCCACTTGCACCTGCTGGATGACCTTGGGCAAGCCATAGTTCTGTCAGAGCTGTCCTTGAAAGAGCAGTTTCTGTCAGAAGTTATCTCAGCCCCGTCTACCTCACAGGGTGTCTGTTGTGGGGAGGAGAAAGGAAAGGAGTTTGTAAGATGCTCTGAGACTCCAACAAGTGAAGGGCGGGGTATAAATCTAATCTCATCTTCTTCTCTTCTAATTTGGACCCGAAGCTACTGTGGCAGTGAAAAGCGTGACTCATACAAAACTGAAGCTAGGATCCAGTTGCCTAAGGATGCTGGTGGGATCTTCAGTGCCAAAAATAAAGGGAATTGCACCTTCTTGGCACAGATTATCTGACGAGGTCTGGCTAGCCTGGGCTATTCAGGTCTGCAGACATTCAGAACAGGGCCTGGGATCACCAGTGCAAAAACCAGGCCTTCAGTCAGAGGCCCTGCCGCGTCCTCATCAAACACCACACATCTGCATATACAAAACCACTAATTTCCTTTCTCCTCTCTGCTGCTTCCCCTTTCTAGTAGACTGCGCCCCTTTCCCAGTGTTCTGAGAGCTGTCGTCCAGGAACCTCCAAGAAGATTCGGGAAGGACAGCAGTTTTGCTGTTATGACTGTCTCCCATGTCCGGAAAGGATGATCTCCACAGAGAAAGGTGGGTAACACCAAAGAAATAACTTCGGAAGGGAGGGAGGCAGGGACAGGAGGAAAGAAGAGGAATAGGGGAAGGAAGGAAGGAAGGAAGGAAGGAAGGAAGGAAGGAAGGAAGGAAGGAAGGAAGGAAGGAAGGAAGGAAGGAAGGAAGGAAGGAAGGAGAGATTGGATTTAGACCCCGCCCTTCACTCGGAGTCTCAGAGCGGCTTACAAACTCCCTTCCCTTCCCCTCCCCACAACAGACTCTCTGTGAGGTAGGTGGGGCTGAGAGAGCTCTGACAGAAACTGCTTTTTTCAGGGATAGCTCTTGTCAGAACTATGATTTGCCCAAGGTCATCCAGCCAGGTGCAAGTGGAGGAGTGGGGAATCAAACCCGGTTCTCCCAGATTAGAGTCCGTGCACTTCACCACTACACCACACTGGCTCTGAAGGCAGGCAGGCCGGCCAGCAGGAAGGAAGGAAGGAAGGAAGGAAGGAAGGAAGGAAGGAAGGGGAAGGAAGGAAGGAAGAGGAAGGAAGAGGAAGGAAGGAAGGAAGGAAGGAAGAGGAAGGAAGGAAGGAAGGAAGGAAGAGGAAGGAAGGAAGGAAGGAAGAGGAAGGAAGGAAGAGGAAGGAAGGAAGGAAGGAAGAGGAAGGAAGGAAGGAAGGAAGAGGAAGGAAGGAAGGAAGAGGAAGGAAGGAAGGAAGGAAGGAAGGAAGGAAGGAAGGAAGGAAGAGGAAGGAAGGAAGGAAGGAAGGAAGGAAGGAAGGAAGGAAGGAAGGAAGGAAGGAAGGAAGGAAGGAAGGAAGGAAGGAAGGAAGGAAGGAAGGAAGGGCTTCTCTACCCTGGCCTGGTCCATCTGTCACCACAGTAGTTATCTTTCCTGCTGACTGTTCTGAGTTCTTGGAGCAGTTGTGGGGTTCAGTACTCGGCAGGCCCGTCAAGGACCAACTTCCTATCCTGGTATGTCCCTTGGTGAGCATTACACTCAGGAAACGAACACCTACTGGAAGTCCCTGGTCCAAAGAGTGTCCAGCTGTACCTCCTTGCCTCCAGCTCCCCTAAACTAAGGGGATGTAGATCTTTCTTTACCCACCAGGATCAAGGAGTTCTACCACAAATGTCCCCAGCCCGGCCCAAGGAAAGTCACTCTGGGGCTCTCTTGTCTTACCACCTCCGTTCACCTTAAAGAATATGGGTAAACATATGGAGCAGAGGTCCATCCGTGGCTATTAGCCATCAGGTATAGATGGGACAGGGGCCGCGGTGGCTCAAGTGGTTAAAACGCTGAACTGCAGACTGGGAGGCCAGTAATTCGGCAGTTCGAGACCCGACTGCCGCATGACAGAGTGAGCTCCCGTCTCTGGCCCCAGCTCCTAGAAGTTCGAAAGCAAGAAATTGCAAGTAGATAAATAGGTACCACTTTGGTGGGAAGGTAACAGTGTTCCGTGCACCTTGGCATCTAGTCCTGCCAGCCACATGACCACGGAAATGTCTTCAGACAGCGCTGGCTCTTCGGCTTGGAAACGGAGATGAGCACCACGTCCCTAGAGTTGGATTCGACTGGCTTTCAAGTAAGGGAAACCTTTACCTTTACCTATAGATGGGACACTATGCCTGGGGCAATGATGCTCTGTATTCCTGGTGCTTGGTGAGGGGCAACAGTGGGAGGGCTTCTGGAGTTCTGGCCCCACTGATGGACCTCCTGAGGGCACCTGAGTTTTGGGCACTGAGAGACACGAAGTGTTGGACTGGATGGGTTAGGCTTGCCAAGAACTTACCGCATGGGAGCGGGGGATGGATACGTCCTCGCAGGACCATCCCCAGGGGAAGGACAGGCGCGGAGCACCATGCCATCGCCAAGAAGTGACGCTAGGCAACGCTCTGGCAATGCAGCTGGAAACTCAATGGTACCATCGAGTTTTCAGCCCCATTGTCAGAGCGTCGCCTGGCGTCACTTCCTGGTGACAGCATGGTGCGTTACAAGGCGGACTGGTCCAGCCAGGGAGCATGCGTCCCCCGCTCCCACGCGGTAAGTACTTGGGAACCCTAGGATGGGCCACTGGCCTGATCCAACATTGGCTTCTCGTATGTTCTTATATTTTGGTCATTCCTGAGATCCACTGGCATTAGCCTCAGATTCTTTAGGGGTGGAAAGCCAATCATATACGATAGCACACTGGAATGCATCGCCAGCAGTTCAAGTGAAGGGTCATTTTCTTAGGACACCTCCAGAACAGCGCTTTTGAGACTGTCCCTTGTCGGTAGTTGATTCATTATCATGTGTCTTTTACTACTGACCAAAATATGCTGCAGCCAGGGAGAAATTTCTTGTAAAGCGGCTTTTAAAATACTCGACCACTTCAGATGTTCATAAATTAACTTTGTTTTTAAGTGGTTGCAGCATAACGTGTACAACTGGTGTAGGTAAATTCAGTATTGCTGTTATTTCTAATTCCTAAATACTTTTTGGTGCATGGCCTATGGCTATGAAGCCTGAATAAAGTGAATGCCATTGGAGACGATGGGGATCCACTGGGGATTTTGCAGTGTACAGCAGAGGTGGGTATAGAACGGTGGGCAGGGTGGGCTCTCCGTGTGTGCCCGGGGTGCCACCTACTGCCTTGGGAAGCCCCACTGCTGGACCTCCTGATGGCACCTGGTATTTTTGGCCCCTGTGTGACAGAGTGTTGGACTAGATGGGCCATTGGCCTGATCCGACATTGGCTTCTCTTATGTTCTTATCAACTGAATGAGAGCCAGTTTGGTGTAGTGGTTATGCATGGCAGACTCTAATCTGGAGAACCAGGTTTGATTTTCCACTACTCCACATGCAGCCAACTGGGGGACTTTGAGTCAGTCAAAGTTCTCTCAGAGCTGTTCTCTTTGTATTATCTGCTTAATGGAATTTTATGGGAGCCACCCTGAACCTGCTTTGGTGGGGAGGGCAGGATATTAAATAAATAAATAAATAAATAAATAAATAAAGCAGTTCTCTCAGAGCTCTCTCAGTCCCACCTACCTCACAAGGCGTCTGTTGTGGGGAAAGGAAGGGAAAGGAGGCTGTAAGCCACTCTGAGACTCCGAGAGAAGGGCAGGGTATAAATCCAACTCTTTTTGGAGCCAGTTCGGCGTTGTGGTCAGGGGCATGGACTCTAATCTGGGAGAAACAGGTCTGATTCCCCACTCCTCCACATGCAGCTGCTGGCGTGACCTTGGGTCCGTTACAAGTTCTCTCAGAGCTGTTCTCTCAAGAACAGTTCTCTCAAAGCTCTCTCAGCCTCACCTACCTCACAGGGTGTCTGTTGTGGGGACAGGGAAGGAGATTGTAAGCCGCTCTGAGACTCCAAGTGAAGGGTGGGGTATAAATCCAACTGTTCTCCTTCTCCTTCTTCAGTTTAGTATCAGCAACCTTCAGTGGATATTTCATTTGGTCCTTCTTGAAGGGCTTGCTTCTTAAAAATTCAGTAAGAAGTCCCACAATGTACGCATCCTCAGTACCCAAACCATAGGTAGTTCTCATTTAGACTAGATGGTTCCAATTATTCTGGGCAAAGCTGCATTATGTGGACAGAGAGAACCTGGTTTGCCACACTTATCTCTGTCACTTTAAGAACCCAGTTTCATTACTGCAGTGTGTTGTTCATGGCCCAGTCCCTGAAGACTACCTGAGTGGCAACTTGGATAAATGCGCCTTTTCAGATTTGGTAGGTAGCTGATTCTATAAAGGTTCCCTTGCTCGAAAGCCGGTCGAATCCGACTCTAGGGTTGCGGTGCTCATCCCCGTTTCAGAGCCGAAGAGCCAGCGCTGTCCGAAGACGTTTCCGCATATTCCGTTGTCTTTCCCTGAGGAGAACAGTTTCTTCCCCCATTCATAGATAGCGTGGAGAGGACTCTAGGTGAATGTTAGTTGAGTGGCACAAGAAGAGCTTTCCCTCTGCTCTCAGAAAGGACTTGTGGACTCCTCTGGTGAGCTTCCATGCAACCCCAAGAGTCCTGCATCCCTGTTTGAGAAACACTGCTCTGTGGTAAGCCTCCTTAGATGAAAGGTGGGCTTGAAATTCATAAATACACCGATAAATATCTGAGATTTTCCACAGCCTGTGATAACCGACTCATCTCTGCCTGCACAATACCATGTCTTGAATGATGGTTCATGTAATTCATCACTTTCCCACATACATTACTAGACAGAAATGGAAAAGGTCCACAAACCAGACACAGAGGCCAAGGCCCCTCCCCTGAGGAACTGGTGTTCAGAGGGACACTACCCCTGTCCGTGACAAGCGTGGTCATTGGGCAAGTTATTCTCCAACATACATTAGAAGCCCTGTGAGGAAAGGATGAGGGACTTAGGAATGTTTAGTCTGGAGGAGGCTGAGGGGCGACATGATCGCTTCTCTTGAAGTATTTGGAGAGATGTCATTTAGAGGAGGGCAGGGAGCTGTTCCTGTTGGCCGCAGAGGACAGGACTCGCCATAATGGTTTTAAATTAAGGGTGGGAACCTTAATTTAAATTAAGGATATTAGGAAAAAGTTTTTACAGTGGAATCAGCTGTCTGGGGAGGTGGTGAGCTCCTCCTCCCTGGCAGTCTTTAAGCAGCCGTGATGAACAGGCCTGCCAAGAACTTAGCATACGCCGGCGGGGGACGGAGACGTCCTGGCAGGACCATCACCAGTGGAAGGAAAGACGCGTGCATGGTGCCGTCGCCAGGAAGTGACGCCAGGCGACGCTCTGGCAATGGGGATGGAAACTCGTTGGTACCATCGAGTTTCCAGCCCCATTGCCAGAGCGTCGCCCGGTGTCACTTCCTGGTGATGGCATCGTGCAGCGTGGGTGTTGCCCAGGGGAATGTTCCGGCCGGGGACTGTGCGTCCCCCGCCGAAATACAGTAAGTACTTGGAAACCCTAGTGATGAAAATGACGATGAGTCGACAAAGATATATTTGCAAAAAGTATTTACTATCACAGTTAGGATTCTGCAGGAAATTATCTTCTTTTAACGGATGTTTGAAATCAACATCCAATGCTGACTCTCTCATATCAGAACCCAGAAGGCCTTGGGGTTCTGATATGAGAGTCCGCATTGGATGTTTATTTCAAGAGTGGATACGCTGATAAGAATTGTTACTGCCACACGCTCAGATAAAGCAATCCATAGGAAACGGGTGGTTGTGATTGCGCAAAATCCGTTAAGAGAAGATAATTTTCTACAGAATCATGACTGTGATATTAAATATTTTTTTTGCAACTATATCTTTTATTGACCCACCGTCATTTTCGCCGTGGATGTTTTGTGTGGACTTCCGTCTCCTCCCGTGATCGCTCACTTTTGGCTTCAGTCTTTAAGCCGCGGCTGGACAGACACTTGTCAGGGATGCTGTAGGCCATAGGTTCCCAAACTTATTTGGCCTACCGCCCCCTTTTCAGAAGAAAAAATTACTCAGGGCCCCCCTGGAAATCTGCCTTCAAGAAGTGGACAAACAGATGCAGTGATAAATTTGCACATAGTAATGAAAGACGTTGTTGTAAGTAAAGAAAGATGTTGTCGGCCTGAAGCCAGAGGCCGGCAGCAATCACCACACAACAGCCCGGCAGCAACACCAGTCTTACAAGGGTGCACATGCATTTGCAGTTTGCATATGCATGACTGTGATTGACTGTGGGGACCCCTCTCCCCCTCCCCTCCCCCCTGATCCCTGAGAAGACCCGGAGAAGGCAGGAAAAGGCTGCTTTAGATAGGTTCTGGACTCTTCTTTCTTTATGCTGCCACCCCGGTATTTTGATTCAATGCCCCCCAATTGCACCCAAGGCTACGACCGCCCACCTGGATCATCCCAGGGCCCCCCATGGGGCGGTACTGCCCACTTTGGGAACCAGTGCCCTAGGCTGATCCTGCATTGAGCAGGGGGTTGAACTAGATGGCTTGTAAGGGCCCCTTCCAACTCTGCGATTCTAGGATTCTAGACGTTAGGCAGATGTTCCTGATGTTGAAGCCACTCTTGGCCTTTTCCAGATGCGGATCATTGCGGGAGATGCCCAGAAGACCACTATCCAAACAAAGACAGGACGCGATGTCTCCCCAAGGCCGTAACAGTCCTGTCATATGAAGAACCACTGGGCATCAGCCTGGCTGTCTTAGCCCTCCTCTTGTCTTCCATTGCGGTTTTTGTTTTACGAATCTTCATTAAATACATGGATACACCGGTGGTCAAAGCCAACAACCGGGACCTCTCCTACATTCTCCTCGTCTCCCTCCTGCTCTCCTTTCTGTCCTCCTTTCTATTCATCGGCCGGCCGAGGAAAGCGACCTGCCTTCTCCAACAAACCGCCTTCAGTATAATTTTTGCCGTTGCTGTCTCTTGTATGTTGGCCAAGACGATCACCGTGGTGGTGGCCTTCATGGCCACCAAGCCAGGCAACAGGATGAGGCAATGGCTGGGGAAGAGTCTGGCCAACTCCATTGTCCTTTTCTGTTCCGGCATTCAGGTCGTCCTCTGCATCATCTGGCTGAGAATGTACCCTCCCTTCCCAGACGCCGACATGGAATCTCAGCCTGGCTACATGAACCTGCGATGCAACGAAGGCTCCACTGCCATGTTCTATGGTTCTTTGGGCTACCTGGGCTTCCTGGCGGCCGTCTCTTTCACCGTGGCTTTCCTAGGCAGGAAACTGCCTGGGGCCTTCAACGAAGCCAAGCTGATCACCTTCAGCATGCTGGTCTTTTGCACGGTTTGGGTGTCCTTCGTGCCCACCTACCTGAGCACGAAGGGGAAATACATGGTAGCCGTGCAGGTCTTCTCCATCCTGGCCTCCAGCGCGGGCCTGCTGGGCTGCACCTTCATCCCCAAATGCTACATTGTCCTCCTAAGGCCCGACCTGAATACCAAGGAACATCTAATGACCAAAAGTAAAGGTGGCATCTGATTCTTAGTCCATTATTTCCCACTCATAGAATCATAGAATGTTAGAGTTGGAAGGGACCTTGCAGGTCATCTAGTCCAACCCCCTGCACCCTGCAGGAGCATAGCCAAAAGATACCCCTACATACCTACAACATACCCAAAAGATGGTTGTCCAGCCTCCGCTTGAAAACGTCCAGGGAAGGAACATCCACCACCTCCCGAGGCAGACTGTTCCACTGCTCAACCACTCTTACAGTTAGGAAGTTTCTCCTGATATTTAGCTGATAACGACTCCCTTGTAATTTCCACCCATTAGATCTAGTCCTGCAATCCGGAGCAAGAGAGAATAGATCTGCTCCACCTTCTACATGACAGCCCTTCAAATACTTGAAGACTGCAATCATGTCCCCTCTAAGCCTTCTCTTTCTCAGGCTAAACATACCCAACTCTTTCAGCCTTTCCTCATAAGACTTGGATTCCAACCCTCTCACCATCCTGGTTGCCCTCTTCTGGACACGCTCGAGCTTGTCGACATCCTTCCTAAAATGTGGTGCCCAAAACTGGACACAGGACTCCAGGTGAGGCCTGACCATAGCATGTCATGTCCAGAACAGCAGTGAATTGTGTCACATGTATCATCTTGGAGTGAACTCCCTGATCTACTAAGAGACGTCTTTCTTTCAGTGTGTTAAGCATATAGGTCATGAATAACAACTGTCATTGAATATCTGGGATGTAGGTTTTTCCATAAGAAAATTAGAATCAGGAATCTTTTTAGTAAAGGAATTGAATATACTTCATGTTAATTTTATGTCTCAATAGCCACAAATACTTGAAGTGAATTAGCAAAAAGACAAAACACTCTAGTTTCGCATGTGAAATCCAGTTTACTGGATTATTGGATCACTGTGCTCTAAGTGTGATACCTAGTTGATCTGATGCATTATAATGTTCCTGTTGCATTTTTCTTTTCCCAGCAAGTTTCCTCTCTCACTGGAAGGTATAAAAGTTCCCCTGGCATGTATACTTGTGTGTGAAATTGTTCAATAAACTCTAGAAGTACTATTCTTTATGCAAGATTCAGAAGAGTTTCATACATTTATAATTTTGCTTTTGAGTGAATAATAATAATAACTATCGTATGGCATTGTGGTTGTATAGCCAGGAGATCCGAAGTTTGTCTGGCAGCCAGAGGTTCAAGTTCTTTAGTGTTATGCACCACTAGGTGGTGAACTAGAGTTGAAAATACATATATAGAACTTGAGCCTGTTCTGAGAGCAGTTGGGGCAAGACTGAGGGCTTATGCAGCTTGGGTGATTTCAAACCTGGGGGGGAGGGGAAATCCCACTGGTGGTGTAGGAACTGATTTTGAAAGTGTAACACACTTCACCGTGTAACTCTTCTGTGGACGACAAGCTATTCCTCAGAGCCTTACAGCACAGTATACTGGAAATGTGAAGGTCAAGACATTTACTTCATATTGCAACTGGAAAGAACAAAGGCTGAGTTCAGACTGGCAGTTTGAAGCGGGAGTGAGTCGTGGCAAAAAAGCCCCAGAACAAACTGTTCCGGGTTTTCCCGGTCACACTGAGCCGACTGATGTGGGAGCATACTGGGAGGGGGCGCGAGGGAGCGTTCAGACTGCTGGCATGGAGGTGCAGCTGTAAATGGCCTTTTCCTGGTAATTCGACTATGTGCGCATGTGCGCTCATGTGCATAAGTGCATCAGGGCAATTTGGGGAGGATCCTGTTGCACCGGCACCGCATTGGGCGGTAGAGCGGAGCACATCCAATCATATCGCTGCTGCCTCTCCAGGGCAATCAAGTGCACCTTATGCGCAGAAACATCCAGTGGACGTTATTACTGCAGGCTGTTCCCGGCTTTTCGGGTTAGCGTTTACACTTCCCGGAAGGGAATGAAGTGGGATAAACACGGTCTCCGGGATTTGCTACCACTTTCACCAGGTATCTTTTAAATGCGGGAGTGAAGCGGTACATGACGGGTTGACTACGGATGGGAAACGTCAGACAGATGTGCCTGTGTGAACGCCCCCTTTAATCCAGTTGTGAAACGTGCCTATGTTGGGACAAACTGCCTGTCTGAACTCAGCCAGACAGTGCCTTTCGCTCACTGCAGGGTGTTGAATTGGCAGGCAAGGGGGGAGAAGTCAGCACTCCAGGAGATGCAGGGACCAAAGCTACACTGTCTTGTTCAGCTGCCTCAAGTGGGCACTCCATCATGGAAGCCATGATCCCCCCCCCCCCGGCAGAAGCCACATAAAGCCATTAACTCACTTCTGGGTGGGGGTATCCAGGGACTGCGTGGGCCAGATCCCTTTCATGTTCCACACGGCTACTGCTATGACCATTTTGAATGCTGTGGCTAATTTTGAGGCACCTAGCTTTAGGTTTGGATGCATAACGGCTACTAGTCGACCACTGGTTCCAGTGCAAATACTGGGGAGTGGGTAGTGTGTGGAAATAACCTGGCCAGGATGGTCCGATGACGTTCGTTTTGGGCACAGCAACTCCTGCTCCATCCTGAATCTAAAAAGCCAATTTTGAGGCACCTAGCTTTAGTTTTTGGTGAGTTATGCCTGCCACAGACCGCCATTGCTTCCAAAGGGAGGGGAAAAAGTCAAGTGGGGGAGATTGTCCTGGAGCTTGTATAGTCCAGGATGTTTCAGTTCTTTGGCTCTTCAGAATCACACCAAAGCCAGCGGTCGATTTTGAGGTGCCCTAGCTATATATTGTAAGGGTTACCTCCAGGGTTTTGGTAAAAAAAAGCCCAGCAGGAACTCATTAGCATAATAAGCCACACCCAACAGCAGAAACTCATCAGCATATAAGGCCACTCTCCCATGTTACTAGAAGTGTGGTCATCCAGCCACACCTACCTTTTGCTTCTTATTCTGTTTACCTTGTTTATGGTCAAAACCCATGGCTTTTTTTGTAGCAGGAACTCCTTTGCATGTTAGGCCACACACCCAAAAAGTACCCAAGCCTAATGAGTTTCTACTTTTGGGTGTGGCCTATTATGCTAATGAGTTCCTGCTGGGCGTGGCCAACACAGGAGCCAGCCGGAACTCCGTTCCTGAGCATTCCTGCCCTAAAATAGCCCTGGTTACATCTATCAAAGCCTTCAGTTTGCAAGACCTGAGCAAGGCTGTTAAAGATAGGACGTTTTGGAGGCTGCCTGTTAATTCATAGGGTTGTCATAAGTTGGAACTGACTTGATGGCACATAACATGCACACACATGCTTGCAAATGACAGGTGTAGTTTTATATTTATATAGAAGAGGAGTTATGCCGGTCACAGTCAACCATAGCTTCCGCTGCAAGTGGGGGGGAGGTCTGGAAATAACTGGGGCTGATTACCCTTGTTTGGGGCATAGCAACTCCCATCATGATCCTTAAGCAAGGGTCCAAGTTTGGGACGCCTAGTCAGGGGAGGGCGGGGCATAAATTGAATAAATAAATAATTTTCTGATGAGTTATGCCTGCCTAAGTCAACCATCACTTCCAGTGCAAAATATGGGGAGGGGCTTTTGTGGATTCCACAGGCCAGGATGTTCCGATTTCTTTCACGTTTGGCACTGCGACTCCAGCAATCACCCAAAACCCAATGGCCAATTTTTGAGTGGCCTGGATTTATTCTCTGAGGAGTTATGCCTGGCACAGACAGAGCCTTTTATTCCATACAGAAGATTTATTTACTTTATTTCTAGCTTGCCTTGACCATGGAGACTCAAGGCGTATTACAAAATCAAATAATGTCCTCATACAGCCATGAGATACTAAATGAACCATACAATAAGTCTAGGCTTACAGAATGATATAGATAGAATAATTCTAAGCAGGGCCAGCTCGAGGATCTTTTTTTTGGTTTTCTTTCAAAGTCCTTCATAAGAAAGTTCAAAACCTGTAGTTACAGTATTACAGATTATTCACATAAAGGGACAATCCCTGGCAACTGATTGGCCACTGAACACACGAAGATGCCTTATACTGAATCAGACCATTGGTCCATCAAGGTCACTATTGTCTACTCGGACTGGCAGCGGCTCTCCAGGGTCTCAGGTAGAGATCTTTCCCATCACCTACTACCTTATCATTTGAACTGGAGATCCTAAGGGTTGAACCTAAGATCTTCTGCATGCCAAGCAGATGTTCTACCACTGAGCCACAGACCCTTCCCATTGTGTGTAACAGGGTGCTGGACTAGATCTAGTGGTTAAGTGTGTGGACTCTAATCTGGGAGACCAGGGTTTGATTCCCCACTCCTCCACTTGCAGTTGCTGGTGTGACCTTGGACAAGCCATAGTTCTGTCAGAGCTGTTCTCTCAAGGACAGCTCCGGAAAGAGCTCTCTCAGCCCCACCTACCTCACAGGGGGTCTGTTGTGGGGAGGGGAAGGGAAAGGAGTTTGTAAGCCACTCTGAGACTCCAAGTGAAGGACGGGGTATAAATCCAATCTCTTCTTCTTCTTATCTGATCCAGCAGGGCTCTTCTTATGTGCTTGAATACAAACAGTCACAATATTCTTAACTGGAACACACAGCTCCTGTCAGGCAGTATTACCTAATGGTTGGAAGGCAACCACCCTTTCCCCCCATGCACAGTCCTGTCTGAAGATCACCTAGCTCCAGTTGAAGAATCCCTCTCCACAACTAAATTATCCAAACTGTGTTCAAGGGAAGTCCAAGGCAAAGCACAAAATAACAGTCAAATCTAGAGGTCACTGAGGCAATCTTGAGACTTCAGCAGAACACAAAAGTCAAGGAATCAAGTTTGAAGAAAGGAACTCTGGGTCACCACTGACACTAGAGAATGTAATACTCCAGCCATATCCAGGAACACTCCCAGGCAACACACCTGCTCTTCCACACTAAGCGGGATTTTCCATTTTCCATCTGGTCTGGTCTACATCATGACCTAAGTTTGACCTGGAAGTACTCATCCCCATCCAATCCCATTATTAACCACATGCATGTGCTTTTCTCGAGGCTGAAATGGGGAAATACAGTTGTGTGTCATCCACATATTAACGGCCTGCATGGTGTAGCAGTTAAAAGCACTGGACTAGAATCTGGGAGGGGCAGGTTCAAATCCCCCCCACTCTACCATGGAAGCCTGCTAGGTAACCATGAGCCAGTCACAACTTCGCAGCCCAACCTACATCACAGGACCATTGTGAGGGCGGAACGGGGGAACTGGAGAATGTTGGAAGCCACTCTGGCCCCCACTGAAGAGAAAAGTGGAGTTTAAAGGAAATGAAATAAACAATGATCACACAATGATCCATGCCTCTGACGTGTCTTCTCTCGCCACTCTGGTGCACACATTAATATTAGATGATTCCTCCAGGCTGGAAATCCCCCATGGACTTCCTCCTAAAAAGAGCTGAATTACAAAAGCAGAACCCAAATTCCCAAAGTGTTCCTGAAGGATATCGTAAAGCCACTGAGAAGTCGAGAGCAGCAGCAGGGTCAAGTTTCTTCCCCCCTTCCCCCTCCACATAACACATCCATCTGAAGAACTAAGGCAGTTTCCCCTCTAAGAACCTTGCCTGAACTGTATCAGGTCGATTCATTTACTCCAAAAACATTTCTGGTTGAATCCTACAAGTTCTTCTGCTCAATATTTTGGTGGTCAAAACAGGTTCCTTCATCTTCCTCTGAAAGCAGAAAGGCTGATGGGGTTCATTCTTTGATGATTCTCAGTTACCTTGCCCGAGAATGGTAGATTTCACATCAGCCCAAAGTTGTTAAGGACATCTGACCTAAACATGATTTGCTTAAGAAGAGTCTAATGGAGCACTCACTCAGCACACTGGAGTGATTTCCCTTCGATAACATTTGCAACCAGGCTGACCCAGTTCGTCATCTTTCCACATCTAGATCTGAGAAGTCAGAATACACATAGATCAAGCATACATTTAGCAGCATAAACTTGTCCAAGTGTCGTCTGAATCAAGTGTAAGTGTGGGTATTCCGATGGGAACGAAGGCTGGCCTTCTGGCTGAAGGCCTTTCCACACTCTGAGCATTTAAATGGTTTCTCATCTGTGTGGGTCCTTTGATGACTATTAAGGGTGGGCTTGTGACTAAAGCTCTTTCCGCACTCTAAACATTTATATGGTTTCTCTCCTCTGTGGGTATTTAGATGAGTATTAAGATTGGCTTTATGACTGAAGCCCTTCCCACACTCTGAGCATACATATGGCTTTTCCCCGGTGTGAGTTTTCTGATGAGAAGCAAGGTTGGCTTTTTTACTGAAGCTCTTTCCACACTCTGTACACATATATGGTTTCTCCCCTGTGTGGGTTTTCTGGTGGGAAGTAAGGTTGGCCTTTTGACAGAAGCTCTTCCCACATTCTAAGCACGTATACGGTTTTTCTCCTGTGTGGGTGTTCCGATGGCTAGAAAGGTGGGCCTTCTGATTGAAGCTCTTTCCACACTCTAAGCATTTATATGGTTTCTGCCCTGTGTGACTATTCCGATGGCTAGTAAGGTTTGTCTTCTGACTGAAACTCTTTCCACAGTCTAAGCATTTATATGGTTTCTCCCCTGTGTGGATTCTTTGATGGATAGTGAGGTACTCCTTTTGACAGAACCTCTTTCCGCACTCTAAACATTTATATGGTTTCTCCCCCGTATGGATTCTTTCATGGATGGTGAGGTATTCTTTCTGACAAAACCGTCTCCCGCACTCTAAGCATTTATACGGTCTCTCCCCTGTGTGGATTCTTTCATGGATAGAGAGATATTCCTTTTGACTGAACTCCTTTCCACACTCAGAGCATTTGTATGGTTTCTCCCCTGTGTGGGTCCTGTGATGCTTATTGAGGTTGGCCTTCTGCTTGAAACTCTTCCCACACACTGTGCATTCAAATCTTTTCTCCCCTGTGTTGATCCTTTGAGAGAGAGTGAGGTACTCCTCCTCGTTGATGCTATTTCCACACTCTGAGGATTTACATGGTTTTTCATCCGTTTCAACTCCTTGATAGTCGGTAAAGTTGTCCATCTTTCCCAAGCCCTTTCCCACAGAAGTAACGGGTTCCTTCCTCCAGTTCTGCTTGCTTCGGTTCTCCTCTCTTTTTTGTTGCTCTTTCACCCTGTCTGTGTAGGAATACGGAGATAAATCAGATAGGGCAGGAATGAATGAAAAATCATAATTAACTACCGTTTTGAATAAGAGAACATAAGAACATAAGAGAAGCCAATGTTGAATCAGGCCAATGGCCCATCCAGTCCAACACTCTGTCACACAGCGGCCAAAATATACCAGGTGCCATCAGGAGGTCCAGCAGTGGGGCCAGGGCACCAGAAGCCCTCCCACTGCTGCCCCCTCCAGCACCAAGAATAGAGTGCATCACCTGCCCCAGACTGAGAGTTCCCATCTATACCCTGTGGCTAATAGCCACTGGTGGACTTCTGCTCCATATGTTTATCCAATTTCCTCTTGAAACTGACCATGCTTGCAGCTGCCACGACCTCCTGTGGCAGTGAATTCCATATGTTAATCACTCTTTGGGTGAAGAAGTATTTCCTTTTATCTGTTCTAACCCGACTGCTCAGCAATTTCATAGAGTGCCCACGAGTTCTTGTATTGTGAGAAAGGGAGAAAAGTACTTCTTTCTCAACCTGCTCAATCCCATTCATAATCTTATAAACCTCGATCATGTCACCTCTCAGCCGTCGTTTCTCCAAGCTAAAGAGCCCCAAGCATTTTAACCTTTCTTCATAGGGAAGGTGTTCCAACCCTTTTATCATTCTAGTTGCCCTTCTCTGCACTTTTTCCAATGCTATAATATCCTTTTTGAGATGTGGTGACCAGAACTGTACACAGTATTCCAAATGAGGTCGCACCAATGATTTATACAGGGGCATGATGATACTGGCTGATTTGTTATCAATTCCCTTCCTAATAATCCCCAGCATAGCGTTGGCCTTCTTTATTGCAGCTACACTGAAACACTAAGTGGGAAGGGAGACTTTGCCATGTTTTCAGTACCGGATGTCATGCCAAATAATGCAGTGTGGTATACAGAGCACTTTACTTGGGAGAGCTGGTTTTACTTCCTTAATAAGTCTGGGGCAGGTGATGCACTCTATTCTTGGTGCTGGAGGGGGCAGCAGTGGGAGGGCTTCTGGTGTCCTGGCCCCACTGCTGGATCTCCTGGTGGCACCTGGTATGTTTTGGCCGCTGTGTGACAGAGTGTTGGACTAGATGGGCCACTGGCCTGATTCAACATTGGCTTCTCTTACGTTCTTATGTTCTAGCTGCTTTCCATGTAGAAAGTCAAATAAAATAAGTTTTTTTCGCTGTGACTAATGCACTGCCTGGCTATTTAGTCCCTAAAGTCTTCTCTTGTTCAAAGACCTCAGATTCCAAGGCTGGATAAGATACTTCGAAATATCAGTGCCATTCAGCATAGATAGCACAGGGAAAGGTCTACTCAGGTCTACAGGGGTGGAAACCAGTGTTCCCTCTAAGCTGAGTTAGTGTGAGCTAGCTGACAGTTTTTTAGCCTCTGGCTCACACACTTTCACCTTCGCTCAGGAAGGGATGGCTCAAGAGCAAACTAATTTATGCAGCAGCCAAATCACTTGCTCACGACTTTAATGCCAGTAGCTCAGAAATTAGAATTTTTGCTCACAAGACTCCACAGCTTAGAGGGAGCATTGGTGGAAACTAGTCAAAAGGGTCAAAATTACTAATTTTACTGATCAAAATTCCAAAAAAAAAAACCCTGGCCAAAGACTGACAAATTACTGAACAATTTAATTTCAGCCTATTGATAAATTAGTGTTTTAAAAGTAAAACTGGGAAAATATATGGATTTTGCATTTTTACTAGATATTATTGTATATTTTACTGTAACTTTAAAATAGGTATTGGTGGAATGTTAAATCTGATGACAATAATTTTGGTGCTGCTATTTGTATTTGAAGTTGGTATTTTGAACGTTATTGTTAAATTTAAAAAATAGTGGCCTCCACCATCCCCCTAGCCAGCCATCGCATGCTTTTTTAATTGAAAAAAATATTTTTATGAAGATAGGACAATGTTTTCATTAAAAGCATTATGGACTATATGAATGTTACAGGTGCCAATACCTATTGTAGGCTGTCTCTCTATCAAAATAAGATAATAATTCATGAGTTCAGTGACGGCCTTGGTGACATCTGGCCCATCATTACTTAGCATTAGCAGTTCCTGACTGAGGAAATTGTGTCAAACCCAAAACTTCATCCAGTATACTGTAAATATCTTTAAGCTGACGCCGAACCCATAAAAAAAGTCTGAAGGTGCCTGGTCACAATGTTTTTGGTTGGTGACCAGTATCTAACAGCTGCCTGCAATCCTTTGTAAGATGTGTCCCCAAAATGCAGTAACGAACCCCCCATAAATTGCATTCACAAAGAAATACTGAATTTGCTGACCAATGCTTTAAAAAACTGACAAATTCATTACCAAAATGAAAAAAAACTGATTTTTACGTATTTTACTAGCCATTTCCCATCCCTGGGTCTGTAACTCACAGACTTATACAGACAAGGATACTGGAGAAGGATTTAGCAGAAGGTCTGCGAAGTTAGAGAGAACTCCCAAGACAAGCCAAATTGTAAAAGGAGTAACTGCTTCTTAGGGACAAGGAGAATAACTTCCTGCCAGTGGCTGGGAAGAGAACCCTGGTCTTTGATAAAGGAGAGTAGCTCAGACACCTCAGTTGTTGATGAAAAACTGTATTATTAGTTGCTGTAGATTTTCTGGGTTGTGTGGCTGTGGTCTTGGCATTGTAGGACCTGATGTTTCACCAGTAGCTGTGACTGGCATCCTCAGACTCCATCTTTCTGTGTTATACCTCTGAGGATGCCAGTCACAGCCAATGCTCCCTCTAAGCTGCGGAATCTTGTGAGCAAAAATTCTACTTTGTGAGCTACTGGCATTAAAGTTGTGAGTGAGCAATTTGGCTACTGAATCAGTTAGTTTGCTCTGGAGCCATCTGTCCTGAGCTAAGACAAAAATGCATGAGCCAGAGGCTAAAAAACTGTGAGCTAGCTCACGCTAACTCAGCTTAGCGGGAACACTGGTCACAGCTACTGGCGAAACGTCAGGTCCTACAATGCCAAGACCATGGCCACACAACCCGGAAAATCTACAGCAACTAATGAACTCGGGCCGCGAAAGCCTTCAACAACAAAAGCTGTATTATCTAAAGGAGAACTTGTAATATCTGATGGAAGAAATCTAGAAACATCAATAAGAACTGTGTTGTGCTGAAATATACTGAACAAAGTACCTCTATAGAAAGAAATAGAAAGCCTTCAAACAAAACTACAAATATACTCTCTGGATTGTTCTAAGAATTTCCAACTCTGTAAATATTTGCAAGTTTTTACCTCAGCATTCTCAAAACCTTGACTACTCCATTTATACATATATTCCCTGCCCATTTAATAAAATCTTTATTCTGTTTTAACTTATGGTTTTTAAACGGAATATTAAGTGACCACTCTCAATGTTTTATATGTGTAATCCTTAACTAAGAAGCAAAATCCTATTTGGCTGAGCAATATGTATGATCACCATCTCTTGGGTTTTTAGTGGGTTTTCTTTACTTTCACCTGTAGTATGTAGTTACCCTTCCCTTTTTTTCGCTGTAGTTTTTAGAAAATGCAATAAAAAATCCCCTGCGGGGGGGCATAAAAAATAAAATCTTTATTCTGTTTTTGAAAGTTAATTTTCCTCAAGTGCCATTTCTCAAGGGTTTACAAAACTGGACAGCTCTTGCATTTTCAGTAGAGTTCCTGAGCTGAGAAAAAGCCTAAACTAAAAATCTCAAACAGGGTGGGACAGTCAAGTTTTTTATGACAAAGAATATATATACACACTACTGTAGGGCAACTCAGTCTCTGAGGAGAACTGAAGATTTGACGGGAAAAATCTGCCAGACAGTTGGGGAGATACAGCGGTTCGTCATACCTCCCTCACAGGCTTGTTGTAGGGACAAGAGGAAGAAGAGAATGATGTAAGCCACATTTGGTCACCAACCTACCTAGGATAACTTAAACCTACCTCACAGGTTTTAAGTTATGGGGCAGCCTGAGCCACCCGCACAATATGAGATTAAGATCGACCACTGGAAGTTTGAGCGCCATCCCAAATGTAATGTCAAACTATTATCTGTTTAATGGCGCTACTTTTATTGTTAGCACTTTTTTAATGTCATATTGTTATATGGTTTTATGATTGTTATACTATTTATGGTGGTTTTTATCCTGCTGTAAGCTGCCCTGAGCCGACCGTGGCTGGGAGGGCGGGGTATAAATGTAATAAATAAATAAATAAATAGTCAACGCTCCCTCTACGCTGTGGAGTCTTGTGAGCAAAAATTCTACTTTGTGAGCTACTGGCAGTTAAAGTTGTGAGGGAGCGATTTGGCTGCTACATAAATAAATTTGCTTTGGAGCCGTCCCTTCCTGAGCGAAGACAAAAATGTGTGAGCTGGAGGCTTAAAAAACTGTGAGCTTGCTCACACTAACTCAGCTTAGAGGGAACACTGCTCACAGGGTTGTTGCGAGGATAAAAGTGGAGGAGAGGTGAACGACGAAAGCCGCCTTGGGTCCCCGTTGGGGGAGAAAGGCTGGGTGTAAATGAATCTAACAAACATATGGGGGGCAGCTTGCTCCCTAAATAACTGGGGTGGGGGCGTTTTAAATCCGGCTGCCTAAGAACCCATACCCAGGCTAGACTTCTGCAAAGCTCTCCTTATGGGGTGCCCTTTTTGCAAACCTCAGAAGAAAGTTTAGGCTCTCTGGAGCTCTCTGCGCTCCAAGAGGAGAGATGGGTGCACCACGGGATCGCACCCCCCATAATTAAAGGAGGGTCCATCCCACTCAGACCCAACCCCCCTTTTTGTCATCGCCTCCCGGTTTGCCTTTGCCTCCATTCCCTGCCCTGCGCTCCCCCAGTTTGATTCCCCACTCCTCCACATGCAGCTGCTGGTGTGACCTTGGGTCAGTCACAAGTTCTCTCAGAGCTGTTCTCTCATGAGCAGTTCTCTCAGAGCTCTCTCAGCCCCACCTACCTCGCATGGTGTCTGTTGTGGGGAGGGGAAGGGAAAGGAGATTGTAAGCCGCTCTGAGACTCCGAGCGAAGGGCGGGGTATAGATCCAATCTCCTCTTCTTCATAGAAAAGGTGCTGGATGACCTTGGGCAAGCCACAGTTCTGTCAGAGCTGTTCTCTCAAGGGCAGTTCTCTCAGAGTTCTCTCAGTCCCACCTACCTCACAGGGGTGTTTGTTGCGGGAAGGGGAATGGAAAGGAGTTTGTAAGCCGCTCTGAGACTCCAAGTGAAGGGCAGGGTATAAATCCAATCTCCTCCTCCCCCTTCCATTACATCTCCCCTGCAGCCGAATGCATTTGCAGCCCACCAAATATTTCGGAGCGGGGCTGCGCTCGCTACTCCCCATAAGAAAATGCCAGGCTGCTTGCAAAGAACTGAGAGGGGAGAGAACCAGGAAACTCCCTCCTCTGCCCTTCTAGGCATGCAGACTCTGTGTTCTTCCTCTTTCGACTGACCCTTTTTCTCCCCCCTCCCACGCAAGAAGAGAGAGATTGCCGATTGCAGGCTGAGGGCACCAGGCACAGAGGGGGTGAGGTGCGGGGTACGGAGCTGGGCTCTGGCCATGCTGCACATTTTATGCATTCACTGACTCCCCCTTCCAAAAAGTCCCCAATGCTGAAATATAAAAATTAAATACTACAAAGAAAGTCGAGCACTGAAATACAACACAGCATTCTCCTCCCCCCTGGTCCTCTAATAGTTAAATCAGTGGCACTCTGCTTCCTAGAGCAGAAGGAAAAAGAGGGCATCAATAAGACTGGCTTTCCTGCCTCTCATTCTCCCCCACCTCCATATCTCTGCAAAACATTCTTTACATTTACTTTGGGAGATTCTGTCCAGGGAAGGGAAAAAACCTAATGCTGATGGAGACGGGAGAGGAGGGCCCGAGGACAGAGACGCCCTTCCTAGAAGACTCTCTCTCGGGCTGTCTAGGTAGGATCCATCCCACCCCAGACATAAGAAAATATCACGTCCCCCAGTCGGGCGAAGTTTGTCCTCGGACAAAGCGGAAGCACTTCCTCCCACCTGCAGGGTCCCGGCCTAGGAAGAGAAGGAGCAGCATAAAGCCACCCCGAGTTGCTCCAGCTTCCCAACCTCCTGCAGTGTCAGAGAATTGAGGCTTGGGTTACTTTTACACTGAGTTCATTGTACAGTGTCTGCTATCTTGTCTTTTGCTTGCGCGCTTGCGTAGTATTGCCAGCTGCAATGTGGGAGAATGGTTTCGGCCGCTCCGTCTCATCACAGTGGCCTGGAAAGAGGCTATGGAGTATTCTTTTTAAGGGTGATTAACATATGGAATTCCCTGCCACAGGAGGTGGTGGCTGCTACAAGCATGGACAGTTTCAAGAGGGAATTAGATAAACATACGGAGCAGAAGTCCATCAGTGGCTATTAGCCACAGGGTATAGATGGGAATTCTCAGTCTGGGGCAGGTGATGCACTCTATTCTTGGTGCTGGAGGGGGCAGCAGTGGGAGGGCTTCTAGTGTCCTGGCCCCACTGCTGGACCTCCTGATAGCACGTGGTATTTTTGGCTGCTGTGTGACAGAGTGTTGGACTAGATGGGCCATTGGCCTGATTCAACATTGGCTTCTCTTATGTTCTTATGTTCTTTTGTCTAAGGAAATTTTCCAGTCCTGTGAGACCAAGGGGTGGGGGGAAATTGTTCTCCCGATCATTAAGTAGTCTCCCGCCGGGAGTTTCCCGCGCGCGCGCGCTAAAAGTTCATTTGCCAGCTGTGCTTTTGCATCATACTATAATAATGCCTGAGCAGCTTATGCCGCCATTCCTGACAATAACAGTATTACTGTGGGTTACAGCATTGTATTCCAATAAAGCTTTTCTTTACCTGAAGAATGCTTGGATCTACTTGCTATTGAGCCTGACATGCAGGAGCTGGCTGGGGCGCTGGAGATTGGGTGCAACAGAAGGCCTGTGCTGAGCCAAAAATCCCTGCGCTACAGGCTAAAAATCTGCGCGTTAGCACATGCTAGCTCAGTCTAGTGGGAACACTGATGAGGACGTGGAGCTTGTTATGATTCGGTAAAGGTGAATGAAAGGGAAAAGGAGGCGGCAGGGGCTCAGCCCCTATTTCAGGATAGGTCAACACAGAACTCCCCTAGGCCGGCCGGCAAAGAGTTCAACAGAGCAAAACTGAGTGGGGTCTGCATCAACCAGCCTCTGTTTCAACGTTCCAACTTTTCTTATGCCCATTCCTCTGAAAAGGAGCGCCAAGGTAAGAACCAGACACTCACACAACTCAGATTCAGCTGGGGTAGCTGTGTTGGTCTGAAGCAACAGAACAAAGTTTGAGTCTGGCGGCACCTTTATAAGCAACGAAGTTTTATTCACGGTCAGTGGCAGGTTAACCATTTAAGCAGACTAAGCACGTGCTTAGGGCACCAGGGCCAAAGGGGGCACGCCACAAAAGTTGGGGGAACGGTGGAAAGAAAAAAAACACACAAATGAAGATTTGTAAAAAAAAAAACTGATAAAACTAGTGCAAATTGATCATGGTGCACATTAGGGTTACCTTCTGTTTTTTCTTGGCGAGGTGCAGGGTCATGGGCTGTGTTTAAAAGTGAAATGCATGTGTTTAAAAGTATATTGCGTTATCACATGATTAAATTTTTGCATTGCTGCAACCTGCGTTGTATATCTGGTCAGACAGGTCAACCACTGAAATGGGACTGGGTCAGTGAGGAAAGGAGGGGGGGCACCGAGATTGGTCAGTGCTTAGGGCACCAGAGAGCCTCAATCCGCCCGTTCATGGTATAAGCTTTCATGTGCGTGCCACTGGCCTCAGACTTTGTCTATCAATACAATTAGCCAGCCTTCATGTTTTGTTTCTATTCTTAGTTTCTCTAACATTTGTGCAGGGGTTCTGATATGACTTTCCTGTTCAACTGTGCTCCTAGTTACTAGATAGATACACTAGTTGAATAACAACTCCACCCCCCCCTCTTTTTAAAGATCTCAGCCTGTGTGACCTTGCCTCCGAATAGTGCCTTGTTGTTCATCCACACATGAGAATATAAGAAGAGCCCTGCTGGATCAGACCAGTGGTTCATCTAGTCCAGCCTCCTGTCTCACACAGGGGCCAACCAGTTCCTCTGGACAGCCAACGACAGGGGACAGAGACTGAGGCCTTCCCCTGATGTTGCCTCCTGGGCTCTGGGATTCAGAGGATTAGTGCCCCCGAATGTGGAGCTTCCCCTCAGCCACTGTGGCTAGTAGCCATTCATACGTATCCTCCATGAACCCATCTAATCCCCTTCGAAAGCTGTTTATTCCTCTGGCCATCACGACATCCTCTGGCAGCAAATTCCATGTTTTAACTGCTCTCTGTGTAAAATCGTAGACTGATGCACCTGACCAAGCTATTGAGTTGACAGGCAGGGGAAATAATAAGAAGAAAAGATTGGATTTATACCCCGCCCTTCACTTGGAGTCTCAGAGCGGCTTACAAACTCCTTTTCCCGTCCCCTCCCCACAACAGACACCCTGTGAGGAAAGTGGGGCTGAGAGAACTCTGACAGAAACTGCTCTTTTTCAAGAACAGCTGTGCCAGAGCTTGTGACTGACCCAAGGTCACATCAACAGGTGCAAGTGGAGGAGTGGGGAATCAAACCCGGTTCTCCCAGATTAGTGTCCACACACTTAACCACTACACCAAACAGCAGGTAACCCATATGGGCATGCACAGGCAGCCCCCTGGCAGTGACTCAAACCACTGATGGGAAGGGAAGGAGAGAAAAAGAGACTGGGTTTATACCCCACCTTTCACTACCCAAAGGAGTCTCAGAGCGGCTTACAAACTCCTTTCCCTTCCCCTTCCCACAGCAGACACCCTGTGAGGGAGGTGGGTTTGAGAGAGCTCTGACAGAAACTCCTCTTTTTCAAGAACAGCTCTTATCAGAACTATGGCTTGCCCAAGGTCATCCAGCCAGATGCAAGTGGAGGAGTGGGAAATCAAACCCGGTTCTCCCAGATTAGAGTCCACGCTCTTAACCACTACACCAAACTGACTCTCGAAGGGCATATCAGTTGCGTGGTGGCAGAATTCTACCTCTTACCATAGTAAGGAGAGGGCTAGTGGGTTCAAGTCCTCTCTCACACAGACTGACTCCTACTACCTCTCAGATACCTGCTGGCAAGGGGTGGGTGGGAAGGGCAAAACATCTTCATCTAAACCAGTTTGGTATAGTGGTTGAGTGCTCAGACTCTAATCTGGGAGAACCGGGTTTGATTCCCCACTCCTCCACTTGCACCTGTTGGATGACCTTCGGCAAGCCACGGTTCTGTCAGAGCTGTTCTTGGAAAAGAGCCATTCTCTCAGAGCTCTCTCAGCCCCACCGACCTCACAGGGCGTCTGTTGTGGGGAGGGGAAGGGAAAGGAGATTGTAAGCCGCTCTGAGACTCCGAGTGAAGGGCGGGGGTATGTGTGAGCCAGAGGCTAAAAAACTGTGAGCTAGCTCACACTAACTCCGCTTAGAGGGAACACTGGTTGGAACCTCTGAGAATTTGTGCCCTCCAATGGATCCAGTGTACTGGATTGTTATACGAAATCCAGTGATCTCTGGAACGCCACTGGGAAATCTGAGGTTGGCAGCAATGTTCCCTCTAAGCTGTGGCATCTTGTGAACAAAAATTCTACTTTGTGAGCTACTGGCATTAAAGCTGTGAGCAAGCAATCTCGCTGCTGCATAAATCAGTTTACTTTGCAGCCATCCTTCCTGAGCTAAAACAAAAATGTGTGAACCGGAGGCTGAAAATCTGTGAGCTAGCTCACACCAACTCAGCTTAGAGGGAACACTGGTTGGCAGTTGTCTGGACAGTGACCACGTGCTTCTATGACCTTTACCAAACTTCTCAAAGAAGACCCAACTTTATACTGAATCAGGCCCTTGGTCGATCAAGGTCAGTATTTTCTACTCAGACCAGCAGGGGCTCCCCAGGGTCTCAGGCGGAGGTCTTTCATATCACGCACTACGTGATCCTTGTATCTGGAGATGCCGGGGATTAGTCCATAAGAAAATAAGAATATAAGAAAAGCCATGTTGGATCAGACCAATGGCCCTTCCAGTTTAACACTCTGTGTCACACAGTGGCCAAAACCCAGCTGTCTTCAGGAGGCCCACCGGCAGGTCCAGGACTCCAGAAGCCCTCCCAATTTTGCCCTCCAAGCACCAAGAATACAGAGCATCACTGCCCCAGACATAAGCGAAGCCAAATTGGATCAGGCCAACGGCCCATCCAGTCCAACAATTTGTGTCACACAGTGGCCAAAACCCACGTGCCGTCAGATGGTCCACTAATGGAACCAGAACTCAGGAAGCCCTCCCACTGTTGCCCCCCAAGCACCAAGAAGACAGACCATCATTGCCCCAGAGTGCTCCATCTATAGCTTGTGGCTGCTTCGGTGGGAAGGTAATAGCGTTCTATTCGCCTTGGCATTTAGTCATGCCGGACACATGACCACAAAAACATCTTCGGACAGTGCTGGCTCTTCGGCTTGGAAACGTAGCACTGCAACCCTAGAGTCAGATCCGACTGGCTTTCGAGCAAGAGAAACCTTGACCTTTACTAATAGCCACTGATGGACCCCTGCTCCATGTTTAGTGGCTGAGGGGAACCTCCACATTCAGAGGCACTAATCCTCGGAATCCCAACGGCCAGGAGGCAACATCAGAGGAAGGCCTCAGCCTCTAGGCCCTGTTGTTGGCTGTCCAGAGGAACTGGTCGGCCACTGTGTGACTTACAATGTATGAGTCATACAACTGTGATAAAGAAGCATCCACAATTATTTACCTCAAGTTTTTTATACAAAACATTAATTTCTGAATGTGATTTTTACAAGAAAATACAATAGAAACAGAAGCAAAAAGGTGGGGCGGTGGTCTCCAGGTTGATGCTGCCGTTTCGACAATGTGTCTTCTTCTGACCAAAAATTGTACCAGTCGATGCGAAATATGGAGTGCCTCAAGTAACAAAAAGCTGCATACTCATGATTTTTCTAATTCTTATAGCTTGAAAAGCAACATGTCTTATTCTAGAAAAAGGTTCTCCCAGAAGGGCTGAAGTCAAAGCCACCGTCCCACCTTTTCGCTTCTGTTTCTATTGTATTTTCTTGTAAAAATCACATTCCGAAATTAATGTTTTGTATAAAAAACTTGAGGTAAATCATTGTGGATGCTTCTTTATCACAGTTGTATGACTCATACATTGTAAGTTCTCCTGACTGTGACCATCTCATTGTTGGCCACTGTGTGAGACAGGATGCTGGACTACTGTTGATCCACCACTGGTCTGGTCTAGCAGGGCTCTTCTTGTAATCTTAAACCTATCGATGGCTACTAGCCATGGTGGCTGAGGGGAACTTCCACATTCAGAGGTACTAATCCTCTAAATCCCAGAGCCAGGAAGCAACATCAGGGGAAGGCCTCAGCCTCCGTCCCCTGTTGCTGGCTGTCCAGAGGAACTGGTTGGCCATTGTGTGAGAAGACAGGATGTAGCTCTTCAGCATTTCAGGCGGAAGCTTTAACAGGATGCTCTTAAAAATGAACGTATTGTTTAGAAATAGTGCCTTGCATACACTCAAGTGTACCTATTGAGCTGCGAATGATAACACTAATCTGGCAGATCTCCAATGGCTGATTAGAAGCTCTGCTGAGCAACAGGCCCAGTCAGACCTGCTCCCTTTACAAAAATACTTGGTGGGCAGCTGGGAAGGTGTCAGCAAGCCCCACGTTGGGGGACCCTGCTCTACAGGAAGCAGCAGAGGAAACTCCAGACTGGACACAACCAGGGTTCCCTCTAAGCTAAGTTAGTGTGAGCTAGCTCACAGTTTTTTAGCCTCTGGCTCACACATTTTTGCCTTCGCTCAGGAAGGGATGGCTCCAACGCAAACTAATTTATGCAGCAGCCAAATCCCTTGCTCACAACTTTAATGCCAGTCGCTCTCAAAGTAGAATTTTTGCTCACGAGACTCCACAGCTGAGAGGGAGCACCGGACACAACTGTATTGAAAACAGCTAATATTATCAGAGAGCCAGTTTGGTGTAGTGGTTAAGAGCATGGATTCCAATCTGGAAGAACCGGGTTTGATTCCCCACTCCTCCACTTGCACCTGGCTGAATGACCTTGGGCAAGCCGTAGCTCTGATAAGAGCTGTTCTTGAAAAAAAGAGCTGTTTCTGTCAGAGCTCTCTCAGCCCCACCTACCTCACAGGGTGTCTGTTGTGGGGAGGGGAAGGGAAAAGGAGTTTGTGAGCCGCTCTGAGACCCCTTTGAGTAGTGAAGGGTGGGGTATAAATCCAATCTCTTCTTCTAATATTATCAGAAAAAAACAGCCAAACTGCAATTTGTGGGTAGCCCAAAAAGCGTGCTGGGCTCCTATAAAATAATATTGTGACTGCAGCGAGCTACAAGGTTAGGATTTGACTCCCAGGGGTGGGAAACGCAGGGCAGATGCCTCATAAATTTACCTCAGACATTGTTAAAAGGGATCTCAGCGCCTGCCTTCCGGCTCCTTCCGCTCTCCGCCTGCAAAAGAGAACCGTGGGCCTCAAATGGGGTGTCGAACGACAATCTGAGAAGAAGAGACTGGATTTATACCTTGCCCTTCACTCGGGAGTCTCAGAGCGGCTTACAAACTCCTTTCCCCTCCCCACAACAGACACCCTGTGAGGTAGGCGGGGCTGAGAGAGCTCTCTGAGTGAAACTGCTCTTTTTCAAGGTCAGCTCTTGTCAGAACTATGGCTTGCCCAAGGTCATTCAGCAGCTGTGAGTGGAGGAGTGGGGGAATCAAACCCGGTCCTCCCAGATTAGAGTCCATGCACTTAACGCACCACACCAAACAGGTTCTTACTCATCTCAGTTGATGCCTGGGATTGAATCTGGGACCTTCTCCATCGATCGCTTCTTTATCCCAGAAAGAAGTCGCCGGAATCCCACACTTCTGGCAAACTACCGTGAGCCTGTCAGCGTTCGCGTGAACAAACGAAGCTGCCTTATACCGAATCAGTATTCCTTATACCGAGCCAGACCCTTGGTCCATCCAGGGCAGCATCGCCTACTCAGACCGGCAGCTGCTCTCCAGAGCCTCCGTTCTTCCCCATCACCTCCCACCTGATCCTTTCAGCCGGAGATGCCTGGGATTGAACCCGGGACCTTCTGCACACAAAACTGAGGCTCTGCTTTTGGCCCACAGCCCCACCCAGCCCCAGCCCAAACGGCACCAGAGTCTGCCTTTCCCCTTTTTACATTTCGCAACCTCTGAAGGCAGCAGGAAAAGAGGAAGGCCCAACATGTGATGAACTGACTCAGTCCAGGAAGCCTTTTGCAAGACTTGGGCAAAGCTGCTAAGGACTGGACATTTTGGAGGATGTTAATTCACAGGGTTGCCGTTAAGTCAGAAGGGACCTGACGGCACTTAACACAGAGACACAACCAATGCTCCCTCTAAGAGAGCCAGTTTGGTGTAGTGGTTAAGTGTGCGGACTCCAATCTGGGAGTACCAGGTTTGAGTCCCCACTCCTCCACTTGCAGCTGCTGGTGTGACCTTGGGTCAGTCACAAGCTCTGGCACAGCTGTTCCCGAAAGAGCCGTTTGTGCTAGAATTCTCTCAGCCCCACCTACCTCACAAGGTGTCTGTTGTGCAGAGGGGAAGGGAAGGGAGTTTGTAGGCCACTCTGAGATTCCAAGTATAAATCCAATCTGCTCTTCTTCTTCTTCTACCTCACAGGGTGTCTGTTGTGGGGAAGGGAAGGGAGTTTGTAAGCCGCTCTGAGACACCTTTGGGTAGTGAAGGGCGGGGTATAAATCCAATCTCTTCTTCTTCTTCTTCTTCTTCTTCTTCTTCTTCTTAGCTATTCTCTCAGGAGTTGTTCTTGAGAGAGTTCTCTCAGCCCCACCTACCTCACAGGGTGTCTGTTGTGGGGAGGGGAAGGGAAAGGAGTTTGTAAGCCGCTCTGAGACTCCTTTGCGTAGTGAAGGGCGGGGTATAAATTCAATCTCTTCTCTGAGCTGTGGAGTCTTGTGAGCAAAAATTCTACTTGGTGAACTCCTGGCATTAAAGTTGTGAGCAAGTGATTTGGCTGCTGCATGAATTAGTTTGCTCTGGAGCCATCCTTTCTGAGTCAAGAAAAAAACGTGTGAGCCAGAGGCTAAAAAACTGTGAGCTAGCTCACACTAACTCAGCCTTAGAGGGAACACTGGACACAACATCTGCCCGATGGAGCGTTCTGATAAACTCCAAAGTATCCACAAGGGTGTGTGTTATTTTGACTGGCCTAAACAAAAGGAGCATGAGATGGGATTGCCTTTCTTCTGCATTTTGCAGCTCTTGGCAACTGTTTATCTCCAACCCCTTTTTAAAGAATAAGATTCCCAATAATCCCACATGCTGTCTTCAAAAACTTCGGGTCTCTTCCCTGCTCAGATATGAGATACCCCCCTCCCCAATCTGTCTGAATGCCAAGCTAGGATTTTGGACCCCAACTCACTTCACACACTTTGACACACCGGCCCTCCCTCAGGGCAGAATGAAAGGCCGAATCCAGAAGAGATGGAGGTGCCGTTTGCCTTGACATGAAGCAGCTTGGTGTAGTGGTTAGGAGCGTGGACTCTAATCTGGGAGAATCGGGTTTGATTCCCCACTCCTCCACTTGCACCTGCTGGATGACCTTGGGAAAGCCATAGTTCTGGCACAGCTGTTCTTCAAAAAGAGCAGTTTCTGTCAGAGGTCTCTCAGCCCCACCTATCTCACAGGGTGTCTGTTGTGGGGAGGAGAAAGGAAAGGAGTTTGTAAGCCGCTCTGAGACACCTTTGGGTAGTGAAGGGCGGGGTATAAATCCAATCTCTTCTTCTTCTTCAAGGGCTGGGGGATATGGCTGTCAGCCTCTGGGGGGTCCTGGAGATTTCCTGGTATTGAAACTGATCTCCAGATGGAAGAGACTAGTTCCCTGGAGAAAATGGTTGCTTTAGAGAATGGATTCTAGGGCATTGCACCCCATTGAGGTTCCTGCCTTAAGAACGTAAGAGAAGCCAATGTTGGATCAGGCCAGTGGCCCATCCAGTCCAACACTCTGCGTCACACAGTGGCTAAAAAAACTGTGAGCTAGCTCACACTAACTCAGCTTAGAGGGAACATTGGCCGTGACTCACGGAAGCTCCTCCCCTGCCACAGATTTCGCTAGCCTTTAAGGTGCTACCGAACTCCGGCTCTTTACCCAACTCAGAGGGAGCAACCCGGGGAAAGGGGGCTCTTAGGCTCGGCTGCTCAAGAGCCAACGTTCCCTCTAAGCCGAGTGAGCGTGAGCCAGCTCACAGTGTTTTAGCCTCCGGCTCCCACATTTTTCCCTCAAGCTCAGGAAGGGAGGGCTCCAGAACAAACTAACTTATGCAGCAGCCAAATCCCTCGCTCACAGATTTCATGCCTGTAGCTCACCAAGTAGAATTTTTGCTCCATAGCTTAGAGGGAGCATTGCTCAAAAACGCGCCAGCCCCCCCCCCCCGCGCATGCTTTCAAGCACCTTTGATGGATCTATAAGCAGGAGTCCCAGGAATCTTTTTGTGGCAGTTACTCCTCTGCATATTAGACGACACACCCCGAATGTAGCCAATCCTACAAGAGCTTACAGTAGCCCCTCTCAGAAGAGCTCTGTAAACTCTCGGAGGGTTGGCTACATTAGGGGTGTGTGGCCTAATATGCAAAGGAGTCCCTGCTACAAACAGAGCCCTGCTTTTCATTCATTCGTGGACCTTTATTGACATATCATCAGTGGTAAGGTTGTACCCTAAACATTGTACCCTAAAATTAGAATCTAAGATTCCATATAACTTAGGTGCAATCAAAATAGCACGATCTCAAACTTTGTACCTTAAGAACTTCTGTAAAAAATCTGGCATGAGAAAGAAAGAGAGAGAGAGAGAGAGAGAGAGAGAGAGAGAGAGAGAGAGAAAGGAAGAAAGGAAGGAAGGAAGGAAGGAAGAGAGAGAGAGAGAGAGAGAGAGAGAGAGAGAGAGAGAGAGAGAGAGAGAGAAAGAAAGAAAGAAAGAAAGAAAGAAAGAAAGAAAGAAAGAAAGAAAGAAAGAAAGAAAGAAAGAAAGAAAGAAAGAAAGAAAGAAAGAAAGAAAGAAAGAAATTCGTGGGCACTCCATGAAATTGCTGAGCAGTCGGGTTAGAACAGATAAAAGGAAGTCCTTCTTCACCCAAAGAGTGATTAACACATGGAATTCACTGCCACAGGAGGTGGTGGCAGCTACAAGCATGGATGGCTTCAAGAGGAAATTAGATAAGCATATGGAGCAGAGGTCCCTCAGTGGCAAGTGATGTTCTGTATTCTTGGTGCTTGGGGAGGGGGCAGCAGTGGGAGGGCTTCTAGCGTCCTGGCCCCACTGCTGGACCTCCTGCTGGCACCTGGTATTTTTGGCCACTGTGCGACAGTGTTGGACTAGATGGGCCATTGGCCTGATCCAACATGGGCTTCGCTCATGTTATGTTCTTACGTTGAGGAAGAGATTGGATTTATACTCGGGACCCTTTCCCTGGAGGGGCAGGAAGCGACCACGTGGGGGAACCCACAATCGGGCTGGACTTCTGCAAGGTTTTCCCTTACGGGGGCGGCCCTCTTCGCACACCTCCGGGAAAGCGCCGTTTTCCCAAGAAATCCGCGCTCCTAATGCAGGGAAAGGGACACCGCCAAGATCTCCCCCCCCCCGCCGCAATGGAAAAAGCCACACGAGGGGGATCCCACCCGCCCCCTTTTCGCCTCCGCCTCCCTGCCCGCCTTCGCCCCCCACTCTCTGCCTCTTCCCGCACCCCCACGCCTTCTCCCTCCTTGCATTGCATTGCATTGCATTGCATCGCGCTCCCGCAAACTGCATTTTGAGCTCACCAGCCTGGGAGGGAGGAAGGGAGGTGGCGGCTGCCGCGACGCCCGGCGAGAAAATGCCGGCCCGCTCGCAAAGGTCGCGGGGAGAGCGGAAGTCCTGTCCTCGCCTTTCTCGCCGCCCCGTCTAGGAATGCAAACTCGCTCCGTTTCCTCCTTCGGCTGAGCTTCCCCCAGGCGGCCCCCCCCCCTCCTCCCCTTGCAGGCTGGAGAAGGGAAGGGAGGCAGCGGGCGGGCGGCCTGAGTGCAAGTGTTAAGGGGGCGTTTTTGCATTCATTGCATAAGATGCGTATGCATTCATTGCATAACAGCGCTCCCTGCGCCTGGGTGTTTAGTCATGCCGGCCACATGACCACGGAAACGTCTTCGGACAGCGCTGGCTCTTCGGCTTGGAAACGGAGATGAGCGCCGCAGCCCTCGAGTCGGGTTCGACTGGCTTTCGAGCAAGGGGACCTTTACCTATGCATTCATTAGGAGCTGCGGTGGCTGGTCAAGACGCTGAGTTGCAGACCGGAAGGTCTGTAGGTGGGTCAGCAGTTCCAGACCCGAGTGCCGCAAGACAGGGTGACCTCCCGTCTCTGGCCCCAGCGCCTGCCAACCTAGCAGTTCCAAAGCAAGAAATTGCAAGGAGATAAATAGGTACCGCTTCGGTGGGAAGGTAACAGCGTTCCCCACGCCTCGGTGTCTACTCATGCCGACCACATGACCACGGAAACGTCTTCGGGCAGCGCCGGCTCTTCGGCTTGGAAACGGAGACGAGTGCCGCAACCCTAGAGTCGGATTCGACTGGCTTTCCAGCAAGGGAAACCTTTACCTAGATGTCTTCATTGCTCCGGAACGCACAAAATTAAATGCTGCAAAGGAAGTCGAGCGCCGGAATAGAAATCGACTTTACTCCCCTCCCCCCACCCCACCCCACCCCACCCCACCCCACCCCACCCCCTCCCCTCCCCTTCCATGTGCCTCTAATAGTTTAGTCATGCCGGTCACATGACCACGAAACGTCTTCGGACAGCGCCGGCTCTTCGGCTTGGAAACGGAGACGAGCGCCGAAACCCTAGAGTCGGATTCGACTGGCTGTCCAGCAAGGGCAACCTTTATCTTGATGCCTTCATTGCTCCGGAATGCACAGAATCAAATGCTGCAAAGGAAGTCATGCGCCGGAATAGAAATCGGCTTTACTCCCCCCCTTCCATGTGCCTCTAATAGTTAAATCAGAGGAGCTCAGCTTCCTAGAAAGGGAGGAAAGCGGAAGTCGGCAATACCGAGATCGGTTTCCTGCCTCTCAGCTCCCCGGTCCAGATCTCTGCAAAACGGGCTTTGCGTTTACTTTGGGAGAGTCTGCAAGATCAGGGTGGGAAAGCGGCGGACGGTTGTCCTGTGGAAAGGGCCGCGGAGAGCGAGTCGGCAAGAAAGGAAAGGGACAGAAGACAGAGATTCTCCAGGCCCGTTTTGCATAGGAGAGGCAGCATAAAAACCCAGGGGCTGGTTAAAAGACTAAAGACATTTATTGCAATCTGAGATTCTCAAATTCGCCTTGCTTCGGAGGTGTGAAGGGGAGATCGGGGTGTGTGTGTGTGTGTGTCAGTGTTCCCTCTAAGCTGAGGTAGTGTGAGCTAGCTCACAGTTTTTTAGCCTCCGGCTCACACATTTTTTTGCCTTAGGTGGGCTGTCGACTCCAGGTTGGGAAATGCCTGTAGATTTGGAGGTGGGGAGAGGACCGAGGAGGGGAAGAGCATGTGTAGAGGAAGGACCTGAAGGGACTCTTATGCAAACTGACCCTCCAGGGGGTCTGTTTTCCCCAGGGGAAATTATAGTCTGGAGACCATGGGTAATTCTGGGAGCTCTCCAGACCCTCTCTGGAAGATAAGAGAAGCCAATGTTGGATCAGGCCAACGGCCCATCCAGTCCAACATTCTGTCACACAGTGGCCAAAAACACCAGGTGCCATCAGGAGGTCCAGCAGTGGGGCCAGGACACTAGAAGCCCTCCCACTGTTTACCCCCCAGCACCAGGAATACAGAGCATCCCTTGCCCCAGACCGAAAGTTCCTATCTATACCTTGTGGCTAATAGCCACTGATGGACCCCTGCTCCATATACTTATCTAATTCCCTCTTGAAGCCGTCCATGCTTGTAGCTGCCACCACCTCCTGTGGCAGTGAATTCCATGTGTGAATCACTCTTGGGTGAAGAAGTACTTCCTTTTATCTGTTCTAACCCAACCGCTCAGCAATTCCATTGAGTGCCCGCGAGGTCTTGTGTTGTGAGAAAGAAAGAAAAGTACCTCTTTCTCTACCTGCTCTACCCCAGGCATTATCTTATAAACCTCGATCATGTCACCCCTCAGCCGTCGCTTCTCCAAGCTAAAGAGCCCCAGCCCTTCAGTCAGGTGACATCTTGCATGGCTATAGAGGTCCCTGGGGAAAAGATGGAGGCCACAGGGGTGAAATCCAACCGGCAGAGGTTTGGCTGACCGCAGGCCCCGGCCCTTCCGGCAGTGGCTCTTCTCCCTTGCGTGCCTCTGGCGGCTTGCGTATCCGTGTCTCTGATGCCCCCTTTCCACGCCAGGGACACTGAGGAACACCCATCTGCCTCCTGCTGCCAGGAAAGCTGGTCCAATCATGGGGCATGAGCCAAGAAGTCAGAGACACAGTTAATCCTGGAAAGGGCAGAACAAACAGGCGGCAGGAAGAGGCTTGTGGGGACATTCGGCTGCCTGGTTCTGGCCCTCTGTGGGGCGTCTTGAGGCTGGAGGGGCTGTCCTCATTGGCAGGGGGCTGGGGAGATGGCAGATACGTCCATATGGAAAAGACCCAATGATTCTCTGGGGAACGTGCATGGCCCAGTACAGTGCTCCCTCTAAGCTGTGGAGTCTTGCGAGCAAAAAAAAACCAAAACGACTTTGTGAGCTGCTGGCATTAAAGTTGTGAGCGAGGGATTTGGCTGCGGCATAAATTAGTCTGCTCCAGAGCCCTCCCTTCCTGAGCTAGGACAAAAATCTGTGAGCCGCTCTGAGACTCCCTTGGGTAGTGAAGGGTGGGGTATAAATCCAATCTCTTTTTAAGAACATAAGAGAACATAAGAGAAGCCAATGTTGAATCAGGCCAATGACCCATCTAGTCCAACACTCTGTCACACAGCGGCCAAAATATACCAGGTGCCCTCAGGAGGTCCAGCAGTGGGGCCAGGACACCAGAAGCCCTCCCACTGTTGCCTCCCCCCAGCACCAAGAATAGAGTGCATCACCTGCCCCAGACTGAGAGTTCCTTCTTCTTCTCCTGGCGCCACTTTGGGTACCTTGCCTGGCCTTCTCTGGAACCCTCCTTTCTCTGGACTCACTTCTGGAGTTTCTGCCAATTTAGGGGTGCTGTGCCAGGGACTCTACTCCCTTGTGTAGCTGCTGGGATTTCTACTGCTGTCATGGCTGGCATTTAAGATCTGTACTGCCCTATTTCTATGCCGGGGCATTGGCCTTCTGCCACCAGGACAATCCAGGACACCATTGCTGGGCTCCCAGAGAGTGTCAGCATCTCTCCTGCCTTCCCTCTAGTTCTGCCACAACCTCCCCTGAATCCTTTCTTTCTCCGTCAAGTGTGTCTTCACCTGGAGGTTCGGCATCCGGTATGGAGGGCCCTCTCCCCTCCCCCTGGTTTTTTTTCTTCTGAAACTGGCTCTGGGCCGCAGGCATAAGCAAAAACACAGGCCGTCACGGGCAGCGGCAGGTTAACGTTTAAGCAGACTAAGCACGTGCTTTGGGCACCAGGGCCAAAGGGCGCACCACAGAGTTGGGGAAAAGACTGAAAAGATTGCTAATATACACAAGTGAGTTGAGTCTTTCTTGAAGCATAACTGATCAATTTGGGTTTCTTACACATTTCAGTTGAACATGAGAGAAGCCAATGTTGAATCAGGCCAATGGCCCATCTAGTCCAACACTCTATCACACAGCGGCCAAAATATACCAGGTGCCATCAGGAGGTCCAGCAGTGGGGCCAGGACACCAGAAGCCCTCCCACTGCTGCCCCCTCCAGCACCAAGAATAGAGTGCATCACCTGCCCCCGACTGAGAGTTCCCATCTATACCCTGTGGCTAATAGCCACTGATGGAATTCTGCTCCAGATGTTTATCTAATTCCCTCTTGAAACTGTCCATGCTTGTAGCTGCCACCACCTCCTGTGGTAGGGAATTCCATGTGTTAATCACTCTTTGGGTGAAGAAGGACTTCCTTTTATCTGTTCTAACCCGACTGCTCAGCAATTTCATGGAGTGCCCACGAGTTCTTGTATTGTGAGAAAGGGAGAAAAGTACTTCTTTCTCAACCTGCTCAATCCCATGCATAATCTTATAAACCTCGATCAGGTCACCCCTCAGCCCTCATTTCTCCAAGCTACAGAGCCCCAAGCGTTTTAACCTTTCTTCATAGGGAAGGTGTTCCAACCCTTTTATCATTCTAGTTGCCCTTCTCTGCACTTTTTCCAATGCTATAATATCCTTTTTGAGATGGGGCGACCAGAAGTGTACACAGTATTCCAAATGAGGTTGCACCAATGATTTATACAGGGGCACATAACCATGTGGTTGGACTACTGTAACACGCTCCACATGGGTCTGCCCTTTACAGTCAGAAACCCCGGCTGGTACAGAAGACCACAATTCAATTCCTACAAGGCTTGAGGCACAGGATACGTCCTGAATGCATTCTACAGTTGCTCCAGTGGCTACCAGTCAGGTTTCAGGTTCAATTCCAGGCGCTGCTTTTAAAATTCAAAGTTTCCCAAGGCCCAGGATTCACATCTCTACAGGACCAGCGTTTTTCACATGTTCTGCTGCAACACCTTCACTCCTCCGAGCTAAGCCAAGGGGTGATTCGACAGAGAGGGAGCATGGGAGGACATTCCTGGTACAGTGTGGGCTGGCCGCCATGGCCAGTGCGCATCCCACCACCGTGCCGTGGGGCCACCGCTAAGGGAATTTCCCAATTCGAATAAAATCCCCCCCCTTCCGAGTCTTATACCTAGGGAAGAAAAAACTCACTTCAAGGCTTAGGATGCTAGCAAAGAAGGCAGTTTTATTTAAAGAATGAATTCATTCTGATGCAGGTCGTTAGAATCCCGCAACGAACTGGGAACCTCGACGGCTTATTCTTTATAGAAAAATTAGCAAACTCCCCCATAGCTTTCTGGGCAGATGAAGGGGACCGAGAGACCTGGAAGCGCCAGACCTGAGCCCTCAAAACCTCAGAGGGCATTTCACCAGTTCCAGGGACCCAAAGGGGAACATGCCAAGCGTCTGAGAAAAGGACAGACAAAAGTTACCCAGCATCAAATAAACGACGCTACCCCGCGGCAAAGAGCCGGGCGATATTCTGTGTATTATCAAGGGGCCGTGTAAAACGAAATAGTTTAAAAATCTCTCTGATAACTGTGGGATGTGGGGTTGCCTCACAGGAAATAAGATTTTTTTAAGCCTTGGGTTTGGAGCCTGTCAGCTGCCTCGCTGATTCCTTTAGCCAAAAAGGCAGGGCTCATATTTCTTTATTGTCCCGTCCCCCAGCTTTCCAGTTGGGAGCTTTGCCTTTGCCTTTCCATTCAAAGGGCCCTCTTCGGACACCAAAGGGAAATGTCACTTGGAAAAGAAACAACCCTTAATAGCAATTAAAAAAAAAAAAAAGTTATCAGAACAGAAAAGCTTGTTGAATAAGCAAAAAACTGCTAACCCCCGGCGGAAGACTCATCTTTTTTAAAGGGGACTGGGAGGAGATGGAGGGTACAGACGGAAGGACTGTTAATTTGGGCCCTTCCGGGCCCCACAGATCTGAGGGACCTTCTGGCCCCACTTTGGGCATCTTGCCTGGCATCCTCCAGAGCTTTCCTTTCTCTGGATGCACTTTCGGAGTTTCTGCCAGTCTAGGGGGTGCTGTGCCAGGGACTCTGCTCCATTGTGTGGCTGCTGGCATTTCTGCTGCTGTGACGGCTGGTGTATAAGATCTGTAATGCTCTATGCCAGGGGCATTTGCCTTCTGCCACCACTCTACCACTCCACCACACTTTGATTTCCTGGGAAGGACGTAAAGGGAAATAATCCTCCTCCACTTTCTCTCTTTTTTTCATTTATTAAAAAGAAATTACAAATACAAGTAAACCAGTACATTCAAAAATATAGTAAATCCTTATAATAAACATTGTCTGGTATTATATCCATTTCCGTCAAATATTCCACCACAGGAAACCACATAGCCTGAAATATTTTTTGAGTATTATGGGCATAAGGCTTGGGGTGAAACTTAATTTTACTGAGTATATAGGATTCCCACAGGTTATTCTGCCACATACGTAGTGAAGGGCCAGATTTCTCTCTCCATTTCTTCGCTATAACCAACCTGGCCGATGTGAGTAAAAAGGATATTAGTTTCGCTTTAATCGAACCGGCTATATTGATGAGACCTAGTGACAGAAGAACTACCTCAGGTTGTGCTGGTAATTGTATACTCCACTTTCTCAACAGAGATACGAGAGTCGGCACACCGTGACCATCACCTAGCCTGCCTAAAGATCAGGGGGGTTAATTAACTCATCTTGGGCAAGGATGAGAGGAAGGAAAGAAACATCATAAAATACAGAAAACCAATTTAGAATGCAACCGATCTATCTCACGCTCAATAATCAAACCTATGTAAGGATTTGTTGCCATTGTTCAGTCACACAGTCGAGTCTGACTCTTCGCGACCCCATGGACCACATCACCCCAGGCCCTCCTGTCTTCCGTCAACGTCCAGAGTTCACTCAATTTCATGTTATACCTTCTGACCTGAGGGGCTCATCTTCCGGCGTCATATCTTTTAGTCTTTTGTTACGGTTTTCTTGGCAAAGATACTGGAGTGGGTTGCCATTTCCTTTTCCAGTGGATCACGCTTGGTCCGAGTTCTCTGCTGTGGCCTGTCCATCCTGGGGGCCCCTCCACGGCATAGCCCGCAGCCTCATAGTAGATCCTTACTCAGTGTTTTAATAACAAACCAAATTTCTCTTAACAGCCACCATCTCATCGGTTTCAGCCTGGCTCCTGCACCACCCTGGCTTAGCAGCTATCTGTCATACAAATATGAGAGAAGCCAATGCTGGATCAGGCCAATGGCCCATCTAGTCCAACACTCTATCACACAGTGGCCAAAAATACCAGGTGCCATCAGGAGGTCCAGCAGTGGGGCCAGGACACTAGAAGCCCTCCCACTGTTGACCCCCCCCCAGGCACCAAGAATACAGAGCATCACTTTCCCCAGCCTGAGAGTTCCTATCTATACCTTGTGGCTAATAGCCACTGATGGACCTCTGCTCCATATGTTTATTCAATTCCCTCTTCAAACCGTCCATGCTTGTAGCTGCCACCACCTCCTGTGGCAGTGAATTCCATGTGTTAATCACTCTTTGGGTGAGGAAGGACTTCCTTTTATCCGTTCTAACCTGACTGCTCAGCAATTTCATGGAGTGCCCACGAGTTCTTGTGTTGTGAGAAAGCGAGAAAAGTACTTCTTTCTCGACCTGCTCTATCCCACGCATAATCTTATAAACCTCGATCATGTCACCCCTCAGCCGTCGTTTCTCCAAGCTAAAGAGCCCCAAGACTCTCTTAATCACTCAGCTCTGCTCACAGGCATGTGATGGCACCTGGTATATTTTGGCCACTGTGTGACAGAGTGTTGGACTAGATGGGCCATTGGCCTGATTCAACATTGGCTTCTCTTATGTTCTTATGACAGGGACAGTTCCCAAAAGCTTCCTGGAGCAGCTTCCAAAAACACAGGGTCATGATTTAATGGGTGTCATGTTCATTCTCTATATTTCACACTGTTTTGATCTCTGTTTGGTACCAGATCTTTTTGTACACGTCAAATATATTGTATTGTCTCATTGGATGTCTCATCCCGCTGACTGTATTGACTCAGTTTGGGTAGTCTCATCTGCCTTGAGTCCCAGTGAGAAAAGGGCACCATAAACCAAGTGAACTAAATAAATACTTGACAGAAAGCACGTGAGGCATGGGATGTATATTACTTGTCTAGGAATATAGACAAGAGAGCCAGTCTGGTGTGGTGGTTAAGTGCACGGACTCTAATCTGGGAGAACCGGGTTCGATTCCCCCACTCCTCCACTTGCAGCTCCTGGATGACCCTGGGCAAGCCGTAGTTCTGACAAGAGCTGTTCTTGAAAAAGAGGAGTTTCTGTCAGAGCCCTCTCAGCCTTACCTACCTCACAGGGTGTCTGTTGTGGGGAGGGGAAGGGAAGGGAGTTTGTTAAGCTGCCCTGAGACTCCTTTGGGTAGTGAAGGGCCATGGGGTATAAATCCAATCTCTTCTTCTTCTAAGACGGGTTGCTAATAAATTATGCTTCTTTAAAATACTCCCTTAAAATGTTTATATTTCTGCTTCTAAGTCTGCAGGGTGAAGAACAACAGCTAACATGCGGTTGAAGCTGTCCCTGAAACTTTCTGTACGCTCAGCACTGATTATTTCTTAAGCCGTGTTTAAAACATAGGATGCTTGAAAGTGCACGTGTGGGTGTACAACAAAAGAATAATTTAGGATGAAGAAGAAAGAGCCCAGCCTCTGGCACTGGAGCACATGTATATATAACCCTATAACCCCAGCCACTCCTCCCTTCACCTCCTCCAGTTGTGTGAGCTAAAGAGAAATCACCTGGAAACAGCCAGAGACAGATGGAGCCGATGGGCCTGGCAAAGCGGAAACACAGATGTCAACAGGGAACTTCTGGGACCGTGCAAGGACTGGACATTTTGGGAAGTAAGGGGGAAGGACTCAAGATTTGAAGGAAGAGCAGAGGAGGGCCAGAGGTACCATTTGTCATCATCTATTATAGAGGTCTGGGACATTCCAGGAGCAGAATTCTTCTTTTCATTATCAGTGGAATTCGAAGACTCAAGCAACCTGCACTGCAGATTGAATTCCCCGGCATCAGGTCTGGCCAGCTTAACTTTGGGTGAGTGGGAGTGTGATGAGGTCAGGGTAGGATGCCACACTGTTTTCAATAAAGCTTTATTTCCTTTAAAGGATCCTTGCCGGGGACTCTGTTCACTGCTGCTTATGAGTCCACCAGGCCCCAATCCTGCTCTAGAGTCTGATCTGCCCTGGGGTAGAAGGCAGGGGGGCTGAGATATGATTTTGTACCTGACATTTGGTGTGAGGAGTGGGATACTCAGGAGAATGTCAGGAGTAAGAGTTGTGGCACTGCTGTACCTCTTTTAGGGAGAGAGTAGAAAACCATCTGGGGAAGCAGAAATATATTGAAGTGACCAGGGTTTTGGCTGACTTGCTGGCTTCTGGTGTCATGGGGCCTCTCCTCCTCTGAGGAGTCCTCACTGTCACTGAGCCCTGGCTGGTTCATAACCACAAGCATTTTTGCCTATGGGGCATTGTCAGCATCAGGCTTCGAATGCTTCATGGCGTGTACCCTTTCCCATTCATTTGTTATTCGGCTCATGACTTCAGCCTGTTGATGAGGCCTTTGATCTATGACTTGTTTGCAATTCCTTTGGGTTAACGTTCTGTTTTCTTATAGTGTTTAAAAGCCGTTCCTCTAAGTGACAGCAACTACCATCTTCTGGGGTCTCAGTGTACTTGGGAGAAGGTCAGATTTGAATATCCTTTCTTCTTTATATCTTTTATGGTTCCCCTTTTTCACTGAGATGCAAGAAGGAAGTTGAGATTACACAAAATCAGAAGAGGAGCATAAAATCTAGAAAAAAAAGAGCTGAAAGTAAGCACAGGCATTTACATGACATGTTCGATGACACAGGACTTAAATAGAAGGATGATGCTTATGGCGGTACATAGAGGACACCATAGTGCAGACCACAGTCTCTCTAATGAATATGCAACATTATTTCCTTTCCCTTGTGTGCATCCTTTGGTGGGAAGTAAGGTGCACACTCTGATGGAACCTTTCCCCACCCTCCAGGCATTTATATGGTTTCCTTCCTATGTGAATTCTTTGATGGGAAGACTTTTTTTCTCATGGAAGTTCCTGCCACAATCAAGTCATTGATATGGCTTCTCGCCTTGATGAATTTTTTCATGGACTTTGACTGAAGCTTTTCCCGCACTCCACGCATTAGTATGATTTCACCCCTTTGTGAATTCTTTGATGGGAAATAAGACTGTCACTCCGTCCGAAGCTTTCCCCACACTCCAGGCATTTATATGGTTTCTCCCCTGTGTGAGTTCTTCGATGGGAAGTAAGTCTTCCACTGTGACTGAAGCTTTTCCCACACTCTAGGCATTTATATGGTTTCTCCCCTGTGTGAGTTCTTTGATGGGAAGTAAGTCTGCCACCTTGAGTGAAGCCTTTTCCACACTCTAGGCATTTATATGGTTTCTCCCCTGTGTGAGTTCTTCGATGAGAAGTAAGTTTTCCACTCTCACTGAAGCTTTTCCCACATTCCAAGCATTTATATGGTTTCTCCCCTGTGTGAATTCTTTGATGCACAGTAAGAATGTAACTCCGTCTGAAGCTTTTCCCACTCTCCAGGCATTCATATGGTTTCTCCCCTGTATGCATCCTTCGGTGAGAAGTAAGGGTGCTACTGTGGCCAAAGCTTTTCCCACACTCCAGGCATTTGTATGGTTTCTCCCCTATATGAATTCTCTGATGAACAGGAAGGTGTGAACTCTGTCTGAAGCTATTTTCACAGTCCTGGTGTTTATATGGTTTATCCTCTGTGTGAATTCTTTGATGGGAAGTAAGATTTTTTTTCTCATGGAAGCTACTACCACACTGAAGACATTGATATGACTTCTCACCTCGGTGAATTCTTTGATGGACAGTAAGTTGTGCACTGTGACTGAAGCTTTTCCCACACTCCAGGCATTTGTATGATTTCAACCTTGTGTGAATTCTTTGATGGGAAGTAAGGTGTCCACTCTGGGTGAAGCTTTTCCCACATTCCAAGCACTTGTATGGCTTCTCCCCGGAGTGAATTCTTCGATGGGAATTAAGGTGTGCACCCTGCCTGAAGCTTTCCCCACATTCCAGGCATTTGTATGGTTTCTCCCCTGTGTGGATTCTTTGATGGGAAGTAAGATTTTTTTTCTCTTGGAAGTTCCACCCACACTCAAGACATTGATACGGCTTCTCGCTTCTGTGAATTCTTTGATGGACAGTAAGGTGTGCCCTTTGACTGAAGCTTTTCCCACATTCAAGGCACTTGTACGATTTCTCCCCTATGTGGATCCTTTGATGGGAATTAAGCATGTCACTCCGAGTGAAGCTTTTCCCACATTCCAGGCATTTGTATGGTTTCTCCCCTGTGTGACTTCTTCGATGGTAAGTAAGAGTGTTACTGTGACCAAAGCTCTTCCCGCACTCCAGGCATTTGTATGGCTTCTCTCCTGTGTGGGTTCTCCGATGGGAGGTAAGGTGTGCACTCTGGGTGAAGCTTTTCCCGCACTCCAGGCATTTGTATGGTTTTTCCTGTGTGCGAATTCTTTGATGGGAGATGAGGCCGTCTTTTCTTCCGAAACCTTTCCCACTCTCCAGGCATTCATATATTTTCTTTCTGTCACATGTCCTTCGTTGAATATTAATAACTGATATTCCAGTGATATTTTCCCTGCTTGCAATGCACTCATTCCTGTTGTCTCCTTGGCATATGTTTTGCCGTAGAGCGTCACCCCCTTGTAAAAGACTGGAATTGTTCCTCCCTTTAGGTGGGTGTTTTCCTTCCTCCTTCCTTGCTGCTTCCAAATATTCAAACTTCTCTTTCCCATCTGAATACGTATCCTGTTTTCCCATCAGTAGATGTTCTTCTGCATCATTCGCTGACTTCCACACATCTCCTGCTGAAAGAGAAGAAAGGGATACCTGGTGTGATGATGTGACAATTTCCACAAATACCCAAGTCTGAGTCCAGACAGGAGCACCTAAAGACTAACAAGGTTTTCTCGGTATGAATTTTCAGAATCTAGTCTCCCTTCGCCATATTTAATTCAGAATGGAGATCTCTCAGTCTTTATATCCCAGTCAGAGGTTGGGAGGGGTGTTGCGGAAAAGGAACTCAATATACAGAGGTATCGTGCACATTATAATTAGCTAGATTGGAGCAAAGGAGAAAGCCTTAGAGGCAGAACAGAAATGCTTAGGGGCAGAAAATTAGCGTCTGTGAGATAAGAACCCTATATCCCTGTTCAGCCCTGGGGGGCAGGTGTCTATGGTTTTGAATTTGTGAATGAACTTAAGTTCAGGAATTACGCATTTAAATTTCTCCCTGAAGCATCTCTGTTTAAGAACTGCCACCCTTAAGTCCATTTATTCTTTTGTGGACCAAGTGGGAGGGCATTGGTGCCATTTACAAACTTGGGCGATAACAAGTGAGTGAACGTGAGATCGTATGGCTGGAGCTGTTAGGGTCTTGTGACTGTTTTGTCCGTGGGAACTTGGGGAACTCTGTCGCAGGCCCCAGACTCAGAATCTGTGTCCACGCTTGGAAAGGTTTTGTTCTGGGTTAGAAGTTGTTTAAAGTTTCAGAGGTAAGAAAAGGTTTCCCTCCCAGTGCCTAAAAGGGAGGTGTATCATCATCCCGCATAGGTTGTTAACAATGCACTGCACTGGTTTTAGTTAAGAGCTGCAAGAGGAGAGGAGATCGAGAAAGAGAGGAGAGGGGTTCCCCGCTGGAGGGTCCTGGGTCCCCCTCCTGCACTTTTGTTGGGGTACATAAACAGCCTCCTGGTGGGCAGATCGGGACGATGTACAATCAGCTATTAACCAGATCCCAACTAGGGTTTCAACACACCCTTGGAAAACTGGGATTTCCTTCTGGAAGAGGCTGGGTTTTATACTGGCATGCTGTATGCGCCAGACCCTTCACAATCACATACAACACTGCTCCATGCCCGGGGGTGGGGTGGGGGATGGGGAGGTAGAATAGGGTCTCTTGAGAGCCGCCTGGGGTTCCTTGGAGTCCTCTCTCTCCCATAAAGCACCTGCTGTGCTTTGCAGGCACAGAGAGCCGGCATGAGGGCCTGGCGTCTCTAGTTAAAGGGATCTCAGGCGAAACAAGGCTGGCAAACATCCTGGCCCAGGAAAAACACTGCCTTCCAGAGTGGACAATGCCGGGCTAGATATGGCAGAAGGGCCATAAGGGCCCGCAGAAGGAAACTGTCTCTTGTCCTGGGTTGAAGATCTGGCCTCACTGCTGGACCTCCTGGTGGCCCCTGGTATTTTTGGCCACCGTGTGTCACAGGAGTGTTGGACTGGACGGGACCATTGGCCTGAACCGACATTGGCTTCTCTTATGTTCTTATGTACAGGCACCATTTCAGCATCCACAATTCTTCCAAGCTCTGTTTTCTTTTGGGGGGGATTCAAACTGTGAGGATAAACAAGGCCACAGAAATTCACCAGCCATTCCAGGTAGGGGGCAGGCAACACACTGTCTCAAGAAAGATATCTAAGGCCCTACCTGCCAATCCCTCGTTTTCAGCACAGCCCAAGAGAAACCGTCCTTCCTCTTCTTCCAGCCAGGATATGAGGTCGGGTTTGGCAGTCGGAGGTCCTGTTTTTATCAGGAGAAGAAAACCCCACAGAATTAGATCTCTCAACCATTCCGAGCCGGATTGACCGTCCCTCCAGAAAAAACACAACAGGTAAATAATAGGGGTGGGATGGAGGACAGTTTGGGGTCAAAACTCACCCCTCTTTTGTTATCCTGGGACTCTGTAGGAGCATGGATATGGGGCCATGCACACATTTCCACCCACACTCTGGGCCTCTTGGGACCTCAGCCTCTGCGTGTACGGATTGCAGACGGGGGCTGCATTTATTTTCCCACACCAGTAGTGAGATCACTCTTTGAAAAGTGTGGACTTCTATTAAGCGTAAAGGTATAGACCGGAGGCCAGACAGAAAGGAGCATGTTGAAGGCAGCCGGCACTCAAAACACTTCATAGAATCACAGAATGTTAGAGTTGGAAGGGACCTTGCAGGTCATCTGGTCCAACCCCCTGCACTCTGCAGGAGCATAGCTGATAGATAGCCCTACAACATACCCGAAAGTTGGTCGTCCAGCCTCCGCTTGAAAATGTCCAGCGATGGAGCATCCACCACCTCCCGAGGCAGTCTGCTCCACTGCTCAACCACCCTTACAGTTAGGAAGTTTCTCCTGATATTTAGCCAGTATCGACTCCCCTGTAATTTCCTCCCATTAGATCTAGTCTTGCAATCCGGAGCAAGGGAGAATAGATCTGCTCAGGGCTTTTTTTGTAGAAAAAGCCCAGCAGGAACTCATTAGCATAATAGGCCACACCCAACAGCAGAAACATATTAGCATATTAGGCCACACCCCTGAGAGCACAGCTCATTAGCATATTAGGGCACACCCCCATGTCACCAGAAGTGTGGTCATCCAGCCACACCCACCTTTTGCTTCTTATTCTGTTTACCTTGCTTGTTGTCCAAACGCAGGGCTTTTTTTTGGAGCAGGAACTCCTTTGCATGTTAGGCCACACACCCCTAGTGTAGCCAATCCTAATGAGTTTCTGCTGTTGGGTGTGGCCTATTATGCTAATGAGTTCCTGCTGGGCGTGACCAACTTCGGAGCCAGCCAGAACTCCGTTCCTGTGCGTTCCTGCCCCAAAATAGCCCTGGATCTGCTCCATCTTCTGCATGACAGCCCTTCAGATATTTGAAGACTGCAATCATGTCCCCTCTAAGTCTTCTCTTTCCCAGGCTAAACATACCCAACTCTTTCAGCCTTTCCTCGTAAGACTTGGATTCCATCCCTCTCGCCATCCTGGTTGCCCTCTTCTGGACACGCTTGAGCTTGTCAACATCCTTCCTAAAATGTGGTGCCCAAAACTGGACACAGTACTCCAGGTGAGGCCTGAACATAGCAGAATAGAGCGGAACTACCACCTCCCGTGATCTAAAATATCTATTTGGGTAATTCCCAATTCAACAGTTACTAAGATCTTTGATGATTCAGATGCCCAGTTAAGTCTCACTCATGGCCAGTCTACGAGAGAGTTGTGAGGTTCCATGCAGTCCCTGAAGAACATGAGAAAAGAAAGGCTAGGGGGAAAGGGAAAGGGAATGAAACTCTGCGTAGAGGAGGCCTGGGGGACCAGGAAGGGGGACAGTTATGTTGGGAACATGGCCCAAAAGCGGGGCAGGCAGGAGTCAGGGAACCAGGGGACCTGGAGAAGGACACTGGGGAGGCTATGCGGCAGAAACCAGGAACAGCGTCAGAGGAACAAGGAGAAATACAAACAAGGATAAGTTCCAAAAATAAGGAACGTGCATTCTGGATGGGGGATACACTTCTAGGGGGCAGTGTGCGTGGACAAGATCGCGGGGTACAGGTGAACCGAGAGTTAAATACGAGCAACTGGTGTGATGCGACAACAAAAAAGGCGAATGTGATCGTGGGGTGTATCAACAGAGGCATAATAACTTCCAACTCGTAAGATATCATAGTTCCGCTGTACACTGCATTGGTCAGGCCGCACCTGGAGTATTGTGTGCAGTTCCGGAGGCCTCACTTCAAAAAGGATGTGGTCAGAATGCAGCGGGTGCAGAGGAGAGCGACGAGGATAATCGGGGGCCTGGAGACCAAGACCTGTGAGGAAAGGCTGAGGGACTTGGGAATGTTCAGTCAGGAGAAGAGGAGGTTGAGGGGGGACATGATGGCTCTCTTGAAGTCTTCGAAGGGCTGTCACTTAGAGGAGGGCAGGGAGCTATTCCTGTCGGCAGCAGAGGCCAGGACTCGAAATAACGGGTTTAAATTAAGGGCGAGAAGGTACGGGCTGGATATGAGGGGAAAAGTTCTGTACAGTAAGAGTTGTGCCACAGTGGAACCGGCTGCTTAGGGAGGCGGTGAGCTCCCCGTCGCTGGCAGCCTTCAAGCGGCGGCTGGACAAACACTTGTCGGGGATACTGTAGGCCGAGCCCGCATTGACCCGTTTCAACTCGGTGCTTCTGTGATTCTATGACGGTGGGCCACAGTGAGCGAAGGAGGGAGTGATGAAGAAAGAGGGGGAAAGCCGATCGTAGCTGCCAATTCAAGGGCGTGTCTGTCTCCTTGAGGGTTGCCGGCTCCCCTCTGGCCATGAGCAGAGGATAGAGGTAGGGTTGTCAGATGCAAGTTGGGGGGAAACCCTGGAGATTTGGGGATGGAACCTGAGGAGGACGGGGACCTCAGTGGGGAACAGTGACATAGAGCAATGCGTCCTCTAAGCTGCGGAGCCTTGTGAGCAAAGATTCTCCTTTGTGAGCTCCTGGCATCAAAGTTGTGAGCGAGCAGTTTGGCTGCTGCGTCAATTAGTTTGCTCTGGAGCCCACCCTTCCTGAGCGAAGACAAAAAATGTGTGAGCTAGCGGCTAAAAAACTATGAGCTAGCTCACACTAACTCAGCTTAGAGGGAACACTGACATAGAGCCCAGCCTCCAAACCAACCTTTTTCAGCAGGGGGACTCATCTCTGTCGTCTGGAGGTGAGCTATTAATCCCAGGGGGTCCCACCTGGAGGCTGGCATCCCTGTTGTCCCCACAGGCACTATAGCTGGAAGAACTTGACCTGAAGTGTACGGCTGGGTCCCAGACCTTATAAACTTCATCTCGAGAGCCAGTTTGGTGTAGTGGTTCAAGTGCGAGGACTCTTATCTGGGAGAACCGGGTTTGATTCCCCCACTCCTCCACTTGCACCTGCTGATGTGACCTTGGGTCAGTCACAAGTTCTGGCACAGCTGTCCTTGAAAAAGAGCAGTTTCTGTCAGAGTTCTCTCACCTACAGAAGACAGAGATGAGTCCCCCTGCTGAAAAAGGTTGATTTGGAGGCTGGGCTCTGTGGCATTGTTCCCCACTGAGGTCCCCACATTGTTCCCCACTGAGGTCGACTGAGGGTCTCTCAGCCCCACCTACCTCCCAGGGTGTCTGTTGTGGGGAGGGGAAGGGAAAGGAGTTTGTAACCCACTCTGAGACTCTGAGTGAAGTCTTCTTCTTCTTCTTCTTCTTCTTCTTCTTCTTCTTCTTCTTCTTCTTCTTCTTTGTCTTCTCCTCCTTCTCACAGATCTCTTGGGGGGAGGGATGCCCTGTGACAGTGGAATCAAACCACACTGTCGTATTTGCTAGTTCCAGGATTCAAATGATTCCTTTCCTTTGCCCACATCTGTTTGGAATGACGCAATCTGTGATCTGAGCAGCCATTCAGGACCTGCTCACAGACCTGTTGGGAGCCAGAAGGCGAGCTTTTCCCTGTCTAATTAACGCAGGAAGTAGAACAGGTGGTTCACTTGACTGTGATATAAGACATCTAGCTGAAGAGTGATTAACACATGGAATTCACTGCCACAGGAGGTGGTGGCAGCTACAAGCATGGACAGTTTCAAGAGGGAATTGGATAAACATCTGGAGCAGAAGTCCATCAGTGGCTATTAGACACAAGGCATAGATGGGAACTCTCAGTCTGGGGCAAGGGATGCTCTGTATTCTTGGTGCTGGAGGGGGCAGCAGTGGGAGGGCTGCTAGTGTCCTGGCCCCACTGCTGGACCTCCTGATGGCACCTGGTATTTTTGGCCACTGTGTGACACAGAGTGTTGGACTAGGTGGGCCATTGGCCTGATTCAACACTGGCTTCTCTTATGTTCTTATGAAGAAAACCCCTTTATGTCTTCAGCAACATTTGTCTTTTGTCGTCACCAAAAACTGAGAATTTCTCGTGGCTGCAATCCGGAAAAGATCTTGGCAAGCCAAGATCGTTCGCTTTTAGAAGGCGCTTTTCTTGCAAGAGGTATCCAGAAAGCTCATTTTTGCATGTTGAAAGATTTGGGGCCATTATTTCTTCCGAAGCTGGTCAAGGTCGTTCTTCCTCTTGGGTCTTTGGGGAACTTTCCTCCGGGAAGGACAGCAAGGTGGGCGGGGGAGGGGAGGGGCTTTACGCAAACCCTTTTACTATCTTTGTGGGGCAGACGGAGGCCCTGGACAACTAGAGGGGTGCTGGCGTAACACTGGCAGCTCTGTGCCTGTTCCATGCCGAGCTGAGATGGAAAGGCCAGCCGAGGACTGAAATGGCAGAAAATAATAGCAGAGTTCCTTCCACAGCCACATTTCAACCCAGGCTCAGACTGGAGGGAAGCCCCCTGCATAGACCACCCCACCATCTCCAGACCAGGCCTCCCTTGGCACCTCTTCTGATGCCCTCTCAGGTGGCTCAGGCCCAGGACTGCCAGGCAGGGGCTCCCTCTCGGCAAGGAGAGCACGGGACCCTTCCCACCTCAGAGGGAGGATCGTGGAGGGAGGCAGAGACCAGCCACCGGGACCAGGGCAGGCAGCCTGACGCCACGTCCTTCCTCCTTAACGGCTTCCTTACAGCCCCTCCTCACTGCAAGGAGGAGAAAAGGATCCTCACCCAGAGAGGCCACATTCCCGAAGTTCTCCAGCATGACTTCCTTGTAGAGAGCTCTCTGGGCTGGGCGCAGCAGGGTCCACTCCCCCCGGGTGAAATACACGGCCACCTCTTCGAAGGACACCCCCGCGGCCTGCAAGGAGGAGAAGGAAGCATCTCTTTACATCACTGGAAAGCTGGTCCATGGGGGGGAGGAGCCAAAAATGGAGAGAACCAATTCGTAGTGGAAGAACAGCACAAAGAGGTTGCGAGAAGAGCCTCATGGGGGGACATCTCCACACACATACACCGGCATCTTGGAACAAGGGTGGCCGTTCTCAGTCGCAGTGGGCTAGCAGCCTTTTAGGGAACAGGCCAGAGATGTCCAGATGATAAAAGGACTATACGGATTTCCATGGGAAGTTCAATATTGTCATGGACACAATGGGAGCTGGGGCCCAATCAAGAGTAATGTTCTAATTGCCCTGCTTCTCTGCAGGAACCCTCCAAGACAGGGGGTGGCTGTCTGTGTTCCCTCTAAGCTGAGTTAGTGTGAGCTAGCTCACCGTTTTTTAGCCTCCGGCTCACACATTTTTTTGTCTTAGCTTTGGAAGGATGGCTCCAGAGCGAACTAACTTATGCAGTGGTCAAATCGCTCGCTCACAACTTTTAACACCAGTAGCTCACAAAATAGAATTTTTGCTCACAAGACTCCACAGCTTAGAGGGAACATTGGTGGCTATTTCTCTGCCTTCCCAGAGGGGGACACTAGAATCAGTGGGGAGGAGCCCAGTCCTCTGGGCATTTACGAGAGAAGAAGAAAGCATCCCCTAAGAACATAAGAACATAAGAGAAGCCAATGTTGAATCAGGCCAATGGCCCATCTAGTCCAACACTCTGTCACACAGCGGCCAAAATATACCAGGTGCCATCAGGAGGTCCAGCAGTGGGGCCAGGACACTAGAAGCCCTCCCACTGCTGCCCCCTCCAGCACCAAGAATAGAGTGCATCACCTGCCCCAGACTCCAGCACCAAGAATAGAGTGCATCACCTGCCCCAGACAGAGAGTTCCCATCTATACCCTGTGGCTAATAGCCACTGATGGACTTCTGCTCCGTATGTTTATCTAATTTCCTCTTGAAACTGTCCATGCTTGTAGCTGCCACCACCTCCTGTGGCAGTGAATTCCATATGTTAATCACTCTTTGGGTGAAGAAGAATCACTCTTTGGGTGAACAGAGCTAGCACATGTGACTGGCACTGCCCTCACCCCTCCCAGGCAGGAAAGTCTATCTTTCACACTTCCCAGAGCCCTGTCGGTGCCTGCAGCATGCACTTGCAGCCCCTTTCTCAGAACTTCTGGGATATGAAAAGAAATATCGATGGGGTCAATTGTCATGCCAATAAATCCAAACAATACTGCTTCATACATTAATAGTAGACTAATTGTTCTAAAACATTTCATTGCAGAATTTGAAGAAAAACAAGAGAACGGAAGCTTTCCTCACCTCCTCCCCAGGCTTTGGGCTCAACACAGAATCCACATGAACAGGCAGATGTGGATTCTGCCCATTTGCAGGGAGGCACTGGCAGAAGGCCCTGCTCAGAGGCGCCCCAGCTGTCTTGGTGGGGGAGAGGGGGAGAGGCGGTCGTGCAGGTATGAGGGACCTGGGCTGTGACCGGTTTTGTATATGATGGCCAACGACTTCCATTAAGCCCAACAAGAACACCAATACAAGCAGAATCACCCATCCGGGCTTAATTCAGCAAACTTTCTTAAGAGACTGATCTCTTCCAGTACAGTGAAATGTTCAAGGCCAGACTTCAGGTCTTGTGTCAGTAGAACAAAGAGTGAACTCCTTAGAGATAATGATTTTATTTAAAATAAAAGATTCTAGGAAAGAATTTGATGAATGGGGGAAAGTTAATCATACAAGTACATACATCTCTCAGATTTGGTTAAATACATAAGCATTACGATTCGCTAAGATTTAGGCAAGGCAGTTTTTAAGTTGATAGGCAGAAGGCTATGGACGATCGGAAGCCCGGCACATGTGATATGCTCAACCAATAGAAGGTCTTTTCTGACTGGAAGCCACCAGTAGAACAGTTAGACCCTCACATGACGCTTTTGATAGAGGTGAAGAGAAATAAAATTTTTGAATTCGAACATGTCATCAACCCCCAAATAAAACAATTGGACCCGAAAATGATTGTGCAACGAGTAGCTATACTAGGTGGACTAGAGTACATCTTCATAACTGCCATTATGCTCAAAGCAAGGCTATAAGAAAAAAGACAGCAGTTGTTCCTAATTCTAGAGCAATAAATCACCAATTTCTTCAGTTATACTAATGAACTGTCAAAGTTGAGAGGCAGTTCTGAACTTCTGGTACTTTTCCTGAGCAATTATTGAACTTTACTGAGGTTACAAAAATACATACTGCGTAAACATTCATAAATGCAATTAAAATCACGAATAGGCAACATATTTCCTTTCCCTTGTGGGCGTTCTTTGGTGGGAAGTAAGGTGTGCACTCTGATGGAAACTTTTTCAACACTGCAGGCATTCCTTATGGTTTCTCCCCTGTGTGAATTCTGTGATGGGAAGTAAGACTGGAACTATGACTGAAGCTTTTCCCACACTCCAGGCATTTGTATGGTTTCTCCCCTGTGTGAGTTGTTTCATGGAACGTAAGTGTTCTTTTATCACGGAAGTTTCTTCCACACTCCAGGCATTTATATGGCTTCTCACCTGTGTGAATTTTTTGATGGACAGTAAGTTGTGCACCCTGCCTGAAGCTTTTCCCACATTCCTGGCATTTATATGGTTTCTCTCCTGTGTGAATTCTTTGATGGCAAGTAAGACCGACACTTTGTCTGAAGCTTTTCCCACACTCCAGGCATATATATGGTTTCTCCCCTGTGTGAGTTCTTCGATGGGAACTCAATAGTGCACTGTGACTGAAGCTTTTCCCACACTCTAGGCACTTATATGGTTTATCCCCTGTGTGAATTCTTTGATGGCAAATAAGGTGGTCCCTCCGACTGAAGCTTTTCTCACACTCCAGGCATTTATATGATTTCTCCCCTGTGTGAATTTTCTGATGAGCACAAAGGGATGAACTGTGACGGAAGCTTTTCCCACAGTCGGGGCATTTATATGGTTTATCCCCTGTGTGAATTCTTTGATGAGAAATAAGACTGGAACTGTGAATAAAGCTTTTCCCACACTCTATGCATTTATATTGTTTCTCCCCTGTGTGAATTTTCTGATGAGAATATAGGGATGTACTGTTCCTGAAGCTTTTCCCACACTCTAGGCATTTGAATGGTTTCTCCCTTGTGTGAATTCTTTGATGGGTAATAAGACTGGTGTTCTGACTGAAGCTTTTCCCACACTCCAGACATTTATATGGTTTCTCCCCTGTGTGTGTCCTTTGATGAAGAGTAAGTGTTTTTTTCTCACGGAAGTTTCTTCCACACTCCAGGCATTTGTATGGTTTCTCCCCTGTGTGAGTTCTTCGATGGTTAGTAAGGCTGTAACTAGAACTGAAGCTTTTCTCACACTCCAGACATTTATATGGTTTCTCCCCTGTGTGAGTTCGTTGATGCTGAATAAGGTGTTCCCTCCGACTGAAGCTTTTCTCACACTCTAGGCATTTATATGGCTTCTCATCTCTGTGCATTTTTTGATGGACAGTAAGGTTTGCACCCTGCCTGAAGCTTTTCCCACATTCCAGGCATTTATATGATTTCTCCCCTGTGTGAATTCTTTGATGAGAAGAAAGACTGGAACTCTCAATAAAGCTTTTCCCACACTCCAGGCATTTGTATGGCTTCTCCCCTTTGTGAATTTTCTGATGAACACGAAGGCTTGAACTGTTCCTGAAGCTTTTCCCACACTCTAGGCATCTGAATGGTTTCACCCTTGTGTGAATTCTTTGATGGGAAGTAAGAGTGGAACTCTGACTGAAGCTTTTCCCACACTCCAGACATTTATATGGTTTCTCCCCTGTGTGAGTTCTTTGATGAGAAGTAAGACTGCCACTCCGTCTGAAGCTTTTCCCACACTCCAGGCATTTGTGCGGTTTTTCCTGTGTGCGACTATCTTTTCTTCCAGAACTTTCCCCACTCTCCAGGCTCTTTCTGTCACACATCCTTTGTTGAAGATTAATAACTGATATTTCAGTGAAATCTTCCCTGCTTGCAGTGCACTCATTCCTGTTGTCTCCTCGACACATGTTTTGCCGTAGAGCGTCACCCTCTTGCAAAAGACTGGAGTTGTTCCTCCCTTTAGGGGACTGTTTTCCCTCCTCCTTCCCTGCGGCTTCCAAACATTCAATCTTCTCTTTCCCATCTGAATACGTATCCTCTGTTCCCATCAGCAGGTGTTCTTCGGACTCATTCGCTGACTGCCACGCATCTCCTGCTGAAAGAGAAGAAGGGGATACCTGTTGAGATGATGTGACAATTTCCACAAACACCCAAGTCTGAGTCCAGACAGGAGCACCTAAAAACTAACAAGGGTTTCCCGGTATGACCGGTCAGAGTCCAGGCTCCCTTCGCCAAATCGAATTCAGGATGGAGCTCTCTCAGTCTTTAACCATGCACATTAACTAGATTAGAACAAAGGAGAAAGGCTTCGGGGCAGAGCAGAAATGCTTAGGGGTTAGAAGATTAGCATCTGTGAGATCAGAATCCTACGTCCCTGTTGAGGTCAAAAGGGTCCACACGGGACTCCTCAATGCAATTCATTGTTTTAGACGGCCAAGCCCTCTCCCGTACAGCCAAGGGCTTCTCCAAAGATATTAGTGGTTGATATCACAAATTTTGAATTAAATTACCCTTTAGGGCTTTACATGTCCAACGGAAATTTTTTTACACAGCGTTACAGGCGAGGGACGGTGGCAGAGCAGAGGCTGGGAGGGCGACAGAGCTGACTGGCACGCCTCCACAGCTGGCCCCCGAGGCGATTGCTTAGGAGCACCTAGTGGACGGGCCTCCAATCTTGGCTGGTTTTTTTATGGTGTGGTTGTCGGCTGACAGACTTGGAAGTCTAATGTAAGCCGGATCCGGTAACAGACAGTATACTCCGGTTGTAGAAGGAATGGAGGGGGGGAAGGGCGTGGAAGCACCCTAGCCAGGACACACAGGATAAATCAAGTAACAGAAATTCTCCAGCCCTTGGAAGGAAAGGCAGGCAACACACACTGTCCCAACTGGGGACTCCCAAGACAGAGATCTTAACTCCCTACCTGCCAATCCCTCCTCTTCATCAGAGCCCAGGAGAAACACCTCTTCTCCTTCTTCTCCTTCTCCTCCTTCTCCTCCTCCTTCTCCTTCTTCTCCTCCTTCTTCTTCTTCCAGATGGGATATGAGGTCCGGTTTGGCCATCGGAGGTCCTGTTTATCAGGGACAAAATCCACAAAATCAGACCTCTGCTGTGTGCCCATAAATTCAACCATTCCAAACCAGTAGAAGACACCAAGACTCCAGGGGCACCGTAAAGACTAAGAAAATTTGTGGCAGGGGATGTTCTTTCCCGAGTCATGGCTCCCTTCTTCTGCTCAAAGGGACTCAAGAAAACTCATCCCCCGCCACGTTCCCACCCCCAAGCCTCGGGTGGCGGAGTTGCCGGGGGTGTGCTGAGCGGCGGGACGGGCAGGGCCTCCCGAGCCGTCCCGCCCCGGCCTTTCTGGGCTTGGCCCGCGTCCTCCGGAACCGGGAACCCGAGCCGGGACTTCCCCAGCTCGCGGCAGGGTCCTCCGCCGCCCCAGCTCCCCGGGGCGACGTTGGACCCACCGGGAGCCGTCGGGACTGTCGGGCCGCTGTTGCGGCTGCGGGGCTTTCTCGGGGGGGGGCTCCTTGGGCGGCATGCCCGCCCCCGCGGCTCCTCTCTGCCATCGGGCTGGGGACGGGGCAAGGGGCTTCAGTTTCTCAGCCTTTCCCCCCGGCCAAGTCCCCCCACCCCTCCGGAGAGGCTTGTCCCGCGGCCCCTGGAGGGCACGTCGGGACAGCAGTTTAAAGGATTTGGGCCATTATTTCCTCCGAGTCTGGTGAAACTGCTTGTTCCCCCGGGGTCTTTGGGCGTCTCTTCTCTGGGAATGAAAGCAAGGAATGGGGAGGCCTTAAGTGAACCCTTTTTCTATCTCATGGGGCAGACTGAGGCCCTAGACAACTAGATGGGTATTGGCACAACACTGGCCCTTGAGGTTCTGTGCCTGTTCCCTGCCAAGCTGAGATGGAAAAGCCAGCTGAGAACTCAAAGGACGGAAAGGACAACAAAGTTCCTTCCACGGCGACGTCTCAGCCCAGGGAAGGCCAGAGGCAGACTGGATGGAAGCCCTTTGCTTAGACCCCCCACCATCTCCAGACCAGGCCTCCCCGGGCACCTCTTCTGATGCCCTTTCAGGTGGCTCAGGCCCAGGACTGCCAGGCAGGGGCTCCCTCTCGGCAAGGAGAGCTCAGGACCCTTCCCACATCACAGGGAGGATCGCGGAGGGAGGCAGAGACCAGCCACCGGGACCAGGGCAGGCAGCCTGACACCATATCCTTCCTCCTTAATGGCTTCCTTACAGTCCCTCCTCACTGCAAGAAGGAGAAAAGGCTCCTCACCCAGAGAGGCCACGTTCCCGAAATTCTCCAGCATGACTTCCTTGTAGAGAGCTCTCTGGGCTGGGCGCAGCAGGGACCACTCCCCCCGGGTGAAATCCACGGCCACCTCTTCGAAGGACACGCCAGAGGCCTGCAAGGAGGAGAAGGAAACATTTCTCTACATCACTGGAAAGCTGGTCTATGACAGGACGCCAAAAACGGAGAGAGTCAATTCATAGTGGGCCCTCTTTGGGGGCATCTCACAACCAGAGGGGCTGTTCTCAGTCGCAAAGGGCTGGCATCCTTTTGGGGAAGAGGCCAAAGATGTCCGGATGATAAAGGACCGAAGAGTTTCCCACGAGAAAGTCAGTGTTGTTACGAAGACACTTGCAGTTGGCCCAAATCAAAGGAATGCTTCGTCGCTCTGCTTCTCTGCAGAAGCCATCCTGGGCAGGCAGGTGGCTGTTTTACTGCCTTCCTCGTGGGGAACACTAGAATCAGCGGGATGGAACCCCGTCCTCTGAGCATCAGAAGAAAGCACGTCTCCCCCAGTGATATCCCCCCCCCATACCTGAGCTGGCTGCATGGCGGCTCTTTTCCCGGCTTCAGCACACAGAGGAGACAGCGGAGGAGGCCTCCAGGTGCCTGGGAGGGAGAGAAAGAAAGAGGGCGGGAAACCCTTTTTGCCCCGTGCGCATTTTCTGGATCCAGGGCACAACTCAAGACACTGGATTTCAGCCATAGAGACTCAAGGGTTGTTTGGTAGGTTGCCTCTCCCCTCAACCGGTGGTTCTATATGGGGGGGGGGGGGTGTCCTGCCTTCCTTCTTCACCCACCCCCCTCCTCCCCTGGAAATGCTGCCTGGCAAGCTCTGCCCACCCCTTCCTGGGAGAGGAGTCCCTTCCCCTGCCTGAAGCCACGCCCCTCCCCTCCCCGCAACAAGGGAGGCCAACCCCCTCTTGCCTGCCCTCCCCCTCCACTTTTTAAGGAAAATATGCTGGGAGAGAGAGAGAAATATGCTGAGAGCCCAGAGGGGATGGGATGGAGCAGAAGCTTCTCAGACCGCCAGCTGGGAATTCATTTCTCCCTGCACATAGAAAACTAGCCCTGCAGGGGAAAAGATTTTGTACTCTCTTGCCTGGGTTGGCCAGGAGGCTTTTTGAACAGGGAGATTTTAGCGAGGGAAGCCTCCCAAAACGTCTTCCTCCAGCTGGGGTCCCGAGGGAAGCTGCCTTGAATCCATACATGGAACAAACAGGAGAAAAAGAGCACAGACATCATCCTCTCCGTCAGCTTATGTCTCTGCCCCGGGCCACAGATTTCCCTGCACGTTCCTTGCTGTGGCGTTTGGAGCCCAAACTTTCTGTAGTCCCCCCCCTTCCAAAAAAACACAGTGGACTGTTCCCGTGTTTTAAAAGCCATCAGTTCTATACTAATATATTGGCATAGCTTGACAGACGTATGGCTATACTGATGGATCTGGGCTTAATTTTATATAAAGACCCCAAAACTTAGACCGAGGCCTTAGATCCAGCTTTTGCTGACAAGAACCTGACAGGTCACTGATTAAGCCGTTAGTTGTCACACCTAGCTGACTTTCAATTATGCATACGAATCGGGATGCACCTGTGTAATGCCTACGATGTGAACGGAAAAAGTAGAAAAGCAGTAACACAAGATTTATAATTTATGCCTGCGCGGTTTAAAGCCACTTCAAAGTAATGCTACTAAGGGAAGTTCTATGAAGGGATTACAGGTGCGTTTGGGCGGTTGAACCAGCATATGCTAAACTGGGTAGCTTGTTCCGATTTCTGATAACATGAAAGGACAGGAACTGGCTCTGGTGAAATGTCAAGTTTCCTAGAAGACAACCAAGTAAGCAGGAAGACAGCCAAGTATGGAATAGGCTCTGCTTGTCAAAATTGTATATTAAGTGTCTCTGTAGCCATGTAAACTTCGGAAATAACCCCTTGTGTGGCTTTTCCCAACTTGTCGCAATAAAGCTTTGTTTATATCCATCCAGGTTTGCCTCCCTTATATGTCTCCTAATTAGAGAAGGGGTACAGGCGGTCTCTATTCAGAAAACAACAATACATTAGACAACTGGCAAACGAAAACCGGAACTGAACTCACACACCCGATATCCGGGGAAGGATAAACTGCCGCCATCGGGGAGGGGGATTTGAACCGGCAGCCATCCCGCCTGGCTTGCGAAATTCAGCTTCCCCGCAAAGCAGCTCTGGGCAAGAGGGCAGGAAAGCCGGGGGGGGGACTCCGGCAGGGGCTCAAGCGCTGCAGGGTGGTGCTGTGCGGAGGCAGGAGAAATGAGCCCCCCAAAGCATCGGACCCGGAGCAAATCACCCGGGGGAGGAGAGCTGACCCTCCTCCTTCCCTTTCCCCCCAAGACAAAACGGAAACAGCCTAGATGCTGAGGAGGAAGATTTCCTCCGAAAAAACCCCTTTGCACTCTTCCGATTCTGTTTCCTGGGGGTCTTCGGAGGGCCCAGCGACCCAGTCCCTGTGCAACCCCCCATCACACCCCTTTCCAGCTCCCCCGGCGTCTCTTTCAGCCCCTGGACCCCTCTCAAAGCCCCCTCTCCGCCCCCGCTCCTCCCCCCTTCCCCAGATCTCACTCTCAGCCCCCCCCCCCCCCAAGCTCCTTCCTAAAAGCGCCTCCGGAAGCCACTGGGACTTTCTCCAATCTCTAACGGTCCCGAATTCGGATCCTTCGCGCAAGTCTGCTCCAGGAACCCCTTTCCAGCTCCCCCGGCGTTTCTTTCAGCCCCTGGGCCCTTCTCAGCCCCCACGCCTTCCCCAGCTCTCACTCTCAGGGCTCCCCCCCCCAGCTCCTTCCTAAAAGCGCCTCCGGAAGGCACTGGGACTTCCTCCAACCTCTAACGGTCCCGAGTTCGGATTCTGTTGCGCGCAAGTCTGCAGCAGGAACCTGTCCGCGTGGCTCTGCGCAAAGGGGGAAGAAGCGGCTCTCCGCGGGGCAGGGAGGCCGGGAGGGGGAACCGAAGCCAGGCAAAGAGGAAGAAACGGCGGGCCCGGGGCAGGTGCTCTCTTCCACCCCCTGCTCCATCCCTTTCTGCATTGGGTCTTGCATTGCAGCCCCCCGACCCATATCTCACCTCTCCAGTCCAAATCCTCTTTGCGCGCCCCAGAACCCCGCCGAGCCGTTAAAGCGGAAGCCTGCGAGACTCAGAGGCGCTTTCTGGCAAGGGGCGGAGGAGGAGGGAGGAAGTGGCTTCTCTCCCCCCCACACACACCTCGCCGCAGCCGCCCTCCATCACCAAAAAAAATTCATGATACAACAAGTTGTTAAAACACCGGAACATCCAGTCCAACGCTCTGTGTCACACACTGGCCAAAACTGAGCTGCCACCAGGAGGTCCAGCAGTGGGGCCAGGACACTAGAAGCCCTCCCACTGTTGACCCCCCCCCAAGCACCAAGAACACAGAGCATCACTTGCCCCAGACATAAATAGTGTTCCATATCTGCCTTGTGGCCAATAGCCACAGGTGGACCTCGGCTCCGTAGGTTTATCCAGTATCCTGGTGAAGCCGTCTATGCTTGTAGCTGCCACCACTTCTTGCACCAGTGAATTCCACCTGCTAATGATTATGTGTCCGTGAAGGACTTTCTTTATCTGTTCTAAGCCTTCTGCACATCAAGTTCATTTCAATGCTCCTGAGTTTTTGTGCTGTGAGAAATGGAGACTTCTTTCTTCCCGGTCCCCACCCCCCAATCTCCAGGAATTTTCCCAACTGAAAATCCCCCTTTGCGCTCTTCCGATTCTGTTTCCTGGGGGTCTTCTGAGGGCCCAGTGACCTAGTCCCTGTTCGCCCCCCCATCTCACCCCCTTTCCAGCTCCCTCGGCGTCTCTTTCAGCCCCTGGGCCCCTCTCAACCCCCCATCTCCGCCCCTGCTCCTCCCCCCTTCCCCAGATCTCACTCTCAGCCCCCCCCCAGCTCCTTCCTAAACGCGCCTCTGGAAGCCACTGGGACTTTCTCCAATCTCTAATGGTCCCGAATTCGGATCCTGCTGCGCTCCAGTCCAACGCTCCGTGTCACAGTGGCCAAAACTGAGGTGCCATCAGGAGGTCCACCAACGGGGTCAAAGCTCCACAAGCCCTCCTGCTGTTGCCCCCCAAACAGCAAGAATACAGAGCATCATAAGAACCTAAGAGAAGCCACGGTGGATCAGGCCGGTGGCCCTTCCAGTCCAACACTCTGCGTCACACAGTGGCCAAAACCCAGGTTTCCAATCAGGAGGTCCACCAGTGGGGCCAGAACTCCACAAGCCCATCAATGTTGCCCCCTAAACACCAATAATACAGAGCATCATAAGAATATAAGAGAAGCCGATGTTGCATCAGGCCAATGGCCCATCCAGTCCAACACTCCGTCATACAGGGGCCAGAAATACCAGGTGCCACCAGGAGGTCCACCAGTGGGGCCAGGACACTAGAAGCCCACCCACTGTTGACCCCCCCAAGCACCAAGAACACAGAGCATCACTTGCCCCAGACATAAATAGTGTTCCATCTCTGCCTTGTGGCCAGTAGCCACAGGTGGACCTCAGCTCCGTAGGTTTATCCAGTCTCCTGGTGAACCTGTCTATGCTTGTAGCTGCCACCACTTCCTGCACCAGTGAATTCCACGTGTTAATGATTATTTAAGTAACGCCCAAGACCTGGTGAGAGATGTAAAAGCGATTACACCGCTTGGGAACAGTGACCATAATGTTATTGAGTTTAACATTTGTATAAATAGGGAGTTGCCCAAAAAGACTGACGCAACCACTTTTAACTTTAAAAGGGGTAACTTCTCTGGTATGAGGGGACATGTGAGGAAGAAATTGAAAGGAAGAGTGGAGAAGGTCAAAATCATTGGGGAAGCTTGGAGACTATTTAAAAAGACAATCCTAGAAGCTCAGAAAAAATATATACTGCAGGTTAGGAAAGGCACAAATAGGTACAGAAAAAAGCCTGCATGGTTAACAAATAAAGTAATGGAAGCTGTAAAAGGTAAGAAGGATTCCTTTAAGCGGTGGAAAGCTAGTCTCAGTGAGGCTGATAAAAGGGAACACAGGCTGTGGGAAATAAAATGTAAGTCTGTGATCAGGCAAGCAAAAAGGGAATATGAGGAGCATATCGCAAAAAACATAAAGGCCAACAATAAAACTTTCTTCAAATACATTAGAAGTAGGAAGCCAGCCAGGGAGGCAGTGGGGCCCTTGGATGACCAAGGGGTAAAAGGACTACTGAAGGATGACAGGGAAATGGCTGAGAAGCTGAATGCATTTTTTGCCTCTGTCTTCACTGCGGAAGAGGAGAAGTGCTTGCCCGCTCCAGAAGCACTGATTTCGGGAGGGGGTTTGAAAGACCTGAATCAGATTGAGGTGATAAGAGAGGAAGTCCTACGACTGATGGACAATTTAAAAACTAATAAATCACCAGGCCCGGATGGCATTGATTCCAGAGTTCTGAAAGAACTCAAATGTGAACTAGTGGATCTCCTGACAAAAATATGTAATCTTTCTTTAAAATCTGCCTCCATTCCTGAGGACTGGAAGGTAGCTAATGTCACTCCCATCTTTAAAAAGGGCTCCAGGGGAGATCCGGGAAATTACAGGCCACTCAGTCTGACATGGATACCGGGTAAGTTGGTGGAAACTGTTATTAAGGAAAGAATTAGTAGGCACATTGATGAACAAAAACTATTGAGGCAGACTCAGCATGGGTTCTGTAAGGGAAGATCTTGTCTCACTAACCTGTTAGTGTTGTTTCAGAGCGTGAATAAACATGTGAACAAAGGGGACCCAATAGATGTTGTTTACCTTGACTTCCAGAAAGCTTTGGATAAAGTTCCTCATCAAAGCCTTCTCAGTAAGCTCAATAGTCATGGGATAAAAGGACAAGTCCTCTTGTGGATCAAAAACTGGCTTATAAATTGGAAACAGAGAGTGAGTATAAATGGGAAACTTTCTCAGTGGAGGATGGTAAGCAGTGGGGTACCACAGGGATCAGTACTTGGTCCGATGCTTTTTAACTTGTTTATTAATGATTTGGAATTGGGAGTAAGCAGTGAAGTGGCTAAATTTGCAGATGACACAAAGTTGTTCAGGGTGGTGAAAACCAGGGAGGATTGTGAGGCACTCCAAAGGGATCTGTCGAGGATGGGTGAGTGGGCCTCAACGTGGCAGATGGGGTTCAATGTGGCCAAATGCAAAGTGATGCACATTGGAGCCAAAAACCCTAAATATAAATACACATTGATGGGGTCCGAACTGGCAGAGACTGACCGAAAGAGAGATCATGGAGTCGTAGTAGATAACTCGATGAAAATGTCTAGACAGTGTGTAACTGCAACAAAGAAGGCTAACGCTATGCTGGGGATTATTAGGAAGGGAACTGAAAACAAATTAGCCAGTATCATCATGCCCCTGTATAAACCATTGGTGCGACCTCATTTGGAATACTGTGTACAGTTCTGGTCGCCACACCTCAAAAAGTATATTATAGCATTGGAAAAAGTGCAGAGAAGGGCAACTAGAGTGATAAAAGGGTTGGAACACTATCTCTTTAGCTTGGAGAAACGATGGCTGGGGGGTGTCATGATCAAGGTTTATAAGATTATGCATGGGATTGAGCAGGTTGAGAAAGAAGTACTTTTCTCCTTTTCTCACAATACAAGAACTCGTGGGCACTCCATGAAATTGCTGAGCAGTCAGGTTAGAATAGATAAAAGGAAGTACTTCTTCACCCAAAGAGTGATTAACACATGGAATTCACTGCCACAGGAGGTGGTGGCAGCTACAAGCATGGACAGTTTCAAGAGGGAATTAGATAAACATCGGGAGTAGAAGTCCATCAGTGGCTATCAACCACAAGGTATAGATAGGAACTCTCAGTCTGGGGCAGGTGATACTCTGTATTCTTGGTGCTTGGGGGGGCAGCAATGGGAGGGCTTCTGGTGTCCTGGCCCCACTGATGGACCTCCTGATGGCACCTAGTATTTTTGGCCACTGTGTGACAGAGTGTTGGACTAGATGGGCGATTGGCCTGATTCAACACTGGCTTCTTGTAGGCCTGGCTTGGGGTTCAATAACAGGGTTCAAGAATGACACGAGACAAGATCTGCTGAAGCTAACTCTGACTCTCTTAGAAATCAGCAGCAGCGTTTTATTAAGTTCTCTCTTCTTTCACTGCTATGTCTTCAGAAAATATTGCTACTACAAAATTATAACAAGATATTGTTCCCCACCCGTTAGTTCCCCCTTACTTCCCCCCTCCCCCTGCTGCATATACAGAGACAGTTATAATCATACAAGCTTATTGTGCTAAGTTGCAAATATGCTGTGAAGAAAAGAACATGATATGCTTTGCCAGGCAGCTCTTTATCTTCAATAAGTTTCTGCACTCCCTGTTTTCAGCTGATGTTCACTGAAGCCTTTGTGCAAGAATATCATTCTCCATATTTCCCTGTGGGAACTTTCAACATCCGGGTTTGCCGCACAGAAGTCTAGGTTCCCACAGCTTCTCTTATGTTCTTATGATGTGTGTGAAGGACTTCCTTTACCTTTTCTAATCCTTCTGCACATCAAGTTCATTTGAGTGCTCCTGAGTTTTTGTGCTGTGAGAAACGGAGAAAATGGAGACTTCTTTCTTCCCGGTCCCCACCCCCCAAATCTCCGGGAATTTCCCAACCTGGAATTGACAGAACTACGACTTATCTCATCGTATTCGCCACAGCACGAATTCAGAGGTTTTCTTCTAAGTTTCTAGTCCTCATCAGGGATGTAAAACCGCCATTAGAAATGCCTCCTGGAATCCCAGAGGCCAGAGGGGGGATTTCAGACAGGGCTGCCTCCCAGAGGGGACCGGCTCTGTGATGTAGCCCTTGAGGGAACTGGCTTGTCAGAGTGAGAAGTTGTGGTTTTTCACCACATGCTTTTCAATTGGCTCTCAAGGATTGTTTCTTGTCAATGGGACGTTTCCCCTTTGGTGTCAGAAGTCTTCAGGGTCCTTTCGAGTGAAAGGCAGAACCAGGGTTCAGAAAGGACAAAAAGAAACCAAAAAAGAAAGCCGAGTCCCGCCCTTCTAAGAAAGCGACTGGCAAGGCTGCAGCGGACTACAGTGCCACAGAGTCCGCCCTTCGAAGCATCCATTTTCTCCCGGGGGAACTGATCGCTGTAGTCTGGATCGGTGTTCCCTCTAAGCTGAGTTAGTCTTTGTGTCCTTTATAAACAGGGCTCTTTTTGTAGCAGGAACTCCTTTGCATATTAGGCGGCACACCCCTAATGTAGCCAGTCCTCCAAGAGCTGACAGAGCTCTGCTTACAGGGGCTACTGTAAGCTCTTGGAGGATTGGCTGCATTAGGGGCGTGTCGCCTAATATGCAAAGGAGTTCCGGCTACAAAAAGAGCCCTGTTTATAAAGTTTATATCTCCGCAACCTGGCATTACATTTTTTGACAGACATGGCCCGGCCCCACAAGGTCTTGTTCATGTCAGATCCGGGCCTCATAGCAAAAGATTTCGACACCCCAAATTTACATCAACAGGAAAAGGACATCCAGAGAACCAGGCAACAGAAGTTGGGATTACAAAAAAACCAGAAAGTGAGGAGAAAATCCAGAGGGAAAGAGCTGAAACCCTGCATAAGCATTTACACGTCACCTTCGATGGTACAGGAGTCATTCTTACGGCAGTATATGCTGGACACCTCAGTACAGACCGCAGTCCCTGTCCCTTTACCGAAACATTTTCCTGAAAACGTTTCATTGCAGAACTGGCAGAAAGCCAGGAGAACGGAAGCCTTCCTCACCTCCTCCCCGGGCTCTGGGCTCAACACAGGATCCACACGAAGAGGCAGTTCTTGATTCTGCCCATTTGCAGGGAGGCACTTGCGGAAGGTCCTGCTCAGAGGCGGCCCAGCTGTCTTGGCGGGGCAGAGGGGGGGAGGCGCTCGTGCAGGAACGAGGGACCCGGGCTGTGACCAGTTTTGTGTATGATGGCCAACGACTTCCATTAAGCCCGACAAGAACACCAATACAAGCAGAATCACCCATCCGGGCTTAATTCAGCAAACTTTCTTAAGAGACCGATCTCTTCCAGCACAATGAAATGTTCGAGGTCAGACCTCAGAGCTTGTGTCAGTAGAACAAAAAGCGAACTCCTTAGCAGTAATGATTTTATTTAAAATAAAACATTCTAGGCAAGAATTTGAGGAACGGGGGGAAGTTGATCATACATTTCTCAAACTGAGCTAAATACATGAGCATTGCAATTCTTTAAAATTTAGGCAAGCCAGTTTTTAAGTGGAGAGGCAGAAGGCTATGGACAATCGGAAGCCCGGCACATGTGATATGCTCACCCAATAGAAGGTCTTTTCTGAGTGGAAGCCACCAGTAGAAAACCAGTTAGACCCTTACGTGACACTTTTGATAGAGGTGAAGAGAAATAAAATCTTTGAATTCGAACATGTCATCAACCTCCAAATAAAATAATTGGACCCTAAAGTGATTGTGCAACAAGTAGCGGTACTAGGTGGACTAGAATACATCTTAATAACTGCCATTATGCTCAAAGCAAGGCTATTAAGACAAAAGACAGCAGTTGTTCCTAATTCCACAGCAATAAATCGCCTCTTTCTACAGTTATACCAATAAACTGTCAAAGTTGAGAGGCAGTTCTGAACTTCTGGTACTTTTCCTTTTTTTAAAAAAAAACAATTTATTATTGGATATATCACATGTTCATACAATTTAAACAAACCAATACATATCCATTTTTCTTTCTCCCTCTCCCCCCCAAACAAGGCTTCCCGCACTGCTCCAACCCCCTTGATATTTCTCTTATACAATTACATTTACTACTAAACATATTTGTTTTACTAATGGTAACAATTCAAAGATCTGAGTCTCTTTCCACTTCTCCTCAATAGCTGTCAAAACAAATCAAACCACGTTTTACAGCCCAATTCTTCAACAAGTATTCTTGAAAGTCTTTCCAGTCTCCGAAAAAGGTTTCGTCTTCTTCATTGTTTAATTTTCTTGTTAATTTGTCCATTTCTGCCATAAACAACGTCTTTTTAATCCATTCCCATGTTTCAGGTACTTTATCTTGTTTCCAACATTGAGCAAAAGTCAGTCTAGCTGCTGTAATCAAGTACCATAGTAGTGTTCTCTTGGCTACATTTATTTCTTCCATTTTAAGACCTAACAATAACATCTGTGGGTCTTTCTTAAAAGTACATTTCAAAATTTTTTGTATCTCATTGTGGATCTCAGTCCAATACTTTACTGCTTTATCACATGTCCACCACATATGGTAAAAAGACCCTTCATGTTTCTCACATTTCCAACATTTGTTAGACATACTTTCATTTATAATAGCAATTTTTTTAGGCGTCATATACCATTTTATAACAATTCTCTTTAACATTTACACAAGTTGAAATTTTCATTGACTTTTCCCACAAATATTCCCAAGATGTCATTAATATCTCATTATTAATATTTACCGCCCATTTTATCATTTGCTCTTTTACAATTTCGTCCTCAGTATACCATTTCAATAAAACCTTGTACAATTTAGAAATCATTTTTTTACCTTTCTCAAGCCATACAGTTTCAATTTCAGTGTTATTTTCTCTAAAACCATATTCTCTTTTATCGGTCTTAAATAAGTCATAAATCTGTCTATACTTCAACCAATCATATTCAAATTCCACATCAAATCTGTCTTTTAACACAAAGTTTTTCCCTTCTAATTTTAAAAGACTTTTATAAGGTAGCCAATCTAACCCTTGATTTCTTGAATATGGATTAATCACTTCTGCTGGTACTATCCAAAGTGGTCTTTCTTCTGAGAAGAATTTTCTATATCTCATCCAAGTCTCGAACAGTGATCGTCTTATGAAGTGGTGTTTGAAAAATTTATCTATTTTTACTTTTCCATACCATAAATATGCATGCCATCCAAACTTGTTATCATGCCCTTCTAGAGCCAATAACTTTTTATTTTCTAAATTAATCCACTGTTCCAACCATGTTAAACAGACGGCATCATAATACAGTCTTAAATTTGGTAGTTGTAGACCTCCTCTTTCCTTTGCATCACATAAAATTTTCATTTTAATCCTTGGCTTTCTTCCTGCCCATACAAATTTCGATCATTCTTTCTGCCACGTATCCAGTATTTTCCTTTGTTTTAATATTGGAATAGCTTGAAATAAAAACATTAAACGCGGCAAAACATTCATTTTTACAGTTGCAATTCTTCCCAATAACGATAGATTCAAGGTATCCCATTTCTTCATGTCTTGTTGAATCCTGTGCCAAACCTTTTCATAGTTATTTTTGAACAAATCAATGTTTTTCATGGTCAATTCAATTCCTAAATATTTAGTCTTTGTAACTACTTCACATTGAATTTTCTCTTGAAGTTCTGTTTGTCTTTGTTTCGTCATATTTTTGCACATCACTTTGGTTTTACTTTTATTAACGTAGAATCCCGCAACTGATCCAAATTCTTCAATTTTTTCCATCAATTGTGGTATTTTGTCGATTGGATCTTGAATCATAAACATTACATCGTCTGCAAATGCCCTGTATTTATATGCAAAACCTTTCACTGTGAGTCCTTCAATGCTGTTATCTTTTCTTATCGCTGTCAATAATATTTCCAATATCCAAATAAACAACAACGGGGATAACGGGCAGCCTTGACGTGTTCCCTTTTGAACTTGGAAGAAATCTGTTCTTTCTTTATTTATATTCAAAGCTGCTCTCTGTTCTGAGTAAATTGCCACAATCATGTTTAGAAAAGACTGTCCTATATCCATTTTTTCAATAACTTGCAGCATAAACTCCCAATTTAAATTGTCAAAAGCTTTTTCCGCATCTAAAAAGAGGAATCCAACTTCTTTTTCTGGATGTTTGTCATAGTATTCGATTGCATCAATCACCACTCTTAAATTGTCTCTAATCTGTCTATTTGGTAAAAAACCAGCTTGTTCTTCCGCTATGGTATCTTTCAAATATTTTTTCAGTCTTTCCGAAATAATTTTCGCAAATAATTTGTAATCATTATTTAATAGCGATATTGGTCTATAATTCTTTACTTCAGTTAAATCCAAACCTTCTTTGGGTATCAATGAAATATTTGCTTCTTTCCATGAATCTGGGATCCGTTTAGTCTTTCTTATCTCGTTCGACAGAAGTACTAAGATAGGGGTTAGCTCCTCCTTAAATTTCTTATAAAACTTTGCTGTAAAGCCATCTGGACCTGGAGCTTTGCCCAACTTTGCGTCATCTGTTGCCATTGTCACCTCTTCCTTTGTTACTAAACCATTTAATAACTCTTTAATTTGTTTTCCCAGCTCTGGAACTTCAATAGTCTCCAAATATTTCTTAATTTTCTGTTGGTCAATTCCTTTCTTTTTGAACAGTTTGGCGTAGTATTTGAAGAAGACTCTTTTTATACCTTTCAAATTCATAACATCCTTTCCGTCTTCAGTAATTTTACTTATAAAATTCCTTTCTTTTCTATTTTTCAATTGCCACGCTAAAAATTTTCCTGGTTTATTTGCACCCTCAAATGCTTTTTGCTGTAATTTCTTCAGATTCCAATATAATTCTCTATTTAGTAGAACATTCAATTGATCCTGCAGAAAGTGGATCTCTTTAATAATCTTTTTCTTCCCTGGCCTTTTCTTTAATTCCTTTTCTTTTTGTCTAATTTTTTCATGAAGGTCGTTTTGTCGTTGCATCCTTTGTTTTTTATCTTTAGAATTCAAAGAGATAAGCAAACCTCTCATTACTGCTTTGTACGTGTCCCATACGACTTGTATATCAGTACCTTTATTTAAATTCAGTTCAAAAAAACTTTTCCTTTCTTTTTTAAAAGTTTCATTAATTAATTTTTGGTCCAATAAGTCCTCATTAATTCTCCAATATAATTGTTTAGGTTTTTCTTTAGATATCCAAAGTAAAGGGTTGTGATCTGAGTTGGTTTTCGGTAAAATTTCTATTTTGTAGGTTTTTTGCGCCATCTCCTCTGACATCCAAATCATATCGATTCTAGAAAAGGAGTTATGTCTGTTAGAATAAAATGTATAATCCTTTGTCTTAGGGTTCCACTTCCTCCAAACGTCTTCTAGTTTCTCTTGCTTCATTAGCTGGAAAAAATTTTTTGGCAGCTTTCCAACTGCCTCTCCACTTGCTTTAGACTTTCTGTCCAATACATTGTTCACTGTGCCATTGAAGTCTCCTGCAAGGACTATTTGATCATAATTTAAACAGTCCAACTCTTTAGTCAAATCATTAAAAAAGTCTCTTTTGCCCCATTGGGTGCATATATATTTACAAGCAATGTCTTTTTTCTATTCATCATTAATTCCATGCCAACATATCTTCCTTCTTTGTCTGAGAAGATTTGTTTAGGTTCCAATTCTTTGGTAATGTATATCACTGTTCCTTTTTTCTTATTAACTGCTGATGAATGAATTTCTTCTCCCAATTTTTTATTAACCAAATATTTATTATCTTGTTTTCTGATATGTGTTTCTTGCAAACAAATTATGTTACATTTTTGTTTCTCTAGCCAATGATTCACTAATCTTCTTTTGCTTGGTGAATTTAGTCCATTTACGTTCCAAGATAAAAATTTGTAATCCATAGTTGTTTTGAATTAAATATCTTTGAAATCATCAAAGTTGTTCTCTTTGAATCTGTAGATGTCTCCTTCCGTTTTAAGAGTAAATCTCACCGAATTGTATGTAAATGATAATCCATATGGAATCTCCCATCTAAACCTGATACTCATTTCTTTTAACCTATCTGTTAGTTTCTTGAATTTCTTTCTGTCTTGTAAGATCGATCTCGGAATTTCTCTCAAAATTATTATTTTTTTCCATTAATTTCCAACGGTTGTGTAAATTGCTTCTTGAAAACGTCTTCCTTCATTTTAGTAGTCACAAATTGAACAATTACATCTCTGGGTAATTGCTTTCTCTTGGCATATGCTGAATTTACTCTGTAAATCAGGTCAAAGTCTGGATCCAAGTCTCCAACATCTTCCCCTATGTAAGTTGTCAATGTGTTAATTACTAGGGCCCGTAAATCTTGATCTTCCTTCTCTTCGATTCCTCTCAATCTCAAGTGGTTCTGAGTGGCCCTATATTCCATCATGGACTCCAGTCTTGTATTTTCTGACAGGGTTCTTTTAACTTTCTGTTCCATTTCTTCTGATTTTGTCACCAGACTTTTAACCTCTTTTTTAACTTCTTCTGTATCTTTTTTTATCCCTGCCACTTCTGTTAGTACCAGTTCTTTTAACTCTTCCATATTTTTTTCTGTACTTGGACTTGTACTTGTTCTATTTGCTCCAGTTGTATTTGCAGCTGTTGTTGCAACTGTTGTTGCAGCTGTGATTCTATTTGCTTTCCCAAACTCTGCACCACTTCAGTCATCCGTTTCTCCATCGCTTCCATGGCAGCCTGCCACTCTTTTTTCCTTTGCAGTCATTCTTGGACTAGGTGATGAGGCAGCCCTTGGTCTTGACCTCAAATCCGTCTTGAAAGCAAGTTCAGGGCTAATCGATCTTTATATTAGCAATCCTCAAGCCAAATCGCCACCTTTATAACTTCTTCCAGTGCTTTTTCAGCTTAAAAATAACTTTTTAAAATTTAGTCCTCCTCAAAATGGCGGGCGCAATTTCTCTATGATTTTCTGGCTAGAGTAGGCTCCTTCAGAACTTCCTGTTTATCTGTCCGTCACTGTAATCCAACTTCCGGTGCCACACTCTAAAACGTCCGTCTACTTCCGGCACAGCAACATCGAAAACATCCACTCTAGCCTACTTCCTGTATCATAGAATCACAGTCAGTTTCGTTTCTGCTACGCAAAGTTTAGTCTTAGCTGACCACAGGAATGCAAAACAAAGTTACTTTTCAGCCGTTTTCTCTAAAGGAAAGCTTTTTTTTTACTTTTAAATCAAGCGGATTAGTTCATTGAAGCTTTTTACACTTATCCGATTTGCCTTCTTCTTTAAACCGGTAAGCAATTGTTCATTTGTTACCTTGCTTGTAATCTCGGGGTTTCGCAGTGCTTCTTCTGTAACCGATGTTAAGCTTGATGTTAAAGAGGCCGGTAGATGATGGATTTATGCTGAATTCTCAGCCCAGCTGTTATCTGTAGTGCTGATTTGCAACTGCCCTCTTCGCGGAGGGAGATCAAGGTGTAAACAAGCCTCCTCCGAGGCTTATCCACACCGATCTCAACCCCCTCTCAGGCTTGGCTGCGTGCTTGCCACTCCCCCGCCTGGGGAGTGCTGCGTTGGGCCAGGTAAAGCCCAAACTGTCGCCAGATACTGCTGTCCACTCTGCTCAAATCGCAAAGTGTGTCAATTCGCCATTTTAACTCCGGCCGGAAGCCCAACTTCTGGTACTTTTCCTGAGCAGGAATTGAACTTTACTGAGGTTCCAAAAATACATACTGCGTAAACATTCATAAATGCAATTAAAATCATGAATAGGCAACATATTTCCTTTCCCATGTGCGCGTTCTTTGGTGGGAAGTAAGGTATGCACTCTGATGGAACATTTTTCAACACTACAGCCATTCCTTATGGTTTCTCCCTTGTGTGAATTCTGTGATGGCAAGTAAGACTGGAACGACGACTGAAGCTTTTCCCACACTCCAGGCATTTGTATGGTTTCTCCCCTGTGTGAGTTCTTTCATGGCGAGTAAGTGTTGTTTTCTGACGGAAGTTTCTTCCACACTCCAGGCATGTATATGGCTTCTCACCTGTGTGAATTTTTTGATGGACAGTAAGTTGTGCACCGCACCTGAAGCTTTTTCCACATTCCAGACATTTATATGGTTTCTCTCCTGTGTGAATTCTTCGATGGCAAGTAAGATTTTTACTGTGTCTGAAGCTTTCCCCACACTCCAGGCATTTATATGGTTTCTCCCCTGTGTGAAGTTTCTGATGAGCATGAAGATTTGAACTGTTCTTGAAGCTTTTACCACACTCTAGGCATTTGTATGGTTTATCCCCTGTATGAATTCTTTGATGGACAATAAGGTGGTCCCTCCGACTGAAGCTTTTCTCACACTCTAGGCATTTATATGATTTCTCCCCTGTGTGAATTTTCTGATGAGCACGAAGGTGTGAAATCTGACTAAAACTTTTCCCACAGTCAGGGCATTCATATGGTTTATCCCCTGTGTGAATTCTTTGATGAGAAATAAGGCTGGAACTGTGAATAAAGCTTTTCCCACACTCCATGCATTTATATTGTTTCTCCCCTGTGTGAATTTTCTGATGAGAATATAGGGATGTACTGTGAGTGAAGCTTTTCCCACACTCTAGACATTCGAATGGTTTCTGCCTTGTGTGAATTCTTCGATGGGTATTAAGACTGGTGTTCTGACGGAAGCTTTTCCCACACTCCAGACATTTATATGGTTTCTCCCCTGTGTGAGTTCTTTGATGAAGAGTAAGTGTTTTTTTCTCACGGAAGTTTCTTCCACACTCCAGGCATTTGTATGGTTTCTCCCCTGTGTGAGTTCTTTGATGCTGAATAAGGTGTTCCCTCCGACTGAAGCTTTTCTCACACTCTAGGCATTTATACGGCTTCTCACCTCTGTGCATTTTTTGATGGACAGTAAGGTTTGCACCCTTCCTGAAGCTTTTCCCACATTCCAGGCATTTATATGATTTCTCCCTTGTGTGAATTCTTTGATGAGAAGTAAGACTGGAACTCTCAATAAAGCTTTTCCCACACTCCAGGCATTTATATGGTTTCTCCCCTTTGTGAATTTTATGATGAAAATGCAGGCTTGAACTGTTCCTGAAGCTTTTCCCACACTCTAGGCATCTGAATGGTTTCTCCCTTGTGTGAATTCTTTGATGGGAAGTAAGAGTGGAACTCTGACTGAAGCTTTTCCCACACTCCAGACATTTATATGGCTTCTCCCCTGTGTGAGTTCTTTGATGAGAAGTAAGACTGCCACTCCGTCTGAAGCTTCTCCCACACTCCAGGCATTTGTATGGTTTCTCCCTTGTGTGAATTCTTTGATGGGAAGTAAGAGTGGAACTCTGACTGAAGCTTTTCCCACACTCCAGACATTTATATGGTTTCTCCCCTGTGTGAGTTCTTTGATGAGAAGTAAGACTGCCACTCCGTCTGAAGCTTTTCCCACACTCCAGGCATTTGTGCGGTTTTTCCTGTGTGCGAATTCTTTGATGAGAGATGAGACTATCTTTTCTTCCAAAACTTTCCCCACTCTCCAGGCTCTTTCTCTCACATATCCTTTGTTGAATATTAATAACTGATATTTCAGTGACATCTTCCCTGCTTGCAGTGCACTCATTCCTGTTGTCTCCTCGACACATGTTTTGCCGTAGAGCGTCACCCCCTTGCAAAAGACTGCAGTTGTTCCTCCCTTTAGGGGACTGTTTTCCCTCCTCCTTCCCTGCGGCTTCCAAACATTCAATCTTCTCTTTCCCATCTGAATACGTATCCTCTGTTCCCATCAGCAGGTGTTCTTCGGACTCATTTGCTGACTGCCAGGCGTCTCCTGCTGAAAGAGAAGAAGGGGATACCTGTTGAGATGATGTGACAATTTCCACAAACACCCAAGTCTGAGTCCAGACAGGAGCACCTAAAAACTAACAAGGGTTTCCCGGTATGACCGGTCAGAGTCCAGGCTCCCTTCGCCAAATCGAATTCAGGATGGAGCTCTCTCAGTCTTTAACCATGCACATTGTCATTAACTAGATTAGAACAAAGGAGAAAGGCTTCGGGGAAGAGCAGAAATGCTTAGGGGTTAGAAGATTAGCATCTGTGAGATCAGAATCCTACGTCCCTGTTGAGGTCAAAAGGGTCCACACGGGACTCCTCAATGCAATGCATTATTTCAGACAGCCAAGCCCTCTCCCGTACAGCCAAGGGCTTCTCCAAAGTGGTCCGTGGCGACGAATGCCCAGGTTCCCTTCGCTTCAGTGTTTTCCGTTCTTCAGGCCACCTTCCAAAAAAACTGTAAAGGAAGACTTCAAGCAAGTGACCCATTGCAAAGAGATTACATGCAGATAAACCCAAACCGATTGGACTCACCCTGCCAAGTTCAGAAAATAGATTGTGACAACAGTCTACAAAACGTCTAGCTGGCTTGAAAGGCGGGCTTCGAGGCAATAAAGTCAGTATGCCCTTACAGAGAGGCACTGGAGCATCATTCCCTGCAGCTGCAGTAAAATCTAAAGAGGCAATACTAATACTGCTAAATGCAAGAGTATTCTTCTTTACAACCATAATAAGAGCTGCCTAAATATCTAATGGTAACACAGTGGAAACAGGCTGGATACAAAATCACTGCATTTAGGAGCCCTGTGTGGAGTATTTTGCATCCATATGACTATATTAAGCCACTGAAAAGACCTTGAACTGTGCAGGAAGAAAGTTTGGCTGCATTCTCATGTTAAGCTGCTTAAGGAGTCCTACGTGGACCATACTGAATGTTTTATTTATTTATTTCAGTTTATATCCCACCTTCCCCTTAATGGGCTCAGGGCGGGTTACAACAATATAAAACACAATACCGTTAAAACCACTTTAAAACACCACATAAAAATAACAGAGCTCATACGTGCCAGACAAGTCTAGTAAAAAACCAGATACCCCAGTGGTTGATTCTATTAGAATTTAAATCTCTTGAGATCTTTCAAGATTTAGGGTCCCAGGATCTCTCAGGACCCAGGCCACAGACGGAGACCGACCTAAGGAGGGGGACGCCCGCCGTTTCAGCCAAAAGCCCGGCGGAGGAGCTCCGTCTTGCAGGCCCTGCGGAACTGTAATCAATCCCACAGGGCCCTGATCCCACACGGGAGCTCATTCCACCAGGCAGGGGCCAGGCAAGTCGGACGTCCCTGGGGCCGGGGACCACCAGAAGATGTCGGTTGGTGGACCTCAGTGCTCTACGGGGCTCATATGGGGAGAGGCGGTCGTATTAGATATTAGTGGTTGATATCACAAATTTTGAATTAAATTACCCTTTAGGGCTTTACATGTCCAACGGAAATTTTTTTACACAGCGTTACAGGCCAGGGACGGTGGCAGAGCAGAGGCTGGGAGGGCGACAGAGCTGACTGGCACCCCTCCACAGCTGGGCCCTGAGGCGATCGCTTAGGACCACCTAGTGGACGGGCCTGCAGTCTTGGCTTTTTTTTTATGGTGTAGTTGTCGGCTGACAGACCTGGAAGTCTAATTTAAGCTGGAGCCGGTAACAGAAAGTAAACTCCGGTTGTAGAAGGAATGGAGGGGGGGAAGGGTGTGGAAGCACCCTAGCCAGGACGCACAGGATAAACAAGGTAACAGAAATTCTCCAGCCCTTGGAAGGAAGGGCAGGCAACACACACTGTCCCAACTGGGGACTCTCAAGACAGAGATCTTAACTCCCTACCTGCCAATCCCTCCTCTTCATCAGAGCCCAGGAGAAACACCTCTTCTTCTTCTTCCAGATGGGATATGAGGTCTGGTTTGGCTACCGGAGGCCCTGTTTATCAGGGACAAAATCCATAAAATCAGACCTCTGCTGTGTGCCCATAAATTCAACCATTCCAAACCGGTAGAAGACACCAAAGGGAATTTCACATTACCGAGATTCTGCCGGATTGAAGCCGTTTCTGATTCACCTTGAAGTAAACCGGTACAGGGCTGCCATTTCACACATGGCTTTCCCTGACCGGAAAAGAGCCGAATCAGAAGCGGTTTGGCAATTCAGACTGAACCGCTTTATTTTCCCGCCGTTTCCCGCCGCACCTTTTTTTTAAAAAAATGTTCGCTTTAGAGCGCTATAGCACTATAGTGCTATAAAACAACACTGCAGGCATTTCAATGGGGTTGCTATGATGCTATTTGCGCTATAGCACTATGGCGCTATAGCGTTATAGCGCTCTAAAGCGAACGTTAAAAAAAAAAAAAGCCGGAGATCGCCCACGCGGGCGAAAAAGGGGGGGGGAAGCGTATCGGATCCGGGAGAAGAAACTGATGACTACTTGGAAGCGGTTGACAGATAAAACGATTCAGCCCCGTTTCCTGAAGGGGACAGAAGCGATTCTGTGTGAAATTACAAATATATTCCGGTAGGGAAACGGTTCTAAAACGGTTCTGTCTGAAATGCCAGACCAGAAACCGTTTGGGAACCGTTCCTCTTCCGGATTATATCATCTGTCTGAAATTCCCCCAAGACTCCAGGGGCACCGTAAAGACTAAGAAAATTTGTGGCAGGGGATGAGCTTTCGTGAGTCATGGCTCCCTTCTTCTGCTCACAGGGACGCACGGAAGCTCATCCCCCGCCACAAATCTTGTGAGTCTTCGAGGCGCTAAGGGTCTCTTCGGCTGCTACAGACAGACCGTGACAGGGGAATCAAATCACGCTGCCTCATTTGCTACCTCCTAGGATTCAAGCCACTTATTTCCTTTGGCCACATCTGTCTGGAATGAGGCCCACCGTGATCTGAGATTCACTCAAAAGCTACCATTCAGTAATTGCTTGCAGATCTGGTAGGGGCCTGAAGGTGAGTTTTTCTCTTTATAACTAACTCAGGAAGCAGGCCAGGTTGCTCACTTGAAGGCGTTAAGACATTCAGCTAAGGAAAATCCCTTTACTTCTTCAGCAATATATGTCATCTGTTGCCACAAACACGGACCGTTTCTTGTGGCTGGGATCTGACATGATCTGCAGCAAGTCGGGGTCATTTCCTTTTAGGAGGAGTTTCCTTGCCAGGGGTGTCCAGAAAGCTCATTTTGCAGTTCAAAGGATTTGGGCCATTATCTCCTCCCAAGTCTGGTGAAGGTGCTTGTTCCTCTGGGGGTCTCTTTTCTGGGAATGAAAGCAAGGAACGAGGAGGCCTTCAGCTAAGCCTTTTTCTATCTTGTGGGGCCGACGGAGGCCCTAGACAACTAGATGGGTGTTGGCATAACATTGGCACTTGCGGTTCTGTGCCTGTTCCCTGCCAGGCTGAGATGGAAACGCCAGCTGAGAACTCAAAGGACGGGAAGGACGGCAGAGGTCCTTCCACGGCCACATCTCAGCTCGGGGAAGGCCAGAGGCAGACTGCTCCACCATCTCCAGACCAGGCCTCCCCCGGCACCTCTCCTGATGCCCTCTCAGGTGGCTCAGGCCCAGGACTGCCAGGCAGGGGCTCCCTCTTGGCAAGGAGAGCACGGGAGCCTTCCCACCTCAGAGGGAAGCAGAGACCAGCCACCGGGACCAGGGCAGGCAGCCTGACGCCACGTCCTTCCTCCTTAACGGCTGCCTTACAGTCCCTCCTCACTGCAAGAAGGAGAAAAAGATCCTCCTTACCCAGAGAGGCCACGTTCCTGAAGTTCTCCAGCATGACTTCCTTGTAGAGAGCTCTCTGGGCTGGGCGCAGCAGGGACCACTCCCCCCGGGTGAAATCCACGGCCACCTCTTCGAAGGACACGCCAGAGGCCTGCAAGGAGGAGAAGGAAACGTTTCTCTACATCACTGGAAAGCTGGTCTACGACAGGACGCCAAAAACAGAGAGAGTCAATTCAGAGTGGAAGAGCTACCCAAAAAGATGTCGAGACGAGCCCCGTGGGCACATCTCCCCCCCCCAGGCCCTCTTTGGGGGCATCTCACAACCAGAGGGGCTGTTCTCAGTCGCAAAGGGCTAGCATCTTTTTGGGGAAGAGGCCAGAGATGTCCAGATGATAAAGGACCAAAGAGTTTCCCACGAGAAAGTCAGTATTGTTACGAAGACACTTGCAGTTGGCCCAAATCAAAGGAAAGCTTCGTCGCCCTGCTTCTCTGCAGAAACCGTCCTAGGCCAGGCGGCTGGCTGTTTTACTGCCTTCCTCGTGGGGAACACTAGAATCAGTGGGATGGAACCCCGTCCTCTGAGCATTAGAAGAAAGCACGTCTCCCCCAGTGATATCCCCCCCCAATACCTGAACTGGCTGCATGGCGGCTCTTTTCCCGGCTTCAGCACACAGAAGAGATGGCGGAGGAGGCATCCAGGTGCCTGGGAGGGAGAGAAAGAAAGAGGGCGGGAAACCCATTTGGCCCCACGCACATTTCCTGGGTCCAGGACACAACTCAAGACTCTGGGTTTGAGCCATCAAGGCTCAAGGGTTGTTTGCTGGGATGCCTCTCCCCTCAACTGGCCGTTCTATATGGGGGGGGAAGTGTCCTGCCTTCCTTCTTCACCCACCCCCTCCTCCCCTGGAAATGCTGCCTGGCAAGCTCTGCCCACCCCTTCCTGGGAGAGGAGTCCCTTCCCCTGCCTGAAGCCATGCCCCTCCCCTCCCCAATGGAGGCCAACCCCCTCTTGCCTGCCCTCCCCCTCCACTTTTTTAGGAAAATGTGCTGGGAATGAGATGGGAAAAGCCCTGAGGGGATGGGGTGGAGCAGAAGCTTCTCAGACTGCCAGCTGGGAATTCATTTCTCCCTGCACACAGAAAACTAGCTCTGCAGGGGAAAAGATTTTGTACTCTCTTGCCTGGGCTTTTTGAGCGGGGAGATTTTAGCAAGGGAAGCCTCCCGAAATGTCTTCCTCCAGCTGGGGTCCCGAGGGAAGCTGCCTTGAATCCATGCATGGAAAAAACAGGAGAAAAAGAGCACAGACATCATCCTCTCCTCTCTGTCAGCTTATGTCTCTGCCCCGGGCCACAGATTTCCCTGCACGTTCCCTGCTGTGGCGTTTGGAGCCCAAACTTTCTGTAGTCCCCCCCCCTTCCAAAAAAACACAGTGGACTGTTCCCGTGTTTTAAAAGCCATCAGTTCTATACTAATATATTGGCATAGCTTGACAGACGTATGGCTATACTGATGGATCTTGGCTTAATTTTATATAAAGACCCCAAAACTTAGACCGAGGCCTTAGATCCAGCTTTTGCTGACAAGAACCTGACAGGTCACTGATTAAGCCGTTTGTTGTCACACCTAGCTGACTTTCAATTATGCATACGAATCGGGATGCACCTGTGTAATGCCTACGATGTGAACGGAAAAAGTAGAAAAACAGTAACACAAGATTTATAATTTATGCCTGCGTGGTTTAAAGCCACTTCAAAGTAATGCTACTAAGGGAAGTTCTATGAAGGGATTACAGGTGCGTTTGGGCGGTTGAACCAGCATATGCTAAACTGGGTAGCTTGTTCCGATTTCTGATAATATGAAAGGACAGGAATTGGCTCTGGTGAAATGTCAAGTTTCCTAGAAGAAACTTTGGGACACGTAGTTGCAGGAAGACAACCAAGTACGGAATACGACTCTGCTTGTCAAAATTGTATATTAAGTGTCTCTGTAGCCATGTAAACTTCGGAAATAACCCCTTCTGTGGCTTTTCCCAACTTGTTGCAATAAAGCTTTGTTTATATCCATCCAGGTTTGCCTCCCTTATATGTCTCCTAATTAGAGAAGGGGTACAGGCGGTCTCTATTCAGAAAACAACAATACATTAGACAACTGGCAAACGAAAACCGGAACTGAACTCACACACCCGATATCCGGGGAAGGATAAACTGCCGCCATCGGGGAGGGGAGATTTGAACTGGCTTGCGAAATTCAGCTTCCCCGCAAAGCAGCTCTGGGCAAGAGGGCAGGAAAGCGCTGCAGGGGGTGCTGTGCGGAGGCAGGAAAAATGAGCCCCCCAAAGCATCAAACCCGGAGCAAATCACCCGGGGGGAGAAGAGCTGACCCTCCTCCTTCCCTTTCCCCCCAAGACAAAAGGGGAACAGCCTGGATGCTGAGGAGGAAGACTTCCTCCGAAAAAACCCCTTTGCACTCTTCTGATTCTGTTTCCTGGGGGTCTTCGGAGGGCCCAGCGACCCAGTCGCTGTGCACCCCCCCCCATCACGCCCCCTTTCCAACTCCCCCGGCGTTTCTTTCAGCCCCTGGACCCTTCTCAGCCCCCCTTCCCCGGATCTCACTCTCAGGGCTCCCCCTCTCCCCCAGCTCCTTCCTAAAAGCGCCTCCGGAAGGCACTGGGACTTCCTCCAAAGTCTAACGGTCCCGAATTCGGATTCTGCTGCGCGCAAGTCTGCAGCAGGAACCCGTCCGCGTGACTCTGCGTAAAGGGGGGAGAAGCGGCTCTCCGCGGGGCAGGGACGCCGGGAGGGGGAACCGAAGCCAGGCAAAGAGGAAGAAACGGGGGGCCGGGGCAGGTGCTCTCTTCCACCCCGCTGCTCCATCCCTCCCCCCCCCTTGCTTTCTGCTTTGGGTCTTGCATCGCAGCCCCCCCGACCCATAGCTCACCTCTCCAGTCCAAATCCTCTTTGCGCGCCCCAGAACCCCGCCGAGCCGTTCAAGCGGAAGCCTGCGAGACTCAGAGGCGCTTTCTGGCAAGGGGCGGAGGAGGAGGGAGGAAGTGGCTTCTCTCCCCCCCACACACCTCGCCGCAGCCGCCCTCCATCCAAGGGCGTAGACTTTGCAATTTCCCAGGGGGGGCTGGGGCTGGGCCAGAGGCATTGCTAAGTCATTAAAAGAACTGGGACCCAAAGACTTCATAGGGAGGAGCCGGTGACATCACAGTCCATTGTCACTATCTATGGAGGTGGAACTATGTGGCATTTAGGGAGGGGCTCCCCAGAAAATTAGGGTGGCCTGGGAACCCCCCCTAGCAATGCCCCTGGGTTGGGCTAACCCCAGGAACAGGTGCCTTCTTAGCACACTGCTTAGAAACTTCACCTTAAAATGCAGCACAGATTCTATTGCTAGGGACTCTTTTTCCACTCTGGGAACTGTCATTACAGTCCTAGAATAGCCTATCTGGACCAAAAAACCTTATTGGAAAAACCATTCTGCATTTTCTTTGCAACTTTTTTTTGGGCTGCAGTGTATTTCAGCAGAGCCCATGCAAGTCAACTGGCATTCCTGGCTCCCATTATCTCCAATGGGCCTTCAAGCCTCTCCCATTATTCCCAATGGGCAATCCTGTCATTCCTTTTAGTACATCCCAGTTGGTTGCCCCTTTGAAACTACCACAGCATTTTAAGTAACAGCAAAACAAAGAGCATGAACATAGAGGGCACATCCCTTACCAATGTTCTCTCTGGGCTGCACACAGATCAAAAGGAAATTTTAAAAGGCCTCTGATCTGCACCCCCCCCCATCTTGTTCATGCAGATGGGCTTACAATTTAAAAATGAAACGGAGATTGAAAGAAGAGCAGCCCACCTCCCACTACCATGAAAAAAAACCCTGTTCTCAATCAAGGATATATAGACCTAAGTAAAATACACCCCTCCCCTGCTCCACCTGGCTGTTGTGCATCCTACATGAAGCAAGGTGATTCAGCAGATGCAAGCCAATGTCAGTGGTCTGCATCCACCATACAGAAGAACCAGAGCTTCCAGTTTCAGCACTGGAGCTAAGGGTGCCAGCCTCCAGGTGGGACCTGGGGATCCCCTGGAATTACAGCTCATTTTCAGACTATAAAAATTAGTTTCCCTGAAGAAAATGGGATGTTCTGGAGGGTGGACTCTATGGCATTGTACCGCACTGAGGTCCCAGTCCTCCCCAGGCTCCATCCCCAAATCTCCAGGAGTCACCCAACCTGTATTGGGCCACACCTCCCCCCCATCCCCCAGAGGTGGACAGGGGGAACCTGGCAACCCCAACTAGGGATGTTTTAACAAGGGAGGGAGGGGAGAGATGGAAAGAAAGCAAATAGATGGGAAGAGAGGAAGGAAGGAAGGAAAGAAAGGGGGAGGGAGGGGAGAAATGAAAAGAAAGAAAATAGAAATCCCTCTCCATAATTTATCCAGGAGTTCAGGGGAGAGTTGGTCTTGAATGTATGCATTTAAACTCTTCGAGGTTCCACCTGCCCTCCCCCTCCCCCTGCATGTGCTGTGTGTGCGATTTCAGTGATTGTAAACTGCTGATTCCTGGCTTTCCTAATATCCTCTCTCTGTCAAGGGAAGGGGTAGAGCTCAACAAAGAACTCAGAAGAGTCTCCTCTTGGAGGAAATAAAGGGGTCTGGTTAAGCAGCAAACTCAGGAGCGGGAAAACAACAGCAGCGGCACAAGGCCGCAGGAAAGGTGCCCGGGCACCCAGCTGCCCAGAGATCCTCCATGGATGCAGGCCTCCCCCCTCCCGACCTCCCTGCATGTCTCTGCAAGGCAAGCCTTGTGTGTGTGGGGAAACAGAAGAACAAGTGCGCAGGGCGCCCAGCCGTCCCAAGGCCAGCAATCCTCCATGGATGCCAGCCTCTCCCCCAACCTCCTCTCATGGCTCTCTGCAAGGCAAAACTTGCAGGGAGTGGGAAGACAACAGCAGTGGCAAAAGGCTGCAGGAAAGGTGCCCAGGGCAGGCAAACCTCCATGGATGCCGGCCTCCCCCCGCCCTCTTCCCCCACCTCCTGACCTCCCTGCATGGCTCTGCAAGGCAAGCCTTGCATGGAGAGAGGGAAAAAACCCTAGAAGAACAAGGGTGCAGCGTGCCCAGCCTCCCTGAGGCTAGCAATCCTCCAAGGATACCAGCCTCTCCCCCCAACCTCCTCGCATGGCTCTCTGCAAGGCAAGCCTTGCAGAGAGTGGGAAAACAAGAGCAGCGGCAGAAGGCCACAGGAAAGGTGCTCGGGCACCCAGCCACCCCGAGGCTGGCCTCAGCCAGCCAGCCTGGGCACTCTCTGCCTAGTGCCCACCACCCCACCCCTGAAAACATCCCCCCACCCTCGCTGGAGCCCCAGGACAGCTCCTTACCTTTCTGCACGGGAAAGCTGAAAGCACTGAAAACATGTGCAGCCCTCAGCTCCACCAGGCCCAACTGAGGGTTTCTGGGAGCTGGGGCTTAGCTTTCAGGAAGCAAGCCCTGAGTTTCCTGCCATCCCACCTGAAGTCTCAGAAAGCAGAGGGAAAAAAAACCCCGCTTTCAAAATGGGTTGGGGGTGGTGTGGGGTGATAGTGGCAAGGCTTGTGAGCCTGGTTGCCCGGGGGGGGCTCAGTCACCCCTGGAAAATTTCGGAGGTAGCCTCAGCCCTCAAGCCCCCCTGAAGTTGACACCTATGCCTCCATCACCAAAAGAAATTCATGATACAAAAAGTTGTTAAAACACTGGAACATCCGGTCCAACGCTCTGTGTCACACAGTGGCCAAAACTGAGCTGCCATCAGGAGGTCCAGAGGTGGGGCCAGGACACTAGAAGCCCACCCACTGCTGACCGCCCCCCCAAGCACCAAGAACACAGAGCATCACTTGCCCCAGACATAAATAGTGTTCCATCTCTGCCTTGTGGCCGATAGCCACAGGTGGACCTCGGCTCCGTAGGTTTATCCAGTCTCCTGGTGAAGCCGTCTATGCTTGTAGCTGCCACCACTTCCTGCACCAGGGAATTCCACCTGCTAATGATTATGTGTCCGTGAAAGACTTTCTTTATCTGTTCTAAGCCTTCTGCACATCAAGTTCATTTGAGTGCTCCTGAGTTTTTGTGCTGTGAGAAATGGAGACGTCTTTCTTCCCGGTCCCCACCCCCCAATCCCTAGGAATTTTCCCAACCGAAAATCCCCCTTTGCGCTCTTCCGATTCTGTTTCCTGGGGGTCTTCTGAGGGCCCAGTAACTTAGTCCCTGTTCGCCCCCCCATCTCACCCCCTTTCCAGCTCCCTCGGTGTTTCTTTCAGCCCCTGGACCCCTCTCAACCCCCCCTCTCCGCCCCCGCTCCTCTCCCCCTTCCCCAGATCTCACTCTCAGCCCCCCCCAGCTCCTTCCTAAGGGCGCCTCTGGAAGCCACGGGGACTTTCTCCAATTTCTAATGGTCCCGAATTCGGATCCTGCTGCGCTCAAGCCTGCATCAGGTACCCCGTCCGCATGGCTCTGCAAAAAAGGGGAGAAGCGGATCTCCGGGGGGCAGGGACGCGGGGAGGGGGAACCAAAGCCAGGCAAAGAAGAACAAACGGGGGAGCTGCTCTCTTTCACCCCCTGCTCCATCCCTCCTTGCTTTCTGCCTTGGGTGTTGCATTGCAGCCCCCAGAGCCATATCTCACCTCTCCAGTCCAAATCCTCTTTGGGCGAACCAGAACCCCACCAAGCCGAGCCATTCAAGTGGAAGCCTGCGAGACTCAGAGGCGCCTTCTTGCAAGGGGCGGAGGAGGAGGGAGGGAGGAAGTGGCTTCTCCCCCCCATACACACCTCGCCGCAGTCACCCTCCATCACCAAAAAAATTCATGATACAACAAGTTGTTAAAACATTGGAACATCCAGTCCAACGCTCTGTGTCACACAGTGGCCAAAACTGAGGTGCCATCAGGAGGTCCACCAACGGGGTCAAAGCTCCACAAGCCCTCCTGCTGTTGCCCCCTAAACAGCAAGAATACAGAGCATCATAAGAACCTAAGAGAAGCCACGGTGGATCAGGCCGGTGGCCCTTCCAGTCCAACACTCTGCGTCACACAGTGGCCAAAACCCAGGTTTCCAATCAGGAGGTCCACCAGTGGGGCCAGAACTCCACAAGCCCATCAATGTTGCCCCCTAAACACCAATAATACAGAGCATCATAAGAATATAAGAGAAGCCCATGTTGCATCAGGCCAATGGCCCATCCAGTCCAACACTCTGTCATACAGGGGCCAAAAATACCAGGTGCCACCAGGAGGTCCAGCAGTGGGGCCAGGACACTAGAAACCCACCCACTGTTGACCCCCCCCAAGCACCAAGAACACAGAGCATCACTTGCCCCAGACATAAATAGTGTTCCATCTCTGCCTTGTGGCCAATAGCCACAGCTGGACCTCGGCTCCGTAGGTTTATCCAGTCTCCTGGTGAAGCTGTCTATGCTTGTAGCTGCCACCACTTCCTGCACCAGTGAATTCCACGTGTTAATGATTATTTAAGTAGCGCCCAAGACCTGGTGAGAGATGTAAAAGCGATTACACTGCTTGGGAACAGTGACCATAATGTTATTGAGTTTAACATTTGTATAAATAGGGAGTTGCCCAAAAAGACTGACACAACCACTTTTAACTTTAAAAGGGGGAACTTCTCTGGTATGAGGGGACCTGTGAGGAAGAAATTGAAAGGAAGAGTGGAGAAGGTCAAAATCATTGGGGAAGCTTGGAGACTATTTAAAAAGACAATCCTAGAAGCTCAGAAAAAATATATACTGCAGGTTAGGAAAGGCACAAATAGGTACAGAAAAAAGCCTGCATGGTTAACAAATAAAGTAATGGAAGCTGTAAAAGGTAAGAAGGATTCCTTTAAGCGGTGGAAAGCTAGTCTCAGTGAGGTTGATAAAAGGGAACACAGGCTGTGGGAAATAAAATGTAAGTCTGTGATCAGGCAAGCAAAAAGGGAATATGAGGAGCATATCGCAAAAAACATAAAGGCCAACAATAAAACTTTCTTCAAATAAATTAGAAGTAGGAAGCCAGCCAGGGAGGCAGTGGGGCCCTTAGATGTCCAGGGGGTAAAAGGACTACTGAAGGATGACAGGGAAATGGCTGAGAAGCTGAATGCATTTTTTGCCTCTGTCTTCACTGCGGAAGAGAAGTGCTTCCCCACTCCAGAAGCACCGATTTCAGGAGGGGGTTTGAAAGATGTGAATCAGATTGAGGTGACAAGAGAGGAAGTCCTCTGACTGATGGACAATTTAAAAACTAATAAATCACCAGGCCCGGATGGCATTCATTCCAGAGTTCTGAAAGAACTCAAATGTGAACTAGTGGATCTCCTGACAAAAATATGTAATCTTTCTTTAAAATCTGCCTCCATTCCTGAGGACTGGAAGGTAGCTAATGTCACTCCCATCTTTAAAAAGGGCTCCAGGGGAGATCCGGGAAATTACAGGCCACTCAGTCTGACGTGGATACCGGGTAAGTTGGTGGAAACTGTTATTAAGGAAAGAATTAGTAGGCACATTGATGAACAAAAACTATTGAGGCAGACTCAGCATGGGTTCTGTAAGGGAAGATCTTGTCTCACTAACCTGTTAGTGTTTTTTGAGGGAGTGAACAAACATGTGGACAAAGGGGACCCAATAGATGTTGTTTACCTTGACTTCCAGAAAGCTTTGGATACAGTTCCTCATCAAAGGCTCCTAAGTAAGCTCAATAGTCACAGAATAAAAGGACAAGTCCTCTTGTGGATCAAAAACATGCTTATCAATAGGAAACAGAGAGTGAGTATAAATGGGAAACTTTCTCCGTGGAGGATGGTAAGCAGTGGGGTACCACAAGGATCAGTACTCGGTCCGATGCTGTTTAACTTATTAACTATTTGGAATTGGGAGTAAGCAGTGCAGTGGCTAAATTTGCAGATGACACGAAGTTGTTCCGGGTGGTGAAAACCAGGGAGGATTGTGAGGCACTCCAAAGGGATGTCAAGGATGGGTGAGTGGGCGTCAACGTGGCAAATGGGGTTCAATGTGGCCAAGTGCAAAGTGATGCACATTGGAGCCAAAAATCCTAAATATAAATACACATTGATGGGGTCTGAACTGGCAGAGACTGACCAAGAGAGAGATCTTGGAGTCGTAGTAGATAACTCAATGAAAATGTCTAGACAGTGTGTAACTGCAACAGAGAAGGCCAACGCTATGCTGAGGATTATTAGGAAGGGAACTGAAAACAAATCAGCCAGTATCATAATGCCCCAGTATAAATCACTGGTGCGGTCTCATTTGGAATACTGTGTAGAGTTCTGGTCGCCACACCTCAAAAAGAATATTATAGCATTGGAAAAAGTGCAGAGAAGGGCAACTAGAGTGAAAAAAGGGTTGGAACACTATCCCTATAAAGAAAGGTTAATATACTTGGGGCTCTTTAGCTTGGAGAAACGACGGCTGAGGGGTGACATGATCGAGGTTTATAAGCTTATGCATGGGATTGAGCAGGTTGAGAAAGAAGTACTTTTCTCCCTTTCTCACAATACAAGAAGCCATGGGCACTCCATGAAATTGCTGAGCAGTCAGGTTAGAACAGATAAAAGGAAGGACTTCTTCACCCAAAGAGTGATTAACACATGGAATTCCCTGCCACAGGAGGTGGTGGCAGCTACAAGCATGGACAGTTTCAAGAGGGAATTGGATAAACATCTGGAGCAGAAGTCCATCAGTGGCTATCAGCCACAAGGTATAGATAGGAACTCTCAGTCTGGGGCAGGTGATGCTCGGTATTCTTGGTGCTGGAGGGGGCAGCAGTGGGAGGGCTTCTGGTGTCCTGGCCCCACTGCTGGACCTCCTGATGGCACCTGGTATTTTTGGCCACTGTGTGACAGTGTGTTGGACTAGATGGGCCATTGGCCTGATTCAACATTGGCTTCTTGTAGGCTTGGCTTGGGGTTCAAGAACGACACGAGACAAGATCTGCTGAAGCTAACTCTGACTCTCTTAGAAATCAGCAGCAGCATTTTATTAAGCTCTCTCTTCTTTCACTGTTACGTCTTCAGACGTTAGTTCCCCCTTACTTCCCCCCTCCCCCTGCTGCACATACAGAGACAGTTATAATCATACAAGCTTATTGGGCTAAGTTGCAAATATGCTGTGAAGAAAAGAACATGATATGCTTTGCCAGACACCTCTTTATCTTCAATAAATTTCTGCACTCCCTGTTTTCAGCTGATGTGCACTGAAGCCCTTGTGCAAGAATATTATTCTTAATATTTCCCTGTGGGAACTTTCAACATCCGGGTTTGCCTCACAGAAGTCTAGGTTCCCACAGCTTCTCTTATGTTCTTATGATGTGTGTGAAGGACTTCCTTTATCTGTTCTAAGCCTTCTGCACATCAAGTTCATTTGAGTGCTCCTGAGTTTTTGTGCTGTGAGAAACGGAGAAAATGGAGACTTCTTTCTTCCCGGTCCCCACCCCTGAAATCTCCGGGAATTTCCCAACCTGGAACTGACAGAACTACTACTTATCTCATCGTATTCGCCAGAACACGAATTCAAAGGTTTTCTTCTAAGTTTCTAGTCCTCATCAGGGATGTAAAACCGCCATTAGAAATGCCTCCTGGAATCCCAGAGGCCAGAGGGGGATTTCAGACAGGGCTGCCTCCCAGAGGGGACCGGCTCTGCGCTGCAGCCCTTGAGGGAAATGGCTTGTCAGAGTGAGAAGTTGTGGTTTTTCACCACGTGCTTTTCAACTGGCTCTCAAGGATTGTTTCTTGTCAATGGGACGTTTCCCCTTTGGTGTCAGAAGTCTTCAGGGACCTTTCGAGTGAAAGGCAGAACCAGTGTTCAGAAAGGACAAAAAGAAACCAAAAAAGAAAGCCGAGTCCCGCCCTTCTAAGAAAGCGACTGGCAAGGCTGCAGCGGGCTACAGTGCCACAGAGTCCGCCCTTCGAAGCATCCATTTTCTCCCGGGGGAACTGATCGCTGTAGTCTGGATCGGTGTTCCCTCTAAGCTGAGTTAGTCTTTGTGTCCTTTATTAATTACAGGGCTCTTTTTGTAGCAGGAACTCCCTTGCATATTAGGCGGCACACCCCTAATGTAGCCAGTCCTCCAAGAGCTGACAGAGCTCTGCTTACAGGGGCTACTGTAAGCTCTTGGAGGATTGGCTGCATTAGGGGCGTGTCGCCTGATATGCAAAGGAGTTCCGGCTACAAAAAGAGCCCTGTTTATAAAGTTTATATCTCCGCGACCTGGCATTACATTTTTTGACAGACATGGCCCGGCCCGACAAGGTCTTGTTTATGTCAGATCTGGCCCACCTAGCAAATGAGTTCGACACCCCAAATTTACATCAACAGGAAAAGGACATCCAGAGAACCAGGCAACAGAAGTTGGGATTACAAAAAACCAGAAAGTGAGCAGAAAATCTGGAGGGAAAGAGCTGAAACCCTGCATAAGCATTTACACGTCACCTTCGATGGTACAGGAGTCGTTCTTACGGCAGTCCATACCGGACACCACAGTACAGACCGCAGTCCCTGTCCCTTTACCGAAACATCTTCCTGAAAACGTTTCATTGCAGAATTGGCAGAAAGCCAGGAGAACGGAAGCCTTCCTCACCTCCTCCCCAGGCTCTGGGCTCAACACAGGATCCACACGAAGAGGCAGTTCTTGATTCTGCCCATTTGCAGGGAGGCACTTGCGGAAGGTCCTGCTCAGAGGCGCCCCAGCTGTCTTGGCGGGGCAGAGGGGGGGAGGCGCTCGTGCAGGAACGAGGGACCTGGGCTGTGACCAGTTTTGTGTATGATGGCCAACGACTTCCATTAAGCCCGACAAGAACACCAATACAAGCAGAATCACCCATCCGGGCTTAATTCAGCAAACTTTCTTAAGAGACTGGTCTCTTCCAGCACAATGAAATGTTCGAGGTCAGATCTCAGAGCTTGTGTCAGTAGAACAAAAAGCGAACTCCTTAGCAGTAATGATTTTATTTAAAATAAAACATTCTAGGCAAGAATTTGAGGAACGGGGGGAAGTTGATGATAAAAGGACATACATTTCTCAAACTGAGCTAAATACGTAAGCAATGCAGCTCTCTAAGATTTAGGCAAGCCAGTTTTTAAGTTGATAGGCAGAAGGCTATGGGCAATTGGAAGCCTGGCACATGTGATATGCTCAACCAATAGAAGGTCTTTTCTGACTGGAAGCCACCAGCAGAAAACCAGTTAGACCCTTAGGTGACACTTTTGATAGAGGTGAAGAGAAATAAGATTTTTGAATTCGAACATGTCATCAACCCCCAAATAAAAGAATTGGACCCGAAAATGATTGTGCAACGAGTAGCTATACTAGGTGGACCAGAATACATCTTAATAACTGCCATTATGCTCAAAGCAAGGCTATAAGACAAAAGACAGCAGTTCCTAATTCCACAGCAATAAATCGCCTCTTTCTTCAGTTATACTAATGAACTGTCAAAGTTGAGAGGCAGTTCTGAACTTCTGGTACTCTTCCTGAGCAGGAATTGAACTTTACTGAGGTTACAAAAATACATACTGCGTAAACATTCATAAATGCAATTAAAATCACGAATAGGCAACATATTTCCTTTCCCTTGTGGGCGTTCTTTGGTGGGAAGTAAGGTGTGCACTCTGATGGAACCTTTTTCAACACTGCAGGCATTCCTTATGGTTTCTCCCTTGTGTGAATTCTGTGATGGCAAGTAAGAGTGGAACGACGACTGAATCTTTTCCCACACTCCAGGCATTTGTACGGTTTCTCCCCTGTGTGAGTTCTTTCATGGCGAGTAAGTGTTGTTTTCTGACGGAAGTTTCTTCCACACTCCAGGCATGTATATGGCTTCTCACCTGTGTGAATGTTTTGATGGACAGTAAGTTGTGCACCATGCCTGAAGCTTTTCCCACATTCCAGGCATTTATATGGTTTCTCCCCTGTGTGAGCTCTTCGATGGGAACTCAATACTCCACTGTGACTGAAGCTTTTCCCACACTCTAGGCATTTATATGGTTTATCCCCTGTGTGAATTCTTTGATGGACAATAAGGTGGTCCCTCCGACTGAAGCTTTTCTCACACTCCAGGCATTTATATGATTTCTCCCCAGTGTGAATTTTCTGATGAGCACAAAGGGATGAACTGTGACTGAAGCTTTTCCTACAGTCGGGGCATTTATATGGTTTCTCCCCTGTGTGAATTCTTTGATGAGAAGTAAGACTGGAACCTTGAATAAAGCTTTTCCCACACTCCATGCATTTATATTCCTTCTCCCCTGTGTGAATTTTCTGATGAACACGAAGGGATGCACTCTGACTGAAGCTTTTCCCACACTCTAGGCATTTGTATGGTTTCTCCCTTGTGTGAATTCTTCTTTGATGGGTATTAAGATTGTTATTCCGACTGAAGCTTTTCCCACACTCCAGACATTTATATGGTTTCTCCCCTGTGTGAGTTCTTTGATGGAAAGTAAGTGTCTTTTTCTCACGGAAGTTTCTTCCACACTCCAGGCATTTGTATGGTTTCTCCCCTGTGTGAATTCTTTGATGGGAAGTGAGACCGAAACTACAACTGAAGCTTTTCTCACACTCCAGACATTTATATGGTTTCTCCCCTGTGTGAGTTCGTTGATGCTGAATAAGGTGTTCCCTCCGACTGAAGCTTTTCTCACACTCTAGGCATTTATACGGCTTCTCACCGCTGTGCATTTTTTGATGGACAGTAAGGTTTGCACCCTTCCTGAAGCTTTTCCCACATTCCAGGCATGTATATGATTTCTCCCCTGTGTGAATTCTTTGATGAGAAGTAAGACTGGAACTCTCAATAAAGCTTTTCCCACACTCCAGGCATTTATATGGTTTCTCCCCTTTGTGAATTTTCTGATGAACACGAAGGCTTGAACTGTTCCTGAAGCTTTTCCCACAGTCTAGGCATCTGGATGGTTTCTCCCTTGTGTGAATTCTTTGATGGTAAGTAAGACTGGAACTCTGACTGAAGCTTTTTCCACACTCCAGACATTTATATGGTTTCTCCCCTGTGTGAGTTCTTTGATGAGAAGTAAGACTGTCTCTCCGTCTGAAGCTTTTCCCACACTCCAGGCATTTGTGCGGTTTTTTCTGTGTGCGAATTCTTTGATAAGAGATGAGACTATCTTTTCTTCCAAAACTTTCCCCACTCTCCAGGCTCTTTCTCTCACATGTCCTTCGTTGAGTATTAATAACTGATATTTCAGTGACATCTTCCCTGCTTGCAGTGCACTCATTCCTGTTGTCTCCTCGACACATGTTTTGCCGTACAGCGTCACCCCCTTGCAAAAGACTGGAGTTGTTCCTCCCTTTAGGGGAGTGTTTTCCCTCCTCCTTCCCTGCGGCTTCCAAACATTCAATCTTCTCTTTCCCATCTGAATGCGTATCCTCTGTTCCCATCAGCAGGTGTTCTTCGGACTCATTCGCTGACTGCCACGCATCTCCTGCTGAAAGAGAAGAAGGGGATACCTGTTGTGATGATGTGACAATTTCCACAAACACCCGTCTGAGTCCAGACAGGAGCACCTAAAAACTAACAAGGGTTTCCCGGTATGACCGGTCAGAGTCCAGGCTCCCTTCGCCATATCTAATTCAGGATGGAACTCTCTCAGTCTTTAACCATGCACATTGTAATTAACTAGATTAGAACAAAGGAGAAAGTCTTCGGGGCAGAGCAGAAATGCTTAGGGGTTAAAAAATTAGCATCTGTGAGATCAGAATCCTACATCCCTGTTGAAGTCAAAAGGGTCCACACGGGACTCCTCAATGCAATGCATTATTTCAGACAGCCAAGCCCTCTCCCGTACAGCCAAAGGCTTCTCCAAAGTGGTCCATGGCGACGAACGCCCAGGTTCCCTTCATTTCAGTGTTTTCCATTCTTCAGGCCACCTTCCAAAAAAACTACAAAGGAAGACTTCAAGCAAGTGACCCATTGCAAAGAGATTACATGCAGATAAACCCAAATCAATTGGACTCACCCTGCCACGTTCACAAAATTGATTGTGACAACAGCCTACAAAACGTCTAGCTGGCTTGAAAGGTGGGCTTCTAGGCAATAAAGCATCTGTGAGATGAGAATCCTATGTCCCTGTTCAGGTCAAAAGGGTCCACACGGCGAATGGCGGCCACCTTTCGGGAAGCTCCCGGAGGTGGTTAGCCCACACGCAGCTGGGGGGGTCTTTGCAGGTTTGCAAGACCCTAGTGAGCCTTAGGCAAAGGCTCCAAACCGGGGGCGCTTGGGGAGTAGCCTCTTTGCCGGCAGTCAGCCGGGAAATTGAGGCTTTCTCCCCGCCCCAATCGGCCCCGCTGCGGTGTGCCCGTAATGGGACTTAGCAACGCCACCGATTTCCAACAGGAGTGAGGAACAGCGATGAATCAAAGCAAAAAGAAGAAACGGCAGGAACCGTGAGTTGGAGGTCTGAATTTGAAGCGAAACCCGAGCCCTTCCCCCGTAAGCGAATAAGCGGCTGGGAGGAGGGGGAATCCCCCCCCCACTGAGAAGCGGGACTTGTATAAGAAAGCTAAGGGGGACGAAAGGGAAGAAGGGTTGGTGAAATTACCTTTGGGGTGCCATTGAAGCGAATGAGTTAGCGGGACTCCTGAGCGACGCGTCACGAACTTTTATAAAGTAAACAAATACAAGAAATGTCAGCCATGAAGAAGGTCCCTTTGAAAACGGAGAAGAAGGGAGGCGGGACTTCCGGTCCGGGTAATCCCCCTCCAGAGCCGACTGTCAGTCAACAGACAAGCGAGCTACTGCACCCTCTGCTGGTCCAAATACAGAAAATCAGCGAAACCTTAACTAATATGGAAGGTGTTCTCAACAGTCAACAGAGGCAACTAACAGAGACGTCAAAGAAGATGGAGGAGATCGCACAGAAATGTTTGGTCTCGTCGGAAGACATCGGAAAAGTGAAGAAAAGGGTCAACAAGTTAGAAAAGCATCAGGATGTGCAAGAAAAAAGAATTTTGATGTTGCAAATGGAAAAATCGAATCTGACTCTTCGATTTCAGGGCATTAAAGAAGAAGAGAAGGAAGATCTCAGATCTATACTTGCGAATGCCTTGGCACCCGTAACTGGCAGAGATCAGCGTGAGTTAAAAGAAGAAATGGATAAGGTCTATAGGGCCTACTCCACATTTACAAAAAAAATAATCTGCCAGCAGAAGTGGTTGTCAAGTTTGTCAAGCAGAGTACCAGAGATCAAATCTTGCGTGCAGTTGCAGCGGTGCCCTTGAAAATTGGGGAGCAGACCATCAGAATATTGAAAGATGTGCCTTATGAAATCCGGATGAAAAGGAAAGCTTATATTGACCACTTTTCTACAAAGAAGACAGGTCATATACAGATGGACCTATCCTGAAGGCCTTTTGTTCAAGTACAAGGATAAAAGAGAGAAGATTGACTCCATCTTCAAGGCGCAGGAATTTCTGAAGAGACACGCCAGTCCAGAGGAAGAGGCAGCACTCGCAACGTGGACAGATTTGAGTAGTGAAGATGACAGCGGCCCAGAGGAGGGAGGTGCCGGAGCGGGAGAAGTGAAAACCAAAGGTGGCCCATCCTATAACTTGAGGGATACCAAAGGAAGACAACCTAAGAAATAACTGTTCGGGAAGCGTCAAAAAGGAGATGACTAATAATTAACCCCAAAGGACATTACTAACCTCATTAACAGAGTTATTTTGAATTTTTGTTAGATGAAAAGAAGACTCTCAAATCACGGAGATTGCCAAAATCTGTATCTATATTGATTTAAACTAACCTTTATTAACAGAATACTCACTCCGCTCTTTTCTTTATCCCTCTATATACCCTACCTTTTTCTATTTATAAAAAGAATAAATTCCTCTCCTTTTTAGGAGGGTTTTGATTTAAAAAAAAAAAAAAAGGGTCCACACGGGACTCCTCAACGCAATTCATTATTTTAGACAGCCAAGCCTTCTCCCGTACAGCCAAGGGCTTCTCTTGGCGATGAATGCCGAGGTTCCCTTCGTTTCAGTGTTTTCCGTTCTTCAGGCCACCTTCCAAAAAAACTATAAAGGAAGACTTCAAGCAAATGACCCATTGCAAAGAGATTACATGGAGATAACCCCAAATCAATTGGACTCACCATTTTATGTGGTGTTTTAAGGTGGTTTTAACTGTTTTGTGTTTTATATTGTTCTAACCCGCCTGGAGCCATTGCAAAAAGATTACATGCAGATAAACCCAAATAGATTGTGACAACAGTCTACAAAACGTCTAGCTGGCTTGAAAGGCGGGCTTCTAGGCAATAAAGTCAGTATGCCCTTACAGAGATGCACTGGAGCATCATTCCCTGCAGCTGCAGTAAAATCTAAAGAGGCAATACTAAGAGGATTCTTTTTTACAACCATAATAAGAGCTGCCTAAATATATAATGGTAACACAGTGGAAACAGGCTGGATACAAAGTCACAGCATTTAGGAGCCCTGTGTGGAGCATTGTGAATATGTACGACTACATTAACCACTGAAAAGACCTTGAACTCTGCAGGAAGACAGTTTGGCTGCATTCTCATGTTAAGCTGTTTAAGGAGTCCTACGTGGACCACACTGATTTTATTTTATTTATTTCGGTTTATAGCCCACCCTCCCCTTAACGGGCTCCGGGCGGGTTACAACAATATAAAACACAATACCGTTAAAACCACCTTAAAACACCACCTAAAATTACAGAGCTCATATGTGCCATACAACTCTAGGAAAAAACCAGATAGCCCAGTGGTTGATGGTATTCGAATTTAAATGTCTTGAGGTCTTTCAAGATTTCGGGCCCCAGGACCTCTCAGGTCCCAGGGCACAGACGGAGACCGACCTAAGGAGGGGGACGCCCACCGCCTCAGCCAAAAGCCCGGCGGAAGAGCTCCGTCTTGCAGGCCCTGCAGAACTGTAATCAATCCCGCAGGGCCCTGATCTCACACGGGAGCTCATTCCACCAGGTAGGGGGCCAGGGCTGAAAAGGTCCTGGTCGAGGCAAGCCGGACGTCCCTGGGGCCGGGGACCACCAGAAGATGTTGGTTGGTGGACCTCGGTGCTCTACAGAACTCATATGGGGAGAGGCGGTTGCATTAGTGGTTGATATCACAAACTTTGAATTAAATCACCTTTAGGACTTTACATGTCCAATTGAAATTTTTTTACACAGTGTTACAGGCGAGGGATGGTGGCAGAGTGGAGGCCATGAGGGCGACGGAGCTGACTGGGACCCCTCCACAGCTGGCCGCTGAGGCAATCGCTTAGCGCCCCCTAGTGGACGGGCCTCCATTCCATTTGGGCTGTTTCTTTTTATGGTGTCGTTGTCGGCTGACAGACTTCGAAGTCTAATTTAAGCCAGATCGGGTAACAGAGAGTAAACTCCGGTTGTAGAAGGAATGGAGGGGGGGAAGGGCGTGGAAGCGGGCAATTCCTCACCGCCGTCTACTAAGACCAGGACGTGTCAAGTAAGTCCCTCAGGAATATGTAGATTCCTTTCAAATGTGGTGCTGGGAGGAGAGTTTTACGCCTACCTGGCTGGCTCATGTCGTACAAACTCCCTTCCCTTCCCCTCCCCACGACAGACACCCTGTGAGGTAGGCGGGGCTGAGAGAGCTCTGACAGAAACTGCCCTTTTCCAAGGACAGCTCGGACAGAAGTATGGCTTGCCCAGGGTCATCCAGCAGCTGCGAGTGGAGGAGTGGGGAATCAAACCTGGTTCTCCCAGATCAGAGTCTGCACTCCTAACCACAACACCAGACTGGAGGGTCCTGGCTCCCAACCTGACTGGCCCATCCCGAGTGACCTTGAGTTTATGCCTCCAGTTCCCAGCATTACATTTTACAGCCAACATGGGCCGGTCCGACAAAGTGACATTCGCAGGAGATCCGGCCCTCGTAAGAGATGAGTTCAGTGCCTCTGTAAAAAGGGTCAAGTGTACGTTCATGAAGCGAACCCGAACTCAGAGGTGAAGGGGCGACATCCGAATCAGCACTGGACAAACAGGCCCGGCTCTTTCAATGCGACCCATAACTGCTGTGCCCCTGGTTCATTCCCCCACTCCCACTGCTGTGTAGACCCCTCCCCTTGCTAAGACGCTTCCTGCACATTCGTTGGGGTACGTTAACAGATTCCTGGCAGGCAGACCCAGACAATGCGCAATTGGCTATTAATTAGAAGAGACGAATCCTGACTAGGGTTTAAACACACCCTGGGAAAGCCAGGACTTCCCTCTGGAAGAGGCTGGATCTTATATGGGCATCCTGTACGCACCAGACCCTTCACAACTACATGCAACACTGTTCCATACCCAGGGGGTGGGGAGGTAGAATAGGGTCATACGCGAGCCGTCTGGGTTTGCTTTGAATCATATCTCTCCCGTACACATAAGAACATAAGAGAAGCCAAAGTTGGATCAGGCCCATGGCCCATCCAGCCCAACACTCTTGTGTCACACAGTGGCCAAAAATCCCAGGTGCCCTCAGGAGTTCCAGCAGTGGGGCCAGGATGCTAGAAGCCCTCCCACTGTGGCCCCCCCAAGCACCAAGAATACAGTGCATCCCTTGCCCCAGACTGAGAGTCCCTATCTATAGGTAAAGGTTCCCTTGCTCGAAACTGGGTCGAATCCGACTCTAGGGTTTCGTGCTCATCTCTGTTTCAAAGCCGAAGACCCAGCGCTGTCCAAAGACGTTTCCGTGGTCACATGTCCGGCATGACTAAACACCAAGGCACACGGAATGCTGTTACCTTCCCACCGAAGTGATATCTATTTATCTACTTGCAATTTCTTGCTTTCGAACTCCTAGGTCGGCAGGAGCTGGAACTATATATACCATGTGGCTAATAGCCACTGATGGACCTCTGCTCCATATCTATATATCTAATTCCCAAGTGGCCCCCTGTGTGCGGATATCTAAATCCGCACATTGGGGGCACCTGGGGGGCAGGGAGATTTTCCTGCGCACGTGGGGCAGTGTGTGCAGAAAAATCTAAAAAGTTGAAAAAAGTATACGGGGATATTTAAATCCCCCCAAAAGTAAAAGAGCCCTCCCTGCGCATGCGCAGGGAACGCTCTACAAACTGCCTTGCCGTTGCCGCCGCGCCATCATCACGACAAGGGATGGGAGGGCGGGAGAAGGCTTGACAGGCAGCCGGCCTCGCCGCTGGGGAGGGAGGGTGAAGCTTGGCGGGCCAGCCGGGCGGCCTCCCCGCCGCTGCCGTCCTGCTGCTTGGAAGGGAGGGAGGGGGAGGCTTGGCGGGCCTTGCCACTGGGGAGGGAGAGTGAAGGTTGGCGGGCCAGCCAGCCAGCCTCCCCACCAGCTGCCGCCGCCGCACTGCTGCTTGGGAGGGAGGGGGAGGCTTGGCGGGCTGGCCGGCCTCGCTGCTGTTGCCACCCCCGCTGCTGCTGGGAAGGGGGAAACTTGGTGGCCGGCCTCGCCATCGCCACCCCCGTTGCTGCTGCTTGGGAAGGAGGGAGAGGGAAGCTTGGCGGGTCGGCTGGCCTCACCGCTGCCGCTGCTGGAAGGGGGGCGGAGGGGGAAGCTTGGCGGCCGGAATTCTCCCTCCCCCCATGAGTATCGCGGGTCCCGTCTCTTGTGTTTATCTAATTCCCTCTTGAAGCCATCCATGCTTGTAGCCACCGCCACCTCCCGTGGCAGTGATTTCCATGTTTTGCTTTGCAGTCACAGAGACCCAGCATAAAGGCCTGGGATTTCTAGTTAAAGGGATCTCAGGCGAAACGGGGCTGGCAAGCACTCTAGCTAGGACACACAGGATAAACAAGGTAAAAGAAATTCACCAGCCCTTGGAAGGAAAGGCAGCCAACACACACTGCCCCAAGTTGGGACTGCCAAGACAGAGATCTTAACTCCCTACCTGCCAATCCCTCCTCTTCGTCAGAGCCTAGGAGAAACAGCTCTTCTTCTTCTTCTTCTTCTTCCAGATGGGATATGAGGTCCGGTTTGGCCATCGGAGGTCCTGTTTATCAGGGACAAAATCCACAAAATCAGACCTCTGCTGTGTGCCCATAAATTCAACCATTCCAAACCAGTAGAAGACACCAAGACTGTAGTGGCACTGTAAAGACTAAGAAAATTTGTGGCAGGGGGTGAGCTTTCGTGAGTCACGGCTCACCTCTTCTGCTCGTCCCCCGCCACAAATCTTGTGAGCAGGGCCGGCTCGCTCATTAGGCGAACTAGGCGTTCGCCTAGAGCCCTGGTGGCGAACCTATGGCACGAGTGCCAGAGATGGCACTCGGAGCCCTCTCTGTGGGCACAGGCGAGGAGGTGGCTGAGCCTGCCTAGGCCCTGGTTGGAAAGCAAATACCACATATGAGAGGAAAAGACGTGCAAACCCCCGGTGCAGGCACCCCACTTGTTGACATGGGGGAGGGAGAAGAGGGGAATCGCTTTCCCCATAGGCTCCACCTTCCTCACAGCCTGACACCAACCCACAATCCCTGACTACTCAAAGCCCAGGAGTTGCTCAGCAAGGAATCCCCACAGCCTGCCCCTGCCCCCTTAGCCTGGGAAAGTGCAGCAACTCCCCTTCCTTTGCAAATGTGTGCTCCAATCCACGTCCCTTCTGCCCCGGAGGAGTGAGGCTGAGCATTCCCAGGGATGCCCACTCAGGCTCATTGCCAAAAGTTGCATCTGCATGAGTGTGCCACTTCAGTTTCCAAACCGCCTTCTTTGGGGAGGTGCGCTATTCCTCCTCCCCCTCCTCCCTCTTTGGCTCTCTGCCTGGTCTCTCTCACTGTGCCCTCCAGTGTCCTGTGATGTAGCTTGGAGTGTTCTGTGACTAGAATGAGAGACCACGGAGTGAAATGACGGCCCCAGGGTGAAGCAGGAGTATTCAGGGACTGGAATGAGAGACCACGGAGTGGAATGATGGCCCCAGGGTGTAGCAGGAGTGTTCTGTGACTAGAATGAGAGACCACGGAGTGAAATGACGGCCCCAGGGTGAAGCAGGAGTGTTCAGGGACTGGAATGAGAGACCACGGAGTGGAATGACAGCCCCAGGGTGTAGCAGGAGTGTTCTGTGACTGGAATGAGAGACCACGGAGTGGAATGACGGCCCCAGGGTGAAGCAGGAGTGTTCAGGGACTGGAATGAGAGACCACGGAGTGGAATGACGGCCCCAGGGTGTAGCAGGAGTATTCAGGGACTGGAATGAGAGACCACGCAGTGGAATGATGTCCCCAGGGTGAAGCTGGAGTTTTCCGGGACTTGAATGAGAGACCACGGAGTGAAATGACGGCCCCAGGGTGAAGCAGGAGTATTCAGGGACTGGAATGAGAGACCACGGAGTGGAATGATGGCCCCAGGGTGTAGCAGGAGTGTTCTGTGACTGGAATGAGAGACCACGGAGTGAAATGACGGCCCCAGGGTGAAGCAGGAGTGTTCAGGGACTGGAATGAGAGACCACGGAGTGGAATGACTGCCCCAGGGTGTAGCAGGAGTGTTCTGTGACTGGAATGAGAGACCACGGAGTGGAATGACGGCCCCAGGGTGAAGCAGGAGTGTTCTGGGACTGGAATGAGAGACCACGGAGTGGAATGACGGCCCCAGGGTGTAGCAGGAGTATTCAGGGACTGGAATGAGAGACCACGGAGTGGAATGATGGCCCCAGGGTGAAGCAGGAGTGTTCAGGGACTGGAATGAGAGACCACGGAGTGAAATGACGGCCCCAGGGTGTAGCAGGAGTGTTCAGGGACTGGAATGAGAGACCACGGAGTGGAATGACGGCCCCAGGGTGTAGCAGGAGTGTTCTGTGACTGGAATGAGAGACCACGGAGTGAAATGACGGCCCCAGGGTGAAGCAGGAGTGTTCAGGGACTGGAATGAGAGACCACGGAGTGGAATGACAGCCCCAGGGTGTAGCAGGAGTGTTCTGTGACTGGAATGAGAGACCACGGAGTGGAATGACAGCCCCAGGGTGAAGCAGGAGTGTTCAGGGACTGGAATGAGAGACCACGGAGTGGAATGACGGCCCCAGGGTGAAGCAGGAGTATTCAGGGACTGGAATGAGAGACCACGGAGTGGAATGATGGCCCCAGGGTGAAGCAGGAGTGTTCAGGGACTGGAATGAGAGACCACGGAGTGAAATGACGGCCCCAGGGTGAAGCAGGAGTATTCAGGGACTGGAATGAGAGACCACGGAGTGGAATGATGGCCCCAGGGTGTAGCAGGAGTGTTCTGTGACTAGAATGAGAGACCACGGAGTGAAATGACGGCCCCAGGGTGAAGCAGGAGTATTCAGGGACTGGAATGAGAGACCACGGAGTGGAATGATGGCCCCAGGGTGTAGCAGGAGTGTTCTGTGACTAGAATGAGAGACCACGGAGTGAAATGACGGCCCCAGGGTGAAGCAGGAGTGTTCAGGGACTGGAATGAGAGACCACGGAGTGGAATGATGGCCCCAGGGTGTAGCAGGAGTGTTCTGTGACTGGAATGAGAGACCACAGAGTGGAATGATGGCCCCAGGGTGTAGCAGGAGTGTTCTGTGACTAGAATGAGAGACCACAGAGTGGAATGACAGCCCCAGGGTGAGCAGGAGTGTTCAGGGACTGGAATGAGAGACCACGGAGTGGAATGACAGCCCCAGGGTGTAGCAGGAGTGTTCTGTGACTAGAATGAGAGACCACAGAGTGAAATGACGGCCCCAGGGTGAAGCAGGAGTGTTCAGGGACTGGAATGAGAGACCACGGAGTGGAATGATGGCCCCAGGGTGTAGCAGGAGTGTTCTGTGACTGGAATGAGAGACCATGGAGTGGAATGACAGCCCCTGGGGGTAGCAGAACTGTTCTGCTATGTCCAGGGGCTGTCATTCCACTCTGGGGCCTCTCATTCCAGTCACAGAACACTCCTGCTACCCCCAGGGGCTGTCATTCCACTCTGTGGTCTCTCATTCCGTGCAGCCTTGATATGCTTTGGGGGTGGGTCACCTGGTTGAAGTGCTCAAGTTGAAGTGCTTTATTTGTTCATCGGTCAAGATTTGCAGGATCAAAATTTAATTTACTTTGAATCAATCTAGAAGTGGCAGATTCCACTGAGTGTGCTGTTTTTCTTTCTCTTTCCCATGGAAGGGGGAAGAGGGCTGTGAAAATGTGTAAGATCATGTTGAGAAAGACAGACCAGGTAAATAGGAAGGGTCCTGTCCTGTACTAACTGGAAGGAGTTTGTGTATATGACGTCAAATGCAAACTTCATGCCAAATGCAAGCTTTTACCTTTCAATAAAAAGCTGTTTGTATCATTGAAAGCTCTGTTACTGTGCTTTCCTTTTAAGACAAAAGATGTTAATGAATTGTTTTTTCTAAACTAAAACCTCAGCATTCAGGTTAAATTGCTGTGTTGGCACTTTGCAGTAAATAAGTGGGATTTGGATTGCAGTTTGGGCACTCAGTCTCTAAAAGGTTCACCATCACTGACCTAGAGCGTGCCGGACCTTAGGGGCACCAAAAGGCCCCCGCCCCCTGCCAAAAGCCCCGCCAACCCCACCGTCCCTTCCCCTGGTTTGCCAGCGTACTGCGGGGCACGCCAGCAAGCTAGCGCTCCGATGGAAGGAACGGGGGTTTAAACCCCTGCTCCTTCCCTGTCTTGCCGGCGTGGCCTGGCGGCGGGCGACAGGGAGAAAGAGGAGGAGGAGGGGAGCCCTCCCTCACCCTAGGGAGCCCCGGCGGCGGAGGGGGGGGCACCCGAAGGTAGCCCCACCTAGGGCACTAAAAAACCTCGGGCTGGCCCTGCTTGTGAGTCTTCAAGTCACTACGGGACTCTAGCTCTTTTCGACTGCCACGGACAGACTGACACGGCTACTCATCTTGATCCAATTCCAAGCCGAATTTGACCGTCCCTCCAGAAAAACACCACAGGCCAATAACAGGGGTGGGATGGAGTACAGTATATGGGGTCAAGACTCACCCCTCTTTTGTTGTTAGAGTGGATGCCAGTAGTAGCCATAACAACCGTTTCCTAAGTGGTACCCCTCGGCCTGTTCTGATGGGATTTGACCTTGGAGACTTCTCTGCCTTGCTAGCTTAGATAAGGCGCCATGTATCTCAGGGTTGCCATAGCGACACTAGGGGCTGACTGCTGGCGAATGCATGGGGGTGGGGGTGTACTTGGTCTTACCTGTACCCTGAAGTTTTTGCGCGCTTTCTTCAGTCCTGACAAAATTCAAGTTCCTGCTGTAAGCAGATCTCTAATAAAGCATCACTACCAATAGTGTTGTGGGGAGTGTATTAACTGGGGACCTGACGCTTTCTCTCTTTCTCCCTCTCTACCTTCCTTCCTCTCCCCCGCCCTCATCTATTTGCATTTTTTCTATCTTTCTTCTATCATTTTTAAGCGGAGGCTGGATGACCATCTTTTTGGTATGTTGTAGGGCTATCTTTCGGCTACACTCCTGCAGAGTGCAGGGGGTTGGACCAGATGACCTGCAAGGTCCCTTCGGACTCTTACTTTCTTTCTTTCTTTCTTTCTTTCTTTCTTTCTTTCTTTCTTTCTTTCTTTCTTTCTTTCTCTCTCTCTCTCTCTTTCTCTCTTTCTTCCTTCCTTCCTTCTTCCTCCTCCTCCGTCCCCCCCCAGCTACTTGCTTTCTTTGTTTCTCTCTCTCTCTCTACCTCTTTCATTCTTTCTTTCCAGCTCTCTCTCTTTCTTCTTCTCTCTTAAACAAATAAATATCATTAGCAAACAAATAAGTATCATTGGACAAATGAATATCATTCCCAATATCTGTTCTTACCACTTTTTGTTTTTTGGCAGTCTCATTTAATGTTAATAAGAAGCAAATTTGCATATGTTTCAATAAAACCGTGTGTGTGATATTTGCTCATGTCTTGTGGCTTCTCAAACGTCGGGCGCTTATTCCATGTGGCTCTTACGTTAAGCAATTTTGGGCACCCCTGCTCCGGAGGAATGTGAGTATGTGGCCAGGCACATCTGTACACTGAACTCTGGGCATCTGGGGACCTCAGCCTCTGGGTGCCGGATTTTCCCCACAAAGTAGTGAGGCCATTCTTTTAAAAGGGTTGACTTTTTAAAGCCATTAACGCAAGTATTCAATACCACTTTGCAGTCCTGGCAAAAACTCAGCTTTACATTGTTGGGAAAAAATTGAATTGTTTAAATCCTTTCTCCTTCCCAAGTTTTTATATCTCTTTCAAAATCTCCCTATAGAAGTACCTCTGAAAGACTTTCATGGGTGGGAAGCTACTTTGACAAAGTTCCTTTGGAACAATAAAAAACCTAGACTTAAATTTTCTTTTCTCAATAAACCTCGCAGTAAGGGAGGGTTGGGTCTTCCTTCTTTATGAAAATATTTTGAGGCGGCATGGCTCAAAGCTATTATTTATTATTCTGATTCATTGTGTGAAAAATCATGGGTACGGATAGAGGCCTTTTCGATACGTCCAGAATTGTTACATGAAGTTGTATGGAACAATTCAAAAGAAAGACCAATTGGAGTGAAAGAAAATAGATTTTTAAGCTTTACATTGAAGTTATGGGACAAACTTCGTAGCACCCTCATTTTGGGGGTAACACTAAACTGCAGGCTGTGGAAGGTCAGTAGTTCAGCAGTTCAAGACCCGGGTGCCGCATGATGGGGTGAGCTCCCGTCTCTAGTTCCAGTTCCTGCCAACCTAGCAGTTCAAAAGCAAGAAATTGCAAGTAGATAAATAGGGACCACTTCGGTGGGAAGGTAACAGCGTTCTGTGCACCTTGGTGTTTAGTCATGCCGGCCACATGACCACGGAAATGTCTTCGGACAGCGCTGGCTCTTCGGCTTTGAAACGGAGATGAGCACCGCAACCCTAGAGTCGGATTCGACTGGCTTTCGAGCAAGGGAACCTTTACCTTTACCTTACCAGTTACTTCTTTTCTGGGACAATCCTGGTTTATGCCAGGAAAAAATATGCTAGACTATTCTTCTCTTAGGGAGAAATTTTTTTTTTAGGCTCTCTGATCTCATTGTACAAGGTAAACTAGGTACAATTGAAGAATTGCAGCGCAAATTTAAATTACATTTTCATTGGTTTCAATACCAGCAACTCAGTCATATGTATTTTAAATTAGATAGGGCAACGAATTTACATAGACCACTGAACTCATTTGAGAAATTAATTTTAAAAAATGATCATAATGCCAAAGGTGCTATTTCTCATATTTATCAGTTACTTAGTGAGAGAAATTGGAGTCAGATTTCTAATTCTCAACTGGTGTGGGAAAGAGAATGCTCCGCTCTGAATAGAACTCTAGATTGGAAAAAGATTTGGACTTCTTTCTCTTTTACCACAAATAATCAATTAATACGGTTACAAACTTTTAAAATATATTCACGCTGGTACCTAACTCCTCAATGTTTATTTTATTATAAATTGAAACCTAATCCGATTTGTTGGAAAGGCTGTGGGTTACGAGGCTCGTTCCTACACTGTTGGTGGGATTGTCCCTTTATTAAGCAATTTTGGTCTGAAATAATATCTATAATTTCAAATATCGTCAATTGTCAAATTCCATTTACACCGGCTGCTGTACTATTGAACCATTGGCCGGATATTTCTTTGAATTCACTTCTTCGTGAACTTCTTACTATATTATTTTCAGCTGCAAAGAGTTTAATTGCCCAAGTATGGAATCAAGTTAAAATTCCATCACTTCGGCAATGGATAGAGAAATGCTGGGATTTGGCGGTGGCGGATAAAATAGCTACACAATTACTGATGGCTCAATCTCCTAATCTACCAAATAATTTTCTGGAACGTTGGTTTCCATTTTTTGATTTTACCTCTTCTAATTCAAATTTCAATTTACTATATAAATTACCAAACAGATATTTACATTTTGTCCTATATTAAACATTGAAATATATGTCTAAAGGTTGAATTTTATATTGTGGCTATTATTTAGTTAGTGTTATTGTTATTGTTAGAATTTTGAGTGTTGTTAATGTTATTGTTATATTTATTGTTACTGATAATATTTGATACTTAAGTCTTCCCAGTTACCTTTATTGCATGTTATACTACATTTTACAGTGTAAATGTATAGTATAGTGAAAAATAAAAAAGTTTTGGTTTGGAAAAAAAAAAGGTTGACTTTTATTAAGGGACAGACTGAAGGCAAGACAGAAAGGAAGTCGGCGAGATGGCAGTCAGAACACTTAAAAATAACCATCTGGATAACCATCTGGATAAGGCAACAACGACCAATAGTTTTGATGATTAAGATGCCCAATTCTGTCTCAGTCTCACGGCCAGTCTACGAGAGAGTTGTGGGGTCGCGTGCAGGGCCTGAATTACATGAGAGAAGGAAGGCTAGAAGAGAGAGGGAAAGAGAATGAGACGGTGCCCAGAGGAGGCCTGGGGGGATCCAAGGAGGGGGAGAGTTATGCCGGAGACGTGGCCCAAAAGGGGGGCAGACGGGAGCCCGGGGAACCAGGGGATCTGGAGAGGGACATTGGGAGGCTGCCCAGCAGAAACCAGGAGCAGCATCAGAGCAATGGGGAGAACTACTCTGGGGACTGCGGACTGAGAGAAAGAGGGAGAGATGAAGAAAGAGGAAAAAAGTAGATCATAGCTGCCAGTCTGAAGAGTGTCTCTCTCTCCTTAGGAGCACTCGTAGGTGAGATGGAAGAACCTGACCTGAAATGGAAGGCTGAGTCCCAGAATTTATATACATCCTCTCCCCGATCTCTCAGGGGGAGGGGTGCCCCGTGACAGTGGAATCAACTCACGCTGCCTCATTTGCTAGCTCCCAGGTTTCAAGCCACTTATTTCCTTTGGCCAAACGTCTGCCTGGAACGATGCCCACTGTGATCTGAAACCCATTCAAAAACTACCATTCATTACCTGCTTGCAGATCTGTTAGGAGCCTGAAGATGAGCTTTTCTGTCTATAACCAACTCAGGAAGCAGGCCAGCTGGCTCACTTGAAGGCGTTAAGACATTTAGCTGAAGAAAATCCCTTTACGTCTTCAGTTATATTTCTCATTTGTTGCCACTAACATGGACCGTTTCTTGTGGCTGGGATCTGACCTGATCTGCAGCAAGTCGGGGTCATTTCCTTTTAGAAGGAGTTTCCTTGCCAGGGGTGTCCAGAAAGCTCATTTTGCAGTTTAAAGGATTTGGGCCATTATTTCCTCCCAAGTCTGGTGAAGCTGCTCATTCCCCTGGGGGTCTTTGGGCGTCTCTTCTCTGGGAATGAAAGCAAGGAACGGGGAGGCCTTAAGCAAACCCTTCTTCTATCCTGTGGGGCCGACGGAGGCCCTAGACAAGTAGGGGGTGTCGGCACAACACTGGCACTTGTGGTTCTGTGCCTGTTCCCTGCCAGGCTGAGATGGAAAGGCCAGCTGAGAACTGAAATGCCAGAAAACACAGCAGAATTCCTTCCACGGCCACTTCTCAGCTCAGGTAAGGTCAGAGGCAGACTGGAGGGAAGCCCTTTGCTTAGACACCCCCCCCCCCCCGTCTCCAGACCCGGCCTCCCCTGGCACCTCTTTCTGATGCCCTCTCAGGTGGCTCAGGCCCAAGACTGCCAGGCAGGGGCTCCCTCTTGGCAAGGAGAGCACAGGACCCTTCCCACCTCAGTGGGAGGATCAGAGGGAGGCAGAGACCAGCCACTGGGACCAGGGCAGACAGCCTGACACCACGCCCTTCCTCCTGAAGGGCTTCCTTATACTCGCTCCTCACTGCAAGAAGGAGAAAAGGCTCCTCACCCAGAGAGGCCACGTTCCCGAAATTCTCCAGCATGACGTCCTTGTAGAGAGCTCTCTGGGCCGGGCGCAGCAGGGACCACTCCCCCGGGTGAAATCCACGGCCACCTCCTTGAAGGACATGCCAGCAGCCTGCAAGGAGGAGAAGGAAACGTTTCTCTACGTCACTGGAAAGCTGGTCTATGACGGGACGCCAAAAACGGAGAGAGTCAATTCAGAGTGGAAAAGCAGCACAAAGAGGCGGCGGGAAGAGCCCCGTGGGGACATCTCTCCCCCCCCCCCCGCCAGGCCCTCTTCCCCTAAAGGAGCATCTTGAAACCAGAGGGGCTGTTCTTAGTCGGAACGGGCTGGCATCCTTTAGGGGAAGAGGCCAGAGATGTCCAGATGACAAAGGACCAAAGAGTTTCCCATGAGAAAGTCAGCGTTGTTCTGAAGACTGTCGCGGTTGGCCCAAATCAAAGGAATGCTCCGTTGCCCTGCTTCTCTGCAGAAACCGTCCTAGGCCAGGCGGCTGGCTGTTTTACAGCCTTCCTTGTGGGGAACACTAGGATCAGTGGGATGGAACCCAATCCTCTGAGCATTAGAAGAAAACACGTCTCCCCCAGTGATATCCCCCCCAGTACCTGAGCTGGCTGCATGGCGGTTCTTTTCCCGGCTTCAGCACACAGAGGAGATGGTGGGGGAGGCCTCCGGGTGCCTGGGAGGGAGAGAAAGAAAGGGGGCGGGAAACCCATTTAGCCCCACGGGCATTTTCTGGATCCAGGGCACAACTCAAGACACTGGATTTCAGCCATCAAGGCTCAAGGGTTGTTTGCTGGGATGCCTCTCCCCTCAACTGGCCGTTCTATATGGGGGGGGGGGAAGTGTCCTGCCTTCCTTCTTCACCCACCCCCTCCTCCCCTGGAAATGCTACTTGGAAAACTCTGCCCACCCGTTCCTGGGAGAGGAGTCCCTTAAGAATATAAGAGAAGCCAGTGTTGAATCAGGCCAATGGCCCATCTAGTCCAACACTCTGTCACACAGTGGTCAAAATATACCAGGTGCCATCAGGAGGTCCAGCAGTGGGGCCAGGACACTAGAAGCCCTCCCACTGCTGCCCCCTCCGGCACCAAGAATAGAGTGCATCACCTGCCCCAGACTGAGAGTTCTCATTCTATACCCTGTGGCTAATAGCCACTGATGGACTTCTGCTCCATATGTTTATCTAATTCCCTCTTGAAACTGTCCATGCTTGTAGCCGCCACCACCTCCTGTGGCAGTGAATTCCATATGTTAATCACTCTTTGGGTGAAGAAGGACTTCCTTTTATCTTTTATTTTTTATTCCTTCCCCTGCCTGAAGCCACGCCCCTCCCCTCCCCCCACCAATGGAGGCCAACCCCCTCTTGCCTGCCCTCCCCCTCCACTTTTTTAGGAAAATATGCTGGGAGAAAGAGAGAAATATGCTGAGAGCCCTGAGGGGATGGGATGGAGCAGAAGCTTCTCAGACCGCCAGCTGGGAATTCATTTCTCCCTGCACACAGAAAACTAGCCCCGCAGGGGAAAAGATTTGGTACTCTCTTGCCTGGGCTGGCCACGAGGCTTTTTGAGCGGGGAGATTTTAGCGAGGGAAGCCTCCCAAAACGTCTTCCTCCAGCTGCAGTCTCAAGGGTCTTCAATCCATACATGGAAAAAACAGGAGAAAAAGAGCACAGGCATAATCTTCTCCTCTTCATCAGCTTATGTCTCTGCCCCAGGTGACAGATTTCCCTGCATGTTCCTCGCTGCGACCGTTTGGAGCAAAAACTTTCTGTAGTTCCACCCCCCCAAAAAACCCCCCACAGTGGACTGTTCCAGTGTTTTAAAACCCATCAGTTCTATACTAATATATTGGAACCAGTGGCAAGGCCCGTTGAGTGACGACGGCTGAGGGGTGACATGATCGAGGTTTATAAGATTATGAATGGGATTGAGCAGGTTGAGAAAGAAGTACTTTTCTCCCTTTCTCACAATACAAGAACTCGTGGGCACTCTATGAAATTGCTGAGCAGTCGGGTTAGAACAGATAAAAGGAAGTACTTCTTCACCCAAAGAGTGATTAACATATGGAATTCACTGCCACAGGAGGTCGTGGCAGCTGCAAGCATGGACAGTTTCAAGAGGAAATTAGATAAACAGATGGAGCAGAAGTCCATCAGTGGCTATTAGCCACAGGGTATAGATGGGAACTCTCAGTCTGGGGCAGGTGATGCACTCTATTCTTGGTGCTGGAGGGGCAGCAGTGGGAGGGCTTCTGGTGTCCTGGCCCCACTGCTGGACCTCCGGATGGCACCTGGTATATTTTGGCCGCTGTGTGACAGAGTGTTGGACTAGATGGGCCATTGGCCTGATTCAACATTGGCTTCTCTTATGTTCTTATGTTCTTATGAGTGATCAGATGCAACAGGCGCTAGCCGGAATCCCGCTGAAGGCCCTGTCCCCCTCTTTGCCGGCGGTGCTTGCAGGGCGAGGCCGGCTCTGCAGCCTCCTCCCCGACACGGCTCCCCAGTGGCAGAGCGGCGAGCAAGGGAGGCCGTCTCGGGCCTGTGGCCCCAACAAGGCGGCGCCGCCCCTAGTGGCCTACCTTGGGGTGGGCATGCGTCGAGGAAGGGAGCCCATTGTTGGGCTGCAGGTCGAGGCAGCTGGTGCCACTTGCTGGTAGCTGTGGTAGCGCCGTGGCCCCCTCTCAGCAATGGGTCCAGGGGCGTCAGCACACAGCCGCCGGAGCATCCGCCCAGTCTGGCGGCAGACTGCGGCCGAGAGACTGTCTGCTGGCTGCGTGGGCGGGACCGAGCCCATGCAGCCAGGCACGTCAGCCAATGGCCAGGGCCCAATGTTGAATGGCAGCCCCCGCGGCCAACCGATTTTGCTGCGCATTTTTACCTTATTTGGTCAAGCCAGCAGACTACTACTGCTTTATATAATAGGGAATTATATAATAGGGAAGGGTAGCTTGACAGACATGTGGCTATACTGATGGCTCTTGGCTTAATTTTATATAAGAAGAAGAAGAAGAAGAAGAAGAGTTTGGATTTATACCCCGCCCTTCACTGCCCAAAGGCGTCTCAGAGCGGCTTACAAACTCCTTTCCCTTCCCCTCCCCACAACAGACACCCTGTGAGGTAGAAGAAGAAGAAGAGATTGGGTTTATACCCCGCCCTTCACTTGGAGTCTCAGAGCAGCTTACAAACTCCTTTCCCTTCCCCTCCCCACAACAGACTGAGGCCCTAGATATCTATCCAGCTTTTGCTAACAAGAACCTGATAGGTCATTGATGAAGCCGTTAGTTGTCACGCCTAGCCGACTTTCAATTATGCATACTAATTGGGATGCACCTCCGTAACACCTACGATGCAAACGGAAAAAGCAGAAAAACAGTAACACAAGATATATAATTTATGCCTGCGCAGTTTAAAGCCACTTCAAAGTAATGCTACTAAGGGAAGTTCTGTGAAGGGATTACAGGTGCATTCGGGCGGTTGACCCTGCATATGCTAAACCGGGTAGCGTGTTCCAATTTCTGATAACATGAAAGGACAGGAATTGGCTCTGGTGAAATGTCAAGTTTCCTAGAAGAAACTTTGGGACACGTAGTTGCAGGAAGACAACCAAGTATGCAGGGGTCTTTTCGTAGAAAAAGAGCTGCAGGAGCTCATTAACATATGGTATGCTAATGAGCTATTAGGCTATTAGCATATGCCACGCCCCCTGACATCACCGGAAGTGATGTCAGAAGAGGAAGCAAAAGGGGGGGAGGCATCTTCGAAAGCTGGCCTGGGTGGGGGAGCTAAGAGAGAAGGGGTTTAAAGTTTAAACTCCTTCTCACTAGAGTTGGGCCACAGAAGGAGGAAAGAGGGAAGGAAAGAGAGAGAAGGAAAGAGGGAAAGAAAGAGAAGGAAAGAAGGAGAAGAAAAGAAGGAGGAAAAGAGAGAGAAGGGAAGGAGAGAAACAGGGAAAGGAGGAAAAAGGAGAAGAGAAGAAGGCGGGAAAGAGGAAAAGGAGAGAAGGAAAGGAGGGAGTGAAAGAAATTCAGTGGCAATTCGGTCCTATTATATCCTATGGGCCATTGAACAAGTTACTTTTTCCCCTCCATAGAGAACAATGGAGGGAATGGGGGCAACCTGTTTGGGGACACATAGAATTGGACCCCCTGGTCCAATGTTCTTGAAACTTGGTGGGTATCTTGGGGAGAGGCTCCATCAGCTACCCTGTAAGTTTGGAGCCGCTCCCTCAAACCCCCTTCCCTCCAGCCCCCAGAATACACCCTATGTTTTCACCATTGACTTCAATGGCCCACAGGATATAATGGAGCTGAAATTGACATTTGGCTGCCTGAAAGATGATGTTGCAATAAAGCTTTGTTTATATCCTTCCAGGGTTGGCTCCCTTATATGTCTCCTAATTAGAGAACGGGTACACGAAGTCTCTATTGAAACAACAATAACATTAGTCAATTGGCAAAAAAATGAAACTGACTCACACACCCCCATATCTGGGGAAGGATAAACTGCCGCCATCGTGGAAGGGGAATTTGAATTGGCAGCCATCCCAAAAGGCTTGCGAAATTCAGCCGCAAAACAGCTTTGGGCAGGAGGGCAGGAAAGTCAAGGGGGGAAACTCCGGCAGGGGCCCAAGCGCTGCAGGGTGGTGCTGTGCGGAGGCAGGAAAAATGAAGCCCCCCAAAGGCATCGAACCCAGAGCAAATCACTTGGGGGGAGGAGAGCTGACCCTCCTCCTTCCATTTCCCCCAAGGCAGAAGGGGAACAGCTTTGGATGCCGAGGAGGAAGATTTCCTCCGAACCCCCCCCCTTTGCACTCTTCAGATTCTGTTTCCTGGGGGGTCTTCCGAGGGCCCAGTGACCCAGTCCCTCTGCACCCCCTCATCACACCCCCTTTCCAGCTCCCTCCGCTTTTCTTCCAGCCCCTGGTCCCCTTTAACCCCCCTCCTTCCCCCCTCCCCCAGATCTCACTCTCTGCCCCCCCCCCCAAAAAAAAACACCCTCCTTCCTAAACACGCCTCCGGAAGCCACTAGGATTTTCTCCAATCTCTAACGGTGCCGAATTCGGATCCTGCGCTCAAGTCTGCAGCAGGAACCCCGTCCGCGTAGCTCTGCACAAAAGGGGAGAAGCGGCTCTCCGCGGGGCAGGGACGCGGGGAAGGGGGGAACCAAAGCCAGGCAAAGAAGAAGAAACGGGGTGGGGGGCAGGGGCTCTCTTTCACCCCCTGCTGCATCCCTCCCCCCTCCTTTCTGCTTTGGGTCTTGGATTGCAGCCCCCCTCCAGACCCATATCTCACCTCTCCAAATCCTCTTTGGGCGCACCAGAATCCCCGCCGAGCCGTTCAAGCCGAAGCCTGCCAGACTCAGAGGCGCTTTCTTGGAAGGGGAGGAGGAGGAGGAGGAGGAGGGCAGAAGTGCCTTCTCCTCCCATCCCCCACCCCCCACCCCCGCAGCCCCCCTCCCTCACCCATTGGCGGCTCTTTCTTTTTAACCCTTAAGGACGGCGGAGCAAAGTTCGAGTCCCGCCGGCACCTTTAAGAATCACAAAGCTTTCTTCAAGGGCTGCGGTCACGCACACTAAACAATCCACTTTCAGTCCACTTCCAATGCACTTCCCAATTGGATTTTCGCCCTGTGACCTGGCAAAATCCAGTTTGAAAGTGCACTGAAAATGGATTATTTACTGTGGGTGACGGCAGCCAAGGTGTATGAGCTTTTCCTGTGCGCCCGCAGGCTTTTTCAAATCCAGGGGAATGGGAGGTGAGATTCAAACTTACAGACAGGCCGAAACAGTCCGTTAACAGGAAGATGTTTTAAGCCATGCAAGAATAAGAATTAAATAATAAGCGAAGTGTTCTGTCTTAACTGTGAACGCTGCCTATTCTTTTCCATGGAAAGCTTGATTCTTAGTGCAGGATCGTAAGATGCAACATTCCTATTGGCCATTCCTATGGAATTGTAGGAAACAACCAATCACTGTGTAAATATGTATTCTAGAGGGAACAGTCCTGATTGGCCTTTATCCTTGTATTGTTATTGGTCCTTAACTTATTATGGGTGTGGCTTTGACAGTCCGGGATGGTTTAAAAAGGGAGCTGCGTTCCACTGTTGTGTTGTGTGTTCCTGAGTTGAAGTTTGCTGTTAAAATAAGGCTAAATCACTTTTACTGAAATCAATCCTGTTAAGTCGCATACTTAACAGGAAGGTTATGAGGTCAACAGCTGTAAAGCAAATCGAGGCTCCCTGTCAGCCCTGGGCCAGTTTGGTGTAGTGGTTAAGTGCAGGGACTCTGGAAGAACCGGGTTTGATTTCCCCATTCCTCCACTTGCACCTGCTGGTATGACCTTGGGTCAGTCACAAGCTCTGGCACAGCTGTTCTCTCAAGGACAGTTTCTGTCAGAAGTTCTCTCAGTCCCACCTACCTCACAGGGTGTCTGTTGTAGGGAGGGAAAGGAGTTTGTAAGCTGCTCTGAGACACCTTTGGGCAGTGAAGGGCGGGGTATAAATCCAATCTCTTCTTCTTCTTGTGAGCAAAAAATTATATTTTGCGAGCTCCTGGCATGAAAGTTGTGAGTGAGGGATTTGGCCATGGCATCAATCAGTTTGCTCTGGCGGGGTATGGTCTGCCTTGGCAGGGAGGGCAGCGTCTAAATTGAATAAAATAAAATGATTAGTTGCTGTAGATTTTCCCGGTTGGGTGGCCATGGTCTTGGCCTTGTAGGACCTGACGTTTGGCCAGTAGCTGTGACTGGCATCCTCAGAGGTATCACACAGAAAGATGGAGGACTCTCTGTGCCAAGACCAGGGCCACACAACCCCAACCCGGAAAATCTACAGCAACTAATGAACTCTGGCCCTGAAAGCCTTCGACAAAATAAAATAAATAAAAGAGGAGGCATTTGTCTCCCTGCTTCTAGCCCTCCCATAGGGCACCTTGGGGCCGGAGGGGCTGTCCTCATTGGCTGGGGGCCTGGCAGGTTCAAGGGGAAGACGCCACAGATGTCCATGTGGAAGAAACCAGTGATCCCTCTCAGCCAAGCTAGTGTGAGCTAACTCAGTTTTTTAGCCTCCGGCTCACACATGTTTCTTTTCTGGATGGCTCCAGAGGAAACTAATTTATGCCGGAGTCAAATCACTCGCCCACAACTTGAATGCCAGGTGCTCACCAAGTAGAATTTTTGCTCACAGGACTCCACAGCTGAGAGGAAACATTGCTCATAATTTGTTTCATCAGGGCTTTTTTTTGTAGAAAAAGCCCAGCAGGGACTCATTAGCATGATAGGCCACACCCAACAGCAGGAACTCATTAGCATATTAGGCCACACCCATGACAGCACAGTATATTAGCATATTAGGCCACACACCCCATATTACAAGAACTGTGGTCATCCAGCCACACCCACCTTTTGCTTCTTATTCTGTTTACCTTGTTTGTTGTCAAAACCCAGGGCTTTTTTTTTGCAGCAGGAACTCCTTTGCGTGTTAGGCCACACAACCATAATGCAGCCAATCCTAATGAGTTTCTGCTGTTGGGTGTGGCCTGTTATGCCAATGAGTTCCTGCTGGGCGTGGCCAACTCAGGAGCCAGCTGGAACTCCCTTCCTCTGAGTTCCTGCCCAAAAATAGCCCTGCATTTCATGTATTCGCCCTTTTCTCAGAAGCTCTGCTTGCATTCTCCTTCTCAGCCCTCAGTAGGGACTGTTTGGGGGCTTTTTGGGGGAGGGGATGGCATTATTCACCAGCATGGTGCCCCAGCTCCTTGGGGTGGGGTTCCCAGTTCCTGATGGGGGAAACTGTTATATGATACCCTTCTGCAAAGGGGCAGGCCAATTTTGAAGGGGTGAATATGAAAAAATGTCACTGATTATCATTGGGGGTTTTTTTGCCTCTGTGTAAACATATTTTTTGGGAGCTGTGGTGGCTCAAGTGGTTAAGACGCTGTGGAAGGTCAGGCTGTGGAAGGTCAGTAGTTCAGCAGTTCAAAACCCAAGAGTGCTGCATGATGGGGTGAGCTCCTGTCTCTAGTTCCAGCTCCTGCCAACCTAGCAGTTCGAAAGCAAGAAATTGCAAGTAGATAAATAGGGACCACTTTGGTGGGAAGGTAACAGCGTTCCGTGCACTTTGGTGTTTAGTCATGCCGGCCACATAACCACGGAAACGTCTTCGGACAGCGCTGGCTCTTCGGCTTTGAAACGGAGATGAGCACCGCAACCCTAGAGTCGGATTCAACTGGCTTTCGAGCAAGGGAACCTTTACCTTTACACATATTTTTAATAGGGATGCCAGCCTCCAGGTGGGACCTGGGGATCCCCCTGGAATGACAGTTCCTCTACAGTCCAGACTGCAGAGATCAGTTCCCCAGGAGAAAGTGGATGCTTTGAAGGGTGGACTCTATGGCACCAGTGGCAGGTTAACCATTAAGCAGACTAAGTGGGTGCTTAGGGCACCAGGGCCAAAGGGGGCTCCACAAAGTTGGGGGAAAGGGTGAAAAGAAAAAACTGCACAACAGAGAGAGGTCTTTCTCACAACTGAAACATGTAAAAAAACCCCAAATAGATCAGTTATGCTTCAAGAAAGACTCAACTCATGGAAGCAGACATTCTGAGAAGTATTCATTTCGAGGATGTTATCAGTGATTTTGCGAAAATGAAATGTAGAAAAAGGCCTTTTGGGTCATGAATATTGGAACTTTGATACATTTAACTTGTGAAATATTAAAATAGAAGTTGTATTGCATTTTTTGTAGAAGAAGAAGAGTTTGGATTTATACCCCGCCCTTCACTGCCCTAAGGCGTCTCAGAGCAGCTTACAAACTCCTTTCCTTCCCCTTTCCCTTCCCCTCCCCACAACAGACACCCTGTGAGGTAGAAGAAGAGAAGAGATTGGATTTATACCCCCCCTTCACTGCCCAAAGGAGTCTCAGAGCGGCTTCCAATCTCCTTTCCCTTCCCCTCCCCACAACAGACACCCTGTGAGGTAGAAGAAGGAGAAGAGATTGGATTTATACCCCGCCCTTCACTGCCCAAAGGCGTCTCAGAGCGGCTGACAAACTCCTTTCCCTTCCCCTCCCCACAACAGACACCCTGTGAGGTGGGTGGGGCTGAGAGAACTTCTGACAGAAACTGTCCTTGAGAGAACAGCTGTGCCAGAGCTTGTGACTGACCCAAGGTCACATCAGCAGGTGCAAGTGGAGGAGTGGGGGAATCAAACCCGGTTCTCCCAGATAAGAGTCCGCGCACTTAACCACTGCACCAAACTGTAGAACTTTATGTAGCCAAAGCTTGGCTTAGTTTGTACAGTGCATTGTGTTATCATAGGAATAAATTTTTGTATTGCTGCAACCTGCATTGTCTATCTGGTCAGACAGGCCAACCACTAAAATGGACTGGCTCAGTGTGGAAAGGAGGGGGGGCACCAAGATTGGTTAGGGCACCAGGGAGCCTTAATCCGCCCCTGCGTGGCACTGTAGCCCACTGAAGTCCTTGTCCCCTCACTTGGCTTCACCCCCAAGTCTCCAGGAGTCTCCCAAGCTGGGCCTGGAAACCCTTATTGTTGGAGCTTGTGAGCAGCCTTGCCAATCGCTTTAACAAAAGGGCGGGACTTGACTTCCTTTTGTTTTGTTTCTTTTGTCCTTTTTGAACATTGGCTTTGCCTTTCTATCGAAAGGGCCCTGAAGACTTCTCACACCAAAGGAAAATGTCCCCTTGATAAGAAACAATCCTTGAGAGTAAATGAAAAAAGCACATGTTGAAAAACCACTACTTCTCACACTGAAAAAGCCTTTCCCTCGGGCTGCGGCACAGGGTTAGTCCCCTCATGAAAGCAGTCCTGTTTGAAATCCCCTCTGGCAGGGCTCTTTTTGGGCAGGAACGCACAGGAACCGAGTTCCAGCTGGCTCCGGAGTTGGCCACGCCCAGCAGGAACTCATTAGCATAATAGGCCACACCCAACAGCAGAAACTCATTAGGATTGGCTACGTTAGGGGCGTGTGGCCTAACATGCAAAGGAGTTCCTGCTCCAAAAAAAAGCCCTGGGTTTTGACAACAAACAAGGTAGACAGAATAAGAAGAAAAAGGTGGATGTGGCTGGATGACCACCCTTCTGGTAACACGGGGGTGTGGCCTAATATGCTAATGAGATGTGCTGTCAGGGGTGTGGCCTGTTATGCTAATGAGTTCCTGGTGGGCTTTTTCTACAAAAAGAGACCTGCCCTCCGGCCTTTGGGATTTCAGGAGGCATTTTAAGGGTAGTTTTACAACCCTGATGAGGACTAGAAACTTAAAAGTAAAGCTTTGCATTCTTGCCCTGGCCAATACAATGAGATTAGTAGGGCTGTCATCTCCAGGTTGGGAAATTCGTGGCGATTTGGGGGTGGGGACAGGGAAGAAATAAGTCCTTTTCAGTGGCGATTAGCCACAGGGTATAGATGGGAACTCTCAGTCTGGGGCAGGTGATGCACTTTATTCTTGGTGCTGGAGGGGGCAGCAGTGGGAGGGCTTCTAGTGTCCTGGCCCCACTGCTGGACCTCCTGATGGCACCTGGTATATTTTGGCCTGATTCAACATTGGCCTGATTCAATCAGTGTTGGCCTGATTCAACATTGGCTTCTCTTATATTCTTATGTTATGTTCTCAGTTGCTCACAATTCAAGAACTTATGAGTACTCAATGAACTCGATGTGCAGTAGGCTTAGGACAGATAAAAGGAGTCATTCACACAAATAATCATTAACAGGTGGAATTCACTGCTGCAGGAAATGGTGGTGGCTACAGGCATAGGCAGCTTCATGAGGAGACTGGATAAACATATGGAGCCGAGGTCCATCTGTGGCTATTGGCCACAAGGTATTGATGGAACACTATTTCTGGGGCAGTGATGTTCTGTATTATTGGTGTTTGGGAGGCAACAGTGGGAGGGCTTTCTGGGATTCTGGTCCCGCTGGTGGACCTCCTGATGGAAACCTGGGTTTTGGCCACTGTGTGACACAGAGTGTTGAACTGGACGGGCCCTTGGCCTGATCCAACATGGCTTCTCTTAGGTTCTTATGTCTGGGGCAGCGATGCTCTGTATTCTTGGTGCTTGGGGGGAGGGACAACAGTGGGAGGGCTTCTGGAGTTCTGGCCCCACTGGGGGACCTCCTGATGGCATCTGGGTTTTGGCCACTGTGCTAGAGTGTTGGACTGGATGTTCCTGTGTTTTAACATTTTCATCATGAATTGTTCACAGAAAACCCTCTGGTCTCTTCCAGAGTGCCCTCTAAGCTGAGTGAGTGTGAGCTAGCTCACAGTCTTTTAGTGTCAGGCTCACACCTTTTTTGTCTTCGCTCAGGAAGGGAGGGCTCCAGAGCAGACTAAATTTGTGCAGCAGCCAAGTGCCAGTCGCTCACAGAGTAGAATTCTTGCTCACAAGACTCCACAGCTTAGAGGGAACATTGGCCACCTTATATATAAATGCCACACACTTCCTTTTTTCTATCTACCTACCTACCTACCTACTCAGGGCTGTTTTTGGACAGGAAGGCAGGGAGTTCCAGCTGGCTCCTGAGTTGGCCACGCCCAGCAGGAACTCATTAGCATAACAGGCCACACCCAACAGCAGAAACTCATTAGGATTGGCTACATTAGGGCTGTGTGGCCTAACCTGCAAAGGCGTTCCTGCTACAAAAAGAAAGCCCCGGGTTTTGGCAACAAACAAGGTACACAGAATAAGAAGCAAAAGGTGGGTGTGGCTGGATGACCACCCTTCTGGTAACACGGGGGTGTGGCCTAATATGCTAATGAGCTGCACTGTCAGGAGTGGCCTAATATTCTAATGAGTTCCTGCTATTGGGTGTGGCCTATTATGCTAATAAGTCCCTGCTGGGCTTTCTCTACAAAAAAAGCCCTGTATCTACTAATTAAGGTTCTAACCCGCCCTCCCCCGAAGCTGCTCAGGGTTAGGCGACTTTACATAAAGGCTTTTCCAAAATGAGCTCAGCCTCGAAGGGTTAAAGGGAGAGAGAGCCGCAGTCCTAGAGAGGCACATGGGAGGGGAGATGGCTGCAGAGGGGAGCCATTTCCTCTTCCGCCCCTTGCAAAAAAAAAAAAAAGTGCTTCTGGGTCCCTAAGGCTTTTCTGCTTGAAGGTCTTCGAGGGGGATCTGGTGAGTTCGAGGAGGCTTCGGAGTGGGGGGGAATATGGGTCGGGGGCCTGCAATGCAAGACCCAAAGCAGAGAGCCAGGAGGGGGATGTAGCAGGGGGTGAAAGGGAACACCTGCCCCCCCTTGCTTCTTTGCCTCCTTTTGCTCCTCACCCCGCCGCCTCCTGCCCCACGGAGAGCCGCTTGTCCTCTTTGCGGAGACCCAGCGCCGGGCTTGAGCGCAGGATCCAAATCCTGCAATTCTGGAGACTGGAGGAAGTTCAGGTGGCTTCCAGAGGCACATTTAGGAAGGAGTGCTGGGCAGGGGCGGGTGAAGGCTCCCTGGTGCCCTAGGCACTGACCCATCTTGGTGCCCCCCCTCCTTTCCACACTGGCCCAGTCTATTTTAGTTGTTGACCTGTCTGGCCAAAATATACAATGTGGGTTGCAGCCATACAAAAATTTATCGCTATGATCACACAATAGACTGTACAAACGAAGCCAAGCTTTGGCTACATAGTAAAGGTAAAGGTTCCCTTGCTCGAAAGCCAGTCGAATCTGACTCTAGGGTTGTGGTGCTCATCTCCGTTTCAAAGCCGAAGAGCCAGCGCTGTCCGAAGATGTTTCCGTGGTCATGGGGCCGGTATGAGTAAACACCAAGGCACACGGGACGCTGTTACCTTCCCACTGCAGTGGTACCTATTTAGGTAAAGGTAAAGGTTCCCTTGCTCGAAAGCCAGTCGAATCCGACTCTAGGGTTGCGGTGCTCATCTCCGTTTCTAAGCTGAAGAGCCAGCGCTGTCCGAAGACATTTCCGTGGTCATGTGGCCAGCATGACTAAACACCAAAGTGCAGGGAACGCTGTTTACCTACTTGCAATTTCTTGCTTTCAAACTGCTAGGTTGGCAGGAGCTGGGACTAGAGACGGGAGCTCACTCCATCATGCGGCACTCTCGGGTCTCGAACTGCTGAACTACTGACCTTCCACGGCCTGCAGTTCAGCCTCTTAACCACTTGAGCCACCGCAGCTCCTTTTGGCTACATAAAGTTTTACAAAAATGCAGTACAACATCTATTTTAATATTTCACAAGTTTAAATGTATCAAAGTTACAGTGCACCTCGCCAACAAAAAAATAGAAGATGACCCCAGGGTGCACCATGATCAATTTGCACTAGTTTTATCAATTTTTTTTTTTTTACAAATCATCTTTGGGGGTTTTTCTTTCCACCTTTTTCCCAACTTTGTGGTGCCCCCTTTGGCCCTGGTGCCCTAAGCCCGTGCTTAGTCTGCTTAATGGTTAATCTGCCACTGAGGGGCTGAGAGTGAGATTTGGGGGTGGGGGGAAGGAGGGAGCAGATCAAGGAGAAGGGGGGTTGCTGGGGAGATTTGGGGGCGGGGCAGAGGGGCGGAAGGAAAGGCTGGGGGCAATGCTCCCTCTAAGCTGTTGGAGTCTTGTGAGCAAAAATCCTACCTGGTGAGCTCCTGGTATGAAAGTTGCGAGCCACCGATTTTTGGCTGCTGCCTGGATTCGTTTGCTCTGGACCCATCCCTCCCTGAGCTGAGACAAAATGTGCGAGCCGGAGGCTAAAAAACTGTGAGCCGGCTCACACTAACTCAGCTTAGAGGGAACACTGGTTGAGGGGGCTGAGAGTGAGATTGGGGCGGGGGAGAAGGAGGGAGCAGATCAAGGAGGGGGAGGAGAGGGGGTGATGGGGAGATTTGGGGGGCAGGGGCAGAGAGGCGGGAGGAGAGGCTGGGTGAGCTGGGAAGGGGGATCTTAAGGGATGGCCCTAAGGGAACCTCCCCCCCAAAAAAAGAAACAGAATCTGAAGAGTGCAAAGGGGGATTTTCAGAGGAAATCTTCCTCCTTAGTATCAAGGCTGTGCCCCTTCTGTCTGGGGGAAATAAGCAGGAGTGTCAGCTCTTCTCCCCACAGGTTCGATGCTTTGGGGGATTTAGTTTTTATACTACCATGCAGCACTTGGGGCCTGGCCTGTAGCTATGGTGGGCTATTCGGGGCTCTGCCCCCAATGCCCCCTCTCAGCTGTGGAGTCTTGTGAGGAAAAATCCAACTTTGTGAGCCACTGGCTTTAAAGTTGTGAGCGAGCGATTTGGCTGCTGCATACATTACTTTGCTCTGGAGCCAGGCTCCCTGAGGGGAGACAAAAATGTGTGAGCCGGAGGTTAAAAAACTGTGAGCTAGCTCACACTAACTTGGCTTAGAGAGAACACTGCACCCTTCCTTAAAGGGACAGCCCAGCAAGATTGGGCCAGAGCCTTATCTGGCAAACGTGTGTATCACGCCCCTGTCCCGTGTGAGGTAGGCCCGACAAGGCCGGAGTGAGTTAAAGGTCACTCGTTTTGCATGCTTGCCTGCAGCTTTGGGCTGCGCTGGGCTTTGTGGTGTTGGCCGCTGCTGGAGACTGGCTGGAAATACCCTCCTCCTCGTGGCCCCTGCTGGAATTTCCCCCGGCTTTTCGATGATGTGTTTCCCAATTGGAAGTTGGAATTTTGCAAGCAAAGCGGGATGGCTGCCATTTCAGATTCCCGCACCTGATTGGCAGCTGTTTTTCCTTCCCCCTGTAGGCTGTGTGTGTTTGGTTTTGTCTTTTACTTTGGAAGCTGACTAGTGTATCCGTATAACCACACACCGATTGTGCAATACTGATATAGAACTGATGGTTTGTCAAAAACCAAACCAAACAAAAACAGACGTTAACGTTATGACGCATGGCCCCTTTTATATTGACAGCACCGTGAGGGTCCGTGTGTGGTGCCTGGTCAGAGCTGCTGCTGCTTTTTTCTGACCAGTCCTCTATGCAAATCTACAATAGTCTCTTCAGGGTAATTGTTTTACTTCTTGGTCAGGGATATTTGTAAGGACCACTGCTAAGTGTATTTACCATGAAATAGATAGGCACCACAGCTTGCTAACTTTAAAACTGAACAGGCTTTATTTACAAACAACACCACAGGGGAATGGAAGATTTTACACAGAGGTTAATTTGTTTCTTTTCAGGTTGAACTGTTGAACTTGGCTTCTCTTTGTGAGAATGTTTGTTTCTTTTCCTCAGTTGCACGGATGTTAAGTAGTTCACTACACCCTCTGGTGATCACACCGTCCTGCACTGTTTCGTGGTTCACTTTTGGCTTTGGTTCTCTGGCCCTTTTTGAGTCCAACTGGCCACCACCAGTTTTCCTGACTCAGCTCAGACCTTTTTCTTAGCCCTCACGGACACACTTCTCTCAGATCCCTTAAGGAATGATGTCTCATTGGTGTATGACTCTATTGTGTTTACTTTTTAACCGTCTGGTCACTGTCCCCTTCCTTTGGAGGAACTCAGTAAACCAGGTTCTTCCACACAGAGCTACAGAGCTTCTACAGTTCGCTGACAGACTCCTGTTAGCTCTCTGTCCAATGACGAACCAACTGTTGCTTCTCAACTGCCAATTCCAAACTGACTTGTTTGGTCTGTTAAATGCCAATCACTGAGGGTTCTGAGCTAAATGGCCCCCTCCTCGCTCCGTCATGTGACTCAGCAGTGTTCTATGTTTACTTTCTGCTGGTCCCGGATCTTTAAGTCCATCACAAACGCATAAAATGGGGGTTAGATATACTCATCTATATCATCTAGCTATCGCCTCCTGCAATGTTTACTACAGTTATTATCACCAAATGGGTTTTTGCATATTAAATATGGAAATGAAATCTATGTTATCTCCTAAAATGTTCATAGGTCTATATTGTAATAGTCTTCCAACCATTTATAAAATCTTGACCCTGGGTTATGGAACCTTCCTCCTTCTTGTCCTCTCAAAATTAAGGTCCATATCAGCCGTTTCAAGAGCTTTGTATATCAGTTCTTCTTTAGAAGGTAGCTCGCTGTTCCTCCAGTATTTAGCATATAAGATTCTTGCAGTAGTCACTACCTGTATGATAAGGTAAAAATCTTGTCTGTTACAATTTCCTGGCATTACATTCAATAGAAATAGTTCAGGAGTAAATGGTACAGTACATTCTAACATTTTTTTTGTAAAATCTCGTGGATCCAAGACCAATACTTTTTAACTCTTATCACAACTCCACCACATATGGAAAAATGTACCGACAGACTTTTGACGTTTCCAACAATCATTTGATAGATCAGGGTAACACTTTGCTAGAATATCTGGAGTCATATGCTGAATTTTTTTAAAAAAAATCTTTAAAAAAAAAAAGAATTGATGGGTTTTAAAATACCGGGACATTCCACTGTTTGGGGGGGGGGCATCGAGGAGAGTTTGGGGCAAGGAAAACGCAGGGAAATCTGCCTCCCTGGGGTGGAGAGGTGAGCTGGTGGAACGGACAGGACTCATTTATCTTCATTTGTCCTGACCTAGAATCATAGAATGTTGGAAGGGACCTTGCAGGTCATCTAGTCCAACCCCCTGCACTCTGCAGGAGCATAGCCGAAAGATAGCCCTACATACCTACAACATACCCGAAAGTCTCCGCTTAAAAACGTCCAGCATCCACCACCTCCTGAGGCAGTCTGTTCCACTGCTCAACCACTCTTACAGTTAGGAAGTTTCTCCTGTTATTTAGCCTCAAACCTCATGGATTCGAGGCAATTTTGCTTGAAACTGCAGGTGGAGGGACTCATTTTGGGAGGCTTCCCGCTGCTGAAATCTCCCCGCTTCAGAAAATCATCTTGGCCAGCCCAGGGAGAGTGTACAAAATCTATCTTTCCCTGCGGGGCTAGTTTTCTTAGTGCGGGGAAAATTTAATTCCGAGCTGATGTCCACCTCTGACTCTGGCAATCCATCCCATCCCCTCAGGGTTCTCCCACCTCATTCCCAGGACTTCCTTCAAAAAGGTGGGGGGGCAGGCAGGAGGGTCTTGGCTTCCCTCAGAAGGAAGGAGGGAGGGAGGGAGGGAGGTATGTGGCTTCAGGCAGGGAAAGGGACTCCTCTCCAGTGTTCCCTCTAAGCTAAGTGAGTGTGAGCTAGCTCACAGTTTTTTTAGCCTCCGGCTCTCACATTTTTGTCTTTGCCCAGGAAGGGAGGGCTCCGGAACAAACTAATTTATGCAGCAGCCCAATCGCTCACTCACAATTATAATGCCAGTAGCTCACCAAGGAGAATTTTTGCTCACAAGACTCCACAGCTTAGGGGAAGCATTGCTCATCTCCCAGGGCGTTTTGAGGGGAGGAGAGGATGGATGGACGGGCAAGGAAGGTAGGACTGCCCCCCCATAGAATGGCCACTTGAGGGGAGAGATGTGGGGCCACACGCTCCTGAGCTGTGGTAATCCAGGTGTTTTGAATTATGCCCCGGATCCGGAAAACGTGTGTGTAGAAAAAAAGGGTTTTCCCTCCCTCTTCCTTTCTCTCCCTCCCAGGCAGGAGTGGAAGGACACCCCGGATGCCTCGTCCGCCGTCTCCTCCGGGCGCTGAAGGGAAAAGAGCCGCCATGCAGCCAGCTCAGGTATTTCAGGGAGGGGGGGGAATCACTGGGGGACGTGTGGTGAAACACGTGGTGAGAGTTTTCGGCTGAGCATCAGAAAGAACTTCCCGACAGTTGGAGCGGTTCCTCAGTGGAACAGGCTTCCTCGGGAGGTGGCGGGCTCTCCTCCTCTGGAAGTTTTCAAACAGAGGCTCGATGGCCCTCTGACAGCAATGCCGATTCTGTGAACTTAGGCAGTTCAGGAGAGGGAGGGCAGGAAGGGTTGCCACAGTGCTTAGTTCTCGTGGCCCTTTTTTTACACGCCCAGGGAAATGCCGATGGCTACCGTGGGGTCAGGAAGCAACCCTGAAGGCTTTTTTGCCATCTTCAGGGCATGGAACAGCGGTCACTGGGGGTGTGGGAGGGGGAGGCATTTGTGAATTTCCTGCCTTGTGCAGGGGGCCGGACTAAATGACCCTGGAGGTCCCTTCCGACACTGTGAATCTATGAGACAGTAAGGACGCTTTCTTCCCTGTTGTAATCAATGTTCCCGCTAAGCTGTGGAGTCTCGTGAGCAGAAATTCTGCTTTGTGAGCTGCTGGCATTAAAGCTGTGAGCGAGTGATTTGGCCAATGCGTAAATCAGTTTGTTCTGGAGTCATCCTTCCTGAGCGGACGCAAAAATCTGTGAGCCAGAGGCTAAAAAGCTGTAAGCTAGCTCACACTGACTCAGCTTAGAGGGAGCACTGGTTGTAATGCTCAGAGGATCGGGCTCCTTCCCACTGATTCCAGGGTTCCCCTCTGGGAAGGCAGAAAAATGATAACCCCCCCATCTAGGATGATTTTTGCCAAGAGATAGGACAAATAGAATATTGATTTTGATTTGGCCCAACTCTAAACGTCTCCGTAATAGTACTGAATTTCCCACAGAAACCTATTTAGTCCTTTATCATCCATACATCTCTGGACTCTTCCCCCAGAAGGCTACTAGCCCACTGCGACTGGGGACAGCCTCTCTGCTTCCAAAATGCTCCCACAGAAGGCTGGCCGGGGGGGGGATTTCGCCACCACTTTGTGCTGCTCTAGCATTGTGGATCGACTCTCTCTGTTTTTGGCTTTCCCCTCATGGACCAGCTTTGCAGTCATGTAAAGAGATGCTTTTCCTCTCCTTCTTGCAGGCCGGGGTGTCCTTTGAAGAGGTGGTCATCTATTTCACCCCGGGGGAGTGGACCCTGCTGCGCCCAGCCCAGAGAGCGCTGTACAGGGAAGTCATGCTGGAGAATTTCAGGAACGTGGCCTCTCTGGGTGAGGATCCTTTTCTCCTTCTTGTTGTGTAGTGAGCCAGTTTGGTGTAGTGGTTAAGTGCACGGACTCTTATCTGGGAGAACCGGGTTTGATTCCCCCACTCCTCCACTTGCACCTGCTGATGTGACCTTGGGTCAGTCACAAGCTCTGGCACAGCTGTTCTCTCAAGGACAGTTTGTGTCAGAGGTTCTCTCAGCCCCACCTACCTCACAGGGTGTCTGTTGTGGGGAGGGGAAGGGAAAGGAGTTTGTAAGCCGCTCTGAGACACCTTTGGGCAGTGAAGGGCGGGGTATAAATCCAATCTCTTCTTCTTCTTCTTCTTCTTGTGCGGAGTGACTATAAGGAAGAACATAAGAGAAGCCAATGTTGGATCTGGCCAATGGCCCATCCAGTCCAACACTCTGTCATGCAGCGGTCAAAAATACCAGGTGCCATCAGGAGGTCCAGCAGTGGGGCCAGGACACTAGAAGCCCTCCCACTGTTGCCCCCCCCAAGCACCAAGAATACAGAGCATCCCTTGCCCCAGAGTCCCTATCTATACCTGGTGGCTAATAGCCACTGATGAACCTCTGTCCATGCTTGTAGCTGCCGCCACCTCCTGTGGCAATGAATTCCACATGTTAATCACTCTTTGGGTGAAGAAGTACTTCCTTTTATCCGTTCTAACCCGACCGCTCAGCAATTTCACGGAGTACCCACGAGTTCTTGCATTGTGAGAAAGGGAGAAAAGTACCTCTTTCTCGACCTGCTCTATCCCATGCATAATCTTATAAACCTCGATCATATTGTAGGGCTATCTTTCGGCTATGCTCCTGCAAAGTGCAGGGGGTTGGATTAGATGACCTGCAAGGTCCCTTCCAACTCTTAACATTCTATGATTCTATGAAAAAGTACAGAGTTATATATATAAAAAACCAATTTAACATTCCGCATGCAAATCTCCTCCTAAAAGTCTCACAACTGTTATAATCGTCTTTTCTGTTATTCTTCATTTAGTCTTAGTTTCTCAGTACTTCTGTTTTAACCAGTCATCAAACGCCCTCCAATGTCCCATAAATTCTTCTTCCATTTTCCCTTTAAGAATATTTGTCAATCTGTCCATTTCAGCACATTCCGTAGTCTTCGTCGTCGACTTGTTAAGCGTTGGGATTTTCAGTGTCCTCCATGTTGTTGCGAATAAGATTCTAGCTGCTGTTATAACATGTAAAATAAACTTATCTATGGTTCTTCCACTTCTTCCACAACCCCATTTCTGTTGCAGGGCAGTACGGGGTGCCGACAACTGCAAGACCTTTCACAGATGTTGCCGTTTGATCGTGCCCTTTAGACCCATCAAGCATTCGCAGCTGAGTCGGATCTAAATGCACGCCTGACCGCAGCCAGAGTCCCAGGATAACAAAAGAGGGATGCGTCTTGACCCTGTACTGTCCTGCATCCCACCCCCTCTTATTTGCTTGTCGTGTGTTTCTGGAGTAACGGTCAACCTTGCTTGGAATGGTTGGATTTCTGGGCACACAGACGAAGTCTAATTTTGTGGGTTCTTCCCCCGATAAACAGGACCTCTGATTGCCAAACCTGACCTCATATCCCAGCTGGAAGAAGAGGAAGGGCTGTTTTTCCTCGGCTGTGATGAAGAGGAGGGATTGGCAGGTACCGGCTTAGATTTCTTTCTTTCTTTCTTTCTTTCTTTCTTTCTTTCTTTCTTTCTTTCTTTCTTTCTTTCTTTCTTTCTTTCTTTCTTTCTTTCTTTCTTTCTTTCTTTCTTTCTTTCTTTCTTTCTTTCTTTCTTTCTTTCTTTCTAAAATATTTTATTATTTTTAAAGACAAAACAAACATAAAATGGGGGATATTTATCTCACAATTGTTACTTTACAAAAAGTAAAGGTAAAGGCTTCCCTTGCTCGAAAGCCAGTCAAATCTGACTCTAGGTTTGCGGCGCTCATCTCCGTTTTCAAGCCGAAGAGCCAGCACTGTCTGAAGACATTTCTGTGGTCATGTGGCTGGCATGACTAAATGCCAAAGCACACAGAACGCTGTTACCTTCCCACTGAAGCGGTACCTATTCATCTACTTGCAATTTCTTGCTTTTGAATTGCTACGTTTACAAAAACACAAGCCTAAATTGTAGTCTGTTTATGAAATTCACCATATACCATTAATAAAAACTGTGGCAAAAATTAAACGTCTCAAGCTTGTATATCCTTTATAAGTTTCCAATAACTATATAGTTCACTTGGAGTAGTCTTCAAGCCAGTTATAAAACCTTAGCCAAGTATTTTCAAAAGTCGTCTTTGGCTGTCCTTTCCAAATTAAAGTTAATTTGTCCATTTCGGCAGTTTACAAAATTTTGTTTATGATTTCTTCCTTCAGGGGTGTTTCGGTTTTTCTCCAATATTTAGCATACGGTATTTTAGCAGATGTAACTATGTACAGAATAAGATATGAATCATTTTTTTTATGTTTCTCAGGTAAAATATTTAACAGAAAAGTTTCAGGAACAAAAGGAACAGAGCATTTAAATTTTTTTTGTAAGATTTCATGAATCCATACCCAATATTTTTTTGCTTTATCACATAACCACCACATGTGGTAGAAAGAACCAACATTATTTTGACACCTCCAACACACATTTGAGCATTTAAGGTCAAACTTAGCCAAATTTTCAGGCGTAATATACCATCTATCTTATAAATATTTTCCTTATAAGAAATTGCTTTAGTAATCTTTATATTTCTTTTCCATATCTGAGACCATTGACCTAGTTCAGTATTATGACCCAAATTTTATCATGACATTTTTAACAACTTCATCTTGTGGGCTTAGATATCTTTCTTGAGAGGGCGTGTGGCCTGTGCCTACCTGGAACTGCTGGTGAATTTCTGTGGCCTTGTTTATCCTCAGAGTTTGAGTTTCCCCCAGAAGGCCTCGGATAAATGGTGGATGCTGAAATGCTGCCTGTAGATCTTCTGCCTAGGACAAGAGGCAGTTTCCTTCTCCTTAGTCTTATGGCCTTTACGTCCAGTCTAGCTCTGTATTGTCCACTCTGGAAGTCAAGGTCGTTCTGGCCAGGGTAGCCCTGTCTCACCTGAGATCCCTTTGACTAGAAATCCCAGGCCTTGATGCTGTCTCTCTGTGCCTGCAAAGCAAAGCATGTGCTTTATGGGAGAGAGATGATTCAAAGCAAACCTAGACAGCTCTCATATGACCCTATTTTACCTCCCCACCCCCTGGGCATGGAGCAGTGTTGCATGAGATTGTGAAGGGCCTGGTGCATACAGGACGCCAATATAAAATTCCAGCCTCTTCCAGAGGGAAGTCCTGGCTTTCCCAGGGTGTGTTTAAACCCTAGTCAGGATTCATCTGTTCCGATTAATAGCCGATTGTACATCATCTGGATCTGCCACTCAGGAAGCTGATTATGTACCCCAACAAATATGCAGGAGGAGACCCAGGACCCTCTAGCAGAGAGCCTCTCTCCTCTCTTTCCCGATCTCCTCTCCTCTTGCAGGTTCGACTCCCTCCTCCTGGCTTTTTGGCCTACTTCTATCTGTCCCCCCCCCAAAAAAAACCCTTTTCTTTGTTCGCAACTGCAGTCTGTCTTTCCCCTGCACCCTGTTTTGCACTGAATGTTTACTGAGCAGGTGGATGTGATGTCAAGATGCTGTCTATGGCATACCAGGTTCGGTTCAAGGTGCTGGTTCTTACCTTTAAAGCCCTTATATGGTCAGGGACCTACTTACCTAAGGGGACCGCCTTTCCCCGTACGTTCCCCAGAGAGCACTAAGATCGGGGTCCCAAAACCGTCTGGCTCTCCCAGGCCCTAAAGAAGCCAGGCTAGCTACGACGTGGGCCGGGGCCTTTTCTGTGGTGGCCCCTTACTGGCGGAATGAGCTCCCAGATGACATCGGGGCCCTACGGGACCTTGTACAGTTCCGCAGGGCCTGTAAAACGGAGCTCTTCCACCAGGCGTTTGATTAGGGTGCCGCCTTTTAATATTGTGGCCCTGACTCCAACATCAGCACTAAAGTAACAACTAACAGCCAGGCAAGAACCCAGAGTATGGTGGCAGTCAACCACTGGAAGCTGAGAGAACGCCGCCATCTTTTATTAAATTTTTATGTTCCTTAAAATCTAAATGTTGTATGCTGTGGTTTTAATTTAACTTTTGTCTCTTAATATATTTTGTTGTTTTAATATTTATATATACTTTGTGTGGAGCTGCAGTGGCTCAAGTGGTTAAGACGTTGAACTGCAGGCTGTGGAAGGTCAGTAGTTCGGCAGTTCAAGACCCAGGAGTGCTGCATGACGGAATGAGCTCCCGTCTCTAGTCCCAGCTCCTGCCAACCTAGCAGTTCGAAAGCAAGAAATTGCAAGTAGATAAATAGGTACCACTTCGGTGGGAAGGGAACAGCGTTCCATGCACCTTGGTGTTTAGTCATGCCGGCCCCATGACCACGGGAACGTCTTCGGACAGCGCTGGCTCTTCGGCTTGGAAACGGAGATGAGCACCGCAACCCTAGAGTCGGATTCGACTGGCTTTCGAGCAAGGGAACCTTTACCTTTACCTTTATACTTTGTGTAGCTGCCCTGAACCTGCCACGGTGGGGAACGTGGGATACTAAATAAATAAATTGTAAAAGAAAATAATAACAAAGTCTCCCTTTCTGGGGTGTTCTTTTTCCTTGTTTTTCTTCTGATTTCCCCCCCCCTTTTTCTTGCTCTTTGGAAAAATAAGACTTCCCAAATGGTTCTAACGCTTAAGGCAGAGAAAGCAGAGCAGACAGCTGCTTGCCCAGGCTGGGGATGCGCATTGCTTGCTTGCAGCTGCTGCTGCTGTGGCTACTGGCGTGCTTCCCCCTGCCTGCTCTGCTGTGTCCCCGTTTCGGAAAGCAAGTTCCCCGACTGGATCCTCGGGTTCTGCTGTTATTTCTTCTGTGCCTCTGTTGCACACTGTGCCCTGCTGCATGGGAGTGGCTGGCTGGTCAGAGAGGGGGAGAGGAAGAGAGGGAATGAAAGGAGGGGCAGACAGACAGACTCACCCACCCGCCGTGTGGGGGGGAGCCCCTTCTCTGACACTGCCGGGCCATTTCCAGCGGCTGAATTTCCCGGTTCCCATTTGCTCAGCCACTTCTAACTCTCCTGCTTGTTCGTCTCTCAGCCTCCCCCAACCCCCGTGTCTGCTGTTCACTAACCCCCTCCCCCTCCCCCTTTCCATGTGCTTTGACATCAGTGCTAGATCATTTTACAGGAACAACCAGAGACCTTCAAAGCCCCCCCGCCCCAGCTTTCTAACTTTTACTTCCTGGCACTGAGGCTCGCAGGGAGATAAAGAGCCCTGGACAGGCCATATCCTTGATACCCCTGCTTTAGATTTTTTTTTTTTTCAGTGAAGGCAGAGACTTAATGACACGGATTTCAGCAATTGAACTGAGCCAGTTTGGTGTAGTGGTTAAGTGCGCGGACTGTAATCTGGGAGAACTGGGTTTGATTCCCCACTCTTCCACTTGCACCTGCTGGATGACCTTGGGCAAGCCATAGTTCTGTCAGGGCTGTTCTCTCAAGTACAGTTCTGGAAAGAGCTCTCTCAGCCCCACCTACCTCACAGGGTGTCTGTTGTGGGGAGGGGAAAGGAAAGGAGTTTGTAAGTCACTCTGAGACTCCTTTGGGTAGTAAAGGGCAGGGTATAAATCTAATCTCCTCCTGCTCCTGCTCCTGCTCCTGCTCCTGCTCCTGCTCCTGCTCCTCCTCCTCCTCCTCCTCCTCCTCCTCCTGCTCCTGCTCCTGCTCCTCCTCCTCCTCCTCCTCCTCCTCCTCCTCCTCGTCGTCGTCGTCGTCGTCGTCGTCGTCGTCGTCGCTGCGTCGTCGTCGTCGTCGTCGTGCGTCGTCGTCGTCGTCGTCGTCGTCGTCGTCTTCTTCGTCTTCTTCTTCTTCTTCTTCTTCTTCTTCTTCTTCTTCTTCTTCTTCTTCTTCTTCTTCTTCTTCTTCTTCTTCTTCTTCTTCTTCTTCTTCTTCTTCTTCTTCTTCTTCTTCTTCTTCTTCTTCTTCTTCTTCTTCTTCTTCTTCTTCTTCTTCTTCTTCTTCTTCTTCTTCTTCTTCTTCTTCTTCTTCTTCTTCTTCTTCTTCTTCTTCTTCTTCTTCTTCTTCTTCTTCTTCTTCTTCTTCTTCTTCTTCTTCTTCTTCTTCTTCTTCTTCTTCTTCTTCTTCTGCAGTGGTAAGCAGTGGGGTACCACAGGAATCAGTACTCAGTCCGATGCTTTTGAACTTGTTCATTAATGATTTGGAGTTGGGAGTGAGAAGTGAAGTGACTAAATTTGCAGATGATATGAAGATATTCAGAGCAGTGAAAACCAGGGAGGATTGTGAGGCACTCCAAAGGGATCTGTCGAGGATGGGTGAGTGGGCGTCAACGTGGCTAATGGGGTTCAATGTGGCCAAGTGCGAGGTGATGCACATTGGAGCCAAAAATCCTAACTATAAATACACATTGATGGGGTCTGAAGTGGCATAAGAACATAAGAGAAGCCAATGTTGAATCAGGCCAATGGCCCATCTAGTCCAACACTCTGTCACACAGCGGCCAAAATATACCAGGTGCCCTCAGGAGGTCCAGCAGTGGGGCCAGGACACTAGAAGCCCTCCCACTGCTGCCCCCCCCAGCACCAAGAATAGAGTGCATCACCTGCCCCAGACTGAGAGTTCCCATCTATCCCTTGTGGCTAATAGCCATTGATGGACTTCTGCTCCATATGTTTATCTAATTCCCTCTTGAAACTGTCCATGCTTGTAGCTGCCACCACCTCCTGTGGCAGTGAATTCCATGTGTGAATCACTCTTCGGGTGAAGAAGTACTTCCTTTTATCTGATCTAACTCAACTGCTCAGCAATTTCATGGAGTGCCCACGAGTTCTTGTATTGTGAGAAAGGGAGAAAAGTACTTCTTTCTCAACCTGCTCAATCCCATACATAATCTTATAAACCTCGATCATGTCACCCCTCAGCCATCGTTTCTCCAAGCTAAAGAGCCCCAAGTGTTTTAACCTTTCTTCATAGAGAAAGTGTTCCAACCCTTTTATCATTCTAGTTGCCCTTCTCTGCACTTTTTCCAATGCTATAATTTCTTTTTTGAGGTGCGGCGACCAGAACTGTACACAGTACTCCAAATGAGGTCGCACCAATGATATTTTTGGCCACTGTGTGACACAGAGTGTTGGACAGGATGGGCCATTGGCCTGATCCAACACTGCTTTCTCTTACGTTCTATTTAAAGTATAAAGGTAAAGGTTCCCTTGCTCGAAAGCCAGTCAGATCCGACTCTAGGGTTGTGGTGCTCATCTCCATTTCAAAGCCAAAGAGCCAGCGTTGTCCAAAGACGTTTCCGTGGTCATGTGGCCGGCATGACTAAACACCAGGGTGCACGGAATGCTGTTCCCTTCCCACCGAAGTGGTACCTATTTATCTACTTGCAATTTCTTGCTTTCGAACTGCTAGGTTGGCAGGAGCTGGGACTAGAGACGGGAGCTCACTCCGTCGTGCAGCACTCTCGGGTCTCGAACTGCTGAACTACTGACCGTCCACAGCCTGCAGTTCAGCGTCTTTTTTTTTTTTTTTAAATACAATTTATTATTGGATATATCACATGTTCATACAATTTAAACAAACCAATACATATCCATTTTTCTTTCTCCCTCTCCCCCCCAAACAAGGCTTCCCGCACTGCTCCAACCCCCTTGATATTTCTCTTATACAATTACATTTACTACTAAACATATTTCTTTTACTAATGGTAACAATTCAAAGATCTGAGTCTCTTTCCACTTCTCCTCAATAGCTGTCAAAACAAATCAAACCACGTTTTACATCCCAATTCTTCAACAAGTATTCTTGAAAGTCTTTCCAGTCTCCGAAAAAGGTTTCGTCTTCTTCATTGTTTAATTTTCTTGTTAATTTGTCCATTTCTGCCATAAACAACGTCTTTTTAATCCATTCCCATGTTTCAGGTACTTTATCTTGTTTCCAACATTGAGCAAAAGTCAGTCTAGCTGCTGTAATCAAGTACCATAGTAGTGTTCTCTTGGCTACATTTATTTCTTCCATTTTCAGACCTAACAATAACATCTGTGCGTCTTTCTTAAAAGTACATTTCAAAATTTTTTGTATCTCATTGTGGATCTCAGTCCAATACTTTACTGCTTTATCACATGTCCACCACTTTCGAACTGCTAGGTTGGCAGGAGCTGGAACTAGAGACGGGAGCTCACTCCGTCTTGCGGCACCCGGGTCTTGAACTGCTGAACTTCTGACCTTTCACAGCCTGCAGTTCTTAACCACTTGAGCCACCGCAGCTCCCTTTAGGTGCTACTAGACTCAAAATTGGGTATTTACGGAAAGTGTCATATCATATCCAATGGTCCCTCTAAGTTACGGAGTCTTGTGAGCAACAATTTTACTTTGTGAGCTCCTGGCATTAAAGTCATGAGCGAACGATTTGGCTGCTGCATAAGTTAGTTTGCTCTGGAGCCATCCTTCATGAACTAAGATAAAAGTCTGTGAGCTGGAGGTTAAAAAACTGTGAGCTAGCTCACATTAACTCAGCTTAGAGGGAACACTGATCATATCTTTTACCAACACATGGAATTCACCGCCACAAGAGGTGGTGGCAGCCACAAGCATGGACAGCTTCAGGGCGGAAGCATGTGGAGCAGAGGTCCATCGGTGGCTATTAGCCACAAGGTATAGATAGAGACTCTCAGGCTGGGACAAGTGATGCTCTGTATTCTTGGTTCCGGGGGGGAGGCAAAATTGGGAGGGCTTCTAGTGTCCTGGCCCCACTGCTGGACCTCCTGATGGCACCTGGTCTTTTTGGCCACGGTGTGACACAGAATGTTGGACTAGATGGGCCATTGGCCTGATATAACATTGGCTTCTCTTATGTTCTTATGTTCTTAACATCACACCAGGTATCCCTTTCTTCTCTTTCAGCAGGAGACGCGTGGCAGTCAGCGAATGATGCAGAAGAACACCTCCTGATGGGAAAAGAGGATACGTATTCAGATGGGAAAGAGAAGTTTGAATATTTGGTTGCAGCAAGGAAGGAGGAGGCAAGACATTCCCCTAAAGGGAGGAACAATTCCAGTCTTTTACAAGGGGATGACTTTCTACAGCAAAACATATGCCAAGGAGACAACAGGAATGAGTGCATTGCAAGCAGGGAAAATTTCACTGAAATATCAGCTATTAATCTTCAACGAAGGATATGTAAAAGACAGAAAATATATGAATGCCTGGAGAGTGGGAAAGGCTTTGGGAGAAGAGACGGCCTCATCTCCCATCAAAGAATTCACACACAGGAAAAACCATACAAATGCCTGGAGTGTGGGAAAAGCTTCAACCAGAGTGCACACCTTACTTCCCATCGAAGAACTCATACAGGGGAGAAGCCGTACAAATGCCTGGAGTGTGGGAAAAGCTTTGGTCACAGTAACACTCTTACATACCATCAAAGAATTCACACAGGGGAAAAACCATACAAATGCCTGGAATGTGGGAAAAGCTTCACTCGGAGTGACATGCTTAATTCCCATCAAAGGATTCACATAGGGGAGAAATCATACAAGTGCCTTGAATGTGGGAAAAGCTTCAGTCAAAGGGCAAACCTTACTGTCCATCAAAGAATTCACGGAAGTGAGAAGCCGTATCAGTGTCTTGAGTGTGGGTGGAACTTCCTTTTGAAAAAAACTCTTACTTCCCATCAAAGAATCCACACAGGAGAGAAACCATACAAATGTCTGGAATGTGGGGAAAGCTTCAGGCAGGGTGCACACCTTAATTCCCATCGACGAATTCACACTGGGGAAAAGCCATACAAATGCCTGGATTGTGGGAAAAGCTTCACCCAGAGTGGACATCTTACTTTCCATCGAAGAATTCACGCACAGCTGAAACCATACAAACCCATGAAGTGTGGGGAACGCTTCAGTCAGAGTGACATTCCTATTTCTCCTCAAAGAATTCACAAAGGGGAGAAACCATACAAATGCATGGAGTGTGGGAAAAGCTTTGGCCACAGTAGCAGCCTTACTTCCCACCAAAGGACACACACAGGGGAGAAACCATATAAATGCATAGAGTGTGGGAAAAGCTTTGGCCACAGTAGCAGCCTTACTTCCCACCAAAGGACACACACTGGGGAGAAACCATATAAATGCCTGGAGTGTGGAAAAAGCTTCAGTCAGAGTGGAAAGCTTTCTTCCCATCGAAGAATTCACACAGGGGAGAAACCATATAAACACCTAGATTGTGGAAATAGCTTCAGACAGAGTTCACACCTTCCTGTTAATCAGAGAAGTCACATAGGGGAGAAACCATACAAGTGCATGGAGTGTGGGAAAAGCTTTAGCCACAATAGCAGCCTTACTTCCCACCAAAGGACACACACAGGGGAGAAACCATACAAATGCATGGAGTGTGGGAAAAGCTTTGGCCACAGTAGCACCCTTACTTCCCACCAAAGAACACACACAGGGGAGAAACCATATAAATGCCTGGAGTGTGGAAAAAGCTTCAGACAAAGTGGAAAGCTTTCTTCCCATCGAAGAACCCACACAGGGGAGAAACCATATAAACAGAGTTCACACCTTCCTGTTCATCAGAGAAGTCACATAGGGGAAAAACCATACAAATGCCTGAAGTGTGGGAAAAGCTTTGGCCGCAGTAGCACCCTTACTTCCCACCAAAGGACACACACAGGGGAGAAACCATATAAATGCCTGGAGTGTGGAAAAAGCTTCAGACGGAGTTACATTCTTACTGTGCATCAAAGAATTCACACAGGAGAGAAACCATATAAATGCTTGGAGTGTGGGAAAAGCTTCAATGAGAGTGGAAAGCTTTCTTCCCATCAAAGAACTCACACAGGGGAGAAACCATATAAACACCTGGACTGTGGAAATAGCTTCAGACAGAGTTCACACCTTTCTGTTCATCAGAGAAGTCACATAGGGGAGAAACCATACAAATGCATGGAGTGTGGGAAAAGCTTTGGCCACAGTAGCACCCTTACTTCTCACCAAAGGACACACACAGGGGAGAAACCATATAAATGCCTCGAGTGTGGGAAAAGCTTCAGACGGAGTTACATTCTTACTGTGCATCAAAGAATTCACACAGGGGAGAAACCATATAAGTGCCTGGAGTGTGGGAAAAACTTCAGTGAGAGTGGAAAACTTTCCTCTCATCGAAGAACTCACACAGGGGAGAAACCACATAAATGCCTCGAGTGTGGGAAAAGCTTCAGACAGAGTTACATTCTTACTGTGCATCAAAGAATTCACACAGGGGAGAAACCGTATAAATGCCTGGAGTGTGGGGAAAGCTTCAGATGGCGTGACAGCCTTATTTCCCACCAAAGAATTCACAAAGAAGTGAAATCATACTAATGCCCAGAGTGCGGGAAAAGCTTCAGTCACAGTTCATCAAAGAATTCACCGAGGCAAGAAGCCTTAAGTGTGGTAGGAACTTCCATGAGAGAAAAATGTTTCCCCTCAAAGAATTCACACAGGAAAGAAACCATATAAATGCCTGGATTGTGGGAAAAGGTTCCATCAGAGTGTGCACCTTACTTCCCACCAAAGGATGCATGCAGGGGAAAAGAAATAATGTTACTTATTCATGACAGGGATGGTGGTCTGCACTATGGTGTCCTCTATGTACTGCCATAAGCATGATCCTTCCATCTAACAAACTCCTGTTCCATTGAACATGTCATGTAAATGCCTCTGCTTACTTTCAGCTGTTCTTTTCTAGATTTTATGCTCCTTTTCTGATTTTGTGTAATCTCAACTTCCTTCTTGCATCTCAGTGAAAAAGCGGAACCATAAAAGACATAAAGAAGAAAGAATGCTCAAATCTGACCTTCTCCCAGGTACACTGAGACCCCAGAAGATGATAGTTCCTGCCACTTAAAGGAACTGCTTTTAAACACTATAAGAAAACAAAACGTTAACCCAAAGCAAATGCAAACAAGTCAGAGATCAAAGGCCTCATCAACGGGCTGAACTCCTGAGCTGAACAACAGATGAATGGGAAAGGGTACAAACCATGAAGCGTTTAAGGGCTGCATTCAAAGCCTGATGCTGACAATGCCCCATAGGCAAAAATGCTGATGGTTGTGAACCAGCCCAAGGCTCAGTGACAGTGAGGACTTCTCAGAGGAGGAGAGGCCCCATGACACCGGAAGCCGGAAAGTCAGCCAGAACCCTGGTCACTTCAATGTATTTCTGCTTCCGCAGACGTTTTTCTGCTCTTTCCCTAAAATAGGTGCGGCAGTGCCATGATTCTTACTCTTGCCGTTCTCCAGAGTATCCCACTGCTCACACTAAATGTCAGGTCCTAAATCACACCTCAGGCCTCCTGCCTTCTACTCCAGGGCAGATCAGACTCTAGACCAGGGCTGGGGCCTGGTGGGCTCATAACCAGCAATAAACAGACAAGAGTTTCAGGCAAGGATCCTTTAAAGGAAATAAAGCTTTCTTGAAAAGAGTGTGGCATCCTCCACTGACCTCCTCACACTCCCACTCATCCAAAGTTAAGCTGGCCAGACCTGATGGCGGGGAATCTGATCTGCAGTTCAGGCTGCTTGAACCTTGGAATCTCACTGATGATGGAAAGTAGGACTTTGCTCCTGGGACCTCTGCGACAGATGATGACATGGTACTTCTGGCCCTCCTCTGGTCTTCATTCAACTCTTGAGTCCATCTCCCTTACTTCCCAAAACGTCCAGTCCTTGCCTGGTCCCAGAAGTTCCCTGTTGACATCTGTGTTTCCTCTTTGCCAGGCTCATCGGCTCCATCCATCTCTGGCAGTGCTCTTTCAGGCATTCTCTGTTTTAAACATGGCTTAAGGAATGATCAGTGCTGAACATATGGAAAGCTTCAGGGGCGGCTTCAGCTGCAAGTCAGCCGTCTTTTCTTCACCCTGCAGACTTAAGAAGCAGAAATAGAAGCGTTTATTGTAGTATTTTAACTAAGCATAATCTATTCGCTACCTGTGTAAGGCAAGTAATATAGATCCCATGCCTCACATTCTTTCCGTCAAGTACTAATTTTGTTCATGTTATTTATAGTCTGCCTCCCTCACTGGGACCCAAGGCAGATTACACAGAACAGGTCAATCCAATCCAAAGGATGGGGCATCCCTTAGACCATGCAATATGTTTGACCTGTACAAAAAGATCCAGTAGCAACCAGAGATCGAAACAATGGGGAAACATAGCAGAATTGTGAACATGAGATATTAAATAATGACCCTCCGCTTTTGGAAGCTGGCCCAGCAAGCCATGGGGAGCTGTCGCTGTCACCACATGCCCGTGAGCAGAGTGTGCGTGCCGGACAGATGGCTGCCCGGTGCCCGAGCCAGGGTGTGGCGCAGGAGCCAGGCTGAAACTGACGAGATGGCGGCTGTCAGAGGAATTTGGCCTGTTATTAAAACGCTGAGTGAGAAATTGTTAACGGGTGCTAATCGACAGGTTACCACTAGCTGTGCTGAATTTTTCTCAGTAGCCTGTAGAATTCGCAGAGAAATGGTACGTACAGGTTGTAACTAATTATTGCCAATAGATCGGGCCAATTTTATTTTTGTATAATTTCATTGTAAAGTTTCAACTCTGACATGTACTGGCTGTTGGCCAAATAAAGATACGATGATGATGATGACGGTTTGTTATTAAAATGCTGAGTAAGGATCTGCTATCCTTATCTATCTATCTATCTATCTATCTATCTATCTATCTATCTATCTATCTATCTATCTATCTATCTATCTATCATCTACTGGGTTTCTATCCTGTCCTTCCCACAAATGGGCTCAGGGTGGCTTACATTTAGGGCACTATGTGCCGAGTACAAAAAAAATATTTGTTGTTCAGTCGCAAAGTCGAGTCCGACTCTTCGCGACCCCATGGACCAGATTACACCAGGCCCTCCTGTCTTCCACTGTCCGCTGAAGTTTGCTCAATTTCATGTTCGTTGCATCGATGACACTGTCTAACCATCTCATCCTTTGCCGTCCCCTTCTTCTTTGACCTTCAATCTTTCCCAGCATCAGGGTCTTCTTCTCCAGTGAATGCTCCCTTCTCATTTGGTGGCCAAAGTATTTGAGCTTCAGCTTCAGGATCTGGCCTTCCAGGGAACAGTCAGGGTTGATTTCTTTTAGGATTGACTGATTTGATCTCCTTGCAGTCCAAGGGACTCTCAAGAGTCTTCTCCAGCACCATAGTTCAAAAGAATCTATTCTTCGGCGCTCGGCCTTCCTTATAGTCCAACTCTCGCAGCCATACATTACTACGGGGAATACCATTGCTTTGACCATGCGGACTTTTGTTGGCAAGGTGATGTCTCTGCTTTTTATCATGCTGTTTAGGTTTGCCATTGCTTTCCTCCCAAGGGTCAGGCGTCTTTTAATTTCATGGCTGCAGTCACCATATAAACCAGATAAAAACAAGATAAAGCAATCATATTATTACAATAAAGTGCTCAGCATAAAATAGGTTTGGCTACTGAGCATGAGACAGACTGGTTGCATTCTGAATTGGGTCTTCTATATTTTATGACGTTTCTTTCCTTCCTCTCATCCTTGCCCAAGATCAGTTAATTAACCCTCCCTGATCTTTAGGCAGGCTAGGTGATGGTCACGGTGTGCCGACTCTCGTACCTCTGTTGAGAAAGTGGAGGAGGATGGTTTCCCTTCACGTCCTTCCCAGGAAATCAGAGTGTGGTGGAGTGGTGGCAGAAGGCAAATGCCCCTGGCATAGAAATAGAGCATTACAGATCTTATACGCCAGCTGTGACAGCAGCAGAAATGCCAGGAGCCACACAGTGGAGTAGAGTCCCTGGCGCAGCACCCCTAGACTGGCAGAAACTCCGAAAGTGTGTCCAGAGAAAGGAGGGTTCTGGAGGATGCCAGGCAAGGTGCCCAAAGTGGGGCCAGAAGGTCCCTCAGATCTACGGGGTCCCGAAGGGCCCAAATTAACAGTCCTTCCCTCTGTACCCTCCATCTCCTCCCAGCCCCCTTTAAAAAAGATGAGTCTTCCACTGGGGGTTAGCAGTTTTTTTCTTATGCAACAAGCTTTTTTGTTCTGATAACTTGTTTTTTTAAAATTTGCTATTAAGGGTTGTTTCTTTTCCAAGTGACGTTTCCCTTTGGTGTCCGGAGGGGGCCCTTTGAATGGAAAGGCAAAGGGGAAGCTCCCAACTGGAGAGCTGGGGGGACGGGGGGGGACAATAAAGAAATATGAGCCCTGCCTTTTTGGCTAAAGGAATCAGCAAGGCCGCTGACAGGCTCCAAAGCCAAGGCTTAAAAAAATCTATTTACTGTGAGGCAACCCCACATCCCGTGGTTATCAGAGAGGTTTTTTAATATTTCATTTTACATGGTCCCATGACAATACACAGAATATCGCCTGGCTCTTTGCTGCAGGATATCATTTATTTGACGTCAGACAACTTTTATCCGTCCTTTTCTCAGATGTTTTGTTTGCATTTTCTCCTTGGAGTCCCTTGAACTGGTAAAAGGCCCTCTAAGGTTTCGGGGGTTCATGTCTGGCGCTCCCAGCAGGTTTTCCAGTCCTCAGAAGGCTATGGGAAGTTCTGGCCCCACTGGTGGACCTCCTGATGGTCCCTGGCATTTTGGGCCACTGTGTGACACAGAGTGTTGGACTGGATGAACCGTCGGCCTGATCCAACATGGGCTTCTCTTATGTTCCTATGAAGTTGCGATTTTCTGTTGAAATTCCTCGCCATTTTGGAATAGCCTGTTTTATTTATTGACCCCTATTACCTTTTTTTTTTAACTTAACCCGGATTATTTATTGTCCCATTCTGCTGTAAACCACCCTGACCCGGGAAGGGCAGCCTAAAAGTCCAAATAATAAATAAGAGAGAGAGAGAGTCCTAGAGAGGCAAATATGGAGAACCATTTCCCGCCCCCTCCCCAAGCTGCTTCGGAGTCTCCTGTCGAAATCCCTTACCACCTTGGAATGGCCTGTTTTATTTATTGACTCTGGACCAGTGTTCCCTCTAAGCTGATTTAGTGTGAGCTAGCTCACAGTTTTTTAGCCTCCGGCTCACACATTTTTGTCTCAGCTCAGGAAGGGCAAACTAATTTACGCAGTAGCCAAATTGCTCGCTTGCAAGTTTAATGCCAGCAGCTCACAAAGTACCATTTTTGCTCATAAGACTCCACAGCTTAGAGGGAACATTGCTTTGGCCTATATTTTGTTACTGGTTTTAACTTAACCCGGATTATCTATTGTCCTATTGTGTTGTAAACTGCCCTGAGGGAAGGCCTAAAAGTCCAAATAATAAATAAATGAGAGAGAGAGAGAGTCCTAGAGAGGCAAATATGGAGAACCATTTCCTGCCCCCTCGCCAAGTGGCTTCTGGGTCTCACAGGCTGGTGTCTGAGTGGCTGACAAGCTCAAAGAAAAAGGGTGGGTGCTGCAACTCAAGAGAGAAAGGTGGGGGAATGCAACAGGAGGTGAGGGAGAGAGCCCTCCCTCAGCCCCCCTTCCCCACTGGTTCCCCACACCCAATTCGTCAGTCCCTTTGTGCAGAGCCACGAGGTCCCTGCAGCTGACTCGAGATCAAGACTCGAACTCAGTGCCTTTGGAGGTCGGTTCAAGTGGCTCAAGCGGCTACAGGTTCCAGAGGCAGCTTTAGGAAGTAGAGGAGTGGAGTGGAGGGACTGCGGGCTTGGTGAGCCAGTTTGAGGTTGAGCCAGTTTGATGTAGTGGTTAAGTGCGCAGGCTCTAATCTGGGAGAAGCAGGTTTGATTCCCCCACTCCTCCACTTGCACCTGCTGGATGACCTTGGGCAAGCCATAGTTCTGTCAGAGCTGTTCTCTCAAGGACAGTTCTCGGTCAGAGCTGGGGAGAGGGGTGTTCTGTAGGAGGACAGACTGTGGCATGTGACCCACTGAAAACCCATACAAAAAAGAGCCTAATGAGTGGAATGGGGGAATTTTGAGGTAACCTCCTTTTCAGTATCAACACCATGCCCTTTTGTTCTTGGCAGTGGAGGCTGGCGTGTTAGTCCTTTCCCCCACAAGTGATTTTCTCTGGGTCTGATGTTTTTGGGAAGTGGGGTTTTCCCCCCTTGCTTCCCCACAGCATTGTGGAGCATTTGCGCACCTCCAAGAGTTTACCCAGACTTCCCCCATCTTTTCCAAAGCCTGCTTGGCTCTGAAGTTGTCATCCCCAAGCACACAAGCCTACACCGTGGATTCCTCACCACTGCCCAGTTTTTCCTCTTTGTGTTTCAACACTTGGTCAGCCCCCTGTAATTCATGGGCTGTTTGGTGCCGAGAGCCAGTTTGGTGTAGTGGTTAAGTGCGCGGACTCTAAATCTGGGAGAACTGGGTTTGATTCCCCACTCCTCCACTTGCACCTGGCTGGATGACCTTGGGCAAGCCGCAGTTCTGATAAGAGCTGTTCTTGAAAAAGAGCAGTTTCTGTCAGAGCTCTCTCAGCCTCACCTACCTCACAGGGTGTCTGTTGTGGGGAGGGGAAGGGAAAGGAGTTTGTAAGCCACTCTGAGATACCTTTGGGTAATGAAGGCTGGGGTATAAATCCAATCTCTCCTCCTCCTCCTCCTTCTCCTCCTCTTCTTCTTCCTCTTCTTCTTCTCCTTCTCCTCCTCCTCCTCTTCTTCATCTCCTCCTGCTCTTCTTCTTCCTCTTCTTCTTTTCCTCCTCCTCCTCTTCTTCCTCTTCTTCTTCTCCTCCTCCTCCTCGTCTTTTTCCTCTTCTTCTTCCTCTCCTCCTCCTCTTCCTTCTTCTTCCTGGGCATGGAAAAAGGGCTGTTTACCTTCCAAGTCCCTATAGATCAGGGGTGGCCAAACTTCCTTAACTTGCTTAACATAAAAGCCACGTAGAATAAATGCCAGATGTTTGAGAGCCGCAAGACATGAACAAATATTACACGTTTTTTCTGGGAAATATGCAGAATTGCTTTTTATTAACATTAAATGGGACTGCCAAGAATAATAACAAAAGCGTTAAAATCAGATGTATCGGTGATGATATTTCTTTGTCCAGTGATATTTGTTTGCTAATGATATTTAGCTTCCCCAGCCGCCCTGCCGGGAGCCGCACAATATGTGTGAGAGAGCCGCATGCGGCTCCCGGGCCACGGTTTGGCCACCCTTGCTATAGAATTAGATTATTAACCACAGTTCCCTCTCCACTGTCAGAGCACTGCGGGACCTTCCAGCAACTCCGCAGGGCCATGAAAATGGAGCTTTTTCGCCGGGCGTTTCAGTAGGAACGATTCTGTCGGCTGGGCTGCACTTGCCCTTTATTATATGGCCCTGCCATGTTTAAATGGTTTTAACTGTATTCATTTGGAATTTTATTGAGTTGTATTTTATGTCTGTCTTTCTGCTGGTTTTGTTAAGTATGCAACTCAACAAGGTTAGATTTCAGCAAAAGTGATTTCAACTTTATTGTAACAGCAACCTCAACGATCAGACAACACACACAATAGTGGAGCACAGCTCCCTTTTTAAATGATCCGGGCTGTCAAAGCCACGCCCATACAATAGTTACTAACCAATAGGAAAACAAGGATAAAGACCAATAAGGTCTGTTCCCTCCAAAAGCATGTGTACAGTTATGATTGGTTATTTACAAGGTTTCACAGAAACCGACCAATGGGAATGTTACGGCTTACAATCCCTTCTTATGTCTGAAGCTTAACATGGGGAAAGATAGGGCTGATTCCAGCTTCAGGACGTAACAGGTTTGATAACTGTTTGTAAGCCGCCCTGAGCCGCTTCGGCGGGAGGGCAGGATAGAAGCCTAACTAATAAATAAAATAAATATAAATAATTTTAGTTGCTGTAGATTTTCCGGGTTGCGTGGCCGTGGTCTTGGCATTGTTGGACTTGACGTTTCGCCAGTAGCTGTGACTGGCCATCCTCAGAGGTATAACACGGAAAGATGGAGTATTCTCTGTGTCAAGGTGAGAAGAAAAATGGTAGGCAGATCATTTATATCTACTCAGGAAGGTGGGGTAGGGCTGAGTCATTATCTTTCCCCATGCTATGAACATGCTAATGGAGGAGCTTTCCTGAGGAGGTTCTTTTGCATATGGTTCAACTTCCTACCATTTTTCTTCTCACCTTGACACAGAGAGTACTCCATCTTTCTGTGTTATACCTCTGAGGATGCCAGCCACAGCTACTGGCGAAACGTCGGGTCCTAGAATGCCAAGACCACGGCCACACAACCCAGAAAATCTACAGCAACGAATGAACTCCGTCCGTGAAAGCCTCCGACCGCATATAAATTTGCTCCTGAGTCCCTTGAAGGGCTGGACTGCTTTCTAAGCAGTGAATGTCTGGGGGGGCTTTTTGGAGGCATCATTCACCAGTGTGGTCGGTCTACCACCCTTTCCTCTCTTTTTGACCCAAATGAGCACTGTCCCAAAGGGTTAAAGAGGGAGAGAGCTGCAGTCCTAGAGAGGCGGGGGGGGGGCTGCAAGAAGGGAGCCATTTCCTCCTCCTCCCTTTGCAAGGATGCGCCTCTAAATCTGGCGGGCTTCTGCTTGAAGGGCTGGGAGGGAGTCTGGTGAGCTCAAAGAGGCTTTGCAGGGGGGATATAGGGTGGGGGGCTGCAATGCAAGAAAGCAAGGGGAGGGGATGTTGCAGGGGTGGAAGAGAGCAACCCCCATTTCTTCCTTGCCTAGTTCAAGGTGCTTGGAGAGGCAGGCTTAGGAAGGAGTGGGGGGGAAGCAGAGTGAGATTTGGGGCAAGGGAGAAGGAGGGTGCAGATCAAGGACAGGGGAAGGAGTTGGGGGGCTGAGGGGAGATTGGGGGGGCAGGGAGGAAGGGGCTGCAGGAAAGGCTGAGCTGAGAAGGGTGCACCGGGACTGTGCCGCTTGGCCATCAGAAGACCCCCAGGAAACAGAATCTGAAGAGTGCAAAGGGGGATTTTTGGAGGAAATCCTCCTCCGCATCAATGCTCTGCCCCTCTGTCTGGGGGGAAATGGAGGCTCTCTTCCCCAGGGTGACTTGCTCCGTGTTTGATGCTTTGGCGGGATTCATTTTTCCTGCTTCCACACAGCACCCGGCATGACTCAGGAGGGAAGTTCAGCCGTTTGAAACGTATTGTAGACCTAGTCACATCATAGTTTAATACTGGCCATTCCCAGTCACCAGAACTTAAAACGCAATAGCCTGGCACCAATATAATATATGAACTGGTTACTAAGAATCTTGAAACATTGCCTTCAGTACTTCGAGATTGTATTGAGGAGGAGGAGGAGATCGGATTTATACCCTGCCCTTCACTTGGGAGTCTCAGAGCGCCTTACAAACTCCTTTCCCTTCCCCTCCCCACCAGTGTTCCCACTAAGCTGAGTTAGTGTGAGCTAGCTCACAGTTTTTTAGCCCCCAGCTAAAGAGATTTTTGTCTTAGCTCAGGAAAGATGGCTCCAGAGCAAACTAATTTATGCAGTAGGCAAATAGTTTGCTCACAACTTTAATGCCAGTAGCTCACAAAGTAGAATTTTTGCTCGCAAGACTCCACACCTTAGAGGGAACATTGCTCCCCACCACAGACACCCTGTGAGGTAGGTGGGGCTGAGAGAGCTCTAACAGAAACTGCCCTTTTTCAAAGACAGCTCTTGTCAGAACTGTGGCTTGCCCAAGGTCATCCAGCAGGTGCAAGTGGAGGAGTGGGGAATCAAACCCGGTTCTCCCAGATCTGAGTCTGCACACTTAACCAGTACATCAAAGTGGCTCTCTTGAATCAACAACAACAGACAAACCCGATGAAGAATACGCACTGCTGTTTTTCTTAGTTGTCTTTGTAATAAGTGTATTAGATTAGGACCTTCTGCCTAAGATAAGACCTTGTTATTGGCTGTAAATATTTCTACAGAAGTGGCATAATTCTGAATGTACTGTTGAGCTTCACGGCTAATGCTTAATTCGTATTTGTGTTAATTAATCCTTCTAAAAATACTTTAATAATTCACATTCGGCATAATATAAAAACAGGGGGGGGATGTAAAATTACACACAGTGATTTAGTGTTTTACTTAGTCACATAAACCACGGTCCGCTTTGTTGCAACTTTTCCGCATAGCACCCTGCAGCACTTGAACATCTGCTGGAGTTTCCCGTGGCTGTTCTGCGCCGTGCCCAAAGCACAAAATAGAAACTATTAATTTTTGAAAGCTTTTCTAAAGCACTCGTTAACAGGTACACTTTAAGCGATTTGTGGGAATTACTTGGAAGGTACCTATTACCAAATGCTTAATAAAAACATTCAAAAATTAACAATTTGTATCATGAATTATTTATAAAGATAGATCTACAGTAACATCAAGACATTAACACCAAGAGCCTTAAATTTAACACACAAGGGGTACGTTCAGACAGCGTGCTGGAGCGTTTTAAACTGCTCCGGCACGATGCGTGTGTTTTTTTAAACTGGAGAATCGCGATCACACTCACCTCCTCCTTCGGAGCTCCCCAGGCCACCGTCCTCTTGCAGGTGGGTTTTTCCCCCCTCTCCTTTGAGCATGCGCACAGGCAGCCCTCTCCCGAACGAAAAGTTTGGCGCATGCGCAGAAGAGCGATCTCAACCGGTCCCTTTAAAGTTTAAATGAAGACTACATTTTACATTTTCTCTCCGAAACTGGCCTCCCCGAGATCCCGGACTCATCTAAATGCCTAAACTAGGCACCATTGAAGCTTTTCTTTATTTAACTTAGGAGTGGAGCTCTGCTCAAGCGCACACCGCTAAGGCAAAAAAAAATATGGCGGACTAAAACCGGAAGCCGGAGGCAGCTTCCCAGAGGGGAGGGGGGTTGAAGCACCCGGAAGTGGCTTGACGGAGCGATCAGGCAGTGGAAAGTGCGGCTTGAATCGGAGAATCAGGAAAACACCACTTGGTAAGTGGTGTCAAAATACTCCACTCTAAAGGGGGGTTGCTCCAGAAAGCCACGGCTGGGGACGGTGGGCAGATGTTGGGTGTGTGAATGCGCATGTAAAAGCCGTTTCTGAGCCGTGCCGAAAGTGGCTCAAACGGCGCATCTGAACGCACCCAAGGGCAACAATATAATTAAACCACAAACCAGTATTCCCTGTAAGCTGAGTTAGTGTGAGCTAGCTCACGGGGGGGGGGGGGTTAGCCTCCGGCTCACACATTTTTGTTTTAACTCAGGAAGGATGGCTCCAGAGCAAACTGATTTATGTAGTAGCCAAATCGCTCGCTCACAACTTTAATGCCAGTAGCTCACAAAGTAGAATTTTGGCTCACAAGACTACGCAGCTTAGAGGGAGCATTGATTCATGACCAATGTCCAACGGCGCTGGTCACAAAACGATCGCCTGAAATATTAGTCCGTACATTCACCTGAGATCACACCAAATGGGAACAATCCAAAATCATCATTCCATACTGCATATTGACTAGACAGTGGTCTCCAGTGCACAAAAACTGGAAAAACACTTACTTTGATGAGTATTTGTTGTTGAAGGCTTTCACGGCTGGAGTTCATTAGTTGCTGTAGATTTTCCGGGTTGCGTGGCCGTGGTCTTGGCATTATAGGACCTGACGTTTCGCCAGTAGCTGTGACTGGCATCCTCAGAGGTATAACACGGAAAGACGGAGTACTCTCTGTGTCAAGGTGAGCAGAAAAATGGTAGGCAGGTAATTTATATCTAACCTGGAAGGTGGGGTAGGGCTGAGTCATCATCTTGTAGTTCTCCAGGCTATGAATATGCTAATAGAGGAGCTTTCTTGAGGAGGTTCTTTTGTCTATGGATTGTTTCTTGAGGAGGTTTCCTGTTTCCTGAGGAGGTTCTTTTGTCTATGGATTGTTTCCTGAGGAGGTTTCCTGTTTGCTGAGGAGGTTCTTTTGTCTATGGATTGTTTCCTGAGGAGGTTTCCTGTTTCCTGAGGAGGTTCTTTTGTCTATGGATTGTTTCCTGAGGAGGTTTCCTGTTTGCTGAGGAGGTTCTTTTGTCTATGGATTGTTTCCTGAGGAGGTTTCCTGTTTGCTGAGGAGGTTCTTTTGTCTATGGATTGTTTCCTGAGGAGGTTTCCTGTTTGCTGAGGAGGTTCTTTTGTCTATGGATTGTTTCCTGAGGAGGCTTCCTGTTTCCTGAGGAGGTTCTTTTGTCTATGGATTGTTTCCTGAGGAGGTTTCCTGTTTCCTGAGGAGGTTCTTTTGTCTATGGATTGTTACCTCCTCAGGAAACAATCCATAGACAAAAGAACCTCCTCAGGAAAGCTCCTCTATTAGCATGTTCATAGCCTGGAGAACTACTACAAGATAATGACTCAGCCCTACCCCACCTTCCAGGGTAGATATAAATTACCTGCCTACCATTTTTCTGCTCACCTTGACACAGAGAGTCCTCCATCTTTCTGTGCTATACCTCTGAGGATGCCAGTCAGTGCTACTGGTGAAACGTCAGGTCCTACAATGCCAAGACCACGGCCACCCAACCTGGAAAATCTACAGCAATTAACTGATAAGTATTTTCCCTGATTTTGTACACAGGATGTTATTGACGCCAACTGGACAGCGGTTCCGACTTTGAGAAAGCCTTGGTGAAATGCAGTTAATAATAACTAGCTTGCCCATTAGAGGCTGGGACTCTCATCACTGGAGACCACTATCTAGTAAGTATCCAGTAAGGAGTGAAGATTTTGGATTGTTCCCATTTGGTGTGATCTCAGGTGAATGTACGGACTAATATTTCAGGCGATCGTTTTGTGACCAGGTCTGTGGAACACTGGTTGTGGACTGGTTTCCTGATTAATTATATCGTCCCCTCTGTGTGTTAAATAAATGTTCTTGGTTCTTGGTGTTTAATCTTATGACGTCACTGAATGGCGCTCTTTATACATAATTCATTGTACAAATGGTTAATTTTTGGAAGTTTTTATTACGCATTCAGTTCCTAGGTACCTTTCGAGTAATTTTCACACAGCTTCTGTGTTGTGATTTGCGATTCATACTGTGTTTCTCACATATTTTTTTTGTATCTTGACCAAAGCTGCTTTGGGGTGAAGTTGAATTTCTCAAGCAAGGAGGGATGGCTGCCATTTCAAATTCCACCGCCCCCACCCCAATGACAGCTGTTTTTCCTTCCCCGGGCATGGGGTGTTTGAGTCAGTCTTTTTTTTTTAATTTGCCAGTTGACTAGTGTATTGGTATAATCACACATCTATTCAGCTAGCAAAACCACGATATGACTATAGAATTTGTAGGAACGGGGTTCAGAAGAACGACACGGAGAGAAAGATCTGCAGAATCTGTCTGACCCACTCTGGGTTCAGCAGCGTTTTATTAGTTCCCCCCACCTCCTCCCTCCTTCTGCCGTGTGTATATCGAAAGTTACAAGCATACATGAGCTAGAATATCATGAATGTGTTTTTGCCAACTGCACACCTCCTTATCTCCCTCCGACTGCAGCCACGATTCATCTCAGAGATCTCAGATGTTTTCAGGTCCCATGCACTGTTTTCCTATTTCAATGTGCGGACATTGACCCCTGGGCATGCCTCCAGGAGCCATTGTCCCCACAGAACTAATGGTTTTTAAAACACTGGAAAAGTCCACTGTTTGGGGGGCAGAGGGGAGTCTGCAGGGAGCAGAGACATAAGTTGACGGGAGTGCCCAGGATTCATTTGTGAACTTTCTGCTTCCCTTGAGACTGCAGGGGGAGGAAGACGTTTTGGGAGGCTTCCCTCTGCTAAAATTGTCAGGAAAAATAGGCAAAAATACTTATATACTCCGAGTTTGCAATGGATCTTTGCTCCACTGGAGAGGACACATTTCTTTTCTCTGAAAAAAAACTTTATTCCTAAGGGAGAAAGGTACAGAGGAAACCTACAAAATAAAAGAGATATCTAGAGCTGCGTTCTTACATCCTTAAAGCACGGAACACATGGTCACACAACAATGGAGTTTCCCCTTCTTCCTGACCTCTAGCAGGAAGTCACCTGACTACGCTGACCAATGATTTAGTAAACAGACTTAAATTTTCCCGGGCTATCTTACCATTGGCTCTGAGCCAAGTTTCCCTTCCAGGCCAGTCTAAAACAATAACAGACGGGGTATACAGATTATCCCTATCATGACTGGAATCTAGACCTTGCAACCCGCACATTTCCAACAAAGATCTCCCCGGTACAGAAAAGCACGATGGCCAGCCCAGGCAGAGAGTGCAAAATCTTTTCCCCTGCAGGGCAAGTTTTCTGAGTACAGGTAGAATTTAACTCTGAGCTAGAGTCTCTCATCTTCCGAGTCAGGTGCGCAATCCCATCCCCTCAGGACTCTCATGCCTCATTCCCAGCACATTTTCCTCGAAAGTGGAGGGGGGAGGGCAGGCATGAGCGTATTGGCCTCCCTTTGGGGGGAAGGGGTGTGGCTAGAGGCAGGGGAAGGGACTCCTCTCCCAGGAACTGATTGGCAGAGTTTGCGAGGAAGCATTTCCATGGGAGGAGGGAGATGGATGAATAAGGAAGGCGGGACCCCCTCCCATATAGAATGGGCAGTTGAGAGGAGAGATGTGGGGGCCAAAAACTCCTGGGCCTTGATAGATCCAATCCAGTATCTTGAATTGTGCCCTGAATCCAATCTGGACAGAGGTTCACTCCATGGATATGGCACAGAAAATGTGTGCGTGGAGCAAACGGGGGTTTCCCATCTTCTTTCTTTCTCTCCCTCCCAGGCAGGAGCGGAAGGACATCCTGGATGCCTCGTCCGCCGTCTCCTCCGGGCGCTGAAGGGAAAAGAGCCGCCATGCAGCCGGCTCAGGTATTTGGAGTGTATCATTGGGGAGATGTGCAACAGACAGTAGGGATTGAGAATGGGATTGAGCAGGTTGAGAAAGAAGTGCTTTTCTCCCTTTCTCACAATACAAGAACTGGTGGGCACTCCATGAAATTGCTGAGCAGTCGGGTTAGAACAGATAAAAGGAAGGACTTCTTCACCCAAAGAGTGATTCACACATGGAATTCACTGCCACAGGAGGTGGTGGCAGCTACAAGCATGGACAGTTTCAAGAGGGAATTAGATAAACATATGGAGCAGAAGTCCATCAGTGGCTATTAGCCACAAGGTATAGATATGGAGCTGCGGTGGCTCAAGTGGTTAAGACGCTGAACTGTAGGCTGTGGAAGGTCAGTAGTTCAGCAGTTCGAGACCCGGGTGCCGCATGACGGGGTGAGCTCCTGTCTCTAGTTCCAGCTCCTGCCAACCTAGCAGTTCGAAAGCAAGAAATTGCAAGGAGATAAATAGGTACCACTTCGGTGGGAAGGTAACAGCGTTCCGTGCACCGTGGTGTTTAGTCATGCCGGCCACATGACCACGGAAACGTCTTTGGACAGCTTCTGCTCCATCCCATCCCCTCTGGGCTCTCAGCATATTTCTCTCTCTCTCCCAGCATATTTTCCTTAAAAAGTGGAGGGGGAGGGTAGGCAAGAGGGGGTTGGCCTCCCTTGTTGCGGGGAGGGGAGGGGCGTGGCTTCAGGCAGGGGAAGGGACTCCTCTCCCAGGAAGGGGTGGGCAGAGCTTGCCAGGCAGCATTTCCAGGGGAGGAGGGGGGTGGGCGAAGAAGGAAGGCAGGACACCCCCCCCCCCATATAGAACCACCGGTTGAGGGGAGAGGCAACCTACCAAACAACCCTTGAGTCTCTATGGCTGAAATCCAGTGTCTTGAGTTGTGCCCTGGATCCAGAAAATGCGCACGGGGCAAAAAGGGTTTCCCACCCTCTTTCTTTCTCTCCCTCCCAGGCACCCGGAGGCCTCCTCCGCTGTCTCCTCTGTGTGCTGAAGCCGGGAAAAGAGCCGCCATGCAGCCGGCTCAGGTATGGGGGGGATATCACTGGGGGAGACGTGCTTTCTTCTGATGCTCAGAGGACGGGGTTCCATCCCGCTGATTCTAGTGTTCCCCACGAGGAAGGCAGTAAAACAGCCACCTGCCTGCCCAGGATGGCTTCTGCAGAGAAGCAGAGCGACGAAGCATTCCTTTGATTTGGGCCAACTGCAAGTGTCTTCGTAACAACACTGACTTTCTCGTGGGAAACTCTTCGGTCCTTTATCATCCGGACATCTCTGGCCTCTTCCCCAAAAGGATGCCAGCCCTTTGCGACTGAGAACAGCCCTTCTGGTTGTGAGATGCCCCCAAAGAGGGCCCGGGGGTGGGGGTGGGGAGATGTGCCCACGGGGCTCTTCTCAACACCTTTTTGGATAGCTCTTCCACTCTGAATTCACTCTCTCCGTTTTTGGCGTCCTGTCATAGACCAGCTTTCCAGTGATGTAGAGAAACGTTTCCTTCTCCTCCTTGCAGGCCTCTGGCGTGTCCTTCGAAGAGGTGGCCGTGGATTTCACCCGGGGGGAGTGGTCCCTGCTGCGCCCAGCCCAGAGAGCTCTCTACAAGGAAGTCATGCTGGAGAATTTCGGGAACGTGGCCTCTCTGGGTGAGGAGCCTTTTCTCCTTCTTGCAGTGAGGAGGGACTGTAAGGAAGCCATTAAGGAGGAAGGATATGGTGTCAGGCTGCCTGCCCTGGTCCCGGTGGCTGGTCTCTGCCTCCCTCCGCGATCCTCCCTGTGATGTGGGAAGGGTCCTGAGCTCTCCTTGCCGAGAGGGAGCCCCTGCCTGGCAGTCCTGGGCCTGAGCCACCTGAAAGGGCATCAGAAGAGGTGCCCGGGGAGGCCTGGTCTGGAGATGGTGGGGGGGGGGTCTAAGCAAAGGGCTTCCATCCAGTCTGCCTCTGGCCTTCCCTGGGCTGAGACGTCGCCGTGGAAGGAACTTTGTTGTCCTTTCCGTCCTTTGAGTTCTCAGCTGGCTTTTCCATCTCAGCTTGGCAGGGAACAGGCACAGAACCTCAAGTGCCGGTGTTGTGCCAATACCCATCTAGTTGTCTAGGGCCTCAGTCTGCCCCATGAGATAGAAAAAGGGTTCACTTAAGGCCTCCCCATTCCTTGCTTTCATTCCCAGAGAAGAGACGCCCAAAGACCCCGGGGGAACAAGCAGTTTCACCAGACTCGGAGGAAATAATGGCCCAAATCCTTTAAACTGCTGTCCCGACGTGCCCTCCAGGGGCCGCGGGACAAGCCTCTCCGGAGGGGGGGGGACTTGGCCGGGGGGAAAGGCTGAGAAACTGAAGCCCCTTGCCCCGTCCCCAGCCCGATGGCAGAGAGGAGCCGCGGGGGAGGGCATGCCGCCCAAGGAGCCCCCCCCCGAGAAAGCCCCGCAGCCGCAACAGCGGCCCGACAGTCCCGACGGCTCCCGGTGGGTCCAACGTCGCCCCGGGGAGCTGGGGCGGCGGAGGACCCTGCCGCGAGCTGGGGAAGTCCCGGCTCGGGTTCCCGGTTCCGGAGGACGCGGGCCAAGCCCAGAAAGGCCGGGGCGGGACGGCTCGGGAGGCCCTGCCCGTCCCGCCGCCAAGTGGCGGCACACCCCCGGCAACTCCGCCACCCAAGGCTTGGGGGTGGGAACGTGGCGGGGGATGGGTTTTCTTGAGTCCCTTTGAGCAGAAGAAGGGAGCCATGACTCGGGAAAGAACATCCCCTGCCACAAATTTTCTTAGTCTTTACGGTGCCCTTGGAGTCTTGGTGTCTTCTACTGGTTTGGAATAGTTGAATTTATGGGCACACAGCAGAGGTCTGATTTTGTGGATTTTGTCCCTGATAAACAGGACCTCCGATGGCCAAACCGGACCTCATATCCCATCTGGAAGAAGAAGAAGGAGGAGAAGAAGGAGAAGGAGGAGAAGGAGAAGAAGAAGAAGAGGTGTTTCTCCTGGGCTCTGATGAAGAGGAGGGATTGGCAGGTAGGGAGTTAAGATCTCTGTCTTGGGAGTCCCCAGTTGGGACAGTGTGTGTTGCCTGCCTTTCCTTCCAAGGGCTGGAGAATTTCTGTTACTTGATTTATCCTGTGTGTCCTGGCTAGGGTGCTTCCACGCCCTTCCCCCCCTCCATTCCTTCTACAACCGGAGTATACTGTCTGTTACCGGATCCGGCTTACATTAGACTTCCAAGTCTGTCAGCCGACAACCACACCATAAAAAAACCAGCCAAGATTGGAGGCCCGTCCACTAGGTGCTCCTAAGCAATCGCCTCGGGGGCCAGCTGTGGAGGCGTGCCAGTCAGCTCTGTCGCCCTCCCAGCCTCTGCTCTGCCACCGTCCCTCGCCTGTAACGCTGTGTAAAAAAATTTCCGTTGGACATGTAAAGCCCTAAAGGGTAATTTAATTCAAAATTTGTGATATCAACCACTAATATCTTTGGAGAAGCCCTTGGCTGTACGGGAGAGGGCTTGGCCGTCTAAAACAATGAATTGCATTGAGGAGTCCCGTGTGGACCCTTTTGACCTCAACAGGGACGTAGGATTCTGATCTCACAGATGCTAATCTTCTAACCCCTAAGCATTTCTGCTCTGCCCCGAAGCCTTTCTCCTTTGTTCTAATCTAGTTAATGTGCATGGTTAAAGCCTGAGAGAGCTCCATCCTGAATTCGATATGGCGAAGGGAGCCTGGACTCTGACCGGTCATACCGGGAAACCCTTGTTAGTTTTTAGGTGCTCCTGTCTGGACTCAGACTTGGGTATTTGTGGAAATTGTCACATCATCACACCAGGTATCCCTTTCTTCTCTTTCAGCAGGAGACGCCTGGCAGTCAGCGAATGAGTCCGAAGAACACCTGCTGATGGGAACAGAGGATACGTATTCAGATGGGAAAGAGAAGATTGAATGTTTGGAAGCCGCAGGGAAGGAGGAGGGAAAACAGTCCCCTAAAGGGAGGAACAACTCCAGTCTTTTGCAAGAGGGTGACGCTCTACGGCAAAACATGTGTCAAGGAGACAACAGGAATGAGTGCACTGCAAGCAGGGAAGATGTCACTGAAATATCACTTATTAATCTTCAACAAAGGATGTGTGACAGAAAGAGCCTGGAGAGTGGGGAAAGTTCTGGAAGAAAAGATAGTCGCACACAGGAAAAACCGCACAAATGCCTGGAGTGTGGGAAAAGCTTCAGACGGAGTGGCAGTCTTACTTCTCATCAAAGAACTCACACAGGGGAGAAGCCATATAAATGTCTGGAGTGTGGGAAAAGCTTCAGTCAGAGTTCCACTCTTACTTCCCATCAAAGAATTCACACAAGGGAGAAACCATTCAGATGCCTAGAGTGTGGGAAAAGCTTCAGGAACAGTTCAAGCCTTCATTTTCATCAGAAAATTCACAAAGGGGAGAAACCATATAAATGCCTGGAGTGTGGGAAAAGCTTTATTGAGAGTTCCAGTCTTACTTCTCATCAAAGAATTCACACAGGGGAGAAATCATATAAATGCCTGGAATGTGGGAAAAGCTTCAGGAAGGGTGCAAACCTTACTGTCCATCAAAAAATGCACAGAGGTGAGAAGCCGTATAAATGCCTAGAGTGTGAGAAAAGCTTCAGTCGGAGGGAACACCTTATTCAGCATCAACGAACTCACACAGGGGAGAAACCATATAAATGTCTGGAGTGTGAGAAAAGCTTCACTTGTAGTTACAGCCTTACTAACCATCAAAGAACTCACACAGGGGAGAAACCATACAAATGCCTGGAGTGTGGAAGAAACTTCCGTGAGAAAAAAACACTTACTCTTCATCAAAGAACTCACACAGGGGAGAAACCATATAAATGTCTGGAGTGTGGGAAAAGCTTCCGTCAGAACACCAGTCTTAATACCCATCGAAGAATTCACACAAGGCAGAAACCATTCGAATGTCTAGAGTGTGGGAAAAGCTTCACTCACAGTACATCCCTATATTCTCATCAGAAAATTCACACAGGGGAGAAACAATATAAATGCATGGAGTGTGGGAAAAGCTTTATTCACAGTTCCAGCCTTATTTCTCATCAAAGAATTCACACAGGGGATAAACCATATGAATGCCCTGACTGTGGGAAAAGTTTTAGTCAGATTTCACACCTTCGTGCTCATCAGAAAATTCACACAGGGGAGAAATCATATAAATGCCTAGAGTGTGAGAAAAGCTTCAGTCGGAGGGACCACCTTATTGTCCATCAAAGAATTCATACAGGGGATAAACCATACAAATGCCTAGTGTGTGGTAAAAGCTTCAAGAACAGTTCAAATCTTCATGCTCATCAGAAACTTCACACAGGGGAGAAACCATATAAATGCCTGGAGTGTGGGGAAAGCTTCAGACACAGTAAAAATCTTACTTGCCATCGAAGAATTCACACAGGAGAGAAACCATATAAATGTCTGGAATGTGGAAAAAGCTTCAGGTACGGTGCACAACTTACTGTCCATCAAAAAATTCACACAGGTGAGAAGCCATATACATGCCTGGAGTGTGGAAGAAGCTTCCGTCAGAAAATAACACTTACTCGCCATGAAAGAACTCACACAGGGGAGAAACCATACAAATGCCTGGAGTGTGGGAAAAGGTTCAGTCGTCATTCCAGTCTTACTTGCCATCACAGAATTCACAGAAGGGAGAAACCATAAGGAATGGCTGTAGTGTTGAAAAATGTTCCATCAGAGTGCATACCTTACTTCCCACCAAAGAACGCGCACATGGGAAGGGAAATATGTTGCCTATTCATGATTTTAATTGCATTTATGAATGTTTACGCAGTATGTATTTTTGGAACCTCAGTAAAGTTCAATTCCTGCTCAGGAAAAGTACCAGAAGTTGGGCTTCCGGCCGGAGTTAAAATGGCGAATTGACACACTTTGCGATTTGAGCAGAGTGGACAGCAGTATCTGGCGACAGTTTGGGCTTTACCTGGCCCAACGCAGCACTCCCCAGGCGGGGGAGTGGCAAGCACGCAGCCAAGCCTGAGAGGGGGTTGAGATCGGTGTGGATAAGCCTCGGAGGAGGCTTGTTTACACCTTGATCTCCCTCCGCGAAGAGGGCAGTTGCAAATCAGCACTACAGATAACAGCTGGGCTGAGAATTCAGCATAAATCCGTCATCTACCGGCCTCTTTAACATCAAGCTTAACATCGGTTACAGAAGAAGCACTGTGAAACCCCGAGATTAAAAGCAAGGTAACAAATGAACAATTGCTTACCGGTTTAAAGAAGAAGGCAAAATCTAAACGTTCGGATAAGTGTAAAAAGCTTCAATGAACTAATCCGCTTGATTTAAAAGTAAAAAGAAAGCTTTCCTTTAGAGAAAACGGCTGAAAAGTAACTTTGTTTTGCATTCCTGTGGTCAGCTAAGACTAAACTTTGCGTAGCAGAAACGAAACTGACTGTGATTCTATGATACAGGAAGTAGGCTAGAGTGGATGTTTTCGATGTTGCTGTGCCGGAAGTAGATGGACGTTTTAGAGTGTGGCACCGGAAGTTGGATTACAGTGACGGACAGATAAACAGGAAGTTCTGAAGGAGCCTACTCTAGCCAGAAAATCATAGAGAAATTACGCCCGCCATTTTGAGGAGGACTAAATTTTAAAAAGTTATTTTTAAGCTGAAAAAGCACTGGAAGAAGTTATAAAGGTGGCGATTTGGCTTGAGGATTGCTAATATAAAGATCGATTAGCCCTGAACTTGCTTTCAAGACGGATTTGAGGTCAAGACCAAGGGCTGCCTCATCACCTAGTCCAAGAATGACTGCAAAGGAAAAAAAGAGTGGCAGGCTGCCATGGAAGCGATGGAGAAACGGATGACTGAAGTGGTGCAGAGTTTGGGAAAGCAAATAGAATCACAGCTGCAACAACAGTTGCAACAACAGCTGCAAATACAACTGGAGCAAATAGAACAAGTACAAGTCCAAGTACAGAAAAAAAATATGGAAGAGTTAAAAGAACTGGTACTAACAGAAGTGGCAGGGATAAAAAAAGATACAGAAGAAGTTAAAAAAGAGGTTAAAAGTCTGGTGACAAAATCAGAAGAAATGGAACAGAAAGTTAAAAGAACCCTGTCAGAAAATACAAGACTGGAGTCCATGATGGAATATAGGGCCACTCAGAACCACTTGAGATTGAGAGGAATCGAAGAGAAGGAAGATCAAGATTTACGGGCCCTAGTAATTAACACATTGACAACTTACATAGGGGAAGATGTTGGAGACTTGGATCCAGACTTTGACCTGATTTACAGAGTAAATTCAGCATATGCCAAGAGAAAGCAATTACCCAGAGATGTAATTGTTCAATTTGTGACTACTAAAATGAAGGAAGACGTTTTCAAGAAGCAATTTACACAACCGTTGGAAATTAATGGAAAAAAATAATAATTTTGAGAGAAATTCCGAGATCGATCTTACAAGACAGAAAGAAATTCAAGAAACTAACAGATAGGTTAAAAGAAATGAGTATCAGGTTTAGATGGGAGATTCCATATGGATTATCATTTACATACAATTCGGTGAGATTTACTCTTAAAACGGAAGGAGACATCTACAGATTCAAAGAGAACAACTTTGATGATTTCAAAGATATTTAATTCAAAACAACTATGGATTACAAATTTTTATCTTGGAACGTAAATGGACTAAATTCACCAAGCAAAAGAAGATTAGTGAATCATTGGCTAGAGAAACAAAAATGTAACATAATTTGTTTGCAAGAAACACATATCAGAAAACAAGATAATAAATATTTGGTTAATAAAAAATTGGGAGAAGAATTTCATTCATCAGCAGTTAATAAGAAAAAAGGAACAGTGATATACATTACCAAAGAATTGGAACCTAAACAAATGTTCTCAGACAAAGAAGGAAGATATGTTGGCGTGGAATTAATGATGAATAGAAAAAAGACATTGCTTGTAAATATATATGCACCCAATGGGGCAAAAGAGACTTTTTTTAATGATTTGACTAAAGAGTTGGACTGTTTAAATTATGATCAAATAGTCCTTGCAGGAGACTTCAATGGCACAGTGAACAATGTATTGGACAGAAAGTCTAAAGCAAGTGGAGAGGCAGTTGGAAAGCTGCCAAAAAATTTTTTCCAGCTAATGAAGCAAGAGAAACTAGAAGACGTTTGGAGGAAGTGGAACCCTAAGACAAAGGATTATACATTTTATTCTAACAGACATAACTCCTTTTCTAGAATCGATATGATTTGGATGTCAGAGGAGATGGCGCAAAAAACCTACAAAATAGAAATTTTACCGAAAACCAACTCAGATCACAACCCTTTACTTTGGATATCTAAAGAAAAACCTAAACAATTATATTGGAGAATTAATGAGGACTTATTGGACCAAAAATTAATTAATGAAACTTTTAAAAAAGAAAGGAAAAGTTTTTTTGAACTGAATTTAAATAAAGGTACTGATATACAAGTCGTATGGGACACGTACAAAGCAGTAATGAGAGGTTTGCTTATCTCTTTGAATTCTAAAGATAAAAAACAAAGGATGCAACGACAAAACGACCTTCATGAAAAAATTAGACAAAAAGAAAAGGAATTAAAGAAAAGGCCAGGGAAGAAAAAGATTATTAAAGAGATCCACTTTCTGCAGGATCAATTGAATGTTCTACTAAATAGAGAATTATATTGGAATCTGAAGAAATTACAGCAAAAAGCATTTGAGGGTGCAAATAAACCAGGAAAATTTTTAGCGTGGCAATTGAAAAATAGAAAAGAAAGGAATTTTATAAGTAAAATTACTGAAGACGGAAAGGATGTTATGAATTTGAAAGGTATAAAAAGAGTCTTCTTCAAATACTACGCCAAACTGTTCAAAAAGAAAGGAATTGACCAACAGAAAATTAAGAAATATTTGGAGACTATTGAAGTTCCAGAGCTGGGAAAACAAATTAAAGAGTTATTAAATGGTTTAGTAACAAAGGAAGAGGTGACAATGGCAACAGATGACGCAAAGTTGGGCAAAGCTCCAGGTCCAGATGGCTTTACAGCAAAGTTTTATAAGAAATTTAAGGAGGAGCTAACCCCTATCTTAGTACTTCTGTCGAACGAGATAAGAAAGACTAAACGGATCCCAGATTCATGGAAAGAAGCAAATATTTCATTGATACCCAAAGAAGGTTTGGATTTAACTGAAGTAAAGAATTATAGACCAATATCGCTATTAAATAATGATTACAAATTATTTGCGAAAATTATTTCGGAAAGACTGAAAAAATATTTGAAAGATACCATAGCGGAAGAACAAGCTGGTTTTTTACCAAATAGACAGATTAGAGACAATTTAAGAGTGGTGATTGATGCAATCGAATACTATGACAAACATCCAGAAAAAGAAGTTGGATTCCTCTTTTTAGATGCGGAAAAAGCTTTTGACAATTTAAATTGGGAGTTTATGCTGCAAGTTATTGAAAAAATGGATATAGGACAGTCTTTTCTAAACATGATTGTGGCAATTTACTCAGAACAGAGAGCAGCTTTGAATATAAATAAAGAAAGAACAGATTTCTTCCAAGTTCAAAAGGGAACACGTCAAGGCTGCCCGTTATCCCCGTTGTTGTTTATTTGGATATTGGAAATATTATTGACAGCGATAAGAAAAGATAACAGCATTGAAGGACTCACAGTGAAAGGTTTTGCATATAAATACAGGGCATTTGCAGACGATGTAATGTTTATGATTCAAGATCCAATCGACAAAATACCACAATTGATGGAAAAAATTGAAGAATTTGGATCAGTTGCGGGATTCTACGTTAATAAAAGTAAAACCAAAGTGATGTGCAAAAATATGACGAAACAAAGACAAACAGAACTTCAAGAGAAAATTCAATGTGAAGTAGTTACAAAGACTAAATATTTAGGAATTGAATTGACCATGAAAAACATTGATTTGTTCAAAAATAACTATGAAAAGGTTTGGCACAGGATTCAACAAGACATGAAGAAATGGGATACCTTGAATCTATCGTTATTGGGAAGAATTGGAACTGTAAAAATGAATGTTTTGCCGCGTTTAATGTTTTTATTTCAAGCTATTCCAATATTAAAACAAAGGAAAATACTGGATACGTGGCAGAAAGAAAGATCGAAATTTGTATGGGCAGGAAGAAAGCCAAGGATTAAAATGAAAATTTTATGTGATGCAAAGGAAAGAGGAGGTCTACAACTACCAAATTTAAGACTGTATTATGATGCCGTCTGTTTAACATGGTTGGAACAGTGGATTAATTTAGAAAATAAAAAGTTATTGGCTCTAGAAGGGCATGATAACAAGTTTGGATGGCATGCATATTTATGGTATGGAAAAGTAAAAATAGATAAATTTTTCAAACACCACTTCATAAGACGATCACTGTTCGAGACTTGGATGAGATATAGAAAATTCTTCTCAGAAGAAAGACCACTTTGGATAGTACCAGCAGAAGTGATTAATCCATATTCAAGAAATCAAGGGTTAGATTGGCTACCTTATAAAAGTCTTTTAAAATTAGAAGGGAAAAACTTTGTGTTAAAAGACAGATTTGATGTGGAATTTGAATATGATTGGTTGAAGTATAGACAGATTTATGACTTATTTAAGACCGATAAAAGAGAATATGGTTTTAGAGAAAATAACACTGAAATTGAAACTGTATGGCTTGAGAAAGGTAAAAAAATGATTTCTAAATTGTACAAGGTTTTATTGAAATGGTATACTGAGGACGAAATTGTAAAAGAGCAAATGATAAAATGGGCGGTAAATATTAATAATGAGATATTAATGACATCTTGGGAATATTTGTGGAAAAAGTCAATGAAAATTTCAACTTGTGTAAATGTTAAAGAGAATTGTTATAAAATGATGTACAGATGGTATATGACGCCTAAAAAAATTGCTATTATAAATGAAAGTATGTCTAACAAATGTTGGAAATGTGAGAAACATGAAGGGTCTTTTTACCATATGTGGTGGACATGTGATAAAGCAGTAAAGTATTGGACTGAGATCCACAATGAGATACAAAAAATTTTGAAATGTACTTTTAAGAAAGACCCACAGATGTTATTGTTAGGTCTTAAAATGGAAGAAATAAATGTAGCCAAGAGAACACTACTATGGTACTTGATTACAGCAGCTAGACTGACTTTTGCTCAATGTTGGAAACAAGATAAAGTACCTGAAACATGGGAATGGATTAAAAAGACGTTGTTTATGGCAGAAATGGACAAATTAACAAGAAAATTAAACAATGAAGAAGACGAAACCTTTTTCGGAGACTGGAAAGACTTTCAAGAATACTTGTTGAAGAATTGGGCTGTAAAACGTGGTTTGATTTGTTTTGACAGCTATTGAGGAGAAGTGGAAAGAGACTCAGATCTTTGAATTGTTACCATTAGTAAAAGAAATATGTTTAGTAGTAAATGTAATTGTATAAGAGAAATATCAAGGGGGTTGGAGCAGTGCGGGAAGCCTTGTTTGGGGGGAGAGGGAGAAAGAAAAATGGATATGTATTGGTTTGTTTAAATTGTATGAACATGTGAAATATCCAATAATAAATTGTTTTTTTTTTAAAAAAGGAAAAGTACCAGAAGTTCAGAACTGCCTCTCAACTTTGACAGTTTATTGGTATAACTGTAGAAAGAGGCGATTTATTGCTGTGGAATTAGGAACAACTGCTGTCTTTTGTCTTAATAGCCTTGCTTTGAGCATAATGGCAGTTATGAAGATGTACTGTAGTCCACCTAGTATAGCTATTCGTTGCACAATCATTTTCGGGCCCAATTGTTTTATTTGGGGGTTGATGACATGTTCGAATTCAAAAATCTTATTTCTTTTCACCTCTATCAAAAGTGTCACGTAAGGGTCTAACTGGTTTTCTACTGGTGGCTTCCAGTCAGAAAAGACCTTCTATTGGGTGAGCATATCACATGTGCCGGGCTTCCGATTGCCCATAGCCTTCTGCCTCTCCACTTTAAAACTGGCTTGCCTAAATCTTAGAGAGTTGCAATGCTTACGTATTTAGCTCAGTTTGAGAAATGTATGTAGTTGTATGATCAACTTCCCCCCGTTCCTCAAATTCTTGCCTAGAATGTTTTATTTTAAATAAAATCATTACTGCTAAGGAGTTTGCTTTTTGTTCTACTGACACAAGCTCTGAGGTCTGACCTCGAACATTTCATTGTGCTGGAAGAGACCAGTCTCTTAAGAAAGTTTGCTGAATTAAGCCCGGATGGGTGATTCTGCTTGTATTGGTGCTCTTGTCGGGCTTAATGGAAGTCGTTGGCCGTCATACACAAAACTGGTCACAGCCCGGGTCCCTCGTTCCTGCACGAGCGCCTCCCCCCCTCTGCCTCGCCAAGACAGCTGGGGCGCCTCTGAGCAGGACCTTCTGCAGGTGCCTCCCTGCAAATGGGCAGAATCAAGAACTGCCTCTTCGTGTGGATTCTGTGTTGAGCCCAGAGCCTGGGGAGGAGGTGAGGAAGGCTTCCGTTCTCCTGGCTTTCTGCAAATTCTGCAATGAAATGTTTTCAGGAAGATGTTTCGGTAAAGGGACAGGGACTGCGGTCTGTACTGTGGTGTCCGGTATGGACTGCCGTAAGAACGACTCCTGTACCATCGAAGGTGACGTGTAAATGCTTATGCAGGATTTCAGCTCTTTCCCTTTGGATATTCTCCTCACTTTCTGGTTTTTTTGTAATCCCAACTTCTGTTGCATGTTTCTCTGGATGTCCGTTTTCCTGTTGATGTAAATTTGGGGTGTCGAAATCATTTCCTATGAGGGCCGGATCTGACATGAACAAGACCTTGTGGGGCCGGGCCATGTGTGTCAAAAAATGTAATGCCAGGTTGCGGAGATATAAACTTTATAAACAGGGCTCTTTTTGTAGCCGGAACTCCTTTGCGTATTAGGCGACACACCCCTAATGTAGCCAATCCTCCCAAGAGCTGACAGTAGCCCCTGTAAGCAGAGCTCTGTAAGCTCTTGGAGGACTTCTGACACCAAAGAACGTAAGAACATAAGAGAAGCCAATGTTGAATCAGGCCAATGGCCCATGTAGTCCAACACTCTGTCACACAGTGGCCAAAATATACCAGCTGCCATCAGGAGGTCCAGGAGTGGGGCCAGGACACTAGAAGCCCTCCCACTGCTGCCCCCTCCAGCACCAAGAACAGAGTGCATCACCTGCCCCAGACTGAGAGTTCCCATCTGTACCCTGTGGCTAATAGCCACTGAAGGACTTCTGCTCCAGATGTTTATCTAATTCCCTCTTGAAACTCTCCATGCTTGTAGCTGCCGCCACCTCCTGGGGCAGTGAATTCCATATGTTAATCACTCTTTGGGTGAATAAGTATTTCCTTTTATCTGTTCTAACGCAACTGCTCAGCAATTTCATGGAGTGCCGACGGGTTCTTGCATTGTGAGAAAGGGAGAAAAGTACTTATTTCTCAATCTGCTCAATCCCATGCATAATCTTATAAACCTCGATCATGTCACCCCTCAGCCGTCATTTCTCCAAGCTAAAGAGCCCCACACGTTTTAACCTTTCTTCAAAGGGAAGGTGTTCCAACCCTCTTATCACTCTAGTTGCCCTTCTCTGCACTTTTTCCAATGCTATAATATCCTTTTTGAGGTATGGCGACCAGAACTGTACACAGTATTCCAAATGAGGTCGCACCAATGGTTTATACAGGGGCATGATGATACTGGCTGATTTGTTTTCAGTTCCCTTCCCAATAATCCCCAGCATAGCGCTGGCCTTCTTTGTTGCAGTTACACACTATCTAGACATCTTCATCGAGTTATCTACTACGACTCCAAGATCTCTCTCTTGGTCAGTCTCTGCCAGTTCAGACCCCATCAGCGTGTATTTATATTTAGGATTTTTGGCTCCAATGTGCATCACTTTGCACTTGGCCACATTGAACCCCATTTGCCACGTTAGACGCCCACTCACCCATCCTCGACAGATCCCTTTGGAGTGCCTCACAATCCTCCCTGGTTTTCACCACCCGGAACAACTTTGAGTCATCTGCAAATTTAGCCACTTCACTGCTTACTCCCAATTCCAAATCATTAATAAATTAAAAAGCATTGGACCGAGTACTGATCCCTGTGGTACCCCACTGCTTACCACCCTCCACTGAGAAAGTTTCCCATTTATACTCACTCTCTGTTTCACATTTATAAGCCAGTTTTTGATCCACAAGAGGACTTGTCCTTTTATCCCATGACTACTGAGCTTACTGAGGAGCCTTTGATGAGGAACTGTATCCAAAGCTTTCTGGAAGTCAAGGTAAACAACATCTATTGGGTCCCCTTTGTCCACATGTTTGTTCACTCCCTCAAAAAACACTAACAGGTTAGTGAGACAAGATCTTCCCTTACAGAACCCATGCTGAGTCTGCCTCAATAGTTTTTGTTCATCAATGTGCCTACTAATTCTTTCCTTAATAACAGTTTCCACCAACTTACCCAGTATCGATGTCAGACTGACTGGCCTGTAATTTCCTGGATCTCCCCTGGAGCCCTTTTTAAAGATGGGAGTGACATTAGCTACCTTCCAGTCCTCAGGAATGGAGGCAGATTTTAAAGAAAGATTACATATTTTTGTCAGGAGATCCACTAGTTCACATTTGAGTTCTTTCAGAACTCTCGGATGAATGCCATCCGGGCCTGGTGATTTATTAGTTTTTAAGTTGTCCATCAGTCATAGGACTTCCTCTCTTGTCACCTCAATCTGATTCAGGTCTTTCAAACCCCTCCCGAAATTGGTGGTTTGGGAGTGGGCAAGCACTTCTCCTCTTCCGCAGTGAAGACAGAGGCAAAAAATGCATTCAGCTTCTCAGCCATTTCCCTGTCATCCTTCAGTAGTCCTTTTACCCCCTGGACATCCAAGGGCCCCACTGCCTCCCTGGCTGGCTTCCTACTTCTAATGTATTTGAAGAAAGTTTTATTGTTGGCCTTTATGTTTTTTGCGATATGTTCCTCATATTCCCTTTTTGCTTGCCTGATCACAGACTTGCATTTTATCTGCCACAGCCTGTGTTCCTTTTTATCAGCCTCACTGAGACTAGTTTTCCACCGCTTAAAGGAATCCTTCTTACCTTTTACAGCTTCCATTACTTTATTTGTTAACCATGCAGGCTTTTTTCTGTACCTATTTGTGCCTTTCCTAACCTGCAGTATATATTTTTTCTGAGCTTCTAGGATTGTCTTTTTAAATAGTCTCCAAGCTTCCCCAATGATTTTGAGCTTTTCCACTTTTCCTTTCAATTTCTTCCTCACAGGTCCTCTCATACCAGAGAAGTTCCCCCTTTTAAAGTTAAAAGTGGTTGTGTCAGTCATTTTGGGCAACTCCCTATTTATACAAATGTCAAACTCAATAACATTATGGTCACTGTTCCCAAGCGGTGCAATCACTTTTACATCTCTCACCAGGTCTTGGGCGTTACTTAAATAATCATTAACACGTGGAATTCACTGGTGCAGGAAGTGGTGGCAGCTACAAGCATAGACAGCTTCACCAGAAGACTGGATAAACCTATGGAGCCGAGGTCCACCTGGGGCTATTGGCCACAAGGCAGAGATGGAACACTATTTATGTCTGGGGCAAGTGATGCTCTGTGTTCTTGGTGCTTGGGGGGGGGTCAACAGTGGGTGGGCTTCTGGTGTCCTGGCCCCACTGCTGGACCTCCTGGTGGCACCTGGTATTTCTGGCCCCTGTGTGACGGAGTGTTGGCCTGGATGGGCCATTGGCCTGATGCAACATGGGCTTCTCTTATGTTCTTATGATGCTCTGTATTCTTGGTGTTTGGGAGGCAACATTGGGAGGGCTTGTGGAGTTCTGGCCCCGTTGGTGGATCTCCTGATGGCAGCTCAGTTTTTGCCACTATGTGGCGTTGGACTGGATGTTCCAGGGTTTTAAGAACCACTTCCTCCCTCCTCCTCCTCCTCCCCTTCCCAGAAGTCTGGCCGGCTTCCGCTTGCACGGCTCGGCTCGGCGGGGTTCTGGTTCGCCCAAAGAGGATTCGGAGAGGTGAGCTATGGGTCGGGGGGGCTGCAATGCAACGCCCAAAGCAGAAAGCAAGGAGGGGGGAGGGATGGAGCAGCGGGGTGGAAGAGAGCACCTGCCCCGGCCCCCCCGTTTCTTCCTCTTTGCCTGGCTTCGGTTCCCCCTCCCGGCGTCCCTGCCCCGCGGAGAGCCGCTTCTCCTCCCCTTTTGTGCAGAGCCACGTGGACGGGGTTCCTGCTGCAGACTTGCGCGCAGCAGAATCCGAATTCGGGACAGTTAGAGATTGGAGGAAGTCCCAGTGCCTTCCGGAGGCGCTTTTAGGAAGGAGCTGGGCGGGGGGGGGGCTGAGAGTGAGATCTGGGGAAGGGGGAGGAGCGGGGGCGGAGAGGGGGATTTGAGAGGGGTCCAGGGGCTGAAAGAGACGCCGGGGGAGCTGGATGGGGGGGGGGGGGTGCAGAGGGACTGGGTCGCTGGGCCCTCAGAAGACCCCCAGGAAACAGAATCGGAAGTGCAAAGGGGGTTTTTCGGAGGAAATCTTCCTCCTCAGCGTCCAGGCTGTTCCCCTTCTGTCTTGGGGGAAAGGGAAGGAGGAGGGTCAGCTCTCCTCCCCCCGGGGGATCTGCTCCGGGTCCGATGCTTTGGGGGGCTCATTTTTCCTGCCTCCGCACAGCACCACCCTGCAGCGCTTGAGCCCCTGCCGGAGTCCCCGTCCCCCCCGCCCTGGTTTTCCTGCCTTCTTGCCCAGAGCTGCTTTGCGGGGAAGCTGAATTTCGAAAGCCAGGTGGGATGGCTGCCGGTTCAAATCCCCCTCCCCGATGGCGGCAGTTTATCCTTCCCCGCATAGGGACTGTGTGAGTCAGTTTTGTTTTTCCTTTGCCAATTCTCTAGGGTATTGGTGTTGTTCTCTGAATAGAGACCGCCTGTAATTAGGAGACATATAAGGGAGGCAAACCTGGATGGATACAAACAAAGCTTTATTGCAGCAAGGTGGGAAAAACCAGGCAAGGGGTTATTTCCGACGTTTACATGGCTACAGAGACACTTAATATACAATTTTGACAAGCAGATGTGTATTCCATACTTGGTTGTCTTCCCAAAGTTTCTTGTAGGAAACTTGACATTTCACCAGAGCCAATTCCTGTCCTTTCATGTTATCAGAAATCGCAACAAGCTACCCGGTTTAGCATATGCAGGTTCAACCGCCCGAATGCACCTGTAATCCCTTCATAGAACTTCCCTTAGTAGCATTACTTTGAAGTGGCTTTAAACTGCGGAGGCATAAATTATATATCTTGGGTTACTGTTTTTTTACTTGTTCCATTCGCATCCTAGGCGTTACAGAGGTGCATCCCAATTAGTATGCATAATTGAAAGTCGGCTAGGCGTGGCAACTAACGGCTTAATCGGTGACCTGTTAGGTTCCTGTTAGCAAAAGCTGGATAGATCTCTAAGGCCTCGGTCTAAGTTTTGGGGTCTTTATATAAAATTAAGCCAAGAGCCATCAGTATAGCCACACGTCTGTCAAGCTATGCCAATATATTATTGTAGAACTGATGATTTTCAAAAGACTGGAACAGTCCACTGTTGTTGTTGTTGTTGTTGTTTTTTGGGGGGGAACTACAGAAAGTTTGGGCTCCAAACGTCACAGCAAGGAACGTGCAGGGAAATCTGTGGCCTGGGGCAGAGACATAAGCTGACGGAGAGGATGATGTCTGTGCTCTTTTTCTCCTGTTTGTTCCATGTATGGATTCAAGGCAGCTTCCCTCGGGACCACAACTGGAGGAAGACATTTTGGGAGGCTTCCCTCGCTAAAATCTCCCCATTCAAAAAGCCTCCTGGCCAACCCAGGCAAGAGAGTACAAAATCTTTTCCCCTGCAGGGCTAGTTTTCTGTGTGCAGGGAGAAATGAATTCCCAGCTGGCGGTCTGAGAAGCTTCTGCTCCATCCCATCCCCTCCGGGCTCTCAGCATATTTCTCTCTCTCTCCCAGCATATTTTCCTTAAAAAGTGGAGGGGGAGGGCAGGCAAGAGGGGGTTGGCCTCCATTGGTGCAGGGAGGGGAGGGGCGTGGCTTCAGGCAGGGGAAGGGACTCCTCTCCCAGGAAGGGGTGGGCAGAGTTTGCCAGGCAGCATTTCCAGGGGAGGAGGGGGTGGGCAAAGAAGGAAGGCAGGACACTCCCCCCCCCCCCCATATAGAACGGCCAGTTGAGGGGAGAGGCATCCCAGCAAACAACCCTTGAGCCTTGATGGCTCAAACCCAGTGTCTTGACTTGTGCCCTGGATCCAGGAAATGCACGCAGGGCAAAAAGGGTTTCCCGCCCTCTTTCTTTCTCTCCCTCCCAGGCACCTGGATGCCTCCTCCGCCGTCTCCTCTGTGTGCTGAAGCCGGGAAAAGAGCCGCCATGCAGCCAGTTCAGGTATTGGGAGGGGGATATCACTGGGGAAGACGTGCTTTCTTCTAATGCTCAGAGGACGGGGTTCCATCCCGCTGATCCTAGTGTTCCCCACAAGGAAGGCAGTAAAACAGCCACCCGCCCGTCTAGGATGGCTTCTGCAGAGAAGCAGAGCGACGAAGCATTCCTTTGATTTGGGCCAACTGCAAGTGTCTTCGTAACAACACTGACTTTCTCGTGGGAAACTCTTTGGTCCTTTATCATCTGGACATCTCTGGCCTCTTCCCCAAAAGGATGCTAGCCCTTTGCGACTGAGAACAGCCCCTCTGGTTGTGAGATGCCCCCAAAGAGGGCCTGGGGGGGGGG